>OZ021721.1:3927500-5340000 GCA_963978545.1 Linyphia triangularis | reverse complement strand
CAAAAGATATAGCCATCGTTCTGGTTTTTTTTGGAGGGTACTGTACCAACAATTGCAGGGCAGCCAAAATAAACAGAGATTTGAAAATACTGTTTCAGCGCATTTCTGTGCTGCTGCTACTGATGTCCAAATATTATGGGATCTTGAGGCGTTAGGAATTAAAGAAAAGGAAGAATTAAATATAGTCAATAAAGCGTTAATTGACAGATTCGAAAGAAATCTAAAATTTGTTGGCGATATGAAACTGATTTATTGTGGAAAATCAGTCATAATGAGTTAATTATTTTAATTAATGATAATTATTTTCTAGCCAAAAAACGATTTTGTGAGTTGAAAAAGGGTTTCTCTAATAATGATTGGATTGCTAATGAGTACAAAGAAATAATAAAGGATCAACTAAGTAATGGAATTATTGAAGAATGTGTTAGGGATAAAAATTAGTATTTTATGCCACATAGAGCAGTTGTCAGGGAAGACAAACAAACATCTAAAGTGCGGATAGTTTTTAATTGTAGCTCAAATTCCAAAGGTAATTTGTCTCTTAACGATTGTTTGGAAACTGGTCCAAATTTAAACCCGAATATTCTAGATGTAATTTTAAACTTTCGTAAATACGAAGTAGCATTTAATGCCGATATAGAGAAGGCTTTTCTAATGATAAGTATTTCTGAGAGAGGTAGAAATTTTTTTAAATTTCTTTGGTATTCAGATAGTCCTGATAAAGAATATAAATTTATAAGAATGAAGAGATTACCATTTGGGGGCTCAACGTCCCCATTTATTTTAAGTGCCACAATAAAGCATCATATTAAAAAGTATGAAGTGAGCAAACCCAAATCATTTGAAATTTTGAATTCAGCCCTTTATGTCGACGGCTTATATTTTGGAGGGAATGGTGTGAATGAGGCTTTTGATTTGTCGTCAGATGCTGTATAATTATTGAAGAGTGGTGGATTTAATTTGAGAAAGTTAAGGTCCAACAGTAGAGAATTAGAGGATCTGAGGATAAGGAATGAACTTAGCGATGGTGAGACAGGTGGTGATCAGCAGTTGAAAGTCCTAGGGTTGAACTGGAGTCCTGAGAGGGATGAACTGTCGTTGGAAGTGAAGGGTTTGATTAATTCTTGGGAGACATTGCGAAACAGCAAACGTTGTGTGTTGCAGACCACAGCAAAAATCTTTGATCCAATTGGTTTGATTGCGCATTTGTGATACGTATTAAGTTGTTGTTACAGAAAATTTGGGAGAGAGGTTGTGATTGGGATGAACAATTACTAGAGGATTTGCGGGTAAAATGGTTTACATGGTGTAAAGATTGAAAGGTTGCGTGATGTGACTATTCCGAGAAATTGTTTGCTGAATCGTAAAGGTGAGAATGTGGAGGTGCACGTGTTTTACGACGTTTCATTAAGTGCTTATGGTGCAGTTGTGTATTTTAAATATTGTGATAAGGATTGTCATTTATTATGTCGAAAAGTAGAGTAGCGCCATTGAAGAAATTAACATTGCAGAGGTTGGAATTGATGGCTATAGTGATAGGTGCTAGAGTTGGAAGCTATGTAAAGGGTATTTTCAAAGATAAAATAGAAAGGATAGTTTTTTGGAGGGATTCTTTAATTACGTTGTATCGGGTTAAGAGGTGTGCGAAGAGATGGATACAGTTTGTGTCTAACCGGGTTGTAGAGATTCAGGAAAGATCAAGTCCGAGTGATTGGTATTATTGTCCATCTGAAGATAACCCAACAGATTTAGTAACGAGAGGAGTCACAGCTGAAAATTTAGTAGCAAAAAATGGTGGTTTGGTCCAATTTGGCTTCGGGAAAGTTGTGAGTGTTGGCTTACGCAATTAATCAAGGAGTGTCCAAAGGTTGACAATGCGAAATTATTAAGGGAGAAAAAAAGGGATCCTGTCAAAAATTTTGTTGTTGAATTAGAGGTAGTTGAACAACTTTGGAATAGGTTTTCTGGGTGGAGTAAGCTGCAGAGAGTTTCTCGTGATGTTTGAGGTTTGCCAAAAATGCAAGAGGTGATAGGATTCTTACCCCCTTTTTGGAGACACCTGAAATAAAAAGGTCATACGATATCATTATTAAATTAGTACAGCAATCAACATATAGCGATGAAATAACAGCTTTTGAGAAAGGAAAGGTGTTGAAGAATAGTAGTTTAATAGCTTTAAACCCATTTTTGGATCGTTGTGGATTGTTAAGAGTTTTAGGACGTTTGAAGAATGCCAATTTGCCCGAACTGGTGAAACATCCCTATATTCTTCCCAAAAAACATCCAGTTACTACATTGCTAGTGAGATATTACCATCTAAAGTATTTACACGGAGGAGTTCAGTTGATTAACTCGGCATTAAAACAAAACTATTGGATTATTGGAGTAAAAATCTGTCATTCGAAGGGAAGTGAGAAGTTGCGTTACATGTGCTCACTTTCGTTCTGAGTTTTCCAGGCAGATGATGGCAGACTTGCCTTCAGCGAGAGTGAATCCAGGGAGAGCTTTCGGAATGCGGAACGGATTTTGCTGGACCATTCCTCATCAGTCCTCGACGCGGTAGAGGAGTTAAACCAGTTAAAATGTACGTTTGTGTGTTCGTGTGCTTCACCACGAAAGCTGTCCATTTAGAGCTTGTAAGTGATCTTAGTGCCCCATCGTGTATTGCTGCATTAAAACGCTTCATCGCACGACGAGCGAAGCCTGTGGAAATATACAGTGACTGCGGAACCAATTACATCGGTGCAAAGAACTATTTGAAAACTTGTTCGAAAGAGGCAGGTGAATACCTATCCAGTGAAGATGTGAAATTGATCATGAATGTTCCATCACCCCCCCCCCCCCCTATTTGGTGGGCTTTGGGAGGCCGTTGTAAAATCTATGAAAAATCACTTGAGACGTGTTATAGGGTCACAGATCCTTTCTCAAGAAGAGTTTTCCACGAGCTTGGCGGAGATTGAAGCGGTGCTGAATTCCCGTCCATTAGTAGCTGCTTCTGAAGATCCAAATGACCTTTCTGCCATTACACCTGGTCACTTTAAAATCGGTTCGGTACTAAAGGAAGTTCCTGAACCCGATCTTACAAGTGAAAAAATTCCTATCTGTGAACGGTGGAAATTAACTAATCAGATTTCTCAATCCTTCTGGAAATCTTGGTCTAAAGACTACCTGACTCAGTTACAGGTGCACAATAAGTGGAAGGTTCCATCGGAAAATTTACGAGTGAATGATCTAGTGTTAATTAAAGATGATAACTTGACACCACTTAAATGGAAAATGGCGAAAGTAATCGATACTTATAAGGGATCTGACGACAGAGTCAGAGCAGTAAATTTAAAAACAGCTTCAGGTGAACTGCAAAGACCAATTCATAAGCTTGTAAAACTTCATATTAATGATAATTGATTTATTGTTCATTATTATAGATTTTGTTTTTTTTAGGTATTATGTAAGCAAAATTTGTGTGCTATTGTAAGGGCCAAGAGATGGCACTTTTACATATTTTTTTAAACTGTATTCAAAATGTAAATGTTTGTTCTTCGATTCCTTCTTGTGCTGTGTTTCAATAAAGATGTTATGTGTGGACCCTCGTCGCCAATTAATTTCGTGACAGAAATGTGAGATGAAGTTTTTGTGTTTTCGAGGGAACCCCATCATCCTGATAAATATGTGCGAGTGAGAACAATTGCATTACTCCAAGATTCAGCATCTTTATAGTTGATCGCTGCTTCATTTGTTTTGATTCTGCTTCTTGAGTATCACCTCCCTTAACTATTTGGATTGTTTCAATTAATCTTTCCGGTGCTTTTCTAACTCTATTTGATCGTCTGAGCATATTGGTTTCTTCATCTGTTTCATTTGTTTCTTATCTTTCCTCAAAATCAAAATATGGCGAAGAATTGGTCTCCCCCTCAAGTTTGAATTGACATGGTTCGTTTTCAACTAAGTTGTCTGGTAAGGTTTCCCTTCGATTTTCAGACTCTAAATCGTCTACCAACTTCAAATGTTTACTGATGGTAATATTGTTGGTCTTTCTGTCTAACAATCTGTAGGCTTTAGATCCCTCGTGATAACCCACAAATGCCATTAATTTTGCTTTGTTGTCTAACTTTAATCTTTGTCCTTCTGGTATTAGAGTGTAAGCTTTGAGGCCAAATGTCTTGATTACCTCCAGACTTGGTTTTTCTCTATGTTATAACTCGTAGGGTGTAACTTCATGATGTTTTGTTATCAGTCTGTGGCCCAACCCGAAAAGCTCAAGGGAAAAAAGAAAGAAAGAAGAAAAAAAAGAAAAAAAAAACCTTACGAACCAAAATGCAGGGAAAATCTTCAGATTGAAATACGCTTTCGTATATTTATTTGAAAAAGTTATAATAAACATTGTTGCCAAAAGAAGCCGGGAAGAGTTTTGAGTTGGAAAAAGAGATGATGAAAAACAAGTGCCTGACGTTAAAGATGGTGAAAGCGATTTTGAAAAACATTGTTAAGATTGGGTATTTTGGAGGGAATTTGCCTGGTTACTGGTGATACTCAATAAATTTAATGGGGCTATAGTTAGCCAACAGTGTTTTAACGAGGAAATTAAGTTGTTTATAGAAATTTTTATTTTTGTTGCAAATATATTTTAATCTAAGTACTTGAGAACGAATAACATTTCTACAGACTGTAATTGAAATATTGGATTCCAATATTTGGATTGGATTTCAATGTTAACCAAACATGACTTGACTATCATCTCATCAATCGACAAATTTTCCTGAAAAATTTCCCATTTCTGAAAATTCTTGGAAAGCATTTCAACAAGGAACGTATTTTATATGATTTATAATGTTTGTTTTTGTGATGAAATTTATTATCTTGAAAATGTAATAATATCTTGAGTATAAGTAGTAATTTCTAGTCATAGCATTCTTCACTATTGTTACTCCTAAATCATCTGTTTCTGCCAAAAATCCCGATCACTAGGTAAAGAATTATAAGCCGAAAGTATCAAAAAAACCTATACAGATTTTTATTGCATCCTTAGTCACATTAGAATTCAATATATTTTACTTCGAGAGCATATCGACTAGTTTCCCCTACAATCATATCATAACACTTTCAGAGAAAAATTCTTCAAGCAGCTCAACTGATTTCATATTATTACTTTTCGTTCTCAATTTATCAGAATTTCCCCTTAAAGAATTTGACTAAGTCCCAAATGTATAAGAAAAGGTTTCGTTCGTCCATACAACTTTTGACGTTCCTTTTTTACGTTTACGGGAATTATTTTCGTTTTTTTTTTATCCGAAATAATAGAGTTATCATTATAATCTAGTATTGTAATCTCTAATGTAACTCCAATATCTGATACAATTGGAGTGTCCAAATTATCATCATTGAATTGTTCTTCATCTGTTACTTCTTCTGTATCCGGAGGCATTGCTATAGTATCTTAGCATCTTCAAATTCTTTAGAAAAAAGATAAGCAGTTACCTCTTATAAGCTTTGAAATATTTTTCTTCTATTTTTCTTTCAGTGTTCATTTATAGTTTGGCTACAAAAAATGTAATACATTCTTGGAAACAAATCTAAATGGTGAATAATACACAAACTCATACCCAGGTAGCACAGCAGTATTGGCCAATGTCGGAAACCGGAGCTCTGGAAGATTGGCCAATCCTGGGTAATGTCGGAACGGCCAGCACCGAACGGCTAACATTTTTACAATATTGGCCAATATCGCAGTGCGGTTTTGGCCGATCTCGAGGAGTAGTTTTGGCCAGTATAGATGTGCAATCTTGGGCAATATCGATGAGCATGGTTTAAACCAATTTTTTTCCCCTCAAAAACACGAACTGTTTTTTTTTTTAAAGAATAATTTAAAATAGTATATTTATTTATAATTAGATTTTTTAAATTATTTGATGTTGCAAATGACTTCTATTTCTAGCTGAAATACAATATGTTCTTATGTATTTTAAAACAAATCTTAAAATTAAAAACTATTGAAGTTTTTATACGTATCAAATGAATCGAAGAGCAATATTCTATGTATTATGTAGCAAACAATTACTATTGTATACATTGAATTTAAAAAATAGTACCTCTAAATAAAATATTAAAATTTAATATGATTTGAATATCCCCATAAGTAGCAACAATTGTTTATTTACTTAGTTCAAATTACTTTCAAAAGGAATATTCATTGTTTATAAAACAAATTATTCTTGTTTATGTCAAATTTTAATTATAAATATGTATACATGTAATTAGAAAAGGATAAAAAAAAAACTCAGTTTAAACCAAAAAAACATGGTTTTTTCCAACCCTGGATGAGCAGTTTTAGCTACTATTTTTTCATTGTATCACAGAGAAGTTTAGGGTAGATTTGCCACTCAACATATCTGAACTTTCTTTTTGGTGGAAGAAGTGGTTAAAAATTATAATTCTTATATGTGTTTAGATTCAATTTGGAGCTGTTCAATGTTTAGTAACACATTGTTGCCCAAAAACCATTAATAATTTGTTAAGTTATACTTAAACATTTGTAAAATAATGTTTTCACCTCCCCTACAAAAAAAACACATTTAGATAACAAAATGTCTGATATTCAAGGATTTAGAAAGACACATGCAATTTTAAACTAGAAAACTAACAGTAGAATTTAAAGTCCCTATTGGTCAATTAATACTCATTGAACTTTTTATGGTAAGGTTTCATAAAAATAGAAGATCGAATTTTAAACTTGTGAAGTATATTTCTTCTGCACAGATCAACTTCATTTATGAAGTCACTTTTCATTTTTCTCTATGCATTAAGAATCAAATAGAAATTCACTTCAATCATAATATTGTAAAAATGTAAAAGCAATAAAGTGAATTAAAATTGCAGACCCCCCCCCCCCCCATTGAAAAAGTTTTCATCCAAAAATTATTTGACAAAAACATCTATTATTTTAAAATCCACAATAATATTTACATGTATACCTCATATAATGAATAATTTTTTTTATTTTCATTCCTATTTTAATTGCTTTTTGTTGACCGATAATTGAAACCCAATATAATTTAATTGATATTTTATGGCTTAAAAGACCAAGCACTCTTAAATTAATGGTCACTTTCTGCAGTGCAGATATATAATAAAAACATAAATTTAATACAAGCTGTTTATTATAATACATATTTTATTTTACATATTTTATCTTACATATTTTATCTTCCTTTGAAGTTTCCACCTCGGTGAAGAAAACGAACCTGAAATATAAAATTGTTCATTTCTGTTTTAATTAAGATTACATTAAAATTTAAAAATCAAATTATTGCATCAAATTTTTTCTAATCTTTAGCTCTTTTTATTTTATCCAAGCTCTTTTTGTAATGGAACTGCAATTTATTGTCAATAAAAGAAATCATGCAATGCAGCATTTACTGCCAATAAAAAAAAATTGCAAAATGAAAAACAGAATTTTGCACAAAAGCATAAGATTGTTAACATTTTGTAAAATTTTTACATCATAAATCATTTTCTACTAACATTTAAGAAAATCATTTAAAACTGGTATTTGAATTTCAATCGCATACATTGAGCATGTATAAATTCAATTTATATGAAGTTCTCTGCAAATACGTTTGCACCAATCTCAACCAAGCACACACAAAAACTATGAATTGTGAAATAAATGCTAATGCTGTTTTTTTGTTTTTTTTATATAAACTTGTTCATTTTTCCTTAGCCGTTTAAAATTTTAACAAATAATTTATAAGAGAAAAAAAATCTCTTTTAAACTGTTAAATTAATCACCAAATAAATTCAAAATGAATAGTAAAAAGTGTTGTTGAAAAGTCTGCGATAAAATATAAAATACACTGTTGCACTTGAAAAGTTATAGGAATTAATTTAGAACATAGTGTTTTTTTTTTTTTTTTTTTTTTTTCATCTGAACTATTCTCAATTATAAGTATATGACAAAGGTAATTTGTTCAAAATTGTTTAAAGAAACAGATAATTTTTTGTTTTGAAAGACCAGAGATTCTCCATTGCTTATTTTTATTTTTAAATATAAATTATTGTAACATCAAATCAAAATTGCTTGGAGCGTTACCTAATTGATTGTCATATATTCTTACCTGGCAGAGGAAGTTTTCACGCTTTTTGGTTCACAAACAAGTTTTTGCTCGTTTCTTTGTGGGATTCCAAAGAAGGGGGATCGTCTTTGAAACTGGCTGGAATATTAGTTGGGCTTTTCTTGGTGAATAAATTTTCATCTTCTGAAGAATCGCTCCCAATGCTAGATATTGAACGATCAAGCGCAACTTTATCTTATGCCTGTTAAAATGAATCTAAATAGGAAAATTATGAATATATGCTATCTCAAACTAGTTGCAAAACTTCATATACAAATTATTTATACAATTAAATATCTTATTTAGGGCACTTATAGTATCACTAACTAAAAAAACCAATCTAAGTTTGTTTAATTTGGGAAATTAAAATATAATATTATTTAAATTTGTTAATAAATATCTGTTATTCATGTCCACTATTTCAAAAATCTACACCCTCAAAACTTGAATTGATAAGTAGATCAATGACTTATGAAACATTATTTGTGATACCTTTAATTATTTGTATACCCTACACAAAAATTGTAATTTACTTACTGTGTGTACAGTAGATTTTAAAATTAAATATTTGCCAAGTTGTACTTGAGGGCATATTTTCTTTAATCATGTTAATTCCCCCCCCCCCCCCCCATTTATTGCAAACGGCCAAAGACAACTTTTGTCTGTGACGAACCAAGATGAAGGAATTACTTCTACGGGTTCTCCATTTCCATCAATGAACCCTACAACAGTATAATTCTTTATTTTAAACTGAACAGAATAACAAATTAACTATTTAAAGGCCATACTGCCATTTTACTACTGAGGGAAGGAAGGCTACAACTACTACACTTTTCACCCCGGGACAAAAAATTGCACTATGAATAGCGCAAACAATAATACTTGATTTGTTTACTTTTCAAATGGAAAGTCTTTTCTTTAAATGAACAAAACATTTTTATTTTATAAAAACAACATCTTTGCATAGTATGTTTAAATTAACACAAAAGAAGTTAAGCATTCAAAATATATTTTTGTAGATATTTAAAAAATTTTCCATTCATTGCTCTTTACTGAGTAATCAATAATTGCACAAGACAGACCTTTTAAATAGGGGAATGTACATACAGTAAAACCCTGTTAACGCTAAGTTGATCTGGCCGCTGAAATTGTTCGCTTTAACCGAATTTTGTGTTAAACAAATAAATTAAAGTTAAGTTTTAAGTACGGAGAACTGCTTTTCCTTCGCATTAAATGTGATTTTATGTTAAGCAATTTTGCGTTAACAGGGTTTGCTGTATTTTTAAAAAATAGGACGCATAATTACAATAGTTATACATATTGTTAAAATTTACATTTTTTAGAACAATCATTAACCTTTTATGCCAAGCGGTTGATTGAGATAATGCACCTGATTCCACACCACCTTTGAGATTGAGTAATAGGCGTGTTTTAATTTAATGTGGTTTCCTCAATATGCCCAATTCATAATATATTCTATTAACAGAGCTAATCACGGAGCTTGGATATTTAATTTTATAAGGTGCAATATAAACTAACGATAACAAATGTGATAAATATTTAATAAATATTATAACTAGAATGTAACATGTAGTATAAGTATTTCAATAATGAGCATGATTTGAAACAAGCAATTGAGGGGTAGGGGGAACGGGTAAATGAGTATTAGTTTGCATCCGAGTATGGACGAGATAAAAACTCGGATTTCCTAAAAGCTCTTAATCTTATCCAGATGACATAAAAGCTGAAAATCTTGATTATATTTTAAACAGTATTAAATAAATAATTGAAACTAACTTGATTCCTTATCAAGTTTAATGTGAATACTAATCACCTTTGTCAACATCGCTTTTGTAGATCAAATCATGCCAAGTCGGCAATCAAGTATGGTTGAAATTAAGGAAAACCAACTTAAACCAATAATGCAATATGTAGGTATCGAAACATAACCACGTGAAATCGACAAATTATTGTGACAACACTTACCAATATTAAGTTTTCAATCCAATTTTAATGTTACAAATGATCGTCGAGCCGGCAACGTAAATAAACTTTGAACTTCGCAAACTTACATCCGGGCAATTCAGTTGCTTCAGCCACTCGGTGGCAATTCTTTTTGAGAAATTCTGCGCATCGTTTTGTATCGGATTCGGCCAGTTTTGGCCGTAACTCGAAATCATTCCAAAATACATGATTTTTTAAAAAATGCTTAAAAACGTGTCAAAAACATCACAAAACATATTAATGTAAACCTTCCTTTCTTATACATAAAATATTTAAATTTTAAAACTGTCCATCAACCTTTCAAACTTTTGAGAATCGTCTATCCAATATTGGGCGAGATTGGGCAATATCGGCATCGAACGGCCGATTTTGCCCCGTTCCACATCGGGATTGGCCAATGTAGGGCTGATATTGGCCAATACTGCTGTGCTACTTGGGTACAGCTTGCGACAGGATCGGAGTTTCAGATCGGGCTAGAGCCATCATTGCAAGCCCTGCTTTGGAAGATTTGGGGATGATTAACGAATAGAACACATCAAATGTGGTTGATAGACATTACATAAGAAGAGAGAGGAAAGAAATCGTAAAGAATACCAGTGTACGCATTGAAAATTTACTTTTTCGATGATTTTAAAGAAAATACGTTATTTATATCTCAAATAAAAACAGAAAAGTAAATATAAATGTTAATGTTTAATAATATATAAAATTCTGTATCATCCAGTATTCTAAGTATGTTGCATCCAAATAAGAAATCATATATTTTGTTAAACATCCACCCTTATTGCTGAATACGCACTGTAAATAAATGAAGGGGAAAAAACACTAAAGTTTTATAAAAAAATAATCACAATATGAAAATATCAAACAATGTTATAAATTCTCTTTATCTACTTTGAAGATACGAATATGTAAAAGTGGGTTAAATCAAATAAATATATAAAACATAAGCGATCTTAAATCTTGATGAACGTTACACTCCAAATTGCGCCAATCGAGCCAAACTCACGGAAATTCAATCTCACCACTTCAAAGTGAAAGTAAAAACATTAAACAGTCATTACTTTCAACAACAAAAAAAAAAAAAAAAAAAACTAAGACTGTATTTCAATTTCATTATGAACTACAATTTTCAGATGTTAGACACTGAATAAAATCCATAATAAATCAAATGAAGAAAGCTTTCCGAGAATGCAAAGCAAAAAAAAATTATTGAGGATACTACAAAGCTTTAAATATAGACAAAACTTATCAAAGAACACTTGAACCCCCTTTCTGGAATTTCTCATTACAACCAAATGCAGAACAATATCGGACCATTTTTACTGGATTCAATGACTTTCCATAGGACACATTTCAGCGTTTGCCAATGGTTTTTTTCTCTCATTCGTCACATCCTCCAGTCACGTGGTTTTCATCTTCGTTACCGTCTAGTTAGTATTATAAATCTATGGTGGTAAGTCATGGGTTACTTTTGCATTTTAAGAAAAAATGCCGAGCTGTACGCAAAAAAAAAAAAAACTAAAAAAAAAAAAATTGCAAGTATTCAATTTTTAATATGTGGTAAAAATATGCTAAAATTGAAGGATGCAATGGAAACGGAAAGTATTTTTTGTCTTCACCAAAACTTTGCACACATGACCTACCCACTAGTACACAACTTTTATGCGCTTTTTAATTTTCAAGTATGTGGATGATATTCTTGTACTTAACACGAAAAACAACCAAGAAATTATATATATATATATATATATATATATATATATATATATATATATATATATATATATATATATATATATATATATATATATATATATATATATATATATATATATATATTATATATATATATATATATGACGATTTTTTGGATTCTAAATCTAAATATGGTATAATATTACGGGGTTGCTATTGAACTTTTTAAAGTTTGGTTTAGTTTTAATATGTTGATGACCCCTCATCATAAAAAAATATATATACAATTAATAAAGACTTTCCACGATTTACAACGGTACTTGACTTTTGTTATTTCATCAATTAGAATACAAGATATAGCAATCGTTCGGATTTTTTTTGGCGTAATGTACTAAATCGAGCCCCAAACCAAGCAAAATTTAGTTTCTTTGATGGAAACTCATACTTATAATCTAATGAACAAGAATGGATCCACAACAAAGCTTTCAATCATGTTTATTTTAATTTCATTTTATTGTTGTCTAAACTTTTGAGGCAATGTTAACATATATTGTTACCAATTAATAACTTGCAATATGCACAATTAAGTTTCATAGTTATAAATATTGTAAAGTGTGCATTGCACATTATACTGAAGCAGTATTATGAAAATTGATTAAATATATTGTTATGAATTTTTCCTCTGAGGCAATGATGGCACAGTTTTTAAAATAAAAACTACTATTTATTCACTCTTCAAAGGCACAAAATTTATTCACAGACAGCAGTTCTATCACACACAAGCTTCCGTAAGAACAACTTCGAATACAGCGATTATACAAGTTCACTCTAGTAAACAAAGCGATCAGCTCACATCGAAGTCCGAAGTCAATCTGAAAACTTTCCCGATCACCGGTCATTATATAGCAGGCACGTGAGAACATTCCCGAAATTTCCAGCCAATTCATCGAAAAAGAAACGTCTCGAAATTTCTCGATTCCTTTAGGTTTTGCCACCTTTTTCTAACCTGTATAATCGCTGTTAAAAAAATAAAATAAGATAAAATAAATTACAATAGAATTTTAAAATAATACGTCACTATTTACCCTATATACAGACAATTTGTGCAACAATATTTTGAAATTTGTGTTAATAAAAAAAAACTGATTATGGAGATTTTTCTTTTTTCTCACTTTTTTATACTATAAAGTGAAAAAAAAAAATTTTTTTTTTCATGATAATGGTAGTTTCAATTACCTGTAGCAACTCCTAAAATTTATTTAAATTTCCTAAAATTTTCACACATGTGTTTTCTCATCAAAAGGAATCATTTGAAAAGGTGTCCTGTTATAATTTCAAAGATTCATTTTTAGAGGCATATAAGACCTACCTTACTATGTATGTTGTAAAATGTTTGTCTAAAAAAATTAGTGAAAACAACAATCTATTTACACTGAATTAACGAGAGACAAAAGAAATATTTTTGAAGGCAATAATAGCCCATTCTTTTCCTGTTATTTCTTTCTGATAGGGTAATTTATGTTATAGAAGTGAATACTTTCCTTTTACCTTCGATAAGTATAATTTTTTCTTGTTTATAAAAGAGAAAGGAATATTGACCTTGACACAACGATACTAAAGACAAAAAGTGCTTTCCCCCTGCTTCGATATTTGCATTTAGGGTTACAAGGTCTTAGTGTTACACAAGCAGTCTCATTCGAAATACTGGTCAAAAAGCAAGGGAACTTGAATGGGGAAAAAAGGCCTTTGATCAAACTAGTTCTTTTCCCAATTTTTTTTTCAACAGCTACTGTAAAACAATAGAATGTATGGAGCAAGAAATAAGTCAACCGAATAGATATAAGAATTCGATTTCCCTCTGTTAAGTAATAAGGAAATATGTGTTGGACAAGAATGAATCACGTATGTGGTCAACTATGTTCGTTCTCGCCAACGACTTTGGAATATGAAATCGTAATATAATTTCTTTGTGGAGTTATATGGCGTGTTCTTCTGTGGCGATAGAATCATATGCAAGATCCAGGTCTACGGTTGCCGGTAGGATTATTTGCCTAAGGGTGTACAACTGCTAGAATTTGTTTAAATCGTTAATTTTTCAGAAATTTTGATTCCAATTTTCAATAAAAATTGGAATCAATTTTCACTTTGATTCTAAACAAAATCACAGTATATATATTTTTGAAATCCTCTACACTGTAGATTTTATTTGGCACCCAACACAACCATGTTAAAAAAAAAACTTTTTATTAAATAAGAAAAAATGGAAAAAACATTTTGTAACGATTTCCTATTATTTCTATGTTTTTTTATCTTCCAAGTACAGTTATTCAGGGTAACTTTGCGCCACCTCCTAGTTTTCAGTATTTTTGGTTTTAAAGAGCTGCTCATGATCCCTTGTTCCAAATTGCTGGCAAGATTGTGAAATTGGCTCTTTGCTCTATAGTTTAGAAAATGAATTGCAAAATAGTACATAATATATTTGGCCATTCAGTTGTGTTTCTGAAGTATTGTTTGCTGTTCCAGTTTAATGCTTACTTGAAGTTGATGTAAATTTAATAATTTATGCAAATATCAACTTACCACTTTATCTGCTATATAATTTTCTGAAAGAAGTAAAATTGTTAGTAGCTGATGGTTATTTATTTGCTAACATTTGGTAAAAAGCACAAAACCAGTGCACTATAATTTTACCACATATTCAGTTTAACTTTGACCCGGTTCAAAGTTAGGCAGATGACAGTGTGTAATATATACCCTGCACGTATAATTAATATTTTTTCAGTTATTCTCACTCACCGTTAATTTATTAATACTCTTAAGGTACACTAATTTGTTTGAAAAAAATACAAAAATATACTTGTTTTTAATTTTATGTATTTAAGTGTAATTATCTACAATTAAAAGGTATTCTTTAATAATAAACTTATTTTGGATTTCCTTAAGAATAAATTTCTTTTTAAAAGCATTTCTTTTAGGTATATTAAGTTTTTTAAAGTTTTCCATCAACACGCTTGGCTTTTAATACAAACACTTTAAAATATTTTATTTTAAACGCACCTTTTGTTTGATTTATTGTACGACAATTTCGAAATCAAAATCAGTGCTTTTTAACGGCATTTTCAAAAAAAGTAGATACAGGTTATTCTTCAGATGTTATTCTACTCTGTTTCCGGTAGAATTGTTTTGAACTATAGTAATGATTCTTAAAAGTAAGTATAAATGTAATTTATGGCGGTCATTAAACATGTTAATTAACTGGAAAGTTACTCTAAATGGTACTATTTTATAAGAACATTATACACAAGAAAGCCAAAAGGATAAATTCGTTAGTGTTTTCAGTTGATAATACTTTTAGCCTTCGTCATGAGAAAAAATATCCTCACAAAAATTATTATTAACTCCATGGAATGTGAAATGAGTTTGAATTTAGAATTCGGTATTTGAATCTTATTTCTTTCATGAGTTTCTAATTTTATTTGAAATGACAAAAAGAGAATTTTATAAAAAGCATCCAGTATGAAGGATTGTTAGAATCATTAATATTTATAAATTAAGAACGGGCTATTTTTCATCAGACAAAATTAATGTTTGGGACAAAAACGGTTTTCTTTTTGCGGTTGGCTCAACTTGTTAGTTTATTTAGAAAATATTCGCACATTTCTTTTACAAATTTTTATAAACAATGGGTAAAAATGACTTTCTAAAAGATAATTTAGTTTACTATTTAATTTAGTTAATCTATTTTGAAGAGACAAATATTTCTCACTTACTTTTTAACTTAACAACTATGTGTTTATTTGTGAATTCATTATATTCTTCTGCGTAGCTTGATTTTGTTTGGAACTGTAAAAATTTACTGCTTATATCTTATTATAAATTTATTCTTATTTATATTCTTGTTTAGCCATTTATTAACCTATAGTAACTCGTTTATAATTGATTACTAGTAACTAAAATAAGCTTAAAGCATTACTTAAAGAAATTTTGAGCGTTACGTAATCACTGTAAAACTGAAACTTAAGAGCAAGATTCTGAGAGATTGAGAGAGAGATCCCAAAAAATTGCCAGTTGCTACTACTCTTATTAGATGATCAAATCTGAAATTATTTGTTCGTAGTTGTACCGTTCAAATTCTATGACCTGTCAAAGATCACCTTTAAAAATAAAAAAATTGGTGTTTTTGTTACACATGAAAACTATTTTTATCCGAATAAAACTTCACAAGCGACTTGCCACCTGCATTTCTTCTGTTATGGAATGTACTAGAATAGATCTTTATGAAACATATAAAAAGTTCATGGCAAGTCAATTGCGCAAGGTCATTCAAGGTCATGAAATGTACAGGTTTTCATGTTTTTTACTATTTTCAAGCCTGAATTATACCTTGCGCGTTTGATTTGCCACTGCAAACAAGGTGTTATTGTATAGAGCTATATTAGTCCTATTTATTAATACATAAAACAATGAGACAAAATGAACTCGTTGGAAGTTATTTGGTGCCAAAATCGAAATATCTCCGAATTTGACCCGAATTTGAGCTCGTATATCTTGCTGGGGGAATAATATATTGACACAACGCTGAGACCATTGTAACACTCTTTTATTATACTTAATGAGAAATTAAACTTTATTGAGGCAAGTTGAAGAGAAAAAAATAAATGATTTTTTTAGTTGCACCTCATCCTTACATATTGATGCATTACTGTTTAAAAAAATTAATCGGTTTTTACTTCACTCTTCCTCATGTTTATAACAATTGCTTGTAGTATGTCTTTTAAGATAGAAACTTTGTCTGGATCGGCTCCAGAGAGTTGCAAAGGACCAAAGAAAATTAAGCTTCGGATCACGCAATGGCCACTTAAACTCATCAGCTCCTCTCTGATGAGGAAATCTCATTTGAAACACGTCATCAATACAATCTTCTAGTAGTTTACCAATGTAAATCCATTTATCGTATAGGACAGCGTAAAAAGAATGGGGTCGAATTTCATATCCGCAGTCCTAATCAGCAATTAGCTTTATCTCTTTTATGACATTCTCCATTTGCTGGGGGACAGTAATTTGGATTTCAACTTCGAATTCACCATGCAATCAGTTCCAGGCACAAGGCAGACTAAACCCTAAAGACGAAGATAATATTACTTAGCCGAAAATTTATGACTCTGATGTTTTGACCAGAAAAAAATTGCACATCAATGTTTGAAACTGCAGAGGATTTGCCACTATATATTGCTAGAGGAGAACACCAAATTCCTAAAACAATCACAGGTCAAGACAAATCCAGGAGTGCGTTTGCAAAAAGAATGGAAGCAAGGACAAAAAGACCAGTTATGAAATTACTGCAGATTTTGAAGAACCCACTAAAGAGAATAGAAATTACATCGATTCAAGCCTTTTAATATACCTGATTGCCACCAATGATTCCATTATAAAGTTCATCATCTTGTTCAATGACTTCATCTCAATAACACTGCATATTACAGTCATACCTTTCGTTATGTGAAAATGTGACATAACTTGTTCCCGTGTCAAATATTCATTTGAACAAAATTTCTTCTTTCCATCAACTGTGAGATTTCTCATCATACTTGAAACAATTTGAGGTGTCAATTTCCCTCCTGTTTTATTTCCTTTGTTGTAGTAATCTAAACTGTTTTTTGATTTTGGTTCTTGAACTTTTCTTTTGGGTTTCAGTGCCCATCCTTCTTTGCGTACAAGACTTGAATAGATGTAATTTTTATTCTCTAGTGGGTTCCTCAAAAACTGCAGTATCTTCACTGCTTCCATTCTTTTTGCAAATGCACTTCTGGTTTTGTCCTGACTAGTGATTATTATAGAAATTTGATGTTCTTTTTTAGCAATATGTAGGGACAAATCCTCTGCAGGTTCATACATTGATGAGCTATTTTCTTCTGGGTGAAAATCAGAGTTACAAATTTATGGCTGAGTGATATTGTCTTCGTCTTTAGGGTTTGATCTGACTTGTGCCTGCAACTGATTGCATGGTGAATTCGCAGTTGAAACCAAATTTCTGTCCCCCAGCAAATGGAGAATATCATAAACGAGATAAAGCTAATTGCTGATAAGGACTGCGGATATGAAATTTGACACCATTCTTTATACGCTGTCCTGCACGATAAATGGATTTACATTAGTAAACTACTAGAAGATTGCGGGGATGATGAGTTTTAAATGATATTTCCTCATCAGAGAGGAGCTGCTGAATTTAAGTGGCCATTGCGTGATCCGAAGCTCAGTTTTCTTTGGTCCTTTGCAACTTTCTGGAGTCGATCCAGACAAAGTTCCTATCTTAAAAGACATACTACAAGCAATTGTTATTAAACATGAGGAAGAGTGAAGTAAAAACCGATTAGTTTTTGAAAACAGTAATGCATCAATATGTAAGGATGTGGTATAACTAAAAAAATCATTTATTTGTTTCTCTTCAACTTGCCTCAATAAAGTTTAATTTTTCATTAAGTATAATAAAAGAGTGTTTAAATAGTCTCAGCTGTTAATAAATAGTCTCAGTTAAATAGTCTCAGTTGTGTCAATGTATTGTTCCCGCAGCAAGATATATGAGCTCAAATTTGGGTCAAATTCGGAGATTTTTCGATTTTGGTACCAAATAATTTCCAACGAGTTCAACTTGCCTCAATGTTTATGTATTAATAAATAGTACTAATAGAGGTCTATCCAATGACACCTGGTTTGTAGTGGCAAATCAAAAGCGCAAAATATAATTCAGGTTTGAAAATAGTAAAAAACATGAAAACCTGTTCATTTCATGACCTTGCGCAATTGACTTGCCATGAACTTTTTATATGTTTCATAAAGATCTATTCTAGTACATTCCATAACAGAAGAAATGCAGGTGGCAAGTTGCTTGTGAAGTTTTATACGTAGTAGAAAAATAGTTTTCATGTGTAACAAAAACACCAATTTTTTTATTTTTAAAGGTGATCTTTGACAGGTCATAGAATTTGAACGGTACAACTACGGAACAAATAATTTCAGATTTGATCATTTAATAAGAGTAGTAGCAACTGTTAATTTTTTTGGGGAAAATCGGAGATGGTGTGAATCAGGGGTGGTTCAACTTCTCAGAATCTTGCTCTTAAGTAAATAACCGTACCAATTTTTAAAATCTGTAAGCCCAAATGTCATAGCTATTAATCGAAATTTTGCACGAAGCACTTGCACTGTTACCAATGCAAGCATAATATTTTAAACTTTTTCTTTAATTTCAATACGATATATGTGTCTTCTTAAGTGCTTTAAATAACAATTTTATCAGTTATCTAAGTTCAATAAGCAATTTAAATTTTATTCAGTCACAAAACTCGGCTACTTATTTTTTGTAATCTTTTCTTTTCACGAGTGTTTTTGTTATATTATTGAGTCTTATTGAGCATTGGTTTCTATAACATATTTAAAAAAAAAAAAAAGCCTTCTTGTTCCATATACCTTAAAAACATTGTGCTGATTTTTATGGATATTACAAGAGTTGACGTAAATAATGTCATTCTGACGTACTTGCAGAAACTTCAATTTCTTTTTCCATTTATCATTAAGTATGATAATTTTTAATGAAAATTACGTATGAAATTTGAATAACACCCTGTAAAATTGTAAAATAACTTATTTGACGAAAAAATTTAAATATATTGAATATTTTAGATATATTTTTGATTTACCACTGAAAAACTTTTAAGAAAAGTTAAGATAGTAATGAAATTAAGCTTAAACATTTAAAGAAAGTTCATTTATAAAGAATATGAGTTCTTAAAAAAATAACAAAAAAAACCCCCTAGTGATCAAAAATTATTTTTACCTTTCTCTGAGAACACTGTTATAGATGCTTGGCTGAATAAATATGCAGGATCAATTAGAATACATTTCTACCTACCCATTTGCAGGAAGTTAGCGAAACAATAAGTTTTAAGGACATTAGAATTAATAATGAAATGTGGTGGTGACAGATTCTAACAAATGAAATATAAACAAACACTTCAAAATTCTAAAGAGTCAAACGTCAATATTTTTCAAATTTCTCTGGTGCCCATTAGAGTACAACTGAGAACAAAGTCATTTGTAAAAAACCTCACACCTCATCGTCTTGTTATTGTCGAACAATCAGAATACATTTCACAAAAGTGGCCATAGAAATAACAAAACACGAGATGGATTACAACCAAACAGAAATCAGCTCACTCAAAAACGCAAAAGATGGTGGAAGTGTAGTAGTTAGACAAACATTATTATTTACCATAGTTGATATCCAAGAGACCCTTCAATATAGATTATCTATTTCACGTATTCGTATGTTTGAGCTCCATTTAACAAACTGCTTGTTAAGAAGTAGCAACTTTGAATACTAGAAGATAAAAATACAAGTTAAGAAGGAAAAAAAAACCTGAAATCCAAAAAGAGTTCAGAAACATGCTCGGTTTTATTGCTTAAGTACCAAAATTCAGATTTGGAAACATTAATGACTGCAATACAAGTAGGTTTCAAACAATCTAGACTGTTTGCTGAAACCACGGAAATTAATGCTTCACCAAATGGAGATAATTTTAGGAATATTATCTAGTACTTATAGAAATGATATTTTTAACAACACCATGGATACGCTCTATGTACAGCATACATCCTATGACAATATATAAAATGCTGTTCCATAGTTGAAGAAATGCTTTATTGCTTATTGGGCATTTATCAGAAGAAACTGAGGCCTTTTAAGGTTATATCGTTTAAATTGGCCAATAAAATTTCGAATGAAATACAAATGTGCTATTGAGCTTGCTCAGAACAGAACCCCAAAAAAAGCCTTTTATACTGCTTTTCCACGAGTCCTAAAACTAAGTAAAACTTGATTAGAATCTTAATAAAATATTTGGATAAGTCATCTGATGAAGAGCCATGATAAGCTATTGGTGTAAAACTTACACCAATTTACTTTGATATTAAAATACCAAATAATTATGAGATTAATAATGAACTCAATGGACATTTTTCAAATGCAATGATATATTTCGTACATTGAATCATAAATGAATGATAAGTCAAGGACAGAATGTTTTTGCATAACATTAGTCTTTAATATTATCCAATGATATTGACATTAGTGTAATAAAAACGCATATTATTAATAAATTAAAATATTATTAAATTTAAACAATATTCTGTCGCGAAAATAATTTTGGCCAACTTTTGGATACAAATATTCCAGTGTACTCGTATAGACAGGAAAGTAACGTATACATATATAGTAAAGTGACTATGCTAAAAATTTTGAGATGGCTTACAGCTCCCCAAAAAATAACTAAAAAACTAAAGGAGATAGGCAAAAAAGTCCAATTAAAAAAATGACAAAACTACAATTTTTTTTTTGTCAAAAAGTTATCTTAAAATTAGTGGAGATATTTGTGGTTGAAATAGTTGAAAAATAACTTGATCTGAATTGAGAAACATGTTTCTATCATACAGTTTTCAAGCCGCGAAAAGTCCCTAATTTCAAAATCTCCGCTAATTTTACAGATAACTTTATGAAATTTTTTCCTATGGTTTTGTCATATTATTGTGAACTTTTTTTCTATCTCCTTTAGTTTCCAAGTTATTTTTTGTAACTTCCACAAATCGGAGTGCTGTTTCAAAATATTTGGCATATTCATATATATTACTTCCCTGGCTATACGAGTTTCAAATTTAAAGGATTTAAAAGGAATAACCCTGTATATATAACTTAAACGTATAATTTATTCGTATGACTTTTTTTTTAAAATTAGATTATGTCTTTGAAAATTTTGAAGTTGTTAAAATTTAGAAAACAATTGAAATGCACAAGTTCTTATTTAAATTGTAATACAGATTTCATATTATTTTCTTTAAATATTTTACTGTTCTTCAAATATTGACATCACTTAAATTTAGCCGATTTTGCAACTTTTTATCGATTTAAAATTTGTCATAGAAAATGGGGAAACAACTTACGATTCTTATTAAATAATTATTTCTAATTAAAAGTACTTTATTGTACTATTAATCTGAATTGGATAGGATGTCTTAACATGTTAAAATCCCGGACGTTAAGCCCCTTTTAAATCCTTTATACATAGACCTATTTTTTATGCATGGCTAATCGGTCCCTACAGCTTAAATTGGATTTCGAGGCCGGCACCTTTGCATGCGAGGCCAAAAATAAATACATATCCATCAGGTAGGCAGTATGAATTTTGATTTGGCGTGTTGGTGGAAAATATTCGGAGTACTAAATCCACTTGCTTTCATATAGTCGTTCTTAAACATGACACAGACTCGCGGTCGATGACAAAACAGTTTATCAAGTTTTGGGATTTGCCAATAAAATTCCGCTTTTACGCGCATTTCTATTGGTGCTTCAGATGACTAATTAGTACACTTGCAGTCATTCAATCGATCTGAAGCTTCGAAAATAGACTAATTGTCAATTACAATTCATTTCTTCAAATTTTGAGGGCAAATGAAGAGAGTTAATGTTACGGAATCGATGGTTTTCGGTCAAACACCACGAAAACTGATGAAGACCATGAAATGGCTTAGATATGTTACAATTGCAAATTAAAGTTAGCAATGCATATGATACGAAAGAACTTTATGGATTTATTATTTAGGCAGTAGTAAGTTAATATTATACTTAAAAGTTCTTTTATTCCAAATACCACTATCAATTTAGTTCCAGTTTATAAAATGCTAATTCCTTATTACACATTTTATAAGAATGTTCATCATTTAATAGATATCTAACTTGTTTATCCCATTGAAACACTTCATTTTCTTGTTTTCAGATTCACCTGATGATTATTAAAGATGGAGGCAATTATCCCTCTTTGGGTAGAGGGAAGACTGGTTTGGATCACAGGTTTGACAAAACGCACTACATGTAGTGATGTTATAGCTTCTGTTCTGAACTTTCAACAGGGTTCCAATGAAAGATTGCACTATAAGGTGATAGAAAGATGGCGCTGGATGGAAAGGCACTTACCAAGTCGAGGAAAGATTTTGCGAATTTGGCAGTCGTGGCGTGAAGAAAGAAAAAATGTTTACTTCCTCTTAAAATCTCCAAAGGGCGAGAGTCCATCCAGAGATAAAGTGCCTAGACATGGTAGCAAATCCAGGACAAAAATGAATATCCTGGATGAATTAAAGATTATTTTGTCAATGCAACAGAACGCCTTACTTATACAGAAAGAAAAGCTGGCATTGCGAGAAACAGAAATCGAAGAATACGAGACTCTGACTCATTTAAATAGAATAAGACAAGTAGGAGAAAATTATCTTCAAGATTTGTACCTTGGAAGCGAATTAAAAGATCTCCACCAGAATTTTCTGTCTGATGAAGGAGAGGCCATTTTGCTATACGAGCGAATTTTGGAAACCAGCAAGAGGATAGAGAAGCAGGAACATAAAATTGCTATGTTGTTGGCACAGATTCGTCATTCTGTGTCTTTTGAAGAATGTGGAGTACAGGCCGAAAATTTCGTGAAGCACAAAACGAAGATTAGCACTGATTGCCTTGCAACTTTAAACAAATATCAGAAACTTGCCATTGAGCACAATGAGCGAACTCTAGAGGAATATGATAAAATACTATACCAAAAGAAGAATTATCTTGATAAGTTGCAAGAGGATATGTATAGAGTTGAGCTGAAACAAGGATCTAATTCATACAATGACAACTTTAATGAATCGATAATATCTCGAGATGATATGATCCTGATTGACAACAGCTCGGATACTGGACTCAGTTCGTTACCTAGTAGTTGTGAAGAAGGAAGTTATTTTTACAGCAGTGAAAAAAATAGTTACGTTCTTGATACTTTGGTGTAAAGAAAAGTATTAACTAGGGGTATTACAACTTAGTAAGTTTCTAATTGAGGCATTCTATGAAAAATGAGGACTCATAATCGTTACAGAATTTTTTTGTTCCGATGAAAATAGTAGATAGAGTTATTTTTAGTGCATTTCTAAAGATAATTGTGTGAAAGTTTCTAATTTGCGAAATGCCTTTTTTGGTTTATTTTTATTGCTTGTGTAAATTTAGAGATATTTTTATACACTAACTTTTGCTATCTTTTCCTGGGTCCATTCCAGGTTCAAATTGACATACAGAATTGCAAATCATACAATCATATATCAAAATAAAGGTGAGACGAATAGAGTTCTATACATATAATGGCTATTGTAAGGAAGTTAGCAAGATATCATTGTGTTAGCCACATTTAATTTAAGCCTACAATACCATATCTCTATTGGATGGAATAAAAATGTTTTCTAGTTCAACTACGGCTCGCCCAACCAAGACCTCTGTTAAAAGTTTTGAGAACAAATTTTTCAATTTTAATCCCTCTCTAATTTGTAATGAAAGATTTTCAAACTTGTATTGAAATTGTATTGTACTGTACTTGTATTTCACTAATCGTTGTTTTTACAAATTGTTGCAACAAGCTATAAAAATGACAGATAAGTGTTTGCAAATTCACTATTCAAGTGATATTTTTTGTTTCAAATAAAGTTTCCACGAGTTATAGGGGTATTGAAATGTGTCGAAAAGGCTTTATAGTGACTAACAATCCGACATGTTTGAAGATAGCGGCACATTTAAGAACTACTATTTAATCTTCTTTTGTGTTTTTGTTAAAAAATCTTACTTACGTCATATTAAATGCGAAAGTTAGTGAGTAAACTAATGCCGTATCTTTTCTGATGCCGCCGATACTTCTGAAGATTTTTAATTCATTTTATTATAATTCTAATACGTAACTTTATTGTGGTTTACAATTGAAATTAGAATAATAAATTTCTATTTAATTTTCGAGTCTTCTTTTTCTTCTATAATTATTCTAGTCATGTTATTAATTTGATTTACGTGTCCACTTTTGCACTAAAAAACAATTCATTTGTAAGTTGAAAACTTTATTTCTCAATGTAAATTATCTAAGTAAGAGATTCAATTTTATTGCCTCTAATTGTAGAGGATTTCAGTGTACAATAAGTATATTTAAATTCAGTATGAACTATTTTTAATTGAAATATATATCAGCACTTTTTCGGGAATTGTATTCATATGTTATGTAACTCAAATGAAAATAAATATTTTTGACATTTCTTCAATTAAACAATAAATAAAAACACAAATAATTAAATATAAACTCTTGGTATATGGTTTTTATTTAACCCATTAAGAGCAAGACTCTGAGAGATTGAGCCACTAAACATTAGGGGGTGATTCACACACCCTCCGCTTTTCCCCAAAAAATTACCAGTTGCTATTACCCTTATTAGATGATCAAATCTGAAATTATTTGTTCCGTAGCTGTACCGTTCAAATTCTATAACCTGTCAAAGATCACCTTTAAAAATGAAAAAATTGTTGTTTTTGTTACACAAGAAAACTATTTTTATCCGTATAAAACTTCACAAACAACTTGTCGCCTGCATTTCTTCTGTTATGGAATGTACTAGAATAGATCTTTATGAAGCATATAAAAAATTTATGGCAAGTCAATTGCACAAGGTCATTCAAGGTCATGAAATGTACAGGTTTTCATGTTTTTTACTATTTTGAAGCCTGAATTATATCTTGCGCGTTTGATTTGCCACAGAAAACAAGGTGTCATTGCATAGAGCTATATTAGTCCTATTTATTAATACATAAAACATTGAGGCAAGTTGAACTCATTGGAAGTTATTTGGTGCCAAAATCGAAAAATCTCCGAATTTGACCCAAATTTGAGCTTGTATATCTTGCTGCGGGAATAGTATATTGACACAACGCTAAGACCATTTAAACACTCTTTTATTATACTTAATGAGAAATTAAACTTTATTGAGGAAAGTTGAAGAGAAAAAATAAATGATTTTTTTAGTTGCACCTCATCCTTACATATTGATGCATTACTGTTTAAAAAAATTAATCGGTTTTTACTTCACTCTTCCTCATGTTTATAACAATTGCTTGTAGTATGTCTTTTAAGATAGAAACTTTGTCTGGATCGGCTTCAGAGAGTTGCAAAGGACCAAAGAAAACTAAGTTTCGGATCACGCAATGGCCACTGAAACTCATCAGCTCCTCTCTGATGAGGAAATCTCATTTGAAACACGTCATCCCCATAATCTTCTAGTAGTTTATCAATGTAAATCCTTTTATTGTACAGGACAGAAAAAGAATGGGGTCGAATTTCATATCCACAGTCCTTATCAGCAATTAGCTTTATCTCTTTTATGACATTCTCCATTTGCTGGGGGACAGAAATTTGGATTTCAACTGCGAATTCACCATGCAATCAGTTGCTGGCACAAGTCAGATCAAAACCTAAAGACGACGACAATATCACTCAGCCATAAATTTGTAACTCTGATTTTTGCCCAGAAGAAAATTGCTCATCAATGTTTGAAACTGCAGAGGATTTGCCCATATATATTGCTAGAAGAGAACACCATATTCCTAAAACAATCACAGGTCAAGACAAATCCAGGAGTGCATTTGTAAAAAGAATGGAAGCAAGGACAAAAAGACCAGTTATGAAATTACTGCAGATTTTGAAGAACCCACTAAAGAGAATAGAAATTACATCGATTCAAGCCATCTAATATACCTGATTGCCACCAATGATTCCAAGATAAAGTTCATCATCTCGTTCAATGACTTCATCTCAATGACACTGCATATTTCAGTCTTACCTTTCGTTATGTGAAAATGTGACATAACTTGTTCGCGTGTAAATATTCATTTGAACAAAATTTCTTCTTTCCATCAACTGTGAGATTTCTCATCATACTTGAAACAATTTGAGGTGTCAATTTCCTTCCTGTTTTATTTCCTTTGTTGTAGTACTCTAAACTGATTTTTGGTTGGTTGTTTTCAGATTATCTGGCACCGTCAGCAACACGAGGGCTATAATGCGCCGAAACATTCGTCAACCAACATACATTTACAAACACCCATGCCTAATACGGGACTCGAACCCGCAACCTCGCGGTCTAGAAGCTAGCACGCTAACCACTATACCGTTTGGTCGGCGTAAACTGTTTTTTGATTTTGGTTCTTGAACTTTTCTTTTGGGTTTCAGTGCCCATCCTTCTTTGAGTACAAAACTTGAATACATGTAATTTTTATTCTCTGTAGTGGGTTCCTCAAAAACTGCAGTAATTTCATGATTGGTCTGTTCTTCACTGCTTCCATTCTTTTTGCAAATGCACTTCTGGTTTTGACTTGACTAGTGATTATTATAAAAATTTGATGTTCTTTTTTTGTAATATGTAGGGACAAATCCTCTTCAGGTTCAAACATTGATGAGCAATTTTCTTCTGGGTGAAAATCAGAGTTACAAATTTATGGCTGAGTGATATTGTCTTCGTCTTTAGGGTTTGATCTGACTTGTGCCTGCAACTGATTGCATGGTGAATTCGCAGTTTAAATCCAAATTTCTGTCCCCCAGCAAATGGAGAATATCATAAGAGATAAAGCTAATTGCTGATAATGACTGCGGATATGAAATTCGACCCCATTCTTTTTACGCTGTCCTGTACGATAAATGGATTTACATTGGTAAACTACTAGAAAATTGTCGGGATGACGTGTTTCAAATGATATTTCCTCATCAGAGAGGAGCTGCTAAGTTTAACTGGCCATTGTGTGATACGAAGCTCAGTTTTCTTTTGTCCTTTCCGATCTTGGAGCCGATCCAGACAAAGTTCCTATCTTAAAAGACATACTACAAGCAATTGTTATTAAACATGAGGAAAAGTGAAGTAAAAACCGATTAATTTTGAAAGCAGTAATGCATCAATATGTAAGGATGAGGTGCAACTAAGAAAATCATTTATTTTTTTCTCTTCAACTTGTCTCAATAAAGTTTAATTTCTCATTAAGTATAATGAAAGAGTGTTTAAATAGCCTCAGCCTTGTGTCAATATATTGTTCCCGCAGCAAGATATACGAGCTCAAATTTTGGTCAAATTCGGAGATTTTTCGATTTTGGCACCAAATAACTTCCAACGAGTTCAACTTGCCTCAATGTTTTATGTATTAATAAATAGTACTAATATAGCTCTATCCAATGACACCTAGTTTGTAGTGGCAAATCAAAAGCGCAAGATATAATTCAGGCCTGAAAATAGTAAAGAACATGAAAACCTGTACATTACATGACCTTGAATGACCTTGCACAATTGACTTGCCATGAACTTTTTATGTTTCATAAAGATCTATTCTAGTATATTCCATAACAGAAGAAATGCAGGTTGCAAGTTGCTTGTGAAATTTTATACAGATAAAAATAGTTTTCATGTGTAACAAAAACACCAATTTTTTTATTTTTAAAGGTGATCTTTGACAGGTCATAGAATTTGAACGGTACAACTACGGAACAAATAATTTCAGATTTGAACATCTAATAAGGGTAGTAGCAACTGGTAATTTTTTGGGGAAAATCGGAGATGGTGTGAATCAGTCGTAGTTCAACTTCTCAGAATCTTGTTCTTAAAATGATAAATTATTTTTTTGATAGAAAACAATGCTCAATAAATAAACTTTCTATTTTCTACCACTTAATTACTAACATCGTGTTATTAAAAACAATACAATTCCAATTGAGTTGCTTAAAGCTTATATTAGTAGTGTATGTTGATAAAATATAAAGTCCTCTTAATAGAAAATGACGTATGCAGCCATCTTTAACCCCTGTCTGTAATTCCCGAACACAGTTCGGACAACGTAAATGTGTCAATTTTGGAATGCGCGACCTGAATTCAGGTAATTTGAGATTGACCAAAAAAGATTGAGAAAAGTTTGGCACGTTTTTCTCAAATATATTCCACAGGTTAAGTAAACTCCATATGAATACTCACGTATTAATCAAAATGCAACGTCAACTCATTAAAATGAACACAATTTAAAGGTTAGGTGATATTTCAGAAATATCTAGGAGCGCGGCATTGTTCCGCCACCAAGTCTGATGTCAAAGACATGCAAGTGTATATCCAGGAACGCGGCAGTGGTCCACTGCCAAGTGCGATACCAAAGAGGCAAACATGCAAGTATATATTATGTTGACAGAACTTAGGCTCGTTTTTGAAACCTCACATCTCAGCTTCTAGTATAGCTAGAATCCTGATTTTTTTGCCATCAAGTTGTCCCGGATGAGTAGACGAAAAATAACAATATAATTGTTAACACTGAACAAGGGAACATGGTACAAAAATCCTTTGATAATCACCGAAGTTACCGGAATTTTCTTCTTCTTCTGATTCTTCTGGTTCTGACCAAAACTTTAGCCAGGGCTACGCCTAAAACTATTTGATAATTTTACATCATTCTTTTTATTCTTCTCAGCTTGAATAAAGGAAGTGCCTTTTGTATGATTTGATGGGTAGGAGGGTCTATACCCCCCCAGAAATGATCCCTATACTTGGACATTTTATCATTTTATCCAGACCTACAGCTTAAACGTTTTAATATATTCATGCCATTTTTTTCATTCCTCTCAGCTTAACTATATGAAGCTCCTTTAGTATGAACTAATGAGTACGAGGATCTATGCCCCCCCCCACCCCCAGAAATTTTCCGTAAGTTGGGAAATTTAGCCCCTGTATTGACTGATTAAAACGGATCAATGGATTTCGAATATCCTTCTTTCTCTCACTTTCAAGAAGTGACTTAAATACTTTAAGTTGAATTATTAAAAAGGTGTAGATAGAAAAATAAATAAAAATGACTTGCATACTTATCAAAGCTCTAAAAACACGTGTTTTAACTTTTTACTTAGAAAACCTCTTTCAGTTTAAAATTAAGTTTTCTAGGTGTCTGGTTAGATTTGAACCACGCACCGTCTGATCACTTGCCTGATATCTTAACGACTCCACCACTGAAGCTTTCTGAAATTCTCTTAAAATAATAACAAGTCTTATATTTCAAACTTAAAGCCCAAGTTGTTTTGAGGCGCATTTTTTATACATATTTATACAGTATGTACATTTTTGTACAGTATATTTATTAGCATTATACGCATGTAAAAGCTAATAATTCTCAATTTGCATAAAAGCAAGTATTTTGTTTTATGTTTTACTTACTTTTTAAAATTACTTATTTTTTAGTATATTAATTGCATGTTTTTGTACTCAAGTAATAATACAACAGATAAATAATATAATAGATAAATATTTTTTATTAGAATTTTTTTTCTTGGTGTGGTTAAGAAGATTTCTTCTTAAAAGAAACGAAAAATATTTGTATTGCAAACCTAAATCTCTCTAAAATAATCATAGGCTTAAAATAGTAACTAGACTGCATATTTATATTTTCTATGTGTAAAACCCAGTTTACAAAAGAAGAGTTCCGGGGCGAGTCTTCCCGTCTAAACGCACTTGGTAGTGGAGAGTAGTGGAAAAAATAAAGTAGATCCGCACATATAGCCCTGTTTACACGGAAAGAGTTCCAGGGCGAGTCAATGGTAAAGTTCCCGTGTAAACACACTTGGTAATGTAGAGTGAAGCGTAGTGGGCAGAGTAAAGCAGATACGCACATGTGCATCAACCAACTTTTTCCTTCAACCAATCCGCATCACCCAGTTTGGCGCCATTTGATGATCTTAAATGATTTCTAAAAATGAACTAAATTGATTCTTGGGTACTTGTACTTTTTCTTGTTTCGTTAAAATGAAGTTTCTGAAGAAGAAAACAGTGGATTAGTCCAAATTTATCATGTTTAGGAAATTTGAATATCAGGATTTACCCTAATTTCAATATTTGTAACATATGACAAGCGGTGAAAGCAAAAAATTGTTAGCAAAAGAAAAATATGAATTGAAAATGAGGAGCATTTTTTGTCATCGCTTCAATTTTAAACTAGTACAATAGCTCCTTGATATATCGTACACTGTCGGAAGAATGCGCGATAAATCCGATTACGCAATATATCGAGCATTATGATAAAATGTAAAAAAAAAAAAAAAATATGAATAAATGCTCTTTATTAAGTTATTTAGGAGCAAAAGTACACACAATAATAGAAAGGATTCGCTTAAATAATAAAGACAGAGAAGATGCTTTCTACAAAATATAGCCGGAACGAAAATTAATCAACTGTATCTAAAGTCTTGATAAATAATCAGGCGCTTTCCAAGAGTTATTTCAAGGGTGAACTGCCTCGTATACTCTATTTGCGTTTCGAATGAGAGAAAACGAAGATTTGTACAATGATCAGAATTTAGTTTTCTAATAACATCTTCTTACATATGTGCTGGTACTAGAGAATATACTTGGGAAAATAATTTTATATGCGCCAAAGACGAATCACAAAAAGGACTTCTTACTTTGCACATCCTCTTTTACAAAATGAAAAAAACCTCTCGAGATAAAAAAATAAAACATTTATTCTGAGTAACCATCAACAAACAGAAAAAAATCTTGCGGGCTACGTATGGCACGCTTAATTATTTTTAGCGTTGGTTGATTTAAAAAAAAATAAAAAAATTATAAAACTTTATTTTTGAAGCATTATAATTGTATTATGTATATTATACCACGTACTCATACTTTTGTATTTATAAAGTAAAAATTAGTTTTTTAATTTATATTTAGATACTTAAAAAATTAACTAATCAAATTTCCTGGCCAAAAAGTTGCCTAGGCTAAATAATAATAATAATAATAATAATAATAATAATAATAATAATAATAATAATAATAATAATAATAATAATAATAATAATAATAATAATAATAATAATAATAAATCATTTATCGTTGTTGTAGTCAACCCTCGTTTCTGGCCCGTTTAACTCATCAGTTTTGGGAAAGAAAAAAACCCCAAAAACCCCCGGGAAATCATAAACTAGGGGTGTGGGATATCGCAGAACTTTCAATTCCACTGTAATATTGGTAATTTCATTCAAATGTATGGTGTTATTTACCGCTTTCATATTTTCCCACATTTAGATAAATGGCCACTTTGGTCCCACAATTATATAGCAATAATTTTTTTCATGGGCAAAAACTCTCGCTAAGATGACGATGTTATACGATAGTCATTACATTGTCTTTTCTTGTGCCTGAAACAGAAAAAAAATAAATTGTTGATGGGCGATGCTCAAGGGCATAGAATTTTTGTGTTAAAAGCACTCGAGTTTCAACCTTTTACGGTTTTATCGCAATTCTACGGGAATTTCGAAGGTGAAGACGATTAGAACACCTTAAGAGGCATTAGCACAGAGATTTTAATCAAACTCATCACAGCCTTAATGGTAGGTCCTTGTGCAACCGCCAACCTACATACCAAACTTGAACATCGTAGATCAATTTGTTCGGAGGTTATGCTGGCCACGTACACAAAGACATATTTTCTAGACCACTTTTTTTGGCGCAGTATGGCCCTCGTGTTGCCCTTGCGCCTTTAAACTTAAATCAACCAACCAACCTAGACCACTTTTTTGAAATCACGGTGTTCCAAAACTTGGAGAAATGCAAAATAAAATAGATTTTTTTTGTTGACTGAATGCGATACCTTCATTACCTTATGTAAACATATGGGGTTCACATTGAAAGTAAATATATAAATAAAATTGTGCTAATTGAGAAAAAAAAATATCAAACCTAATAATAAAAAATTTAAAAAAAAAAAAAAAAAAAAACGTTATTTAATTTACTTCATTTTCAAAAAAAGTTTTCCCGCCTTCAACTTTTTGGTTTGATTGGTTGCTTTGAATTTTCAAGGCGCAAGGGCAATACAGGGGCTAAACTGCACCGTCAACTTTTCCGACTTAGTGTTTTTATAGTGTTATTGTCATAGCCTTGTTTTAATAACTTTTTAACAATCCATCTCTATCATTGCCAACCTGATGGCTGTGGGGTTAGCGCTCTCGCATGCCAAAGATGCCAGGTTCGAATCCTGGGTTCAGCATAGACGTTCGTTGTGGTTCGGAATCCATGTTAAGCTGTAGGTCCCGACCTGATTTGCCATTATTGTGCACAAAAATAGGTCGTCGAGCGTACAAACAAACCGAACCCTCGCTACCATAGTACTTACTGATTCATGAAGAAATTAAAAATGAACACCAATTTTCCTTATGCTAAATTTTAAAACATTATGACACACAGGAGGGTACGCATTTCCACTGCTTCAGACTTCAACGAAAGAAAATCAGATAAGTTAGTTAATTTATTTTATTCACATGTTTAAAAACGCAACCGAAATTCAGTAGATAATCCAAAACACACTTTTTCAAAGTAAATAAATGCTTGGATTCATTTTCAAAAGTGTTATGTCAGCGATTCCTTCATCACAACAAATGCACTTGCCGACAGCGTTGCCAGACGTAGTATTTTTTTAATATCACGCTATTGTATTTTCCACACCAATATTTTTATATAGTGCCTATCTTAATACTTTTTGAGGTGCAGTGTAAACGTTAATAAAAACGATTAATCTAAAACTTTCGCACCATTTTTTTCCAGTTTCGAGACGAGAGATACAAAAAACCAAACAAAACGTTTCCACGGTAATATCTGTTACCATCATGGACGAAGTTAAATAAATTCAAATGATCACAATCGGCCATCCTGCAAAAATTGAAAAAGTTCCTACTTTTGAAATTCATTAATAGTTCAGATATCATAGTACTCTTCATTAATAGTCAGTTCATCATCATCATCGACAATTCGGAAAAGTTTCATTTCGGAAACATGAGCTGTAGCTACGTAAGTTTTCCTACGTCGACCGTTGCCTTGTTTTTGGAAATCTAATAGAATTAATAGATAAATTTAATAGAATAACAAGTGTTTGCTAAATACACTGAAAAAAATGAGGCTTCTACGTCAAATACTTTCTGAGAAAAAGGAACATGAAATATGCTGGTATGTACCAATTTCCCTTGAGAGCATCATTCGAGTTGCTTGGAATATCTTCTACATCGACCTGAGTGCATCGATGTGAACCATTTGGGATCCTTGCCTATGCTCAATAACATAACATAGCCGAACCCACCTTGCTACCTGGTATTTTATATTTCGTTGGGTGTTGAGGTACGCACAATCTGTCAATAAAGGGAATTTTAACCCTTTAAATCCCAAGGAGTCAGTATTGTAGGTTTATCAAAACCCAATGCTTTTTCATTCACAGAAACTGGAAATGGACTCATCTACCTTTGGTCTACACCTGGTTTTAAAGTGGGGGGCCACTGGTGACCATTGACAGATCATTACTCTATGTCCGAGGAGGGTCGCCTCTCAATTAAATAAACGTGAAGTTTTTGGAACTCGCACTTTTATGCAAAAGATCTATCGATAACTTAAACTTCTGTTGCACGAAGTAAACTCTATTGAAAAAATCATTTAATTTAAATTTTTTTTCTTTTATAAAATGTCTACTTAAAATGTTGTCTAATATTTGTATTACGGGAATCTAATATTCGTATTTGCAATTCTTGGAAATTTTAAGTTATCGTGTTTCGCCAATGCACTACTTTAAAAATCCTTCGATCTCTTAAAATATTTTAAATAGTATTGTTACTATTAACATTTGGAACTACTACAATTGATTTCAATCGTAAACGCTTTGTTAACTTTTAATGCTAGAATATTGCAATTATTAATGGCGTTTATTTATAACACAACGGTAAGTAAATTATGCTTAAGTTTTATAGATATCAGAATAAATAAAATTAAAGTATAAATTATAAATCTAACATATTCACAATTATAAACGTAGAAAGTTTCTACATAAAAGTGTAACGCCCCCCGGTACTAAAGAAGGACACAGAGGTGGTTTTGATGATTGCACAGGGAACTTATTGGACTGCCCAAGCCGGAGGACTCACCCTTACGGGTTTGGAGCCTTTTGTACCTCCGACCGGGAGGAGAAGCGTCACCCCAGCCCGGAAGGAGATCCCCCGAGCGCCCCGCCCTGCCAGAGCAGCTTTATTCAAAATTAGGTGAGTTTTACATGGGATTTTTTGAGATATATAAAGTAATTGGTTGGCATTAAAATAAAACGGGATATAGAATATAAAAATTATACAAGTAAATAATATACAATCAGGTTGGCACAAAATAATACGACAGGAAAGCAATTCTTCTTTCAAATACAACAAAAACAAGAACAAGGAACGGGGAACATGAACACAACATAGAACATTTGGGTTAAATAAATATCATACAATCCTAGGTCACTCTTATGTAAATATAAATTTTTTCCTTCTTTTTTTTTATTTTTTTTATTTTTTTAATTTTTTAATTCTTTTTTTTTCTCTCTTTCTTTTTTATTTTTATCTTTTTCCTTTGAATTTCTCTTTTTTTCTTTATCTTTTTCTCTTTTTTTATTTTTTTTTATTTTATTATATTATCACCATCCCAAAACTCACCACATGAACCATACCCCCAAAACATTGTATCAAAGATCCTCTGCGACTAACCTAATGAAATGTTATAAATATCTGTTAATTGCGTTATATTTTTCTATTAATTGTGTATATTTTTCTCTCTTTTAGCCTTAACAAAAATCAGGATCAGTTGTACTGGAAAAGAGAAGGAAGAATTTTTCTTCTTTACTAAAAATGTAAGTATATTTAATATTATTTTTAATGAACAGGATCAGTTGTGCTTTAAATTTTATTAAAGTTTAACTATTAAGTTTACTAAAATTAAGTTAACATCAAAAATATACTCATCTTATCGTCAGATTTGGTTTACTTTACTGAAAAATTACTAAATGCACTATGGGGTGTAGCAAACCCATGGGTTTACACCTTACCCCAGGATCACTGGGAGACCTTTATATTTAATATTTTTGTGTTAAAAATTCAATTATTAAAGGGATTAGAACATTTATAAAAAGTCAGGGGTCTTCCAATGGACCCTACAAAATATTGGTTTTTCTGAAAAAAAGAAGTTTAGAGAATATTATACAAAGGGGTAGGTTCGCAAGACCCCATTGCCCAATGTGCTATTGTAAATTCAGGTTTGGTTTGTTTGAATAAAAACCTTAGTTTGCACTAAGGGATGAAATTTAATTTGTGGGTGAGTTGTATTGAGGGGGGGGGGGGCCTAAAGTTAAGGTTTGTTGTGCTAAATATACAAGTAATTTGCAAAAATTTGTGAAAATAAAATAATTAGAAAAAGTGGTCTTGGACCAGGGGTCTCCCAGTGGACCCTACAAAAACTGAAATAAAAAGGGACGACAGCCGGGATCTCTAAATAAAATTAAAAGAGGGAACAAGTATTGTTAGGGACAAATATAAAATAAATAAATATACAATAAGTGGTCCATCCCAGAAATTAGTTAAGATTGGCATAAATTATTGGATATACTGGTAAAAAAGGACTACTATGACGCATAAAATACAAAGATAAATCAAGTCAAGCCAGGGACTCCCTTCCCCCACCAAAAAAGGTGGATGAGAAAAAATATTAAAAATATGTGGGCTGTGGCGAGACCCCCACGGAGGTGACTATTTAGGTAATAAAAATTCCTTTTAGAATAAGTCTTGGTGGTATGGTGGTAAAGATACAGACTGCAGCAGTCACCGTCCGTGGATCGAGTCCCGCCGGTGACCCGTTTTCTAAAAAATTTAAAGGAGCAAATATAAAAAGAAACATTGATCAAACTTTAAATTAAAGACGTCGAGATATGCAAATTAGATAATGTTCATTAAAATTAATTTGGTCTATTAAAGGTATTAAATTTCAAAGTATCGAATATATAGATGAGTTTAAATAAAATAAAAGAGTCGGCCTGAGTACCACCAGGATAGCCTGGTGGTAGGGAACCGGCCTCCTGAACTGCCCAAGCCAACTCCACGGGTTCAAACCCGGTCGAAGAAGAGAGGGCAGTCAGTTGGCAAAAAAAAAAAAGCAATTCGTGTCGGACTAAAACGCGAGGACTAACTTGGTGTGAGAATGTGAAAGATGATGGATATGTGTGTTAAATGTGGTTTAAGTATAATATATATGTATGTATTTCTTCCAGGACAGATGAAGTGGGGTACCCCTGATATTGTATAATGTAAATTAGTAATTGTATCAATTGTGTAACTGTATAAACTGTGAATGAATGGTTGTAAATTAATGTAGACTGGATGGTTGATTGTAACTGAAAGAGAACTGTACTGATAATGTGTGGTAAGGTAAGAACTTATTGAGGGAACTTATTGAAACAATGTTAAATATCAACAGACAACGAGGGGGGGGGGGGGAATATCTTAGGAAAATGTACAGCTCACAACTTATTCTTGAGACCGCGCGGCTATCAGGGGCGACGAGGGCTCCACCGACCAGCGGTACGTCCTTCCACACACATCACCACCCGTTTTCAGACACATAGTTACCAAAGGTTAAGCAAGCCTAAAAAGAGAGAGAGCCCTCGAACCAAGCCGCTTATATACATAATCCCGATATGCGCCGATATTCTGGCCAGCAAATTGAGGCAAAGATGAGAAGAAAACGGTGCATGCCAAAGTGAACCTTCATATTCTCCCTCATTGCATTATCGTATTCTTGATGCAGCCCAGTTCGTCTGGTTTCACAGCAATACATGTTCTATATTCGATCAAAAGATCACAAATTGAGTTTCTTTGATTATGAGTAGTATCAGGACCAATTTTTATCTTGTCATTTGTTATCGGATTGGGTATTACTTCTATAGTAACGAGGATTCGATCTGCCTTCTTTTCAACATCATTACTGGTTTTTTTTTTATAAATCGTGGAGTCATCCGCCAATTTTCCCAGCAACAGAATTTGGTTCTTTTCAGTTTTAAGTTTTCACTGCTCATATTCGTTACAGATATAACAGTTTCGTCATTATCTATGGTTAAAATATATTCATTTGCAAATTTGTCTCCATCAATTGACACAATTCTATTTTTACGCTCAGAGTTACTGATTATCGACACTAACTGAACAGAACGAGGTTCGATTGTTACGGATTCTGGTGTTACAAAGCGTTCTTTCGCAGGCTCAACTTCAAAATTACAAAACTCTTAAAACTCATTTACATGAAGTATAGTAGATCCACCTTCTTGTCTGATTAACACTACACCAAGAAAATCAATTAAATTCTTTCGAATAAGAATATTAGGACCAGCAAAAGTGTAATCAGCAACAATGAAAGCTAGAGCTTCGAAAGGACTTTTTCTATAATAACATCAACTAAGCACGTTTCAAATGATTGAACTACTACTCCTATACCTTGAATTGGAAAACTCACTCATCTCTGCACATTTAAAACTTTGGAACCTAAAGTTTCCACAAAGGAGAACTTCATCAACGAAATATCGGCAGCCGTGTTCACGATCGCTTCTGAATGTACACCATTTATCATTACAATTTTAGTACATGTATATTCGATTACTCGTTTGGCAACAGATAGATTTACAGAGTTTCATGTAACCGTAGTAAAATCTCTCTTATCGTGACCTTCTGTATTGCAGGCTGTACAAAATTTGGGCCTTTTTGGCAGCAAACAATCACGTGAAAAATGGCCTTCTCCATAACTATTATGACACTGCAGTTCAGAGTTGCTGTTCCTTTCAAATTCTTCAACTACAGGTTTGCTTATATTATTCTTGTGTTGTTGCTTAAATAAACTATTCAACTCATCGAATTCATCCATTTTGTTACTAGGGCAAGAAAATAATTCAAAACCATCCACTCACCCATTAAATATTCTCGAACTGTAGCTGGCACAGATTTCTTGATTCTGTCCGAAATAATAAGGTCCTTTAATTCATCGCAATTCTTTATTTTTAGTCCTGATATTCATCCATTGAAAAGCGTTTCCAATTGGCGGTAATATTCAAGCCATGTCTGAACACCATTGAATTCTTGGTTGTAAAATAACTGGCAAACTCTTGCTGAAGAGCGTACGTCTTCAGCAGGAGTTCTTTAACATACGAATAATCTTGCGCCTTCTGGTTCACGCATAGTAAGAATTTCAGTTGGAAGAGCACTAAGAAGACATTTGATCCATTGTGATGAGACCACTTTTCATCAAAATGTACCAAATAAAGTGTAAAGTCCTTACCTAGTTCGAAGTTTCTGAGTTGGATCTGCCATTCTTTTGTTTTAGGATTGCTATTCAATTTGCCGTTGTTTTCTGTGTTCTCTAAGCGTTTCATTTCTAACTCATGTTTCCTTTTCCGATCTTCCTCTTTGCATTTTTTCGAGCTTAATTTGCCATTCCTCTTCTTCTTTTTTCCATTGTCTTTCTTTGGCTACTTCTCTAAGGTTTCTTTTTCCTGTATATCTTTTAAAATTCTTCTAGCAAGTTTTTCTTTATAATTTGCACTTTTAAGAATCACAACTAATATATCAATCTTTCGAGCGCATTTACTTACTTCTACGTTGAGCTCGAATACGAGTCTAGCTAAATTACATTTTTTTTTGCATGATTCAAGAAAGACATTGTTCGAAATAAGTTCCAAGCACAAAACTAATCAAAATTTAACGAAAACATTCTTCTTATCCCACTTCTGATTTTGTAAACGTTACTAAAAACGATTAGTCGAAAGCATTCGCACCATTTATTTCCAGTTTCAAAACGAGAGATACAAAAAAAAAAAAAAAAAAAAAAAAAATTCCATGGTAATATCTGTTGCCATCATAGACGAAGTTAAATAAATTAAATAAATTTAAATGATCACAGCAGGAAGTGTTAATTTTTGAAATACTATTGATATTTCAGCAGGAAAAATATTAATAAATATGCTTTGTCTAAAATGCATTGTGAAAAATTGCTTACCTAACAATTTTAAATCAGAGGTCTGGCAACACTGCTTGTCATGTTCCTCTGCCAGTGCTACCCGTTGAACTGCCCATAAAAGGATCTGGTAAAAGTCGAAGCTTCGCCCCTTCAACTCGCCCCATTTGGTATATAGACGTTTTTTTGGATTCTAATCTAAATACGGTTTAATATTATGGGGTTGCCACTGAATTTTTCAAAATTTGGTTCAAATTATATATGTAGATGACACCTCATGATACAAAAATTATATAGAATTAATAAAAACCTTCTACGATTTACGTACTTGACTTTTGTTATTTCTTATGTACAAGTACTCCATTCGTACATTTTGTAAAAGTACCCCAAAGAAACTAAACGCGGCAAGCTTGGCGGCAAATATTAGATTTCACAACTTTTTCTGACTGATTGTCCGGCTTTTTTTACAACCTCTAGTTGTTTTTTTGGAGATTTAATGCTGAGTTCCTTGTCTAATTATTTATCTTGAAAACCAGAAAGAATTTTAACAAAAAAATAAATTAATTTGTGCAAAAGATTAGCTTCTCACATTAATAAGATGGTTTGACTGAATGTATCTTTTAAAGTATCATATATCTGTCTTCATTTCATAAAAGTTAATATCTATAATTTCCTTGGAAAACATTTGTTAACCAGCTTAAATTTACAAACAAAACTTAAACTTAAAATGATACAGGTCTGTTCGATATAAAAATATAGTAATGTTTTTTCTTCGAAAGTACATTAGTAAAAAATATTATACAATTACACATAAATATGCATACAAATTAAAAAGAAGAATATAAATATTAATGCAACAGTTCTAGTTGTTTGCGAAAAAAAAAGTTTCTGAGGTTTAACCTCTTGTATAAAAAGTAATCGAAAGTAGAAAGTCTGAATTTTTGTGACACCAAGTCATTAGTTTTCGTAGTGTATATTACGAAGAGGAAATATAATTTTTTCTGCGTTGCTAACGAAACTAAGTTATCATCATTATTATTAGAATATGACCTAGACACTTCTAATCTACTCGAAAGAAAATAGATTTTTTTGTTTGCGTTAAAAACTTATTTTAATTAGTTTAGATACGACATTGCAGAAAATGTTACATGACATTGTTTATAGAGTAGAGACGTTTGATCTTAGTTCTTTTAAATGTAAATGCATTTCAATTCTGGAAGAGAGATCGTAATAAAAAACATAATTTTCTGCTGATATTTATAAGGTACTTTTAATTTATTTGTATTATTATTTTTCTTCTTTTTGTGGGGGGGGGGGGATATTTGAATAAAACTATGGTAATTATTTTGAGATGTAGCTGAAAAAGAAATCTGATTTGAGCATAAGGTATCTGAGGGTACAAGTGCTGGCAATACAGTGTTACTCTCGACTTGACTAGTTACTATTTGAAAAGAGAGATTAAAGGATTAAAACACTGACTTTAACTTAGATACATAATTTTCCACGGTTCCACCCGTTCAGTTAACTTCACTAAGTACCTCTACCAAGCGGGACAGTAGACGTGGTTATCCTTATTTTCTCCCATGAAGTATTTTTTATTTTGATCTAACTTTACCTTTTCGGGTAACTATTGAATTGACAAAATTCAATGTACTTTTAAATTTATAAGATCTTTTATTGATCTTCATTAATATGTTTTTTAAAATCATTTCGAGTTCGTACATGAGTTTTCTTAAACCTAGCTGTAAAGGGCCAATAATGTTCTTTCTACTCTTCAAACTGAGAAGACAGCCGCAACTGTTTGGAAAAAGCTGGAAAGTCTGTATGCTGAAGGATCAAAAGGGATGGTGAGTCAAATTTTAACTCGTAAGAAACAAATGACGGTCAAGAAAACCCGTGAGGTAACTTAAGGGAAAATCTGGACTACATTTCCAGGCTGGACAGTGATCTGAAATCTACTGAAGCCACTGTTTCGGATGATGATATTATCGTCTATATCCTGATGTCGCTGCCCAAAAAATATGAGGGAACAAGGACCTCACTTGAAAATCAGCCTACAGATATATTCAGAGGTCAATCGCTGTCCCACATACGAGTCAGACTTCTAGATGCCGAGGCATTATTACAAGAATCCAGAAAAGAAAACCCTCAAAGCCAAACCAGATGTCTAGGGGATGCAGCTACCTTCGCCACCAATCACAAGAAAAGTTTTTTCTGCTCCGTATGTAAGAAGAAAGGCCATACTGCACGTTTCTGCAGAACCAAGGCAGTTGTTACGGCTGTGGTCAACAACGACATTTCAAGAGGAACTGCATCAGACTCAGACCCCAAGATTCCAGTCAGGAAAGTGAGTCTTCCGCCCTAACGTTCATTGCTAGTGAGTTAAATGAAGCAGACTTCATTTTAGCTACAGGTGCAACTCAACATAGGTCGTCTAAGAAAGAATGGTTTACGGACATCAGACCGCATACTTTAAGTGTGAAGTGTGCTTCAAAGACGGACACTCTTAAAATCACAGATATTGGTGATATTGAAGGTAAGACATCAAAAGGGAACAAAGTGATTTTGAAGAATGTGCTACTAGTTCCAAGCATAAATGGACAAGTGACTGATAAGTGTTAAAAGTATTGAAAGTGCAGAATTCTCCATAGTTTTCGAACGTGAATAGGTCTACATAGATTCTGTGAAACAGCGTATTCAGTTTACAGAGAGGATAAGCAACGGACAATATTTGTGTAATTTTGTTCCGATGAAAACCAGAAAAATGGTTCCCCTCCTTTAAAGTACAGAAATTACTGAGTGTTCTAGTGACAGACGAATTCTGTGAAACCTGCTGTACTGCAAAACAAGCGGCAACTCCTATGGGAAATGGACCAAAGACGAGACAAAAGGATCAGTGGCTGACCATTCACACCGACATTTGTGGTCCCATATCTCTAACAACTCCATCGGGGGTAAGATATTTTCTGACTCTTACAGATGATTACAGCCGTTACACGGAGGTCAGGTTGCTGCGGACAAAGAGTGAAGCTCCAAAAAAACTTATCTTCTTTTTGAAACACCACCCTCCCATTAAGAGGATCAGAAGTGACAACGTGAAAGAATTCTTCAGCGGAGAACTTCTGTCCTATGCCAGAATGTCAGGAATTGTACTGGATCCCCCGTATGTACCTCAGCCTAATGAGTTGGCTGAAAGGGTTAATAGAACTCTGATTGAAAAAGCCAGTGCCATGCTTTTTGATGCTTGCCTACCAAAGTCTTACTGGGGATATGCCATACAGACTGCTACCTACCTAATTAACAGAATCCTAAGTGAGTCATTTGATAATCGTACTCCTTACGAACTGTTATTTGGTGAAAAACATAACCTTAAAAATCTGAGAGTTTTTGGCTGCAATGCTTATGACCATATTCCAAAGTCTCAACGTAGAAAACTTGACAAATGCTCTGTTAAAACAGTAGTTATTGGATATTCCAAAATGGGATATCGTCTTTTGAATCCGTCAAACAATCGTATCACCGTGAGCAGAGATGTCATTTTCGACGAAACCGAAAAAGAAAGCACACCGAAAACAGTTTTCTTACATCCCTTTGAAGACGAAAAAGCCGTTATCAGTGATCAACAATCATCTGTTGACACCCCTAGTGACTCAGAATCAGCTGTTGACGAAGAGCTGAAAAGACCCACTCGAATTCGTAAACCCCCCCGTAAGGTACCCGGAGCAGGAAGTTTTCTAAGCAATGATATGCCGCCCAAGATATTTTCACTTTTCAAGTAGTTTCACTTCTCCCCGAGGCTCAACAAATTCCCTGGAAAAGTGCAATGCAAGAGGAAATAAACTCCATGCATGAGAACTAACTGTGAGTGGACTTAGGAAGATCTTCTTCCCGACCAAAAATTAGTTTCCAACAAGTGGATATTACGTAAGAAAAGAGATGGAACTTTCAAGGCACTACTGGTCGCCCGAGGTTTCATTCATGAATTGACTTTAAAAGTACTTTCCCCCCCTGTGATCAGCTGGCCCACTTTACGAGTAATTTTTACTCTCATTTTACGCCACTCATTTACTGTTAAAGTGTTAGATGCCAAAACCGCGTTCCTAAATGGGGACTTAAAAGAGACATTATACATGTGTCAACCTCCTGATTTTGAAGATGGATCCGACAAAGTGTGTCTCTTGAAGAAAACCATTAATGATCTGAAACATTCAGCAAATCACTGGTATGCCAAGTTCAGCGAATTTATGTCTCAACAGGACTTAAAAGCTATAGAAAATGAACCATGCATTTTCATAAGGTCAGTGAATTCTTACAAAACTTGTGCTGCCCTTTATGTCAATGACCGTTTAGTTTGTGGAAACTGTGTATCTAAGGTTAACTCTATTGCAAATTTATCGTCTAATGCTTTCAAAATGGACCTTTAACCGAATTTTTAGGAATTAACCTTAATTTGACTGAAGAGTCACAAGAGAGGCTTACATACTAAAGTTAATTTCGACATACGAATTGGAAGATTCTAAACCTTATGATGTTCCAATTCAACATAAAACTATTTGCCAAAATCTCCTTAAAATGTAGTTGCTAAAAAATGTGTGAATGTTTGAAAAATGTATAAATATCTGATTGATTGAAATATCTGATCGGTTTCATTTACCAATCGTCAAATAAATAATTGTTTACTTAAGTGACAAGTATTTAATGTAATCTTAAGTAATAATTACTGTATCTTAAGTTTAATAATTACTTTGTGTGCATAATTATGCAGAATGGCCGACCAAACGGTATAGTGGTTAGCGTGCTATCTTCTAGACCACGAGGTTGCGGGTTCGAGTCCCGTGTTAGGCATGGGTGTTTGTAAATGTATGTTGGCTTGTGTAATGACGAATGTTTGGCGCATTATAACCCTCGTGTTGCTGACGGCGCCAGATATTCTGAAAACAACCAATCATCTTTTGTACACATTGTAAGCGGTGGTTGTGTTATGGTGTATTTTGACCAGTCGATGAGATCAATGTAATTAACGGTATTACATTTGAGTTCAAGAGGTTTGAAAAAGCGTATGTCTTCAGATTTCTTATTCCTGATGTTCAGGATTCACCTCACTGCTAATTCCCGGATATGATATTGAGAATCCGCTAGCATTGCCCCCACTAGCATATTTTCCGAATGAGCAAAATATGCATTGTTTGAAATTATTTTCGTATCGTATTTTTCATGAATTATATTATATCTCTACTTACGCATAGCAAAAACATAATTACTGCAAAATGTGTCTGAAACTATATAAAAGAAGCTTTCATAATTAAAAAAAAGTTCATTTTAACATTAATATTACTCTTAATGTAACAAATGAAAAAATACCCCATTTCGCTTTACTTTGACCATTTTTATGTAAATTCAGTGACCTTGAGGGACCTCTAAATATTTTTTTTTTAATTCTGAAAAAATTCAAGGTGCTTTATATTCACAGAAAGAACATTTTTGGAGGGTAGGAGTTCATGATTTTAAAAGTTGATTTTTTTTTTTTTTTTTTGGAATACTCTAATATGTATTGATGGGCGACTTTAAAAGTTAGGGATTAAGACGTACGCCAACCCCAAATAGTGTACATTTTTATGAGAATGGAACTTAAATTTTAAAAATAAACTAAGTTAGCTTATTTTCTTAAGCTAGACACAGTCGAGATCTATCTTCTCTTCTTCTTATCAAGGACTATGGGGACTAAGGCACCTCTGCTTAAGCATTTTGTACCAACCCCATATCCCGTACAGATCAGTAGTGAGCAGTACTGCACAGGATGTAAGCGCACACTCGCGAGAAGGAGTGCGTAAGTCTACCTATAGCCACCGAAGAGTTCATTTCTACATCTTTCGGTAGCTACCCGGTAGATGGCAGCACTACCGACCGTATGTGGAACTTCTTAATTTAGAGGCAATACCAAGCAGAAGATTCCACCAGAAGACTTGGCTTTGCCACCCCCAGAGGTATTGATTTGTATGGGAACTTGGAGGACTTTGCGACCATGACTGATTTAACGTGCTCCAGTCACCATTAGCGAACGCGGCGGTCTTTGGTCGGTCCCAGGCCCGAACTCGCAACCTCAGGGCTCGCAACCTTCTAGTTGTGAGAACGATACTCTCCCGACTGGGCTACGCGGCCCCCGTCGAGATCTATAATCAGAGGTTGGCCTTTTTTGAAATCTCTGTCTTCGTAGCTACAACTTTTCTTCCTGTTAATAATTTTTTTTTATTGCAAGAAAGTTTTACGTCTTTTTGATGTTGGTGATTTTTTATTATTTTAATTTTTTTTTTTGGGGGGGGGGGGGGGATATCAGAACTTTTTTTAAAAACACTTTTTGAATCTAAAGTAACTATTAATACATATTGTACAGTCGCAGTGAACCCCAGAGTTTCACACAAAACAAATTATTATAATAAAGTAAAATTACAATTACACCATAAAAAATACATATAATAGTTAAAGGGAATCGGTATCCTATATACAGGTAATGTTAACTTGGCATATTTCATGTACTTTTTCCTCAGAAAGTAACTAACATAGAAGCCTAATTTTTTTTCAGTGCATTTAGCAGACACTTGTTATTCTACTAAAGTTAGTTTTTGATTGTGATTCATTTACTTTTTATAAAAATGAATTTCCGTGAAAGTCACTTAAATATGTTAAAAATCATAAGTTTCTTTGACGAAATAAGCCAAAACAAAATATATTTTTTAAAATAACAACAAAATCTCACTTCAGTATATATAGATACATAAAAGGAATATGTGGTAAACATTTTAGGAGGATAGTTCGTGCAGTTTCTGAGTATATAAATAATGAAAACTGTAGTTTTGAGAAAAGTGCATTTTAAAGAAAACTTTACTTGCATTAATAGTTACCAATCTTGTTTTTAAGTTTTTTTTTAACTAGTTGATATTATTTTACTAGTTGTGGTCTTATTACAAATTGGGTATCCTTTTAAAGGGGAGAATTTAAATTTTGATAAACAATAACAAATTCAAAATCGATTATTTATAAATTTAAGAGTATCAAATACTCTTACTAATAAAAAAATTAACTAATTAAATTAATTATTAAAATAAGTATTAAAAATTAATTAAATTACTAATAAAAAAATGTTTTTGTAATTTATAATGAACTTTTAATAATTGTAATAGACAAACGTTTTTAATATACAACCTTACTATTGATTTGTAACTTTTAGTGCAATTTTTACTTATTTAAGCCATTTTGAGCTCAGTGCTATGAATCGATTCCATGACCCTGAAAAAAAAATCATAGAATGCAAAGTTCTTATGAATCTAACAAAAATATTTTATAATATAAATCCTTGAGTAAAAATAGCTGAACATTTTTGTGCAACTTATTTAAGTGATCTTGAGGTTAGATCGAGATCACCATGGACTATTTCCCCCCCCCCCCCCTTCCCCAACTTTGATTTAATAAAATATTATTTTCCAAATTAATATTGTAACTTGATAGTATGTTTTTTTATTAGCATTTTCTATATCATTTCCTAAAAATTACCTCAAGGCATTAAATAATAAAATATAAACAAAAATATATAAGTGCATGTCTACTACATATATTGTTTAAAATTCTGTTGTCATGTTTACTTGGATTTATTTTATGCTAAAAATAAATTAATTGTGGATAAAAATAAACTCAATCATTGAAAAAATGTATCAAATATGGAATAAAACCTAGTGTAATTGAATTTTAAGCTTTACGAGTTTGAATACACCAAAAAACTTGCAATGTGAAAAACATTACAGTTACTTTTGTAAATACATAGATAACCTAAATTCGTAAATTATAATCTAATTTACCTTATAATTTCAATGATCGGAGTATTTGTACTAAAATCGCATTGAATCCTATTTTTCGTCAAAGTTTTATATTTTGTTTTTCTTAAAAGATAAATTAGCTCGATGAAAAAAAAAAAGGAAATGCGATTAATAATTGAGATTCTTACAACCCAACTAAGTATACAAATAATCCCATTATTTTGAATTTAGAGTTAGAAGTGTGTTCCAACATTTCTTCTTTCTAACAAACGATTTCTTCTGATGTAACTTTGCATTCAAAAGACTTTATTGAAGCACTCATATTTTAACTAATATTCAGTTAGTAAGAAAATTTCCCAATCGACATTTGATTTTTTTCCCTTTGCTATTAAATTCACTTAGTGTTTTTTTTTTTTTTTTAAATCATAAAAAGAATTTTCCAAAAAATGGCAAAAAATTTAAATATACTTTAAATGATAAACAAGAGAAAATACTTTTTATCCATTTCAAAGTCGTCCTTAATGGGTTAAAATCGAGCTAACTATGGAATTACCTCTTATGGAGAGACCTCATTTAAGTTAAAAAATGAAATTAATTATACAAAATTAGTTTAATATGTAGTCATTTCTTACTTCTTGTAATGTGAATGTAAGAAAACATTTTTAAAACATTCATTTTAGCATTATGTCGAATTTTGTAATGATTGAAATGATTATTAAAATGTTCCTGTTTGATGTGTAAAAACATGATTACTTAACTTGAACTGAATCCTAAAAAAAAAAAAAAACTTTTTAGTTACGCGATAAGAAATCAAAATAACTCTGTCATCAATTCAGTTAAAAACAAACAATTTGAAAGTATTTTCCTACAGATCGCATTTATTTAATCCATATTTTACATTTATGTACATACTTCTAAATACTGATAAATATTTATGACATTTGTTGCACCTTTATTTTTTCGAAATAAGAATACACCTTCTTCCACTAGAATACTTAATTAAGAGAATACAAGAGGTGGGTGGCTAAGCACATATTTTGTTACCTGAGCTTAGCACCCCCCTGGTGCGTATTAATTTCAATTTTCTCCGGAAAAATGGGAGGAGAAAAGAAAATCTCGATGTCACGTGACATAGCAAGACGTATAAATCGACTCTCAAGTCTTGCCACTTGCTATTCCAGCTAGAAGTGAAACGATCTTTCCGGTTCAAGATTTTCGTTTTTAAAAGGTTTGTTCCAGTTTTTTTTCAGGAGGATGCGGGAAGATTGTTTGAACATGCTGGTGATGGGCAGTATCTTGTTAATGTTTTATGGATCTGTTGGTGAGTTTTTTCATGGAAGTTGGCAAAAAATATTGTTTAAGATAATTCACTTTTATCTGAATGGAAATTGGATTTTCCAAAAATATTATTTAAGACTTTTGTTTGATTGAAAATTTTCTTTTTTCCCCCAAAAATTGTGTAAGGTAATTAACTTTCATTTCATTCAAAATTGGCGCTTTTAAAGAACATTGTGAAACAACCTTTTGTTAGTTTCAAAATGGATTGAGAAAAATAAAGAAAATTTTTTAAAGTTAATTCGCTTTTGTTTGATTAGAAATTGGCTTTTCTCAAATGTTTTGATTATTTAATTTAAAAATATTATTTTTACACTTGATAAAGTTTTTTTAAAAATATGGATGAATATTTTTGATGCATCAATTTTTATATAGGTACCTGATATTTAAATTTGTTCTATTTAAAAATTTACTTACCGATTAATATTTTATCATACTCTAATTTAATATTTTTCAAAACTTTCCACTGGTAAATTAAATAACACGATTTCCTTTTAAACTTCCTTCTTTAAATGTGAATTCAATTATTTTTTAAACTAAAGATTCAAAGCTTTCAAAGTATAGAAAAAGTATTTATTCTGAAATCTATCGATCGCTTAAAGTCATTGCTATAGAAAGTTCTCTTCAATGGCTAATCAATAAATTTTATGCCATAATTATTAAAACTATTTAAAAAGATTATTTAAATTAATGATTATTAATAAAAATTCCTAAAAATTGAGATACATTTATGTCAGGTTTAAAAGTAAAATGCTTTGAAAAAGTGACTAGAGTGGTTTGAAAATTATTAGGAATTAAATGACACGATTTACTTTTTAAACTTCCTTCTTTAAATGTGAATTCCATTATTTTTTAAACTAAATATTCAAAGTTTTCAAAGTATAGAGAAAGTATTTATTCTGAAATCTATCGATCGCTTAAAGTCATTGCTATAGAAAGTTCTCTTCAATGGCTAATCAATAAATTTTATGCCATAATTATTAAAACTATTTAAAAAGGTTATTTAAATTAATGATTATTAATAAAAATTCCTAAAAATTGAGATACATTTATGTCAGGTTTAAAAGTAAAATGCTTTGAAAAAGTGACTAGAGAGGTTTGAAAGTTATTATGAATTTTATTTTAAAGAAGATAATTTTTTGTGTGTTTCAAAAAATTTTAAATTATAAAAAGATAAAAAGTAAAGTGCATTTATATGTATGTGTGTATATATATATATACATAGGACCGACATGTACCTAGGGACACCCCACTTTCATTGAATAATGTTTAGTTTTAAGTTTTTTTACTCACTTGGGGAAGTAGCAACACCCAATTTCTCTTTTGGCAGCCATTTTGAAATCTAAGAGGAGAAATCTGTGACAAGTTATAAGTGAAAATGTTTTTATATGGTCTGCAGTAACATTTTGCAGCTCATGTCTTTTATTGTTTTACAAAGTTAAGTCAAATGCTCTTCTTTGAATTCTAGTGAATAATTTTGTTTGTAACATTAATTACTAGATGAGATGATTAAATAAGTGTTTCTCCATGTGCATTTTTAGTAGAAGTCATTGTATATGAAATTACCAAGTCTTGTACCTATAGCCATGTAGTTATTTATTGTGTTCAATTTGCCAAAATCAAAATCTGTTGGTGCTTCAAAGCGATAATCCATGCAGCTAATTTTTTTACAATAAGTTTTTCAAGTTATGAAAATATTTGTAATTCACTAATAATTTGATCCATTGCAATTTATTATAGTTTTTATAGGACAAACCAATGACTGATAATTACTTGATATTGTTTCTTTTATAAAATTCATCTGTGTATGTTTTCGATTCATTATGGACTGAAACCTCACTAAAGAGAATGGCCCTAGATAAATCAGCTACTGGCCCTAGGTTAGAGGTCGGAAATATCGATCAAAATAAATATCGATAAAATATCAATATATCGATACATGATTTATTTAATTTAATTTTCAATTTTGCCAGAAATGAAGTTTTTCGGGGCAAATTTCTACTTTTCATGATTGCATTTTCTAAGGTGACTACTTTGCCAACTGAAATAGATCTATTACAAAAAAAAAAAGTTAGATTTTCGCTTAATTGGTGCAGTAATTCGAAGAAAAACTTTGATAATTTTCAAGGGATACGCTTTTAATGGCAATGCTGAATATTTAGCGTAATATTTTTACAATGTAAATATTGAAATACAATGTAAATATTGAAGAGATGGGTGAATATATATATATATATATAATTAACATGTTTTTTCCAATTTTGTTTTAATTTTCAAAAAAGCCAGGAATATGCACCCCCTTGTACCCTCCTGTTGGCGCCTATGATTATAAAGTGAATGGCAAAGTTTTGAATATTGGTGCCATTTTAAATGCCTCTCAGCCAAGTCCAAACTTTAGTTTTGATGTTTTTGAAAATGGAATAAAGAAAATCGAAAAAACATATGGAACTACAAAACGATGATTAAAAAACTAAAAATTTATGAAAATATCGTTATTTCGGTGACTTTTATCAATACTTTTTAATATCGATATTTAAAAAAAATATCGATATATCGCCGACCTCTACCCTAGGTACAATGAGGTCTTGTACCTTGGGTCATTTGTGAAGTTTCTTTAAAAACCTTCGATTTGACAGAATCTATTATTTTAAGTATTTAATATAGTAATAATAGTAATTAATAAGTTTAATTGTAATTTTAAAATAATCTTGTTTATTATATTCTCTAGAACAATTAAATAGTTGATGTTTTTTAACTAGAGTAATATTTGAGTTGTTAAAATGCAATTTTTGTTACATTGCCCTTTAAAGATTTTAAAGAATGATTTGCAGGTGTGTAGAAATTTTTAAATGTCTATATCCTTTCGATTTCAGTGATATCTCGGCATGAGTAAGTTACGTTTGATAAAATTTCCTTATGTCATGTAAAATGTAATACCCAAAGAGAACAGAAAAATAACTTAACTTAAAAAAATAATATCAAATAATAATTATATAGTAATGTATAATCATTTACCCGGCTTTCTACAAAAAAAAAATAACATTTTATCTCTATTTTATTTATAAACGCATGCTAAATATCAAATCAATTAAAATAATTTTAATCTAAAATTTACAAATGAGTAGTTATCTGAAAGTTGACGTTTTAGTATGATAGAATTCCTGAGAAATAATTTGTAATGACACAAAAATTCAAATTAGCTAGAGTAAAAAGTTTAAAACAAACCATTCTGATAAAATGAAAGGGGAAAAATAATTCATGAGAAAAATAAAAGAATAATAATAATATATTTTATTATAGTTCATAAAACACGTAAAAAGATGTAACTTTATCATACACACAATAATTTTTTCCTATTTATTTAAGAAAAGGGTCATCGTAACAGTTTAATATTAAGTCATTCAATTCCGAAATATTGACGAATTAAAAGTTCCTAGCATTTTTAATGACTTTGTGCACCAAATATATCTTTTTTTACAACCGATTATTGCATCATAAATAATTGAAAGTGTCTTCAGATGGTTGAACGTAGAACTGGATGATTTAATCTAATATGATAAACAACTCAATATATCTTCATCTTTGCTCATTCGAACTTTCATGTCTCAGATTTATCTATATGAACTAATGTAAAAAATACAATAAATAAAGTAAAAATTAGATATTGAACTGGAGGTTCCGTCTGGCTTCTCATCAGGGGGTTCAACCAGCTGGAAACCCCCAGGAGGCGTTTCTGAAAGAGTACGGCCAAAAAAGGCACAAAATGTATCTTTTAAACCTCGATGCCTCCAACCAGAATAAGGAGAAATTAGAAAAAACAGTACATGAAGTATAAAATGCACTGAAATACAAAATAGTCCCGAGAACTTACCCCTTTGAAGAATACCCGATAAACCAGTATAACAAATTTGCAGTTTATAGCAACACCTCCAAAAACTGTTCCGCAGAAAAAGCAACCCTGCAGAAAAAATCACAAATTCCAAAAAGTACAATTAAATTTTTTTAAATATTATCAAAAAATAACAATTGAAGATTCAAAAATTAAAAATCACAAAAAAAGAATCTTCATTTACTGGGGCTACTCAGTAAATCATCAATATCACCCTAATTAGTACACAATTATGAAAAATTAAATCCACAAAAGTTCTTAGGAAGATTATTTCTAATTAAGTTACCCTTGAATATTTGACAAGCTGTATTAAAATCCTCATCACTATTACAAATATCCCTGATTCTATTAAATTGAAAATGAAAAACATTGTAACAAATCTTCCCGTTCAAATTGCTATGGAAGTTGGAAAGACAAATAACCTCAAATCCAAAATCCAAACTTTTATCATTAACACCGATTCTAGAATTGTCTTCTAATAATAAAATATCCAAATCCAAATATTGTATATGTTTGTCATTAATATTTGTTTTCTTTAAAACAAACTCAGTAGAGTAAATATCTCTCAAAGAATTAGAGTTAATGTGGTCAAAGATCATAAGATCATCAATATACCTGAATCCTTTAATGTTAGTATTTGCAATAAAGACAGCTTCATATGTATGAAGAAAAATGTTTTCAAATGCGCTTGAGAATCTGTTACTCATTGGTATTCCATTCTTTTGTCTGAAAAATCCAATCCATTGAATAAATAGTTTTCAAAAATGTTAAACTTGCATAATTCCAGCCAATCAATTTTAGTAATAACTTTATCAGCAAGATAATTATCAAAGAGTTTATCACAAATATCCATAAGATTTTCATGGGGTATGCTGGTAAATACATTTTCGAAATCATACGTGTGCACATTATTGACTTTATAAATTTTCAGAAAATCTAAAACATTTGTTGCTATTAATTCTGAAGTGATTTTCATTTTGTTTAGAATAATTTTAAACAAATTAAAGAATTTTTTGCTGCACAAGTTATTGTAATATCCAGTTCTACAAGTAACAAAACGAAATTTAATAGGATTTTTATGAAACTTTATAGTTGGGAATAAGTACGGGTATCTTACTGATGAAAACTTCTATTTAAATCTTTTATTAAATGTGGCAATTCTGTTACCCAATTCTTTTTTATTAGAAGCAATCTTGATGTAGGTTCATTCGCTTAAAAAAAACTCTTGCAAATAAAACCAAAATTGCTTTATCAATAACCGTAATAATGAATCTCTCCTTAATTTTTCCTTTTTGTTCAAGTACATTCCATTTGGGTTTTTTGTGTCACTCTAAAGATAGTGGTGTTTTAAATCTTGTAATATCAAAAATTTCCATTCCTTGAATCCTTCTAACGGCCAATTATATTTTCTAGATAGTTTTGCAATGCAATAATCAATATCGTTATTAAGTGAAAAATTGACTATTTTCCAATCAACCACTTTCCAACATCTAAATTTCGAATCTTTTTTTAAGTTCTCTAATTTCAGGATCTTTAACTATATCCAAATCACTAGTGATAACATGTTCATGATCTTTATGAATAAAATTACAAAAATCATTGACATAAGCAATCCTGCTTTTCATCTTATTGAGATTATGACTGAAATAATTATAATTAAAAATTAAATTTCTTAACGTTTTTCAGTATCTGAAAGCCGCTGAAATATTAGTCAAATTTTTTAAAGGGAAATATTTCATATTTTTGCGTAAAATGTATGGGATCTTCAGATTTTCATAATCCTTATCAAAAAAGTTGACAACACAAAATTCTCTGTTAGTTGAATTTTTCTTTGTATTTTTTAATGTGCCCTTTCTCAATTTGAATTGTAATAGATCAATGATAATCAGTTTAGAGTAAGAAGAATAAAATTTTAGTGATTAAATGCTTCTTAACTAGCCATTTGAGATTAGAATTCTTCTGTTTAAAAACAAACTTTTTAACAATACTTATAATTCCAAGATTGAAAAATAAATTACACATTTCCTAAATTCAGCCAAATCCAATTTATTAGTCTTTCTATTCCCTCCACTTCTGTTTCAACCAATTTATGTTTGATTTTTTGATTGAAAATCACAAATTTTTTGTACATACATTTATTTTCAAAACCGTTAAGTTTGCTGTTATGACCGTAAGGAAAAAAACTTTGTAGTTGACGTATGTTAACATTTTCAAAATCCAAGCGTTTACTAAGATCTCTTTTCTCCCTAAATATAAAAAGTTTCAAAAGGAAGTACTTGGAAATGCAATAATTCGTAGTCTTGGGTAGTGTCATCATTGAAGTTTTTTATAGCCGACCTATGGTTATTGATTCTGATATTAAGATCAGTGCCAGTTTGTCCAACATATCCTAGGTTGCATTCCAAATAATAAACTACGCAGCTGTTTTTACAAAAATAAGTAGAATTATTGGAAGCTTGTTCAGGTTCTGCCATAGGACATGTCATACACAGTTTGCTGTTACATTTTTGGTATTTAAAAAAAAAAAAAATTAATGTATCTAAACGCAACATCTGACCAAGTAACTTTTAAACCACTGCACTCCCCTGACTAAGAGCAGCAGCAGGGCTCCTTTTTAAAGGTCGCGACGAGCCCATGAAAAAATCCTTAATTTTAGATTGCATAATGAATTTTAATTATCTGGAAGGCAAAAAAGATTGAACATTATTCCCCACTATTCGGGACGAAGACATCAAGGTTACAAAAGTAAACAGATCGAAGAAATGAAAAAGTTAACGAAAATTTAATACATATATCCAAATAGAGAATGAGCAAACGCTGCAGAACTCCAATTCAAATATTCTGAATACAAGCAAATTAATAATCATAGAAATGAGAATCATATAGCAAAAAACATCATAAATCTATAGTACAAATCCACGTTGGCTCAAAAGCAGCTCTACTGTAGAACTTATAACTAGTACAATAAATAAAGTAAAATTTAGATATTGAACTGGAGGGTTGGTTTCTCATCAGGGGGACTGGAGGCTCGACTAATGTAACAAATAGTTAGAAGAATGTAATAGCAGAAATCGTATGTTGGTTTAATATGTTTAGATTTTTTTTCAATTTTGATATGTAAAATTCTACTTGATTTTAGATAGTATATATTTCTGTTTTACTAAATAATTTTTTTAATAATGCATTTACGTTTTTTTCTTCTGTATGAAAATAACTCTTTATTAATAAAAGAAAGTATTTTATTTTTCTCAATTATTTTTATTGTATCCAGTGCTGAATTGGTTTAGTTTACGATGTTATATTTTGAAAGCACTTTAATTAGTGCATGTGCTATTGATAAAGGAATAATGATACGACAGGTATAAAAGAGTCGTGAGGGAGATTTGTCAAATATAGCATATTCAATGACTTTCCCATCTTCTAAATAAATATTTTTAGAAACTGTCATTTATATTATTGTGAAGTTTTGCCAAAATATATTTTTTTTTAAATAAATGTTGCATGTTTCTAATTTTAGAGATTATTTCTAGATTTTTTTTAAATTAATAAATAATCGTCATTCACAGTAATTTTTTATCACTGAAGCGTAAGCATTTGATTTAATTATTCGATTGTTGAGACGTTTACTAATGAAAATATTTTGTCCTAAAACTCAATTTTTAAATCCTTTATATTAAATTCGATTTTGTGTGTGTGTGTGGGGGGGGGGGGTGGCTTTGTATGTCGATGGCGGGTAAATCTGCGGAGGCCTAATACCTAATACCCTTTACAGTCATCCAATCAGGCTGAAACTTGTCAGATAGATTTGATGCCAATGACAATGAATTCTATCAAGTTTTGGAGGCTGAATTTTGAAAAGTAGTTTACCGCAAATTTTGCTGATGGGTTTTAAATTTTCAAATTAGATACAAACACAATTTTGCGACAGAAACATGTTAATGAATTTAAAAATTAGCATTACTATGCAATAACGATATAATTTATTTGATTGAACTAAAATAAGGTAAATTTTGTAATGATTTGGTGAGCTACAATCATCTTTGCGATAAGATAATTGCAGCTAAAGTGACGATTTCTGATTTAATACCTTTCAAAGAAGATGTACACTTTTCTGAAATCTTGTTAATGGGTAACTGCTATTTTAAGATTTATGATAATTCATAGCTCAAAATTTTCATTGTTTTTATTCAAGTGCTAGACTTATACTACCCAGTTTCAATTGGTTCAGGGGATTACAAGTCATGAACATACACCTTTCTATCATCGATTTAATCACAAAATATCAGAAACAAGTTATTTTCGATAATCTGGATTAGCCCAGATACCTTTAGAGACAACCAGATTCAAATTAAAAAGATCTTAAGCTACGATCATACCCCTTAAGAGGTTGAAAAGGGAGATGGGGTGTTTTTTCGTAATATAATGTAGCTAGGAATGTTTCTTTTGTTTCGATCTTAAAATGTAGAATAGGAAGTTTTTCCAAATCTCATGTGACCCGTGACCTTTACCTTGTTTCAAAGGTCGCGTGTGCAAAATTTCATTACGATTGGAATAAAACTGTATATTCTATAGAAACTAGTAAATATTTTTATAGAAAACAAACACTCCCGAAGATAATTTTATTTATCTATATAGATTTCAATAACCTGTTCTTTTTCTTTAATATCAGAAATTTGAAGGTAAAAATTACTGTTAAAGAAGTGCTAATACTTCTCATTGAATTTGCAGTTTTAATTTAGTTATTACCTGACTTATTCTTTTTGTTTTGATTCTTATTAGCTTGTTTGTCTTCCATGTACATACACTAGGTGATCGATTTTTTTATTACTTTATTATAAAGTGGTCCTTACTTATTACACTGAGTGGTCTTTTTAAAACTTTCAAAAAACTAATTCAATAGATTCACAGAAAATTGAAATATCTTAAAATAAACACAAAAGTGTCTCAAACAAGTGACGCAAAATGGTGTCTTAACCTTTACTGTCTGAAAGGGTTGTTTATGTTACCTTTCAGATGTTGCGAAGCTAAAAACACATATATTTAAATTAAAATGCAATAGAAATGTGCTTGTGTTAAATTACAAATTTTTATTAAAAGAAAAGTCAAAATTACTGGTTTATTACCATGTTGGTCATAACTTTTTGTTGACTACGTTTCACCTTCCAGATAAAATTAAGCAAGAGATTGCAAAACAGCAAACACAACTGTTAATAATATGCACACAACTATTAATATATACAAGTAAGATAACTGGGACTTATTGAAAAATATATGTATTGAGATAGTAGACATTGTATTGTGGATGTATCTCAAATACAAAAGGTTTGGCTTCCAACATTGTACAGTACCCAAAAAAAAATCAGAACGATGGCTATATCTTCAGTTCTAATCATCGTAGAATCTTACGGTTTGCACCAAAATGTTTTGCTTACGATTTTCTATATATCTGATGTAATTTTTATTTCTTGATGGACCGTTTACTAAGTAAAAGTAACGCTATCTTCGAAAAATTCAATACGAACCCTTATTTTTTATCATTCAGAATACATCATTTACTCTATATACCAAATTTCAATGCATTATGTTGAAAAACACGTCACTTATGAGCGAAAATGTTTCGACCATTTTTTGACCAATCTTCAGGGAGAATTTCCATAAAACGAAAGGTATTTTTAAGGTTCTACTTCACAGCGGGAGAATTCGAACGGTCAATGAGGCGTTTCACGACGTTAAAAAATACAAATATTAGTCTAAAACTGCTTAGAAACTACTTGGATTTATAGTGTCATGTTTAAGATTAATACAAAAATAGTAAGTAAACGCAAAAGTAACATAATTTAAAACTTCCAACAATAAAGACGTGCATTCTTCACACGAAATAAATAAAATATCGAAAACTGTAATTGCAGATGTATAACGTATACTACTGATAATTAGAAAATTAATAAATATAAATTGTAGGCATTAGTAAACAGTATTCAGCAAAGCGTGATTATTTTACAGAAACATTTCACTGTAAACACAAATGTAACTTGATCGTTGAAATTATTTATAAAATAAAAAAATCACATGATTCAGTAAAATTTTTAAAGGATAACTTATTGAAATTGCTTAAAAACTGTTGTTTTAAATGAATACAATTTAAGAAAGTATTTTTTTTTAAAAAAGTACACTATTGAAAACCACACAAAACATGTTCCATGATTCCAAACACGTTAGACAGATTAAAAAAATATGTATAAAAAATAAAACTGCTTTGTTTGTATAAAATAATATTTCTTTTTGTAATTTCAAGAAATTCTGTTCTGATTCACCCCGCTGTTCCTATTCACCCCATTTTACGATAATTGAACGTTGTGCGATTTTCCACACCTCTAGTTTACCTTGAACTAATCTTTGATAGTTTTCCAAAAGTCGTCTACTATACGGTCCATTCAAGTGAGCGTTTTTTACATTTTCGCTAAAAAATCGAGAACTAAAAGTCAAAATGAAAAGAAAAAAATTGTGTGGGGGTTTTAGACCATGGTTAATCTAATGAAAGCAAAAAAAAATGTATGTTTCTATTAAAAAAAATTAAATTGTTTTATTAATTAATAATTAATTATTAAAAAAGAAATAAATGCAAAAGTTGATTGCTATTTCTGTTTGGCAATTTACAAACTATCTTTTGAAAAAAAAAATTACTGAAATATATTAATTATTTAAGTATTTATGACCAAAAAACCAACTTTTTTATTTAACATTAATTTATCATTTTCTTTTTATCGTTTAAATTACAAACCATTCATTAGAAAATTAAGAATTTTTGTATTTCGACATTTTTTTTGGATGCTGAATCCAAATATGGGATAATATTATGAGGTTGCTATTGAACTTTTTAAAGTTTGGTTCTGTTTTAATATGTAGATGACCCCTCATGAAAAAAAACTGCATACAATTATTAAAAACCTTCCACAATTTACAACGGTACCTTTTGTTTGTTATTTCAAGAATTAGAGCACAAGATATAGCCATCGTTCTGATTTTTTTTTGGGTACTGTACCACAGTTTTAAGTTGCTTTTTACAAGTCAGCTTCAACGCCAAATAACAAGCGTGATTTAAACACGTACCTAATTTTTAGTATGCTTTGCATTGGCAATTCTGAAAATGCTAAAAATAAATTATTATTTTAATGATGGATCAAGCAGTAATAATCTAATGATTCTCCCTCTGGAAATTCAAATTGTTTATAACATTTCACTATAGAAACTCAACATATAACAATAATTATAACACAAGGACACTTTAATTGTTGCCGAATATCTGAAGCGGATATAAGGCATTTTAAAAAAGAAACTGAAACGAAGCACAAAAGATAAACAATTAAAGCAGAAGGCATTAGAAGTATCTGTAAAGAGATGCTTCAGAATATGGAGGTGGAGCATATTAAATTTGAAAATTATGTAAGTTGCGCAAACATTTTTTGTGTTTCTGAAATTTTGATTTTCCAAATTTTGGTACACTCGTAAAAAATATGCCAGATATACAGTTGAAATTTGTCATTATGATGTAATAACACATTAGGTGCATAATAAAACTAAAATATTATTAAAATTCCTGTTATTTGGGGATGGGATCTTTTTGCAACAATTTTCCTTGTTACTGCGACGCTTCGCTAATCGTTGAAAAGCCGAAGCAGAGAGGGCATTTAAAAAACTCAAAAATGTAAGGAAAGGGGAAAAAGAAAAAGAAAAAAAAAATTAGAAGTATCTGTAAAGGTGGCTTCTTCAAAATACAGAGGTGGAGCGCATTAAATTTGAAAAACATGCAAGTTATAGAAACTTATAGCTTTTTCGCGTTTTCTCAAAGCGTCGATTTTCCACCTTTTGGTACGCTCACATACAAAAATATGAAAGATATAGAATTGACATATTTCATGGCAATTACATAACATCTAAAGTACATATTAAACAAAAATATTTTTAAAATCATTGAAATTTATTTTTTTAATTATTATTATTTAAAAAATTGCAAATTTTTATACGTTCAACAAATTACCACATAAAAATACTTTTTTATTATTTTGAGAAAACTGTTATTTAATGCAGTATATAGACATTTCTAAGAAATATAAAGCAAAAAAACTTTATTTTAGTTTTAAGATTTTTCTACAAGCGTAATCAAATTCAACTCACTGCGAAATTTTTTTGTAACCAAGTTTTAAAAAAGTTTTAAAATTGCCGTCTATGCTTTATTTATGTCAATATAGATAGATTCTTCGGGAACTTAAAAATGCAATGTAAACAGATGAGCATTTAGTAATTCAAACACATTTATTGTGCCTAATTCAAACTTTTTACGTGTTTATAATGTCTCTTAAAGACTTCGTGCAATAACAAATAACGAAAGTTTATCTGAAAGGTAATCGTATTTTTCTGAAAATGCGGTTCAGTGAGCCATTCAGAAGTCTTACTGCTGAAATCCAAGATACACTACTTTATATATTGCTAATCCAAGGCTATAAGGATACTTAAAACTCCGTGAAAAGTCCAACGCTTTTAAAAAAACTTGCTGACTGTTGAAGGTATTGGTATTCAGTCTAGGGCTACTAGAGGAAGACTTGGCATGAAACGGAGCAGCGCAAACCAGTTTTATAAGTTCCTCGCCAATCGCACCAACCGGTACGGTGTGGAAACTGTCCCACTATTTTTTTACTAGCATTTGCATTGCCACAGATTGATCTAATTTGGCACTAATATAATCTTAACAACTTTTGGCCCAGAATCCATACAAGAGTTGGAAGGTTTACCGAAGCCTTTCTGCGATAAGAACTTAGTTTTTAGTGATACAACACAAGCTCAGGAATGTTTAAAATTGACAAAATTAACCTGAGGATAGTCTCTTTGTAATCACCTTTTAGGTGATTGCTTATTTCACCAACTTCGGTTGAATCAATGACCATCACATTATCAAGTAACAGCTTTGAGCAAGAGAAACTTCTAAAATGTAAAACCTTTACAGCCAGTAAAGCTTTGCTCTGCAATACACTGAGAAAAAAGAATGTCCGAATAGTTGGTGAAATACAGGATGTCGACTATATTGCGAAAGAAGTGAAGTACCACAAATCTTGCTATAAATGTTTCACAAAAGTAGTTGTCTACCTTCGAACACATTTGAACCTCATGAAGCTGCATACAGTGCATTCCGCAAAATTGTTTTGATGAACGTATCATAAGAAATTGTGAAAATCTGTCGTGTGAGATTCTGAAATTGTGAGAATCAACTTTCTTTTGCCTCTATATCTTTCGACATAGTAAAAATAATAAAAGTAAAAATAATGATTAAAGCGCATAATAACTTCTGCCATCTTTAAAAACAAATAAATTATAAGATATAGCAAGTAATACGAGTTTCAAAAGTAAACAAACAACGATACGGCGAAAGGATACAAGTAAAATTTTTTATTTATTTTTATTTTTTATATATAATATTCTAGTGGCTGTTTTTGCTTAGTTTTGGCATTTTTATACTGATAAACAAAAAAAATAACATTTTTATAACTCTAAATTATTGATTTTATATTTTGGTTTTGTAAAGTATCTTATTGATCGTGAAAAGTAGTTCTACTTTTAATAGATAAATTTTAAAAACTACGTGCATTTACGTGTGACAACTTTGGATTTTTGTGAGAAACAACTCTTTTTTTGAGATCCTGCAAAATTTCAGGTGGTCCCTTCACTTGGCAAACGAACTTAAACAATATATTGCTACCGCCCATATGGTCTATACGTCATGTCTGAATACCGAACTGTCTTATTTTGGTACGAAATGTCTAATTTTGATCTTTCCTTTAGCTATAAAAGACACTTATCGTGACTGAATGGAATTTCAGACACGTGAGATATTTGATATTAATAAATGCTTTGCCAAAATAAATCACCTAATGTGTCTGAAACTAACTTTCAGGCATTTTTGTGTCTAAATTTGAGACACCAGCATTTACCGTGTAGCTAAATACTTAAAGGAAGTTACCTTATTGTATTTCCTTCTCTAGTCTATGCCTAATGAATACTCTATTCTACATTAAACTGAATTAAGAATATTAAAATGTCCTATTTGCTTTAAAATAAAGCTCATTATATACAAATACTTGTAATTGTATATTTACGAGTTCTTTTTGCCTATTACCTGTAAAAAACTTTTTATTATTGGAAAATTGTGGACAACAGCTAATTAGAGCATATGAAAACTTTTACCGAATCGGAAATCAATTTGAAAATTATAATTACTACCCATTTTACTCCATTACCTTTTTTTTTTAATCCCACCTGACCCTACTATATAAACTTGAACAGCAAGACTTAGGATTCGAGATATTTCAATTTTAATTGTAAAAAAATTCTGAAAATATCCAATAAAAACTTTAAAACTTTTTCTACTAAAACTTTTAAATGATATGAGCAGTAAATCAAACAATCATGGAAAACTAGTAGATATTGAACAAGTTATGAATAAATATATCAACTTATAGATTTTAATACCTTGGGAAAGAAACTTGACAATCACGAATTAGGCTGCAAATATATATATTTTCATTACTTGAAAATTGATTGCATCATGTAGAAAGTTACAACTATGAAAACTAGCATTTATTATCTTTTCAATGTTAAAATTTTAAAGATTGTCATGACATTTATTAAGTATTTTTTTTTTTTTTATTTAAAACATTTTAATGTCGTCTTATTTATTAATGTAGACTTACGAAAGGGATTACAGAGGAGTACTTGCTTCATTTAATGTTTACTTGAAAATAGAGCTTAACTTAATTTTTTGCTCTGTTTTGCGATTATTCTCAATCAAAATTTACCAATTCACTTAACCTAGGACGGAATTTATTACACTTTTTTATTGATACACTTTGAAATAACAACTTGAATAGCAATCACTTTATGGCTCCACAGATTACCGGGATCACAAATGTTTGTTTTGTGCCTTTATTGTATGAAGATTAGAGTTTGAGATTTTTTTTTTGTATAAGCATAATTCTTTACAATATGGTATCCTAAAAGTGAAAACCATTCTTCGCAGAGAATTGAAACTAGATAATGAATAAAAATCAAAACTTGAATAATCTTAACTATCCAATGAACATAGACTCATATGCTCCGAGATTACAGATTTTTAAAGATTCATTAGCTTGTAGTGTGTGATATCTTTGACTGAGATTTTTTTGTAATTAATGATTATTGGTTGGTTTATATGAATGTAAATGTCTAAAAACTAATACGATATGTTTTCAACTATTGCAAAAATGAGTTAATTTTTTTGATTTTTATGTATCATTAGTAAGTAAGGATGACGTTGTTTTATAGTTATTTAGTAAACTAGGGGGCTCCACCCCCTGCTCGCTGACGCTCGCCAACCCCCGGGAAATGGCGACGGCGTCAGCGGATCGTCGGCTCCCGTTGGATTATTTGCAGGGGGGTGCAAGACTGATAGAATTTTGTTTAAATCGTTAATTTTTCAGAAACGTGGAATGCAATTCCTAATGAATTGTCAATTAACAATTATGCAATAATTTTCACTTTGTTAATAAAAAAAATCACGGTATATATTTTTGAAATCCTCTCCTCTGCAGATTTTATTTGGTAACCAACGCAACCATGTTAAAAAAAAAAAAAATCTTGTGCAAGGGGGAAAAAATGAAGAAGAAAAAAATAATAAAAAAAATTAAAGTTTAGCTTATATCTTCTAAGTAGTTCTCGTGGTATTCAAAAGATAGTGTTTGGTACAGAAGACACAAAACATAACTTATACAAATATTGTTTTTATTATAAATCCTCTATAATATCAATTTTTAGGTGCAATTGCAAGTTACTGAGCTCAAATCAAGGTATCATAGTTTTTGACCATTGCGAAGAAAGCATCCATTTCGGATTATTTACTAATACTCAATAGATTGCCAACCACAACGAGATTATCTAGTGAGTTTTAACTCGATTGGATGTCAGCAATCAAGTTAATTAGGCCTACGAAGTGATAAAATAGTAATGTGTACAAAAGCAGCCTTTTTGTGACAACCCCAAAAACGTGATGGAATACATTTTCATCGACCATTGTCAAGTTTCAGACCGATTAAATTAGACCGGTTAATTAGCCCTTGCGCAGGTTTGCAGGCCACACATAAATAAACAAATCATCAGATCTAAAGTTCAAGAAAATCACCAGAAAATTCTCGAAAACTAAATATATCATCAAACAGCAATCTCTCTCAGAAAAATATATTTGTATTAATAGTTTCATGTATGTATGGCTGCTTTCGGTGAAAACCGTCTCTCTTTCTTGTGTAATTGCCCTGTTGCCTGTCCTCGAGTGAAAACAATTCCACCAAGTTGAATTTGTGTTCGGACAGGACGTATCAACGCCGATTGCATAACGTAGTTGGCCGAGGTCCTCACATAATTATTTTTCGAGCCCTCTGCCAACTCGACTTTTTCGTCAAAATAAGAGTACTTTTATGCTTAGCATCTAAAGAATACTAAAAAATAGGAAATCAAATGTTGAATTGTGCAATGCAACTTAGTGAGAAAATAAATTTTATTCAAATTGTACAAAATAACTAAAATCAATTATACATTTTATTCACTTAGCAGTCAGTAGAGAAAATCATTCAAAGAAAATGGAAAAGAAACTCAATCATTTATAAGCAAGCAATAAATACTGAAACGAATGTTATCAGTTCATGCGCTAGTTCCTATTGACTTTGACCGAAGTATTATAATGTAGCCCGGAGTAATAAACAACCAGACTTATCTAAACTTGTACAAACTAAACAGAAATTACGAAAAGCGCAATCTTGTGTTAATAAATAAAATCAACCTCTAAAATGATAAAAAAAAAAAGTGGCAAAAAAACTGTTCGATGTTGTAATTATGCATCTTATTTCCATCTGGAGCTCAATCATTTTGTTTGAAAAAGAGTAATAATTTGTAATTAGCTGTCAGAATGCTCTAATTTACCCATAGGTTTTACCATTATTTCCACCTTGAGGTTAATATCAAAGATTTAAAAGTACAGAAGTGTAATATTTTGTTTCTTCCAAGTTAGAAAAATAATTAAAAAAAAAAATCAAGAATGAAACATAAAGGAAATGCTCAATTGCTCAATTGAATAGCAATACTCAGCAATAAAAAATGAAATAGGAAATAAACAGGAGTCATAAAATAAGTTAAAAAAAATCGTTGTAAGATCGAACTAAAGTTTCAAAATTGCATATATGCTTTTCCCCCTTTAGAATTTACACTTTTTTCGCCAATTTTAATTTAATTTTCAAAAGCCAGGGGGGTGCAAGGAGGCCAAAGGGGTCCCTCCTGGTGGCGCCCATGGTTTATAACACGAATTTTTTTTCCATCTTTGGATTATTAAAGCAATAGCAGGAGTGTAAGTTATAGGCCGTTAGCTGATGTAACGAAATATGAGAGGAGTAGAAACTGAGTTCCAATGGTTCACGAATGAACACATAAACATGGTGTTAAGTTTTTATCAAAGAAATTCATCAGCTAATGGCCTATTTTAAATGGGTGCACCAAAGGAAAGGTCCCCCCCCCCCTACTTCGCACCCCAACCAAAGTGAACAAAATTCTTGTGCAAAAACAATTTTGGTTTAATATTCAAACCTTGTGGTGCAAAAACAATTTTGGTTTAATATTCAGTACGAAGAAATGTGCCGACTCGAAATGAAAACTGGGGACTGTTAACGCACCGTATGAAACTAAATAAGTCGTAGAAATCCATGGCCAAAAGAAAATGTAAAAAGATAATGTGTGTATCGCATTCTTGAAATCGAAGCTGCCAGAAGAAGTGTGCCGAAATGTAAAAAAAAATTGAAAATGGATTTGATGTACACCCACAAATACATTGGCGTTCAAGGGACCACCTGATGTGCGCTACATAACTAATTTACTTAAGGAGAATTAATGACGAAGTGATTGGCGTGTATTTTTGAAAGAAGATGCAAACAAACTAGTGAGAAACACGCCCATAGAGATTCAATTAGTTGTTAAAGCTTTGTTGTATTTGTTAAGGAATAGGGTCTGGGATGATTGGCGTATATTTTTGAAAGAAGATGCAAACAAACTAATGAGAAACAAGCCCATAGAGAGTAAATTACCAATTTACTTTTGAAGCTTATAAGTGTGGCTTGGAATGTTCCAATTCAGGAAACATGAAGGAATCAAGAAGGAAAAATGTATTTTTTCTGACCGTGTTGCTCGCAAAATTAAGTACGAAGAAATTTGCCGACTCAAGATGCAAACTATGCACTGTGAACGCACCGTTTATAGATATGAAATTACAATTAGTTGTAGAAATTCATGGCCAGAAGAAACTGTAAAAAGATATTTTGTGAATTTTCCCGATCGCGTTCTGGAAATAGGCTGAAGAAATTTGCCGAATTTAAATGTAAAATGGATTTATTAGGTGTGTTAATTGAGGACTAGAAATGAAAACGACCGAAGTACCAAAAAAAATCGAAAATCGTTTTTTTACTGAAAAATGTCCTAAATAGCAAGCTAAACAAACTCGAGAACCCCAAAGTGCGAACTCCATTAGCAATAGTTCAAATTCAATCTGAAGTATGTACTGAAGCATTGCCTTAAGTACAAGATGCGATCATTTTTCGGCTTTCCTGAAAAAATTTCTTTTTTGGACTTAGGTCGTTTTCCATTTCTAGTCCCTAATTATAGGTCGCTAGGTGAATTCGATGGGAAATTAGCTAGTGGCCTATCTTAACAAAGTGCACCGATGAGAATAATCACCTGCTTCGCACCCTAACCAAAAATAAACAAACATTCATCATTAGCCAGACTCTCTATATTAAAAAGAAGTAAGCAACCGGCGTATAACCAAAAAAATATGTTCACAAAAAAGACATAAATAACAATGTTGACCAAAAAATCAGCGCCAGGTATACACAAATATTATCGCAAAAGAACATAAATAACATTGTCGACCTGAAAAAGAATGCAAGGTATACACAAAAATTATTGAAAAAGAACAAGAGTAACAATGTGAAACTGAACATCAACGCGAGTTATACTGTGAATGCGGGCTACTTTGGCCCGAACTGAGGAAAAATACAACGTTCTCTGCCAACCTTCAGGAAGCAGTTTTTAAATTAATTTCGATAGTTTCTGCTAGGGAACATCACCAAGCACTCAGTAATGTGTACCAAGCAGTTCGATAGCTCTCCACAAGGAGAAGCAAGAGTGGTTTTGTTTTCTTTGTGCTAACACGTGTTTTTATAATCTCTTAAACTTTTACATGTGGAAACTGTTCTACATCTGCTACGAGTTTGGTAAGTACCTATTTATAAACATTATTTAATACTTTATGCAGTAGTAAAGTTGTACTTCTCATTTCTGTTAAGGTTTTTAATTAAAAATTTCACAATAGCAACAGCTCTCCTAACCTCAAAATTACGACCTACTTTGGCCCAGCTTTTTTCTGGGACGTTCCTGCAGGTAAAAGTATTATAGCTAAGAGAAGAAAAAATAGAAAGATGATAAGAAAAGAGAAAAATAGAAGAAAAATAGAAGAAAAAAATAGAAAGGTGACAAGAAAAGAGAAAAAGAAAAGGAGAAATAGAAGAAAAAACAAGAAAAAGATATGGAAAAACTTGAAAAAATCCTTCAGAGGGATTCGGAAAAGAAAAGCTTAAGGTAAAACTCTGAAGAGGAAAATGCAGGAAGCTGTTAATGGTCCTGAAGAAGTCGACCCAGTTGCATTTACTTCTTACAATGCCAATAATTCCATAGAAGAATACCTCAAGATCAGCCTCCAAGTAGGAAATTTTGTTGTTGTAGAATAAAATGTTGTCAGGTTTCCAGGGATAACTGTTGATGTGAGAAAAGAAGGAGCTGTTGTTGAATGCATGGAACACACCAGCAAATTTTGGAAGTGGCCTACAATAAAAGACTCTTCGTTCTACAAATGGTGTTCTATTAATAAAATTATTCAACCTCCAAAACTAATGAAAAGAGGACTGTTCTCCGTGATCAATTCAAACTTCATATAAAATGTATTTTTCTATCAAATAAATAGATTTTCTAATGAACCCAAGTCTTTCTTTGGCCCTATTTAGTTATACAATGATTTTAAACAGGTAAAACCACCTCGGGCCAAAGTAACCTAAACGCAAAGGTAACATTGGCCTAAATAAAAAAAAATTAAAAAGGTAATACCACTTTGAAAAAAAAAATTAAAAAGGTAATACCACTTTGAAAAAAAATATATAACTATTCAAAAATTAAATTAAGAGTAGTCTATATGCGTAAAAAGGTTACCACAGCTTAGATATAGTATAAGTTACAAAATTATTTGGAAAACATGAACAAATTTCCAAAATGTGGGCCAAAGTAGCCCGCAGTTACGGTACACAATCGTACACTACCCTTTACATAGAAATAGACGCGAATTATAAAGATTTATAAAAATAATAATGAAACAGAGATTCATAAGAGCATGAATAACAATGTCGAGCTGAAAATCAACGCGAGTTATCCACAATCGAACACCATCATTTACATAGAAATAGACACGAATTATAAAGAATTATAAAATAATAATGAAACAAAGATTTATAAGAACATGAATAACAATGTCGATCTGAAAATCAACGCTAGTTATATGCAATCAAATTGGGTACCTTTAGAAAGAAATAGACACGAATTATAAAATAATAATGAAATAAAGATTTATTTAAACTAACATAACTGATTTCAAAATAACTCCGACAATAAGAAAATCATTGCCGTTACAGGGTGCCACAAAAATTGAAACACTTTTGTATTCATACCAAAAATATATACCGATCATTTATTTAAAAATCCAGGTACGCCCAATTTAGAAAATCATTTTTAATTAACAATGGAAGAAATCGGAACAGCTCAATTAGCACACAGTTATGTGAAAGATGGTGGCCGCATAATCATTGCCAATTCAAATATACAAAAGAACCCAAGGAAGTTAATAATAAAAGTTCACACATCGATTTTGCAAAGTTTTAAAATGTGTAATTGAAAAAAACTAATTAAAAATTCAACTAAGTAAAAGCCGTAAATCAGTTGTTAGCCGAGAGTTAATTAAAATTATTAATCAGACTTTATAATATCAATGACGTCATACTTGGAGTTTATGCATGACATGTTCTCATAATGACGTAATTGTCAAACCTCCCCTCCTACTCTCTAACTTTTTGGAAGGGGAAAATTGCTTTCAATCACGTGAAGAAGCAAAAAAACAAAAACAAAAAAAAAAATGAATTTTAGTGTTCACTGAAACATGATGTATCTAATTAATTTTTTATTAACCAACGAAATTTTTAATGCTATTCGCAAGTGAAGATTTCAAAGATTCTAACCATATTTTTTTCAATAGAAAAAAGTAAATATTTCAAGTATTTATTCAGTTAGAAGAGTAGGGGGAAACCTTTTCTCCATTGTGTTACCATTACGGCCAAATTTTAAAATTCAATTAAAAAAAAGTAATAAAAAATTGGCCGTTTTGTGATAATACATAGCGAGATCTACTTGTGTTAAAAATTTCAAAGTTCTCCTTGCACCAGGAAAAGATAAACGTTAGTGACAAAGCACCGGCTCCTTACTTTTTTTTTAATATAGATAGATTAAAACCTATACTTTACTTTTACTTTGGTTTAGTAATCACTATTTTGACCTAATCCTAGTAGCACAATAACGCTGGCCAATATCGTTTGATATTGGACAATCTCGATATTAACTGGCCGTTGATATTGGTCAATCAGGCCCAATTCTGGATAAATATACGCAGATATCATCCATAAAACATACGTATTATATTAAAATGTTTAATACGATTAATATCGAACGAACTAATTTATATAGTCATCAAAGTAGCTTTTGACCAATCAGAAGTCTCCTTTGAATTCCTCAATCAGCTTCGAGATAGCCAAAATCATCCAATTTGAGCCTCTGTGTTGCCATCGAAGATTTAGTAATATAAAAATTTAAATTTTAATTGTATATTTCAGATATAAAATTAAATGATCCAAAGTTGAATTATTTAATTTAGATAATTAGATTTATTAAATAATTAATTACTTATAAAATAAAATTGTTTCTCTGTTTAACTAAAATTTCACTCTTTCATTTTGAATAAATGTATTTTTGTTGCTGTAGATATTAGATTTTGCTTGCAACAACAAACACGTGTTTGTTGTTAGAAAACTAGAACAATGTTATCCTATGGTAAATAATATTGATGATTTCGACTTGTAAAATTGAAACACCCGTACTCTTTTCAATATCAGGAATTTCGAATGCCTTTTTTTAAAATGTCACTCATGAATATACTTATGAATTCCCTTATTTATGATATTGACCTTCATAATACATTAAATTTCATTATATAAAAGAGTTATTTTTTCAACCTAAAGGTACGTGTAAGACAAATATCACTTGTGTGGAAATCTTCGGTTTGACGATTTGTGTACAAGCCATTAAATGGTTGTTGATCAAAAGGTCAATGATCTTTGTCAGATTAGATAAGAGAGAAATTTAGAACTTCTAAACATTTTGGATTATCAGAAAAGCTGAACTGGATTTGTAAAATTTTTCACTTGAATATTTAACTACTTTGGAATTTGGACACTTTAAAATGCAAGGAGTAGCATCCTGCATTTATTTTCTAAATTTATAATGATGTTCAATTGTGCTCGATTTTTTTATTTCTATTCAGACAGAGCTTGGAGAAATTTGATTGCATATTGCTTCTCATTTTTCAGTTTCCTCTGAAAAACAGTAAAAGAACTAGTAAAATTAAGTTTCTAAATATTTGAAACATCATAAGCTGCAGTTCTCAGAATCATAAAGTTTGGATATTTTAAATAGCACCAGGAAGAATATATTATGTAGGTAAAGTGGGAGGAAGAATTACAAGAATATATTTAAAGAAAAACCTATTTATTATTCAGTTTAGACATATAACTATAGTGAAAAGACAATCTTCAGTTCATTCAATGACAAATGAGCTCATTTGATCAATTAAGAATTGAAAAGAGAAAATAATAAAACTTATAGGCTACCCATATGCTTAGCTCAGTACATTACGAGTCACAATGTAGCACTCTTTCATAAATTCCACTCTTAATGCTAGAAAAAGTATGACAAAATAGAAACAAACTTCCTAATGTTTTCACTGGGATTCTTTGCTTAAATAGTTTTCCACCAAACAAGGAATAGACTACTACTTGGAGCTTTATTTTCTGGAGATAATTTTTAAATGATTCTACAGATCATTTCCAATATCTCATGCATCTCACCATTTATAAACTTCAAATCAATTTGAATCGTATTGTATGTTCTGTGTATGAAATACCGGTCTCTTCATTAACATTTATGCAGTCCAACATTTCTTTAGCTAAAATTATCTATCATCTAGCTCAAGATTTTTATTTTTGCCCAAGAATTCATATAGTATTTCTTTCCTTGCACTTTTTCAACATCGTTTTGTTTTCTCAGAATTTGTTGAACTGAAATGCTTTTTTCCAGCACGCAGGTACAATTTTGTAACTCGGTGAATAACTGCTGGATCATTATTTCTAATGTTTTCTAACTACTATTTGAGTTCACTCTCAATATTTTAATTTATTTCATCGGATTTTGCTTACAAAGGAAGAAGATGATTAAGTAGCATTTGCAAGTATACACATGTATTTAAAGGCATCTATGAATAAACGGGATATAAATAAAATATGGATTATATGTGTTGTGTATGCAGTAAACTTTCATCAGAAACTTTAAACTGGCTCAAAGTTTTACTGAACATATGGTAAAATAACAGTGCCTTTTTTTTTTTGCTTTTTTACCAAGTGTTAGAGAATAAACAACCATTAGCCACTAACAAGCTCACCATTTTCAGAAAAGTATGTTTCTGATAAAGTGCTAAGTTTATACATACTTACTTGCAGACATTAATTAATGTATCAACTACATATGAACTACAAATAAAATAGAGCTTTCAAACAGTACTTCAAAAAAACTCCTAAATGGTCAAATACATTATGTACTATGTTGCCAATTGATACAGCAGAAAACTAGTTTGATGATCTTAATAGCAGTGTGCAGACCATGAGCATCTCTATAAAACCAAATATACTGAAAAAGTAGCCTTACACCCTATCACTATCCTGCATTAATAGCGTATTTTTAGTGTCTAGAGCAGGATTGTATGATGCATGTGTTTATTACAAAAATACTTTTTAAGGTAAAAACACTCTTAGTGTGACTGATAGAATTAATTGCAATAAAATATATTACTCAACTTTTACTCCTAAATTGTGTAGCATGTATGCTAACACTGTGCACTAGAGGGTTCAGCAGTGTGTAGTATAATGTAAAACAGAATGGTAGAAGATCGTATATAGCAATTTAACCCGGAATTGACGAATTTTGATTTAAAAAAAAACTCTCATAGTAGCTCTGATGGAAGTTTGTTTTTTATATTGTATTCTATCATATTTTTAAAAATATTCTATAAGGCCTCTCTAAATTGAATTATACACTTCTGGAATTTGGTGCCTTTAAAATACTTTAGTATCATTTGAATTATCTTTGGATCATTAACTTTGATATTTTATTCGGTCTGATTCTAACTTTGCTTCTACAAACACATTTTTACAAAATTTTGAATGAATCCAAAGAAAAAAAATTGGATGAGAGGATAACCTAGAAAAATACTCTCATGGAATCCTCTAGTGCATGTTTTCCTTTTAATGAAATATTTTGAAATTCTTAAAGTGTATATTTAATTAAATAATTAATTAAAATCGTTGTGTCCTGTGTAAAAGAATCTTTTTTTGTACTAAGATTTCTGCCAATAAGTTATGTAGCATATTTATTTCACTATGCATAATAGGGTTAACTGCGTGAGTCTGTAAAAATGCTCATGAGAAATGTTTCGATTCTTTTAAAGATAGATATTCTATATTCAGTCTTTCTTTTTTCCTCAAAGTAACGACGTTGAAAAAAACTTTACCTAATAATAGAAATGCGTGATTTTTCACTTTTAATTGTAAATTATGATCTCAGGTATTCTTTGATTTTAGTGGTACTTTTGTGATGAAATTATGATCCAAACAGCTAGTAGACAAATTTGCCACGAGATTCTTCTTTTTTTTTTTCATTGATATTTATTCTAGAAACAATTTTCAAATCAAGAGAATGCAAATAACTTAGATTAAATTGAAATAGAATATAATTTGTTCAAAAGTTACATTAATAATCAAAATAAATTCTTATCAACATATCTTCTGATGAATAGAAGCATAAAGTGATAAGAAAAAGTCACTCTTGACGCATTCAATGAGAAAGTTTCGGGAAGTATGTTTCAATTGCAGCATATGTGTGACTTCAGATCACACACAAATTCATTATTTTCTGTATTGTTTTCATAGTTTTGAATTGAATTATCTATTGCTGGCTCATCAAAATGGTTGTTGAATTCAGAAGATACTGCAAATGATTCATTAACTCGAAGCTACTCGATTGTTTCCAATAATAATTGCTTTAAACTAATGTACAATTTGGATACTTTCTACTTCCTGGTGGTTGGTATACTTAATGTGTACTGATCCATTTATTTTTAAAGTAATTGCATTTCTGTTTATAATATATAGAGGTGCAACTTTTTCAGATTTGGATTTTGTTTCGTAAAAATAGATTTTAAAAAGAAATTTTATACAACATATTTACTCTTAAGACAAATTTCCTATAACGAAGGAAAAAGAGCGTAAATCTCTTGTGAACTCAGATAAACTTTAAAAAAATGGTTCCATCACATATGTCACTTGAAGTATGTGCCTCCATTAACTACTTCATTTCAACAAAAATAGAGGATGATAAATTTTCTACATTTTGTTCGAAATTATTCCCATGGATGAAATTAAGTATTATGCTTTTAACATACAATTTTTTGAAAATGAATTATCAATCCGTAAAAGGAGGACAAAATATTTTCTTTTAATTTTACGTGTTTGAACTAATGATGAAATATGAAGTTTGATATATGTTTATTTTTTCGTAATTAATTTATTCTTTTTCTCTACTATTCTTTATTATTCTCATCAGTGATGGTCATGGATTTCATCTCTTATGCTTATTTCAATATAAACGAATTGGATTAATAATTTTCTCCGGGCAATATTTTCTTTGCATTTATTCTATTAGTCTTTTCACATATCACGCATTAAAATTACTACAGAATAACATACTACTTTTTGATTTCATGTTTTTATTAATTCCTCATCATTTGTAGAATTCATGGAAACCCTGAAGTTGAAATATATTTCCAGAGTAAATTAAAACATTAGAATATCTTCATGGAGCCGTACATAAAAGCCTAGCTGTATATCCCAAGCTGTATATAGCTGTATATCCCAATTTAAGTTGCTTTCTTTCCAGGCGAGGCCAGTTTGTCCAAGGAAAGTGGATCCCGACCATGTTATAGAGGATCGGATTTTCATTCGGACGACACCGAAAGTGTGGACCAACACATTGCTCCAGTCTACCGAGAACCTATTCTGTTAAAGCGGATTCTGCTAGGTAAATCTGGAGATCTGTATGATGATTCCATCATTACTAGATCCAATGATGGGGATATTCTTAAGACCCTCATAATGAATTTGCTTAAGAATCCTAGAAGGCTCAATCGATCGGAGACTAAATCGGAGAAATATAATCTACGTGCAAATTACATACCACGACTTGGTAGGAAAAGAAGTTTCCCTTTATCTTAAATGATGCTGTGGAATTTTATTCTGAAAATTATTTCTTTTATTAATTGTAGTATTTGAAACACTTGGAATCATTTTATGATTATAGTTTCATGGAATATAAAGATGCGATCGTATAATATGTCTTATGTTTGATTTTGCATGAACTTTTTAACTATATATTATGCTGTGCTGTAAAGAGTGATCTTGAAAATTGTTATTGAAAGATATGTTACATTGCTGATCATTCTTGTCAATGATAAGTTTTTAAATGTCATTAAATAAATGGTGTGAAAATGTTATTGAATTTTTTTTAATTTTTTACTTTGAATTGGAATGCATTTAAATAATAAAAAAAAAATTGAAAAATCATTAAAAATATTGAAGATTGGTACTAATTGATACCAATTAAGTATTAAGAGTTCTAGATATTTGAATAATCTGAAATTGTTTGAAGGGGAATTTCATTCAGTTTTGCAAGTGAATTGAATTATAAGTCTCTAACAATGTTTGAATATATTGTAAGTAAATGTACAAGACAACCTTATAAACTGATTTTTATACAGGTATATAAAAATTAGAGATTAAATGTAACTAATAAAAATTATAAAACTTTTAATCACTTGTTAGCAGAATTGAAAAACATATGTATCTATTTGGTTTTGTATTTATAACAATCTTAAACGCCTGAAAACAAGCGATTTCGGGTGTTTAGAAAATTATATAAATATTTAGGATATATTATTGGTGAAAATTTACAGTTTAAAAGGAAAGGCTCCAGAAATTTATTATAATATTTAATTATTAGGATGATTAAAATATACAAATTTGAAGAAATTGGGTCTTCAGTTTGGTATGTGAAAGCAAATTACTAATTAAAGGTAGATGAATGAGGTATGTAACACAAATAACTTTTTGAGATATTCGCTGTCTTTTGTATTATTTTATTTATAACGTACCCTTTTCATTAATCAAAATATATGCAGTTTAGAGATCCAAGGTAAGTGTCAGAAGTTAGCCTAAAACAGTGTGAAAACACATAAAAATGTGACATTCACTTAGATCTTCCATTATAAAATTCTACTTACACCATTAATGACTTGGAAAAAACAAGATAATAAATTGCTTTTACATTTTCTTAATATAATTTGAGTTTAGGTGAGGTAAAAAGAAGCAAGGTTGTTATCTTTTTATTGACATTGCACAAATATCGATGATGTAGCATATACACTGCTAAATATAGTGTTTTAAATTAATTATATTTTCGCCTGTCACAATTACCCTAATCTAGGTGTAAAAGCATTCCCTGCATTCAAACTGATCAGGCTAGGTTGCTCAGATCTTCCTAGCCTTGGTGTAAAAGCACTACCAGCATTAAGAATAATACTAGGAGGGTCATGTGATCTACCAAATCTTGGAGTAAAAGCACCTCCAGCATTTAGTTGGACTCTGTAGTGGTCTTCAGATCTACCCAATCTAGGTGTGAAAGCGCTGCCAGCATTCAAGTGAATTTGATCCGGATTACTTTCTGTTCTACCCAATCTAGGTGTAAAAGCACTTCCAGCATTTACATGGACTCGATTGTGACCTTCGGATCTACCCAATCTTGGTGTAAAAGCGCTACCAGCAGTCAGTTGCACCAAATTTCGATCATTGGATCTACCTAATCGTGGTGTGATTGCACTCCCAGCACTCAAATGGATCCTGTTATAACTCTTAGCTCTTCCCAATCTGGGTATAAAAGCGTTTCCATCGTTTAAATGGAATCTGGCAGCGCTTTCAGATCGGATTACTCTCTTATCATCAGAGGGAACGTAGAATCTGTCAATATTATCACATATTAAAAAGCGATCGGTACCATGGTGATTAGAACGTTTTTGATCAAACCTTGGCTTTGAATCTGCGTTCTGTCGAGGAAATGGGGACAACATTTCTACTCCATACTGCTGATTATCGTCTTCTAGTCTCACCTTTCCTTCACCAACAGACCTTTTCTTACGATTTGAATTGTCCATTTGGGGGGATGTAAGGTAGGGTACATCTGAGTCCTTGAGAAGGAAATCTTTCCAACTTATCGCTTGAAGAACTGGAGTATCTTCAGAGACTTCACCCAAATGTTTGTTGAATGGTTGTAGAGTTTTGTCAAATTCGTAAGTTGGTACTGTGTCGCTGTTTTGTATTACTTTGGAGCAGATCGGAACTTCGTAATAAGGGAGATCTGAAGTACCTACAAAAAATAAAAATAAAACAATTAGGGTACTTTTCTATAATGATAATTATACTTATTGTTGAAAAGATTTATTTACGTTTTCTAAAGTTGTTGACTAGACATTAAAAACTTTGTAAATTTTTTTAGGCATAACATTTAAACAAATTTGCCAGTTAAAAGTAACTATCGTGTGCTTTATTGCATTAAAAAAAGACAGAAAGACACAAGAAAGACAAAAATCAATCTAATGATATCTGATGATATCGTTACTGTGGAAAATGTAAGGACCAGAGGAGAATCGAATCATCCGAGACATCCAGCATACTATAACCGCTAAACAAAACCCCGTGTCGACGGGTAGTTTCGGGTATTTGAAGTGACCACCACATTACCATTTGAAAAACGAATACATCTGATTACACAATAAAAGCATATGATTTGTGTATTGCCTGTTGAAGAATCGTAAAATTGGACACGAGAACTTTAAACAACAAACTATTCAATTTCTACTGAGAAAATTAAAATGCTTTGGGAAGACATTTCAACATTTGGCCCATTTGAATGATTTCTCTCGTCTGGTAACTGGTAATTTTATCTAGAAATGCGGTCCAATGTCAAAGTCCGATGTAACAGTGGCAAAACATGCAAGTATATATTAGCTTAGGCAGGTTTTCGAACCCCTCACAGTCCAGATTCTGTTTCAACTAGAACCCTAATTTATTTTGCCGTTATATTGAGTAGACGAAAAATAACACAGTTTTTAACATTGAACATGACAAAAAATTCCTTTAAAAATCACCAAATTCACCAAAATATTCTTTTGATTTCAATTCTGTTGGACTAAAGGATGCAGCCAAACTATTTGATGAATTCAATATTCTTTTCAGCTTGATAAGAGGCCTTTTATATGATAGAAAGCGTACTCGCCAGAAATGAAGTTGGGCATTTTATCCAGGGTTATCAATACGGGTCAACGAATTTCTTCTTTGGCTCAATTTCAAGAAGTGACTTTCATACTTTAAATTAAACTATTTAAACAGTCCAATTAGAAATAAATAAAACTCATTTTTCAATTAAATTGCATGTGTATCAAAGCTCTAAAAGCACGTGCTTCATTTTTGAGTTAGAAAACCACTTTCGTTTTATAATAAAGTTTTGACATATCTTGGCTGGTTTCGTAAGACGTGTCCTTCTGATCACCATCAAAGATTACATTAATTGCTCTTAAAATTTTAACAAATGTTATTTTTCAAACTTGAAGCGAAATTTGTTTTGAAATACTTTTTTTTATATCTATTTCTATATTAAGCTGGTGATCGTTAATTATGTCTTATATAAAGCAAATACTTATTTTTTTAGTTTGTCATACTTACTCCTTATGTCTTATTTTTAGTATGAATTTGCATATTTTTGTATTCAAGTAGGTACAATGTTACAGTAGGTTAATTATGAATTAACTACACTAAATTTTCTTAATTTAGCCCTACCTGCCTGTTTATTGTTCTGTTACGCATGCGCATCAACTCAGAAATCACTTTGTATGACTTATTTAACTGCATGAGGTGATCTGTCATAAAATGCGCCAGTCGAGGTTATCAGTGCCAAAAACCAGATTTCTACCAAAGTGCAGTAAATTCTATGATAATCCAGTAAACAAATTCACCGTACCATTGTAAGGATTCTGGTGAATTGGCAATGAATATCCCTTTGACATTTAAGGTAATTTATGAAGATTTTATAGAATTGTTAATTATCTCACTCGTTCCATTACACTCAGGATGATTAGAGTTTGAGTGAACCAATTTTATTCAGTGTGCCAGATTAAATGAATAAAATACCTCAGTCGTAAACTGTGTCCCAATATCGGACAAAGCAATAGATGGTCTACCATGAATTGAAATCTAATTTATAAGAGTAACTGTTGTTATTTGTCTCAAGGCATACAATGACAGAAATATTGAAAAGAGTCCAAGATAGTGAGCACGTACCCACAATTTCTGATGGATATCCATTAAAACAAAATTCTCCAGGCTTTTAGGAATTCTTATAGACATGAACGGTGCCTGTACCTGGAAAATGGCATCACTTTAATGCATTTCTCGCAATACAATACAAGGTTTTTAGCATCCTTATAGGCTTCTTTCCTAAAATAGCTCTGAGACAGGATATCATACTTCATTTGTAAGACAAAATGAAATGTATGACAAATCTACAGCACCTTAGCATTGAAGGTTTCAGGAACAACAACAATCTTCACCTTTTGATCAGCAAGCCATTTTGATCATTTATGAAAATGTCTCTCACCCTATGCGAATCCACCAGGGCGGAAGATTCAAGGATATTCCTATTCTCAATTACCTGAGGTTCTTTAGATTGCTCTCTAACAAGTGTTCATCACCCGTGTCCTCAGTGGCATAAACCAGCTTTACTGAAGTATCATTATCAACGAAAGGTATAATTTGATAGAATGCTGAATGTTCTTGAAAATCCGGATTCTGTACACGAGAAAAGAGATGCCGACCAAACGGTATAGTGGTTAACGTGCTAGCTTCTAGACCGCGAGGTTGCGGGTTCGAGTCCCGTATTAGGCATGGATGTTTGTAAATGTATGTTGGCTTGTCTAATGACGAATGTTTCGGCGCATTATAGCCCTCGTGATGCTGACGGTGCCAGATAATCTGAAAACAACCAACCAACGAGAAAAGAGACAATATTCCTGGAATATGCTTCTACTGAATGGAGGAAAGCTTCAACAGCCAATGTGTGACAATATCAGCAAGCGAAATAGTTCGCCTATAGTGCAAAAGTGGCTAAGGGAACACACTTGCTGACGTGGATCCGTATCGCATACCTTTTCATACGAGCACAGAGTTGCGCACGTTTTGCCCTCATATTTTAACAATCTGATTATTATTTTCATTCTGTGAACACAATACGTGGATACAGTTGTTTCAAAATATTTACTTATATTTTGGGATTTATAATATACGTATAAAATGACCTTCCTATAGTGCTTTTAAGAGTATTCTAATTTGATGGGAGGAAATACTTATTTTTTCGTATGCCAGTTGACACACTGTTGGACGAACTGAAACAACACTTTCAGAAAAATACAACAAACATGAAAGATTGCATACAACCACTGAAAAGATTAGTCATTACACCGAAAGAAGCCCAATATTTTCCTAAAGTTCTAGTTTGAATATTTATTTGAATGAGTACAAAATATACGATCCTGGATATACAATTAATAATACTCTTTATTGTCTCAATAATAATGAGTGAATAGTAGTAATTGAACAAACAGCTAAGAGATTACCATTAATGATTAGCAGTATTAATATATATATTCGACTTTTAGTGAAAATGTATCTCAAAGTTTTCAGGAGAGCAATAAAACCTTCTAAAATTGTATTTCAGCATAAACTTTTGCATTTCAGTCATGTACTACAAATTTATTTCAGTGATTTCCAAGCACCACTTTTTTCTACCTACTGAATATATTGAACCATACCACGCAATACTTTTTTTTCTCATTCTGTTTGACTTATATAGCAAAGTTATTTGTTTAAAGTTAATTCAAAAACATTTTATGGAAAAGCCAGTTAATTCATCATTATAAATAATTTATTTCAATACATACATTATTTTAAAAGATATACGTTTACTAAACAAGCAAATTTTAATAAATCTGTAAAATAAAAAATGACAAAATTACTTAATCCAATATCATATAATAGTTTAAAATATATATTTTTATGAAATTGCCAAAAATCTGCCGCAATTACTTGATTATTATTTAGGGGTAGATAGTGTGTTTACAAATATTGTGCTTACTTTCTATTTTATAGGATATTTTCTACACAATATTTTATGTTGGAAAAACACACCAATTAATGATACTTCCTCCGTGTAGTTGCCACCTATGGGCAGTAGTGTAAAATAAAAGGGAGTAATTTTTTGGGAGGGACTACTTACATATAATCACCCATTTATTGTGTTTATGTTGATACAATAAACTCTAGTAAATTTATATATTTTTCTTAAAACTCATTAATTATTTTTTACTTATTTAATGTATAAATATACGGATTGCTTTTTACTTTCCCTTATGTTAGAATAGAGTAATGAAAGTATTGTTTTCAGTCAAAAAATTATCGAATTTTTAATTTCTCTACGTTTTGGAACATCCTGACTTCAAAAAAGTGGTCAAAAAGTATCTGTTTACGTGGTCAGCATAACTCCTGGAAGAATTGACCTACGATGTTTCGATTTGGTGTACGGTTTAGTGGATGCTATGGGACCGGTTTTCGTCAATATTGCTCATGTGCAAAACATGAAAACATAAAAAAATCACATTTTTTTTAGTAATTGCTAAAAACAACTCTTAAGATTTTGATCAAAATTTCTAAACATCCCCACCGCCGAAATTTCCGTAAAAAGGCTATAGGTTTAAAAAATTGAAAATGAGTGTCGTTAATACAGAGTTCTCTTCCCTAGAATTATAGCACACCAAATATATAACCAATTTTCTCTTCTCTTTTCACTTACAAGGGAATATAATTTAAGAATTATCGAAAAATATCATCATTTTGACGATGTGTTTTGCCCATGTAAGAATTATCCCCAAAAATATTGCCAAACAGCCCATTTTTTTCAAATAAATGAAAATATGAAAATAGTAATAACACTCTTCCACTTCAAATTGAAATGTAGTGACCAGTAGTATAGTGTTCACTCGCCTAAAGAAGTGATACATAATTGCAACCTATTTGTCAATGATTTCTTCGAACATTATCATTGAATTACGCTAGTCAAAGCAAATCAATTTGGAATTAAAAAGATATTTAGTGCCGGAATCCGTACAAAACTTTCCATTCTAAAACACTAGAAAATAAAACAAATAATTGATGGCTAATCTCCTGTAGAATAATCTAATAAGCAAGTATTGTTATGAGAAGCCATCATTTTTTAAAATTTATACACTAAAATGAGATGTTTGAACATATTTTTTTAATTTTTGGAATTGTCTGGAACGAGTTTGATTATCCTTGACATAAGATAACTAAAATATAATGTAAAAATAAACATCAACAGGCCTTCAAGATTCTTTTTTCGGTTTCTATTTTTGAATGCATTAACTGAAGTATTTCTGCTTTGTTTGAATATACTTGTTATTTCAGCATTTTTGGTTTCATTGGCTCAATGTACCCTCACTCAATAGAAAATAGAAAAGAAAGATCTAGTACTAAAAAGACAAAACGAATAATAAAGAGTATTTTAATTTGTTAAAATGTAGTCTATAAGAAGATTTGAGGTGCCAAACAAGCAAAAAAGACAAACATAGTTTAACTCAGTATTATATCCTTTTATGCAAGAGTATGCCAATTTAGTACAATAAGAACAAAACAAGAAAAATTGAAGCATTTTTTTTATTTTAAAACGTTATGAAGAATGGGATAGGTTGTTCACCAGTTACTTAGTTAATATTAAAGTACCAAAGTTATTGAAATGTTCCTTTACTTCAAAAATGATTCTAGTCTTTCTAAAAACATTGAAAGACAATTACTAGATATTGGCGTACAGTGCACCCTAAAAGTAAAATTCGTGGGGTGGCCCAGTGCTTTTCAATATAGTATTTTTTTTTACTATTGGAAAAAACTATAGCCAATGATTTTTAATTTTGCAAAAAGATTTTCTTGCATATTTATATTTGTATACTTTAATGAGCATCTACAGGGTTTTTAAAAAATAACTATGCATTCTTGGGATAATCACATTTTATTGCGTAAATTACATTAATAATCAAACATAATATCATACCAGGAGACACCTTTAGTACATTTGAATGTGTTTCCCTGACACATCGCGGCACAGAACTCAGCGTTCCACAGTTGCCATGGCGCAACATAGCAGGTATGTAATTTCCTCATTCCTAAGCCAGCTGTTTCCAACCCATGGGCCGCGAGTAGCATGGCCGTGGAAGCTAATCAAGTGTCTACCACAAGATAAATTTAAAAGGATCTTCAGGGGAACAATTGAGTCACACAATGATTGTAACAATCGCCTTATTAGGGGGACCGAAAAGTAATGTCGCATTTGGATATTCGTTAGTCTACTTCAAAGTCGTACCAAAGACATTTTAAGGTTAGATTGACTTGTTTACTCGTAGAGTAATTAAATCTTAATTTTTGTTTTTGCAATTTATAGTGAAATAGTCAGCCAAATACCAGAAGAGGTAAATCCGTCATTGCATGCTTTTTTGAGTTTCACAAGAGAAGTAACACAACAGTTGCTACCAAAACGAATTATTATACGTTCGTAAATGTCAAAAGTGATTTTCTAAGTTCAAATCCGATTCACTCACATATTCTATTAATTAGTGGGCCTCGAAGTATTTTTTATATAAAATATGTGGTTGACACAACTAAAAATGTTGGGAATCGCTGGCCTAAGGTGTTCGATATCTTCACCTGATACTCCTTGGATTTTATAAAGCCCTGCGTAGGGGTTGGGTGGTGAAATTTGGAGTCCACATTCCTAGATTCCTGACGCGTGAAACGTTGAGTACTGTGCCGAGATGCGCAAGGGGAATGCATTGAAATGTACTTAAGATGTATCCTGGTATGACATATGCTTTATTCATAATTTAATTTATGTGCAGTTACTTTATAAACACTTTGTATAAACAATGTGGTGTGTAACCAAAATTAATAAACATAAATGTAAAATAATGAGCAACTATTAACATTTTCTCATACAATACAATGCAAAAATAAAATTGTGTGACCAAAATATAGCATCTGCCAGTATTGACCTCTGGAGAATACCATTCAATTTGCCATATTCTGATATGCTAACTTTACTTTACATGACTATATCAACCGTCGTGTGAATTGTTACAAATTTAGTGTTTAGAAGTAGCATTATTTAAAATGGTTTTTGTGAAAAAAAATGCGAGTTCCTGATTCAGTTGCTTAATCGGAACTAACATGATAGAAATAATGTAATGCTATCTCCTCGGTGAAATAAGTCACATGTAATGACCAACCTTCACTGGTCTGTGATGAGAACAAAAAAATCGATAAATCTTGGAATTTTTTTTAAAAATTGCAAAAACTTACCATAACAATCTAGTGAGAAGAAGAGAGCCAAAAAGAGGCAACTGTGAAATTTCATGTTATTGTATGTTCAGCTTTCAGTAAGTTTCGATCAACTACACTGGACAAGTCCAAATGTTTCCAAAAGATGGTGTTTCGAACGTCTTGAACAGCATTTATATAGGACCAAAATCTAAACGTGGGATGCACATCCGTTTCCTTGTATTTGAGTCCGTAGGATTGAAGCAGACAGACAAAGGCAAGTAGTTCCGATCCACATTTGTCACTCTGCTGTTTATTGCAAATCTAGGACTCAGTCTTTGACAGTGACGCTGGTAATGGGATTGAGACATTGGGTTTGAAATGCGATCATGTTAAGTCTCGGAGAGACTTTTCACGGAAGGAACTATTGAAGTAAAACAGTCATTCTTTGACGCAAATAAAAACAAAGAATTTATGCCTTTGGTGTATAGCTTAAAACAATTATTGGTAACTACATTATTTCTTAGAGATTGTGTAAATAATAGAAGGGAATATTTAATTCATTGGAATAGTGATTTAGGACGGGGTCATAGTGTAAAACAGAATATCATTTCACGTATCAATTTAGGGAGAGATTTATTTCCCAATTAACATTTGTTAAGTATAATATTTGCTTGTTGAGACAATTTTTTAGTCAAATATAAAAACATGAACTTGAGCAAAACTGTTACAAAACAAGCAATAGTATACTCAAAATATAAGTTTACTTCAAAGCGCTTTTCTCGAACCCATATTATAATATGAAAACAGGATACTTAAGAGAAAGTCGATAAAAATATTTAATAAGACACATTTTTCAAAATTAAATTAGTAATCTGAGGATCACAAATTTATCTACCAACTTACCTTGCTATCGAAGCAAGTTTTAAGCTGCCTCAAAATGGTTTCCCTTGCAGAATACTTTTTCAAATTACCTAATTTTCTGATGTTCATTATTCCGATAAATTCAAAAGAATGATTTATCTTGCCATAACCAATTTTAACAAAGTGGATTTCCTTTCCTACTAATGATTATGACTGAGTCAGTGACATATGACAGGTCATTTAATATCAGTACGATTTATAGCTTTGGAGTGTTAACGTGTTTAGTAAACTTGATATCCTCGTAGGATTATTTCAAAATAAACTTTATGCTAATATTTGAAGTGATTAAGAGTGCTCTACTGAAGTGAATCACATAATATCCCTAAAAAATACATTGTATCAATGATTTCTATGCAAACAGCAAAGTTAGAGATATTATTAAATATATACCTAATATATTATTATTAATTTGGTTTTTTTTAATAATTCAAAAAATATTTTGTATTAATTGTTTTAAACTGCGTTGATAATTATTTATAAATTACAAATATGACTATTAAGAATTTGCAGCGGAAAATAGCCCAACATCACCATAGTTTAACCATAGCTCAAAATAATGCATGTGAGGATAAAAAATTACAGTCTTTTCCAACTTTGCATTTATAGATAAAAAATAGTTTGTATACAAAAAAATGTGTGTTTCTACTTATTCCATACAGTAGTTGAATAAAACAAACAACTGAAAGTACTTTCTTTCGGTCTGTAATATCCGTCTTGCCATTTCGTGCCGAAAAAAATGTTGATTTCGACTATTACTTTGATATAACTGAAAAAAAAAATTATTCATAGGGACAATATGAAAAAAGTATCACACATTTTTCTACCCCCCCCCCCCCTCCGCTACCAAAATCTGCAATAGTGGGTTTTTTCATTATAAAATATTGCGTAAAAATGAAATTTTTTTACTCTAAAGAAAAAAATTCCATAAAAATAGAAAGTAAACGCAATATTTGTAATCATAATGACATTATGAGAATCAAGTGATTGTTGCAGCTCTTTTTGTAAAATTTCCTAAAGATATATTTTAAAGTACTATATTCAAATTTCTGTATGATATTGGAATAAGTAATTTTGTTATGATAAGATTACTGGTAAAGGCACTTTTTTGCCTTCATTTTAGTGCATTGTCATGAAAGTGTACGTTTTAAAATAATGTATGATATTGAAATAAATTATTTATAATAATGATTCGCTGGTTATTATCATTAACTCTTACTTTTCCACAAAACGTTTCTTAATAAATTTTATATAAATAACTTTGCTACAGAAACAGTTTGGAGAAAAATTGGTATGGAGGTAAGTTGAATATATTCAGTAGGTAGATCATGAAAAAAGTGGTTTTGGGCCCTCTCCCTTCGAGTTTATCCACCGAGTTATTAGCGCTTATTCACTTTTGACAAATATCCTTACATAAAGTAATATTATATTAAAGTTGACATAAAGTTTAGAAAAAAGTCAAATATTTGGAGTTCGTTGCTGTTTCGGTTGATTGGTATTCATATAATTGATGCATGTATGTAAATATGGATCTTGAATGCCATGAAATTTAATGGAAGTTCTTGGCTCAATTTGAATGAGTTTTTGTATAATGAATTGAATATGATCATTGTTAATTTTGATATAATTCTGAAATACTTTCGAATTCAATTTGAATCTTAAATATTTTGAATATTTCAAGAGAACCCAAACTGAATATAGTTGCTTCCTTTCAATAGAATCAATACAATATCAAAATTAGAGATTCACTCAAGGCACTAGCAAAATTTAAGTTCGTTTTCAATTAATAAAATATTGCTAAAAGGGAAATTTGTTTCAACCATCAATTAACATTGATAGGGGGAAAAAATTCAGATAATTAAAAACAAAAGTTTTTAGAAAAATTAGAATTTTTTCTAATTTTAAAGTTTAAAAAAAATCGATTAAAAAAATCAATATATTCCAGGAACTTGGATGGAAGGTCAAAACATTAAAAATGATATTACAAACAATTTTCAATCATAATTCTTTTTACTGGCTTAATGAAATGTGAGTAATCACTGTTCAAAAATATGCTAAATAACTAGTTAAATGTTAATGAGCTAAATAATTTTGATTAAAAGTGAACTTTTTTAATGTAAGCATCATTAATATTTATGTACTTTTAAGTGAAAAAAATGAGAAAATAATTAAAAAAAAGTGTGTATTAATTTGTGCACTTGAAAAACGTTACAAGGTCTCCTGAATAATAGTTTGCTTCTTATGTGTCAACCTTGACATACGGCAGCAGCTTTGTTCATTGTTGCAGGTTTTAGGTCAGCTCTATGTGATTTGTAATTAAAATTATGCTGCGAAAGATTCTATCAGCTTTTTTCCTAAGTAGTTAACTTGTTTCACCTTCTAAATTTGATCATACAAAATTACTTTACGTAACTTATATTTTGGTAGGAGAGGAGTCAATTATCAAAGTTACGTAAAATTACGTGATTTGAGCACGTAAGTGATGCAATGAGACATTAACGTTACATTTAACGTTGCAGAAACTGAACACTTCAATTTTCATCTTTGGATTTGGATGATTACTTTTACAAATCATCAAATCTGATCAAAGTATCTATTTTTCTCTGATAGAAATTCATTTGTTTTGCATTTCTTATATTTACTACATTTTAGTACTTAATGAGTATCTTTAAATGAGTACTTTGAATACGTTAAAATAAAGTTTAATTAAATTGCAGTATAACTTACTGCAATACATAAGTAACCGAATTTCAGCATAGTAAATACGTTATGTACTTTTTATGCAATTGGAAAAGTCCGTGTTGAGTAAATATTGTGAAATTGTGTTTCCCACTAGGCTCTTACTTTAAATGATCTTATTTATGAAGAATCAGCATTATTTCAATGACATTCTCAGTGTTTTTTGTAAATATGGTCACTATGAGATTCTCCATTTTTAGAAAAGGTATTGTATGAAATGCATTTTATATAATGATGAAACTTTACTAGAAATATCTCTAATATCTCAATGGCACAGCACTTTTTTTCATTGCCTCCTAACTCACCTCCATTGTATTTTATATTTTGGGGTATAGCTATGGGCAATTTAGGGTAAGTTAAATTATTAACTTAGGCCTGGTAAATTTATCAATTTAAAAACAAAAGAGCATAATTTAAATGAATTTTAGAAAGGGAGGCAGTATTATGCCGACAATAACACTTAAAAATTAAGGCCGAACTAGTTTCAAAACGCTGTAGCAATTGAAGAGCCTAGTGAATTAACATGGGATATATTAACACAGCTTTCACTTTATTATCTTACTTGTTTGTTCGCTGTTTTTCCATTACTAAGAAATCAAGTTTGAAGATTTCCTGACATACGTTATAGAAGTTTAAAACAGGTTAAAATAGATAAATTAAAGTGTCTGTCAGCATGGTAATATCGCAAAGTAAAGTACACACCAAAATTATTAAAGCGTTTCATCTTTATTTTAGTTTTTTGAAAGAGGTATTTAAATGTTTTCATCTGGTGGAAGAAGGTGACACATTTAAAGCACAAAATAAAATGTTCTTTTCAAAAATAGCACATCTACTAAGTTCTTCAAAACAACAATTTATTGAACAAGAACAACAATTATAAGCACATCACAGAAGCAGTAATTACAAACATCAGAAATCCATTTATTGCATAAAGGCTCTGAAATATTGATAAAGGTGGGTTGAATTATCAAAACTTTCCAAACACACAACTCAAATAAGGTAAACACTGCGATCAAACAACAAAATTGAAAGCATATCATTGGCATCTTGGACAATATTTAGTAACAATACATAAAGGAGGAACGTGTAAAATATGTTTGTTGCTCCAAGGAATTCCTCTAATGAAGTTTCAAACTTAGGATTTCGTTGTTCCGAGATAATTCATGAACGATATGACTCTTTGGAATTCATTACATTGTTGTAGAAAAATAATGAAACTTTATCATCTCTTTTTGTTACAATCCCCCTAACAGAGAAATTTTGTTTAGAAATTAATGACTTCTTATTCTCTGAGGGAAATATTAAACATGGCCCATGATCAAACCTTTTAAAGAGAAAAGTTTTATGAATATTAATAGGATGAATTTAATTGGATAGAGTGGAGTAGCATTCAATTTTTTTTTATCATTTCATTTTGAAATTTATGCTTAGCTGAATGGACTCGATTACTTTATAATTTTTTAGATTTTAATAATTTAGACTTAGCTGAAAGGACTCGATCACTTTTGGCAGATAATATACATATACAATTGAGAGGATTTTCTTTAATTTTTAGGTTATAATTTCAAACTTTTTGGTAGTATATCATAAGTTTATATAAAATAAGTTTAAATTAAAAATGATGCATTTTTATTTATAAATTTTTTTTTTCGGTTAATTTTTTAATCAGCTAATTGCAATTAAAGTGACTAATTAGGACATTATTAGAACAGACATAAATAAATTTGTAAACTTAGAGGTATAATTTTTATTGCAAATAAAATATATTATATTGACGCATGTTTCTATGAAAAATTGTGAATTTGACTTCAATATTTTATTTATTATGAGTTTTTAAATAAAAAATTTAAAAAAATACATAGTTTTCATCAAAAATTAAGATTAAAATACACTTAAAAATTTTGTTTATTATAATATATATTAGATTCTAGTAGGAGACACATTCACAGCTATTTTCTACGAAACAAAATTAGAATTTTGTAAATCGGGAGATTTATAATGAAGTTATGGCCGTTGGCTTAAAGTTATAAAGCACCAAAATGTCAATCTTCAGAAAACGCTTTTAAAATTTACTACACTAATGAACATGATACAAAACAGGTTCATAAAACCCACTGTAATTTAAAAAGTAATTTGAGTCTCAGAAAGAAAATTATATAATTTTAAAGGAAATGAATTCGGGAATATATATTTATATATATTTATATATATAACGCAGACTTGAGTCAAATTTCACAATTCCTAATGTATATGTATACCTTACGTATATGGTAAAAAATATAGTGTTTTGTGTGGGCATTATTGTATTTCGATTTCTGTAATCTTGGAAAAAAGTCTAGAAATTTGAACTCAAAGTAAGAGTTTTTCAACCAAGTCTGAAGTAATAACTAGAATTATTATAAGAAAGAGCCTTTATCCTGTGTTCTATTTAAAATAATTCAAAAAATTAAAATAATTTGTGACTATAAAAATATTCATTTAAAACATATGATTTTTCTGTAGAAGTACAAATTAAAATCTGTTCTCATGTATAAATTTCCATGATACACTGTACAAAATGTACACGAAAACTGTTTCAAAGGGGATAAAAGGCGGGGAATGAGTTGCATTCGACTGGCAATCTTTCTTTATGATGCTCTTGTTTACACCTGAGAATGAAAATATAAAATGAGTTTCAGTTACAAAAGAGTGAAATGAAAATCAAAGAGGATTTGGTTGGATCAAAATTAGTTAAGGAAAAATAAGTAGTAAAGATCAAAGAAGGAAGAGTTAATGGATGCTAGAATTGGTTTCTCATTGTAGATACTTGTAATTTTATCATATTATACATATAAGGTATTTACAAATATTTTTTATTCTCACTTTAAAGTATTAATAGGGTGAATAAAATAACAGAGATGTACAGTAATTTTTATATCCATCAGTATTTTCTACTTGCTAGCAAAAAATATGGATGTGTCCATAAATGTATTGTACTTGCTAATCTAGGAATATACATAAAACAGATGTATAAAATATGAAACAATGAGCATTAAACTTTCCTTATTTTCGATCTAATGAAAATACTCTCATCTGTATTCCATTACTAACGCAAAAATAGATTTAGGCTTGCGCCACTAACTCACTACAGGAAAGAATAATTTATTTGTTATAGTTAATGAAGTATTTATAGTTAATGAAGTATCATATAATTGAAACACAAGAGGATTAAGGTACTAAAATAGCACGAAAACAACGATGGTCACAAGAATTACTTTTCCGTAAGAATGGCGGAGATAAATTCTCCATGATGAGTTAAAGTAGAATTGTGTTCTTTCGTGCACGTGAATGTATATATAAGTATACATGTGAAATGTTTTAAGGACTACTTTGACAAGTCAATTTTCGAAGAATTTTCTTACAATTTTTTATTGCATAATGGTCTAATTTATCTCGTTTCCAAAACAGTCTTAACTTTCAATGTGTGTCAATTAGAACAAAAGTAAGGGTAAATGTTATCTAGACAAATAGATGTAAAATGGAGATATTTTGAACTTAAAACACGTTTTTCTCATAGTTCAATTTTATGCGTAAGTTCCTATATTTGAAAAATGATAGCTAAAAACGTTTTTAATGAATTCTTCTTCTGTTTTTTCTTACTTATTTAATGAACTGTTATCTAGAGGATATACTCAAAAAATTTAAATAAAATGTTTTTCAATATATTATTACGAAGCATTATGTAAAAATTAACACGTTAAAAATGTTGAAAATGATTAAGCCATGCTTCGATAACAGTTAAAAAATGTATTTATTGAAGTTTTCTTTTGTATAATACGATATCCTCTAGATAAAAATACACAGTTTAATTTGCTAGTTGGTTTGAATAAGTTAATTAGTTTTCCTCTAGCATTCTTGAAGATTTTGGGAAATGTATTCATATTTCATAAAAAGCTACCATTTTTACAAAATTAGCAGAATATAATTAAATTGTTTTGTGTGAATCACTAATGTTTATTAGTACTACTTTTAAAATTACATTCAAATTGTTTGTTAATTTTTTTTTTTTTAAACTACTCCAAACGTGTTTGGATACCTTAATGTATTACAAAAATTGCATAAAACCCTAAACTTTTAAAAACTTAACTTAGCAGAAAATATCTATTGACTACTTAAAACAATACTATCGGTCATACCGGGCTTCAACTAAGGAGTCACGGCATTTAGCAGTAATGTTATCAAGTCACCGTCGAAGAAACTTTTAGGTATATTTTTTGGATTGAGGTTTAACGTTAATTTTGTAAATACAAACTAAATTCGTAAATTGAAATGAAGAGCGTTTAGTTCAAAGTATACTGGAAAGAAATATGAAATTATTTTTACAACCTCCTTCGTATACTAACTATCAAATATAAAAAACCAATACTGAAATGCCAACTTAAAATTGGTTGTGCATTCTCATGAGGTAAATTTTCTCGGAGAAACTGACAGTGCTAGGTATTTATAAGAAAGCCTTTTCAAAAATGATCCATGACCATCATATAAATGTCCAGCGTTAGCTTTTAAGTTAACTCGTATAAATTATTTTTAAGGTCAAATACTTTTTTTTACTTAGACTAAATTTGAATTAAACTAAAATATATAGTGATATCTTTGTATAATAAAGAATTGAGAAATCCATTTTTAAGCTTATCGTAGGGTGGATTATCTGAAACTGTTTTAAGTAATTATTCAAATACAAATTTCATGTCAAGATTTATTACTTATATTGATTGGATTAAGATAAATCTAGAAAACTGCTGAAGTTACGGATAAGTGTTTCGAATTGCAAAATCATGTAATAATGGGTACTTTTAACGTTTTCAGACCTTGATAAGAGATTGTTGTAATCTGAATTTTGGAATGTTATATTCCAAAATTCAGATTATTTGGAAATAACACACTAATATAAGTTGAATAACATGAAAAATTTCTGTGATCCATCCAATGAACTAAACTGCATTTACCGCACACATTAAAAACCTTTTCCAGAAAAATCATTACATTATTTTACCTTTGTGACAATTTTTATTGGAAGAGTCGAATATCAAAAGAAAGTTGGTTCCGAATGAGTTTAAAAAATAAGTTAAAATTTAAGCGTTCCTGTAAATTTTCCGTTTATGGGCACATTTTCTTTTTCAATGAGTACTAGTGAATGAACTACCATAACAGCACATGTCATCCCCATGATGTCCTTCTTATTCTCGAACGCCCAATTTTGGTCCTAGGATGAAAGAGACCAATTTTGGATGATCTGGGAACGTCCGCTTAGGACTCTGAAAGAAAGGGAATAAATGCGATGTTCTGGGGACATTCCATTCGCACTTCACATTAAAGAGAGCAATTTTGAACGAACTTGGGACGTCTGTTTGGAATTTCGAAAGGAAGGCAGCAAACGATATCCTGGGGGCGTCCCATTTGGACTTCACATCGATTACCGTACATACACGATGTTCTGAGGATGTTCTAAGTATGTCCTCAAATAAACTACATTTCAAAACGACCTAATGACAATTCTTTTTGGCGTCCTGAGTCCAACGCCCAAGTGACTCACTTTGTGAGACATTAACTCACCAGGATGACCAATTTCATATTTGTGATGATGCAATTTAAGATTTGCTTTTTGTTCCTTGAGTGAAATTTGCCCCACTACTTCCTGAAATTTTTCTTTAAAAAAAAAACACATTTTATTTTTTGAATTCATTTCAGTAAACTTTCTTTCTTTGGAGAAAGTTTCCTTTAATTGCAAATTATAACTGCTAATTCAGAAAAATCTAAGGATCCAAACGGCACATGTTATCTTCAATTTTGATCTCAGGATGAAAGAAAACAACTTGAACGTATTTAAGACGTCTGCTTATAAGGATGAGACAAACTTATTTTTTTTTTTATTCAAAATCTAAATATGGTATAGTATTATGGGATTGCTATTGAACTTTTTAAAGTTTGGTTTAGTTTTAATATGTAGATATACAATTTATAAAGACCCTCCACAATTTACAACGGTACTTGATTTTTGTTATTTCCTCAATTAGAATACAAGATACAGCCATCGTTCGGTTTTTTTTTTTTTTTTTTTTTTTTTTTTTTTTTTGGCATTCTGTACTATTTGAAAGTACCATAGTATTGTTACAAAAAATTTCTGTATATAAATGTAAATAGTAACGTATTTCTTTTAAAGTTCTATTTTATCTTATTTTGTTTGTTAACAGCGATAATACAGATTAGAAAAAAGGTGGCAACATCTAAAGCAATAGGGAAATTTCGAGAGGTTTCTATCAATTGATCGGTCAAATGGATACTTCGAGAAAGTTTACACGAGCTCGTATAAAAATAGAACCGCAGATCGGAAGAGTTCAGTTTAACTTCGGATGTCGATTTGAAAGTTTGTTTACTTTTTGTGCCTGAATTATCGCTGTGTTTGAAGTTGTTTTTAGTGAAGCTTGATTTTACTGTTGTTCGAAGAAACATTGAAAGGAAGAATAAACTAAAGTTTTTATCTAATAAACACTAAGTCGTCATTGCCTCTGAGAAAAATTCATAACAGTATCTAAATTTGTTTAACATAAAAATGCATAGTTGTGAAAATTAGAATGCTTTTCATTTGTCATTTTTTCCAGCATTGTATATTCAATTAATACGTATAAAAGGAAAATCTAATATCTCGTTTTAATTTTCCCTCGTAAAATTTGACTTTATGGTCTCTTCTCAACCTTCCATGAGAAAATATTTTTAAAATATGACTTTCAGAGTAAGCATACCTTTGAAGGGGACTATATTGTCGCTCCCATTCGTATCAAAGCAATGAGGGCGTTAACCGCTTTCTGAAACAAAACAATAGGGGAAATTAAATGCATTCAAGAAATGCGAAAAATGGTGGTGTTACAAAAAAGAGTAAATATTTACAGCATTACATTTTGAACCATGAATTAATTAACGTTCTTTTCTATCATAGCATTCACAAGGAAAACACAGGAATTTCGTGTCTCCACTCTGTTGACCAATCAATATAGATATATCAATTTACATCTAACTGCCTCCATATATCACTAACAGCAACTAAAACTAAGTGGGAAAATATGTCTTCCAGAAGATTTGAAACGTGTACAACACTAAAGTAAGAAAGACATTGATAGGAGTCTTGCGGTAGATTTTCTCATTATGATTCAAGTTTTAGAAATGCAGCTCCGTAAGTGTTTTTTTTTTTTTTTTTTTCTTTCTTTATAATAATCTGCGATAGAAAGAAACTTCACAAAACATACGAATACTGATTTTATTTTGAAAATATAAATAATTTTTAAAATAATGATACCAACTACAACAATCTACTACAGTATTACCTTTAGGAAAGTAACACTAATATTTTTCAACTTCATATTTTTGTGTTAATCAAAGCTAAGTTTTCTAAGTTTCGTTTTGCTATTTCTAAATAAGTTCTAACCATTCGGCATATATCACATCATTCTCTTTCATCATACCACCAAAAGTATTGACGAGAAACAATAATTTGTCATTTATATAATTGAGTATTTATCATTATTTTGTAAGGGCGTGAATATTCAAGAAACAAATGAATATGGATTATTTTTCTTTCAAATTAACACTTCTGATTCTAACTACAGTTTCGTAAAGCAAATCTGTTCTACATTCAAAACAACTTCATTATCAGCAATTTTTATCTCATCATATCCAGATTATCTTTCTATTTTAGTGTGTGGTTTCTGATAACATTCTTACCCAATTTGATAAATTTATAGATTGTAAGAACTTTGAGATCGAATTTATTTGAAATAAAATGTGATACTTAAGCTAACATATAAGCTTGTAATCTCTAATATTTTCTCCACATGCTTTAACTTTAGTTCCTGCATCTGTTGAGGCAAAGTTGAAATCGTCGAGGTTTTAACGCATCTTCTCTGCTTAACCACTAGTAGCATTCGATGTTTTTTATTTTTTTGATAATTTTTCTGAAAATTTCATTTTCTATGAAATTAAGAATTCGGAAAAACAATATATTCTCTGCTTATGCCTTTCAGTGCAACATAGCCTGATGGGGAGAAAGAAAAAGAATGGATGCACCAATACTATCCTAATTTAACTTGTTTTCTCTGGATTCACTGATGTGTTGAACATACAGTTTAGCGAAAAATCCTGTCTTTTCTTTCATGTATGCAATATAGCAAATTAGTATTTCAAATCGAGAAGTATGTCACATAAATAATATTATGTTACTCTAAATTATAAAAATAGTACGTAGTGAATAATGAATAAAATAGTGAATTTTTGTAAGTAATGGAATTTTTTTCTATTTCTCCAGTAATTAGAAAACTAATATTTTCTCATTATTTTTAAGACCATTTTTTCTTCACAGACCTCTGAATTCAAGCTATATCGTACAAGGCTCTGAATTCAATAAAATAAACAGTAGATTCAAATATCATTCAAGTTGACATCTCAATCGAGTACGAAATCTCATTACAAAGTGATTTAATCTTTAAAAATCATACGTCTAATTTAACGGTGGCCTAAAAAGATTGTGACTTACGGCTACAAACTCATTAATCTGATTTGCAGAGATTTTCTTTCATTGTTTAGCCACAGGAATGTTGCCTAATCTTCTTGGATAAGAAATAAATTCAGATGGGGGAAAATAAGAGGAGGAATGCTAAGCAATAATCACACATTAGGTTAATGATGAATAACCTAATGTGTTATTATAATCACACATTATGTTAATGATGAATAACCTAATGTGTTATTATAATGTGTTAATGTGTATTTAGGTTATAAATTAAATTTGTAATGTGATTAAATAAACCCACATTAAAAACATTTAACTTTTATTAAGCAATTTTAGGAAAATTTAAGTAGTATAACTCTGAAATCAATCAGTCTGTAATTCCTAACATTGGATTACGAAGTTCAATAAATAAAAAAGAATTGAAACCTTGGCAATTTCTTAAAACTTGAGTTCAGTTTTGAAAACTTTTTGTCAAATATAGTATCTAATAGGATTTGTTTTTTAAGAATACTTTTTTGAACAGTACAAACATACTTTAATTTCTGGCATGAAATATATTTTGTTTCCAATAATACCTGCTGTACTTTCTAATATCATAGTATTTTAAATTACATTTTACTATAAGAAGATTCAATTACCTGCCAGCGTCTTCTTATGACGAACCTCTTCAATTTCTTTTTGTCAATAGTAACTTCTTGCTTCTTCTTATCTCTCTGTAAATTGGATTTCATTCCATTATTATAGGGCATTAAAAATAGGCTCTTTAAAACGTTCATTTGAAAAGACTGATATCCTCACGTCTTTCGAATTCTTAACACGACATAATCATGAAACAGACGAGACTATCCCGGAATTGAATGCAAATAAACAAAAGTGATGGCCCCTGCATTCTGCAAAAACTCCATTTACAGAAAATGCAAAAGGGCTCATTCGATTCATATTTTACAACAATTTCAATAGACATTTGCAAACATTTTTGCCCCAGTCCCACAAGGCCATGATTTTAGGGGGCCCCGAAATTGGCTGTTTCACATTTGTAAATATCTTTTATAATCTGTATCGAAGAATGTTTACATAAAAGTCATTTTATATTGATCTTGCAACCGTCCCAGATTGTATTTATTCAAATGAACCATCGTTTAAATGCATGTTTTTTGCACCAGGCCCACAACAAATCACTTTATTGTTACGAAAAGCTCTCATATTTTGTTTACTACGTAGAGTACTATTATAAAAATGTGTTACTGTTAAGTTAATGTCTACGCAACCTAATGGTAAGTAAAACCAATACCTGGTTTTACAAATCTGATGCTGAAAAGCAAGCTTTATTGAAAATTGAGAGGAAGTTTTGATTTTTAAATCAGTGTCAACTCTGAATAATGCTACAGATATTGGATATTATTACACATTGGGACAGAGAATTGCAATGTTATACATAACATAGTTTTTCCTTTTTTCATCTATATATTTTAGAGCCTCAAATTTATTAGAAAACAATAATAATATTAAGTTATTAAATTTTTGTATATTTAATGTTAATTCATTTGACTTTGTGTCAAGCCCATTTCCATGAAGATTTTATAAAAAAAGGAACATAATTGTTTTATATATACCCTACCTTACCGATTAAAATGAATAAGTATATATTTATTAAGTGACAGCATCACTCGGGCCCTGCACTTTCCCCCCCTGTTTGTCGCATTTCAAAGTAAGGGGTGACCCAGTAGCTTCATTAATATATGAATGACATTATATGATCACCTTGACAATCACATGGAAAAAGCGGTTATAATACGTTGGGAGAAAATGATTTTATAAAATAAACTGCATTAAAATGTTAAATTAAGTTTTCTTTTAAAGTCTAATTTTTTTATTTTTTTTTGTTAGTACAAAAGTAACTTACTCTTAGCCAGTTATGCTGTAGGGCTTGAGTTGCGTTTAATCTTTTCCTAAAAAAACATTGTTATATGAATTATAAATCATAAAAACAAATTTTTAAATACATTGATCATTTTAATGTATCTTATATTGAACTTTGATCGAGTTTTCATAATACTGCGAAGAAAACATCCATTCCATTGATTAACTTTTTTTAACCTCAAAACTTTTGCAAAAATTGTCATTCACAACGAGTCTATCTGCCAGTTAAAATCTTGATTGGATGAGTGCAAGCGAGTTCATTAGTCCTTCGAAAAGGTAATATAAAAGCAATAGCGTGTTTAGCGACACCCTCTAAAACTTGATAGAATTATCCCAACAACTCCATTTACACTTCATACCTTTCGTACATTCCAGTCAAACTAAGACTTGGTAGATAGATTCGTTATCGATGACAATGCATTCTATCAAGTTTTGGGGCTATCACTAAAAGACCACTTTTACACTATTACTGATCCGAAAAACTAATTAATCCAATCGAACTAAAAATTGGCAGATTCGATCGAATCTATCAGCAGCTCGATTTGATAGGAGGGACTTGAAGTGTAAATGGGGATATTACTGCCATTTATGAGCACAAATGGGCCTTTACCTTAAATGCCGTTCTTAAAAATTAGCCGTAATTAGGTTTGGCAAGAATAACTTAGAGACACATTATTAATAATTTATTGAAAATTTTCAGTATATTTAAATATTTTTTCTGGTTTAGTTGAAAGTACGAGATTCGTTGGGCTTTGCAAACTTTCGGATTTTTTTTTTAATTGAGAGTAGTTTGGCAATATTTCAAATTGGTCCCGAAATTTCCAATTACTCTGAATAAGTAAAAATATCTTAACTTTACCAGAGAGGAATATTCTTTACTAAAGAAATTTGTCTTTGGTCAACCAAAGACGAATTTCCTGGTCTGAATTTTCCCATAGAAGGCATGCATGAGTATTGACTGATCTGCCAAGATAAATTATTATTTCTCTACATAAGAGTATTAGATTTTGTGTGCGAATTTTTCGAAGCGGGACAGCTGATAACATGCCCTCCTTTAAAATATCGGGTAGTTAAAGTTCATCTCTTACAAAGCTGTAAAAAAGAACTACTCGTCTGAAATGTGATATATAGAAAAGGGTGTGCTCTCTTCTTCGCATAAAATTAGATCAAATTTCAGTTACAGCAAATAATTAATAAATAACAAAGAAATAAACAATTGGAAAAAAGGCATATTTGTCGATCATAGTAACTTCTTCAAGGGGTGACTACCATAATCAACGCCAAATTTTTCTGTATATGTTATGGCCAAAGCCTAAATAACATATTAGCTCTTTAAGGTTTTCGCATGAGCTGAGCATTTTGCGACAGGAAAAAGTAGGTGTTGCCATTCGAAAATTTTGAGTTTCTGTAACTATAACCGTAACCGTGAGCGCCATTCACAGAATCCCGAGCTCATACCTCTGAATAACTATACCTGAAATTTCATCTGGATCGGTTGAACAGAACAGAAGCTAGAGGTCCATATATGGACCCTGTATTTCCCTGTATTATCACATTTTGTTATATAAGAGGCAATTCCTCTAGGTCATTAAGTAAAAGCTCGAATTAACATGCATGCAAATTACATTACGTTTTATTTAATGATTTCCCTAAAAATTAATGTAGTATTGAAATTGTTTTAAAAGAAATAATCTTACGATTTATCCTTCACTAAAAGCTTTGCAATAAAGTCTTTTGCATCTTCAGATATTTCATCAAAACTTTCATCTTCAAAGTCCCATTCAGATCTCGTAACATTAGCCATTGTTTCCATGTCACTATCTCCCATGAATGGCGAAAGACCAGATAATCTACAATTATTCAAATTCAACAATTCAATCTTCGCTCTTTTGTATGTAATTGCATAAATATGAGTTAAAAACAGTCATTTCAACATAGAATTGAAAATTAAAAAAATGTGATGATTTATTAAGAACTTGAAAGTATTTTGTGATTAATAGTTATATAAGTCCAGGGAATAGGGACTGAAAAAGGGGGTCTTACGTTGCAAAAGGTTATGTAGTCTTTATTTTTTTTATATGTTATAAAGGTCGGTCCCTTGGTTTTAAACCAAGTTTACGACCTCCTAACCCTTGTGCGTTCTCCGTGGTGCACCAAAAACTGCACCATTTTCAGTTTATAGGTCATAACTCTTTGCTAATGCATCTTAGAAAAAAGCATTATTTCAAAAGTTGAAGAATATTAAATTTTCTACAACTTTTGTTTACAAAGTTTTTTTTGTAAACCTATTATTTAAATAGTTATGTCGCATCAAAATCAAAACTTTTTCGTAAACATGCTACTTTTTTAAGATTTGCGTCAAGTTTTTTGCTTATATCTCCCCAATGGTAGGTCTTAGAGAAAAATTTTGGAATAAAAGTTGTAGAGCAATAAATTTCCTACAAGTTTTATACATTAACTTATTTTCTAAGACTAATAACAAAGGAGTTACTCTGCTTTGTGTATTTTCCGTGGTGCACCAAAAAAAAAAATACGTTTTTCAGTTTATAGGTCATAACTCTTTTGCAATGCATTTTAAAAACAAACACTAAGTTTAAAAGACGTAGAATATTAAATTTTCTACAACTTTTGAGTAGAATTTGCTTTTTTAAAGCTATTATGTAAGAGTTACGTAGCATCAAAGTAAAAACTTTTTCGTATATATGCTGCTTTTTAAAGTTTTTTGCCGAGTTTTTTAATTACATCACTATAACAGTAAGTCGTAGATAAACATTTATTGCACAAAAATTGCAGAATTATTTTCTTTAAGTTTTATACAAAAGTTATTATCGAGGACTAATAACTAAGGAGCTACTCTTCTTTGAAGGTTTACGACATGATAACCTATAATATTTTTTGTATAGGTAAAATTAGCTTCTTACTGCATAGTCTGACAATTTTAATAAAACAAAATATAGATATAATACTATTAATAAAGTAAAATAAAAAGTGAAAATATATTAAATAATGTATAATAATAGTAATATAAAATTTAATAATAATATAAAATATACCATTTTGCCTTGGTGCACCCAAAATTTCTGCATTCTTAAATAAAAATGAGAAATAGGCTGTATTCAAGTGGCTAATTCTAAGCCACGTGGGGTACAGATCTATTGAGATAGAATAGAAAAATCTCAAGTGAGGTGGCATAAATGACATGTAAAGGAATTCTTTTAACGGCTCAGTTTCCGCGAAAACACCACGTACTGTTGATTGAGATTTGCCGCTGCCGAGTTCGGGGAAGAAGATTAGAAGAACCGAAAAAAAGTTTCTAGTGCTTTCTTTTTCACCCCTTCACACCACTAACCATCATAACCATCATCAACCACTCTAGTTACATGTGTTATCTAGAACTGTTTCGTTACTGCTGTTAGTTACTGCTGTTTCGTCATATCCAATATTACAGGAATTTGCAAAGATCTTTCTAGATCCTAATGCCAGTGTTTCAAACATCACTGAAGCAGTATTAAGCATTCTGGTTGCTCTCTATGGTGGTGACAGGGCAATAACTTTAAATGCTTTGCGTTATAAGCAATTTTCCAAATCAACAACTGCCAGCAAGTTAAATCTATCAAAGCTATCACTGACCCAAGATGCTGCTAAGCACCAGGTCTTTCGCACATACCATTAAGTAAAGACATGGATGGGCCAAATGAAAAATCCACTGGACTGGGGGTGGAAAAGGACAGTAAAGGACTTCTTCCTATTACAAACACCAGGGATTCAGCTCCTCAATCAATTCTGACCTACATTTTCTGCCAGTGCAATATAGGATGCACTATGGCCTGGGTTGTAGAAAGACCGGTCTCAAGTGCTCCATAATATGTAAAAAACTGTCATGGACAAACCTGTGACAATATAGCTGACATCATAATTGATGACAACGATGAAGACGATCCAACAGAACTCTTAATTGAAGAAGTAACGGAGTAACTAGCCGAGCCTTCGTGGCTAAACGAAACTAAATGTAGGAAGTTATAAGTTTTCTAAATTGTAAGTTTTATTGATATTACTAATATTTTATATAGATGTATACATTGTGACGGTTCACCTTGGCATGCGCATCTTCTCTGCACATCTTTATCTTGATTGGTTTGCAAAACAATGACTAGAGCTCATGTCCAAGAGATATATAAAAGCGGCCTGGTACAGGGCTCTCTCTTTCTTAAGTTACGCTCTTAAGTTACTCTCTCAGTTGGGCTCGGTTAGACCGGTTGTGTGTGTTTGCGTCCAGTTGACGTATGGGTTACCGTTGGCCGGTAGATCCTGTGTGTTGCCGGACTGTGTGGCCACCCTGGTGAGCTGTACTGTTTCCGTTACTTCCCTCCCACCCCATTCAGTGTAGCTTTTGGAACCTTTTGCTTGTGCCTGCAGTGTGAAATAAAACCCAGTGCAATCTTTGAATCTCGCCTCTGTGTCGTTTCTGGACTACCAGGGTGCGTTATAACATTTTTATAATATTTCTACTTTTTGTTTCATAATGCTATTATTTTACCTATATCGTTTTATTTTTTTATCAAAGTGGTCAGGCATTGCAGTAAGAGCTGAAAAAAATCCAAAATTTCAGAATTCAGAAGGTTTTTGGTGCACCATGGCGAAAATGGTAAATTGATATTACCGTTATTATTTATAAATATATACATTATTTAATATATTTTCACCTTTTATTTTACTTTATTATTAGTATTATATCTATATTTTTTTTATTAAAATTGTCAGACTATGAAGTGAGAAGCTATTTTTATACCCCTACCTAATACATAAAATATTATAGGTTATCATATCGTAAAAAGTAGCTCCTTAGTTATTAGTCCTAGATAGTATCTTTTTGTATAAAACTTACAGTAAATTTATAGTTCTACAATTTTTGTATAGTATATTTTTCTCTACAGCTTACTGTTATTAAGATATAATTGAATAACTTGGCAAAAAACTTTAAAAAAGCAGCATTTTTTATGAAAAAGTTTTTACTTTGATGCTACTTAACTCTTTACTTAATAACTATACAAAAAAGTATTGTTCACAAAAGTTGTAGGAAATATAATGCTCTAAAGCTTTTAATTTTATATCTATAAACTGAAAAACGTATTTTTTTTTGTGTGTACCACGGAAAATACACAAAGCAAAGTATCTCCTTTGTTATTAGTCCTTGAAAATAAGTTAATGCATAAAAGTTGTAAAAAATTTATTGTTCTACAACTTTTATTCAAAACATTTTTCTCTAAGACGTACAATTATGGAGATATAATCAAAAAACTTTAAAAAATAGCATTTTTACGAAAAAGTATTGAATTTTATGCGACATAACTACTTATATAAAAGGTCTACAATAAATCTTTGTATACAAAAATTTGTAGCAAATTTAATAGTCTACAATTTTTAATATAATGTTTGTTTCTAAGATGCATTAGCAAAGAGTTATGACGTATAAACTGAAAAACGGCTCAGTTTTTAATGCACCACGGAGAACGCACAAAGGTTAGGAGGTCGAAAAATGGTTTATAAAACACGGGACCGACCTTTATAAGATATTAAAAAATCAGAACTACATAACCTTTTGCAAGGCAAAATGTCTTTATTGCCTGGACTATATAGGTTCTGCCACATTTAAAAAATAGAATTTTCAATTACGAAAGGACTATTTATGCAATAATGTTCCCTTTTAAACGTGTAGCAGAAAATATTTCATAATATTCAGGGGATCATTTCAAGAAAAGGAAACTGGAAGGAATTGAGCAGTAAAGGCATCTGTAAAAAAATATTAGTTATGCAATTAAGGATATTAATTTCTTTTCCGCCATCACGATGTTTCTAAAAAAAAAAACTTCAAGAAATATATGTAATAATAATAATAAAAAAAAAAAAAAAAGAGGCCTCCAAAATGAGGAACTTTCACGTTTTTTGGTTTTATTTTTAAATAAAAGGAGAGAAAAAATCATGAAAAACAATACCATTCTTTCAAAAATTTGAGCTCAGATAGATAGTTAAGAAAATATTTAGTTTTTCACTTTGCGATTTGGCGGGAAAAAGCCAATTTTGCGTGAAACGTCAACGCGCAGATAATGAACCAGTCTAAAACCTGTTTTATATGAGGAATGTGTGAGGTTTCTCCTTCGTTTTGCGACTTTATCTATGCGTAACCACGTCATGGTTTTTTTATGTGTTTTTGGTCACGTGATTTTTGCTTTGATTTCGGCTAATTTCAAACTCGATTTTTGATTATTTGAAAGCATAAAGATAAAAAATAATTGCACTGCTCAAATATATTCGTTGGATAATACTAGAAAATACAAAAAATATTAATTTTCCTCACTTGTGCAAGTTCCTCATTGTACTTTTAGATTCCCATGCGCAAATCCTCTTAAATATTAGTTTATTTATTTCGAATTAAAAATTAAACAGTTAATTTTATTTAAAAAACTTTTTAAGTAATTTGAAATAAATGAGCCACCCAACAGAGAAATAATAGCAGAAATAAGAACATTTTCTCTCATTATAGTATACAAGTGTCTTACAAAACATAGCAAATCACTCCTACGCTCCACATGTCAGTGGTGTAACTTATACTTTCAAAACAGACAACTTCTGGGGCCACAAACTCTGGTGTGCCAAACAGAACTTTGAGCTTTTTCTTCGGGTCATACTTCCTTGCAAGACCGAAGTCGATTAACTTGATTTTGTTACCAGTTCGGCTTATACACAGGACATTTTCAGGCTAAAAGAAAAGAACACTTTATTACATAAAGAAAGAACTATCCTTTAGTTTCTTATCTATTACGATTTTACACTTGTGATTTAGAATCGTTTTAATCACCAAATCCAAAATGAACTGTTTATGGTGGTTTGTTAGCAATTAATTTTCATATAAAAATATTTCGTTTAAAAATCAGAAGTCTAAATAAAAAGCCTTATCAGAGAGTGGGATCACTGAGATATCTCTCAGCATAGAAAAACCTTCTTGAAAATTTAATTTGCAATCATTCAAACAAAACTCCAATTATGAATGGACTATTTGTGGAATCCTATTTAAATTTGTGGAATGCATGTCACGACGCCAATTCAAAAAATATTTGAAAAAAATGAACGGATTATTGGAGTAATTTGAGTATTTTCGAATATTTCCACCTAACGAAGACTCCCATAACTATTCCATAATACCCAAGTTTCGCTGTCATGGAACAAAAAAGAAACATCACTAACTTTTTAATTTTATAAACATATAATAAAATTAAAAAATAATCATTCTTTTTTACAAAACATAAGAATTTAAAGATTACATTACTAATGTATTACGGTAGTTATTGATGCATACTTGATCTGTGTAATAAATATTATTTACGTTTCTTATAATGTTACGGTTTGAAGTGTATTTTAGGAAATTGTTTCAGCTAAATGATAACATCGCATCGAGGTGGTTGATTTCATGCCTACATTGAGATTGCAATTCAAACTCTATTCAATCTGGTTCATAAGTTTCTATTTTATCAAGTAGTTTCAATTGTATTGAATGCAGATGTTTGCGCTTTAGTTTACGATTTGTTAAGAATACCGTAGAAAAATAAAGTCTTGATTACTTTGATAATGCAATCTATTTACTTTCATATCTAGATGAAGGATGTTTTTTGAGTGCATATATTCAACACCTTCACATATCTGTCTCATGAAAATTGTGACGGCTTTTTCTGTAAGAACGAAATCTTCGTCAATAACCCTTTCGAACAGTTCTCCACCTTCTATGCTGAAAAGAAAAGTTTAATAAGGAATTTAATAACAATTTATTTGAAATATTCAGATTTATACGCTACTATTAATTATTTTTAAAATGTTCATATAATTTCCAAAATATTTGTGGTGGTATTTATCATAATATACATAAATGAATAAGACTTGCTCTCCACATCTATTATAAACTTAAAACAAAACATTACTTGGATACAAAAATATATTTCTAGTATACTTATTTAAAATTTGGTAATACAAAAAAAAAATTAAGAAGCTTGTTCAGAAATTGACAATAACTGTCTTTCGATTTCGACAATAACTGTCACTAAATTTCAATTTCTACATACGTTTTAATTACTTTACAACGTGTCTACATACTAGGCATGCCCAATAAGGCGACATTTAATACCTGACATCTCCCCCTGTTAAGTTTGACGATATATGGTAGCAAAAACCTTATCAATTTGAAAACTGTTTATGCATAAAAATTTGGCCTATTTTGCGAGGTTGGTAGCTAACTTGTCACCGAGTTAGTTGGTTGGTTGGTTTGTACGCTCAACGACCTATTTTTATGCACAATGACGGCTAATCAGGCCAAGACCTACAGCTTAACGTGGATTCCGAACCACAATGAAGATCCATTCATAACCCAGGATTCGAACCCGGCACCTTTAGCATGCGAGACCAGAGCGCTAATCTCACAACCATCAGATGGGCCTTGTCACGGAGTATCCGAGTTCTAATACAATAGCTTTATTAACAGACAAAATCAGAAGTGCATTTGCAAAAAGAATCTAAGCAGTGCAGAACAGACCAATCTTGAAATTACTGCAGTTTTTGAGGAACCCACTACTGACAATAAAAATTCCATCTATTCAAGCCATCTAATATACCTGATTGCCACCAATGATAAAGTTAATCATTTTGTTCAATGACTTCATCTCAATAACACTGCATATTTCAGTCGTACCTTTCGTTATGAGAAAATGTGACATAACTTGTTCCCGTGTCAAACATTCATTTGAAATTTTTTTATTCTTTCCATCAACTGTGAGATTTCTCATCATACTTGGAACAGTTTGAGATGTCAATTTCCTTCCTGTTTTATTTCCTTTGTTGTAGAATTCTAAACTGATTTTTGATTTTGGTTTTTGAATTTTTCTTTTGGGTTTCAGTGCCCATCCTTCTTTGCGTACAAGACTTGAATAGATGTAATTTTTATTCTCTGTAGTGGGTTCCTCAAAAACTGCAGTAATTTCATGATTTTTCTGTTCTTCACTGCTTCCATTCTTTTTGCAAATGCACTTCTGATTTTGTCTTGACTAGTGATTATTATAGAAATTTGATGTTCTTTTTTAGCAATATGTAGGGGCAAATCCTCTGCAGGTTCAAACATTGATGAGCAATTTTCTTCTGGGCGAAAATCAGAGTTACAAATTTATGGCTGAGTGATATTGTTTTTGTCTTTAGGGTTTTGTCTGACTTGTGCCTGCAACTGATTGCATGGTGAATTCGCAGTTGAAATCCAAATTTCTGTCCCCCAGCAAATGGAGAAAATCATAAAAGTGATAAAGCTAATTGCTGATAAGGACTGCGGATATGAAATTTGACACCATTCTTTATACGCTGTCCTGCACGATAAATGGATTTACATTAGTAAACTACTAGAAGATTGTGGGGATGACGTGTTTCAAATGAGTTTTCCTCATCAGAGAGGAGCTGCTGAGTTTAAGTGGCCATTGGGTGATCCGAAGCTCAGTTTTCTTTGGTCCTTTGTAACTTTCTGGAGCCGATCCAGACAAAGTTCCTGTCTTAAAAGACATACTACAAGCAATTGTTATTAAACATGAGGAAGGGTGAAGTAAAACAACTAAAAAAATCATTTATTTTTTTCTCTTCAACTTGCCTCAATAAAGTTTAAAATCTCATTAAGTATAATAAAAGAGTGTTTGAATGGTCTCAGCGTTGTGTCAATATATCATTCCCGCAGCAAGATATACTGGCTCAAATATGGGTCAAATTCGCAGATTTTTCGATTTTGGCACCAAATAACTTCCAACGAGTTCAACTTGCCTCAATGTTTTATGTATTAATAAATAGGACTAAAATAGCTCTATCCAATGACACCTTGTTTGCTGTGGCAAATCAAGCGCGCAAGATATAATTCAAGCTTGAAAATAGTAAAAAACATGCCTGTACATTTCATGACCTTGAATGACCTTGAGCAATTGACTTGCCATGAAATTTTTATATGTTTCATAAAGATCTATTCTAGTACATTCTATAACAGAAGAAATGCAGGTGGAAAGTTGCTTGTGAAGTTTTATACGTAGTAGAAAAATAGTTTTCATGTGTAACAAAAACACCAATTTTTTTATTTTTAAAGGTGATCTTTGACAGGTGATAGAATTTGAACGGTACAACTACGGAACAAATAATTTCAGATTTGATCATCTAATAAGGGTAGTAGCAACTGGTAATTTTTTATGGAAAATCGGAGATGGTGTGAATCAGGGATGTGGTTTAACTTCTCTGAATCTTGCTCTTAAACGCATTAAAAGCGGAATTTCTCAAAGAAATGTCGTTCAGAACTTTGCATGTGCTCAAAGTACTGTTTGCGAAATTTGGAAAAAATATCGCTCGAGTAATGATGATAAAAGTCTTCCTCGAAGCGGTCACTCCCGTGCAACATCAAGTAAGCTAGTCAGGAAATTGGTTAATCTTGCCAAATCTATGCTAAGTTGTACGTCCAAACAACTTAATGCCGAGTGGCGTAAATATCGAGTAAAGGTTTGTGCACGTACAGTGAGAAATTATTTAAATTGCAAAGGACATCACTTCTGCAAAACCAAAACGAAACCATATATGACTAAAAAATATAAGAAAAATCGTCTTCAATAGTGGAAAAAACATAAAAGCTGGTCTTTTGATGATTGGAAGAAGGTTATTTTTAGTGACGAATCTCGTTAAGGCTCGGCCTAGGAGGATGGCACTGGAATCTTTGTGTGGAGGAGAGCTGATAAAAAGTTCAAAGAAGATTGCCTCAAAACTAAAACTAAATATCAGCGTTCATTTATGGTGTGGAGTTGCATGACATCTCAAGGAGTGGGTAAATTGTGTATAATGATGCGAACAATTAATTCTGAAGTATATATGGACATTTTAGAGCATTATTTGATTCCTAACATCGAAAAAGCGTTTGGTGACTCCTCCGATTTCATTTTTCAAGATGATTACACATCCTGTCATCGAAGTAAACAGGTCAAGAATTTTTTTAATCGAAATGGAAATTCTCCAATAAAGATTATGAATTGGCTTGCAAATAGTCCGAATCTTAATCCAATTGAAAATGTTTTGAAAAGAAACATTGATAAGAGAAGACCTACCAATATGGAAGAACTACGCCTAGCCATCAAAGAAAGCTAGTGTGAAATTCCATCAAATTTATGTCGCGAGTTGGTCGAATCCATGCCACGAGGCTTAAATGCATTAATCAAGGCAAAAGGAGGACCAACAAAATATTAACCCTTTGCACTCCAGGCTTTTTTCGCTCGGAGGAATCAGCAACTCGAGACATTATAGGTTCGCCTGGTGTTTATGGATTTGCTTCATAGAAACTAAACACAGTCATTGGCCTTGCATCGAATTTCCGCATCACACCTAATGGTCCTCTCGTGGTTTGGCATCCAATCGTGTGACGCCTGAGAGGCGCCACTGGAGTGCAAAGGGTTAAACTGAGTTGATCGAATACATTTTTTTCTCACTAATATGATGATCGGAAACTTTTTCTTTGAAGACTCTATTTAATTTCCTCTTAGCGTTGTTAAAGTTAACAGCAATTTATGGTATTATTATTAATTATATCACAAAATGAGCTAAATGTTGTGATAAAATACTTTGATTCGAAAAATACATATATTAAATTTGTAGAAAAATAACCTTTTATGTTAAAGTATCGTGGGCACTGCTTTCGGTGATCGGACACTTTTTAGTTTTGTCTTATAAATACAGCGTGTCCCCGTATAACCTGCCCGAACTTTATTTTCGACACCGTTGGTCCTAGATGCATAGTCCCAATCGAAGAAACATTTCAAATCGTTAAAATATTTTTACTGAATAGTTTTTAAGTTAGAAAAGGGGTCGGTATACAAAATACTGATTGTAAATATTTATATGGTCCCCAGTTCCCCCATCTCATATTTAGAAAAAATGTTGCCCATGAAAAAATATAAACAGAATTTGTACGACCACGATTCATGGAGATATGAAAAATGGAATTTAGTAACTTATATCACTTTACACCCGTGGTCATTAACATATTTTAAGGGCATGTACACAAAATGAAATACAGAGAAAAAACAATTGCGTTCGGAAAATTATTCTGAAATCAAACGCATGAATACGATCTATCAACATTTGTAGTAAATTGTGGATGCTGAACTCGTTTTCATGAAATAATAGGTGCTATACTCCCTGAAACTGAAAAAAATCTTTCGATTACGTACGATCAAAGCAAAAATGAAATCTGTCGAGGCAGAACAAATTCACACTCTTGTGTTGAGCAGGGATCACATTCTCCCTAAAATTCCCATAATTCCTTAAATTTTCGTTTCTCCAGCTAAATTCCTATAATTGTATTTAATGTTTTCGTCTATCCCTAAAATACTCAAAAACCCATGTGTGTAGAGTCTTAAACCGACAGGGTGCACATCCTTATCGCCCGCGATTGGTGCAAGAGTTTTTGCCCGGGGATGAAAATAGACGGTTTGATGTCTGCAATTTCATCATGAGCAAGCTAGAATTGGATTAATCATTTGTGAATAACATTCTATTTTCTAATGAGTGTACGTTTCAAGAACTGGTGTAGTAAATAGGCTAAACACACACTTTTGGCCCCTGCAAAATCCCCATGTAATCCGACCAAAAAGCATCAAATGATATGTCCGTTAACGTTTGGTGTGACAAATGAAAGGAAGCGTTAGTAGGACTTTTCTTTTTTGCTGATACATTAATATGCAAAAAGTATGCGAACCTGTAACAGGGACCTTATCTGACTTTCTGGATGACCATGTCGTGTTAGCAGAGTTTAAAAAGATGTGGTTTCAACAGGATGGTGCACCACACCACTAGGCAGCTTCCCGCCGAACACAACATAAACAACAAACACAACATGTTTAAAGACAACATTATAGACTATGAAGGTTCGGTAGAATTGCCTCCTAGATCTTCAGATCTAAATTCTTTAGATTTCTTTCTTTGGGGATTTTTGAAAAGCAAGGTCTATGAAAAAGAATCGACGAGTCTATTAGATTTGCAGAATCGAATTTTATCCATTGCCAGGTGTATTATGACTGTAATGCTGAAAAATGTAGAAGATGAATTTGAATCACGTGTGCTCTTCGGTATTTTAGTCGAAGGAAAACACTTCGAGCATATGTAATTAAGAAAGAGGTTATTTATCCTTTTCACTCTGCTCATTTTTATCACCTTTTATTTTTGTTTGTGTTAACAAAAAAGCTGCTTTCTGATTATGTTATTATTTAAAATTACTTAATTAAAATTGTTTATAAGTTTATTATGTGTTTTACAATTTGTAATCTTTTTTTTAAAGGAGTTTCTAGTCAAAAATTATAATGTTTTAGGTGATGAACAACAACTTGTTTGCCATAGTCAAACCTAGTCTAGAAGCTCGTTTTTATTCCTACAATACGATATTTTCTCATTTCAATTTATGTAAGGGCCCCCCAAATAGCTTTAAAACTTTAAACTCCAATAATACCGTAGCTATTGGTCGAAAAAATATTTTTTTTTTTGTATTTGAAATGTTTTTTCATGAGCAACATTTTTCTAAATATGAGTTCGGGGGAACTGGGGACCGTATAAAAATTTACAATCCGTAATTTTTATACCAATCCCTTTGCTAACTTAAAAACTATTCAGTAAAAATATTTTAACGATTTAAAACATTTCTTCATTTGGTTCTATACATCTAGGACCAACGGTGTCGAAAATAAAGGTCGGCCAGGTTATACGGGGACCGGTTGTATTTGTTGATAATAAAAAAAAAAAAAAAAAGCACTTTTAAGTTGACTTTTTAACTAAAATTTTACTTTTCTAACTACGGATACCATGAATGCTGGATACTTTGGCCCTGGAGTCCTTCTTTAGCCCAAACTGAGGAAACATTACAACGTTCTCTGCTAACTTTCAGGAAACAGTTTTTAAATTAATTTCCACAGTTTCCGCTAAGGAACATCACCAAGCACGCAGTAATGTATACTAAGCAGTTCGATAGCTCTCCACCGCACGAGTGTTTTTTTTCCTTTGTGCTAACACATGTCTTTATAACCTGTTAAACTTTTACATGTGGAAACAGTTCTACATCTGCATTTTTTTTTACTGCACGAGTTTGGTAAGTACCTATTTATAAACATTATTTTATACTTTATGCAGTAGTATAGTTGTGCTTCTCATTCTGTTAAGTTTTTTATTTAAAAATTTCACAATAGCAACAGCTCTCCTAACCTCAAAATTACGACCTACTTTGGCCCAGATTTTTTTGGGCCGTTCCTTCAGGTAAAAGTGTTACAGCTAATGATATTATTCAGTATGTAGAAATGAAGAAAAAATAGAAAGATGAAAAGAAAAGAGAAAAGAAAAGGAGAAAGGGAAGAAAAAATAGAAAGATGAAAAGAAAAGAGAAAAGAAAAAGAGAAAGGGAAGAAAAAATAAGAAAAATATATGGAAAAACTTGAAAGAATCCGTCAGAGGAATTTGGAAAAGAAAAGCTAAAGGTAAAACTCTGAAGAGGAAAACACAGGAAGCTGTTAGTGGTCCGGAAGAAATAGATGCAACTAGGTCGAAGAAGTTAGTTGTCCGAAAGAAGTCGACGCAGTTGCATCTACTTCTTACTACGCCAATAATTCCCTAGAAGATAATCTCAAGACCAGCCTCCAAGTAGAGAATTTTGTTGTTGTAGAATGGAATGGGCTCAGGTTTCCAGGAGAGAAGGAGTTGTTGTTGAGTGCATGGAACGCACCAAAACAAGTTTTGGAAGTGGCTGACAATAAAGGACTCTTTGTTCTACAAATGGTGTTCCATTATAAAATTATTCAACCTCCAAAACTAATGAAAAGAGGACTGTTCTCCGTGATCAATTCAAACTTTATTTAAAATGTATTTTTGTTAAAAAAAATAGATTTTCTTATGAACCCAAGTCTTACTTTGGCCCTAGTTAGTTATACAATGATTTTAAATCGGTAAAACCACCTTGGGCTAAAGTAACCAAAACTCAAAAGTAACACTGGCCGAAATAAAAAAATAAATAAAAAGGGTAATACCACTTTGAAAAGAATGATAACTATTCAAAAATTAAATTAAGAGTAGTCTAGATGTGTAAAAAGATTACCACAGCTTAGAAATAGTATAATGATTGGGAAAAGATTAAAAAATTTCCAAAACTTGGGCCAAAGTATCCGGTACTATAAGAGTTTGAGTGGCATATATTGTTCCAATTAGCCAATGAGGGAAATCCAGTTCACACATCGTTGGAGTTTATTCAATGAGCTTAAGTAAGCTTGTCTTAATATATAGACGAGGGAGACCAACAAAAACAGATTAAAACCGGGTTGGTAGAAAGCTGGCTTGTAAAGCATAGTATTCAATAGGAATTTACGACTGATAAAATTTCGATGAAATTGTGGTAAAAGAGCTGATTGATTTTGGTGGGCAGCATGGTGAATATCCGGTTCTATGATGTCATTCTAGTCTAGTCTTATTGACACTGATTAATTTCTGCAATTTAGGCTTAACGCAATTTATCTTCCATTCCCAATTTTAGGTTGATTTTTCGTAGAACTCATTTCAAGTGGACATATGTCTGAGAATGTCATCTATTGGTATAGTGCTTTTTGTTTTAATTGCTTGATTACAATGCAAAAGAAGGAAGTTACATTTCTAGAATGAGGCACATAGTCTTCTTTCCATCATCGAATGCATCGTATAACTGAAGCAATCGAGGGTGCTGCAATATAGTCATTATCTCGACTTCTCTTTCCACATCCATTCGATCTTGAGGTTTACTTGTAGTAATAAACTTCGCCGCAAATACTTTTCCGGTGCTTTTTTCTGTGCAGCGGTGAACCGTTCCGAATTTCCCTCTGAAATTGAAACACATATATATTAATATATTACCAGATGCTTTTTGATTCGCATCAATGAAGCACCTTCGGTAATACAGTGATTTTCCCTACACTACAGATAAACCTTTTCCTAGAAATTCCAATGAAAAAAATTAGTTAAGTGATCCAAAATTAAAAAATGGAGACACCAAATAACTGATCAAAGGGAAAGTCATGTTTCAATTTTAACAATATCTTCCTTCATAAATTAATATGATAACAACTTTAAAAAGTTAAAAATTACTTGGATTTTAAGTGACATTTTGTAGTTGGTTTAACCCTTAATTTTAATGTTTCATACCCTTCGAATCTAAAATATTTTATAAGATATTGCCTGCCGTATCACGTTCCAAAATAAAAACCGTTTCCTTCCTTACTCTTTACTAAGTTTCACATTCAACTTTGAATCGCAAAACAAAGAGTTTTCTAATGAAGAATAATTGCCTATTGTGTTTCTCCCATTAACAGTTTCAACACTTCCTCCAGTGTCGCAAATAGTTTCTTTTTGTCTTTCGTTTAGATAAGATTGAAGAAAAGTATTGTATTTGGTGATAACGAGGTCGTGCATTTTTTTTCATTTCCTAATAGGATTTAAAGAAGGAAATTTTTTTATTGATATTGATGTATGGCTCTTTAAATAATTTTTCATCGAAAACTAGAAATATATCCTGAGTGGAACACATTGCTGCAATTTTCTTATTTGGGACTAATGCAAAAAAAATTCCATGTTTATAAATTTAAAGTCGGGTATGAAATACAAATGATAACATAAGTTTCATCAATTTAAATTTCTCATTAGAAAACTAAATTTTTTGTCTATTTGATTTAAAAATAAAACTTATTGATTATTGGTAAACGAAATTTTAATTTTTTCTAGTAAAAATGAAATACTCAACATTTTTAGTTTAACATAAAAGTTAAAACGTTTTATGAAATATTGTATTACTCTTATGATATATGAATGCAAAATAATATTTTTACTGTAATAACTTTGTATGGTAAAATCTTATTGCACATTCATTCTCAAATGCATATTAGATGTAGTGGACTCAATAGTTTAAACTAAGTAATTAATACTGGAAAATGAAATTATAAAAAACAGTAAATAAATATTTTGTTTTATAGGTATTTGAAAAAAATTTACGCAATTGTAACAAACGAAGCAGAATATGTAAATCTATATTTTATTTACTACGCAGTATTTATCGTTTAGCCATACTAACTTCAGCAGATAACGCTGCTTGGACATTTGATTTATAATTAATGACTACAATGTAAAGGAGCTTAATTTCATGTTAGTGTTAGTTTGTGGTTATTTTGTATGGTCATTTTACCTGACTGATCTTGTGAGCAATAAATACAATATTTTTTGACTCGAAAACTCTTGATTTACAGGGTCAAGAGAATTTAGCACTATAAGTTTAGTTTGCTCATGGTATAAATATTCTAATTCCCAATGTAATATGGCATCAAGCACATTTACATTAAAAGTTATATGTTACCGGCAAAGTGTGAAATCCGTTATTGTGCAGTATACCTAGGCATTGTATGAAATGACTAAAAACAAGCCGGCAATGTATGAAACGATTCATATTCCTAGACAATCTATAGAGAAACTGGCAAATCTCCGATTCATTTCAAATATCAAGTGGCACGTGACTTATAACACTCACACCTTACTATTTAGAGAGTTTTACAATATCAAGTAATTAAAAAAAAAAAATTGGGGGGGGGGGGGGTAAGATGCCACAAACGACTGCCCGCAATTGGAAGGGGTATTTGTTTTAGGTTCAATTGGCCGTAAGGCCAATGAAATAGGTCGTAATTTTTCTTTTGTAATTAAGGTGCACACTTTACTTTTTAGAGAATTTTACAGTATCAAGTGATTAAAAAGTAGGGGTGTGGAACTTTGCACAACTTTCAATCAAACTATAATATTGGTCATTGCATTAAAATGTATGGTGTTATTTAATGTTTTCATATTTTCACTCATTTACATAGAAATGGCCAGTTTGGCGAAATCGGCGATGTTATTCGATAGATAATACTTTCTTGTGCGCGAAACAGAAAAATATCATTCATTGATAAGGCAGAGGGTTCTGTGTTAGAGGCATTCGATTTTCAATTTTTTACGCTTTTACCGCATTTGTACCTGAATTTCAAAGGTGGAGACGATTCGAACACCTTAACAAACATTGGCACATAGATCTTAATGAAAATCGAATCGTTAGAGCCGTTCCTGAAAAACATTATTTGTCCATGATTTCAACCTAATGCGCATGAGAGATTTTGACAAAAACCTCAATGGTAGGTTCTATGAACACCATTAACCAACACCAAATTTGAACATCGTACGTCAATTTGTTCGGGAGTTATGCTGACAACGTCACGTATACACAGACATTTTTTCTATACCACTTTTTGGAAATTAGAGTGATCCAAAATGTGAAAAAAAAATAACCTCTTCACTCCGTAGGTCCACATATGTGGACCTCATAATATTTGTTTGTAAAATTTAATGGTGGAAAAATTTGTAATTTCAACCTCACCTTTACATTTGGGGATGTCTGAGCTTCGTATTGAATATCATAGAGGGCAGCAAAGGCTTAATTTTCCTCAAGAAATATTTGTTCACAAAAGTGATTTTCTGAAAATGGCGATATCTCAACAAAGTCGAAAACGTAAGTAATTTTCAGTATTTTAAATATTATTCCAATAAAATTATTTCTAATTAAGTTAATTTTTCAACATCTGGTTAGAATAGTTTTGTTTGTAAAAATGTTTCATTGAAAAGTTGAGTCAAGATTTATAATTTGTGTACCTTCGTCCATTAGGCTGAATTTATTGTAATATGATGAAAATGTGTAGTGTAATTAGTAAATAATTATTGTTTAATAATAAAATATTATTGTTTAAATGTATGAGCATGTTAACTGTTTGTTTTTACTTAATTAATTTGTCCTAAAATTATATTAGAACATTGTACACTTAAAATTTGGAACAATTTAACAAAACAAAATATTAGTAAGCTTAGGTATTATGGTGTAAGTGCACAGAGTGTATGTAAAGTGTTCGTTTACTACTTTATTATTTAATTTAAAGTTGTTTAAAACATTCTGGAATTTATATTTTGGTGGCCCAAACGGCCACCAAAATATAGTTCTGATTTGTATTGGTATGTAGTTTCAAGCTCAATATCACAAACACTATGAATAAAAGTAATGTTTTCATATTTTGCCTATATATTCTATAGAATGCCGAGGTATTATAAACAATGGCTAGGTGAAGTTTATAATAATTTTCATATTTCATACTTTGCCTGATGGCGACAGGCATTCTGAACAATAATGACATTTCACACTTTGCCGGTAACATATATATATAAAATACTTCTATAAAATAATGTTACACCATACGTGCAAATCTTGCATTTTATATGGCGTTTTACTAGAATAGGCATGAGTAAAGACAAAATATACAAATAAGTACAAAATCTTCTCTGCACCATTTGTATGATGTGCAAATCAAATTGAAACTAAACAAGGAATTCTATATGAATAAAGAAATGAGTCGTCACTGTATTTTCAGAAAACAACTTTTGCATACACGCATTCAATACTTAGTGTCGTTAGGAAATCATGCGTTTATGAATGCTGCATAACAATGCGAAGAGTTTCTGGAATCAAATTAGAAAGATCAATTCAGTAATTATGTTTAAAATTCGATTGTTTTCAACTCAACCTAAGAACTACGTTAAACATCATTTTCAGGAAGTTTCCTATTAACGTCACATACTAAGGATTTATTAACAACCATTTTATTCGTTGTCTCAACAAAAATGAATAAATTCAAATTTTCTTTATCTACAGCGGCGCCTATTTAGGGTTTGATTCCGGCATATTTTGAGGAGAAACCTTATTCAAGCTACACGAAACATCATATTCATCAGCATTTCAATTAGAATTCCTTTTACATTGCAACTACAAATTTGATTTCTATAGCTGAATAAAAAAAAATTAAAGATTTCATTGAATATTATTAAAACTCTATTAACATTGGTTGCATCATTTTGAACACGCGTTCATAATAGTACATATAAAGGAATGGTAAGAAATATAAAAAAACGAAAAAGAAAAAAAAATAAAAAAAATCGAGATTTAGATTTATCAGGATAGAAAAGGTAACCAAAAAAGATATTTCAAACTGTTTTCATAAATTAATCAAAATAGATGACATATAAAACAAATATAAATTCATTATTATTTTGAATATATTATAATTATAAAATTCCATTTTTTCCCCATCGTTTTGAAGTTTATTCGAAAAGACAATCTATTTGAAATAATCTTTCTGGCTCTTACAATACAGTTCTCCTTCTTTACAAAAAACAGGTTATTATTGTTTTCTCTTATATTTTTTTCCAACTGTTTATTTTACTACACGGACAACCAACCTAGAATCTTCATAATTAATAAAAAATAAACATCTAATAATAAAATAGACATCTGAAAAAATGACTTTAATCAGTTCTGTAATGTAAAGTTTATTTTGAAGTGGAATCTTGCAAAATCTATCTCATTTCAAAAATGAACTGAAACAAACAAAACCCACAATCCAGTCTGATAAACATTAAAAGAGGACTGCAATGCCTAGGAATTGCGTCAGAAGATGCCTGAAGAGATGCCTGATGTCAGAAGAAATGAAATGAGCCTGTGGCAATCGAAACCTGTTCCCACTTCCTAGGTGACCTTTGAGTTCATTCACTAAGGGTTAATGGATTGACGGTATTTTAATGATTTCCGGTTCTTTTTTGTGGACTAAATTGAATGATGCCTGATAACGAAAGTCAAATCATTTGTTAGAAAGGTTTTTTTTTGCCAGTGTGCTTCCTAAGATGAGATTTCACTTTTTCGAGGGAAATTCAAACAAATCGCTTTGAATCATCTGATTGACATTACTTTTCATTTATATTAAGATTTGTTTCATAAACATCCATTTAAAGTAAATTCAACTAATTTACCTTCCAAGTTCTTGATTGAGAGTGTATTCAGCTTTGACATCTTTTCCTTTCTTAACTATGATTGTTCTTGGTTGAAAATCGGGTTCAGCTTCTGTGAATAATAACACATGGGATTACATTAAATAAAAAGCATTGGATTATTATCATTCCAACTACAATATTTTATACATTTATACAATTATTTGGATACAAATTAGATTATTACGGATATTTGCACTCGCTAGTGTATAAAAATATCAAAAATCTGTTTCAAAATCTCCTTTTTACATTTCATTCATTTTTATAGTTTATTAAAATACTCGTTTTCATTGATAATTAGATATTTTCTAGTTTTTCACAACAAAATATTTTGTAAAAAATATAACATTTAAAACAAATAGCTTGTAAAAGGTGTTTTCTTGAAATTTAGATATCTATATTCATCAAACAATTAATATTCATCAAACATTAAATATAAATATTCATCAAACATTAAATATACATATTCATCAAACACTAAACGATTGGCATGCACTATTTGAGCTCGTATAAAAACCACCGCACTTCAGATATATTTTCGTAATTATGAGCAAAAATGAATAATATATGTAATTTGAACTAGGGTCCGCAAATCAATATATATTGAGATATTGGCCATCAAAGTTTTATCAATTTTAACCAATTCAATCCTTTTTATCCATTTCTGGAAACTCTCTTATTTATTTCTTTGAAGGTTACCACAATTTTAATCGTTCGCTGATTGGAAAAAGAATATTTAAGTGGGCTTGGGTGCACCAAATGTCAAGAAAAAATTAAGTTTTAAGTTTACTTTTTTTTTCTTTTTATCACCTTTTGATAAAACATTTGATTTAAAAATATTTACAATTTTTAATTCTTGAATTTGAAGGGAGCATATGATTTGGAAACCCTAACTTTTCATAAGAAATAATTTATATTGGAAATTTGAGTTGCAATAAATAGCAGATAATTTTGAATTTTAATGTTTAATTAATAATCTTCGTTCGTATTATATGAAATATTTTTTTATAAAATAAGAAACAATTATTATAAATACACATGTACAAACTTATCTTACTATAATTAAATAAGTTGTTCAAAGCCAGAATGTTTGGGCAACATGGAAATGGTCAAGCTTTTGAACCTCTTCTTTAAAATGAGTATACACGGTAGTGATCGTGACAGATAGTGTTGTGTTAATTCTATATTAGGGAGTTATTTCAATTTTTTAACTCTACAGACTGAAAAAAACTAGAACAGTTTCCATTGAAAGAGCTCTTGGAAGGCACCACCTACACAAGGGTATATATTTATAGACATTCCGGTGCAGTACTGCCTCAAAATAGTTATTACGCCATAAAATCTCTGACCAATGCTGAAAGAATGCCTATAGGGGGCGCTGTAGTCGTTTCTGAAAGTACTGAACTGTATAAATTGTATTTGATTTTTTTTAGCAAGATGGCTACACTTCATTAAGACAGTGTAACATTGGACAGGTTAGAGATATCAAAATTTAATGAAAACGCCTTCCGTGTTTCAAGGGGAAAGTTACACGCATTTTCGTCTTGAATGGGAAGAAATATAGAAAACTTCCATCAAGCAAAAAATTAATCAGAACGAAATCATAACAAAATTCAGATAATAAAATAAACTACTAACTTCAATTTCTTACTGTTAGAGGGTGCTATAATCGCTTCCACAAAGTATCGAACTGAATTCGTTGTATGTGATTTTTTAGCAACAGTTACAAGAGGACTGTACTGTATTAAATGATCAAACATGGGCAACTCATTATTGGATTATCCATACTATAAGGAGGAACGCCTTCCGGGAGATCTTTCAAGCGGGAACTGGAACACATTTTCTATTTAAAATCACGCTATGGAAAAATATCGGTTTTATGTTATGTCTTAGCAACAGTTACAAAACAAGAGGACTAAACTAAGCGGAAACATTGTAAAACATGGGCAGTTGGTTTTTGGTATTGTAATGAGTACTGCCTTCCGTGAGGTTTTTTACAGGAAACTGAAAAGTATTTTTTTATATAATTTTGTGAATTTCAATGGTCTTGTTTTGGTTATTGTGTCTTTTGACGGGAATGTTCTTTATTTCCTTCCATTCGAGATGAAAATGCGTTTTAATTTCTCCTTGAAAGACCTCCTGGAAGTTATCCCTCCTTATAATATGGCTAATCTAATAATGATTTGTCAATGTTTTAGGATGTTTCCATGCAGAATAGTCTTCTTGAAGTTGTTGCTAAATAATCATATACTGCAGCCAACTGAATTTTACAAAGCGACTATAGCGTCTCCTAACTATAATAAATTGAACTTAATGATTTATTTAATTATATGAGTTTTGTTCAAATTTCACTCTAATTACTGTCCTGTTGGGCGAAAGTTTTCCATATTTCCTTCCATACAAAACGAAAATCCGTTTTAGTTTCCTCTTTAAAGACCTCTCGGAAGGCATTCTTCTTTATATCCTTGTTGCTCTGAATTGTTCAGTTGTAACGATGTCTCAATGTCTGTTGCTAAAAAAATCAAATCTGTATAATTTATTTAATTCAATACTTTTAAAATCGACTGTAGCGTCACCTACCAAAAATAGAGTAAACTTTTTTTTTATCTAATTTTCATAAAATTTATTGAACATTGAAAAAACCTAGAAGTTGTTTAGTAGTGGTTTTCGAGGAATTAATTTTTTAAGATGTGTAACTTTTGGAAAACCCTTTTAATCGAATTTATTAGGATTGAGATGCATTATAGAACATTCGTAAATGGAATCAAAGAGCATTTTAAAAAGATAGAATTCCAAAAATTCCTAACATATTACTAAACGACTCGTTTGGCTGATTCTGAAAATCATAAAATAAAAAAAAATTTAAAAATAGCAAACGATTTTTAAAACAAATGAAATAAAAAATTCGAATTCAAAAAATTATCGAGCATAAAATGAAACATGCAATATTACGATTTGGCGTTAAATTAATCTCCAATTTTATGTAGGCGGTGTTTAAGTCCTTTCATTGGAAAGGCGTTGGCAACTAGCATTTTATTCACTGTTATTGGTACGTTTGGAGTCGGTAATTCGGTTTTTATCTTTGCGCTGCCTGAAATGAGTCCCAAATTTAAAAAAATTTTAGACCCATAAATTTTCATTTGCGACCCTGACAATAAATTGAAAATATGCTTTATTTTTGTTCAAGAATGCGCGAGTTGGAAGTGCGGTCGTTTCTGAACACCCTGTATACAGCGTGTCCCCGTATAACCTGGCCGACTTTTATATTCAACACCGTTAGTCCTAGATGCATAGTCCCAATTGAAGAAACGTTTTTAATCGGTGAAATATTTTTACTGAATAGTTTTTAAGTCAGGAAAGAGGTTAATATAAAAATTATAGATTGTAACTTTTTATATGGTCCCCACATCCCCCAACTCATATTTAGAAAAATGTTGCCCATGAAAAAAAATTTCAAATATAAATTTTTTTAAAAATTTGTTCGTCCAATAGCCACGGTGTTATTGGAGTTTAAAGATTTAACGCTATTTGGGGGTCCCGTACATAAATTGAAATGAGAAAATATCGTCCTATCAGAATAACAACGAGGTTCTAGACTAGATTTGACTATGGCAAACATGATGTTGTTCATCGCCTAAAACAAAATTTTTGACTAGAAACTGCTTTGAAAAAAAAATTACAAAATGTACAACGCATAATAAATAGCAAACAAACTTATAAACAATTTTATTTAAAGAATTTCAAATAATAGCATAATCAGAAAGCAGCAATTTTTGTTAACACAAACAATAATAAAAGGTGATAGAAATGTTCAAAATGAAAAGAATAAATAACCTCTTTCTTAATTACATATACTCGAAGTGTTTTCCTTCGACTAAAATACTTAAACGCACACGTGATTCAAATTCATCTTCTACATTTTTCAGCATTACAGGCGAAATACACCTAACAGCGCATAAAATTCGATTCTGCAAATCTAATAGACTCGTCGATTTTTTTTCATAGACCTTGCTTTTCAAAAATCCCCAAAGAAAGAAATCTAAAGAATTTAGATCTGAAGATCTAGGAGGCAATTCTATTGAACCTCCATAGCCTATAATGTTGTCTTGAAACATGTTGTGTTCGGCAGTGCCTAGTGGGGGGGGGGGGGTGCATCATCCTGTTAAAGCCACATCTTTTTAAACTCTGCTAACACGACATGGTCATCCAGAAAGTTCAGATAAAGGTCTATGTAACAGGTTCGCATACTTTTAATCTGTCAATGTATCAGCAAAAAAGAAAGGTCTTATTAACGCTCTCTTCCATATGCTACACCAAACATTAACGGACCATCGCACTTGATGCTTGTTCGGACGGATTACAAGGGAATTTTGAAGGGACCAAAAGTGTGTGTTTTGCCTATTTACTACCCTAGTTCTTGAAAACGTGCACTTATCCGAAAATAAAATGTTATTCACAAATGATGAATCCAATTCTAGCTTGTTCATGATGAAATTGCAGAAATCAAATCGCTTATTTTCATCCCAGGGCAAAAACTCTTGCACTAATCACGGGCGATAAGGATGTGCACCGTGTCGGTTTAAGACTCTCCACAAATGGATTTTTGAGAATCCACATGCTTCACTAATGTCCCAGACACTAGTCTGAGGGAAAGCAAGAGCATAGCCCAAAATTCCTTCGTCATAGACAACCACTCTTGAATTTCAGGATCGATTACGTCTTCCTATGCTACTCGTTTCTGCCAAACGCCTTACAGTTTTTAAAATCGTATCTTTAGATGAATGTATACCATTTGGAAATTGCATAACTTGTCGCAGCCTCTCTCCCATTTCGATTACATTGGCCGTACAGAAGTAGCATTTCTACGTACTGTTCCGCAATGTACATTTTAACAACGAGGATTGACGAAATTGATTAATTTAGTGTTTTAATTGGATCAACAATTTTCGGGAAAGTTATGAAAAAGACCAAAAAGATAATAATCTAATTTAAAGTTTTGATATCGGAGGTATCAATTCTTTGACCACATTTGAATTTATAACCTCTCATTAGAAAACTAGGAAATTTTGTAGTTCGCCGGGTTTTTTTTAATGATAAATCTAAATGTGTTATAATATTATGGGGCTGCTTTTGAACTTTTTAAAGTTTGCTTCAATTTAAATATGTAGAAAACCCCTTATGGCGAAAAAAAACCTATTACAATTATTAAAAAATACGTTTCAAAATAACTTTCGCTTTGATTTTGATATTTATAAGACTTTTGTTATCATTGTAAGAGAGCTTTAACCAAGCTTCGGTGGAGCGGTCTTTTTATTCAGTAAAAACATTTTAGTTTGTGAGGCTAACTTGATTACAGTTAAAAGAAAAAAGAATCATAATGCGCTGATCAAGTTTACTCTTTGCAAGCAACTTGAGATATTTCGGTATAAATGCACAATCGGCACTTTTTTGGGGAAAATTCCCTTGATTTTTTAAAGGGCAAATATATACTCAAATTGCAACCCTTTTCACAGGCTCTTTCAAATGCATTAATAGCTATGATTTAACTCAACAATTAGTTAAAGCATGTTCTAGTAAGAATTGTTCATTTTTAATACATATGCTTGCTTGTATTGCATTATAATCGTATATTCTTATACTTAATCTAATTATTTGCATTTCGCTTAGGAACACTGAATGCTGTACCAAACATGCTTTTATAATGTATATTATGTTCTCAAGAAGTGGAAATTTGTAATTTTGGCGCATTCCCCTAACACAAAAGATAATATCGCTCTTTTTACTTAGAAACAAGTTTCAAAACTAGCTTTAACCCTGGATCGTTTTTAGAAAATCACTGAACGTTCATTATTTTCTGAATTGTAACCTCTTCCGCATCGTATATGGTGTTTTAGTGTGACTTTTTTTTTGTGGTTCCTTATCTTACTTTTTTTGTGCGAGTAGCAAGAATGACATCAAACTAAGCAAGTTTGCAAAAGTGGATGTCAAGTCGAAATGATGAAAGTTAGTGCTTCCAAAAATGAATATGTCACATGGAAATAATAATTTTGAATACTTGATGTGGAAGCAAAAAATCATGTTTTAACGGTTTTCAAAGGTAAGCTGAAATCCATTTCCATCTTCCAAAAATTAATATTTATTGAAAAAGCAAAAAAGTAATATGCTGCAAAAGGTATTTTTTAATATATTTTTTATTTATGTACATATTTTTGATATTTCATCTCCTTAAAAAACGCATTATTTCCTTTAAAATATTGTTTCCGGATTTCCGATTATTTTTTATAATTTCATATCTCCTCGATCAAAATCGTCTTATTTTGTTCCCTAAGCAATAAAAAACGCATCTTGTTCCCTTAGCAAAAAAAAAGTTTTTTACTTTCACATCAACTACCCAAAATTATTATTTCCATGTGCCATTCATTTTCTGAAACCTTACTTTGTCGTCATTTCGACTTGGCATCCATTTTGCAAACCTGTATTTTGGTGTCATTGCAACTTGATGAAATTTTAAAAAGTTGCCTTATAACTCATTTTAATCTGTTATCCAATGCTACTTCTAGTGTATCTCGGGTTAGGAAGGGTTAATATTTATTGCTGTTTGCGAGGTTCAAAGTTGATGTATTCCATTCAAGTACATATTTTTTGGTTAAATTGTACTTGCACCCTTCACTTTTTTGAACCCAGGCCCAATTTTTATGTATGCTTCTTTATAATGTTTTGTTGTGGAATTTCTTTAAAATAATATTAAATTAAGCTTAAAACTTATTTAAGCTGACATTTGCTTTGGAACCATTAATTATTGTGGGGGAGCAACATTTCTCTTTGGGAACAAAAGGAACCCTTCTTAGGAATATGAAACTAAAGTGCATAAATAAAAGGATCACATAGAGTTGAGACTCTCACGTGACATCCTGGTTTTCGCAAATGGTTTTGTCATACCGTAGATATCAAATTACTAAAACACCCCTGATCGCTCCGTTCAGGGGTGGAATCTTTGAATTGGAATGGCCAAGTGTTCCAGAGACGGCTATCGTATCATTCTAATATAACATTGTGAGGAAATTGGCAATGATAAATATCCATTGTAAGATTTTTTAAAAAAAATTTTGCTATTTATTTTGCAAAATGTAAGAACAAGATTTTCTCTGCAATATTCTCTGCATTTTTTTTTTTTTTTTGTTTTGTTTTGTTTTTTGTTTAGATTTTTACTTCTTTCCCGAAAAATGTTTAAGTATTTAAATATCGTCTAAATGATCGGAAGAGTGGTCTTACCTCTCACACTGATATTTGACATTGTATTCAATTGTAAACGTAATTCATACTCCGATACCATCGACAAAAAAATTTCTATACAGAAAATACAATTTTTTATTTTTCTCAAAATAAGTCGTTTCACTACAACTATGCCATTGTATAACGTTTTAACAAAGATAAGCCACAGAATTGTCGAAACATATTTTTTTTATCCAAGTAGCCTTGTAAAATGTAGATAAGGCAAACCTACCTACTTTTACTGGAACAAATCTTCATAAACATGTAGTATGGAATCAGAATCGTGACCCTATTGTAATAGGGTCATGATTTCCCCCCCTTTTCACCCAAAAAAAAATTAAATCATACAAACATTTTAAAAATGTCAAATAAAGTTTGTACATTTTTAAAATTGCAGAAACGACGTTTAGTCTTAACAATTAGTATATATGAATTAGTTAACTTAAGGGGGTCTGGTACCGAAAATAAAAAAAAAAACTTTATTTATGTACATTTTTATGTCAAAAATTTATTTTATGTATGAGATACTATTTATATATCTTTGAGAAAATGTTTTTTTAAATATTGTGTTTAGTTATTTAAAAAAAATTAAAAAACCAAGAAAAATCCATAATAATTGATGTTTGCGTATTTTGATATAAGTCAAGAAAAAATAATTTTTTTTCAAAGTGAAAGCTTTCTGTAATACATAATTATATAAAGAAAAATTTTTATCACAGAATTTTGATAGGTGAATTAAAATTTTTCTTAAAAATTCTCAAAGTTAAAATATTGAAATTTTTGCTTTTTTTTATGTTACCTTTTACGCTAAATGTTATATTTTAAAACAGAATTTAAAAAATAAAATTCCTTGAAAACAAAATATTTAAAACTATATAAATTAAATGCTCCAAAAATTTGAATAGCCAATTATTAATGGTTCTGGAGATATATCGATTTGAATATGCACATCTGTGAAAAACACTAGTGTTCGAAAAACGCACTTTAAGCAGACGCTTCAAGGTGTTACGCCCATTAGTGATGTTTAAATAACAGGTAATTTTGTGGCGTTCTAATTACCGGAGGAATAAGATAAAAACATCATTCTCTTCAGGAATGTATGAAATATTTTTTTTTAAATCAGAAAAAAAATTGGGATTTTAAAAAAAATTTCGGTACTGGACCCCCTTAAAATTTCATATCCCCTCCCGAAAAATATCTCTGGCTACGTTCCTGTGTGATCCATATATTGCATTCCATTGGAAAATAAACGAAAATTGAGCATTTTTTCAGAAAAGGACGCTATTTTTAAAGTAAAAGGGCAGGGAGCCCTTCGAAAAACGGCTAGGATGATCTTTGATTTTATAAAAGGGAGAATTATTTTTAAAAATTTAACCACGATGTGTCGATGCGTGAATTGAAGTTAATTCTATGGGGTGAAATTGATTTTCAATGCGTGTTGACGAAGATTTCACGCATTTTGGCGAACTCTGCCAACATCACAACTAATTACTCGGCCTATCACAGTTTTGAGTCAGTTAGAAAGCGCCAAATACCTGTTCCCAAAAAAGTATAGAGTTTCCCCGAAAGGAAATGCAACAAGAATTGATAGAAGATATAAGTCCTGCAATGTGTGTCATTAAATAAATGCCACTTCAAATTACTATATGCATGATTTTTAATAGACATAATCTCATTAATGTTCGAGTAGCTTTGGACAAGGAGTTTTATATTAATATAGTCCGATAAATATAAATTCTAAAAAGAATGTACCTAAATGATGTTATAGATGTGTAAAGGAAATGTAACAAATTCAAATGAGAACGATAGTAAGATAGAATCCAACCTTCTCCAGGATCTGTCTCGTCGACATATATCGACATATCTCCTAGAACTAGTTGAACCTGAAAAAAATATTTTGCAATAAACAACAATACTCACATATCTTAAAATTTTTACAAACTACAATCAAATGAAACAGTTCTTACCCTTGTTTGTTTGTTTTTAAATGGGAAGTGTAAATTTTTATGACACAAAATTTGAACATAAAATTATGAACACAAAAACAAATTCTATCCAATAATGTTGCCATCAATTTAGTTTGGCCTCTTTCACACGGCGAATGCGAGTACGGGCCCGTAAAAAGTTTTACTAATGTATTTTGAATTTAGCATTTCACACAGAGCACCCTGCAGGCCTACACGAAGGTTAAAACCTTCGTTCATTTTTACCATATTATCATACAATTTTTTTCAAATATTTTTCTCAAAATCACATTTGTGTGATAGCACACGCCTTAGGCCTGCCCTGAACATTGTTGGGAACTTTTAATTTCAACCAGAATGTGGCAGATTTCAGTTTGGTTAAAAATTGGATACCTTGGATTTTTGACGTTCTGTCATGTCGGCTGTCCAATTTAATAAATAATAGTTTAAAAATTAAAATACACGCTTTAATAGAAAACTAAACTAAAAAGTAGAAAATAATTTTAGATAAGTTGGAAATAAGAATAGAGTGATAAACAAGAAATATTTATTTTATCGTAAAAAAGCGTGGGGTACTTGATGTCAATTGTAAATTGTTATAAATGTTTAATGACAGATATTGGTAAAAGTAGAGCCCATTATGAAAGTATATTAAAAAGCATCCCACGCTTTCTTACGATAAAATAAATATTTCTTGTTAATCACTCTATTCTTATTTCAAACTTATTTAAAATTATTTTCTACTTTTTAGTTCGGTTTTCTATTAAAGTGTGTTTTTTAAACTATTACTTTTTTTTGCAAACTATAATTTTTTTAGTGAATTTTTTTAGTTAAGTGTAAAAAACTTTCCAGTTGTTCCTGCCAACAGTCACATGCTTGTCTCAAATTTAAGTCATGTGTATGCCTTTGTACACGCCGAAGTACTTGGCACAAAACACTGCCGAGTCTCTGAATATGAAAAATCGCTAATCCTGAAGATCCTGGTAAGGATAATGCGACAAACTTATTGAATTATTGTATTGTCATTTGTCCTTGATAACTGTGCAAAATTTCAAATTAATCCAACGTTTTGAAGTGGTCGAAAATCGGACTCAAAGATTCCTTTACATACATTGATACATACGAAGAGAATAAAAGCGTGTTAAAAATCTAGTATCAGACAAAATAATAAAAATGCATTTTGTTTGCTTTGTAAACCTTTTTACTATGCATTGAGATATAAATCCAGCAAAAAAATTGTAGTTTTGGAGATTTTATTCGTTAAAAAGCAAGTAACTATACAATTTTTTTTTGCAAGAACAACTTAAAAACCTAGTATCTACATTTACTATTTATTACCCAGTAATTGCGCAGTAGTTACTAAGTTTAGAAAACATTTAAAAATATTATAAAACTAAACTGTAGAAAATTGTGTTCCTGCTTTGTTTCTCTGACAATTTAAACATAATAGTTTAGCCGAAAGCTGCATTTCGTAAGACAAGTCTGTAATTTTGCAGATTGATAGAATATGTCAATAGGGTGGTTCAAAAATGAAAGGTAAAATAATTTTTTTTTTTAAGTTAGAGATCAGGACACCCCCTCATTTTTTTACATCTACCCATGCAAATGTTGTAGCAAAAATGCAGAATCTTACTCCAATTAAAAGATGGCGCTCAGAGAGCAGTACAATTTCGTATTTTGTGTGTTTTAGAGTATTTGTAGTGGATTTGCCAATAAGTATAATTGAAAGCAATTTTCTCAAAAAGTTTGTATTTATACAATAATTGAAAATGTCATAAATTAGTAAAAGTGTATGAAATAATTAAATACTAGAAGGTTCCGTCCCCTACTCACTAACGCTCGTCAATCCCCCGTACTATTCATTAAACATTTGAAATTCTAATAAAAATGCTCCTATAAATTAGGAGTTATAAATCATGAAAAGCATTCAAAATAATTCCACATCACTTAGTAAATATTATATTACTAAGTAATGAGGAGTTATTTTATCATTGAACCGAACATTAGAGTACCACTTGGGAACATTTTTTTTGTACATTGAAAGTGGTCGATCTTTTCGATCGACCATTTTCAATATACAAAAAAATGTCGGATCGAAAAATGCATTTTCAAACGACACTCAATCTCCTAATAAGAACAATTAATTGAAATTAAAGGACCTTTCTCAAATGATACCTTGATCGTAAGAATCTGTTGAGCAGTTTAGAAGCAGTGACTGTGACAAATTTACGTCTTGCCTAGTAAATATATAGATATAGATTTATAAATATATATTTCTTTTTCTGAAAGACAATCAAGCATAGGTCGTTTGTTTGTCTCTCTAGATATTGTCTTTCAGTGTTCTTCAAAAAATTGTAAAAGAAAGTACTTATCATTCTTATCATGTGTAAATAAATTATTAAATTCTTGTATTAGCTGTACACCTCTTTCAGCAGTATCGCTTACCACTTTAAGTTCTTTAACTTTGTTCTCACTTGTGTAAGGGATATTATACTCTTATTCTTCAGGTGAAATGGATACAAAAGAGTCACTAATATTCAAATGAGATAAAATATCAAGAGTTCTTTTTGTCACAAAATCGCCAAGACTGACATCTTTCAACGTTTTTAATAGCTCGTACCCTCTTATATTCCTGGAATCTTTTGAGCTATTCATATCTGCAATACTTTTTAATTTTTTTTGCTGTAATTCTATGTTAGTAATTCTGTGTTGTTAATTCAAGGATATGGCCAAAGCAAACAATTAATTTGAAAGATGCCATATGAGATTTTTCAAAACTTTTCTAGCAGCAATTCCAATTTTATAATCGATTATCTTATTATTTTAAAGGTTTTTCCACAAGTTCAGGTCACCACCATAATCTTCAGAAGCAAGTGGAGCTTTTATCCATATTTTACTATACAAAAGTGCACCAAACTGTACAAATCGCTGGATTTGCATTTCTTTTCTCTATTAGTATGCAGAAAATCTCTTGTTGATCTCTGAACATAAAGATTTAAAAATGCGTAAGTTGGTTGTTTTCAGATTATCTGGCGCCGTCAGCAACACGAGGGCTATAATGCGCCGAAACATTCGTCATTAGACAAGCCAACATACATTTACAAACACCCATGCCAACACGGGACTCGGAACCCGCAACCACGCGGTCTAGAAGATAGCACGCTAACCACTATACCGTTTGGTCGGCTAAAAATGCGTAAGAGATTAGTCATCCACTGTGCGTGATGAATAGATGAAACTACTCTCAAAATGATTTTCTCTTGTATATTGCCCAAAACGATTTCTGTCAACTAACTTCTTCAAAATTAACTTCGTTATAATCATCTCTAGTTAGCATGGATTTATCCACAGATGAAAGAAAGGCTATAATTGAAAAATTAAACTTTTTAACGTCTTTTTTTCAGCTCTAAACCCTGAAAATTTATTTGCGCAAATCTTTTTCAAATGGTTTTAGGTTTGTGAAACATGAGGGTTCATAGTACCAACTTAAATAGTTTTGGCAATATTAATTCCAACACATGGTGCCTGCAGGCTAGCCACAATAGTTCACGTCCAATTTCTTTCTCCAAATTAATGCATACCTCTTATACACAACACATAGTTACACTCGTACTATCAAAACTTAAAGTCTGAATTTCATTCTTAAGAGCAAGATTCTGAGAGATTGAGCCACTTAACATTACAGGGTGATTCACACCCCCTCCGATTTTCCCAAAAAAATTACCAGTTGCTACTACCCTTATTAGATGATCAATACTGAAATTATTTGTTCCGTAGTTGTACCGTTCAAATTCTATGACATGTCAAAGATCACCGTTAAAAATGAAAAAAATGTTGTTTTTGTTAAACATGAAAACTATTTTTATCCGTATAAAACTTCACAAGCAACTTGCCACCTGCATTTCTTCTGTTATGGAATGTACTAGAATAGATTTTTATGAAACATATAAAAAATTCATAGCAAGTCAATTGCGCAAGGTCATTCAAGGTCATGAAATGTACAGGTTTTCATGTTTTTTACTATTTTCAAGCCTGAATAATATCTTGCACGCTTGATTTGCCACTGCAAACAAAGTGTCATTGGATAGAGCTATATTAGTCCTATTTATTAATATACATAAAACATTGAGGCAAGTTGAACTCGTTGGAAGTTATTTGGTGCCAAAATGGAAAAATCTCCGAATTTGACCCAAATTTGAACTCGTATATCTTTTTGCAGGGATAATATATTGACACAACACTGAGACCATTTAAACACTCTTTTATTATACTTAATGAGAAATTAAACTTTATTGAGGCAAGTTGAAGAGAAAAAAATAAATGATTTTTTTAGTTGCACCTTATCCTTACTCATCAGTGGCGGCTAGTGCAGGGGGCCAGGGGGGGCCTGGGCCCCCTCACTTTTTTGGACCCTGGCCCCACTTACATATATGCTTATTAATATTGTTTTGTTGTGGAATTTTTTTAATATTTAAAGAAAAAAAAGCTTAAAACTTATTTATTCTCTCATTAGACATTAACTATTGTGAAGGGAGCAGGGAGCTTTTGCAACAAACTCGAAAATTTGTAATCAATCACAATTATTACTGCAAAAAAGCGACCCTTCTCTTAAAGATGCTAGTTTTCCTGGGGACAAAATGACCCCTTCTTCGGACAACCTTGAATTTGAAACCGATAGGGCATATAAGGTTGGGACTTTCACGTGACATCCTGTTTTGCCAAAGCATAAATACAGAATTTCTAAAACATCCCTGATAGCTCTGCTCTGGGCTGGACTTCTATGTAAAGGAATGGGTATTTTTTGTAGAGACGGCGATTGCACGTTGGTCCTCTAGTATGACGGTGCGAAAAAAGTGGCTACAATAAATATCCATTGCATTCATTTTCGCACTTTGTTTTTCAAAATGTAAAAGTAAGATTTTCTCTACAAATTGTTTTTATTTAGATATTTACTTTTTTCCCGAAAATTTTTTGAGTATTTAAATGTCGTCCATATGATCGGAAGAACTGATTTGTCTCACATTAATATTTGCTATCCTATTAAACTATTAACGGTAACTTTCAATCAGATGCCATCAACGAAAGAATTTCTATAGAGAGAATAAAAAATGTAAAAAATAAAAAATAATAATAAATACATATAAATATTAAAGCAGGAACTTAGGAAAAGTCAATACCAGCCCTTTATAAATATTCCATATTTGGATACATATTTGGATGTCAGAATACCAATTTTCAATAAATGCTTAGTGGTTTAAGTGGTTAGTTATTTAGTGCCTTTATTAGGTTCATCATAAAAAATAAAAAGAAGACTTTTCTTTTTTATTCTAGCCAATTGCAAAAATATTAGTGAATTCTTAAAAATGTCTTACTATGAGCGACGGGTATCTTCAAGTAAAAAATAAATCTTCTCTAAATAAGTGGCTCCACTAGAACTAAGCCATCGTATAATGCTGTGTTAAAGTTAAAAGATAAACGTCACAGTTACAGAATTTTCAAAACTCCCCCCCCCCCCTCTCCCTCTCTCCTAAATAATATGTAAAAGTAGATAAAGCAAATCTAGTTACTGTTACGAGAAAAAAATTTCATGAGCGTTTAGTAAAGAATCTGAGTCATGAACCTACACCCTTTAAAAAGCAAAATCATACAAGCAATTTGAAATTGTCAAATAAAATTTGGGCATTCTTAAAATTGAAGAAACGATGTTTATTCTTAACTCAGGTAGGATCCAATTCTCAAAATAAATTCTGAAATAAATAAAATATTAAAATTTGAAGCGAGTTCCATGTTTGCTCAACTTCTTTTCAAAATATCAAGAATCATGGTAAAACACCTATTTTTAACTATCGCTATGTCAAAACTCATTGACCAGAGGCAATATATTCAATTCACATGTGAAACGTCGTCGAATCGAGCCACATCGGATGTTTTGAAGGTTGGTTTCAATGTAAGTAGACATCTCAAATTTGAGATGCATATGCAATGCATTTTTCAAGTAATTATTCATCCTCAAATCAAGTAATTATTAATTTTTTCATGAATTTAAATCAAAACTGTTGAACTTGTCAATATACAGGGTTCCCACGGTCATTGAAAGTCATTAAAAGTGCTTAATATTTTTGAACTTGTTTTCAAGGCCTTGAAAGTGCTTGAAAATGCTTAGAGGTGCTTAAAAGTAATTGAAAATGCTTAGAGGTCTTTAATTTTTACAGATATTGTCCAACTGCAAAATTTATAAAAATACAACTCGGACTTGCTATACCCGTGTGACTGCCACTTATCTGCACAGTATCAGAATTTTCCGACATATTTGTATTACGCATCCACCACTTGTAACTTTTTTTGGTAAAATATACTTTATTAATTAAATTTAAATATAGACATGATGCCTGAAAACGAATTTTCATAGGTCCTTAAAAACAATTAGGTCCTTAAAAGTCATTGATTTTCATTCTGTGATTTGAGTGGGAACACTGATATAACAATGCCTTTGACTTTAGTTGTAAATTTATAAATATTGCCCATTCTAAGTTAATGGCATTTTTCATTAGTTCTAATGTTAAACCAAAATTATTTTGCATGAATTTTTTCATGAAATATCATTGACTTGAATATTAGAAGCAGTACCGATGTCTTTAAAGTGATTTATTTAAATTATTTTAAAACATTTAAAAATTATTTATTTAAATATTTACTCTAAAGTTACGAAAAGTGAAATTGTTGCTGTCGGCATTTTTTTTCTTGTTTTTTCTTGTTTTTTTTTTCTTCTATGATTCATGTAATATTTGATGAAAAATTTTCCCCTGTGATTTCTACAGAATTTTTAACCAAGGTTTTGACTTTATATATTTTATAACTCTTCCCTAACTCTTTGTTTTCTTTCTCTTATATACAGAATAGAAATTGAGTGACATAGGTTTTCATACTTTCACTTATTTTTTTGTGATTAGTATTTTAATTTATAATTATGATGTCAAACAAAATAAAAAAGCTTTTGCTTCCTACACTCTTGGTATCTAATCCAGCCACCTGTATTGTACATAAAATGTTTTATACTGTTGAAAATATTGGTAACTTTTCTTATATTAAAAAAGTTTTATCTTCAAGGCTGTTTAACTTTTACACTTCGTCCAATCGACATGAGTTAATTTTAATGTGTTCTCTATTCTTAATTTAATAAAATTATTAATTATAGCATACTTTTCATTATATGATTAGGAGTAATTAGTTATATTTAACGGGGGGAGGGGTGGGGAGCAAAAAGGTAAACTTTAATTTTTTATTTTTTTAAAAATCTTACAGTGAGTCCCGATAATATTGTACTTATGGCTGTTCCTAATCACTGACCACTGGTCATTGAGATAGCGTCCAGCTCTTGGTAGGCTTCCCGGAAGACCAGAAGATCCTTAAAATAATCTCCATAAATAAAAAATTTAAACCCTCAAACTCATAGACAGTGGCAAGGGGGTGCAGATCGCATACAAAAGGGTGCAAAGCAGTTAAAGCTTCAAACCAGGAATTTTCAACCGTGAATGAGTATCGTATTTCTTACGGAACAATTTATAAATAGATATGCCGTAATTTTATGATCAATTAAATAATTTTAAGCGTGTACTTTACTTTTTGGCCTAGGAATTCTCCACTTCATTTTTAATTTTCAAAAGCAAAAGGTGCAAGTGCATTCATTTTACCCTTCCTGACGTCGTCCATTCTCAAACGAAACGTCGCATCGTTTTTGTAATAATAATTCCTTTTATTGAAATATTTACTTTATCAGATATCAGTATGCTTAGAAAATTTAACTGTTTAATAATCTTGTAGTTTTGTTTTCCCATATATATTTAAGTAACATTTACAAAATTACATGAAATTCATGTGTCTTGATATTTGCATGTTTTTTTCCCCCCATGACATGCTTTGCTACTTTGGGCCCCCTCACTTTTAATACCCACGAGCCGCCACTGTTACTCATTGATGCATTACTGTTTTCAAAAATTAATCGGTTTTTACTTCACCCTTCCTCATGTTTAATAACAATTGCTTGTAGTATGTCTTTTAAGATATGAACTTTGTCTGGATCGGCTACAGAAAGTTGCAAAGGACCAAAGAAAACTGAGCTTCGGATCACGCAATGGCCACTTAAACTCATCAGCTCCTTTCTGATGAGAAAATCTCAATTGAAACACGTCATCCCGACAATCTTCTAGTAGTTTACCAATGTAAATCCATTTATCGTACAGGACAGCGTAAAAAGAATGGGGTCGAATTTCATATCCGCAATCCTTATCAGCAATTAGCTTTATCTCTTTTATGACATTCTCCATTTTCTGGGGGACAGTAATTTGGATTTCAACTGCTAATTCACCATGCAATCAATTGCAGGCAGAAGTCAGACCAAACCCTAAAGACGAAGACAATATCACTCAGCCATAAATTTGTAACTCTGATTTTCGCCCAAAAGAAAATTGCTCATCAATGTTTGAACCTGCATAGGATTTGTCCCTACATATTGCTAAAAAAGAACATCAAATTTCTATAATAATCACTAGTCAAGTCAAAATCAGAAGTGATGCATTTGCAAAAAGAATGGAAGCAGTGAAGAACAGACCAATCATGAAATTACTGCAGTTTTTGAGGAACCCACTACAGAATAAAAATTACATCTATTCAAGCCATCTAATATACCTGATTGCCACCAATGACTCCAAGATAAAGTTCATCATCTTGTTCAATGACTTCATCTCAATAACACTGCATATTTCAGTCGTACCTTTCGTTATGTGAAAATGTGACATAATTTATTCCCGTGTCAAATAATCATTTGAACAAAATTTCTTCTTTCCATCAACTGTGAGATTTCTCATCACACTTCAAACAATTTGAGGTGTCAATTTCCTTCCTGTTTTATTTCCTTTGTTGTAGTATTCTAAACTGTTTTTTTATTTTGGTTCTTGAACTTTTCTTTTGGGTTTCAGTGCCCATCCTTCTTTGCGTACAAGACTTGAATAGATGTAATTTTTATTCTCTGTAGTGGGTTCCTCAAAAACTGCAGTAATTTCATGATTTTTCTGTTCTTCACTGCTTCCATTCTTTTTGCAAATGCACTTCTGATTTTGTCTTGACTAGTGATTATTATAGAAATTTGATGTTCTTTTTTAGCAATATGTAGGGACAAATCCTTTGCAGGTTCAAACATTAATGAGCAATTTTCTTCCGGGCAAAAATCAGAGTTACAAATTTATGGCTGAGTGATATTGTCGTCGTCTTTAGGTTTTGATCTGACTTGTGCCTGCAACTGATTGCATGGTGAATTCGCAGTTGAAATCCAAATTTCTGTCCCCCAGCAAATGGAGAATATCATAAAAGATATAAAGCTAATTGCTAATAAGGACTGCGGATATGAAATTCGACACCATTCTTTTTACGCTGTCCTGTGCGATAAATGGATTTACATTGGTAAACTACTAGAAGATTGTGGGGATGACGTGTTTCAAATGAGATTTCCTCATCAGAGTGGAGCTGATGAGTTTAAATGGCCATTGCGTGATCCGAAGCTCAGTTTTCTTTGGTCCTTTGCAACTTTCTGTAGCCGATCCAGACAAAGTTCCTACCTTACAAGATATACTACAAGCATTTGTTATTAAACATGAGGAATGGTGAAGTAAAAACTGATTAATTTTTGAAATGTAAGGATAAGGTGGAACTAAAAAAATCATTTATTTTTTTCCCTTCAACTTGCCTCAATAAAGTTTAATTTCTCATTAAGTATAATAAAAGAGTGTTTAAATGGTCTCAGTGTTGTGTCAATATATTATCCCCGCAAAAAGATATACGAGTTCAAATTTGGGTCAAATTCGCAGATTTTTCGATTTTGGCACCAAATAACTTCCAACGAGTTCAACTTGCCTCAATGTTTTATGTATTAATAAATAGGACTAATATAGCTCTATCCAATGACACCTTGTTTGCAGTGGCAAATCAAGCGCGCAAGATATAATTCAGGCTTGAAAATAGTAAAAAACATGAAACCTGTACATTTCATGACCTTGAATGAACTTGCGCAATTGACTTGCCATGAACTTTTTATATATTTCTTAAAAATCTAATCTAGTACATTCCACAACAGAAGAAATACAGGTGGCAAGTTGCTTGTGAAGTTTTATACGGATAAAAATAGTTTTCATGTGTAACAAAAAACAATTTTTTTTTTTTACTTTTAAAGGTGATCTTTGATAGGTCATAGAATTTGAGCGGTACAACTACGGAACAAATAATTTCAGATTTGATCATCTAATAAGGGTAGTAGCAACTGGTAATTTTTTGGGGATAATCGGAGATGGTGTGAATCAGGGGTGGTACAACTTCTCAGAATCTTGCTCTTAAAATTCCATTATAGCATAACTTTGAAGAAATTATTCATATTCAATAACATTTTTAAAAAATTAAAATAAAACAATGTGTTTAAGAATTTATTAAAAAATTAGGTACATCCATGTACAAAATTATTGATTTTAAAATGAATGGAAAAACTGTAAAACAATCACATGCACTGCACACAATAGATGTTTCCAAACTTTAAATCATGTTATTGAACCTATCCAAGGTGAGCTTGAGAAAAAAATTAAAGCGAAGGAAAATGACTCAAAATTAAAATACAATTTTGAATTAAAATAAAATCAATTATAAATTTTGAAATGCAATCAAGTAATTTTAAATGAATAAATGAAGATCCTTTTAGGGAGATGGTAGTTTTTGACGTAAAATTATATCTCTTCTATTTTTTGACCTACAGAATGGCAATATTTATTACACTAAAATAATAATTTTTCTGTAAATCAAAATGAGCTGAATTTAGAACCATAAAATGTTATCTTCAAAAAATATTTTTATCTGAAATTCGAATTTCCAATTAATCATCTAATTGTTCACAGGATTCGTACCGTAAAATGGGGTGAATCGGAACACTTTTCAACTTTCAAAGTAAAAATCGGTTGTAATAAAATCGTTAAGGAACATATTTTTGACATTGGAACTTGGGTCTTACCTTCTTCTTTGAGAATCAACCCAAAAAAATTTGTAAAAACTAGGACTTTAATTTATTTTTAATTTTTTCATTGTGTTCCGATTCACCCCGCAGAAAGGGGTGAATCGGAACACTCGTTACAATTTATGTCTGATCTTATTTAAATGTTTATAGGGTGACAAAAAACAACTTATAATGCATTGGGGTAAGTAGGAACACCAAATTATCATAAAAAAATCATTTAATATGACGAATAATATTTGTGTTTGTCATTTATTGTCAAAACAAATCATATGTTTGAAAGAGTATCAACTCTTCTCCTATAATTCATCCAAATAGTCCTTAAAATTAATAATATTTTTTAATCTACTTTATGTTTGCGTGGCGTATGACTGCAAATTCCTTAAAATATCTTGTGAAAGGAGAAAAGCATCCTCATTTGTTTCAGAAAATCTCTTCGTTCATGGGCGCTTTTTGTAAGACACAGTTATATAGCAATAACCTTGTGGGTGAAAAACTTTGCTCACATAATCTTCATACATTTTTCCATATAACTTAAAGATAACGAAGTCATTTGAAGAAAAAACCACTGGAACAATCGGGTTTTCTGCCATGCGGAAACTAGGCTCCTCTTCTGACATTTATTCAAGACTGCAATCTTGATTACTGTCTTGAAGGGAGTAATTAGACTCTTCTTCAGTCGTTGAATCTTATGTGGAACATAATCTTGCCAAAAACAGCTTTTTAATATCACTTTTCAGGTGTTCCGATTCACCCCGCAAATCTCGAAATCGATACGAGGCAAAACATAAAAATTCGTAAAATAAAAAGTTTTTAAAACCAAGTTAAATTAAGTATAGCATGTTGTTGTGGATGTTTATACTTATCTAAAAATATATTATTTAAGTCTATAACTGGTACATGTTATTAATTACGGGATAAGTTTTGGAGAGGTTAAAATTCATTGGATTGTATGCACGCTGTTTCAGAATTTTTTTTTAAAAAAAGGACAGTGTTGAAAACCCCACAAAACATGTTCCAACATTCCAATCATGTTAGCCAAATAAAAAAAATGTATAATTAATAAAACTGATTTATTTGTGTAAAATAATAATTTCTTTGTAATTTCATGAAGTTTCGTTCCGATTCACCCCGCTGTTCTTATTCACCCCATTTTACGGTACGTGACGGCTCTTGAATAGAAACTCGTAATTTTATTAGCTTGGTAAGTGTTTCCATTTTATAAAATGTCTCATTTTAATAAGAACATTTCTCAATGGTTTCAAAATGTTGAAAGTGTATTCAAGTGAAAAGATTTCTACGATATCTTTTGGCTTTCTATACTTATTTTTGACGTAACCATTCAAAATTACTGAACCTGAATGTATGATCAGAAGTATTCTATCGCACTGAGTTAAACAACTTTTCGTAAATACTGTTTTCACTTCCAGTTAATATCATTAGGTAGGAAACATTTCATATCTTGGGTAATGACCAGTCACTTCCTTCCAGGGAGTTCCTTCAGTGGAGATGGTACTAAGTGAGGAGTGTTTTTTTCAGCACTTAGATTAGGAGAATGGTTGGACTTGCATCAGAATTAGATGGTGAAATCCCTAGAAGAGATTTAAATAATCCGAACCTGCTAATTACACAGAGACGGAGGAACTTGATGCAAAATCCTCACATCACCTGATTTGAAATAATTAATTTTAAAATTCATTAGAATTACCAATTTAATTATTCTCGATACCTCCACATATTTTTCAATATCAAAATATTAACCAATCTCCACATCTATAAACAAATCCCATTAGCATGTAGCAAGAATATCAGCACCAACACTACAAAGACATCTAAATGAGTATTATAAGTTGGAAATTCAAGAGGACAGTGAGTAATTACGCCAATTTATTTTCAATAGCTATCGTGCCTACTTTTTTTTAATGAAACCAATCATTGAGTGAATGAAAAACAAATTTTAGATGTGGTCCTTTAATTTCGAAACAAATTATGAAATTAAAATGAAGTACCCGTACTTGGTAGTGAATAAATATTAGATTGAGACAAAATTATAAGACCAAAACTACAAAGCGTTTATCTTAGTCCCATATCCCTTTTCGGAGCATTGGACTTGTTACGGAGGGATTTCTGTTTATTTTGCTGAGTTAATTCTTTCCAGTACAGTGAAAAAGGAAGCGAGAATGAATTTCTGTCCCCAGCAGCATTTTAATGTAAATTAAAGTAAAGAAAAGTTTTATTTTTCGTTTCGTAGCTACTTGGACATTCGATCGATATAATCCATAACCTATACATATACTAGCAGAGTGGCCCCGCGCTGCTGAGGACCCGTTGAAAGGCATAGAGGTTTATATTTAAGAAAAAGTGGAACAGATGCATTTGGAGATTTTTTTCATTTAACGATTAGAAAAATCGCAAAAATCAAAAACACAACAAAAAGAAATTAAAACATTAATAATCATTAAATTAAGATAAAATATAAATTATTAAGCGTACTTTTCCGTCAGGTGGTTATCAGTTGCCGTCAAGCCTAAATGTTTACCGTTGAAATGGCACATAAATGTATCGCCAATTCTAAATATAAAAATTACAAATTATTTTAAAGTTGTTAGTTTGGATTACTTAGGTCTTTTTTTTCTTTTTTTTTGTGTGTGTGTGACTTTTATCTGGTACCAGGCTAACGGATTAGTACCAACTTAAGTTAAATATAAATAATAATACAAATAAATTATAAATGAAAATAAAAACGTTGCGATAAACCGCATCATGTATCTGTAAAAAAAGCACAAAATAAAATGGCGCCAAAGAAGTGTCTTAAATTGTATCTGAACCTAAAAATTTTAGTACACAGAGAAAAATGTAGTCCATGCCATCATAATCAAAACCAAAATAAAATACCAAAGAAATAAAATCGAAAATGAGATACTACGCTTCTGGTGTAAATATAGTCTGATGTATAAAACATGTATAATACAAAAAATGTATTCAAATCTAGATTAAATCATATGGAACTTGGATGCATATCAGTACAAAAACTCTATACTAAAAATAAAAACAATCCAAAGAAGGAATTTTTGTATTCTGGATAAAGGAAAGGAATACATACTTACATGGAAATAAAAAGAAACATTAACAAATGTCGAAATGGTTTGAAAGTTTTCGGTGAATTTCTATAATCTTAGCTATTATGTTTACATTTCAGAGTGAATATTACATATGCATTTATCGCAGTATAATATATGGAAAATTATAATAATATTCGAAACGCTTATCGCACCGACGATTGTAATACATAAAAATAATCAGAAAAATAAGGAGGACACATTAAAATAATTTTTGTTTTTATTCTGATGTAACAATAAATATCGTTGCCATTCCAAGATTTTTTTTTAATGTCATTAAATTTTTATAAAAGCAACTTTTAAACGAATTTAAAAATTACTAGGGGGCTTCGCCCCCTGCTCGCTAACGCTCGCCAACCCCCAAACACCTCGCTGCGCTCGGATTTGTGGTTAAAACATCTTGCTGCGCTCGAATAGGTTTGCCAGCCATAAAAAATGTAACCAAATTTTTATAACTTTAATGTAAGGCCTAATAGAGAAAACACCCAAATTGCAAGTTTCATAATAGAAAGTTAAATATACTATCCGCCAACATTCTGATTTAAAACTTCATTAGTTATGCCCTTACATTGAAGTCTCAATATCTTTTATTTATTCTGATAAGTCGCCCCGTTAGCGAACGACGTCCAACGCGAGGCATTTTCTGGATAGAAATACTTCAAAATAATAATTACTCTAATACAAAAATGCTTCAGAAAAACAGAAAAAATCTACTTTGAAACGAAGAGTTTAAAAAGAGCTTTAAAATTAGCAACGGGTTTGTTGTTTACATACGTAAGGATAGCTTTAAAATTAGCAACGGTTGGTTGGTTGGTTGGTTGGTTGAACCCCCGAGCAGCGGGTTTGTTTACTTAAGGATGTTGCCATTCTTATATTCAAAATCATTGAGGCTTTGATGAAATTAATTATGAATGATATTGCTTAATGATGAAAAATATTGAAATTTAACTAATTAATAAAGTGTTAATAAATTATTTTGGCACGTTTTGGCAAATCTACAGCTTATTTCCTTTAAAATGACACCTTGATCATTGAAATTGGTTGAGTAGTTTAGGCGGACGGACTAACCCCAAAAAACATATTGCCTATTAAATATATAGATTATCTACAATCTCCATGTACTAAAACTTCTATGTACCAAATTTCGTACCTCTAGGTGCCAAACTGTTCATTTGTATAAGGTTCAGACGTGCAGACAACTCACTTTTATATATATAGATAAAGTTCATACAGTAGTTATTTAATTCGGTGCGTTGGTAATCCACCGATTTTAAAACAAATCTGGAGGACTGTAACAAATACAATTTTACACTTATAACTATATCAGGAAGAATAGTTGCTATTGTGCATAGCTCGATTGTATTCAAACTACTCCAATATTTTATTATCAGCATTATTTGGTTTACCTGGGAAATTATGCAGTTACCAACCAGTTAAATCTAGCTGTACTTTAGAGTAAAAGAAAATAAAACAATATCTTTGAAATTTAACTGGAAATTATGTTCGAAAGTGACTAAATTTCTAAATTAATGGTAGTAGAATTTCGTTCTGCAGCCCCCTCCAAAGGAATGACTGAATAATTGGTCGGAATTCGGCTTACAATAGGTATCCAAGTGTATGGTGTTGTTAACATGCAAGCTTGGTTTTGTATTACTGATACATTCAAGAATGCATAGTGATTTGAATTCTTGCTAGGTACTGAGAATAGAAAGACTATCCGTATGGGTAATGTTGGCAAATAGACCTTTACTATTTTCTATTAACTTATATTTAACCACGTTTAGATAAATGATTTTGGTAATTACGCATCATCCAGTCAACCATGAAATCCTGTTAAACTTGCACTTATCAATAACTACATGGATAGTTTTCAATACAATCAACAAATAAATACATTTGTCATTTGACTGGCTCCCAAATGACACCTAAATCATTGACGTAACTGATGGGTCTGCTAAGACTGACATGCGTGTAGGGGAGTACACGGCAGTAACAAAAATAGTACAAGAACTGCAGGAATCAGTTGGTTGTTATCTGGCTCCGTCAGCAACACGAGGGCACCGAAACATTCGTCAACATACATTTACAAACACCCATGACTAACACGGGACTCGAACCCGCAACCTCGCGGTCTAGAAGCTAGCACGCCTTTACTTTTCATTTTAGCTTGTAAGTAAAAGAATAAGTGGTGTTATACAACTGCTAAATTAGTTCTCTAATGCAGAAATCGTTTTCGAAACGTGATTGTAAAAGGAGTTTCACCCACAAAACCAAGAATAATTATCATGTTAATAAATAAGAAAACAATTTTTCATAAATAGTTAATTCAGAATCATGTCAAAGAATTTTAATGATTTAATTTAAATTTTCTATTTCGTTTTTAGTTGCATTTTAAAGTTTAAATTACGTTCCATTTTTGACAAGTAATGTTTATTTATCTCATTTTAAAGGACCGAAACATATTTTTTTGATAAATTTACACATTCATAATATTTCTTATATAATTACAGTACTTATATGTTAAAGAACATTAATTAACATCTTCAAACTCTTAATTTTTTTTAATACAAGTTGTGATGTATATTAGTAGAAGAGGAAAAACGGATAACATATTTCAATAATATGAATGTTAAATTTATTTCATTATTATTATTTTTTTTTTTTTAATTTCACGCTTTCTCTCTGCTTTAGCGGACTAATTGTTATTTTTGCGGTTTTTTAAACATATCTTTAAATAAATGTAATACATAAAAATTAGTTTGCAATTTGCATAGAACATAAAACTTTAAAAATGATTGGATTCAGAACTCTAAAAATTGGAAATAAATAACAGTTTAATAAAATTGGGGAGGGGGGGGGGGTGCCAGAATTGTACTCGTTTGTTGCTACAAATTTGATTTGACCGCCCCTGATATGAAAGCTAATGAAATGTAATGCTGCAGCTAAAAGCTAATGAAATATTAAAGTATTCTTTACTGTTTTATAGTTCTGTATTATGTATTGTATGGCAAATAATGGAAAAAAGTTTATCAATGGTTTACCAACTATTTCATATATAAAGTATATAAAATGATCTATTATTGAAGATATTACTCAAAATGATTGCATATAATTGTAAATAAGAATACATATTTTATTAAATTGATTGGTTGAATACAGGCAATAAAAAATGAGCAAAATCTGAATGAATCGGGATATTTCAAGACGTTGCTGATCTCTAGACCGATTACTCTGGATTTTTCGACAATAAATGCTACCATGGTTTGAAATTGTAGTTAGTTTAGACGCTGCTTTGAAAGGAGCTTGTTTACCTGCGTTGGATCTGAATTATCCGAATGTTTTTGTTGAAGCTTGAATAAATGATACATCATTTCCTCTGAGAAATAACGTAACAAATGTCTATCTTGGTTAGTCTATTGAAATGATGTTTATCTAATACATCGTTCCATAATTTCCTGATTCCTGAAACACTCTTTATTTTGAAGAATGACACATTAAATTCTCACGTAGACTCATTTTGAAGCTTATCAAAATGCTCTTTAGTCAGGTTGATAAATAAAAGTTTCATATTGATGAGGAAATTTGGGATACTTACTTTCTGCCTCGTAATCACGGTTCATTTAAATACTCCGATAGCATAAAAAAAATTATTATCATCTTTTTTTTGTTGTTGTTGTTGTTGTGGACCTTGATGTTTAAAGTTTAAAAGATTACAGATTGGCCATAACTATAATGCAAATTTTTAGGTTCGTCTACAATTTATAAACATACGTACATAAAATTTGGTATTCACATGATTTAGACTATACTAAGGTTAAATCATAAGAAAAAAAAAACGAACTTCAGTTCAAATTTTCAGCACTTAAATGGCAATATGAGTTACAAGGAAAGTTATTAATAAGATATATCCAAAGGTAGGAGGTGACCTTATTTTTCCATTTATGCTAACAACTCTTTGTCTACCACTATTTGAGTAATCAGCATTAATTTAAATACACAATTTGAAATCGGGCTATTGAAATAATATTTAACCCTTGGTTAGGCGTGAGTCTCGCGGTACTAAATTCGTGACCAAATATCAAATGAAGTGGGTATTTTAATTCAAAACATCACATTATCTTTGATTCTGGGCTGCCATCTATTGAGAAATTGGGAGTCAACCACGCGAAAGTGTTAATGGGTATAATATTTTGTCAGTATGAAGATGTCATCAGCGTTTTATTGTTATGATACTTTTACCTATCCATGGTCAACAACTGAAAATTGTTTTCGAATTTCTTTTAACATCCATAAATATTAATCTAAAATATATCTTAATATATATAAATTACTTGTCACGTGTTTGTTCCCAATGCACTCATAAACTATTGAACCGATTTTAATCAAATTTGCACACCGTGTGCAGTTTGATCTAACTTAAGAGATAGGATAGCTTACATCTCAATTTATAGCCGCAATATTATTTTATTGCAAATTATTTGTTTATTATTATCTGTTAGCTCCAAACGATTCTAACAGATGGCGCTGTGTTGAAAGTACCAACGTTTCCCATAAGCTACAATTTAATAGCATGTGATTTATTACCACAACTGATTTATTACTGCAGTACTGAAAAATTTATTTTTGTGAGCAAAAAATCAAGTGTCTTGCTAAATGCTCGGTTTCGCGAGCGGAGTGTAATTGCATCAGACCCGAAACAATTTTCAACATAACAAGTTTTGGCTTTCGAATTTTATGTATGTCAAACAGAATGTTAAAATTTTAATTAGTTCTTTTTTTATTAATTTTTTTAATTAATTTATTTTTCACAAAGTGACTTCAAATAGAAATACAGCTCTGAAATTTTAAACATAAGAACTTTTAGTCATCTATTTAGACTTTTGAAAAACAGAACGTTAAAATTTTAATTAGTTATTTTTTAATTAATTTTCTTAATTCACAAATTTTTTTTTACAAAACGACTTCTTATAGAACGTAAGTAGTTTGGGCCTTCTAATTTGTCTTTTGAAAAACAGAATTTTAAATTTTTATTTAGTTCTTTTTTAATTAATTTTTTTAATTAATTAATAAATATTTTACAAAACGATTTATAATAGGGTTACAGCTCTGAAATTTTCAACATAAGTAGTTTTAGCCTTCTAATTGGATTTTTGAAAATCAGAATTTAAAATTTTTTTTAGTTCTTTTGTAATTAACTTTTTTAATTAATTAATAAATATTTTACAAAATGATTTCTAATAAGGCTACAGCTCTGACATTTTGAACATAAGTAGTTTTGGCCTTCTAATTGGACTTTTGAAAAAAAGAATTTTTATTTGTTTTTTAATTAATTAATTAATTAATTAACAAATATTTTACAAAACGTTTCCTAATTGCACTACATTTCTGAAATTTTCAAGTTTTAGCCATCTGATTGGACTTTTGGCAAAAAGAACGTTATAATTTTAATTGGTTTTTTTAATGAATTTTTAATTAATATTTTCACAAAAAGTGACTTCTAATAGGCCTAGAGCTCTGAAAGTTTCAACATAAGTAGTTTTGACCTTCTAATTTTGCTTTTTACAAACATCACGTGTTAAAATATTCCTAAAGGAGTGTTGTGTTATAATTATTAACGGGGCCTTTTTTTTTTTATTGTTTGTCGACAAGGGAGGAGCTTCTAATATTAAGGCTTTCCTTACAATTAGTTTTTAGTCTGTGAAGCGACCTTACGCTTACGCAGCAATGAACCTTTCATCGAGCAATAGCATAGCCGGCCACGTGTTATTTAGACTGAAATATAAATTCAATTGATATTATAGTAAAAGTAATACAGTGGAATTCTTTTTGCTTTTTAATTATTAGTGCTTCATTGTTCAAAAATCTTTAATTAAAATATATACATGTAAGTATTATCACATAGTTAATACCTGGAATGCCACCACATAATCTTTGATTAAAGATTGGTTTACCTATTATTCTCCTGCCTAATTTGAATCCACCTCGATTATGCAACGGTACGCGTTTGGTCATCAAAAAGATCACCGGAAATATACTTGAAGCTACCATTTTAACTGAAAAGTTTAAAGGAGAAGTGGTCCTGTTGCCACGTATTCCGATGATACCATCAGAATCTACGATACCCTTCAAAAGGTTACAGTTTCCAATTCGTTTAGCTTTTGCCATGTCTATAAATAAGTCTCAAGGCCAAACAATGTCCATTTGTGGTTTAGATTTGGAAAATCCATGTTTTTCTCATGAACAACTATATGTTGCATGTTCACGTGTAGGAAAACCCTCGAATCTATTTGTGTTAGCTAAAGATAGGTTAATCAAAAATATTGTGCACCGATTAGTGCTAAATTAAATTGAAATTAAAAGTATTTATAATTCAAAATAATAAACGTTATTGTTAAAGATTTAAAACTATCTGCCCTACCTACCTCATTTATAAGTTTAAGTGTCACGTGTTATTTACTAACAACTTTGTAATGTATTCATTTGTTACAAACTTGAATACAAAAAAAAAAAAAAAAAAATTAAATTTATTTCTTTTGTATTGATTTTTGCTCACTATCAACGGTAGTAGAAAATCAATCATGGAGGTCGCCATGTTTTTTTACAAATGGCATCTGTGTAAAAAAGCATGGTGGTCCCCATGACTGGTGTTCTCCTACCGTTTCCGCCGACCAAACGGTATAGTGGTTAGCGTGTTAGCTTCTAGACCGCGAGGTTGCGGGTTCGAGTCCCGTGTTAGGCATGGTGTTTGTAAATGTATGTTGGCTTGTCTAATGACGAATGTTTCGGCGCATTATAGCCCTCGTGTTGCTGACGGCGCCAGATAATCTGAATACAACCAACTCCTACCGTTTCCCTTAAATAGTTTACTACTATGTAATATAACAAAAACCTTAGCCACAGCAACGAGTGGCCGGGTCTGCTAGTTTTATTATATACTTTAATCTAAAAATTTCTCCCGCTACTAAATTTATAATACCCCTGCACAAAGTAAATTATCACTATGTTTTGCTTATAAGAGTTTCGATATAAATAGCATGAGTGATATGTAAAAAAGGATTTATAAAGCATAAACTATTTTCAAATTGAAAGTTAAGATTATTGGTTTGAATTTTTTTTACTATATTTGTATTATTATATTTATTTTTTAAATATAAAGTATGCAATATTATTTCTTTAAATTTACTCGCTTTTTGTAATGCAGTTCTGCAAAAATACATTTTGTAGCGCATTGATTTTTATGGAAAGGTTTTCCATTTTTTACAAAAAAATTCCTAATTCCAAAGCTTGAAATTTTTAAATTATTTACGTTTTTCTAATGGGAGTCCAAACATAAATTTGAAGAAACTGACATAACTTATATGTTTAAATTCTTGCAGTTAAAAAATTCAAACATTCTTTCTATCTGTTCTGTAGCAATAAAATTAAATATATAATAAACAAATTCAAAAATAAAATATAATATAAATTCACATAATACTGAATCCTAACAGAAATATTTTATTGAACAGCCAATCCTTTCTGCTTTTATTATTTTTCATCAAATTCAAACAATGGCAAAAAAGATAGCTGACTTTGTGCAACTAAGATCTTTTTAAAATAATGAGTTTCGTTTTGCGAATTTGTCTTCTCAGCATTCTTACTCCGAACGCATTATATTTTTTAAAAATTAAAGGACCTAGATCTCTTTGAACCGAATAGTAGCGACATCTGCTTTCAAAGTTAACAACTAACTATTGATCTGAATTACAATATAAGAGATCTCATTATTTATTTATGATTAGAAACTAATATATTTATATTCTTACTATAATTATTCCTCTTTTAATAGTTAGTCTTAATCTTGCTATTATTATTATTAATGTAATACAATTATTAATTATTTATAATATAATATAATTATAATATATATTATTATTAATACAAAATAATAATAATAATTCTATTAATATTATTATCATTATTACTATTATTATTGTGGTGTTTACCACGAAAACACATGAACAAAAGGCAATTTTAGACGTATATTTAATGAAAATTTTAGGTATAAGCAAGGAAAAGACTCTTAAGGTTCTTACAGTGTAGAGCCGGGATGAGTGCTTACTCGCAAAGTGCGAGGTAAAATTAAACCATGCATCTCTATGGGGACGCACACAGTGGAGACTGGTCGGTTTACCTGGAATATTCGCATAAATCCAGGTAGGTTTATGTCGAATAGGTGCTTATTCGCATAGTGTGAGGTATAATTAAACCATGCAACTATATGGGAACGTACCCATTGGAGACTGGTAGGTTACCTTGCTGCGTATTGTAAAAACAGACATTTATTATAAACTTATTTTAAAGAATGAAATTAAACATATTTCAATAGTTACTGAAGATATGAAGCAAAAGATTAGAAATTATGCTCATTTATTTCTAACTTTGGCTTCCTACCTTACGGAGACCCACTGTATAAACAATATAGCCTCTGTGAAAGCTTTTTTCTACAACATTTCAATTTATATCCTGAACAGCCCAATAATATTGTTAAGAGAAAAAGAATTGTCTCATACAATTGTTTCTCACTAAATTTCGACAATCGATTGTATTATTTTGCATGAAACAATCGATTCTATCGATAGTTTGCCCTTTTTCAATACTATCAATTTTTTACTCGATTGTTCATCTGAACAATCGTTTGAACTATAGATATTAAAATAATCGATATTCAAAGAACAATTCATACAGGGCCTGACCATGACAAGTTGGGACCCAAGGCCGGAACACTTTCAGGGGCCTCTTTTTTAAAAGCGAGATTTGTTGGAAATTTGCTTGACACAAAGTCAAATGAAGTACTGTTAAATATAGAAAAAGTTGATAAATTAAGGTTAATATTGTTTTCTAAAATTTTTTTTATCACAAATAAAGAAACAAATTTCAAACAAGTTTATAGATAAAAAAAAGGAAAAACTTTGTTAGATATATAGTAGTGCATTTCACTATCACAGTGTATAGTAATATCCATGACAACAATATATCTGCAGCATTATTCCCAATTTCAGAGTGACTATTCGAAGAGTTCGAAAAGCTGATCTCACAATAAATTCGTCAAAATATTCTTTAATTTTTTTTTCTCTATCTTTTAAGAAGTCTTGCTTTTAAATCCTTTATATTAACTTTGACTTCGTGTGTTTATCAATGAAAGCGGAATCTGCGGCTGCCTGCAACCCCCTTACCATCATCCAATCAGGTTCAAACTTGGCAGATCGAATGCATTGTCATCGACATCGAACTTATCAAATTTGGGGGTTGTTACTGTCACTAAAAGGTCACTTTTACGGAATACTAATTAACCAACTTGGCGTCATCCAATCGCATTAAAATAACATTGAACCGTTCATTGTTGAAATTCTTTCTTGTTGGCACATTTTTTTTAATAAATAAATAATAAAATTACTTTAATCAGTATAAATAAATTATAGTTCTATGTAAGAGCACATATTCACGTCCATTTTTAATAAAAAAAGTTTGAAACGTAGTTTGCCACTCATTTTGCTGATACTAATGTTTTTGATATCGACGCTGTGTTAATGAATACAAAAATTGACAATGCATATCGGATTTTTAAAAAACTCTATATTTTTATGGGTTATATTATTTAAAATTTTAAATCATGGTTTAGTTTATTTGATTAAATACACTCTGGGATACTAAATACACTTCAAGATTCATACAAAATGATTTTTATGTAAAAATACTTTTATACAGATTATAAAAGATATTCACATAACTTTTGTGAAACAAAAGTTACGGGTTTACAACTAATTTCGGGGCCCCCTAAAATCTTGGGCCCAAGGGCCAGGTCTTGTGGGCTTAGTCGATAATTAGGGCCTGACTAGATAACTGGGTCAAGGCAAGTCTATAAACAAATTTAATAAGATTCAAAACAAACAATAGTCCTCTACCACATTCGCGCACGCACGCCACAAGTAGCGATGGTAGGCAACTGCAGTGGTCAGCTCATGCCACAGTCGCGACCACTAGCCACTGCTGTGGTTCTGTATAATAAGCTCCATAGGTTCATGGTCCGCGAAGAGTGGCGTGTGTGCGCGTTAGAAGCTAACGCGTGCGTTCGCCACTCAAGTGGCTCTGTATAATAAGGCCCTCAGATAAACTAGATTCCGAAACCAAACAACTATGAGCTCGATATATAAGCGATAACTCAGTTCCAACATTTGATACATTCATTGGGTTTTTATACTCACGCTGCTATGCTTTAGAAAGTTTCAATGTAAGTGTAACAAAAGAAAGGAGCGCAAAACCAACCACAATGGTTACATCAAAACAAACTAATTTTAAAACGATCAAATGTACCAAATGTATGGGAAATCATCCTTTATTTAAATGTTTTAAAAAGCATTTTGCTCAGAAGCGTTATTTATGTTATAATTGCCTGTCTGATCAACACATGTTGTGCGATTGCTCATCTTCCCATGTGTGTGTCAAATACAAGCAAAGACACCACACTATGTTATGCGAATCAATTCAAAGTCTCATATCATCCACAACTACTTACGCAGATGCGGTGGAAAATTCAGCAAGCGAATTATGGCATCCCTACGTCTAATCAAACCCCTCGAATCCAAAAGAATTATGTTAGCCACGTACTAACAAGAGGCTCTATCAATCCTATTCGAGAAAAGAGCACGAAACATTAAGAGGATGTGACGGTGCATCGCACGTCACTCTTCCCAATGTGCATGTTTTCAACGCATCCACCAGTAGTTGGTCTTTTGACCGGTAGGAGAGGCACGGCACGGCGCATGTGCGGACCTGCTACCGGCGCTATAAAACCGGCAACTTGAGGTGTGATCCTCAGTTTCGTACAGTTTCGCAATGTTATAGTTTCGCGCTAGTTAATTTACCTTAGTGTTCGTTTCGTCTATTTTTTAGTGCAGTTATGCTTACCACGTTGCAGTACCTGATGTAGCGGTGCCATGCTGGACGTTGCCCATGTGGCACTTTTTGATGCTCTCGTCTACCGACGTCTTAATCCAGCTGCCAAGGTGAGCGGTATTGTTTTTATTTAATTGTGCTCGTGTATTTCCCCATCCTCTCCAGGTACCAGTCTGTGTGTTTTGTTGCCGTAACTATAAATGTGTTGAAGGTAGCGCTACTAAAAGTCTTCTCATTTAGTGGACATATTTTGGAGTGTCATAAGGTGAATATTCTTTATTCATCCTAAGGCGAGAACAGAAGCATAGGCAAAAGGCAAAGCACAAGCAGAAAAAAAAAAAAACACTCCAACACACAAATTTATACATATGGTTACAGTAGCTCCGCAGCAATGATATTACGTCACGCAGGACGCTATAAAATTAGAATACCGAAGAAGAACACATCTCCAACAAATTATTGGTTTAACCCGCGCTCAAAGTAAGGCGGTGTTGTTACCGACTGCGATCGTCAAAATTGAGGATTCTTGTGGTGTAAGTTGTTTTCAGATTATCTGACGCCGTCAGCAACACGAGGGCTATAATGCGCCGAACCATTCGTCATTAGACAAGCCAACATACATTTGCAAACACCCATGCCAAACACGGAACTCCAACCTCGCGGTCTAGAAGCTAGCACGCTAGCCACTATACCGTTTGGTCAACCTTGTGGTGTATAAAAAGACTCAAGAATTTTTTTAGATTCAATTTGTGAAGGAACTTTTAATTCCGAAAAGTATGTACAAACATTAGGACTTAAAAGACGCCATGCTAACTTCATGGTTTTAGGACTTTCATCAGTTAACGCAGGAAACACTCGCGGAATTGTTCATCTTGAAATGTGTTCATTTTATGATGAAATATTTTATATTGATGCATATATATTAAATAAGTTAACCGCAAACATCCCCTCTTCTAATGTAAACATTTGTGACTTGAAGCATTTAACAACTTTACAACTAGCTGATCTTACCTTTTCAAGTTCTAATCATGTTGATTTAATTTTAGGAGCCGATCATATTTTCTCATTACTACTTCCGGAAGAAATTGTTTCACTTAATGAGGAATTACCCCTTGCTCTGAATAGCAAGACAGGTTGGTTTAAAACGATTTTGGCAAACGGAAAAATTACCAATTACGGATAAATTTCTAAAAAAAGGAAGAACAGTTTTGTGAAAAACATTTTGCGGAAACTCATTCTCTCGATCCTGCTGGTAGATAAGTAATGGAACTACCCTTTTTTTCTCTCCGAAATAGAGATGGAAAATTCAAAACTTGCTTCTATTTCGATACCCACTGACTGACGGTTCAGGGAATGGGCGAAATTCTACAGTTGTTTTCCCTGAAATAATTTTTAAATTATATTTCTAATACAAATATACTATTTTTTAAAATTATTTTTTATTCATTTGTTTCAGATAGGTTATAACCTATCATCCTAATAAAAATATTTAAAAAATATTTTATTTTGAATTTTATTCATAATTTTAAAAATGTCGAGTATTGCTAGAAAAACTGAGGATCAAATGACGCATATATACGTGCATGACCGCCAGTGGGTTAAGTTGGATCTGATTTGGAAATAAAATACAAAGAGTTCTTGAAAGAATATATTGATATTGGACTCATGTTCTTATCCAATGAAGATTCTAATTTAATTGAAAACTCTCCTAAATTCTACCTACCTCATCATTGTACAATCAAACAGTCAAATAATAGTTTGAGAGTAGGGTTTGATGGATCATGTAACAGTTCTAGCTCTTATTCTTTAAACTATTGCTTAGAAATCGGACCTAAATTGCAACGAGATTTATTTCCTATACATTTAAACTTCAGATGTTACGAAATTGCAGTTACATCCGACGTTGAAAAAATGTGCAGGCAAATGTTAGTTTCACCAAAAGATCGCACATTTCAAAGCACATTATGATCTAATGAAAAAGATCCCATTTGTGAACACAAACAAAACACAGCAACTTATGGTCTTTCTTCGTCTTCATTTCTAGCAACAAGATGTCTTCACCAAATATCACAAGACTGTGCTGTAAAGTATCCTGATATTTCTCGTTTGATCCAAGAACTCTACATGCACGACTTGTTGACTGATACTGATTGCCTAGATGAAGCCATCTCAAACTGTAAGTTATTTTTCCTCTTTATTAAACGAACGTGGATTCAACCTAAGTAAATGGTTGTCCAATTCTCAAGAACTTTTAAGAAGTTTGAATACTGAAGCTGATAACTAAACTATTGAGATACAATCCTCTGAAAGCTCGAAAGTATTGGGTTTGTATTGAGATACAGGGGCTGATAACTTTTTCTTCAAAGTGCTCGATCACCCTATGACTAAACGAAATATTTTATCCCAATCAGCTCGTCTATGCGATTCTTTGGGAATTCTAGCACCATGTACTGTATTTATAAAAATATATTTTAAAGGATTATGGTTACTAAACACCGATTCAAACACTTTTCTTACATACGATGTAACCAAAGAATAGATTAAGGTACTTAACCACCTTGGAAAGCTAAAATATACAAAATTTTCAATAATTTTTTTTTCAGGTCCTGTATAAGATATTACAATGATTTTTTTTTTTTTTTTTAAACTTTTACTTGAAGCTTATACTTGATTTTTTCCAATTTCATTTTTTAACAACTCTCCAGGAAGCGCCAGAGTCGAGGCCTCAAAAAAAAATGGTGTCCCAAAGCGGACAGTTAATTTGGGATTGGTGAATCTGGGAGAGGGAGGGGGGAAACGAAAAAAAAATAATAGAATCTTCAAAAGAAAGGTTCTTTACGTGGCAATTTACCACAAATCGCAAAAAAAAAAGGAAAAAAAAAGGCGGATGTTTGAAAGGTATATTTCACAGAGGTATATTTGGATCCGTCACAAATGGATTCCGGAGAAATAATTTCCCATCCTGGGATACTTTTTCTCAGGGGTGTAGCCAAGATTTTTTTTCGGGGGGGGGGGGGGGGGGCTGAGAAATTATAAATGTCAACTTCGGAAACAATAATTATCATTCAATAATTTACAAATCAAAATTAATCAAACTAAAAAAACAAATAAACACTTTTTGGGATTGTAATACTTTTAGCACATATAGCATTCACTAGAAAGAAAATGTATTCGTTAAATGTAGTAATAATCAAATGACCCTTTCTTTTCACAATCGTGACATGTATTAATATGCATGAATAATATTTGATTAAGAATGCTTTAATGAAACACAATAAAAATGCTTTTTAAAATAAGGAAATGAGAAGAAATATCACATTTAAAATAAAGTTTAATAATGGGACAATTGTATTTAATTAAGAGGCATTACAAAGTTAAATTGAATTTTCTAACAGTTCCACTGCTGGCAAATTTGTTGAGAACCATCTCGTCTGAAACTGAGCATTGCCTTTGGATATTCAGCAAAGCCAGTCCAGTTAAGCGATTTTCGCTTGTCGTACTTCTAAGGGCCTTATTATACAGAGCCACTCGAGTGGCTAACGCGCGCGTTCGCGTTAGACGCCCGGGCTAGCGACTGCAGTGGCGCATCCACGCGTTTGCAGTGGCCAGGCCTAGCGTCCGTGTTTGTTATGATTTCATTCCCCTTTCTATATTCAAAATGTTTTGGTCAAGTGAGGATGATGAATTGCGCATGCTTATCTTATTAAGAAACGAAGAAAGTTGGTTGTATTCAGATTATCTGGCGCCGTCAGCAACACGAGGGCTATAATGCGCCGAAACTTTCGTCATTAGACAAGCCAACATACATTTACAAACACCCATGCCTAATACGGGACTCGAACCCGCAACCTCACGGTCTAGAAGCCAGCACGCTAACCACTACACCGTTTAGTCGGCAGAAACGAAGAAAGAATAGAACTTTAGGAGTGCGTCCCTTCTTATCAAGAAGACCCTCAAAAGGTTTATTTCATACTCTGCATGACGATTTAAGAGAAGGCGACAACAAGTTTTTTTCTGTGTAAATGATTTTAATTTGTATGTTATAATTTTTTAGATGTTACTTGACTTACTACAAGCACATTACTTACTGTAACTGTAAAGCGTCAAAATTGTCCATTAGTTGGAATAATAAGTTAATATTGTCAGTTATTTTTTTCTAAGAGTATTGGTGTACTTAGCAGTTGAGTAAATTAATTAAAAAACTTACGACAGTCTTTTGTCAAACTTATATAATTAATATACACTGATTTGAAATTAAACGAAATTTATCCATTTTGTAGAAAATTCAAGGAAATTGATCACCACACTATTTATGTAGTAGAAGCACTTATTGGAACTGCACAACATACATGTATTAGCGACATGCGGCCATGAGTGTCGGCTGAATTATTTTCACGGGATTGTAAATGACCTCTAAAGGGAATGCAAGGTGGTTATTTTTTTATTTTTTACTTTCAATTACCCATATGTAATACATAGGGGAATAAAAGTGTAGTGTTCGATAGAAAAAAAGAAAAGAAAAAAAAAATATATATCGATTTTTTTTTCGTATTTCTCCACGTTTTGGAACATCCTGATCTCAAAAAAGTGATCTGGAAAAAATTTCTGTCTGTGAGTACGTGGTCAGCATAAACTCTCGACAAATTGGCTTACGGTGTTCAAATTTGGTGTGAGGGTTGGTGATGGTCCAAGGACCTACCATTAAGGTTTTCGACAAAATTGCTCATGCGCATAAAGTAGCTGCCATTGAAAAAATCATGTTTTTCAATGATTGCAAAAGAGCCGCTCTAACGATTTTGTTCAAAATCTCAGTGGTAATGCCCTCTTAATGTGTTCTAAACCTTTCCACATCCAAAATTTCATTAAAAATGCTTTAATGGCGTAAAAAGTTGAAAAACGAATACCTTCAACATAAAATTCTCTTTCCTTGAGCATAGCTCATCGACGATCGTTGTTTCTCCTCTGCGCAGTTTCACTTATAAGAAAGGATAACATAAGAATTATACAAATAAATATCGCCAGAATGTTTTTTTTTTTTTTTTAAGATGCGTATAAGAATTATCGCAACAAAAAAATATCACCAAACTGGCCATATTTTCTCAATAAATGATAAAAATATAAAAATAGTAAATGACACAAATCCACATCAGTAATATAGTGTAATTGAAAGTTGTGCGATGTGCCACAACCCTAGTTTTTTGCTTTAACTTTGATTTTTCAGTTGGATGTCTAAATGAAATTTTAGTTAATCGTTTTGTATTAAATTTCTGTTCCGTTGAATATTTTAAAACCTATAGCATACTTTTATTTTCAGTTAATCGTACCACTTTTCTCCACATCATTTTAAAATTTCGAAAACCAGGGGGTACCAACCCTCTTTTGTACCTAATTGGCGACGCCCATGAATACGGTTTTTCCCCTCCCCCTTCCTTTCCCTGCAAATTGCTTATTCTGCCTTATATTATTTTAATTATCTTTTTATTTTCGCATTACATTCCCCTTTTATTATGTCAATATGAAATGTAAAACATTTTTTCCTCAACTTGTTGCATTTTTCGTCAAATAGCTTATACTAAACAAAAATAAATGTGTTTTTTATTACGAAACTTAACTTCAGTTAGTCATTTGCACGTTTAGTAAAAATGGAACATGATTATTCGAAAACGTGGTATGTGTGACGCACAAACGCGAAAAATTATACTTGATAATTCGCCTGTTTTAAAAACTCATCATTCCATATTAAAACAAAAAGTCGCAATGATATATTTCTGACTCAAGCAGAAGTTGATCCCACAAAATAAAAATATGTGGTACCGAATGGTTTTCAGTTTCCTTCAAACAAAAATATGCTATCAATGTGCCATGCATTTTTATATTTAATTTCATTTAGCAGCTGTCACCGACTTGCTTACAAACAGGATTTTTGAATACTATTTGGCGATTTCAATTATCTTGAAGTTATCTATGGTTATAATTATGTTCGCAGGCCATCAAAGTAGGTAGAGGGAAAGTGTAGGTGAGAACTTTTCTCTCCCCCTACATTGATGAACTGCAGACTTCTAGTATAGAATTTCCGATTCGTCAAACCCAGTTTGAACAGCCTTCCAATATTTTCAATACAGTTGTTCTACACATTTTTTTATGCCCCATTTTTAGTTTTTTCATTCAATTCGGTTTCCTTCTGAATCGGAATAAAAAAGAATGCAATAAAATTTCGGAAATTTCGACTCTTCAACTTTCTAAAAGTTAAAGACTCTTCCCTCCCCCCACCTCGCTAGCGTCGGTCCTGCATATGTGCAATACTTATATGCAATGCAAATGTGCAAAACCTATTTGCAATACATCCAGGTATTACCTATTTGCAATACATCATGTTATACATATGTGCAATACGCAAGTGCAAATATATGCAATATTATATAAAAACAATATAGCCTCTATAAAAGCTTTTTCCTACAACGTAATGCAACATTTCAATTTATATCCTGAACAGCTATACAGCCCAATAATATTTCCAAGAGAAAAATAATCGTCGCATACAATTGTTTCTTACTAAATTTCGACAATAGATTGTCTTATTTAGCATGAAACAATCGATAGTTTGCCCTTTTTCGATACTATCGATTTTTCACTCGATTGTTCATCTGAACAATCGTTTGAACTATAGATATCAAAATAATCAATGTTCAAGGAACACTTGACTCAGGGCCTGACCATGACAAGTTGGGACCCAAGGACGGGACACTTTCAGGGGCCTCTTTTTCAAAAGCGAGATTTGTTGGAAATTTGCTTGACAAAAAGTCAAATGGAGTATTATTAAAAATATAAAAAGTTTATAAAGTAAGGTTAATATTGTATTCCAAATTTTTTTTTATCACAAAGAAACAAATTTCAAACAATCAAATTTATAAATTAAAAGAGGAAAAACTTTGTTATACATAGCATTGCATTTCACTATCACAATGTATAGTAATATCCATGACAACAATATCTGCAGCATTATTCACAATTTCTGAGTAAATATTCGAAGAGTTCGAAAAGCTGATTTCACAATAAATTCGTCAAGACTTTCTTTAAATTTTTTTCTCTATCTTTCAAGAAGTCTTGTTTTTAAATTCTTTATATTAACTTCGACTTTGTGTGTTAGTTTGTTTGTCAATGAAAGCGGAATTTGCGGCTGTCTAATCAACCCCCTTACCATCATCCAATCAGGTTTAAACTTGGCAGATAGGTTCGATGTCGATGACAATGCATTCTATCAAATTTTGAGGTTGTTACTGTCACTCAAAGGTCGCTTTTATGGAATACTAATTAACCAACTTGGCATCATCCAATCGCATTAAAATAACATTGAACCGTTAATTGTTGAAACTCTTTCTTGTTGGCATTTTTTTTTTTTTTTAATAAATAAATAATAAAATTACTTTAATCAGTATAAATAAATTATATTTCTATGTGAGAGCACAAATTCACGTTCTTTTTTTAATAAAAAAAAATTGAAACGTAGTTTATCACTCATTTTGCTGATACAAATGTTTTTGATATCGACGCTGTGTTAATGAATACAAAAATTGACAATGCATATCCGATTTTTTAAGAACTCTATTTTTATGGGTTATATTATTTAAGATTTTAAATGAGGGTTTAACTTATTTGATTAAATACCACTCTGGGATACTAAACACACTTCAAGATTCATACAAAATGATTTTTAGGTAAATAATTCTTTTATACAGATAATAAAAGATAATTTGAATGTGAAACAAAAGTTACAGGTTTACAGCTAATTTCGGGGCAACCTAAAATATTGGGCCCAAGGGTCAGGTCTTGTGGGCTTAGTCGATAATCAGGGTCTGACTAGATAACTGGGTCAAGGCAAGTCTATAAACAAATTTAATAAGCTTCAAAACAAACAATAGTCCTCTACCACAGTCGCGCACGCACGCCACAAGTAGCGAGGGTAGGCGACTGCAGTGGACAACTCATGCCACAGACGCGACCACTAGCCACTGCTGTGGTTCTGTATAATAAGCTCCATAGGATATAATGGTCCGCAACGTGCGCGTTAGAAGCTAACGCGCGCGCTCACCACTCGAGTGGCTCTGTATAATAAGGCCCTAAGATAAGTTTTCAATCTCGGAAGAGTAGAAAAACTTCTCTCAGCTGTGGCTGCTGACACTGGCAGAATGGATAGGATTTTGAGCAAAACGTATATGCTGGGGAAGATGTTTTGGTCGCATTCATACAGCGACCCAATCGCTGAGTTTGGTAACATTTCGACCGACATCCACTTTCTTTTCCACAGCTCCCATTCGCCTTCAATCACATCTTTGTAAGTAAGAAGATCATCTTCATAAAAGGAGATGCATGGTTCAATATCTTAAACTCTTCCCAACAGCGTGTTGCGGAATAAGGTTTTGCAAGGAAGAAATTGTTTCTTTATGAGGCAAAAAGCGCTCATTTAATGAAGATATCATATCATCTAAGTAGGGCGTAAAAATTGTTATTCTATAGTATTCTTTAGTTGTTTTGTAGGATTTTCTAGGTTGTCTTATAGGAGAATTCTGAAGTGTTTAACAACGTGGGGATCCGAGCAATGTTGAATATGTATACAATGCTACTTTTGGAGGTTGGAGATGGCTGCTAAGAAAGAGCCGGTTTGAGGCTTTCTGGACACCCCTTGTCACCTATTGTACTAGTGAAGCAGAGTCCCTGGGGGGGGGAGGGATCATGGACTAGACAAGTACAAGATCTCCCATCCCCAGGACTCTGAAAGCCTTTTGTCGGATGAAAGTCCGCGCCAACGGGACTAGACATCGCGTATCACGTCGACTAGTCATCACGCCTGAAGTCTGGAGTGCTACATTCAGAGCAGATTCAACTTAATTCGATTCGTTAATAATTCCAGTGCTTTGTCTGTCCAATTTCAAAAAATTAGAAAATAACGAAAACTTGTGTTAATTTCAAATTTTAATTATCCAAGCATAAATAGATCTATTTCTGACTTTCGAGGTTTGAAAATTTCGGGGGGGGGGGAGGGGGCTGCAGCCCCATCAGCCATCGCCTGCTTTTTCTAGCCTCTCGATTCAAAAGAAAGCGAATCAAAAGCTCTTTCAAGCTCCATTAATATTCCCTGTAATAATACTTTTAAATGAGGTTTTACAAATGACTGATGAATTAGGAATATGGTGAACAAAATCTTACTTTTTATAATACTATTTGATTTTTATTTGTTGCATTATTTTTATTTTCGACATTTTTATTAATTCATATATGAATGGGAACATTTAAAATAAAATAGCACTCATTATAATGTGTAATAAATTAATTTATTCTTAACAATTTAACAATAGTGGTATTTAAGCATTAAGTCATGGCTCTAATGCATCTCCCAAATACGAACCTATCCAGATTTTAACAAGATCAAACCGTATTACGCACGATGAATTCATTAAGAATTGAGCATTTTTACCTCTGATACATAAAATTTGTGAAAAACTGATGTCCAGTGAAGTTTATGCTATTAGTGTAAAGCTCTTTCTCCTTAAAACAATTTTTCAATTTAAATAGTAATTCTGAGTGCTATTTCTTAAGAAAAAGAACAGTAGAAGAAGTTTACCATTTAAATTCTATTTGTGAGACAATATCAAGAGAATGAGGGTCTATTCATAAAAAGTACTCTAAAAGTGTTTGAATTTAAAAAGTTCTTTAAAAAATCAACGATTTAAAAGACTTTGAGAAAAGACGATACAATGAGAAGAAAAGAAGTCACTTAATAGGCAGACTTTAATAGGCATGCAATAATAATTTATAGGTTTTTTTAAAATATTTTTAGGATTTAATGGATATTTTTATCAATATTATAAAAATGCGATGCATAAATTACGATATATAATCCAGTCATCTTAGTTTAGATAGAAACACAAACCATTCACAGATGATAAGTTAAAATATTAAAAAAAGTATCCACGCAGAGATTTTTTTTCTTCTTCCTAGATGTAGGCTATTGACCGCAAAAAAAAAAAACCCCACCTGCGGTACACCACGTAGTGATAAACGCTGCTTCTGAAGAAAGTAGAAAAACAAACCCAGTACAAGATTAAAACATGACCTCTAGGAAAGGAAGCGTCTGGTGACCTTAGCCTACATTGTTTCTATGGTTGGCAGTTCTTTTAGAAGGTCTTTATTGCTGAGCCAGGACATTTTTCTTCCTTGAATGTTTTTATTTTCACTTTTTTGCCACACCCTCGTACCCACCGAAGTAAAACTTCTCAAAATAGACCTCTTCCTCAACTCAAATGAGCCTTTCGAGTCGCTAGATTACAATTATTTTCACTGTATATAATAAGGAATAAAGCTACTATGATCGCTTATGAAACAGAAAAATGTGTAAACAGATATTCTATGATTGCGATAAGTTAGATACGGGTGTGAAATGATATCAATCAACTACATTTATGAAATCTATAATTTGAGTAAAATTACTATCAAACTTCCTAGATTATAGTAAACAAGAAAAATCAAGAACTGACTCGCGAGGTTGCGGGTTCGAGTCCCGTGTTAGGCATGGGTGTTTGTAAATGTATGTTGGCTTGTCTAATGACGAATGTTTCGGCGCAATATAGCAAAGCCTTCGTGTTGCTGACGGCGCCAGATAATCTGAATACAACCAACCAAGAACTGACTTGGATTTTATTAGTTCTTAAAGTACTTAACTCAATGACCTTGGAACTTTTAACACAATGGAGTGTGTACTTATTCAAAGACTGAAAAAAAAAATTAAAAAAAAAAAATGACTAGCTTTTATGCTGATTTTTTTTTTACACTGTCCTTGATGAAAATCTCAATGAGTATTGGAATTAACTTTGTACGTACTAAATATACATATTTATTTTCTCTACGACTAATTCTAAATTGGCAAGGATTACACTTGTACTTGATATGGAAATCATTAAGACACTGACATTAATACTAAATTACTAATTACTTCTACTATTTGAATATAAACGTACAATTTTCATAAAGGAATAAATGCTCCAATATAGTCAAGCTGTTATATAACTAATTAAGGACTAATCCAGTCTTTGAAAGCAGCTATCATGATTGTGTGCATAAGGATCTTTATATTTTCCTTGTATTTGGCTAAAGTAGCTAAACCCTTATGGAAAAGCTGCCTATGGCTCAGATATGGACCATATCTGAAATCGCCCCTTCATATATGTTTATACCTGGAAAATCCCAGATCTAGCAGCCGACCAAACGGTATAGTGGTTAGCGAGCTGGCTTCTAGACCGCGAGGTTGCGGGTTCGAGTCCCGTGTTAGGCATGGGTGTTTGTAAATGTATGTTGGCTTGTCTAATGGCGAATGTTTCGGCGCATTATAGCCCTCATGTTGCTGACGGCGCCAGATAATCTGAATACAACCAACCAACCCAGATCTAGCATAATCATATATGGTAGTATATGGTCCATATATGGAGAATTACATATCTGAAAATGAATTTTTGTACTATGTAATATTTTCCCCTAATAGCTATGACTGTACGGTGATTTCACTGAAAACGAACGAACTTAAAGACCATCAATTGGTGTTTGTATTTCGATATCGATATTACAACTTATTTCCATCTTCTGTAAATTCATCTTTCAAGTATAAACCACCGGCCACCAGTGCCTTTTCGAATCTGGCAACCTCGGCAACACGAGACGAGTGAATGAAGCAATGTGTTTGTGTACATTTGAAGATCATAATTTTATAGAATGAAAAGGTTTGCTATCTAAAAACAAAGACATTAATGAAACCTAAAAAATTAATTTTTTAAATAAATTGCTGATATTTTTACAGAGGATGCCAATATTGTTTATCCTAAACGCTTAATCAATAATTTTTTATCTAAACCAAATTGGGAGCTTTTAAAATTTGCTAATCCCTATCAAGGTTAAACTGTATCGATGAGAGCCAACTATGAATTTTATTGTTCAAAATTGTAAAAAGGTTCTATTTTAGAGGATGCGATTTTATTTTCATTTGTAAACAACTCGAACAATTTTGTTTACTTTTCCAATACATGTAATGAGATATAGGAAATGTTATAAATTCTATATCGTTGTGATAATTTGGTAAATGTTTATTTAAAAAATGTATTAGGATGCGACGAATGGCGAATTTGGGCGAATAATGAATATTCGGCCAATGGACAAGAAGAATATCTGATGTATTGTTTCCTGTAAAATTCATCTTAATTACCACTTATAGCAGTGGCGGCTCGTGCACTACAGCCAGATCTAAATTTATTAGTTCAAAACTAAATTTATACATTTTACAATTTTCTAAAATAAATCCAATTTCTACGGAAAGTGTAAGAAAAATCCGTTGTTGCTTCAAAACCTAAAGAAATAAAGAAAAAAAAACAAAAAAAAAAAAACGCTTCCAGTCTACTCAATCTTCCTGTGAAAACAGCAACCGATGCAGCCAAGTGACCCTGGAAAGAGTTTTCGGCAGCGACGTTGCCATGGTAACACCGAAAGAACCAGATACTTGCCCTCCTTGCAGTATATAGGGTGTTTGCCAGTCAGCACTTTTCGAACTTCGGCAAACCATCAGAATTCGGTGAACTGATTGGTCGAAAATTACCGTGGGTAGAGGGAAGTGGGAGCGAACCTAAAAATCTCTTCAAACGGACGATAGTGTGTGTTTTATTGGAAACACCATTTAGAAGATTGAAAGAAGATTATAAACACACGAACTAATTAAAGAAGATGGATCAACACCAAAGTTGTCTATCCATCAAAGAAAAAAACCAGCATGATCGTAAGTTACAAATTTCTTGGTATGAACTTTTTATAATGTATGATACAAATGTTAGTATTTTGTACAGATTGAAACGAAACTTCGATTTGAATTTGCATTCATTTTTTTGTGATGTACCCACTTGAAATATCGCGAAAATAGATCAAATGTGTTTATAGTTTTTCTGCTTTAAAATAATCTCTAGATGGAATTTTTGCAAGGTAATTGTATCATCTGAAGGCTAGAGAGTTATTTTATTAGTATACTATTTTATTCTGAAAATGAATTTGAATATTTAAACTCGTTATCTAAAAAATCGTGTTTTTGGTACGTGAAACGTTGTTTAAATAGTGATGACTGAAGTTTGATATAATCTTTTTGAAAAATGATTTGATAATGCAATCTGCATTAACTATAAGATGTTTTGAACCTCAGTCAAATTTATTGGAAAAGAATATAAATTTTGCTAGAATTTTAAATGCAAAAGTTTTTTTTTTTTTTTTAAGTTGAGATTTTTTCTACTTTCAATGTAAAAAAAATTCTGTTAAAAAATATATATATATATTCTAGATACTAGATGGAGGTTCATAGCATTAAGAATGATGTTACGAACAATTTCCAACCATAATTTTTTTTCTTGGCCAAAACTCTATTAATCACTGTTCAAAAGTATGCTAATTGTAACGAGTTAAATATTAATTAGTTAATTAATTTTTTAATACAACTGACATTTTTTTAGGTAAACATCATTACTTCAGGCATATAATAAATTTAAGGGCTCTGGCACTCCCTAGAATTCATAAAAAAAAAAATAAGAAGAAAATGCCGCGCATTATAAGTTGTGACAATGATAAATAAAAGCATATTTCTATAGAGTAGTATTCTACAATAATAATAAATTGGCAATTTAAATAAGTTTGAAATAAGAATAGAGTGATTAACAAGAAATATTTATTTTATCGTAAAAAAGCGTAGGGTGCTTGATGTCAATTGTTGAAAATATTTAATGACAGATATTGGTAAAAATAGAGCCATTATGAAAATATCTTAAAAAACACACCACGCTTTTTTACGATAAAATAAATATTTCTTGTTAATCACTCTATTCTTATTTCAAACTTATTTAAAATTATTTTCTACTTTTTAGTTCACTTTTCTATTAAAGCGTATTTTTTAGTTTTTTAAATTATTAATTATTTTCTACTTTTTAGTTTGGTTTTCTATTGAAGCCTGTTTTTTTAAGTTTTTAAACTATTAATTATTTTTTCTGTAAACTATATTTTTTTTTAGTTAGTGTACAAAACTCTCCAGTTGTTTCTGCCAATAGTCACATGCTTGTCTCAAATTTAAGCCATGTGTATGCCTTAGTACACACCGTATTACTTGGCATGAAACACTACCATGTCTCTGAATATGAAAAATCGCTAATCCTGAAGATCCTGGTAAGGATAATGCGACTAAAAAAACACGCTTTGTATAACCTTCGTTCAAACGACAAATCTTTCAAACGGCACACCAGGGTAGGTTCCTGAGAAGGTTGGTTGGTTGGAATTTAACGGCGCAAGGGCAACACGAGCTAATCCTTGTGATAAAGCGACAAACTTATTGAATTATTGAATAGTCATCGGTCCTTAATAAGAATGCCAAATTTCGAGTTAATCCGACGTTTTGAAGGGGGTCAAAATCATGTTCAAAGATTCCGTTACATACTAACATACATACGTCTGAAGCTAATAAAAGCGTATTAAAAAAATATTCGGTCGCATAACATCCAGATATTTGGTCAAACCAAATATTCAGCTTAATGGCAGAATACCGAATATTGTGTCGTGGAAAATGTGTTGATAGTTTAAATTTATTTACTAGAATTATAAAATGTTATTGTTTTTCAGTTTGATGACTCCTTTAAAGATTCGAGGACTGTTGATTTCTCTTGAAGGACTTATTTTTTATTGATCTTTATTTTCTAGTTTTGCTTGATAGATTGCCTAGTGTGAGTTTCTTAAGCTTTTTTGTATTTAAGATTTCCTTTTGAAAAAGGCATCCTGAAAGGCATCTCTATCTTGAATTTTACAGATAATGTCATTACAGTGAGAATGCCTCTCGTGTAGATAGCCTTGTACCAAAGCCATCAATCGAAGCAACCTTACCATGCTCGAAAAATATGTCACCTATAAGTAAATACAATTTTTGTCAAAATTCCATTACAGTTGTACTTTTGTATAATAATTTCTTTTACCGATATCTATTTTTAAGCATTTAAAAAGATTTAAGTGAAAACCCTTTTTACACATTAATTTAGTCGAATTTTTGTTACTACCCGAGAAGTTTTTCAGGCAATTTATTTTTCAAACTGTGGGATACTTTTTGTTTCTGTGGATTTGATTGAAACGAAGGCTATTCGAGCAGTTATACTTCCTCATTTAAAATTTGACCGTGGCCATTACTGCGTAAAGACCTTCTACAGTAAGAAACCTTTTTCTTTGTTATTCACAACAAATTTAAAAAAAAAGGTAACTCCAGACAAAAATAATTAATAGTTTAAAAAACAGGCTTTATAGAAAAGTGAACTAAAAGGTAGAAAATAATTTTAAATAAGTTTGAAATAAGAATAGTGATTAACAAAAACTATTTATTTTATCGTAAAAAAAGCGTGGGGTGCTTTTTAAGATATTTTCATAATGGCTCTACTTTTACCAATATCTGTCATTAAATATTTACAACAATTGACATCAAGCACTCCACGCTTTTTTACGATAAAATAAATATTTCTTGTTAATCACTCTATTCTTATTTCAAACTTATTTAAAATTATTTTCTACTTTTTAGTTCACTTTTCTATTAAAGCGTGTTTTTTAGTTTTTTAAACTATTAATTATATTTTCTGTAAACAATTTTTTTTTAGTTAATTATTTTAGTTAAGTGTACAAAACTTTCCAGTTGTTCCTGCCAATAGTCACATGCTTGTCTCAAATTTAAGTCATGTGTATGCCTTAGTACACGCAGTATTACTTGGCATAAAACACTACCATGTCTCTGAATATGAAAAATCACTAATCCTGAAGATCCTGGTAAGGATAATTCGACTAAAAAAACACGCTTTGTATAACCTTCGTGTCCACGACAAATCTTTCAAATGTCTTATCGATTATCGATGATGGGTTCTGTGATTACTGGGATTGTAACGGGTAACGGCACACCAGGGTTCGATTCCGGAGAAGGTTGGTTGGTTGGAATATAACGGCGCAAGAGCAACACGAGCTAATCCTTGTGATAAAGCGACAAAATTAATGAATTATTGTATTGTCATTGGTCTTTGACAAGTGTGCAAAGTTTGAATCAAATTTGATCGCTCAAAGTAGGGCAAAATCGAGCCCAAAAGAGTCGGTTACAAGCAAACATACAGGTGAAACTAATAAAAGCGTGTAATAAAAACAAAAGTTTGTCGATAAAAGTACTAACCACTACCCTTTAATTTTTTACTTTTATTAATTTCCTTTGAATAGTGATAATATTAAGGGATTTAAGTACTTTTCACTATTCACGCTTCATACTTCTGCCTTCTTATTTAGGATTCTAAGAAAGTCCCATCCATTATTGTTCAAAGCATTTTCTGCAGTTATTTTTATTAATTTGAAGTTTCTGTCATTGGGGCATAGCCTTTCTGACTTAACACAATCAGTGCCATTTATCTATGACCTAATTTTATGTCGTCTTTTATTGAGTTTTACTTTCTTGCATTTATGCCTAACCTCTACTTTTCTTATGAAAATTTTGACTTACAAATTTTTTCATTGTTTTACTAATAAATCGATAATTGAAAAATCTTTCTGTATAGACTGACTTCAGTAAAAATTAATCAAGACAGAAGAATTACCATTGCATTTTGAAAATTTCTCGTATAAAATGTTTAGATATTCTGCATCATAGCGTGTTTCATCTACAAAATGTATTATCAAAAGCCAATAGTATTAGTAACATATTAAAATTTCTCTTTTTATTGTTTTAAAAAGATTTTTCATTCAAAAAAGGAATTATTTCTGAATAGAAAATCTTTTTTAAAACACCAAAAGAGAAACTTTTTGATATTTCAATATGTTACTTAAACTATTCGCTTTGTAGTAGTTTAATTATAAATTTTGTAGACGAAATGCGCTAATATGCGGTGTTAACCTGGCAAATCACACAAATATATTGCAAAAGAGGCACAAGTCTAATTCGTTATTGTACATTTCACCCAAATAAAATGACTTGTCTCGCTTATTGTAGATATTATTCTGCACAAACGAGTTAAATGTAAGTAAAATTTGTTTTGTGATGAGCAGTTTTGAAGGGGAAAATTAAATATGACAATTTAAAATTGTGTCAATCGTTTGACGTTTATTGCTCTTCAGTGATTAAATATTGTTCATTGCTGTTCAGTCATTTAATGAAGGTATTTTGTATTTTATAGGAGAAGCACATATACACTTCAACCAGGATGCTGTGACATTAACTCAATTGTGGACTGCCTAGTAGGATTTCTTGTATTAGAAACAAAAATACTTTGGAAGACTCTTTGGGAGTCATCTTCACTCGCAATTATTCAAGAATGCATTGTGAAACTGTTGCAACAAGAAAAATTCAATTAATCCAACAGGCTTGAATGCTATTGAAATGCCAGAAAAAAATTTAACTGTGGACTGCACCATAGAAATATCAAGTTTAAAGTGCTGTTTATTCAAGTTCTATCGAAATTTGTTTTCAATTTCTCGATAGATAACAGCCCATGATCAAAGCCCTAATTCAGATACTCAGGAAACTATTTGGATCCCGCACAAGACCAACCATGTATTCTAATTTAAAAGTTTGATACTTTTTATGTTTTGGGGCATCATTTTTTATGATGGGATTTGACTGATACATCAGCAAAAAAATTATGCAATTTTTTTATATGAATTAACTTTAATTTTTATTTGTTTAGATTTCAAGTAATACTATAAATAAAAAACTGTGACAAATGGGTCGGCAAAGACTATTTAATTCAGATTGAAATCTATGTAAATTGTGCTGCTGTTTAGGAGGACAATAATTTACTTTTTATGATATTACTTTTATAATATTTTAGATGTAAATTTGTATTTTCACATACATTATTCTGTTTTTCAAAAGACCATTTAGAAGGCCAAAACTAATTATGTTGAAAATTTCAGCGCTGTAGTCCTATTAGAAATCATTTTATGTAATATTAATTTATGAAAAAAATAATTAAAAAAAACGCTAATTAAAATTTTAAAATTCTGTTTGTCAAAAGTCTAATTAGAACTCCAAAACTAATTACCTTGAAAATTTCAGAGCTGTAGCTGCATTAGAAATCGTTTTGTGAAATATTTGTAAATTAATTAAAAAAAAAATTAATGAAAAAAAGTAATCACAATTTTTAAAATCTGTTTGGCAAAAATCTAATTAGAAGGCTGAAACTACTTATGTTGAAAATTTCAGAGCTGTAGCCTTATTAGAAATCGTTTTGTAAAACTATTGTTAATTAATAAAAAAAAATTAAGTAATTTTTTTTTAATCCCAGAAACCTACTCAATAACTTCCCAAAGTTGCATGGCGATCGGATAAATGGTGTAGTAATGCATAAAGGACCAACAGACAGACATACATTCATTTTTATAAATATAGATTTATAATGTTTTAAAAAACAGACGATTAGAAAAAATAAATGGGAATGTTATTTTAATTGCAATCGGTAAATTGAAATATAATTTGATAGATTACTTAGTTAAATTAAATAAACAAACTATGCTTGATTTATATATATATACCCATTTTAAATTACTTTAGCACGAATTCAATTTAAACTTAAAATGGTGTTTTGATTTGGTTGGTTGTTTTCAGATTATCTGGCGCCGTCAGCAACACGAGGGCTATAATGCGCCGAAACATTCGTCATTAGACAAGCCAACATACATTTACAAACACCCATGCCAACACGGGACTCGAACCCGCAACCTCGCGGTCTAGAAGCTAGCACGCTAACCACTATACCGTTTGGTCGGCAAAATGGTGTTTTGAAATCTTTTCTAGCGTTTTTACTTTATTATACTGTTTCTGATCTTAAGAAAATTCATCATTTTAATTACAGGAGGAGAATCTGTCTGTAAGTGATTGCCTTCTTCTCTGCAAACAACATTTAAATTTATGGAATATATTATATACTGAGATATCTTTTGAAACATCAAATTATGTGTTATCATCAGTATCGAAGTAAAGGAAAAGTCTCTAATTTTGATACAAGTATGGGTGTCCAATAAATAATTATTTTATCTATCGGCAAGTTAGAAAACTACAACAAATTGTAATTGTAAATAACAAAAATTAAATTAATTGCAATTTTTGAAAGAAACTATGTTTACCTTAAATCCAGCAACGAGTGCCCAAAAAGAATATATTTTGTGCTGGATATATTTTCTTGAAACTGTAAAACTACCATTGCAATATGTGTCTTCTTGAGAACAATCTTTCTTAGGACCTTATTATACAGAGCGACTGCATCATGATTTCATTCAACATGTCTTCGTCAAGTGAAGATGAAGGAAGGAATACGAACCTTCTTATTAAGCCAAAGGTTTATTTCATACTCTGTATGACGAAGGTGACCATTTTTTATTTTTTTTGTAAATAACGTTTAATCTGTATGCTATAATTTTTTAGGTGTTACTTGACTTACTACAAGCACTTTACTTACTCTAACTGTAGCGCATCAAAGTTGTCCAATGTTTGGAAGAATAAGTTAATATTATCAGCAATTTTTTTCTTTTTCTTTCTAAGAGTATTAGTGTACTTAGCAGTTGAGTAAATTATTTAAAAACTTAAGGCAGTCTTCCGTCAACTTATGCAATTAATATATTCTGATTTGAAATTAAACGAAATTAATTCATTTTGTAAAGAATTTATGGAAATTGATACCTCTAAATACAGAAGATAATCCAGGATGAAAATTTGATACAAAAATAGAAGTATTTCGAAGCCACGCCACACTATGTACTTATTGGAACTGCGCAACATATATGTTTAAGCGACATGAAGCCATGAGCGCCGGCAAAATTACTTTCAAGGGATTGTAAATGGCCTCAAATGGAAGGCAAGGATGTTATTTTTTTATTTTAACTTTGATTTTTCAGTTGGATGTCCAAATGAAATTTTAATTAGTCGTTATGTATTAATTTATGTTTCGTTGAATATTTTAAAACGCACGCTTTTATTTCCTGCTAATCGTATCACTTTTCTCCACATTATTTCAAAAGCTCAAAAACCAGTTAGCTATAAGTGTATCATCTTGTACCTCCTTGGTGGCGTCAATGAATACTGTTTGGACCCCTCCCCTTCCCTGCAAAATGCTTATTACGCTTTAATTTATTTGAATTATCTTTTTATTTTCGCATTAAATTCCCATTTCATTATGCATTTTATTACAGCTGAAATATTTTTCCTCTAAAGTTTTTGCTTTTTTTGTCAAATAGCTTTTACTAAACAAGGCCGACCAAACGGTATAGTGGTTAGCGTGCTGGCTTCTAGACCGCGAGGTTGCGGGTTCGAGTCCCGCGTAGGCATGGGTGTTTGTAAATGTATGTTGGCTTGTCTAATGACGAAAGTTTCGGCGCATTATAGCCCTCGTGTTGCTGACGGCGCCAGATAATCTGAATACAACCAACCTTTTACTAAACAAATAATAATAATAAAATGAAATTTTCACAAGATTTGTTTCTATTACGAAACTAAATTTCAGTTATTCATTTGGACGTTTAATAAAGATGGAACAAGATTATTCGAAAACATGGTATGTGTGACGCACAAAAGTGAAAAATTGATGTTCTAAGGTGGAGTAGTGTACAAATGACATATACAACACCTAGGCACTAGTGGTCATTTTTGCCTAGTGGTTAGAACTCCTGTCTACTGATCTAGGAGTCCACGGTTCGACTCCCGTTAGCACTTCACCTACATTGGTGACTTGGATATTCAAACACATCAGTGGCCGCATCTACTGCACGATTTCCACACTATCATTTCAGCATCTCTCTGGTGACTCACTGCCACACGTAACTCACTCAACTCACACGCAAGCAACTCAATCGTTCCTCCCATCGCGACTCATTGGGAAGAGGCTATGTGGTGGAGTGAATGACCGATACAACACCTAGGCAATAGTGGTGACTTTTGCCTAGTGGTTAGAACCTAGTGGTTTACTTAGTAGTTAGCTATTAATCTAGGAGTGCCCGGTTCGACTCCCGTTAACGCATTTCGCTGAGTACTTTTATGCAACGTGCACAGCAAAATCTGTTTCAATAAGTTAGCCTTACTTGATTATCTCGTTGTTTGTACTTGTTTAATGTATTCTCTCATTTGACTTTGTTCTTGACGACACTTTCTCAACAAATCTATCATGCCATCCAGAACTGAAAAGACTGTTTCTCAAGTAAACCCTGATCTCGCCATTTTGGAGTTAAAAATGGTAAATAAAACCAATCCATGTCAATATAATGGTGTGATTGAAACGATATTCCACACTCCTAGTTTAATTTAAAGTTTAAAAAATTAACTTCAGTCATTCGAGATCATTTTGACCAAGCAAGTTCATCTGTAATATGAGTTGGACTTATTTCTGAATTAAACCCTACACATTTCTTTTTTGATATTAATTAAAAATACATTCTTTTGAAGAGGGAGGCAGCAACTTGGTGTAATTCTGGTGGTGTGAGGTCGTTCCAGCGTGACTTGAGGAGGGGAGAGTAAAAATTGTGTGTGACGTAATTTATGCACATCCTCTATAATATAATAGTGTATTATCAGAAAAAGTGGAGGTACAACTAGTGTATTATTGACTAGTGTATTTATTAAAAATGATACCAGAAATTATACGTATTTAACATTAAAAGTTGTAAAATAAGTAAAAAGCCATAACTACTGTCTATCTATAATAATAAAATCTATATTTAAAAAGCAGTTTGTCAGTGGCTCTATTCTTGTGGCCTTATAGGAAGAGACTTTCATTATGAGTAGAACTTTGAAACTTTAAACATAAGTAGTTTTAGCCTTTTAATTGTGCTTTTGACATACATAATGTTAAATTTTTGTAAAGTATGTTTAAAGTTTTCTTTTTTTTTTCAACATGACTTTAACGTAACGTTCGTCGTCGTCGGGCGTAACGTTCAGACACTTTCTACATAAGTAGTTATGGTCTTCGAATTGTATTTGTTTAAAGAAGAATGTAAAAAATTTCACTGCTTTTTTTAATTTCTAGGGGGTCGCACTAAATATAAAATTCAATATTTTTTTATTTTTTTGGGAAAAAATATCTGTATTCCCTGATTTCTGCTGAACATTTTAATATAAAAATTTGCCGATAATCTAAAAACTTCCGCAGTTATTTGAAAAAAGCAAAGAACATAGCAGCATTAGTGAATTGACTCTACATTTACAAATTCATTTTCTCAAAATGTGCTTTTTTGAATTTGCGTACAGGATTCTGATTCAATCGTCTAAAATTGTTGCTTGAAATTTTAGAGGTTGTTATGTAATATATGTATAAGTAGAGTTCTCATGTACATTATTCTCAATTTAAGTAATTATTATCATTCATTGTTATAATTTTTGCCCATTTCATGAGTTTAAATGTAGTATTATACCCTTTACAAACTGACTATCAATAAGCGTATAACTCTAAAATAGCAAACATAAGTAGTTCTGGCCTTCTAATTTTGTTTTTGCCAAACAGAATGTCAATATATTCCTATAAGGGTGAGGGGGGAAGGGGGGGGGGGGGGGTTACATTATTATACTAACAGGGAAAAGTTTTTCTCTTTTAATATACTGTTTGTAGACGCTGGGGAGGGGTTCTAACTCTAAGAGTTTGCGTAGTAACGTACTAGTAAACTTCTCACGATTGAAGCGAACCTGTGCTTGAGTAGCAATGGAAATTTTAGTGAGCGATGTGAACTTGAATTTGCGTAGCAATGAACCTTTCAGCGAGCGTAGCGAGACGGGTTTCGCGAAGCTTCAAAATCTGTGACCTATACATACACTTGCCAGACGTACCGGTTTGACCGGGACAGTCCCGGTTTTCAGACAAAATCTCGGTGTCCCGATTTACTTCAAGTCCCGGTAAAGATTTCACTTGATTTTATAGATGACGAAAAGAGTCTTAAAATAAGTAACTGTGAAGGATTTCTTAAGATAATTACTTTGTAATTTATTTATGTACTGTATAATAAGTGAAAACTATAGAAGAGTGATGGTCTTCTATTAAATAATGGTTGGTTGTTTGGGTTTTATTGGCGCAAGGGCAACACCTGAGTCGATGTCCCGGTTGAACATTTCAGAAATCTGACAAGCCTACCTATGAACAGTGACGGGTCTTTTCAACGCGGGAGCATATAGCTAGTACGATAATATAAGGAGCTGGTGGGAGTGTTTTGTATTTGAATTTTTAAAAAAAGATTTAAGTAGGGCAAATACTTTTTTTAAAAAAAGTATTGAAAATTAAAAAAAAAAATTGGACCGGCCATTTTTTAGACATTAACCAGCTCGGTGATTGCACTGGACAACCCTATGGCCAGTACGCCCCTGGCCATTCATATTTCTTGAACCATTCATACTTTGGCCTATATTATTTTAATGGTCCAGTTCCTTTTGGATCAACATGTTCAATTCTTCGAATTAAGTTAAAACCTACAGAAATTAAGTTTATCTACAGAAATAGTGGATTGTTACGTAAAAAATGTACAGCATATTTTAAATCCATAAAAATCTAGAAATCCAAATAGTACTTGTGATTATTAAGTTCTAACACTCCAATGGTACGCTACTTTCAAATACTAAATTGATACAGATAATAAATAAAGCAAGAAAGTAGATATACTTATAAAAGTAAAAAATAGGAATTTTACAGAAAAAAAAATAAAAGAAAAAAAAAAATAAACTCTGAATTTAATATGGTAAGTTTATTGAAAATTAAAAGTTAAAATTGTGTTGATACTAATGGGCGCAGGAAGGGGACACAAGAGGTTGCGGTTTTTATCCCCTTGGTTTTTAGAAATGAAGAAATAAGTGGATAATAGCGATAAAATTCTCCGCAAAAAAATAGTAGTCATGTGCTACTTAAAATAGATTTCAAATGATTCATTTGCACACAATATTGATGAATAACTACTAGATAATATTTCATTAAAAAATCTAACATTTTTAAAAATCAAATTTTGAAAACGAAAAAAACTTTTATTCCAATCTTTCTTTAAGACAGCTTTGTACCCCTTTGCAAATAATCATACAGGCGGCCATGTTCATACCCTAAAGAACTATCAATAAAAACCCATTTTATGTTCCATTCCCTTAGTCTAAAATTATTTTAATTAAAAACTTCCTACCTATTTAAAGTTGTCACAGGGAATTCGCAGTTTACAATATATTAAGACTAACATAAGTGTTCTAAAATGAAACTTAGTTTTTGCGGGAATTTTCAAACTTGAAATTTATTTGATTTTTCTTATTTTCTTGTTGCCCTTTAGCCATCACAAGTGAAAGAAGAAATAACATGGGAATGAATCTGCAGCGCTCCAATGTGATTGGATCGTCAGAATTGGAATTATGAATAGTTGGTACATTATAGCTTAGAGTGACATTGACCTCTTAAAAGTTTCTGTTTTAAATTTATATATATTTTTTTTTACTTTGCGCATTCTTCCCTTTCATTACTTGACAGCCGATTCGTCAAACTCAGTTTGGGCTGCCTTCCAATATTTTTAATACTGTTGTTCTACTATTTTTTTCTCCCTTTTTTAGTTTTTTCTTTCAATTCAGTTTCATTCGGAATTGGATTAAAAAACGAATGCAATAAAATTTCAGAAATTGGCGGACTCTTCAACTTTAGGGCCTAAACGCTTCCCCCTCCCACCTGCTAGCGTTGGCCCTGCACATGGGCAATACAACTATTTTTAATACATCCAGATAATACCTATTTGCAATGCATTCATGTTATACATACGGGTAATACGAAAGTGCAAATACATGCAATATTATGTATAAACTATATAGCCTCAGTAAAAGCTTTTTTCTACAACGTAGTGCAAAATTTTATTTTTATATCCTGAACAGATATACAGCCCGATAACATTGCCAAGAGAAAAACAATCATCGCTTACAATTATTTCTCTCTAAATTTCATCAATCAATCGTATTCTTTTGCTTGAAACAATCGATACTATCGATAGTATTGTACTTTTTCGTTACTATCGATTTTTCACTCGATTGTTCATCTGAACAATCGTTTGAACTAATCGGTGTTTAAGGAACACTTGACACAGGACATGACACCATGACAAGTTGGTACCCAAGGCCATGACAATTTCAAAAGCGGTTTCATTCTTAATCGATTAAAAAGGGAATTTGTTGGAAATTTGCTTGACACAAAGTCATATGAATTAATATTAAATATGGGAAAAGTTGACAAATTAATGTTAATATTGTTTTCTAAAAGTTTTTTTTAATCACAAATAAAGAAACAAGTTTCAAACAATCAAATGTATAGATCAAAAGAGGAAGTACTTTTTTATGTATAGCATTGCATTTCACTATCACAATGTGTAGTAATCCGTGCAAACAATATCTGCAGAATTATTCACAACTTCAGGCCGACCAAACGGTATAGTGGTTAGCGTGCTAGCTTCTGGACCGCGAGGTTGCGGGTTCGAGTCCCGTGTTGGCATGGGTGTTTGTAAATGTATGTTGGCTTGTCTAATGACGAAATGTTTCGGCGCATTATAGCCCTCGTGTTGCTGACGGCGCCAGATAATCTGAATACAACCAACCACAACTTCAGAGTGCTGATCTCACAATAAATTCGTCAAGACTTTCTTTCACTATCTTTCAAGATATCTTGTTTTGAAATTCTTTATATTAACTTCAATTTTGTGTGTTTGTTTGTCTATGGGAGCGGAATCTGAGGCGGTCTCTCCTTGCCATCATCAAATCAAACTGAAACTTGGCAGATAGGGTCGATGACAATGCACTCTATCAAATTTTGGGGCTGTTATGTCATTAAAAGGTCCCTTTTACGGAATACTAACATACCAACGCATTAATATAACAGTTCACCGTTCATTGCTGAAGCTCTTTCTTGTTGGCAATTTTTTTTTTAATAAAAAAATAATAAAATTACTTTAATCAATATAAATAAATTATATTTCTATGTGAGAGCATAAATTCCCGTTCATTTTTAATAAATATATTTTGAAACGTAATTTGCCACACATTTTTCTGGTAGAAATGTTTTTGATATCGGAGCTGTGTTAATGAATACAAAAATTGACAATGCATATAAAGGATTTTTTAAAAACTCTGTCTTTATGGGTTATATTATTTAAACTTTAAAAAATATGGTTTGGTTTATTTGATTAAATACGCACTAGGATACCAAAGACAGTTCCAGATTAATACAAAATGATTTTTAAGTAAAAATTATTTTATATAGATTATAAAAGGTATTCACATAACTTTGTGAAACAAAAATTATAGGTTTACAGCTAATTTCGTGGCCCCCTAAAATCTTGGGCCCAAAGTTCAGGTCTTATGGGCTTAGTCGATGATTAGGGGCTGACTAGGTAACAGGGTCAAGGCAAGTCTATAACAAAAATATAATAAGAACAAACTATAGTCCTCTACCACCGCCACAATCGCGTACGAGTGCTACAAGAAGGGAAGGTAGGCGACCGGAGAGGTCATAGACGCGACCCTAGCCAGACCACGATTCCTCAGTATAATAATGAGCTGTAGAGTGGATTGTGAAGCGTTGGCTTCTCACTACCCACTGTTGTGGTTAAGCTCCATAAGGTTGCATGGTCCGTGTAGAGTGGTTTGTGTGCACGTCTGAAGCTGTGGCGCGCGTTCGTTACTCGAGTCGCTGTAAGGCCCTTAGGTTAGTTTTCCTTTTCATTGTTTCCCTTCTTTTAACAAAGGCTAATTTTTCAGAAAATCGCTCTTACTTCTTTTTCACCTTTGAAGCTACAAGATCATTTTTTTGGGATTTGTTGTCAACAACTCCGAAAAGTTGTCGGCAAAGTAAAAAACTTTCTGTTTTTCCAGCTGCTGTTAAACGAGAACAATGTCCTTTGTAACTTGACCACCAAATGAAAATAAAGGATCTGTTCAGATTTTTTTAAGCTTAACATGGTCAAAAGAAGAAGACAAATTTGGTGCTAGCAAGTAACCCTCACCTGGACCAGATTGAGGCCTTGACACAAAGTCGCTTGAAACAGGAACTGTACGATCACCAGTCGAAAAATGAAGCAAAATTAAAAAAAATAAGGACTCTCTGCTAAATGTTGAATTTTATACTCGTTGAATAATCACACGAGAAGAGTAATTAACAATATTAATTTGAGTTCCTCGATTTAATTTATGTAAAATTTCTGTTTACCCTAACCTGATGTTAATGCGTTTAACCAGTATGTTCTTGCATTTATTTTTACCTAATTTTTGAATGTTTCTCTTAGTGTAACATAGTAAAAACATATTAACAATTGAAAATTCAGTGAAATAGATGTAGAGGCTATTTTTGGAAGAAAGTTATTTCATGTGCCTCGGAATTAACGCGCTTGAAATTTAACACAATAATTCCAAGAATATACGTATTGCTATTTTCCCCCTAGAAAGTTGGCGTCTAAATGGTTTCTAATTTTGACGAATGAAATTTTAAAAGCTTGTTTTGGCAGAATGTTTGTTTCTAAACATTCATTTGGTCTTAAGATAAATAATGTTTTGTTGGAAGTTATGGAAGTTGAATTGCCTCAACAAATGCGCCGACCAAACGGTATAGTGGTTAGCGTGCTGGCTTCTAGACCGCGAGGTTGCGGGTTCGAGTCCCGTGTTTGGCATGGGTGTTTGTAAATGTATGTTGGTTTGTTAAATGACGAAATGTTTCGGCGCATTATAGCCCTCGTGTTGCTGACGGCGCCAGATAATCTGAATACAACCAACCAACCAACCAAGCCTCAACAAATGGAGTGCAGAGGATGCAATAACTCAAAATATTTTTGTTTCATTGTTTTATATCTGGGAATATTCTTAAATGTTTTTTTTACTCAAACTTCCGTATTTTGAATTTAGATGCTCACATTTCGTAAAAATATGCAAACATCGTATTCAACAAAATATATGTTTAGTTTTTGTTCAAAAAATTTAATAATAACTTACATTCTATAAGTTACCAGAAATTCAAATAATTAATAGTTTAAAAAACTAAAAAACACGCTTTAATAGAAAAGTGAACTAAAAAGTAGAAAATAATTTTAAATAAGTTTGAAATAAGAATAGAGTGATTAACAAGAAATATTTATTTTATCGTAAAAAAGCATGGGGTGCTTTTTAAGATATTTTCTTAATGGCTCTACTTTTACCAATATATATACAACAATTGACATCAAGCACCCCACGCTTTTTTACGATAAAATAAATATTTCTTGTTAATCACTCTATTCTTATTTCAAACTTATTTAAAATTATTTTCTACTTTTTAGTTCACTTTTCTATTAAAGCGTGTTTTTTAGTTTTTTAAACTATTAATTATTTTTTCTGTAAACTATAAATTTTTTTTAGTTAATTTTTTTAGTTAAGTGCACAAAACTCTCCAGTTGTTCTTGCCAATAGTCACATGCTTGTCTCAAATTTAAGTCATGTGTATGTCTTAGTACACGCCGTATTACTAGGCACAAAATACTACCTTGTCTCTGAATATGAAAAATCACTAATCCTGCAGATCCTGGTAAAGATAATGCGACTAAAAAAACACGCTTTGTATAACCGTCATTCCCACGACAAATCTTTCAAATGTCTGCCTTATCAACTGTCGATGATAGGTTTTGTGATTACTGGGATTGTAACGGGTAACGGCACACCAGGGTTCGATTCCGGAGAAGGTTGGTTGGTTGGAATTTAACGGCGCAAAGGCACACGAGCTAATCCTTGTGATAAAGCGACAAACTTAAAAAAACATTGTAATGTCATCGGGTCTTTGACAGGTGTTCAAAGTTTGAATATACAGGTGAAACTAATAAAAGCGTGTTAAAAAGGGAATTTCGGTAATTTTTTTTATGGTGAACTAAAATTAAAAAGCCACTTTCGATCGAGGTTGTAGACTTCTTTAAAGTTATACTTAAATAAGTGATCGGCGAGGCCTGGTAGTTTCCCTTATTGGTCTTGACGCAGACACTCCGGGTCTTAGGAAAACAAAAAAATCTATAATCCTGATTATCCTAGTAAGGATAACAGGTCAAACTGTTTAAAATATTGAATTGTCATCGGTCCTTAATAAGAATGCCAAATTTCGAGTTAATCCGACGTTTTGAAGGGGGTCAAAATCATGTTCAAAGATTCCGTTACATACTAACATACGTCTGAAGCTAATAAAAGCTTGTTAATTAATAGTAATAATGAAGAAGTGCCTCACAGCCCTTAGATTCAGTATACTTAAATGTATCATAAAATGTTTTCTAGAAGGAAATAAGAACATATTAGAAGTAAGCCATAATAATTTTGAATTATCTTTTTAGTTTTAACGTTTAGAAAATGACCCTACCAAAATATTGACAATAATTACTTTATGCGATTGAGCCAAAATAATATGTTGAATTGAAGGGTAGTAACATAAACCTAAAGCATTAAATGGTGAGTTCATTCCGAGTGTTACTTTTAATCATATTGTTTGGATTGGAGGTTCTGTTAAAAAAAAAAAAAACTATGTGTCACATTGGAGAAAACCTAGACCATATCCAAAAACTATCTATTTTAGTAAAGAAAATTTGTTTGGATTGATATAAAATGTAAAGAAGATATGGATTTTATTTATTGAACAATCAGGATCTGTTCCTTTGCAGTGAATAGGCAGTTATTGAGCTAAACTAAAGTGTGAAAAATTTGTTACTAGATAAGCTATTTATGTACTATTATGTTTATTAATATTTGTTACCCACTTAAGCAATTAACTCATTCAAATAAAGTTACTTAATAATTTTCAGTAGATGTTTTCTCAAATACAGATACACCTAAGTTGATTTCATATCAATTTTGTTATTGGAATGAAGTTGCTAAAGGTTTTGGATAATTTCCCTGTAAAGCACGTGTCCCAATGCAACGTGCTAGTTATTTAAACTCAAGTGTCGAAATTTAAATTAAAATAAAAAGTTTTGATCTGATCCTTAGTAAATGATTGAAGAAATAGGTACGTCTTATAAATAGTGCCTTGCGCTGGTAAATAGGAAGACTGCCAAATGGTAGAACGGCATGAGTAACACAGATCCAGAGTCGCTGTACGTTTGGAACAACAATAAACCAACTTCTACACAATATGTAGCTAAAAGTAACATTTGGCTTAGACGGCATGGAAGGAGAGTTAAGTTGGTGAACCTTGAAAGAGCTCTTACATGGAAAGAAGAATTGTGTCTTTATATATATAGTTCGAATTAGCTTAAACCTTTTTGATGAGATTGACATGAGGCAATTGCTAAAGTTGTTTAACGACAGCATTTCAGTTTTTTTTTTTTTATTTGTCTTCGTTTCATGTTTATCTACTTGAGTCGGTTTAGACAATTATGTACTATTCTGATTAGATTATTCTGATGTAGCATTAAGTAGCATAATTTCAAAACAAATAGTTAAAAAAAAAAAACGATTTTTTTTTTTTCTTAGTTTGGTTCTTAACGATTCATGACTTTTAAAGCTTCATAACTTAAAGAAAATTTGTTTTCATCGAAATCTTTTTATGGAGGAAGAGGAAATAAATGCTGAATAATCTAGCTGTTAGAACTTAGATTTGAATTTTGTGCATTACTAATTTTAGGGACAACTAATTTCTACAATATATTAATTGAGACAAATAGTTTTCAAGGGAGTAAGTCTACATAAAAATATTAAATGTTCTTTAATTAAAAATGTTCTCTATATACTTGATTATTATGTATTTATTGTATTGTATTATTATGTATTTATTGTATTGTATTATTATGTATTTATTGTATTGTATTATTATGTATTTATATATATTAATATAGTTTAGTTCTAAAATTTGAACCCTCAGAAGTATTATTTTATTAAATACGCATCAAACAAGGAAAACAACTTTCGTCTTTATTAAAAAATGGACCAGAGAGAGTGTAATTTCGGACTTATCAAAAAGATACTAAATGAGTAGATTGTAATACCACCTGACAGAGTGTCATCAAATAATTAAAAAAATAATAAATAATCGAAGAAAATACCAATCATCATGCAGTACTAAAAAAAATCCGAAACAATGGAATGAAAAGTTCAGTTGTAATCCGTGGAAGGGTATATAGTTTTTCTGTCATAAGTGGTCATCTACATATTAGAACTAAACGAAACTTTAAAAAGTTCACTGGAATCCCCATAATATTATGCTATGTTTAGATTTAGTCCAAAAAAAACACGTCTAAATACCAAATTTCATTATTTTCTAATAAGTAATTTAAATGATGATAAGGAAATGACAAATAAATATTAAAAATAATTTTTTTATCAGTTAAAAATTTCTGTTTCAAATGATAGTTCGTTAAAGGCCAAATGTAAATAGCATGAAGTCTCTTAATAATTAATTATTAATTACAAATACAATATATATATTTTTTTTAAAAAGAAATATTTTTTGCTTTCCTAAGATTTATCATGGTAGAACCCCCCCCCCCCCCCCACCCCAGATTTTTTTAATTTTCATCTTGATGTTTAATTCTCAATATTTTAACAAAAATGTAGACAAAAAGAACCTTACTTTAAGGGACAGTATACTAGATTATTTATGAAAGTAAAAACATTTGAAGTAAAAAAAAAAATATTTTAGTGTTAAGGGGTCTTGGAACCCCTTGTTTTCACAAAAAATAATAAAAATATAAATTTCCTATTTTTTGCGAGTTTATAATCTTTGAAACCTTCTTCTTATTCTGGCAAGTTTTTGAGCTGATCCGATAACTGAAATTGCAGAAAAACTATATTTTTATGGAGAATTTATCATTGCTGGAATAGTTCCTTCGATGTTTCAAACGCTTTTCTCAGTTCGTGATTTTCGAAATCCCCACCTTACTCAAAATGCTAAAACTTCCACAAATATGAATGAAATGACTTGAATTTTTTTGTGTGTCATTCTTAATATCTATTTGTCAAAAATATGTATAGATTTATTAATAAAATAAGAATTTTTTTCACATATTTAAATGTTGAAAAATACCCATTTCTTCTGCTTTTTTCACATATAGGTACAGTAATTATCGTTTTTCTCAAAAACTATCTTACTTATTTTAAATCAGATGCCCAGAAAGTTAGAGTATATTACTAGGAAATTTTTTTTTAAAAAATCGGGAAAATATATTGAAAATTGAAAAAGAAGATAGAATTTGAAATTTGATGAATTTTTTTTTAAATTTAGAGCACTATGTGAATTTTTTTGTACTAAAATTTAGTTTTTACTGAGTAATACTTCCAAATATGTAAAAATTATAATTTTAAAGGCTTAAGTAAAAAAAAAAAGTTTGAAGGGTACCAAGTCTTCTTAAAATTTTAAAATATTTATTTTATATTTCTAAAGTGTTGGCACCATAATTGGAAAACATAACAATTTTTATTTTTTCAGTAGTATAGATTCAAATCTTCAGAAAATTACAGAGTACATACACCATCGAAGTCTAACTTTCAAAAAGCTTTTAAAAAACCTCTGGTCAGAATGATCTGCAATTTATCATGTAGATACTCGAAAAGAGAAACTTAATGGAAAAAAACCTATTTTGAACAATTTGTTCCTTTATAAGATGGCCAGGTGCTGCCCCTACGCCAATAACACTCAATCAAACCAAACTCAAACTTTATAAGATACCACTTTTTCCCTTTTCGCGTATATTCATGTAAATTCTTATCATTCTGATGAGTGTTTCTTTTTTTTTTTTTTTACAGTTTTTGAAATTTAAACTTTAATTATATTTTCTCCGGGTTGACTCCGGGGTGTATATAATTAAAGTTGAACTTTCAAAAGAATAACATTTTTGCTTGTGTCAGATCATGACTTTTAAAAAGTAATGGTACACTGTAAATGCTGTTGTCTTAAATATGTCTGAAAGTTAGCTTCAGACACATTAAGTGGTTTATTCGGCAAACATTTATCAATATCAGACATCACGCGTGTCTGTATCTTTCTGAATTTCCATTTAGTCACGATAAGTGTCTTACAAGCTAAATGAATGATCAAAATATGACATTTAGTTTTCAGATATGAAATAATAAGCGTTAACTGTCTTAAATATGCTTCTATATAGCGCAACTTAAAATGTGTATCATCCAATGAGATACGCTTTTGGGAGAAGGAACGGCGCATGCGTTGTTGCATGATATTAACATAGAAAGATTTGCACTTTTCACGTCTTGCGTGCATCATGTGATTACAAAATGAATTTAATATAGTTTGCTTAGATAAAACAGTCATTTTAATGATTATTGTAAAGTTGAACGGAATTTTATTGTCTGAAGAATTTACATTTAATGAACATTTTCCTTATTCATAGTACATATGTGTTCATAATGTAATGTTTCTGTACTAAAAAAAATTACATTTCATTGAATACTGTTTACAACTGCCTTTGTATTTATCAATTTGTAATCAACAGTAGTAAACGTTATATTTCTGTAATTATAGCTTCCGATATTTAATGTGCGAAGTTGACATACATTTAACTTTGTTAAAAAATTGTGTTACCTTTGAGTTACTTAACTGCTCTTGTACAGAGGTTCGCTACAAGACCACTGAACGGACCCGAATGAAACTTTAAATACACTGGTCAAAAAAATTAAAGGATAACCAATTGTTCCCTTAATAACTTTTCAGTGGTACAGCGTAAGACATAACAATCATATCAACAGACATCTTTGAAGAAACAATTTATGTAACATAACGATAAGTAAAACAACTTCAGTCGCAAATTGAAATGCAAAGTGTACAGTGGGGGAATATACAAAAGAAGGGAGTACCATTAGTGTGCAGTTGTACAATAACATCCACATTAAAAATCACGCAATTCAAGGAGTAGATCTATAGTGTGAGATATAACCTCCCCTGTCATCACTGTTTACTAGGCACTGTATTCTCTCATAAATTGCTCTGCCCACCTTTTGAACTGTTTGCAAGTGATGGAAAGTTCCCAATACATTAAATTTTTCCGCAATGGATATCGTAGAAGCGTATCACACATGCATGATGAAATTTAATTAGAAAAGTGTTCTGACTTACGAATAGGGGCTATATTCATATTTTTTAATCGTATATCCAAAGCAAAAGTGAGATAAAATATGTCATAAGTACCAATAAACACGCTTTAGAAACCGATATTTTAAAATTCAAGACTTGTCTAGATCAAGTTAACGTAATTGCAGTAAAAAAGTCGAATTTAATCTTGTTTGCGCCCCTGAGGAGCTTAATAAAGCAATCCAACATTTAGCATCCAAGACTAAAACTTTTTAACATCAGATACTTTTTACTGAAGTTTCATGAGTAATATTGGACGTCAGTAGGATCTGTAGAAAGTTGGGAATATGATATTACGCGGTAAATGCCCATTCAAGATAACCATTTGATGGGAAAACAGTTCGGATTTTTTGATGCAATATGTTGGGATGCTTTATTAAGCTCCACAGGACCGCAAACGATAATTATATTCGACTTTTTTTTATCGTAAATACGTTAACGTGATCTAGACAAATCATTAATGGTGAAATATCGGTTTCTAAATCATACTTATTGATACTTGTGGCAGATTTCATCCCACTTTGCTTTGGGTAGACGATTTAAAAATAAAAATATCGCACCTATAAGTAAGCCAGATCATTTCTTTACTCCAGATTTCACCAAGCATGTAAGGGATGCTTCTACGATATCCATGGTGGAAAGATTTAATGTATTGGGAACTTTCCGTCACTTGCGAAGAGTGTAAACACCAGTGGCGGCCCGTGATCGAAAATGCTAGTGCAGTCGAAAACATGCGCCCCCCCCCCCCCCCCACACCACACACTTTTCACAATCATTCATGAACACTAAGTCTTTAATCTTAATAATCTTTAATACTCAAACTCAAATCAAAATTTCCTTTCAATTTTTACAAACGAATTTTCATGGAAAAAAACAGGTGAAATCAATGGTTTCATGATTATTCATGATTTCATGCTATCAGTGCATTTGATATGGCTTCAATGCATAACTAATCACAATAAGTAACAGAATTTTGATTTATATAATAAAGGAATTCACCGCTGATATTTGAGTAAATATAAATTTTTTATCGGTTTATTAAAAAAAAAAAAACTTCATAAGCAAAACAAAGAATATTACAAATAAATTAATATACTTAAAATTAAGAAACCGTTGGACTGGCTCATTTTTTTGTATACTTTGATTTTTCCCAATGTGTGATAGTGGGAATCTTAATAATTTTCATAGAAAAAATAGGTGAACATAATGCTTTCTAGATAACTATTAGTGTATTTCAATCAATGGAGAATCACTCAATTGAAGACTGCATATGCACAATTGAGAATCTTTTTGGATCCATTTTATTCATAATACAATGGGCTCATTCTATTTTGCATTGGACGTTGAATCAGGAACAAGGGTAAACAAAGTTTCATTCTACTTAAAAAAAAACACACTTCAAAAGATTATTTACCATTACTACGGAATTATTTATACAGATTAGCATTCATTTTACTATTTTTCTATAATGAGAAGTATCATTTGTTAATTCAACACCTTGATAGTAAAAGAATTAACTTATAAACACATTTCGGATAACTATAAGGAATAAAAGCCATGTCAAAAAATTTCTTGAGTTGTTTACTTGCTTTTTCAATATCGAAGTATGGAACATTATTTTCCCTTCGAAACAACGTACCAATAATATAGTAACGTTTATCAATATAAAACAAATCGGTATACTGCAACCAATCAGTTTTCTATACAAAGAACATTTAAGACAAAACAGTTATTTACATTCCTTACAAACGAATACTTTTTTTACTAAAATTGTTATGTATCTGCAGCAAAAACGAGCATGCATCTTCTGTAATAAATCGATATGAATTTTTTCTACAAGTACAACTCGAAATATCACAAACAAGAGAAATGTGGATGAACAAGAGTCAACAATACATACCTTTCCGACTTCAGGAGAGGAATTCCCACTAATATATCCCACACTGGATCCCAAATAGTTTGTCAAAAAATTCGATCTTGTTTTCTCACCACCCAACAAACGACTGGAATATTAGCGACACGTAGTCGCCACTGTGAAAGAAGAAAGAGACATGAAATAAAAACAGAGCAAGCCTAAATCAAGAATGAGAGAGAATAGAATTCTTTTTGCGATTGATGGTGGCAGAAGCTAGATTTTGGCACCCATCCTTCTTCCCTCCCTTCTCTTTTTGGCATCGACAGAACTTTGGTTTTTTTCCCCAGAATGGGATGCACACGTTGGGAAAAAATACTTCTAAATTTAGATCACTTGTATATTAGCTTATGCCATATAATTGTTTTTTAGATCGAACCCATGATCGGAATCAAATTTACATGGATACGCTACATCCTTTGCTTGGGGAAAACATTGATAAATTTAGAGGACTGACAGAAAAATCTGTAAACACGCGTTTCTCTCATCGATTTGTATTAACGTCAAAGAACTGAGAACTACGATTGGTCTTTACATCGAACTCATGAATGGAATAAAAAATCAGTACTTTTTTCCTTTGCATATCTTGGAAGAAATACATACTAATAAATTCTGACAAATAAATATATAAGCAACCTTTGCATTCGACGACTAGCGTATTAACTACTTGATCACCCCCCCCCCCCATCTCCCCTTGAATGGTGACTTTCAGAAAGTAAAAAAGGATTGTCTAATTTTCAAACAAATGCATCGGATTTTTTTAATGTACATTCTCTGGAGACCCACTTAACTATTCTGTAAATCACTAAAAAATAATTAACATATTAAAGTAAAATTATTATTGCTGATCACATATTGATGAGTAGAATCCAACTTTGCCAAAACTGTGCCAAATATGTCGTTTTTACTGCAAAAACTGCATATGCATTGGTAAAGTATCGTTTGTATCTTATAAGCAAGTATCTGCAGTAAGGCCTAAGCATTAATATATCACACATTGAAGTACATAAAAATAACCAAAAACTCAATTCAAGAAAAAGATGCATTTAACCTTTGCCTATATTTGGGGGAAATACTGATTGGGTGACTTTAACATGACTAATACAAAGTGACATTTAACAGTAACTAATACAAAGATAGCAATACAAATCATCTATTCAAATGCAAAAACCATTTAACCCATTAGCGCCCAGTGTCCTCACTTGAGGACGCTGTAAAAAACTGCTATTTCTATCATTAAATTTCCATAATTTTTTTTTTTACAAATTTGTCTGATAGATGGGAGCACTATGCATTGTGTAATATGTGATTTGCTTGGAATGACGTAAAAAAGGGTTAGCAAAATGCACTATAATTTCCTTTTAATAATCTCTTTTTTGGTAATGGCGTTGTGTAAACTTCATACTAATGTTTCGCACTGAATACATGAGCTAAATTCTTTCAATTTGGTATATATATAATCTAGATAGTCCATATTATACTGTTAGCACGTTTTTCAATATTTATTGTTGTTAATATTTCCATAATAGGCAGGAAATCTTATGCGTCATAATTTGAGGACGCTGGGCGTTTGTGTATATTTCTTAGTCACCATTTAGATCAGTTTTTAAGCGTTCCTTACATGTTTTGCAGTCGAACAATATAGTCGAACATAAAAGAAGACAAGTATTTAAAAGAACTGTTTATTACTTTTCTGAAGAAATTGAAGCTGACTGTTGCAAATAGATTGATTCTATTCCATACTCTGTTGATATGAACTCATGCGCATGCGCCCCAAATATACAAGAAACACTACATGAAAAGAAGAGGATAAGTAACCTTGGCAGAGAGTAGATATCAGCTCTGCTGCTCTCAATGCATTTAGTTATTAAATACTTATATTAAAATTCTCCCGCAGTCAATGTCGTTATTTCACCAGGACATTTAAGTTTCATTTAAGGTGAACGATTCTATTCACAACAAGGATATTATAGCAATGCCTCCAGATGTAGATGAACTAATTGATGAAGAACGATTCGATGATGATAATTTGGATACTCCAGTTGTATCAGATGTTGCAGGTACATTAGAGATTACAATACCAGATTATAATGATAACTATTATTCCGGATAAAAAAAAAGTAAATAATTTCCGTAAACGTAAAAGGGAAATATCAAAAGTTGTATGGACGAGCGAAACCCCTTCTTATACATTTGGAACTTCGGATAATTCTTCTAAGAGAAATTCTGATAAATTGGCAACGAAATTTAATAATATGAGTCGAGTTGAGCTGTTTGAAGAATTTTTCTCTGAAAGTGTTTATGATATGATTGTAGAGGAAAAACTAACCAGTATGCTCACGAAGTGAAAAATAAACTGCATTATAATGTGACTAAGGATGAAATAAAAATCTTTATAGGTCTTTTGATACTTTCGGGTTAAAATACTTTACCTAGTGAACGAGACAATTGGGTAGAAGCAGATGATTTAGGAGTAACAATAGTGAAGAATGCTATGACTAGAAATTTCTACTTAGAGCTCAAGAGATTATTACATTTTCAAGGTAATAAATTACATCAACAAAACAAACATAATAAATCATTTGAAATACGACCTTTGTTAGAAATGCTTTCCAAGAATTTTCAGAAATGTGGAATTTTTCATGAAAATTTGTTTGTTTATGAAATGATCATCAGGTATTATGGGCATCATTCACTGAAACAGTTTATATCCAAATCTAATAGGTTTAGATTTTATAAACTCTGGGCTCCGTGTGGAAAGGATGGTTACTTTACACTGTACTGTGGAAAAGAATCAAATACTTCCGAATCTGACAAACTTCCTTTAGGTACAAAATTGGTGCTAAATTTACTATCGATGGTTGAGGATCCAAAGGGCCATCGTGTTTATTTGACAACTTTATACTAGCCATACACTGGTAAAAAACCCGAAAGAAATGCAATTCAGAGCTAGTGGAACAATACAAGAATATCGTACTGAAAAATTTCCAATAATGTCTGATAAGAAAATGAGAAAAAATGATAGAGGGTTTTATATTAATAAATTGGACAAAACTAAGGGAATTCTTGTTGTTAAAGGAAAAGACAACAAGTGTGTTTCTTTGGCCATTAATTTAGATACAATATTACCGCTTTCTTCAGAACAAAGATGGAGTGTAAAAAAAAAGGTGAAAGTGAATCAGCCTCATGCTTTATACCTCATTTATGGGGGTAGTCGACCTTCATGACTGGCTTCTTGAAACGTCGTACGAGGAAAGAAATGGTATTACTAGAATGATAGCCATGGCTGTTGTAAATGGATGTGTCATTGCTTCTACGTTAATGTCAATTAAAGATTTTAGAAGTTATATTGCAGTAACCTAAATGAGCCGATTCACAAGCAGCCCTAGGAAGACCAGTAAAGAGACATTTAACATCTCGATTCAATCTGTTCCCTAATATAAAATTCGACAAAATACGGCATATAATTGGCAAAAGGGGGAAACAAAGGCGTTACCAACCTGTTCTTCAAAGCCAAAAATATACTGTATAAAATGCAATGTAACATTATGTATAGAATGTTTTCCACTTTTTCATACAAAAAATCATCCTTGAAAATCTAAAAAAATAAGTTTCCTTACAAATATAAAAACAAATTTTTCTTCTTAACTTTATATTGCGTATTTTTTTTATATATATATACATAAACTACATAATTTTATGTAAAAAAAATGAATTTTTTAGAAAATTACATTTTTATGCTAACAAACGCCCAGTGTCATCAAATGAGGACGGCTTATGGACATATGGTTACAGTTTAAAATTTTCAAAATGCTTTTGAAATACTCTTAATTTAGGCATTTCTACCCATGTACATAAATTTCCAATTTTTTTTTTTAATGTTAATTTGGTCGTTATTAGGTTACTATACTCCACAAGACCATTATATAACTGTCAAAATTCAAATAATTAAATCCTAAATGTTGTCTGGCTAACGGAATCAAGGGACTCACATAGACGATGTTTGTCTTAAGAGTTTGTTTATTTCCGGTGCATAACACAGTTTAACTGAGAAAGTAACTTAATAAATCTAGCTAATAAAATGAGTATTTCTCATTTAGATGATATCCATAACTGATGAGATGTGAATTAATAATTTTAATTAACACTAAATAAAACAATGCGACATTGACATTTTCAGACACTACAGAATTTGGATTTGCATGGAATACAAGCTTAGTGATTTCGATGAAATATTGAGTTGATAAATTGGAAAACAGTTTCAAAATAGTGATTTACTTTCTCCCAATTGTAACAAAAATCGCTTTTGCCTTAATTCCTTGATTATGCCATTCTATCTTAGTAATTTCAACGAGAAAGTTTTAGAGAAAATTAGCTCTCAATCTCACTGTCCCTGCTATAAATACGGTTGACAGCTTTGAAGACAGAAATATTATGTTTGCCTGAAAAATATCCAAATAAAAGGTTTCTTCACCTGTGCAAGATGGAGCCGTATCTACGAGAGCTTTTATAATATGGATTCGCACAGAAAAAAAAACTTCGCAGTTAAATAAAAAACATAGAATTTTTTTTTCTGTAATCTATCTTTCTAAAGAAGTTGCGTATGAATCCATCAAGAATTATTATGTGCGCATGAAAATTGTTGCAAGAACAAATATTTACTTTTCAAAAAAATTAAAAATTAGTGTGTTTTGTCTGTGTTGTAGTATAAATTTTCACTTTTGTCAAATTTTCTTGAAAAAAAAAGTGTTTTCTTAGATTTAAAGCATGCGAATATTATTAAATCTAAAGATGTTAAACATGAAAATGACTGCGAATATATGTACTATCTTTTCATGAAGAATAAAATTAATCGAATTTTACATCCTTATATTGGCTAATTTATCTTATTACATCCCGTTTTATAAATCTAAATACTCATTATGATACAAAAAAGAATCTGACCTATACAAAAGTAATAAAACATTGACATTATTGTTAGAAATGTTATTTTTTTGAAGAGTTAAATGTGATAATATTTTCAACTTCTTGTTTAAATCTGGTATTTTTCAAATATTACATGAAAAATGGCGTTTCCAGAAATCTTTAATTTCCATCCTTGAAATCCAAATGAAGTTTTCAAATTCATTACTAAACACTATGAATTAATTTTTCTTTAAGCCTGATAATTAAATCAAGACAAACGTTTCAAGATTATCATTAGGCATGGATGCTCTTAGTCTAGTTTTTTTTACTTATAATTTGGAGAAAACTCTTTCACAGCTGATCTGTGGAAATATTTGTAAAACTTGTATAGTCACCCGTATACGGAACTTTATATGTTATACTCAACAATTACTCCAAATGCACATTTGAGACAACCCGGATTTTTGGCATTGCATGATATAAACACTATATCTTCTTCGACCTCGTTCAAATTTTTTTCAGGGTGTTGGTCACACTGGTCATATTCAGTCTCTTTAAACGTACCAATTTTGTAATATTCATCCATAGATTTCTGACATATGCTAGGACAAATATTTGCAAATGAAATTATTTCTTCGTCAAGTTTTCCTTTATCCGATGAAGGAATCAACTCACAAATCTTTCCCAACGCATTTGTTGGAAGTTCGTCAGGTTAATTTTGAATAAATCTTTTTGGATCGAACAAAGCTCTGTCTAAGTACAATACTGCATTGTGCAATACTGTATCCCAGCTTATAAGCTAGACTTTCTTCTGTATATTTTTACTATCCAATGATTCGTTTAAGAAAACTTGTGTTTCTTGGAGCAGACCGAAAAAGGATATAGTGATGGACAGTACCTGTGCAGTATCCTAGAGTACTAAATTTAATACATGGGCACAGCAGCATGCATGAATGTGATTTCGAACACCATATAAGACCATAGTAGAGTCCACCCATACTTGAAGCACCATCAAAGGCATTTGCGACGCAATCTTTGATAGGTATATCCACTTCTTTCAAAGTATTATTTAACGAAGTTAATAGCCCCTCAGATGTAGTTGATGTAACGCTCTATAAATCTAATGCTTTTTCAAATACTTTATGATCTTCTATATAGAGTTCCACAACCTTAACAGCACAAAATGGTCCTCAGGATGTCCAAATTACATCACTTCAGGATGACGTGATCATCCCCAGGCATCCAATTCGACATCCAAATTCGATCCCAAGATATCAACGAGACGTCCTGGGGGTAATTTTTCGGACTTCTTGAGGTCGCGTTTCGGACAGTCTAGGGACATCCCTTGGATTACTAGGACTATAACGTCCTTAATGTCTTTTCCGGATATCTAGAGGTCGTCTTTCAAACGGTCTGGGGACATCCATCAGATTACCAGATCGATAAAGTCCTCTAAGGGACCTCTACGGGTCGAGATTTGGACCATCTGGGGACATCCTTAGGATTAAATTCTTGACATAAGTAGAACAACTAGGACGATAACGTCCTTTATATCTTCAATTTAATGTCTATCAATACTATATCTACATCGCTGCAGTTTTATAGATAATGTTCTCTAAGTACTGTAAAATTAAAATCCTATTGAACGTCAGATAATAATAACTTAAGTTTCTACTTTTGTTGCATTTTTAATTAAATATAAATTGAGTTATCTGACAATAAATAGAATGTCATTTTTTCAATACATAAAAATCGTTATCTGCAAAACTGATCTAGGGAGATAATATTGTTAGACATAAAAGCAACGATATATGTTGATCTGGATAGCAACCAGTTTTGCAGCGTATTTTGTATAGACCTATTAAAAATTGATAACTTTATAAAAATAATTTCCCTATATAAGTTTGAAATTTTTTTAAAATACTGATTTTTCTTCACGCAAAAAACCATTACTACTAAAAACTGTATGTGGACTCAATAATTTGTTTAAGTATTAGAAACAGGTAGAATATCTATTCGTAATTATTTTTATAAAACAACAAATACTTGCAGAATAAGACATTTTTATGAGTAGTATATACTGGCAATTTCTGCACCTTAGTTCAAAAAATGGCTATGTTCGCAAATCCTCATAAAACACCAACATAATTTTTATAGAAAAAAAAGACTTTAATTTACAAAAAAATATTACTTTGTATCATCTTGCTCACATAAACTCTCCACATCAGAGTCAGTTTCTGAGTTTATTTCATCATGGATGTAAAACTCTCCAAGTTCATCATTGTCAAAATCATTCATCTCTGAATTGCTGCCTCCTTCACAGTTTTAGCAGAGAGCAGAATCACGCACACCACTTGCGATACAACCTCACTGTTGGGTTGAACAATTTTATTTCAAGAAATTGGTTTGAATATTGCATCAATGGCAGGTTCTAAAGTTATTTTTCATGGCTGTAGTTTACCCTCTCGATGAATTAAACCCCTATCTTCTGGAAGTAGGTGGTAGCTGAGTCATTGCTGTATTTAGTAGTGCACTCTGTATGAGTGCTAAGCTGCACTTATGGAAGTGGGAGACAAGGATTCCAATCAGGCTGTTTTCTTCTGAAGTGACCAATGGAAAAAACTGTAGCGAAGTTGGTCAAGGGTACCAATCCTTTGCTGCATACAAAAAAAAAAAAAAAAAAAAAAAAAAAAAACGCTCACCAGCACTTTAACTTCTTCCGGCTATTTGGAAAATATTCTGATACAGTCCATTAATGTGCTATTAGTTTGTGACACCCTAAATATATAGCTGTTTTCCCCCCATTTCCAAAACTTGTGCTTGTAGTATCGCTCATGGTAAGTTTAGTATTCATTTGTAAGTTTTTTGAGTGATAATTTGTACTGTAACAAGTGCTTTTTTTTTTTTTTTTTTTTTGGCTTCAATAGCAATATATGTTTCTCTTCTGATGCAAGTGCAGTCAGGAAAACATCAACGTCTTTTGTAAAACAAGTGTCAACTCTTTTTTATTCTGTAAATTTGATAGAAACAGTAATATCAGTATCATCGGAAAATTGTTGATTGCTTTTCCATTTATGCGGAACAAGGGATTAATTGTAGCAAAGGATCGCACGTCATCGCTTAGTTTCATTTTTATGTTTCCAAGTTTTTTACCAATCAATTGAGACATAATCTTTTCTCCAATTTCTTTTGGCATGTTACAGTTAATTAAGTCTATGCCAGTGATGAGTATCCCAAGAGATACTACAACTGTAGCTGTATTAGAAAAAGGATTATTTAATTCTGACCGTTTCTGTATTTTTGTAATGTCACTGTTGTCTCTCATCACAGAAGTCTCTCGAGAATCTACATGTTGTAAAAAATGTAATGCCTAAAAAATCTTCAAATGCCCAAGTGATGTGTGACATTGCTCATTTTCTAAAAATATATGAACTCAAGACATCCTCAGCAAACCCTCTTTGAACAATACCTCCCATTACTTAGAACTCACGATTAACAGTTTGTTCAATGACCATATCAGGTGAAATACTATTTCAGAATATGTTGTTTCTCCTGATAGTGAAGTATGTCTGTAAACTTTTGATAGTCAGACTGGAAAATATGTTTTTGCAACAGAGACATTTGCTGCAGATAAATAAGGCATACTTTTGAATAGTGAATGCTTCACCTAGCAATAAAATATGGATGCATACGTTTGACAGTCATCAAATGCATCTCCCAATCCCCTGTCCTTTATGCTTCTATGAATTTTCTTACCGGTATCACCATTTCACGATACTGTATCCACAACTTAGCTGTGGAATTTCTCTGCTTTATACGTTCCAAGACTTTCCACACTTTTTTAATACATTTATAATGTTAGGATCCAATTAAATTGTTTCTCTTGTTATGATTGAGTTTCCTCTATCCCTCCTTTCACTGCCATCAATCTATATGTCCTTCAGATGTAAATCTTACAGGGCCAACAAAATGTGCTCTGATAGCATGAGAATAAGGGCTCCCTGAAATTATATGTTTTGTAGTATTTTCAGCTTACACAAAAGACAGCAAGTCTTGTAGCCAAAATCCGCCATTATGTATTCAATTCAACCAAGGAAGGACATTGGTAAATGAAATCATCCTATTCTCACAACAACTTTTTGCAGTTTCCGGTGGAACTGATAATGTGATAGTCAATGCCTTCATATTATATAAAAGCAAATCAAAAGTTACAAAAATAGTTTCAAACCAGGAAGCTGTCCAGCATCAGTTGCCATCACTAAAGCAGGATATACAGTTTCAAGAACTGAAGGAAGTGCCATAACCTTCTGAGACCCCGCGTACATTTAAAATCACATCGGACTTTGGGTGCATAATTTTTCTTTGCATGAAATAGCCGAATTCAGCTCTACAGCTGATGATAGTTCTACCGATTGTGATTGAAAAGAAACGGCAAAAAAATTTTCCTCTGCCAATAGAGGCGTCATGAAAAGTTGGTGCGAAGCACTTGCCATCAATGGACACTAAGACTTTTTCCTCACGTTGTCGGATGTCTGGATGTTCAGCGCGAATAAAATTTGTTTGCACTAACTGTAAAGTATTTTTATTTATCACGTCCTCACTAAATTGTTTTGTAGCCTTTTATGATTAATTTTCACATCTGAACAGTGGCGCCGGAACTAATTTTTTAAAAGTATGGCAAGGAATGAGCAATTTTTTGAAACTGTAATCCCTCCCCCCTCCCCTGAATATCTTCTAATTTAAGGTTGTTATTGAAACCAATTGTTCTTAGTTGAGTTATTTTTTCCCATGACTTTTAATATTTTTTTACTTCTATTACATTGTGAAACTTCGGATACATTATAAACAGTGGAAGTGACCTGAGGAAGGGGGGGTCAAAGGAATTTAACTTTTTGTGGTCTCTATAAATCTGTCGATTTCCAATTTCCACATGTTTGCTGCTTTTTGGTATCCAATTATTCACACTGATTATACAACAAATTTTATATTTATTGGTCAAAGAGCAAAGCTGTATATGGATTACGTAACAGAACATGTAAAGGAACTTAATTAATTATACATTGTATTTCTGTTCAAGTCAATAAAATGGAATACAGTAGATAAATATAATTATTTAATTGATATCAATAACAAATTCAACCACTACTAAATGGAGATATTGATTAAGAAATAATTAACAGACTTAAATTAAATATATTTGCTGTGTACACATTTATTATTTTCTTATTAAGAGCAAATTATATTGGACCAAAAGTAGATTTTTTTTTCAGTTGTTTTTGACACAAATTCTCTAATTATAGTTTCTATACTAATTTCTGCAGTTCATATTGAATGTTCGTACAATAAAGCAGTGTGCGTTAAACGCTTCTGTGTCATTGATGTTCACAAGTGCGTCTTTAAGCGACGCAAAAGACTAAATGATCTTACGGCTGAAGCTGAAGAAGCAGGTACTGTTCAAATTAAATTAGAGTAATCAGATGAACCACCTCGTCTAATAAAGCACGAACTGTGGCAGTCTCTTTCTGTAAAAATGAAGCGACATCTTCAACTGATTTCATTTCTCTAGCTTTTAAGAAGCCTAATATTTGCAGTTGCGCTTGCAATAGCGCTTCAGTTTATACGCAAATGGTTTTTATGCTGAAAAAATGACTATTTGGAAGTAAAGATTGTTCAATTTTGTTAATGTGTGGGTATATTATGGTTTTTAAATACGAGATTGATCAGATTTCATCCGAAGTTGATATTAATTCAAAACTAATTGTAAAAAGTTTTACAAACGAATAGAAACATTTTTCTTTTATTTTGACTTTTTATGTAGAATATTTTTATATAGAGTATCAAAGTATAACTTATCAAATTATAACTAAGACATTATGGGAAAAAGTTGGTATGGCAACTGCCATATTGGTTCCGGCGCCAAATGATCTGAACAATTAAATTTCAGAATTTTTGCAAGTTTAAGGAGATAGTCATTTTTTGTCTAAGTGTATTTAAAGTGCATGGATCAGTTCTGAACTTTAAAAGTACGTTACTTAGACCCAAAAGAATAATATACATAAAAATTGGACTTTAAATCATGCTTCAAACAGTTGTGGGTCTCAGGAGGATATTGAAAGTTGTCCAAAATTGTTTCAGAAAATTACTGCCAACCGGGAAGTTTTCTCAATTTGCCACCATTTTACGATTGTCCAAGCTACATCATAACAGTTACTTTGACTAGGAAAACCTTTTATAGGACGATTAATGAGTGAACAGCATTTTAAAGGCAATTTGTTCGACGACTTATTTTTAGACAGTGTTGACATTGTTTGAATCAGCAGGTGTCACACACTGTATGCCTTAATTGAGTTTCCTTTCAAAACTTAACAATCCAGAAACCAATTTTAGTTTTTACTCTATCAAAATTGCTTTAATGCATTTTGATTAATCAAATTGATGATTTTCAAATATTTTACCCACTAAACCAATTATATCTTTAAAAAGGAGAGAAAGTTATTTCACTCGATTCAGCACACACAAAAGTACATAAATAAGGAAACCTCACTCGACCAATATCGAAAAATGTAATTTTGGGAGGATTTTACAGCACCCCCCCCCCCCCCCTTCAAAAACACAAAACGTTACTGCGTAGTTGATAAATGCAAAAGTAAATTAACGATGCAGTAAAGTAAATAAAAATAGCATGTAGATTGTAAAAATGTTTTGAGAAGTTATCTGCAGATGTAAGTAGAAGTGCATAACTGCGTTTGATTTGTGGCAAGTGTTATTCTGTTTTTATCCGCTACAATTGAAAAAAGAAATATGTTGCTCTAGCTGTAATAGTGTTGGCATGAACAAAAGACATGATTTTCTAATAGAGAGGCGACTACAAATTTTGGTACCTAATTTTTAACTTTTTATAGAATGTAGAGAAATGATAGTAAATTATATGAAATGACTGGTTTGTTGGGAGAAAAATAACCGATTTGTTCAACTTATTTTATTTGGTAATCCACCGCTCTTTAATTTTCAATGAGGAAGAATGCACTCACTTCTCTTGGGCCAAATATTTGAAAAATAAGCTATAACTAAATGCACATTTTCATTAAAAACTTTTTAAAAATTTACACTTATGACCAGTTTTCCTCCGACAGACATTCATAATCTACTAGCATTTATCTAAATTGTTTTTAAAGAAAAATCATAAGAATGTTGACGAGGTAACAATTGAGATATTTTTTTTTTTGCTTCAAATTTCCCAGTAAATCACCAACAAGCCTTACTTCCTCATCGTCTTTTCTGAGTACAGGTCGGTTTGTAGTTGAGGAGCTCATTCTCGCAATGAAATAACGAGAAAGCAGCGTTTATTGTGAATCATTTGAGAAATTTCCTAAGCAAAAGAAGCACTCTCTTATTGTTATCATCTGTGTGCGACTCTGTGGAATTTTGTGGCTACCGATTAAAATCATTACCAAGAATAAAATGATTCATACAAAAGTGAAGTTGATTTCAACAAATAGTTTATTTCAACTTTAATTTTGACAGGAAGCGATTATATTGAGAAGCAAGAATTTGAAGAAAACCATATGTTTTATGAAAAATTTCCTCTGAATAATTTAGGACATTTGATATTTGCAATATATTAATGCTGCTACAGCAGTTGTTGCGCTGACAATCGTCAAGAATCCAGGAACAGATGGCGTGTACTTTTCACTGAATGTTGTAACAAAAGGCTTGGGTACCACATCCTGAAAATAAATGTAAGAAGAAAATATTACTAAATTTTTTCAAATGTGTAATAAGAATGAATTTTCTATAACGTAAGTTTTATACTTATTTAATAACAATTTTTAAGATTTAAAAGAGTAATACTTTTCTGAGCAATTCAATTAAACTTGAATTCTTGGATGCAATGTGAATAAGTAATCACATGTTATAAGTTCCATACCTGTTTTGCAGGCGTTGGTAGAAAATTGAATCCTATCATACCAGATATGTAGAGTGTTGGGATGAGGAATTGATAAAACTTACGGAACTTTTTATATTTTTATTTAAAAACAATTATTAAGTTAAAACTTTAAAATCAATTCTAGCAAGGTAACATTTTTGACATTCCAGATTAGACAGATGAAGCATAACACCCAGGCTGGCGTGGCAGAGAAAGAGAGCAAATCTAACATTTGAATCTTCTTATATAGGGAAGTTTATTTGCATATGTGCTTTTCTTCTTGAAGGAGGGTTTCACAAGGTCAGCTCTTTTTGTTTTGACGCGCCGCAAATAATACTGACGCGCAGCAAGATCAGTTTGCTCGAGCCGCCACAGTACCCCCTTGCCAGTGGTAACGTAGGATTAAAGCAGTGTGGCTTCAAATTCTGGAATTAAAAAAACAACATTAGTAACAATAAACGAGGTGAACAAGGTTGAAAACGAAATTTCACTCTTCTGCCAGCTCTAGTGACATATTGATCACTTTTAACTTCTTCAGGAAGTGCTGGTGCTTTAGAATCTTTGGTTTCGGTTTCTTGAGCGACATACGCAGGTTTCAATCTATCCTTGCTAATTGTAGTTCGTTTTCCTTTTACGATCAGCCTGAATGTGTTGGGGAACCTCTGAATAACTTCAAATGGTCCATCATATGGAGGAACTAGAGATCGGCGAATTGCATCACGCCTTACAAAAACGTGGGTACTAGATTCCAAATCTTTATGCACAAAAATCTTCTTCCGATTATGAGCAGAAGTAGGTACCGGTCGTAACATCTCCATGGTTTTTCTTAGCTTGGTTACAAAGGAAATAGGATCTTCGGAAGTTTTGTTGTTATTCTGTGAAATAAATTCTCCTGGTAGTCGTATGTTCGTACCGTAAACCATTTCAGCTGGTGTCGCTTTTAGATCTTCTTTCAAAACTGCTCTCCAACCCATCATAATTGTTGGCAAAGCGTCTGCCCAACTTTTATCAGCATGGCACATAATCGAAGACTTTAGGTTTCTGTGAAATCTTTCGATCAATCCATTAGCTTCTGGGTGATATGGACTTGTACGCATTTTTTCCACTCCAACTAATGAGGACAGAGCCCTAAAGAGGTTTGATTCGAACTGTGTTCCTTGGTCACAAGTGATCTTTAGTGGAGTTCCAAAACGCACGATCCATCCTTCGTATAACGTTCTTGCTACCGTTTCTGCTGATATATCGGAAATGGGAATGGCTTCTGGCCATCTTGAAAATCTATCAATGCAGGTTAAGCAATAGGAGTATCCTCTAGATGGTGGTAAGCGACCTATAATATCTATATGAATATGTTGGAAACGCGATGACGGTACTTCAAACAGCCCAGGTGGGGTAACTGTGTGTCTAACTTTAGATCGTTGGCAATTTAAACAGGATCTTGCCCATAGTGTGCAGTCTTTGCGAATAGAAGGCCAGACGAACTTCTCAGTAACTAGGCGAGTTGTTGATCTGATTCCAGGATGCGCTACGTTATGCAGTGTGTCAAAGATCTGCTTCCTAAAAGCTTTCGGAACAAACGGGCGGATGACTTTAGTAGCGTAGTCGCAATAAAGGCTTGACTTGCTATTTTCGATCATCATAGGTTTGATCCTTAGGCTTGTATTATCAGGATTTTGCAAGAGATCTTGTAACTCTGTATCTGCAATTTGAGCTTCTGCCATGGATTCATAATTGATTGGAGAGGGAAATTCAATGGTTCCAATCCGAGATAATGCATCGGCGACATCATTGTTACAGCCTTTGATGTGTTGAATATCTGTCGTAAACTGCCCAATGTAATCCAAGTGACGAAGCTGTCTTGGCGTGCATTTCTCTGGTTTCTGTTTAAAAGCATACACTAGAGGTTTGTGGTCAGTGTATAGAGTAAAATGTCGACCTTCCAACATGTAACGAAAGTGCTTTACAGCTGAATATGCAGCAAGTAACTCTCGATCGTAAGCACTGTAATTCCTCTGAGCAGGCGATAACTTCTTTGAGAAAAAAGCCATTGGTTGTGGTCCTTGGGGCGTTATTTGATTTAGTGCCGCTCCCATTGCTGTATCTGAAGCATCTACGCAAAGAGAAATAGGTGCATCTGAAGATGGATGAGTTAAAACAGCTGCTTCAGCCAAATCTTTCTTGCATTTTTCAAAAGCTTGTTCCGATTCTGTGGTCCAAACAACGGGTCTTTTGTCCTTCTTCCTGGCTCCTTTTAAATATTCGTGAAGTGGTGCTTGAGTTGCTGCAGCATTCTTTAAAAATCGCCGATAGAAATTCAGCATTGCAAGGAATCTTCTTAGCTCCTGTAGGGTTGTTGGTTTAGGAAATTCGGTAATGGCTTTTACTTTCTCAGGCAAGGGTTCGATTCCTGCTGCCGAAATCTTGTATCCTAAAAAGTTTACCGTTTCTTTTCCCAAAACGCATTTTGATGGATTTAGCCTTATTCCATATTGCTTGAATCTTTCAAAAACTTCCTTTAAATGTTCCAAATGCTCTTCTGGATCTTTTGATGAAATCAGACAATCGTCGATGTAAGGTACGCAAAATGGCAAGTCCTTCAAGACCTCATGGATGAAACGTTGAAATGTTTGGGCTGCATTGCAAAGACCAAAGCTCATTAAAACAAATTCAAATAAACCAAACGGGGTAATTACTCCCGTTTTTTCAACATCCGCAGGGTTGATTGGGATATGATGATAAGCTTTTAAAAGGTCAAGGGTCGAGAAAATGGTTTTGCCCTCCAAAGTGTTGACGCAATCTTGGATGTGTGGAATGGGGTATTTATCAGGTTTTGTGCAGCTGTTTAATCTTCTGTAATCACCACAAGGCCTCCATTCTCCAGATTTCTTGGGTACCATATGAAGTGGTGAAGCCCAAGAACTTTTGCTAGATCTGCAAATGCCTTGCTGTACCATGTATTCAAATTCCTTTTTAGCGATCTTCAGCTTATCTGGTGCCAGACGTCTTGCTTTCGAAAAAATTGGTGGTCCGGTGGTTTCAATATGATGAACTACGCTATGTCGAATAGGGACAATACGGTCGGTTTCAGTCAGCTCAGGATATTGCTTGAGTAGATCCGCAAATATCGAACTTTCTGCTATGACGCTTATTTTACTACTATCACCGCTTAGAGGTTTAGCTTTTGTAGATAACTGGGTCAAAGTATCGACTAAGCGACCGTTTTTAAGATCAACCAGTAAACCATATTTTCTCAAAAAATCTGCACCGATAATTGGTTGATTAACTTTAGCAATGATGAAAGACCAAGTGAAGTTCCTTCTTAGGTTTAAATCTAAAGACAAAATTTTTTCGCCATAAGTCGGGATTACAGTTCCGTTTGCGGCAAACAGCTTCAACTCGTCTGGAGTCTTGTGTCGATGATTGGGGTTTAAAGGTAAGACCGAACAATCAGCACCTGTATCGATCAAAAATCTTAACCCTGATGATTTGTCCAAGAGGAATAGTCTTTGCACCTGTTGGCCTTGCACTGCACCGGTGACTTTAGGTGTTGGCCCTGTTAGTTTTCCGGAACATAGTCACAAGGTTCGTTGCACCTTCTGGCCCTGTCTTGGAAAATTTGATGATACCAGCACACCTTAAGTTGAGGATCATATTTCCGTCTGGTACGAGAACTTGATCGTGGTGCATTACCGTATCGCCGGTAAGGTGATCTTGAACGTGGCGTACTTGTGCTCAGCTTCTCCACCATCTGGGTTAATTTTGCAACTTGATTTTTCAGCTCTGCGATCTCACTGTTTTGGTTCGGCAATTTGGAAACAGCGGCTAAATTGCTGTGGTGGCCATCAGTGACTTCTTGTATCTTGTCAGCCATATCAGCCATTGCCTGCAGGTCTCCTTTACTACTGGCCAAAATTTGTTGAATTGGCGTAGGTAGACGTTGTGCCCATAGCGACTTTAAAAGCTCGTCGTCGAATTTCTCGCCACCAACTTCTCGCATTCTTCTGAGTAGATGAGATGGCTTTTGGTCTCCCAGCTGTAGCTCTTGTAGCAACATACGAAGTTTCTTCTGCTCCGAATCCGCATATTCAGCAATTAATCTGTTCTTCAAGGCGTTGTATTTCCCTGTCGCCGGTGGTTTGATGATCAGGTCAGAAACGTGGGACAAAACCTCTGTCTCGATGCTGGCTACTATTGTATTGAATTTAGTTTCATCTGTTGTTATCCCAGCAGTGATAAACTGGCTTTCCACTTGTGCAAAATATAATGCTGGATTCTTGCTCCAGAAAGGTGGTGCCCGGAAAGCAATTCTTGAAATATTTGGATGATGGTCCTCATTGCTGCGCTCTGGTATTCCGACCTTTTCATCTTTTTAGAAAATTCCGACGTTTAAGTTTTCACCAAACACTCCAATCTCCAAGGTATCAGAAAGCTGCTTTTCTCCAGGATAAAAGTTCTTTTTCGAGAGTCACCAATCTGTAGAGTGTTGGGATGAGGAATTGATAAAACTTACGGAACTTTTTATATTTTTATTTAAAAACAATTATTAAGTTAAAACTTTAAAATCAATTCTAGCAAGGTAACATTTTTGACATTCCAGATTAGACAGATGAAGCATAACACCCAGGCTGGCGTGGCAGAGAAAGAGAGCAAAGCTAACATTTGAATCTTCTTATATAGGGAAGTTTATTTGCATATGTGCTCTTCTTCTTGAAGGAGGGTTTCACAAGGTCAGCTCTTTTTGTTTTGACGCGCCGCAAATAATACTGACGCGCAACAAGATCAGTTTGCTCGAGCCGCCACAGATACATCTCCTGTAGATTCAACTTTTGAAGATTAATTTGGAAACCGAATCATAAATTTGAAAATTCTTCAAAGGTTATTTTCTGCTCTGTGCAGCCCAGAATGTTTGACACAATATATATGTTTATATGAAGATTCCATCTTTGGATTGTTATCAAACATGTCTTTAAAATGCGAGAACTTGTCATAATGTATTATGACATTTATTTCATAAATTCTAAGGGGTTTTGCAATAGGCAAAATCTATACATCCCCTTAAATTTTTTGTGTATGTTACACACTTTTTCAAATCAAGGAGGAGGGTTTTTCTGTTTGTTAGGGAAATTCACCAACGTAGAACTCACACGTCGCTGGACTCACAGCAAATGAGAGGGCTTTGGTCGGGGGGAACGGTCCTTGTTAGGCGATGCAAAGCACGAGTCACGAGAAGAGGAAAAAAGAGGAGATTGAAGTGAGCAGGATGGTTGCTGGATGCTAAGGTGGACTAAGGGAGGAAAACCAAAAGACGGAGGAGACCGGAGAAAGGATCGGGGATGAATTTAACACGGTCCGCTGATTAGCCGATATACGCCCCTGACAGAGGTACCCTAGTCCAGACAGCAAACTGTGAGTCTTTTACACTTTCCTTACCTACCCTCGGCCAGATACTTATTTTTATTAGGATTTCAACCGGCTTTGTGCTTGGTTTTGAGGAAGTTAGATAACTCTCTAATTGTATGCTTAACTTACTTGTTTATTTCATAATGCTTTGCTTTGTATAAATAAATGAATGCGTTATCTATCAGGCACATCTCTGTGGTTTTTTGCAATCTGTATGCATTTCCATTGGTACTACACTATACGATCTAATAGGCCCATGGGCTTTACGGCAGAACTGCACTTACGTTCTTCCATTTGCAACTTCTGCTAAAAATAACAAGCAGAATTTTGTAAATTTGCAACTGGTGTATGGCATGAGGTTAGTTGATCGTCCAACAAATTATGTGCAACTTTGGATATGCCATCTGTCTAAGGAAGTCTACAGGTCATACGAGGGAAAATTGTTGCCTGCTACTTCTAAAGTTGCTGAAAAATCCATGGAAGAAACTGCAAAATAAATTGAAATCAGGGAAAACAATGACGATATCGTTGAGTGTGAAATTTCAGTTGATGGAACGTGGCAGAAACGCAGACATTCATCGTTGATTGAATATGTGTCTGTAATTTCTATTAACACTGGGAAAGTGCTTAAATTAGAATTTATGTCTAAAGTCGGCAGAATATGCTAGAAAACCAAGAGTGACAACACCGCGCATACACACACTTGCAATCACAAAGGATCAGCGTCAAACATGGAGTCCGTCGGTGCATTCCGAATATTCGAACGCTCAATACACAAGCGAAAATTGCAGTATGCAGACCATTATGGTGATGGTGATTCGCATGGTTATGCTGCAGAGAAAGACATATATGGAGATGGAAGTTTTAACAAATATGGAGATGGAAGTGTTAACAAATACGGAGATGGAAGTGTTAAAAAACATGAGTGCATTGGACACATTCAAAAAAGGATGTTGGTACTCGACTCAGAATTTTGAAAAAGAAATAGAAAGATGTAAGTGGCAAGGGGAAAATTACCAATAAAATGATTGATAAGTTGCAAAATTATTACGGAATTGCTATCCGTAGCAAAGAAAACAATTTACAAGGCATGCAAAGAACAATAATAGCAGTTCTTTGCCATTGTAGCTACAATGCAAAGAAACAAATTCATGTCCAGTGTCCAGTTGGAAAAGAAAGTTGGTGTGCTTATCAGCGAGCAATTGCAGAGAAGAAAAAGTACATTAAAAAAGGACCAGGTCTTCCAGTAAAGGTGCTCAACATTGTGAAACCAATGTATATCAAACTGTGCAATCAAGAATTTCTGGAAAAAAAACGCCTTCATGGAAAGACTCAAAACGCCAATGAAAGTTATAATGGTTGTTTGTGGAACATTATACCGAAGGAAACCTTTGTGGAACTTTCTCCATTTACTCTTGGAGCCAATATTGCATTTATTAACTTCAATGATGGTTTCGAAGGTTTGTTGAAAGTCTTCCAAGCCTTAAAAATCAATCCTGTTCATTACACAATGCAAAGCTATAATTCGCTTCATATCAAACGACGAGGCAAAGAGACATTCTCTTTCAATAGAAAATTCTCTTCCAATAGCAAAAACTACTAGGAAAACCGGCAAAAAGAAAGCAATGAAGAGTCAGAAGATAGAAATCTGGGGGATTTTGAGGTCAAATTAGCAATGTTTTACTCTTGTAAAAGCTTTTGTTTACTTTTTCTAAAAAATGAGTTTTTTGAAGAAATTAATTCGCCAATTCTGATGTCACAAAAAGTTATTTAAATATGCATGTTTATAGAAGTGCTATGAACCACAATTATGGCAATTAAATACATTTTTATTAAAATTACAAGCATTTATATAAAGATATCACCGATTGAAAATGCCTAATATGATTCATGGCTATTGAATATGGGGTTATATTCAGGTTCATTCTCTATGTAATAAAACAAGAAACATGTTGCAAGAAAAAAAATTATATTTTTTCGTTTATGAGTTTTACCGTAAACGAACATTTTACTCAATTTCTCTAAATAACTTCAAATTAAAAAATATATATATATATATTTTAGTATTTTAAATGTTTGTTATTGTAATTAATCATATAAATGAGCATAAAAGTGGAATTTTTTTGTAATTTTGATGCTTTTTCAAAAAAGTGTAACGAACGTAGTCGGATACCTTAAACTTTTAATAATTTAGACAGTTTAACCAGTAAAATATTACGACAGCAGTTAAAAAATAAAATTTCTAATTATGTAAAAAAAATTCACAAACTTATTAAAATAATATTTATGAACCCTCATTGGTCTTCTAGCTTGTTAATTTTTCTTCCTATATGATTAATTGAAGGGGGAAAATAGTCTCTGGAAAATCTTGAAATATTTTAATTCTGAGAAACAAATGCAATGACGTAAAGTTGAAGGGTCCACACAAGTAATATTCAGAAGTTTGAAAAATTAAGAAAAAATCGTCATTTATTTTATTATATAATGTCATTGTTAAACTTGAAATGAAAATAATTTTGATCATTACATTAAGAATTGAAGAAAAACCATAAAAATATTTTGTTTGTAAATAATATTAAATTAACTCAAGAAGTGACATCAATTATATTAAAATTAAGAAGTTAGCATTTTTATTCCAGTGCATTTTTGAAAAAGAGTTTATTCAAAATCTAACCATTCTCTCGCGAGTTCTTTTGGTTTTATGTCAAACTATTTAAGAGGAAGTATTATCCCAGTGAAAACCTTGGAATTTGGTGCTTAATAAATTGAAAACTTGAAATCCATTATCCATTAAAGGTTATTAATATCAATTTCGAGACTCTAACAAGACCTTAGATTGCGGCTCTTCCAGCCAGATTTCATCTCTTGTAATTTTCCTCATTGCATAAAGAATTTCTCGAGCAGCTCTCTCCCCTGCTTCGATGGCTCCTTCCATGTAGCCAGACCACTTGATGGCCGTTTCTGTGCCTGCAAAATATAGCCTGTCGATAGGCTCCCGTAAGGCCCTGAAATAATTAATATTTTGAAATAATATTTTTGTTTCTATCATTAGTAGAACTTGAAGTATTGAAATTTTTGTATCTCGGACATGTCGAATTTTTTTTTCTTGGTGATAGCGTCCCTTTTTTGAGTTTAAATGGATATAACTTAAAAACTACTTGTTATAAATATATGAAAATTTTCACAATTATTTTTCATATATATTTCTTTAATTTGTCTTCAGGAATTGTGTATTTTGATTCAACTTTTTTTGAAAAAGTTTTTGGAACAATTATGAATTTTATATAGTTTTTGCACAATATATATTTTTTTAATTTTTCTAAATATTTATTGAAAAAAAATCCTGAAGGCAATTAATGATATTAATTATAAGAAGTAAATTAATCCAAACATAAAAGGATTTTTTTAAAAAGTTTTTTAAATGTATAAAAAATTTTAATATAAAAAAAAGTTATTTTTTAAATTTGAAAACTTAAAATATTTTTTTGAGTTTCAAAGCGTAATACAGTAGGGCATAAAAAACTTCAGAAAAATAATTCTAAAAATATTTTTTTTCAAATTTTTAGTCCTGGACCCCCTTAATAATGAAAAATGCACACATTATCATTTCAGATTTGTATACTAGAGGCTACAATTAAATAACACTCTTATTTTGATTAATTTCCGTTGTATTAAACACCTTTGATAGAAGTTTTTCTGTAAAGTTCTCAAAATGTACTGTCAGATATAAATAAATCTAATTCTTTTGTATCTATGTATAAAAGAATTGTTGAAGTATAGACAAGACATAATCAATTTTTAATTTGAAGTATGCAAATGAGAAAAAAAAATTGTATAACCCTATCTGAAAAAACACGAGTGTATCGTGTGCGGAGATATCCTCGTAAAAAGTTTACAAAAATATCTATTTATGAAATTAAAAATAAATACATCCTTTTAATTGATGAATTACCAAATTTGTAATCAAAATAAAGTAATTTCCCAATATCGAAACATAATAACCAATTGAAAATAATTTTAAATCACATTTTCCCTTCAACACATTTATCTTCAATTTATTTAATCCATAGTTCAGTAGTTTGCGAAGAAATAATCGACTTACTTTCCATATCTTGTGAAAAAACCAGGTGGGTACATAGCGGTATAGCAGCCACCAGAGTACTGCTCTTCCATCCAATTCTTTTCTTCGTAATGAATAGGCTACAGTTAAAGAAAGTATCTCAATAATAAGATAGAAATACGAATTTTTTTTCAAACATAAACGCTAGAAAATTATTTCGACTGCAATTTATGTCTGCCAACTATTATCAATGCGAAGACTTGGAATAGTTACCTAAATTGGGTATTTACACCCTGTCCCAAAAATATAGACAAAAGCATAAAATACGATTCACAGTAAAATATTTTTTTTTTTTTTCATTTGTGTATAATTATAAACACTACATGAAAAACAAGTTAGGATTAATTTATTAAAAAAAAAACATCAAATGCTGAATTTAGTTAGAAAAACAGAAAATAGAGTGTCCCATAATTAAAGACAATATTTGTTTTATGGGTTATATTTAAGGTTGAGGAACACAGTTACGAATCTTAGAATTTAATCGTGTTTCCATTACCTTTAATCACTTCAAATACATGGTTTTCCATCGAAAGTACTAAGTTTTGCATTACCTCTGTGGGCACTTCATACCATGCTTGCTCTACCGCTGCTTTAAGGTCCTTAGTCGAAAAATATTGGCGTCCATTTTCATATAATTTTCTTGCTAGATGTCCCCACACGTTCTCCATTGGATTTAAGTCTGGACTAAGCGATGGCCAGTCCCTGACATTGAAATTATACATGTTGAACCACATATTTGACGAGTTAGACACATGAATAGGCGTCTTATCTTGTTGAAATACACAGTTTGGTCCTCCCAGCAAATCCTGTAGTGGAATAAAATTGGCCTCTAATATTTGCTGATAGTCCTGGGAGTTCATTTTCTTTCTACAAGTTGCCAAAATGTTTGTCCATTGATACAAAACCACTTCAAGTCATTACTGATCCTCCACCTTGCTGTCTACTAAAAAAACCTTGTTTCGCTTCTTAAACCATGTCAGTAAAATTTATATCCATCTGGCCAATCCAAGTTCCACTTTTTCTCGTTCACTAAATATTGTTGACAGCCATTTATCACTATAAGACATCATTTTCCATGCCCAGTTTCAACGTCGAGTTTTGTGATATACTTTTAAGCATAGTGAATTCAACATTTTCTTGATTATTTGTTTAGATTCCAGCATTCTTCGGTGAATGGTATTTTTTGACACTCCAAAATTAGATGCAATTTGTCTAGATGCCATGCTTAGAATGATTCTGTTACAGCGCATAGATATTATTTTTTGTTAACCAGCTCTTTTCTTACTGAACAACATGTTGCCACTATGCAAAATTCTGTAAGCACTTTTTAAAGATATCTTTAAAATCTTGTATATATCTTTCTGTTGATTACTTTTAAGTTTGATATCCAAAACTTTGATGATCTACTCGTACGAAATCTCTTTACTTCTAGCCATTTTGTCGAATTTGTGAAAACATCGATTAGTTAATCGAAAACAAGCGAACAACTAGTCCAATCCAATAGAAGTCAGAGAACTTTGGATTGGATACAAGACTTTCAAGAAATGTAAATAAATAACCTTCTGCTGAAAAAAATATTTAACAAATAATATTTCTAAGGAAAATCAAATAATGTCTATATTTATGGGACAGGCATCTTTTTCTATTTTTTTTTACAAAGTTTTTACTTATTTTCAAATGCTTTTTACAATAAACCCAAATAGATCAATTAAAAAATATATTTGAATCATTTCTGAAAATACATGAAAGGTATTTTAGCTTGGGATGTCATTTTTTATCTGTATCTATATTTTTGGGACAGGCTGTAATTCAGTTACAGTTACTTTGTTGAAAAAAGTAAGTAGTTCATTTAAAAGTTATTTTATTAAAACATTACAAGTTGGTAATCACGTTATTTAAATGTAAATAATTAAAAGTTAAGTTATTATTAAATATATAACAAGTAAAAAATTAGTTATAATAATTAGTTGATTTAGACAAAAATCACATTTTATTTCATAAATATCTTCCTGAACCAGTGTTGCGTTGACCCGTCTTTGATCGCAGCTCTTGTCTCCCGCCTAATGGCCAAAGGTGCCCGGGTAAAGCATGGATGTTCATTGTGGTCCACATTAAGCATCGATCTGATTAGTTACTGTCCATAAAAATAGGTCGTTGAGCCTACAAACCAACCCAGCTCTTAATGTTTCGCGAACAAGCTCACTTTGATCACTGAAAATTTCACTGACTCGGAGGAAATTTCATTGCTACACAAACACATGTTCGCTTCTCTCGCTAAAAAATTTATTGACAAGCAAGCAAAGGCTCACTTCACTAGCTGAAATGTTCTTTACCACGAAAGCACAGGCTTCCTTTGCTCGCTTCAAGCATAAGCTCCGGCACAGTCACAAATATTTGCTGCGCAAATATAAGCTCGCTTCTCTCGCTAAAATGTTAATTGATGCGTAAATCACTATTATTAGAACCCTCTCTCCTGTCAACAAATAAAATAAAAATTCCCTGCTAATACAATACCCCCCCCCCCCCCTACCCGGGGGATAACTACAAATATTTAGCTACAAATATTTTAACATTGTGTTTGTGAAAGAGAAATTTGAAGGCCAGAACTATTTTTGTTTAAAATGTCACAGTTATATGCTTATTGGAAGTCCCATTGTAAAAAAAACTTTAAGAAATTAAAAATAGTGAAAAAATTAATAAAAAATTCTGTTAAGTCAATAGTCAATGTGGAATTCCAAAACTACTCATGTTGTATATTTCAGAACCCTACACTTATTAGAAGTCGGTTTGTATTTTTTTTTTTAATAAATTTAAAAAAAAATTACAAAAAAAAAAAACAAACCTAATTTAAATTTTAACATTCTGTTTGTCAAGAGCCCAGTTAGATGGCTAAAACTACTTATGATGAAAATTTGAGAGCTCTACACGTGTTAAAAGTAGCTTTCTATAGAGAGATACACAGAGAGACTTTGTTTTTTATAATCGATTTACAAATTATATATAATAATGCAGTAATATATATAATAAACAGTGAAATCAAAAACATTTGAAATTAAAAAAAAATTTCATCTAAAAAGGGTTAATCTAAATCCAGATTTCGTTATAACGATATGCATGCTTTAAATTTCGTATGTAAATGCATTATGGGTTGATTTCCAGCAAAATCCAATCCCATAAAGTTTAATTCCAGCGTATTGACATGCTTTTGCAAACTCCATGTTTCAGTAGAGTAGTATTTTCTCTTTATAAATAATTTTTTCTCATTTGATCAACAAATATGTATTACTATACAGGAAAGCACATTGACTGTGCTTTGGAAATGTAAGCAACTAAATTCTTTGTTTTTGACCTCCTCATACTCATTTCATTATGAAACCCAGTACACATTGTTAAATGAATTTTAACTGGAAAGAAATTATAAATTCAAATTAATGCATTTGTCAACTTTAAATAGCAGTATATAGAGGTTGTGCTGCTATTTCATACCTTCAAAGCTTCAGATAAACCACTTGCTTCTGCCAAGCTCTTTGCAATTAAGTTTTTACGGGCATCAGGAGTTAATGCTGATAAACGGCGACACTTGTCCGCCAAAATAAATCTACAGAGAAAGAAAGAAAACATGTTTTATTAAAACTATGAGGAATTTGTTTATTGATAAATTTTCAAATACTCCATATTAATATATTTTTTAGAGAAGAGAAATCATTTTCTTATTATTAATTTAATAAAATTCTGATTATTTTGTGATTCATCTGTTAAACTTTCTGTCGTTTTTCAAGCACAAATGAGATTTTTTTCTATTTTTCGCATTTTTAATTAACAGGGGGCATACGCATGAAAAGCATTGTATAGGCATATGTCTGCTCATATATAAGCTGATGAAATTCACTTGTTTTGATGAAAATAAAATCCAGGCAAGAACTAGACAGTCCTGAATCGACTCAAAGTGGCCTTAAAAGTAACAAACTTGCAGTACAAAACCGAAGAGGATTACAGTATTACTAATATTACGGAAATTTCCGAATTATTATTCTTGAAAATCCTTTAGAAATTTTATTAATTCTCTAAAAAGTTCTGACAATTCAAATAAAAGTAACTTAGAAAGAATGCTAAACGTTTCTCAAAGCAAACTAACTGTTAATCTCTTACAAACACCGCTTCCTAGTTAAAGCAAAAAATACGAAGCTTGTTACTAGCCGAATCGCATAATTTATCTATACTTTAATTTGAAAAAATTCAAAATGAACCTTGTAAAGATTTCGTTCCTTGATTGATTGCATATATAAAAATGGCATAGAACAAAACAAAATAGTTTATCGTTTATTGGACGTGATTGTAGCTTTGGACAAAATTCTTCAACTTAATTCTCTTCTAATTAAAATTTTATTAACCATATGTCTTTGAGAAAGGTGCTCATAAAGAGCAAAATAAACTTTGATGATTATGGATCTCTTACTAAAAGTCAATCCTCATTGTACTTTTTGCGACTGTTTTGTTTTGCTTACTGTCTCATGTGTCTCCATTGAGATGTTATTGACGTTCGTTTAATTTTGCACATGAGTGACAAAAACTTAAGTAAAGGTAAAAAAGACTGTAACAATAGTTCGAAAGTTAATTCTCTCTTTAATATTTGTCATTTATTTTACTTCCTCTTAATGGTCACTGAAGTAAGATTCACACAATTACTTATGGATTACCTATTGTAGTGCTACAGGTAAAGTAAAACCTTACATATTAGTGGCGTTTTTCGGCTATTTTTATAATCATTGAATTTTATTTCTAACAATCTCTACAATATTTGTCATTTTAAGAAGGTCCAAATATTTCACCCTATGATTGCAGGGAAGCTTCCGTCGGGTTTGGTGTCATCTAGTGCGAAGAACAAGGGATGCTCATCTCCACCTTCAATAAGAAAGGATCCACAAAGCCCTACAATTACAAACAATTATTTCAAAGTAAAACTTAGTGGTTTCAACACTATTATAATCTACACACGTAAAGATGCTTGCGAATATCTAGTCATATTTCATAGAAGAGATAGAGAAATTGAAATAAAGTCACGAAATCATTCGGATGTATTCCTTCAAACTAGGTGACTTTTGCCTCAGTTCAATTTGTTTATATAACGTATCATTTTCAACCAGAAGTAATACTACAGTGAAATCAATTAGTTCCATAAAAAAGAAATTGTAAAAAGTTGGATTTTCGTTAAATGCTCAAATTGTCATGAAATTGTATGATTTTTTTTTTAAATGTTGTATGTATTGAGATATTTTGTAGATTTGTATAGAATTTAATTCAAACCATATCCATCTCAACTCTAGATCTTACTTTGATGAGAATTTTTTCTATTTTTCGCATTGTTAATTAACAGGGGGCATACTCATGAAAAGCATTGAATAGGCATATGTCTGCTCATATATAAGCTGATGAAATTCACTTGTTTTAATGAAAATAAAATCTAGGCAAGAACTAGACAGTCCTGAATCGACTCAAAGTGGCCTTGAAAAGTCGTCATGAAAGTAAGGTTAATATTGCCCTTAAAGGTGTGAAAAGTAATAACAAATGTTACGAACCATTTTCTTTCCAAAATGATGTCTTATAATACAAAATAACTTTCATAACAGTTCCCATGGGCATTCTTTGCATGAGTTGATTTCTTATTGGTGGCAATTGAGGACTGAAGTGAATTTTCATTTGTACCATCGGTGGACATGCCAAGATAATATATTTGGTCTGAAACAAAAACGTCGTTAAGGAACTCTTTCATAAGGAAATAAACCGTAATAACTATGTTGGGCTTCTGTAAAACTTTTTCATAAGAAAATAATATATTGAATGAACAGTATTTATTTGAAAGTTTAAGATGCCATGTTTGTAAAAAATTAATGGGGGATTAGTAGCGTATGTTTAATTTAATTTAAATAGTTAAACCAATTTCGAAGTTAGCTTTTCTTTGCACCAGAAAACACTTGCATTAAATTGACTGGGTGAAGAAGTTTTCCGATTTTTATCTTTGGTATTATCTTCATCAAAATAAAATACTAATAGAACTTACTTAAGTGATTTCTGGCTATAGGAAATTAACAGTTCAATTATTTTAGCTAATTGAAAATTTTAACTGAATTAATCAGAAATACCACTTTTTCAGTAAAAGTTAGAAATTAATATTTAGATTTACAATCTTCTCTCAATTGGACACGTTTTTTATTTGCTTTATAACTGCTTATTACATTTTAAAACAGTCAAATAATGATGAAGTAGGGCAACATGGCTTAGTAGATTTATTAACTCAGTTTGCTTACATTATTGTTATTTCAAGCCGAAAAAATTACGTATCTTTTTTTTTTTTTGGTTGCCAAACGGCATTTGAATTTTTTTTTTTCCTTTGCTGAAAAATTGCGATTGTGGTTTCACTTAGTGTTTTTTAAAAATCATTAAAATAATTTTCCGAAAAATCTGAAAAATTCAAAATATACCTTAAATGATCTATATCAACAAACTAAAAGTTAAAAACAATGACTGTTTATCCATTTCAAAGTCGTCTTTAATGGGTTAATTAAGATTACTAAAATATTGGGTATACAAGATTGGATGAGGTGGAGCCAAAACAAAAACCGTACTACCATTATTTGCCATTGGTTTTATCAGTAGTTTCAAGAAGACTCTTTATAACATTTAATATCTCTGATATCACTTTTTGCAGAATGAATGTTATTCGTATGAGAAAGATTCATTTTTTTTCAATTCAACAATAGTTCATTACAACGTTTTCTTCCAAACTAATCCCGTGTCACCCAAATTGTAACCCAGAAGAAGATGGAAACCCATTTTTAGTCAAATAAATCATTCTCTTTTGCCATGAAAATTAAACTTTTTCAAATATATATAAAAAAACATACCATATATTCTTTTCCATTCAAGGTTTTTACTACTACAAGATCTTTGGATTCTTGATTGATTCCAACGACTGGGCTATTTGTAATAACGATGCTATCTACAAAATAATATTTTAAAAATGGAGTTGCTATAAGTCGAATAAATAATTATAGTACTGCCGCCATTATTACATTAGTAAATCATTAGCCTAGATGAAACACTCCAAGTAGAAAAAAAAGTCCGCCATGAAAAAAGAAGTGAACTCTCAAACGCTGGAGCCAAGAATTTAAATTTCTTTTGCCCCTGATGAACTGAAATGGATTAATTGAAAAAGACACTTTAGCTCACCAGAATACGGAAGGCTACCGAGGTTTCTAGTTCATTTCATTTTTACACTTTAACCATAGTAAAGGAACCATTATAAGTTTTTCCTTCTTTTTTTTTATTTTTCAAGATTGAAAATGTCATTTAATGAATTTTATTTCAGCATAAAGGATGTTTTTATAACATACTTTTTTATTTGTTGTTGCTTATCCTCAATAGATCTGACATTTGTCAGATCAACTTCAGAAGGTTGTTAACCGTCAGAAAATCGATAACAATAATGGGATCTGATGTTAAGTCCGCCCTGGGAAGTCCGACGCAATTCAAAATGTGATCCGGTGAAGCTGGATGGTCACGGCATTTTTTACAAGTGGGGTAAATGTTTGTGCTATATTCGAATGACAGACATTTTAGGTGGCCACTTGAGAGTCTTGATAAAGTAGTCTGGGAGCCTCGATCGCATTTGATTTCCAGAAGAGTGCCAGGAGACTTTCCGGAGTGCCATTGGTGAGCAGGTTGAATTCGCCAGATTAAATTTGCTTAGATTTTTCATTGGAGTAAAGTTCCTGATAAGTAAGCGAAGAGCCAATGAGCGTTATTGCCTCACTGCCCTCTTTGACCAATTTATCCGCGACCTCAATACTTCTAATATTAACATGTGATAGCCGACCAAACGGTATAGTGGTTAGCTTGCTAGCTTCTAGATCGCGAGGTTCCGGGTTCGAGTCCCGTGTTAGGCATGAGTGTTTGTAAATGTATGTTGGCTTGTCTAATGACGAATGTTTCGGCGCATTATAGCCCCCGTGTTGCTGACGGCACCAGATAATCTGAAAACAACCAACCAACATGTGATGGAATCCATTGGAGATGGAGGTAGTGGTTCTGAGAAATCTATTTTCAGTTTGAGCAGAATAGATACACTTGTTTCATCGTTTACAAAAGACCAGCCACTAAGATGTTGTAGTGCACTGTGGCTGTCCGATAGAATCCAAAGTTTTCCAAAATCACAGTCATAGGATATGATAGCGTCAAGCCCTTCCTTAATCGCTATTAACTCGCTCCTGAGAACAGAACAAGTATCAGGAATACGTTCCTTTAGTGAAGTTTCGCGGTGAAGGGTCGTAATATAAATACCGCTGCCAGTACGATCTTTTGTACGACTACTATCGGTATAAACAAGGAATGCAGCTAATAATTTCCAGAGCCAGCTGTCTAAGATGGTCTTCAATGTGAGTTTGCTTGTTTGCATTGGAATTCAGATTAAAGTGGTAGAAAACTCTTGGCAGTCCCTCTGAGGAATCGATACAAGACCTTAAGGGGGTATTCTAGTTTAGAAATTCGAAAAAATCGATTTTTTTTGTGTGCATATTTTCATAGTGTAACCCTTCAAGAAAATGTCCGATAAAGGATTTTTCGAAATTCGAATTATTTTCGGAGTTACAGCTCATTTTGTGACGCGCCGACAAAACCGTTTCGCAGCCAGGTCGCGCAAGCAAACAATAGACGATCGGCTAACTCTGGCACTCTGGCCGCCAAGGTCTTTTGTACTCGATGTATTTTCTTCACTCGATGTATATTTCTCAAAATTCACTACTCCGGAACTGGGTGATCGTTTTAACCAATTTAGTTCAAATATATTTATACTAAGTGCTCAGTTAAGTTCAGTTTTGTTTCGACTATCTCGCTGTACAAACGTAAGTATTCTGAAATCAGTGACGTGAAAAAATATATTTTTAGTGTAAAATTTAATTAATAACAAGTGTGTATAAAACGTCAGTAAACGACTCCGACTGCGCGCGATTAGTCCTCAAACTTTAAACTTGTTTTTCTCGTAACTACTTTTCTGGAAACGGTGTGCATGATATCTTTAATTCTACTCAACCGATTCACTTGAAATTTTACACAGAGCTTCTTTATACATTATAGTATCGCACTACGAAGAGTTTAAAAAAAAAAAAAAAAAAATTGTATTTTTAAAAAATTCCGAACGGCAAAAAAACAGGGAAAATACGAAACTTTTTTTTTCAAACCACCGCCATTTTGTGAAAAAAAAAATTCTTTTTCAAAAACGTTTCGTAGTGCGATAACTACACCCTTCCTCTTCACGAATTATTCATGGATTTCCATTTCAGGTCATGGGAAGGATTTATATCCTGCACACCAGGACAAGCCATTTTTCCATCAGTCCCCACTTCGCCGACCTGCAGTTTTTTGAAATTTAATTTTTTTTCTTATATTATTAATGTTTTGTATTCTTAAAATATCAATAAAAAGCTTATAAAAAAATGTATGGTAAAAATATTTTTTTTTTATCGCGTCCGAAAAAATACCTAAAATTCGGGCTTCTAAACCAGAATACCCCCTTAAAGATTGAGGTTCAACCTCACGAGAGATCAGGTCTTGAGATTATGCTAAGCTAAAAAGGCTGTATTTATTTAGTCTTTGATTGTTGTGCCAAGCGTGTAGATATAAGGAAGTACGATGATGGGGACCATGGCTGTAAATTTTATTATAGAATTTTACTCTTTTCTTCTAATATGCAATGGTTGTAAGTTGGTCTCGAACAGAACTATACCAAAAGGGCAACTATTTCTGAGTCCTAGAATGATTCGAGCTGCATTCAGTTGTACACGTTCTAATTTCTGAAGATTGGTTTCAGACTCGCAGGAATAAATCGGGCAGCCATATTCCGAAATAGGTCTGATAAGCGAAATATATGTGGTTCTAAGAGTATTTGCGTCAGCACCCCAATCTCTTCCAGCAAGATATTTGAGAATGTTAAGGTGCTTACGAGCCTTCGAAACCAGATGGTCTATATGTCTGTTGCTGTTGAATTCAGGATCAAGAATGAATCCTAAATACTTGGGATGTTTTTCATAGGCGAGAGGCTGGGCATAGAAAAACAACCTTGGATTAAAGTTATATAGGTGTTTATTAATGATAAAAAAAGTCGCTATTGATTTAGCTTTATTGAAAGTCAATTTGTGTTCTGTTACAAACTCAGAGAGTGCAGCCAAAGTGGAGTTTATTTTTATTTGTAATTTGTATTTGTTTTATTTGTAATAAAACTATACGAAATAATTATTTTAACAACTAAAAAAATAAGTTGTTAATTTACTGAGTTACTTCTGTTCATTAAAATATTAAATAATTGGATATCACTTTTTACTAAAATCTCCTTCGAAATTTAATAACTAATGATTTTTAATTAAAAAAACTCTGATGCGTAATCCGAAATAAACAATAGCTAATTTGTTGTTTAGCGCACATAACCTTAAACTACAGTCTCTTTCAATAAGGATGTTGAATGCTAAACTTTCCTTTATTTATTTGAAAATTGATACTATCTTTTGTAGATTTTATTTGGTGTCATACAGGTTATAATTAAATAATTTCTTTCCAAATTTGTCTCTTTGCTAATTTATGGAGTGCCTGTGAGTAAACATTTATTTAAATTGGGTTCTTGACCTGTTCAATTTTTAATGTTTCATACATACAGAAGAGATTCGATAGGGTTCAGCTGTTAACTTTGGGGTACAGTAAAAATATAAAATAAACGATTAATTCAAACATAATTAACTTCTTACAAAGTATCACTTAATTATAATAAACGAGGAAAATAATTACCTCCTAATTTTTCAGCAATTTTCTCACTCACCTGTTGAGTTCCACCCTTAAATTTTCTCTCCTGCAAAGAAGTTACGCGAATGAACTGTTTACATGTATTACAAATTGTGTACGAAAAACAATCCTATTGAAGGATCAACTATTGTTTTTTTCATACCTGTCCTCCATTTGTTGTCGAAAATATTCTTTTAGTTCCCCCACATTGCTTGATATACCATAGAAAACTGAGCAAAGAAGCTTCGTACGATTCGCTTGTAATGTTGATAGTGATAAAATGTTTGAAAAACTCAATTGCTCCTCTGTCAATGGAGAAAATATATTTTAATGTCAAACATTCACTTTACTTTAATCTCTCTATAGGGATCATCTCAAATATAAAAAAATCATCAAAGAATGCATATAATAAGCTTTGCCTTTATGAGTCATCTGTAATGTTAATTCCTAATTTGTAATTAAAAGCGATTTTGAAATAGAGAACTGATTTGAACAGTGAAAACGTATTGTTTTGTAGATACAAGGAAACATACAAGAAATCTTTGAACCGAAAACGAAAAAATAGCTTAAATAAATTCGAAATGTTTTAATATGACGAAAATTATTAAATAATGTTTTCATAAAAATTTTAGGTAACAAAATGCATTGCGACAAGAAAAAGTATTTTTTATTTATTTTAAGTTTTATTTATTTTAAATGCAAATTAAAGAATGTTTTTCAAAGTTTTAATAAGGTCAATGAAAAATGTTTCTAGAAGATCGTTATATTTAGGTGGATGGATGGGCATGTTCACAATGCATTCTAGCCAATTTTCCTACTTCCCGTCATCTGATCGAACTGAAATTTGTCAAATAGATTTGTTGTCGATAAGGTTGCATTATATTATATATATTTTTTTTTTTGGAGGGGGGGGGGGGTGATTTCCCTGTCACTAAAAAACAGCTTTTACACACTCTTCTGTTATTGCTTAACAACTGCCCGTCATTCAATTGAACAGAAATTTGACCGATAGATTCGTTGTCGATAAGATTGTATTCAATTAAGATTTGGGAGCTGTCACTAAAAATGTGCTTTTACACACGCTTCAATTGGTGCTAGGAATTACTAATAAACGTAAGTATAAATTTAACATACTGTGTCCAGCAATTTTTTAATAAAAATTCTTTATAAGTCATCGTATCCCATTCTTCTGCTTTTGGTGAATTCCATGGAGCGTCGGAGGGTATCTGCAATTCAAATGATCTATATAAAAGTATTTTTTAAAGTTTTTAATGTCCTCTATGTTCTTTCTTAAGTTACAGGTTCAATCGATCATTACTCAGTAACATAGGAGTATAATATGTTGCGATTCAAATTTGTAAGCATTTAGAAATGCTGAACAATTGTATGCCATACCAATAAGAAAAAAACTATGCATCAACTTTATTACTGAAGTTTATGGTCATTAAAGCAAAAACTAAAAAACAATTGTAAATTGTATAATTAAAAATAATCCAAAGACAAAAAACGTGTGTACAAAAATTGAAATCTTGCTTCATAGTGCCATGATAACCTTGAAATAGATCAAAGTGTAATCAATATTAACTTATAAGAGCAATAATGGAGGTTGGTGGTTGAATAGCTGTTATTGTTGTTCGATTGACTTAAAAAAATGATTGAAAAAAAAAGTCAACTTAATGAGTGATTGAAAGAAGCTTGATGAACAGTGTATTTTGGCTAAATATGTCGAAGAGAACAATAGGGAGTTGGAACGAACGAGTGCCAACATAAATGCATCACTTTTCAAGGTCAGTGATAACGGCATCAATGAAAAAAACTGCAAGAATCACTCCAAAACAACTTCATTTGATAAATTGGAAAGCTTTGTTCTGGTGCATATTTCAGGTCATCCATACCACCCAACTTGAGATTTTCCCCATCCTATTATAAAAGGTCCGTACCCCACGTGGTACCAAACCAACCAATAGTGTACAGCCTTTTCCTCATTCTAAATTGATTCTTGTTAAAGTAACATCTCTGTTTTACACTCGGCTACGAAAATTCATGATCACCAGATATGCTGCCTCAGTGCTCCTCCACAAAGTTTCTTAGCACTTGTACTTAATATGATTTAATTTATTAGTTTTGAAATAGAATGTATCCAGGTAAATAGTGTAATTAAATAGTTTTGTTATCAAGATCCATCCCATGATTTAACCAATATCAAGAAAACAACCTTCTGATAGTCATTTTACAGGGGATCTTGTTAAGTATCATACCTTACCGGCAGCTTCGTTTTTAATGCCATAATCATCTTTTAATATATTGCAATCGAAGGTGGTTTGCATTGATACAAAAATATCAGTACCTGTTTATAATTAAACTCGTTTTTCCGGACAGTTATTTACATTAATTTGGTACATTTTATTGGAACCGCAACTCAATCAAAATATATAGCAGAAGCAAAAAAAAAAAAAATCAACATGGCTACTGACTATTATATCGAAATAAAAGAAAAAATACAAATTAGGGATAGCGCTATCTAGCGGACTGTAAGTTCGTTTTCGTTTCATGCGTTCATCGTTTTATGCATTTCCACTGTATTCGTCGTGTGGCAAATATTTCTTATACGGAAAGGTTTTCTCTAAAATAAAAATGTACGCACTCGACAAACAAAGAAATAGAAAAAAGATTTTTAATCAACTAAATTTCAGAATCACTGCCCCCTCAACATTTTTAAAAAAGTAATTGAAATTATTAGGCAATAAGGAAAGGTCTTGAAAAATTACAGTTAAAGCAAAACTACACATAGGATTGTGATATTACCTCCTCACCCATTTTATCCATAAGCCACATTATGTTATTTATATCCATGTTGACAAATGGATTACTTCTCCCTGGCAAATCACTTGCCCGAAAGCGCGTCCTTCGTCCCTGAAAAAAGATAGAAAACTACATTATACAATACAAATAATGTCATTTGTATGTTAAAATTATTGATACATTTACAGATAACATACATTCGAAAAGATTGAGTTTTTTTTCTGTTAGTTTTAAAAAATACAATTTTCCTTGTACGCTTTCTTTAGCTAATTCAGGAGCGTGACAAGGAAACACTTCAAACTCCTTGACTTTTGAAAATGAAAAGTGCAAAAGCGGTGATATTCGCAATGAAAAAGAAACCCACGTAATAAATCCAAAGAATCTTATTTTGACATTAGTCCAATGCTATAACAACACAGGTATCAGTTGATAAAGCTATACCGACAAAAACTTCGTTTAGGAAGATTAAGTGCAACGCGTTCCCGTGACAACAGATGGATACAGAGAAGAGCTACGCACTGAAAAGTAATGGGAAATGTCTGTTAGTATCATAAATTCCTATTTGGAACATATAAGAGTACTAAACAAAAATGGCTCATATGGCTCATAAACCACTATTTACAAAAGAGTCACCGAGACAGGAAGTTGCAATGAATACATGTCGTAAGCATTTCGTAAGGAATGAAATTGGATGTGAAAAAAAAATGAATTTCAATGGTTTTTACTCTAACAATTGACCTGATTTAATGAAGGAACCTTTTTAGCAGAAAACACATTGCACATAAATATGTTGCATCGCTTCAACTGTTTTAGTTACTCAACTATATAGGGTGAGTATTAGGATGGGCAGAAGAAAAGAAAAAAAAAAACGAATTTTGGAAATCGAAAAAGTAACAGTGCAGAAAAGTTGTTTTTTGACATCAATAGTAAAGCCCACTTTACACGGGGAGAGTTCTAGGGCGAGTCTTCCCGTGTAAACGCACTTGGTAGCGGAGGGTAGGGGAAGAATAAAGTAGATCTGCCCATTAGGGTGGTTCGAAAAAAAATATTTTTTTATTTTTAAAACGCATGAGGTGAAAAAAGTTAATACACATCTTGATAAGAAAAACTGTAAAAACAAATTGGAAAAAAAAAAAATCTTCCGATCGCGCAGTCACCTCAAAGTTTGAAGAAAATACAGAAAATAACTATTTTTCCTAAATTTTTTTAAATTTCAAAACGTTATATATTTAAATAGCAATTGTTTGCAATGTGTAGTGAAAGGGTGGTATAACACTGGAAAACAATATTCTATGCATTTTTAAAACTCATATCAATAATTAAAAATACTCAAAAATAAAATCTTGTGTAAGAAATAATGATTTTTTTATCAAATGGGTACTGCAGTTATTTCTTATATTAAAAAAAAAAACAAAAAAAAACAACATGATATTATTCATTTGGTTCACTCTTTTCTACAGCTTTCTATCGTAGTGATGCACTTTGAAGGAAACTTTTGTAGAAAAGTCGCGCATTATGAATCATTTTTTTTTAAAGTGTTGTCCTAACGTCTTTTGCGTCACCGCCACCAGGGCCTTCCGCCACCCACTTTTGGTCTTGTCTCTCTACATAAGCGTTCCACAGCTTGTGAGTGACTAGGAAACGAGTTGAAGTCTGATTTGAATAGTACCTAGTAGCACAGATACGTTGGCCAATTCCGCCAGACATAAGCCAATCCTGATGTGGAACGATGTGAATCGGTCGTTGGAAATAATATTAGCCAATCTCGCCCAATTCTGGATAAAATATAGAAGTTTTGAATCGCCGATGTACAGTTTTAAACTTGGGATATAGTATTTATGAGAAACAAAACTATGTGGTGATTTTGACATGTTTGTTTGTTGAAAAATCGTGTATATTGGAACTATGCTCTGTCAGAGTAGCCAATCTTCCAGTCTTCCCCTGTTTCCTCCAATACAGCTGTGCTACCTCGGATGCGCCAATCTTTACTAACTAATGTTCATTTGTTACTCTTAACAAAGGAGGAGTCCGATTACAAGTATTCCAATTAATTACGTCCTCGTAATCAGTGGCAATAAAATTAAGTTTAGTTGTCTTGAAATGCCTGATAGTCTTTCTCTAGGAAAGTTCTTGAGATTTCAGAACCCGATGCCTCAGTTCCATTACATCTCTTCTTGCGTACAAAATTCTTGCCGAAATCAAATTTTTTGCGTGAGGAAAGGAAGCATTTCATCCAATAACTGAGTATAAAACTTCCAGTAAATATTTAGGGAAGTATCGAGATAATCGAATTGCTTTTTAATTATTTTAGAGGGCGGGGAGGGAATGTTCATCCTGGCATGCGCGTCTCTTCTACACATCTTCACCTTGATTGGTTAGCCACAACATCGGCGAGAGCGCATATCCAGGCGGCCTGGTAGATAAAAGCAGCTAGTTAAGGGCTCTTCGGGGCTTGCTTGTTGATCTAGTGGCTTAGTTTACTGTTTAGGCTCAGTTAGCCTGTAGGATGCACCGAGTTTGTGTTCGGGTTACCACTGGTCGGTGGACCTTGCAAGAAGTGTACCTGAAAAGCTGTTACTGCCTTGGAATCGCCGCCTCAACTAGCCCCGGTAAGGGTAAGAATTTCATTACCCTCGGAGTGGCGGCCCGTTGCTTATGCTTGCAGTGTAGAAAATAAACCTAATGCAATCTTTGAACTCGCCTCTGTTCTTTTTTGGTGACCAGAGTACGTGACAATTTGCAGTAAATTTTCAAAACTAAATTGCGCAAGTGTCATGAAGACATGATATCAGCAATTGTTTAAATTTAGCTTGTTGCTGATTGTTTTAAAATGGAGTTCCTAAACCTATTCTTGAGTTGGTAATTCAGTTATGAATTGTTGGATTACCTGTGAAAAAAATTGTCGAAATCTTTAACATATTGAAGTCTATAATACAATATATTATTGAAAGACGCCATGAGCTTCAAACTTTTGAGGATAGAATTTGATCCGGAACATCTTTAAAGCTAAAATGCTTACATAAAAAAAATATCATATTATAAGGTTCAATACAATACGCGAATCAGTGCATTTCAAGTCTCGCATGGCTTAAGATTTGATAAAAACATTGAAGACAAATCCCAATTGACAATTTATGTGCACTGGTTAAGACATTTAACTTGGAATTTCAAGATACACGTATCTATACTTATTTCCTTCTACTTAACTTAAATTACTGACAGCAGCTGCTCTCATACACCTCCAAACCATAACGCCTCCTTCACCGTGTTTGACAGTTCCATATAAATTATAAGTTAACATTTGTTAATTTCGTTTTTTCCTGACCATAACTCGATTATCTAACCCTTGGATATTTAATTTTAATTCATCACTAAAAAAAGACTTTGCAAAATCGATGCGCTTTTTTCTGTTACATGTACTTATATAAGGCTTCTTACGGGTTTCAAGTTCATTCAGACCCGCTTTTTTAATAAAATTTCTCACCGTTTGAGATGTCACTTCAATGTTTTTTTATCAATTTTTTAGCCATGTGCGACTTAAGGTGCACTTATTCGCGGACTATCTTGAACCTTACTAGTATACGATATTTCTTTTATACAAGCGTTTTAGCTTTGAAGATGTTCCGGATCGATCTCTATCCTCAAAAGTTTGAAGCTCATCGGTTTCTTTCAATAATATATTGTACTACAGACTTCAATATAATAAAGATTTCGACAATTGTTTTCATAGATTTCATAACTGAATCACCAACTCACGAATAGATTTAGGAACTCCATTTTAAGACAACCAGCAACAAACTAAAATTTAACAATTGCTGCTGTCATGTCTTCATGATACTTGCATACACTTCTGTTTTGAAAATTTACTGCATGTCTATTAAAGAAGACGTCAGAATTAATTTTCATATTACTTACTGAAACTTTTTTTACACGACACTTAGCAACATTTCCTAAATATTTCAATTTAAATACTTACTGCGTATTGTAAAAACAGACATTTATTATAAACTTATTTTAAAGAATCAAATTAAACATATTTCAATAGTTACTGAAGATATAAAGCAAAAGATTAGAAATTTTGCTAATTTATTTGTAACTTTGGCTTCCGTACGGAGACTTTTTTTTACCCACTGTATATTACAATCACTTCCATGTCACTGATTAAGATTGCTTGTAGAAATAATTTTTTGGAAGCTCATTATAGCAAGATATTTTATTCTATTGCCGAAATTCCTTAGATTTCCTCCTTGACCAAGCGGTATAGTGGTTAGCATACTAGCTTCTAGACCGCGAGATTGCGGTTTCGAATCCCGTGTAAGGCATGGGTGTTTGTAAATGTATGTTGGCTTGTCAAATGACGAATGTTTCGGAACATTATAGCCAACCAAACGGTATAGTGGTTAGCGTGCTGGCTTCTAGACCGCGAGGTTGCGGGTTCGAGTCCCGTGTTTGGCATGGGTGTTTGTAAATGTATGTTGGCTTGTCTAATGACGAAAGTTTCGGCGCATTATAGCCCTCGTGTTGCTGACGGGGCCAGATAATCTGAATACAACCAACCAATCGGAACATTATAGCCCTCGTGTTGGTGACGGCGACAGATAATCTGAAAACATCCAACCTTAGATTTCTTCAATGTGCTCAATTCTCTCTTTTCTAAGGTGATTCCAAACATTTTGGACTACTTCTGATTCAAAATGTACAATTGTAAATAAACTCAGAAGTGGAAATCAGCCTCAAGCATTTATCAATTTTGTTTTTTTATAAAGGGGGGGGGGGGATATAAAAAACAATACCGCACCAAAATAATAGATAAGATTCTGTCTTTTAGCGAAGTAAAATCTATTGCTTTAAAAGAATTTTTATTTCAAAAGTTGAAATGGGCGTTTCTTGAGAAAACTTACATTTTTATAATGCAGGAGGTCTTCAACTTCGTTGACTTTATAGTTTTCTATACCAAGCTCTTTTGCCATACGAAGAAGTCTGTCTTGAGTAGGCCCCACATAAGCTCCTCCTATGTCCACGTAATTCACTTTCGGATCCTGTTCAAATATTCATTTCAATTCAAATTATTTATTTAAAAGCATGTTTTATGCATATTATTTATTTGGGAAGCTTTCGAAAAAGATAGCATAAAATATATTAGTATTTTTTTTTATTAAATAAATTATAAATGATATAACTTTTCTAGGTGTGGCAACACGAAAATCTGTTTACACAGTTTCAGTTTTTGTTGGATATTTGTGTGGAATAAAGTAGATCCGTTAAGTTTACGTCTGAGTTAGCTCTATTATTTAAGATTATTACTAAGAGTTAAAGTATTTAAAAGTATCGCGCAAGTTTCAGAATGACAGGAGAATTGGCTGTTAAATGAGATGCCCCCAAAGTTTTTGAATTTAACATGGGCTCTTATGGAGGTGCCCTGACTGGCATGTCTTACGCGAATGAGAACACTTAGATTACATCTACAATGCGCAGTACATATGTGCCGAAGGGTTATAGAGGTGAGATGAAAATGGGCGTTATTATCAAATAATTGCCACCAATAACGATAATTTTCATTTCAAATAAATTTCAATTAAGTGATTATTATGTTAACACCTCCACAAATGAGTAAGTTTCATATAAAATCAATTTAACACACCATAAATTCACAACTTAATAAATTAAGCATAATGAAGTTCAATCATTTTACAAAGAATATTATGTTTTTGACCATAACACTTAGTAAATCTGCACAATTTTTATCTGAGCTTACATATAAGATTTCGATGTCTTTATGTTCATGTAGGCCGCGAACAAAGTGATTTCTGCTTTCATTTTATTATGAAAAATTGACTTATTCACAAGTTTGATTGCAGACTGATTATCACTCATGATGGACATAGGTGAGTAAACTAAATAAGGATAAAGTTCACCAAGTAAATTTCTTTGATGAATAGACTCCTTTGCACATTCAGAAAGCTTTCGAAGGTAGATGAAGCAATACTGCGCGGTTTATTTGAATCCCAATTTTATTGGTGATCCAGCATGTTGAAAAATAAATCCTGACTGTGATTTACGATCATCTGCACATGAGACCCATTCAGAACGACATAAGCAATAATTGGCTTTAATGTACGTTTATAAACAATACCTAATTTACTCGTACCTTTAAGATACCTAAGAATATGTTTAGCTTCTATCCAGTGAATTGGCTTAAAGAAATTAACAACATAAGTTATATCAGGCCATGTGGCAACTGTTAAAAATAACAAACAACCAATTAATTGACGATAAGGAATATTTTTCATTTCCTCAATTTCCTGTTCACTTTGAGGACACATTTCCTTACTAAGTTTCAGCCTTGGATCTAATGGTGATACAACAGATTTACAATTTACCATAATAAATATTACAAGTAAATCATGAATATACTTAGTTTGACACATAGAAACAGAATCATCAGTTTGAGAAAATTGAATACCAAGACAATAAGGTAACGTACCTAAAACGTACTTTAAAAGAAGCTGATAACTCAGTTATAACATTATGATAATACTTTTCATCATTGGTTAATATCATTGTATCATGAACAGATAAAAATAAATAAATTTCACAAGAATTTGACACAAATTTATATGCACATTTATTATTAATCAAAACCCTTGCTTTTTAGTGTTTTATCTAAACTTTGGTACCATACTAGTCCGCTGTCTTTCAAAGGCTACATTTTAACAAACATACTTATTTGATTCAAAACTTTTTGGGATATCCATGTATACTTCTTTGTCCAGTTTACCATTTATACAAGCTAGTGTGAAATCGGCGGAAAATGCTATTAACTCTTTTCAGCTGCATATGATAAAATAATTCTTAGTGTACTGAGACGTACTACAGGTGAATAACTATCAATAAAACCAACACTATATTGTTGCATTCTTCCATCGGCTACCAACCTCGCCTTGTATTTGAATATGTTGTCTGATTCATCAAATTTTTCACGGAACACCCACCACCCACTTGGAACGCAAAAATTTCTTTGATGTTGGTCGGTCAGTGGTTTTCCACACATCGTTTTCAATTAGTGATTTTAATTTTTCTTCCATAGTAATTATACAAAACCGTTTATTTGGTGAATTCAATAGTTCATCAATTTCACTTTAAAAAGCAGTTTCATTTTGCTCATTCAAATAAGAAAAATCACACCGCAATAAATCTTCAGATAATTTATAGCACTCATTAGGATCAGCTGATTCGCTTACGAAATCTGACTGTGAGATTTCTCCTTGACTAAGTAATTTCATCGAGTGCCTACTTCCGGTTTCTCTCATCGATATAGATAAACAACTGGATAGACTGCTTAACGCTGGAAAAACGACCACCGCGGAAGCGAGATGCTTCGATGGAGGAATTTGTATTGCCGATGTGGATTTTCTTCGATCTTTATGGTATATTCACGTTACTTTTGATATTTGGCAAGCAAAAAAAAAAAATTAGGAATAGAACATAATTGACGAAAATAGTTTAAGTAATCATCAGTGATCAAAATAATTCGAAGTATAGGATTTGTATATTTGGAACAAACATTTGAGATTAGTTACTGTCGATATCTGCAAAGTATTTCATTTTTATTGAATTCGAAGATTCGAATTTAATTCTTTAAATTTTAAATTACGTGAATTAAATGTTTTAAAAATAAATTATTATGTACAAGTTATGAGAATACAGTAAACAAATGACAATAGACTTCTAAACTTGATTTATTTTAGAAGTAGAAATTAAAAATAATTGAAGAAATACAATAAACCATTTGAAAATATGTAATAATAAGATTGAAAAATACAAATTCATACATTCAATACACCAATTCAAAGAACAATTTAAGTTTCAAAGGCAAACTATTATACTAATTTTTTATACTCAATATTATTATATAACTTATGATTTTAAATATATCAGTTTTGAAACTTGTTTATTGCAAGTCAAACACATATATTTATTTGGTCCTATAATTCTGAAATGAGAAAAATGTAGAAAACTTTACCAAAACTAAAAAAGTTCAGGTATTGTTCATAATAATATTACAGAAAATTGTTTTTGAGGATTTCAAGTTAAAAATCAAATAAATTACATAGTTTAATAAAAAAAATTTAAATGGAGAAAAAATTAAAAAAGTAGTCGGAGTTTTTCCCCGAGATTTTTTTTTTTTGTGGTTAATCTAGATCTAAACATTGTTAAAAAGGACCAATTTATTCAATTTATGCCTGATGGTAGTTTTGTTTCTTTGTAACTCTCTTGGCATTCGAAAAAAAAATCTAATGTTGCCATAAGTTCTGGCAATTAGTTTTATTAATTGCGTTCGGTGAAGAAAGATCCTCCACAACAAATTCCGCTTCAGTTGAATGTATAAAACCCAAAGTATTTAATTTTTTGACAATGTTACCCTGTGACAAATACTTAAAGCAGAATAAACAATGTAATCTAAAGGTTTTTCATATATATATATATATATTATTATATAAATTTGACACATAATGGCGAAATAATTTTTATGTTTGTTGTTCAACAAACAATACTCCATCAGAAGCAAATTTTAATCTACCTTTATTTACATTGCATGTAAACGATTTGGCATTTTGATGATATTGCATACCATTAGTATGGCTATTGCAAAGACCAATTTTGCTTTTGTTGTTAACAAACTTATACATTCTTCCTAGGTTAGGTTTGTGCTAAGCTTTTTCACTACATAACCTGAAATATAATAAAGAATATTGTCAGCAACATCTGACAAAGTCTTGGACTCTATTAGAAAAGATAACTCTTGAATGTTAATATCTATTTCGCTACTGTCTTCAGTACCGTCAATTAAAGTACGCTTACTGGAACGAAATTCAAATATTGAACATTGTGAACTGTAATCTAAGTTCAAACAATTTGCAGTGGAACTTGGGGACACAGTGTTTCTAAACAGAAGTTTTCTAAGGGCATATTTAAATTGGTTTACGTTAGGGTTGTTGTTGCATCCTCCTCTTGATCTTATACATGAAAATAGCAATTCCACATGATCCTGAGATATCTTGTACGTTAAGAAATATTTACTAGGGTTCTCAATTTCTATCATCAAACGCATGGCCAGCTTTTGAATGCTGTTTATGCCTATTACAAAACCCAGTGCAAAGGTTTTACGGGGATGTTTGAAGACAGAAGTGTTCGCTATCTTTAAAGAAGAAATATAGCTCAACGTTTCGTTTCAAAAAGTTTCCCAGTTTGACTTATTTGCAAGTCTTAAAGGTTGTTTAAAACCTGAGCTAAACGGGTTGTGACTGTTTAAACAATCAAAGAGCATGTCAATTACTCTTATGAAATGAACAGTGGACCCATTAAAGTTGGGATCGCTTTTCGACAAATGCTCGATTGCATCAGCTCAATGGCGGATCCAGCCAGGGGGCGCGGGGGGCGCGCGCCCCTCCCTCAGCTTGAGCCTATATATATTTTTTTAAATAAGTTCACACAATAAACATATTTCGACCTTCATCTAATTTCCGGAAAAAAAAAGAGCTTATTTTTGGATCAAGTTTCTTTTTATAGCCTTCTCCCATCTCATTCAAACGGACGTTGAAAGGTTGCACAAGCATTCAAACCTCAACCACCTTGATCTTGAAGACATCTTCACGGCACTTCAAAACACATCCCTTTCTGTTAAAAGTATCCTGGGATCGAATTATCAATAAATATTCTTCCCGTCCTTCAGGACCCAAGATACCTTTTTCTGTCGGCTGGGAGGAAGAGATGTTGACTCTCACATGCGTAATGTTCCACTCCAACCAGGGGGGGGGGGGGAGAGAATAATGAGAGGTTGACTATTTGGGTTACCCTCCCTCCTTGGAAATTGCCACCTTCATTCAGCTGGATATAGTAATTGGCTAAACTTTAAAGTTTTGATAGAAAGGAGGAGGAAGGTTGTTTATAAACTGCATAAGAACTCGTCCAGCTCTAGCTCGTGCTTGTGTTTCGGCTTGTAAATAAGCGCCATGTTTGAATTCAGATTAAAAATCCTCCACAGTGGAAAGGTATAAGGTATGCCAATTTTTTACAAGAAATAGACTTACAAACAGTTTTGTAAAAAGTATTATCTGTGTAAAGTAGCAGTACTCGGTGGGTGCCCACGGGAAGTAGGAAGATCTACTTTTTTTAGTGATTATTTCAGGGGAGGGGGAGGTCTTGTTTTACAATATTATATAATGTCAAATTTTATCACTGGACTTTTTCATTTAATTTCATCATTATACTTTTTTATGTGTAAGTATAACTATTGGCAATAGAGACTTCGAAACTGGAATTTGTTTTATAATAACTGATCAATAATTAAATTGTATTTGTTTCTATTGCCTTATTAAAAATATTACTTATAATTATTCGTAAAACATTCTCTTTGGAAAACTATTTTCCCCTGCATACTTTAGATTACTCGAGTAGCTATGGATTATCCAGTAAAACTACGTATTTTTACTTATTAAGCTCACTGCATTAATATTTTATGAATATGTTAAATTTTGATGTACAATTGCTGATTTCTCAATTTGATGTAAGTATAATGTAAGGTTTATATGGTTAGTCAGTTTGGCACAAATAAAAGTAGCAAGTTCCCGCTTTCATTGGAATTTCTTCAGTATAATCGATACCTCCGGAAATGTAGCTTGCTAAAATGTTCAGTATGTACGGTACATTTTGAATACAATTTTTTTACTAAATAAAATGGTAAATGAAAAAACAAAAGGACAGTGTTAACCACCCTACGCTAAGCTATCAAGTCGGAGATGTGACGAATGAGATGGAGGGGAGGGGGTCAATCAATGGATATGGATGATCTTGAAGTATATTTTTTGAACACTGCTTAGATTTTGATGATTTTTTTTTTTTTACTTTCTTTAAATATTCAATTTCGTCCTGACTAGGGCACGGCAAATTGTTGCGCCCCTCTCTCAGGAAAATCCTGGATCCGCCACTGCATCAGCTATACTACCACTTAAGGTTTGTGCAGCTAATCGTACATTCATTTTCTTATTTTTGTACATTATGTGAGCCCCGGAAAGAGAATTAGCAAATTTAAGTTGTTCTCTTCTTTGCAAATCATTTAGTTTTGTAATATAATCCCATTTTGCAACGCCTATATTGGACATTATAAAACCCATTTCGGCTAAAGTATTTCTGGCTAATTTCAACATGTGAAAAATGCAAAGACTTCTAACTCAGAAGCAGGATGCTTAAAAGAAGTTTTGAAATCGTTTCCTATTTCAAAATTACACCCTAAATCTGTCAATGTGCGAGTGTTAATTTTGCTTTCATTTTCCATTTCTTTGCCAAATGCCCTTGAAAACGCATAAAAACAAGGATTAAATAAATATAAATCAAGTATTTTATTCTAGATCATAATACTATTTGTTCTGAATTTAAAATAGATTATTTATTTTATGAATTGCCTTATAAGAGAACAACCATTAACCATGAACGATCAAAGTTAAAAGTGTCATTTTAGATATTTTTCAATAATAAATAATCCTAATACTTATAAATTACAAAATGCGGCAACATATCAGCTTTTCTTACATAGTATCATTTAAAAGAACAGAACCAGATTCCTTTCCCTTCCTGATATACTAGATAACATAAAGTTATGAAACAAAACTTAAGATTCTAATAAAGATAAATTGATTTCTGATGAAGATTTACTGGTGTGTGATGGAGTTGCTTCTTTTAAATAAAATTATCGCAAAGGATGTGTGGTGAAGTGACATTTGGATTATTGTTCTCACCCAAGACACTTCAACAACTTTTTAGTGTTTATTAATTAATTTGTGAGGTTTTAGTTTTGCGAAGTTTTAATTGTGTAGGCACTGGTGGTTGATGACTCAGTTTTAAAAGTAAAGGGTCCGTTACACTCAACTGTCCTCAGCTTCGTTAAAACCAGATGTTTTGGGAGAAGGAATTGTGTTATGGGATTTTTGTCGGTTCTAGGCTGGCTTAGAGCGGATGTAAGTCGGATATATTTCGATGCTGAATGTCAAGCGAGATGTGTTTATGTGACGTAGGTCAGAGAGTTGAATTTCGCAAAGAAACCAATAGTCGCCTGTCCGGGCAAAAGGGTTCAGCCCTTATTGCTTGTGGGGCGTAGTATTTGGTCCAATGAAGGGCGCATAACCTAAAGCAAAGCAGATAGCGCACTAATGGTATTCTGTCCAAGTTTTTAAAAGCTGGTCTAAAAAATGACAACACTTCACGATCCTCTCTGATCTAGTTACCTTGTCTGCCAACAAGTGTGTGGGAGACGCAAAGCTCTCGCTCTGACCGGCTAAATCTAAGGGTGGAGCCCTTGAGATGTTCCCCGCATTCCAGCACGAACGGGTAAGTCCTTCTGGCATTCGTTCTCAGTAGCACAGTAAAATCCGAAAGAGTTCAATTCGTGTAAAATAATTTAAGTGTTAATTTAAAATAATTTAGAGGACAGCTTTTTATGTAGAATAATTTGTTTCTGCGTAGTGAGAAATGGCAACGTTTACATTCTCAGTAAAGTTAAGTTTAATGCGAACGCTATTTAAAATGTAAGAGTATTTAATAAGTAAATAATTGTCTAGTTTGATATGTTAGCTTAATTTGTATTGAAAACACAGTTTGGGTCATCGCAAGTTCGGTTATGTATTGTCATGATATGACAATTTCATGAGTCTCTCTCTCAACCACAAGCACCGTGCCGTACTGTTAACCTGTGTGTTATCTGAATCATTGTGTTGTCTTTCGTACTAAACTGCAGTAATCAAGAAAATTATTGATATTATTTAACCTCAATATGGAGTTTTTCTTAGGAATCGAATCATTATTCGGAGCGGGTTACTTGTTTCCTTTACAGATTAAGAGGATGTTTCAGAGCTACTACTACTGCCAATTCCTAAAATTCTGCATTTCATGTTGTGTCTATTGAGTTAAAAGTTTTTTTTTTCTTCTTCTATTCAGTAACACAAGTTTTTAAATTCTGTGATAAAACAAAAAAAATTATAACCTAATTAAAATTTAAAACACACACAATATTAACTTTTATTGAAGTAGTTAAATTAGATTTGTTTTTGGCAAATTTTAGGTGTCCATTTATTAATCTAATGTACGTTGATTGTAACATTAAAATTTACCAATCGGATACATCTTTATTAGTTCTGTAAAGACCTTCAACATTGATTGACAGAAAGTATAGATATAAAATCATTTTAAAAAACACAATTTTAACAAATATACTAAAATAATTTTTTTCTTTACTTCTACTTTTAAATACTATTTATTAACTAAATAAAAATTACAAAAAACAAACACATACACACATAGCACAACCAACTTTTAAATGGTTTGCAAGACAACCCATACATTTCTTTGTTATCAATTACTACAAAATACATTCAATATATATTTAAAAGTTGTTTTTTAATTTTTTTAGAAACATGGGTTATTGATTTAGTCCAAGATTCTCCTCGGGAAGTCAACTGAAAAGGGAACGCAGTTTCTCAAGGAAAATATTAATACACGGTGGTCTAATTTTTAGTAAATATACATTTTTGACCTTTAGTACATATTAGAATATTTGTTCTGGATTTCTTATTTTCAAAACTCTACCGTTTTCAGGAAAAGAGTTCTTTCAAATAAGTCACAGATTCTCTAATTGACATCACAGATATTGATGAAAATTAGAATACTTAAATTTGCTTTTATAGTTTATGAAACTGAAATTTAATTTGTAAAATTCATGGTCACACTTTGAAATAATAACGAATGCGTGCTTTTATTTCATTTTATTGAATCAATTTCATTGGGAATTATAAAATAAGGAAAATTTTATCTATTTAACTGACGAGATTATTTAAATTAAATACAAATGAAAATCAATTTACCCGTTTCGTGAGTGTACGTCCTCCTACCCGGTCGCGAGCTTCCAAAACAAGGACACTTACGCCAGCCTCGCTTAGCCATTTGCCAGCGCTCAAACCTACAAAATCAAATCAATAAAAGCTCAAAATTTATTCAAATTATGTTAAGAAAATATGTACATTAGTACCTAATATTAAAAGATAATATGGCAAAAAAATTCCCGATTGTGCAAACAATCCCAAAATGTGCATTTATTGGAAACATATCGTTTCTTAAATTGATGATGAAGATACTTCTCACACAAATATGAGTTCCTCCCAAAAGTTTTATGTTTATTATTGCAAGTTAAATTGCAATTATTATTTCAATTTAAGAAGCATTGCACGTGGAAATCGGCCAACGGCCATTGGTCATGTAATCGGCTAAATTCCCTCAAGGTCAATTCTGAAGGGTAGTTGTGCCATCTGATCATGTTTTTTTTCGGGTTTTTTTTTCGAACAAAATATTGTGTCTATAATCAGCTATCTATAATAATAAAACATAACTTAAAAGCTACTTCAAATAGGCATAGTAAAAAGCTACATTAAATAGGCGTAGGTCTTTGAAATTTTCAAGAAAAGTAATTTGGCCGTTTGATTGGACTTTGGTGAAACAGGATATAAAATTTTTAATTGGTTTTTTAATCATTTTTTCACAAAGGTATCTGAAGTTTTAAAGCTAAGTAGTTCTGGTCGTCTAATTATGTTTTTTACAAATACAATGTTGAAATATTCTCAGAGGGATTATGGGGGATTTATTGCTGCATTAACGAGAGAAATTGTTTTGTTTCTCGACAGGGGAAGAGGTTCTAATAATAAGGGTTTACGTAAAAAGTAATCTCTTAACGAGTGAAGCGTCCTTGCACAGCAATGATAAGCTCGCAATTGAACCTCTCAAGAGAGAAGCGAGTTTGTGCATATGTGTCAGTGAATTTTTCAGCTAGCGAAGCGAGCTGTATTTGTACAACAATGAACCTTTCAGCGAGCGAAGCTAGCCTGTTTGTGAAGCGTCAAAAGCTGGGACCTGTACACTAATGACGGGTCTTCGCAACGTGGTGCCACGAAGCTAGTTTATATATTATTTCAGTTCAATATGTCTTCTTGTTCTCTTATTTTTTTACTGTATTGGATGTTTGCTCACAGCATTTATGTAAATGTATTATATTCTGTTGTTTTTAAACCTGTTCAGTGCGATATCATATTTTACAAATACTAAAACTCATATTATTACGTCAAACAATTGTTAAAGAAAATCCAATTTCGGATTCCTGAAAGAAAGAACGAAAGTGTTAAAAAAATGTGCTATAAGTCCCTAAACAGATGATTCTATAACTAACCACTAAAATCTGGATTTTGTAATATTTTTGTTTTTACTTAATTAACTCGTTCTGTTTCGTATTTTACTCATGACAAGACAGTAAAGAATTACTTACAGGTTTCTGGTACATTTTATTTGAACCGTCATCTCAGCTTGACAGGCACTTGGTAACAAGAAAAAAAATAGATAGTTTTTCCTTTTTTTATATAGTTTTACAATCCCATGTCTAGAGCAACGTTCAATTGTGGATCCAGAGGACAGATTTAGCACTCCATAAATCTAATAAATATATTATTTATTTTCAACTTAATAAATAGTCCGTTGAAAATACAATCTGGTTCCATTAAAAAATATATGTATTTATCTTGTTACGGATAATTTTCCAAATAGTATTTTGAGAAATTTTAACTATTTGTTTAAATTATTTGCAATTGATCAACTTTTACAAATAGTCTAAAAATTCCCCTACCCCCCGCAAAACAGTTTTGCGACACGGACTTTTTATCTCCATTTCGTAAAGAACACACAACTGCCTATTGGTGACAAAGCAAGTATTTGTCAATGGTGGCCCAAGTGTTATCATGATTGAATAGAATTCAAAAATAACATCTCTTCGTAAAGATTGTTGAAATTGTGCACTGACCATTCAGCTGAACGCCAGCTTTTATCAGAACCGATGATAATTACAATTGATTTGATTTTAAGCTGCTCTTTTATCTATGGTGGAAGATGACTATACATGAAAAATGTTGAAAGTTTAAATATATTGGTAAATAAATTTGCATCACATATCTAAGATCCTAAATCATATCCCAAATACTATAATTAGTATTTAACAAATATTGTAAATCAGGATTAATAACGTTAATAAATGATAAGAAAAGAATATAAAATAAATATATTTATAAAAATGTTTGCTATCTCAAACACTATAATTAATTAGCTTTTGACAAAAATAACCCTGTAAAACTTATTCACAGTATTTAACAAATAAACAATAACAAAATTATGCTAACAAATAAGTGAAAAGAAAAAAGTGTGTAGAAAGGATTAGAATTTTTTATCTTTGGTTGGTTGGTTGTTTTCAGATTATCTGGCGCCGTCAGCAACACGAGGGCTATAATGCACCGAAACATTCGTCATTAGACAAGCCAATATACATTTACAAACACCCATGCCTAACACGGGACTCGAACCTCGCGGTCTAGAAGCTAGCATTCGATACTTAGAAAATTATGTACTAGATATATGTACAATTAGTCGCACTAACACTTGAATTTATAATCCTAAGTTAAAAGAACTACATATAAGAAAGAAAATGCAGTTATGAAAATGAGCCAATTGTTAACTTCCAATACCTTCTTAAGGTAAAGATAATTTTTTATCTTTACCTATATAGAGATTTTTCAGGGGACATCTTGATGTAGCTGTTGTGTTCCATTCGAAATTGCGTTGATGTGCCTGAATAATTAAAGGAATCAATTTCAAAACCATGCTTCCTTGCGATATTTCGGAACTTTGGCCCTCTTGCGGAGGTAAAAGATATTAACCGATTGGTGTAATATTTTGCGAATTTACTACTTATTACAGTCATTCAGGGTAACTTTGGTACACATCTTCTATATGTTCTTTTGCACCACTTATGATTTAATAGTATTTTCAGAACTAATAGCATAACATGAAAGAATAAACTATAAATTATAACTCTATTTACACAAATTAGTATATGCTGATGATGAAAGCACCAAATAGTAGGTGAAAAAAAACCTTGCAAAGTTACCCTGTCATTCCGCGTAACTTTGTACCAGTATCAAAAATTTCATATAAAATAACTTTTATTGAATCTAGGAGTCATGATGGACAACTTTGAACCAGTAAAATTAAGTTTCTGAATATTTGAAACATCATCAGCTGCAGTTCTCAATACCACAAAGTTTGGATATTTAAAATAACATCACGAAGAAAATATTATGTAGGAACAATGGATGAAGAATAACAGGAATATAATGCAAAAAAAAACAAAAAAAAAAAACTAATTGTTATTCAGTCTAAACCATACAAGTATAGTGAAAAACAATCTTCTGTTCATTTGCTGAAAAATAAACTCATTTCATCTATTAAGAATTGAAAAGAGAAATAGAAAATAATAAAACTGTTAGGTCACCCTTATACTATTAGCTAAGTACATTGTGAGTCATAATATGGCATAATTACATAAATATATGTTATGTATTCTCATTGGAATCTTCAATTTCCCCTTTAGAATTATCTAGTATTTTCCGGGGTTAGCGAGAGGTGCCTTGAATATTCGAGCGTCATTAGTAAACCTATAAATGCTCCATATTTCGGTTTTTCATGCCTTTGGATACGCCTTTTAAGATAATCAACACTTGGAGATAGCCAAAGATCATCCCTGTCTCCTCCCTTATCTCTGGAAATAAACTTGTGTGCAACTCATCCACGATTGTTTACTTATAACGGTCAACATCCAAGGTACCATTATATAAGTCGATAGGATGTGATCTTTGTGGGAATTAGTTTAAATTAGAATTTTAAATTTAAAGACTTCGGATTTTACACTCAGAAGTGAAGCCAGAAAAGCATCGTAATCCTTCTAACATTCGCCAGATGTCAATCAAAGAGCGGCGAGGTGCCAGATAGCCTGGGGGAATACCAGCGCCGATTGAAAAACCACACCCTCTTCGTGTGTCAAGAGTTTCACCAGAGGAAAAAATAGTTGGTAAGCCGAACCCTGCCGTTTACTCTGCCGCGTAAATGACCCAGCAAGGTGTCGTAGAACCAAGACAAAAAGATTGGGGATCGGAATCTAGACGCTGATTATTGTGAGATGTGCAACTGTTATGAACTTTGGAATTGTGATTTTTTACGCTAAGAATTAACAAAGAACATTGACTGGAATTGAAATAAGAGTATCTTTGTGGGTATGTATAAGGAAAAACATCTATTTTGTTTAATTGTTATAAAATCTATGTTGAAGTGCTTTTAATTTTAATATTTGACTTCAAGTTAGTTTAGAATTTTAAAGATTTTTTATAAAGGTGTCTAGATATTTAAGAAAAATATTTTTGTATTAGTGAAATCAAGTAAACTTGATAACGGTATTGTTGAGAAATAATTTATTGACTGTAAAGAGATATCCTATTATGTTATTACGTACTGGAAAGCAATTATCCGAGAGAAATAGTCAACAAGTATTAACAAATAAGAATATGGATGAAGTAACTGCAATACGCAGTAATAATGTCAGTAATATGGAAGAAATGCTTCCAGAAAATTCGGTAAATGCTTTCCAGGACGAGGTTGACATGTAGTATTATTGTATTATTTTATTAATACTTCCGCAGTTTTTATTAGTACAATGAAAGGTTGTATTATTCAATATTTTATTAGTCAGAGTGAGAGGAAATATTATTTGGAGATATTATTTTTATTAAATGTTATCTGTCTTTATTTAATTTATTGGAGATACTAGTATTAGAAGAAATAAGATATAGAAGAAATATGAAAAAGGAAAACTTTAGTATTATATGAATGATTAAGAAAGAATAATTATTAATTGTTGTATTTTTAGAAGAATCTAAACTGTAACATAAAAGGTTTAATCTGGCTTAGTAAGGAAAGTTTTCATAAGTTACCACGAAAGTCCATGAACTTTTGTCGTTTAATAACCTTGTCCTTATATAACTGGATTAGTACTAATTTTTTGGTATGCAGTGAGGGTAGATTCATTAACAAATAGTGTATTTTATTAAATAAAAGTTTAAAAGTTAAGTACTCCTCACTCTGACTATGGAATTTATTTTACAATATTTTGAAAAATTCAAAGTGTATAGTAACCTTTATTTTGAGTGTAATGTTGTATTTTAAGTCTGTTCCTGTTAAGATCCTTGTGTCAAGGAAATATGTTTCGAACAAATATTTCTGCATTGGTGTATTGTAATTATGTTTTGAAAAAAAAAAAATCTAAATGTGATATTCCTTGTACCCTTCTGTAGAGGGGAAATGGGTTATTTTTGGCTATTTAAAGACAAAATTTTAAAAAAAATTCCGCGGGCGTGGGCGTCTTAAGGGGGGGATGTTGTAATATATTTTCATTGGAATCTTCAATTTCCCATTTAGAATTATCTAGTATTTTCCGGGGTTAGCTAGAGGCGCCTTGAATAATCATCGAGCGTCACTAGTAAACCTATAAATGCTCCGTATTTCGGTTTTCCTCGCAGGCCCGTAGCCAGCCAAAGTTTGTTGGACGGGCAAAAATTTTCCCAGGAGGGGCAGAAATATAAATTATTCAATTGGTTTTCGATTAATTTTTACAATTGATTACACGTAAAAGAGTATTTATCAGAGCACTTTATGAAGTACATATACAAAAAAATATATTTATAAAAAAAACAAAAAAAAAACATTGTTAATGTATTTTTGATGTATTGTTATTTTTTTTTTAATTCTTTTAAAGAGTCTACACCAGAAATTTTTTTGATAAAAACAAAACTTTAAATTTAAATTTTTTTAAAGTATATTTAATACAATTCTATTCCTTTAAAATATTCTATGCTTGTCCATCTCTTAATTTTTCACACATTTCAACTTAAGAATATCTACTTTAAAAATAACTACAAATATAAAAAAAAGCCGACCAAACGGTATAGTGGTTAGCGTGCTGGCTTCTAGACCGCGAGGTTGCGGGTTCGAGTCCCGTGTAGGCATGGGTGTTTGTAAATGTATGTTGGTTTGTTAAATGACGAAATGTTTCGGCGCATTATAGCCCTCGTGTTGCTGACGGCGCCAGATAATCTGAATACAACCAACCAACAAATATAAAAAATATTATAAGTTACTTTTACATAAACAGTTTTTTTAACATAAAAAGTTTTTTCGAAGTTCCATTCTTACATTTCTATTTAAAAATATATATTGTTAAACAAATTACATTTTCCTATCATTGGTCTTGTGGAACAGCTACATAACTTTTTAACAAACTTGCCATTTAAGAAATTATTTCAGCATTAAAAAGTTATTTACATTTTTATATAAAGCTATATATATATATATATATATATATATATATATATATATATATATATATATATATATATATATATATATATTTACATTACTAATATAATTACATTTTCCTTTATTTTCTCCTATCATTTTCAATACTCTGGAAAATTTATCAGAAACTATTATAATATAAAAACCCTTTTTTTCTATTTCTTTGCATATATTATTAATTATAATATAAAATAATAGAAATTCATTTTCCTATTCTTGGTCTTATATTAAACATTTTTAAATTTTTTAAAATGCATAGCATAAAAAAATCTAAAATAAAATGATAAATGTTAGTATAATTGTATTTTCCAATCTTCCCATACATATTAAACAATTTCAAAACTCTATCTCTACTTCAAATGCCAAAAACAAATGATTTACCCTCCTTTCGTGGCCCATTGACATTCTTTGGGGAAGATTTATGGCCGTCAAAGTGGAAAAGGTAGATTCGCAAGTTGCTGTACTGCAACCGAAGGTATCTACAGCAACAAAAAGTTCGATTCTATTCAATCATAGATATAAAGGTTTACAAGTAAAAACAAATGATTGGGATAAAATTTTCCAGGACGGGCGAAGATTTTTATAGGTCGGGTAAAATACCTCGCCCCCCTCTGGCTACAGGCCTGTTTCCTCGCCTTTGTATACGCATTTTAAGATAATCAACTCTTGGAGCTAGCCAAAGATCATCCCGTCTCCTCCCTTGTCTCTGTAAATAAACTTGTGTGCAACTCATCCACAATTGTTTACTTATAACAGTCAACATCCAAGGTACCGTTATATATATTATACTCTTAATGCTAGAAAAACTATGACAAATAAAAACAAAGCACAAATTTCACAACATTTTACGTTGGCATTTTTTAGTTTAATAGTTTTGCACCGAACAAAGAACCGTTGATCTGGAAAAATTTTCGTCATTAGCTGAAATAATAATTTCTGGAGATATTTTTTTAACACGTCAGATTTTTCATACCTCAGATCATCATTGACAGTGGGCCATTTTCCATACGCACTAGACTTCTTCATGCATCTGACGAAGACCATGTTGTGTTTTAAGTCAATTTGGTCTGTGTACATTTTCCCATCGTATTGAATAATTACGTAGACGTCAACTTGAAACATGTTATAACAGAAACCTACAACTCTTATATTCTCTGTGTACGAAATTCCTGTCTCAATAATATATTCCACTACTTGAACAATCTCAGATTCTTCAGTAACATTCTCCACATCAATTTCAGCAGTATAAACATCTGTCAGGTCCCCAATGTCCAACTTTCCTCTCCTAAAAAAGTGATAGTGTAGTGTACATACAATGTCACCATCTTGTTCAGGACTTATTTTTGCTGCTTTGCAAGAGTTCATATTGAAGATGATATTAGTCGATACCCTCATTCTTGCTCTACATATTCCTTACCATTTATTATTTGTTCCTCTAACATCGCATCATTCACTTCCTCAACTGAAACGATTTTTGTAGCAATTACAGGTGGGCAGATTTTGTTTTAACTAGGTGAATGACTATTAAATTATTATTTCAAATTTTTCTAGGTACTTTTGAATTCCCTCCCAATCTTTCATGGGATTTTGAATACAAGGAAAGATTTTGTAAATTAAGTAGTATTTTTTATATCTAAATTTATTTAAAAGCTACTAGAAATAAATTGGGATAAAAGATAAATTATACGTGATGTGCAGTGTATACACTACACGCTGTCATCAGCCTAACTTTGAATCGGCTCAAAGTAGTACTAAACATGTAGCAAAATGATAGTGGCTTTATTTTCTTGGTTTTACCAAACATTAGCGAATAAATAACCCGTATCCTAACAATTTCACTATTTTTAAAATAATATAACTGACAAAGTGATAAATTGATACTTGCAGAAATTAATTGATATGCATCAACTTCAATTCAGCATTAAAATGGAGTTTGAAAACAATACTTCAGAAAATAAGTCGTATGGCTAAATAAATTACCTACTATTTTGTTAATTTATTTTCTAAACTACAGTGCAAAAAAAAAAAAAAAAAAAAAAAAAAAAAAAAAAAAAAAAACAGTTTCACAATCTTGCCAGCAGTTGAAAACCAAATATACCGAAAGTTAGGAGGTGGCGCAAAGTTATTCCATATGTCTCAAAGTTACATGGAATGACTGCACCTAAGGCTCTTATTTTACAGAGCCACACCTGGGGTGAACGCGTGCCACAGCAAAGACTTCCGGGCTGGCCACTGCTGTGGCTCAGTATAATAAGCTCCATAGGATTGCATGTTTCATTTAGAGGGGCTTGTCTGAGCGACTGAAGAAGTGGTGGAAGTTTGCCACTCGAGTAGCTCTGTATAAAAAGACCCTACAGCAAATTTCCCTCGTAATTACCTTACGATTATACAAATTTCGGGTTTTTCGACTCACTCTAATGCACGAACTGGTGAGACGGATTTCATTGTTTGTTAGGGATCCCAAATACGGTATTTGGTTGAGAGTGGCTAGGATTTTCTTTAAGGGATTTTGCACTGTTAGTTCTTATGTTTTGAGAGCAGCCATTATTTCTCCTGTAAAAAGTAATGGTTCAATGCAGTTTTCATTGGATCTGGACATGCGTAAAAGATTTGATTTTCCTTTTATCAATGATGATGTATCGAATCCTTTATTAGTTGTAGATTTCTTGTAATGTTTTGGCTTGTTGGTTGATGAAAAGAATAAGAAATTACTGGATAATTTAACTTCTTTTTTAACTATGTACCAGGTAATGAACCATGTATTAAAACAGTTGTTGGGTTTTCAAAGTTACATTAGCACTATTGGCCCACCTGTTTGTGCTAAAACTCGTCGGCTTAACCCATCACAACTGAAAATACTAAAATGGATGGCACAGATTGACAATCCCCCACAGGAGACTACCGTGCGTGTTTGCACGCACTAGGCCAGATAAATATCCTCTTCCAAATATACAGGACTTTACCCAAAACTTGGTGGAAGGTCAATTTTTAGTAAAATTGATTTACGAAGGGCTTTTAATCAGATGCTTTTTCGCGAGACAAATATTGAGAAAACTAATGTGACAACTCTGTTCGGCTTATTTGAGTTCATGTTCATGCCCTATGGGTTATGTGGAGCACCCAGTATCCTGGTAGTTACGCAGGAGTGTAACCTCGATGTCAAAGTAATTTGAAAGGTGGTTTTAAACAACATAACAGATTTATTGAAACAACGGTAAAATGACTAGATAAAGAATAACTTTCTCGTGCGAAGTTATCTCGAAAAAAAAGCAACTCTACAAGAACAAAACGAATATAAAGACATTCAGATGTTCATGCAGCTGTTACAGAAACAGTTTCCGATTTTTATCAAGACAATTCGAGTGGCATCCGAAACAGTTCACTGCCAGTTGTATTTTTTGAGACCGCTGGCAAAAGCATGTGTGCTGGTCGTCACACCACCCACCTTCCGAAAGAAGGACTTCAAGGGAATCGAAGGTACGTATTTTCTCTTATTATAAGAGTAGTGAAGCCCATTTACCGAAGGAAGCAACAACTTCATTTAACTAAACATTCATAATTGTTTAAGAGGGAATACCAATATTGTTTTCTTTGACCTGCGAGAGGGCTATCGCCAAGTCATTCTCGTTGGAGAAAGAGATGTGTTTCTATTTCTGGTGGGGAATGATTTCTTTACCGCAATTCAGTTCTGACGGGGATATTTCATCTTCGTGTTATCTTATTTTCAGTTATTTTAGAAAATAATTCATCTGCATGTTTTATGAGGTACGAGATAGGGTGAGCACCTGCCCGAGCGTAACGTGTTACAGCTGGAGTCATCTTATTAGTGAATTCTTTATTTTGTTTCCAAAGAATTGTTTATAGAAATCGAGTGATTTCCATACACAATGCCTGTAATCTGTAATGATTTGGATCAAATTTCTAGGGGGGAAAATCCTTTATTTTGCTCTATTTCTTATGGCCTCTAAAATATTAAGTATTTTAAAACAGTCAACTTTGAATGACATTTTTCATTCAGTTTTAATGCCATAAAATTAAATTATTACAAAACTTAAATTTTAAAAATTATTCATGTACCTTTTTGTGGTTTTGAAGTTACTTTTATATGTAAAATGAAATTACTCGTTTTAAATAGCTAAACAAATCATACAAAGTGATGTAATATGAAACAAACGAGTTTTCACTCACTGATAAAATTTCAAAAACACATTTCTGTCATATATCACTATTGTTCCTTACCGGCCGAAATAATTCTGATTTTCTGAAAATTGTAGAGAAAAACATGCTTTTTTTGTGAGAGATGTTAATTTTTTGAGTTCAATAAAAATGTTGTTAAGTACAGCTAGCTTCAATATATTTAAAAATACATTCAAATAGAGTACCTGAAAGTTCAGTTCCTGAAAACCTCACTTTTTTACTTTGTATAGTTGTTTATAAAGTAAGAAATTGTTATATACTAATTTTAGAAACATGATTGTGGGTTTTAAATGTGGTATTTGAAGTAATTTCAACAGAAAATTTTAAACATACTAAGAGCTACATTTTAATCGTTCCTTGTAAAGTTAATGTTTAATAATATGTTAGGAATAAGTTAAGGAGTGTTGTTATGATGTTGCTGAGTGATTATTTTCGAGCCGATGTTATAAGCTTGATGTAATTACAAGTAGACAACGTTGATATTGATGTAGTTTTTATATTAAACATTTAAATAAAACGAAATCAATCATTAAACTTAACAGGAATGAAAATCATACGTGAAAAAATAATCAATTAACATGAAAATATTCGAATGATAATATTTAGCTTAATTTGAAAGATATCACTAAGCAAAAATGGAAACAACTTCTGAATAAAAAAAGGGAAACAAATCAAGCTTTTAGATCAAAATATTAACTTCGAATTGATTATCTGTTTTGTCAATAAATGAAATAAAAAATAAGTGTTTAGAATTTTTAAATGTGTTAATGCATTTTAGAACTCTATCAAAAGCTGAAAGTAACTCGAAAGTTCGAAAAAAACTAAACAATTAAAGTTTAAAACAAAAAGTTATTACCAACTTGGAAATAATTCCTATCCATTATAAAAATATTTAATAATAAATTACGCAAGAAAAAGTTAAATTTATTATCAGCATTATTTAATAAAGATAGAGTAGTGACAATTACTTTCAATATGATATAATTTCTAAATACAATAATAATACACCCACCAATAAATAATTTTTTTAAATGACAAATGGTAATCAAAAAGGACATAAGCAGTAAAAAGTTATAAAACAAATAAACGTATTCATCTGTATCCGAAATTTCAATAAAATATTGTTACAAGGTTCTTCATTCTGAATAATGATAAAAAAAAAGAAACCACTTGACGTAAAACAAATATTGAAAAACGATGAAAAATTAAACCCAAAAATAATTTAATAACTAACCGAGTCAGTTAACGAAATAGTAAACGTTATTTGCTAAATAAGAAACTAATTATCAAGTTTCTTTAAATTAAACATGGCGTTTCCCAGTTAAAAATAATTGGAGCAAAAACTAACCGCTGATGCCGGCTCCTATAACTATCACTTCGGAATCCATGGAGAGAGGAAATGAGAGACACACTCTTACGATAGCCCGACTAAAGTGCAAAGGAAAATGTCGCTTCTACCACTAGATTATGAAAGAGCGTTTCTTCTTCTCAAATAATATGACATTCTGTGACTTCCATTGATAAGTCAGTTTAGAGAGAGAGTGGATATGATGTTTATCGTAGACTTTGATCTGAGATTAAATTTGTTAGAAAATGCTGCTTGCGTTCAAGTAGATATCGATATGCATGTGAATATATATAAGTAATCCTTAAAGTACGTAAATATATGATGATCTGAGAATTGCTTAGGGAACAGTTACTTAATTAGCACACATTATTAATATTCAGCATTCAAGTGATATAATTCACTCTTTGATTAAGTAGCTGCTACAGCCAATTATCTGTAGATAAAAGTCTCTTTAGGTTTTGGCTTTATATATTGATTGTAGCCTTTCCCTTCAGTTTCATATCGATAGTATGGACTACACATTTTTTCTATATCAAACAGATATTTAGACTAATTACGTTTGATCATTAAATTGGCCTTGACTGTTGTTCAATTCCTCTCGTCATTCGGTGCGGTGTGTGTAGCGATTTTGCAACTGAATCTGCAATACACATTAGGCAAAACTTGCTTTCCTTCTTTGACGACATGGATAATTTGAAATGGTGATGAAAGAGACATAAAGGATAAGATGTCTGGATTACTTGTTGCAATTTATTATGGATGGATTATTCAATTGCTTTCTGAATTGCATACATTTCAGATTGAAGCACCGTATTGTTTTTACGTAAAGAAATGACAATTGTTGTTATTTTTACTTGTCTCGTGATAAAAAGTCCACATACCATTGTCCTGAGAAGATTGATTGACTATTCTTCATGTGAATACACAAATAGTTTTTGGGTTTCCAATTTAAATAGTTTCTTCCTATTTGATCTCTCTATATCATTCCAAGTGATGTATTATTCTTCTATGAAGAAAGTTTTACTTTCAGTTTTTATTCCATATATCTTAGTCAACTTTTGATTCATAGCGTTAGCCTTTGAAATCTTAGTACAAATAAATAAAGCATGATTTGATGTATACTTCTAGTATTCAAGAGATTTTAATAAAAAGGTGCATCTTTCTCCAACCATGGATATTATACCGAACAGCATAATTTTTTTTTTTTTTTTTTTTTTTTTGTATTTCTGTTAGAAATTTGAACAGGTTCCCGCCTCGTGTAATCACCTTTCAACACACAAATAAAACCACCAAAGACCTGAGCTATTTATATGTTACCGGCAATTTATCAAATGCATTTTATAGATCCCTTTCAACCAAAGTATGAAATATAAGTATAATTTCCCTAAGCATTGTGTCTAATACCTAGGTATTCTATAGAATGGCAAATGCTACTTGTAGCAAAGTATGAAAAGAGGTCATGGTAAAGGTATTATTATAAAAACATGCATTCGTCAAAAATGCATTTTTCTTTTTGCCATTCAAAAATTTGTATTCAAAATACTTTTTATTAAAGAAAACAAAATTTTCATATAAAAATAAAATAAGAAATTACACACCACATATTACTCTACTATTTTCATGTCCAACAGCAAAAAAATAATAATATTTTTTTTAACAAAATTAAGTAAAATTGCTCATTGCTCATTTCAAACAGTTTCAAAAATGTTCTGTCATTTTTATGAGAAAAATAAAATACCGATGGGAAATGTAAATCGTCTTTATTTCTCGCTTTTTTTATCCTTTTTTTTTATCGTTGTCTTTTCTTTATTAAGAAGCAAGTTCTTCTGAGTGTCATCTTGTTAACTGGACTCTAAAATATAACAACTAGATTCCGTATGTCAACCCGTTTCAATCTTTTCTGAATATTGAAGGAATATCTGAAATGTTTCATATTCAATTCCTAATTTAACATAAGATAAACAAATCTCCCTAAATAAAATGTAAATCGAAGAAAAAACTCAGTAAGGTGTTAAAAAAAAAGATACCATGAAGATGGTAGTGGGCCCGGTATGGCATACCGGTACTTTTATTAACTACTGAATAATAACTCATAAATCATTTAAACTCATATATTGTGATAGAAATTAGGGAGAAAATAAGTACGTAAATTAAGAGCTTTTTTTAGCACTACAACCCTGCCGCATATTCAACACTACGCCTTTTTACTAAAGTGTACGTGGTAATAAAAAAAGGGATGTGTTGGAGTTTTTAGAGATACTGTGCAAATAAACTTTTAGGCGACCAATTAAATTGGACACATGTGACCATTTGGTTTTACTCTAATACTTACAACCGAAAATATAGCCATTAATTCAAATTTTTACTTACTGTAAATTAGTATATCTTTTTAAAAATGTTGTTTAGTAGACACTTTTAATTTTCCTTACGTTTCCACAATTTTCTTTAACAACATAAGAATTCAATTAAAATATGAAATATTTGTGATACATTTACCTTATTATTCAAAAGAGTCTGTATAAACAGGTGTGCATGAGTCGTAACATTAAAAATTGTTTCTTAATTGTGTAATTTTGGAAATATTTGAAACCCTCTGATCAAATAAAACCTACTCAATTCATAAATAAGGAAACTTTTGTTGAATAAGAAAGACTGTGTTACAATTTTATTTGACTGTGCCGTATTATTTAAGATTTATTATTTAAACTTATTATTTAAATACATATTAATTGCGTTTAAGTGTAATGTTACAAGGGCTAAGTTAAAGTTAAAAAGCATTTGTTGATATACAGGTCGTCCCAAAAAAATTGAAAATCTGAATAACTCTTTACCTTTTAGAAATAAGTGGACAATGTAAATTTCAAAAGTGTACGAAATAAGACCTCGTTAATAAAAAACAATTCCCGTTAATTTTTTAAAAAGTTATACATTTAAAATTTTATACGACCCATCTAGACAAATTTTGCCAATTTATTTGATATTTTTAATAAAGCATCATTGCAAAAAACCATACATTTGTATCTTTAAAATTGAGTGATTCATATTAAATTGAAAATTGAACAGGGCCATTCACCAAAATTGACTAGTAAATTAGTGATATATGTTATAAAAATATATGATAAAAATTACATCATTTCTGCTTGTTTTGGGTTGATTCACTATGCAGTAACCTCTTAAGTTTTTTTTTTGTTTTTTTGTAGTGAGAATAAAAAGTTTTAAAGTATGTTTGACAAAAGATGCTAAATTCGAAACAAATTACAAGTATTAAACTTTTAAATATATCTTCTGTAGGATTACAGAAAATATTGTATTTTTATCGTATCAGATTTTTAAAAATATCTCTAGTTGTTTATAAAATACATTTTATAAAATGTGTATATATTTGTAAGTATAATTTTTAATTTTGTGTCCCATATGCGATCAAATGAAATTGAGGACCACACGGGTAGGCATTTCGACTGCTGTAAAAAAAAAAGCTTCATTTGTAATTGGGCATACGTGTCACAGTATTTTTGTACTGAAAATGTCCATTATCTATTTATATATTTTCGCCCAAGAAACAGCCTTTAAGTGATACGGGAAAGTGGATTTTTTTTCTGTATTATAATTCAGTTGATCGCAGTTTTTTCTAATGGTCTTGTTGAATGGAAAATAACAACTTTCTAATTGATCAAATTTGCTTAGGAGAAACTTAAGAAGTGTAAAAATTAAGATTTATATTTCGCGACCTGAACACTTTTTCAAATTATATTGCCCTCACCAATAACGGAAAAAGAATTCAAGATTCACCGAATACTTATTTCAGTTAAAGGTGTAGATCAATCGAATTCCAATTACATTTTATGTTAAATTTAACTGACTTTTGACATTTATTTTGACTCCATAAAAAACCCAAAATCATCCATACATTACTAAAGAAAAATGAGTGAGCTGAAATAAATTAAAAAACTGATTACAAAATTGTCATCCTGCTATGGAAGTGTTTGGCGGCATGATAGCGTTAAATATCAAGCAAGATTAAAAAAAAAAATAGAGACATTAATCGGAAAAAAATTACTTTGAATATGTCCAGTCACTGTAAGAAAATTACGGTAAATAGAAATTAAAACGAGCAATTTTTAAGTGAAGCTTAGTTTATGTTGCGTTTTATTTTTTTTTATTATTATTTTTTTTCTATTTGTTTTCAAAATGTAATGTTTTGATAACAAGAGCAATTTGAATAATTATGCACTGTAAATGCTGGTGTCTTAAATTTAGACACAAAATGTCTGAAAAATTCATTTCAGACACATTAGGTGACTTATTTTGCACAAAGGTGGTTTACTTCTTCGAATTTCAGACATTACACGGGTCTTAAATTGCTTTCAGTCACAACAAGTAACTGAAAATAAGACACTTCGAACCAAATTCAGACATTTCCAAAATTCAGACGCTTCTCTCTTTCAGACAGTACGACCATGGGCCGTAGGAATTATATCATTCAAGTTCATTTACCAACTAAAAGGAATACCTTTAAATTTTGAAGGATCCCAAAAAAAGTGTTGTTTTTCACAGAAATCCAAAGTTGTTGTTGTGATTTTCCATGTATCGAACCTGGCAACACTCTCGCCAGTTGAGAAACGTAAACAAAACATGTAGCACATTTGAACCTCTCGCGGCATTGCTTAGCATCCCGATGTCAACAAACAAACGAGATGGTGAGTGAATACGTTTAGGCCCTCAAACATCTAAGCAAGAACTGTGAATTCAAAGCTGTTACTGCTGAACTCTATAAAAACGAATACATTCGTGATGCATTTATAAGGGGATTAAAGAGCTCCCGTATCCGCGAACGTTTACTTGAAAACTCTTCTGTTACCTTAGAAATGGCTGTCGACCAAGCTCATGCCCTCGAACTGGCGGAATCTCATTCTGCATCATACCTCAGCCGATGACTTCTGCTGCAGTGGAAACTGCCGAGTCTGATCAAATACTCGAGGAAGAGCAAGTTGCTGCTGTCTCCCGCTCTGGTTCATGTTTCTTCTGTGGCTATGATCGTCACCCTCGAAGCGCTTGCCCAGCCAAAAATGTAGTTTGTAACAAGTGCGGCAAGAAAGGACATTTTCAGCGGGTATGTAAAGCTAAAAATTCTCGTGGTTCTGGAAATGTAGCTTTTGCACATTTTGTGTTAGGCCTCCCTTAGAAATCTGTGCTTTGACCAAGGCTGATGTCCCACCAGTCTCCTTGTTCTCAAATCTTACGCCTGACTGTAGACCCATTCAAACAAAATCAAGACGTCTTCCCTCAGAGGATCGTGAATTTATTGCTAAAGAAGTGGACAGACTCATCAATGAAGGAGTCATCGAACAAAGCAATTCCCCATGGAGAGCCCAAGCATTTGTCATCAAAGGAGATAATAAAAAATCTCGAATGGTCATAGACTACTCCCAGACAATTAATAGATTTACTATGTTGGATGCCTATCCGCTTCCCAAAATAGAGGAACTCATCTCCCAGATCGCAACCTATCGAGTTAGCTCACATTCGCTCCAAAGTAGTGGGTACCGAACAACTGAATCATGCTGTCATCTATCGGCGCCTTCAGAAAAATTTACTGCACGACCTCCACACTACCAACTCAGCAAGCAACTTTTTCTCTCACACAACCACTCAACTCTCATGTAACAAACTCAACTCGCACTCAAACAACTCAATCGTTCGACCCCTTCGCGACTCACTGCGACGTGTCTATGTGGTGGTCTCGTGTACAAATGACAGATACAACAACTAGGCACTAGTGGTTCTTTTTGCCTAGCGGTAAGCATGCCTATCTACTGACCTAGGAGTCCTGGGTTCGAATCCCGTTGGCGCACATTCGCTCCAGCATAGACAGCAATACGACATCATTTTCATATGTAATTGCGGGTTTTTTTTGTATTTAAAGTGTATTCTCAGCAAAAATTCTATCTATTAAAGCAAACTTTGTCCAAATTGGTTCTGTAGATCATGAGTTATAGGCCAATATTAACCTATTCCTGATCAATGATTACAACATCATTTGAATTCTTCCATTTGACGGGTACCAGATAAAAATAGCCAATTTGCAGCGATAACTTATTCAAACTAATAACTTCCAATCTATGATAAGGTTTGGTTTGGCAGTCTCCCAAACTAATGAATAAAAATAAAAGTTCACTAGATCAAAATATTATTTTCGCTTAAACATTTCAGCTTGGCGATAACTACGCCAACTTTCCGACTTAACGGTTTTTGGTACCCGTCTAACGGAAAAGTATCAAATATTGTTGCCAAAGTTTTCTCACGTACCCAAATGTGTCTTGAGTGTTTTTTTGTTTTTTTTAATATTCAATTGGGGGTTATAGGAAAAATATTCCTCATTAATCTGATGCAATAAAAGTGTGATCAGAAGTGTTGGTATCGCTTGCCTCTTCTAGAACTGCTGCCACTGCTGAATCATGGACGAACGGTATACACTATGTTCTAATTGCCCTTTAATACTGTTACTTCATACTCAATAGCACTTAGCAACATATCCAAACTGAGCATCGTTGCCAAGCTGTTGGAGCAGTACTCTTTGATTGCATGATATGAGAGTAAGTACTATGTCACAAAAAACATAACTTGAACGCCGAGGGATATTAATGATAACAGTATTCAAACTTGAAATAATTATGTGCTTGAAGTAGTCAAATGTTTTGATCAGCATTAAAAAGCATTTGTTCACAATAATATATACATGAACAAGTAGAATAGTATTTAAGTGACTTGACAATCAATTGCTCAAACTCAGAAATGATTATTTTGATATGCACAACGGTCCCCACAACGGCTTCATTCCTAGTGAAAAAGTTGGTTTATGTAATATTATTTATCTTATTTTCAGTGCTTTTATTACAGTAAATTTTAATTGATCGATTTCTAAATCACCCTCACAGAATTCTAAATTTTCTGTTTTTAACATTCAATTACATTTTTGTTGGTTTTGTTGCATATTACAGGTACTAATGATTTTGAAAATATATTTAGCATGATTTGATGTAATTTGGATAAAATTTATTGTGTCCTTGAATTTTATTTTATGAATGATCTTATATGTTCCATATTATTACATCTGAGGATATTTATGATATGACCTGCATATTATGAGGACTGGGTACTCGATGACAGCATTAAAATCAGAAAAATCAACGCATTTGAAATAAATTGAATATTGATCAAAATGAAGAAATTTTTTTTACATATGTTGTTCAAACCTTTTTTAAATTATATTTTAGGAAAAAGTTTATAATAATAGGCTAATAATTTATTAATAATCACTTATTCAAAACTCGATTAAAAAAAAAATTTGCAATGAGTTGAATTTGGTTACATTCGTAGAGGAATCCTCTTAAAACTAATAAAAAGTTTTTTTGCTTTTTATTTCTTAGAAATGTCTATATACTACATTAAATATCAGCTTTCTCAAAATAATAATAGAAAGTTTTTTTATGTGGTAATTTGTTGAGCGTATGAAAATTTGCAATTTTTTAAGTAATAATAATTAAAAACTAAATTGTATAGATTTGAATAATATTTTTGTTTAATATGTACTTCAGATGTTATATAATTGCCATAAAAAATTTCAATTCTATATCTTGCATAGTCTTTTATATGAGCATACCAAAAGTTGGAAAATCAACGTTTTGAGAAAACGTGAAAGAACTATAAAAGTTTTAATAACTTGCATGTTTTCCAAGTTTAATGTGCTTCAATTCTGTATTTTGAAGCAGCCATCTTTACAGATATTTCAAATTCCTTTTTTAATTCCCCCCGCCCCCTTTTCTTACATTTTTTTAGGTTTTTTAAATGCCCTCTCTTTAGCTTCTCAACGATTAACGAAAAGTCGCAGCGATAGGGAAAATTGTTGTAAAAAGGTCCCATCCCCAAATTACTGGAATTTTAATATTATTTTAGTTTTAGTATGCACTTAATATGTTATTTAATCATAATAACAAATTTCAACTGTATATCTGGCATATTTTTTTTACAAGCATACAAAAATTTGGGAAACTGACGTTTTCAGAAACGCAAAAATTTTTGCACTACTTGCATACTTTTCAAATTTAATATACTCTACCTCCATATTCTGAAATGTCTCCTTACAGATACTTCTATGCCTTCTTGTTTTAATTGTTTATCTTTTATGCATCTTTTAAAGTTTTTTTTTTTTAAAGTCCTATATCTGCTTCAACTGTTCGACAATAATTGAAGCATTGTAGTGTTTATTATGTAGTGTTATTATAGGGAAATGTTATAAACAAGTTAAATTCCCAGATGGAGAATAATTAGATTATTACTGCTTGATTCATCATTCAAATAAGTTTATGTTGCCACATAATGTATCTTAGACTTGCCAATGCAACTACTATATAAGTGTTTACATCACGCTTGTTATTTGATGTTAAAATTGACTTGTAAAAAGCAACTTAAAACTGTGATACAATCTTGGAAGTCAAACCTTTTCTATTTAAGATTCAGCCACAATACAATGTCCATTTTATCCCAATACATATATTTACATTAAGTCCCAAATCCCTTGCTTGGATATATTAATAGTTGTGTGCCTATTATTAACAGTTGTGTTGCAGTTTTGCAATCCCATGCTTAAATTTACCAGGAAAGTGAAACATAGTCAACAAAAAGTTATTTTGACTTTTATTTTAATAAAAATTTGTAATTTAACACAAGCTCATTTATTGCATTTTAATTTAAATAAATGTATTTTTAGCTTCCCAACATCTGAAAGGTAACATAAACAACCCTTTCAGACACATCAACTGTCTGAAAATATCCCCAATTCAGACAGTCTAAACGTCTGAAAATACCCCATTTTAAGACACTTCAAGTGTCTTAAAGATTAAGACACCATTTTAGATCTTAAAACAGTGCCACTTGTTTAAGACAATTTTGTGTCTTATTTTAAGACATTTCCATTTGCTGTGTGGAAAATCGTTTACCTATAGAATTAGAGCTAAGTCAAAAAAGTAAATAATCACTGAATATATTATACCAAGTGGGACAAAATACTGCTACGAGTTATATTTCTTTATTATTAATAGGGCTGTCACGTCATGTAACGTTATTTATATTACAGTAACGATGTTGTTTATGTTACAGTAACGATGTAAAACGTTCCTTGGAGTTTTGTGAAAATAATAGAGGTCGGCAAAATATCGATACGTCGATATTTTTATCGATATTTATAAAAAAAATATCGATAAAAGTCATCGATATATCGATATTGTCTAATGCGAGAAAAAAAATACTGATGCTAATCTTGAATTCTGATTTGGAAGAGAGAATTTGTGTTATACGGAAATTATTATTTTGTTAAAAGGGCGTCACACAAAATGTAAAAAAAAACACAGGGAGACTCCATTTCTTGAAGCGTAAATAAATGAACTAGACAATTGAATATCGTATGTTTTATTTGTTGTTAAATCTTTTAATTTTAATTAATTTCGCATAAAATTGTGAAAGTTAAAAGAATTCGAAAAAAATACCAGTAACATATATTTAAACAAATTAAATATGTAACAAATAAAATCACTATCTTCTCACATAGCGTATATGTTTTCAAACAAATTCATCAAAACAAATTAAATGAAAGCAATATAATAATGTTTTGTTGATGTGGATTATATATCTCTTTCCATGGACGCCGGCAGGATTTTTTGCAGGGAGATGTAAGTCTGATAGTATTTTGCTTAAATCCTTAATTTTACGAACATGTTGATCGAAGTTCCTAATGAAAATGATAATTAACATTCAAAACAATTTCGATTTGAGAATTATTAAAAAAAATCACGGTATATATTTTTGAAATCCTCTCCTCTAAAAAGCTTTTATTTAGTACCCAACACAACCACGTTAGAGACGAGAACTTTTTCTCAGAAAAGAAAAAATAGCAGACAACCAAAACATATTTTTTAAAACTATTTTCTTATTTTTCTTATTTTTTTTTATCATCCAAATACTTCGCGCGATATTCAAGAAACAATGTTTCGAACAGATGAATCAGAAGACATAAAAATGCAAAAAGTAACATTTTATTTCTACCTAGTAACAGAAATAAAATAGCAACAGAAATAAAACCTAAAATGAAACACCCTCCCAAAAGCAGTATAGAATATACTCAGTTGATTTCTAAAAATAAATTTCAAAGTTTTTTTATTTGATGAAAATTAAAAAGCAAAACATTTTCCAGGAATTGAGAGACACAACACATAAATGATTATACAAAAAAATAAATTAATACTTCTTTTTATAATGTCTCCAATAATACTAGATAACAGTCGCCTGAAAATTCACGCCCACACAAGTGCAATATTCAGCTATAAAAAACGAACTTTTTCGATTGTCTTCAGTATTGCTTTTTCAAAAACCGGAGTCTATGCTGGAGGCAGTGAAAATGTCACCTCAACCAGAAGTAAAGTCTTGATATTTCAAAAAGCTATAAAATGATCTCATCAAAGTGAAATATTGTTCAAAAATATATGAAACACCACAAACATGGGGTTTCATTTGAAGAGAAAGTATAATGTAATGAAAGGTAAGATAACTTATTAGTATTTAGTTGTGTTTTGGTTCGCATTGGCTTCATCTATTTTTAATTTTTATTCGAGAACAAATTAAAACCTGATTAACGAGGGAAAAATTGTTTAATTTTCTGTGTTGGGGTCAATCATGAGATATAGACACTTTTAGAAAGATAGCTGGGGTTTTTTTGGTGCATAACGCGTCTGTTTTGTGTGATACATGTACCATTCTAACGCTCTTTAGGGTTTTAGCATGCGCTAAGTATTTTGCGACTGGAAAAAGTAGATGTTATCTTCTTAAAATTTCGAGTTTTTTGTAACCTTAACCGTCAGCAACATTTTGTTATTATTCTTAGAAAACCGAGCTCATACCTCGGAACAACTATACCTGAAATCTCATCTCGATCTGTTGAACGAAATGGAGGCTAGAGGTTCATATATCGCAAAGTTTCTTTATGACCACCCTGTATGTTGTAGTACCTGAACTTTAGATAATGTGTCAAAAAGTGTTATTAACGAGAGTCCACTGTATCATTTTAGTCGCCATTACCTTCCATCACAAGCACAGCAAGGTTTTTGTAAAATAGTACCGTATGTTTTATTAAATATTTACCTGTTCTCTCATCGAACTATTTCTGTTAGTAATTTCAGTCCTTTGGCAACTGCTCTAAGGCCAAATAAAAAATTAAAAAAATGGTTTGTTTCTTGTATACATAACCACCGATCCTCAAATTATAATACACAAATTCCAACCCTTAAGATTTTTTAGACTTTCAAAAAAATTTAATTATAAAAACACGTTTATTAAAAAGATTAATTACGATATCACAGTTATCGCATAATCGATTAATAATTAGTTATTTTAATTTTCGATAGGTTCAGAAGACAGTTGAAATTTTTTAATAAAGTTGTTTAAAACCTAATGATCAGTAATCATTATGAATGTCTGAGTACAAAAAATGCCAGCCCTGGAATAAAGAGACTAAGTGAAATATAGCTTTCATAAACTAATTTTCAGTATTTTCATTTTGGTTAATGTCAAAGCTAGCTTGATGCTTTTAAATAAACTGCAACAATTAAACGAAAGTATAACTTTTTTTTTAATATACCCATTTCATTTAGAGAAAAAGGTCACCTTACAAGGAATAATCGACAATCATTCACGGTGTGTGCCAATAATGCCGAAGAGTCCTTACGTAAAGATGAAACTACACTAAACGAATCATCTCTTGCAAAAACAATTATTGGATAAATTTTCCCACCTGGAAACCGTACAGGAGAGCATTGCATTCTTCAAGCTCTCTTGTATGATGAAGATTAGGCGACGAAATATGCTGACGGTTTTGAAAAAGTAGAAATATACAGGGACAGATTTTGTGCGGTCTCTACCTAGCTGGAATAAGAAATTAACAAGAATACTGCCACATCAGAAACTGCCGAGTCGATGGAAGAAAAACGTAAATTTAAACTGGAACTAAAAGTAATGGGAGTTAAAAAGAATGACAAGTGAGCCGAAGGATTATTAAGTCTTTTGGTCACAGTTTGCTAAAATTCATAATGATGACAATATTCCGTAAGAAGATAAATTCCAGTATTTGCTGCAGAGTGTAGTGCCAAAATCTAAAGCTGCGAGGCTGGTAGAAAGCTACTTGCCCGCGAAAGAAAACTTGTCAAAGGTTATGGTTCAAGTGATGGAAAGGTTCGACCGTGATGATTTATCCGTTCAAATTTATGTACGGGACCAAATAGAAGGGAGACGTGCCCCAGGCAACATTTCCTCTATAATGTTGAAATAAGTTTTTTAAAAGGTGACTTTTCTTGTAAAATCCCAATTCTTTCAGACAATAAAATATGTGGATATCTACCTAAAGTTAGGAATATATTTGTATTGCAGAACTGAAAGAAAAATGTATTGATGTACCTGATATTTGTTCATCTCATGATATCGATTTCCTAATGGGAGCCGATGCTATTGTGTTAATCTTAACATGTATGAACATTATACTCGAATGTGGTTTAAAGGCTATTGAAACAAAGTTAGGATATACTTTAATGGGTAAAATTAAAAAATAAATAAATTAAGGAACATGTAGCTATAAATGAAAGACAATTGTCACAATCAGTGGTAAGTAATTACCACAAAAGTGGCATACAAGTGTAGTTACAGTTGCATAGGCATACAGTTGTGAGATCTGTAAACAATAGGTATTTGAAATCCAGTGGAAAATTTAAAAAGAAAAATGCATTGTGCAAAAGCAATTGAGCAGTTTGAGAATAGTTTAAATGTGCTTCCTGATTGCAGATATGAATGATCTTGGCCATTTACAACTGAAAACAAATTACCCAGAAATAAGTTTAACATTGAAAAGACACAAACGAATGTGTCAATGTATAATTGATAAGAACTGCCTTGATTCATATATTGCTGTATTTAAAGAGCGGGAGGAGTTGAAAATCAATGAAAGGGTTCCATATTATGAAATTAAAAATGATGGTTATTATATGCCCTATAGACCTGTGTATACACCTGCTAAAACTACAAATTTCCTCCCAGTATTTGATGCATCTGCAAGGGAGCGGAGTAAACCTTCTCCTAATGATTGCCTTCATAGAGGTCCATATTTAATTGAACTGATAGCGGATATCTTAGATTTCGCTTGTACCCTATTGATACATATGGGGATTTTGATAAAGCTTTTCTGCAATTAAGCATAAACGCGAAACATAATAACTTTTTAAGGTTTTTCTATCCTTAGGAAAGTGAAGAAATAATTTATCATCATTATCGCATAGTGTTTGGAGTTTGCTCAAGCTCATTTCTATTGGTAGCCTCAATAAATCATTTGTTAGAGCATAGTCCCCCACAATATAGGGATTTGGTTACTAAATTTCGTCATTCCTTTTACGTGGACAATTGTGTTACGGGTGTATTTCCCACCCAGGAAATACACCTATTTATTTCCAAGTCTGAGGAAATTATGAAAATGGGGTGTTTTAACCTCGGAGCTTGGGAAAGTAATGTTAAAGAGAAGGGCATTACTAAATATGAAGGCGATACAAATGTATTAGGAGTTGTATGGAATTTAGACAGGGATACACTTAGGTGTTTCATCGATAAGGAGGAAGTAGGAAAAATTGAACAATTGACTAGACGGTCAATGCTATCTGTCATTCAGAGAATTTTTTATCCTATCGGCATATTAACAGTGGCTTCATTGCAGCCTAAGGTGTAGTTGCAAGAAACATGGAAATTAAAATTATTCTGGGATGATCCCTTACCTCCAGATTTATATAACAAATTTTATAAATAGTTCGAAGATATTTCCTTGTTAGAGGCCCTAGAAATCTTCAGTTAATGTGAGGCTAATTCTGCATCAGACATGCACGTTTTCGTAGATGCGTCCAAAACTGATTTCGCTGATTGCGTGTTTTTTTTTTTTTTTTTACACCATTCGGAATTAAATTACTTCTACTTAGAGCAAAGTCTAGAGTTGCTCCTATCAAAACTGTATCAATACTTATGTTAGAACTTAGGCTTGTTGCATGGATGCCAGATTGTCCAAATCCATTCAGAAGACATTGGACATGCCTGATTTGATCGCTACCTTTTGGATGGATTCTATGGTGGCTTTATACTGGATAAACATTTTGAGGAATGGTCAATTTTTGTGACAAATATAGTAAGGGAAATACTAGAAGTTACTCTTGCTGAAAACTGGAGACACGTTCCAGGTCACTTGAATCCGGCATATGTTCCTTCTCGTAGTCGCTCACCAAGATATCTGTTGGATTAAAAAAAAAACGTGAAGGCCCGGCATTGCTAATTGAGGACTCGAAAACTTGACCTACAACTGAAATCAATTGTCAATGAAGGAGGTCGATTCTGAAAGGAGGGAAGTTTAAGTGTGTAACAATGTAAACAATGACGAAGCCCCCCCCCCCCCCTCTCCCCCGAAATACCACTCTATTATCATGTTGACTGCATGGATCAAGATTTCTTAAAAGTGTCAAAATTGAAAAAGTCGAAAAGGTACTCATTCACTCGGAACAAGCAAAATTCTTTACTGATCCAAATTGTGTTTCAATAATTAACGTATTTAAGGATGATGAGAGATTGTTGCGTTTTAAGACCAGAATAACTGAGCGTAATTCTGGTCTTAACCGGGGCCATCGTGAAACCGCTCTTTCCCTCTTTAGTTGATCGAGCCAGACCATAGCTTTAGTGACGTCACAACTTCATCTCTCGCTAATACCATTTCAGATAAGGGAGAATAGAGAGAGATGGGACTTTTTTTTACAAAAATATTTCCTATAAATTAGTTTCTACCGTTACAGCATTGAAACTTTAAGAATAACATATTCAAACATTTTAACCCACTTGAAAAATATAAATATTATGGTAATTAATAATATATTATTTTTATAGGTAAATTAAATAGCTAGAAAAATGTCCTATCCCTTATGCGAGGGATGAATTGGACATGTTTTATAAAGCTAAAATTCACACATAATTTGTACAAATATGAAAAAATTGAAAAAGTGAATGCTTCACTTTTGTTCCAAAAGTTTATTATGTATTAGAACATTTATTTTACCTAACATTAGAGAAATCTTAATAAAAAAATAGGTAGCTCAGTTAAAAAAATTGTGGTATACTTCCTCACTTACTTGGCTTGAATACTTTGTTTTATTTCATACACAATTCAATTACCTTCTGTACCGTCCGATAGCTCAGTGTGTGTATTTTAGCAACAAATGGTCTGGCAAATTCTTAATGTTAACAAATAATCTTTATTCGTGGACTGTAGTTGTAGGGGGCTTTCCAAAGCTCTATTTTCATATCCACAGAGAGACCTCTCTATTACATAACTGCTCAAGTGCCGGGATCCAATTAGAATGAATACACAATGGAGGGGAAAGGGTTAGAGGGATGGAGCTGCGCAAAAGGATTGTGCAGAACAATTAATTACAGGCGTAACCATCCCGGCCCACGTTGAAATAACATTTCAATATTATTACAACAAAATAGAACAATTATAAAATATAAAATTTTACAAATACAATGCATAAAAATTCAAAAAATTATGAAATACAATAATTAAAAAAATATAATTATAGGAAATGCAATTAAACAATTGAAAACATTATGCAAGACAATTTACTTGATAGGCAATAAATAAATTTTCGAAATAATTCTTTTATATACACCGGAAGGAGTTTTGACAGTAACTACTCTTATTTTACCATATGATCCTAAAATGACATCCTGAATTCTACCCATAGTCCACTTACCAGGAGGTAAGTTGTCATCTTTTATCAATACCATTGAACCACAGGTAACATTATTTTTATCAAATTGCCGTTTATTTCTGGCTTGCAAATTATTCAAATAATCAATTTTCCATTTGCGCCAAATGATTTGCACCAATTTGTTTACCCTTTGCCAATGACTTAAATAACTATTCCTTTTAACAGTATAGTCGGGTTCAGGAATACTATTTATGGGCCTGCCTATAAAAAAATGTTCTGGTGTTAGAACTTCATAGTCATTTGGGTCAGAGGACATAGGAGTAAGGGGTCGACTATTAAGTATTCCCTCAATTTGTGTTGTCACAGTAATAAACTCTTCAAGTGTTAACCGTGTACTGCCAATTGTTCACCGAAAATGACTCTTTAATTCCCACAACCCCCGAAATTAGGAGATTTTGGAGGAATAAATGTCCATACAACTTCTTCATTTGTTAAATAGCTTGCCAAATCATCTGTAGGGTTTCTAAATAAGTTGTACAAACGTTTCAATTCTTTGCTACACCCAACCAGATTCGTGCCATTATCTGAAAAAATGGTTGAACTTTTTTCGCTACGACTAAGAAACCTTTTTAATGTGGCCATCATAGTTTCTGATATAAGATTAGTGACAACTTCTATATGTATTGCCTTAGTAACAAAACAAATAAATAGAGCTATGTAACATTTATGACAAATGCCCTTACGTTGTCCCTCAAATTTTATTTGAAATAGGACTGCAAAATCTATACCTACATGAGTAAAGGGAGAGCTAGGAGTTACTCTTTCGGTAGGAAGCTTTCCCATAATCTGTTTGACAGCTCTTGGTTATTTTTAGAACAAGTGACACATTCATAAACTATTTATCTAGCAAGGTTTCTACCACCTAAAGGCCAGAATTCTTGTCTCACTAGATAAAGTAAAGTTTGTGCACCTACATGCAAATATTTAAGATGAAAATAAGTCACTATAAGCTGAGTTAACCTGTGATTTCTAGGGAGTAGAATTGGGTATTTCTTATCATAGGATAAATTTACCCTACACGCAACAATTTGATTTCATCAAGAAAAGGATGTAAAGAACTCACCTGACTTTTCTTTAAATCTGTACCCTTTTTTAATGAATTAATTTCATCACTGAAAACCATTACCTGAACTTCTCTAATTAAGAACCACTTAGTTTCTTTAAGTTCATTAACTTTAAGGGGACCTGTTTTTCTAGCAGCATTTCTCACATTAAATATAAACCTGAAAACATAACTTAGAATTCTAATCAATTTTACAAAACTATTAGAGACCTGAAGAATATTTGATATGAAAAATGCATTAGATGACACAGTTAATGAAATAGTTGTGTTCTTAAGTTCACACAAGTAAGGTTTTTCTTCAAATGAGCATACGGATAATTCCACAGGCTCTTGTATGAGAGGGTCATTCACCTGAGAAGGGCCTTGCCACCATAAACTCATTGTTATTAACTCTTGAGGGGTGGCTCCCCTCGAAATAATATCAGCTGGATTACTGCTGGAAGGAATATATTTCCATTGACACTGCTCAGTTAGATTTTGTATTTTTGACACTCGATTGGCGATAAAGGTTTTCAACTTAATTGCTGTGTGTTTATCCAAGCCAATGCAATGGTTGAATCTGTGAACAGTATTATATCATCAATATTTATTTTTAGAGCAAGACGAACTTTTTGTACTAATTGAGACAATAGGAGACATCCACTTAATTCGAGACGAGGAAACGTGAGCACTTTAAGGGGGGACACTCGTGATTTACTTGCGATGAGCTTTGTGGTTGTTAAAGATGCACTAGTTATGCACTGCAAGTACACTGCTGCACCGTATGCTGTTTGCGAAGCCCAAAATTATGGCTTTTTCAAAGGTATCTGTTAAGATCTATCTATCTATTTTGATATCTTCGATTACCTTTAAGGAAGAAACAAAGTTTATCCATTCACCCAAAACTGATTTTTACACCATGCGTCATCCCAGTTCAGTTTTTGTAACCACAGTTTTTGTAGAAATATCTTGGCCTTCGTGATAATTGGTCCTACCAGTCCTAATGGATCGTAAAGCCTTGCGATGACACTTAACACTTCACGCTTTGTGTAGGACGATTTTTCAGCAACTGTGTACTTTGTATGTAAATATGTCTTCTCCAGGGTGCCAGCTCATTCCAAATGTCTTCACTGCCACCTCAGCATTCGTAGAGAAGTGGTGCTCCTTTTCAGTCGACTCCGAGCTATTCATTAGTTGTTTCGAGTTTGAGCTCCATTTATGTAGAATCATTCCACATGTCTTGAGTATATCTTGTAACTGCTCCTGCAACACCGCAGTAGAGTCCAGATCTTGACTGCCGGAAATAGTGTCATCCATGTCGGCATCCTGCATTAGTATTATTGCTGCATGTGGAAATTTCTCAGCTTCATCTTGAGCCAACTGCTTCAGGGTCCGGAAAGCAAGGAATGGAGCACAAGCCGTGCCGTACGTTACTGTTTTAAGTTGATAAATGACTGGCTCTGAGTCCGCTTCTTCCCTCCAGATAACTCTAATAAGATCACGTTGTTGAGTATCGATGAGAATCTCCCAGAACATCTGGCGGATATCTGTTGTAAAAGCGTATTTATGCTTTCGAAATCTAGTCATTATTTCAAAAATATCTTCCTTAACCTCACCTTTCAATAGACAGTCATTAAGGCTATTTCCATTAGTTGAAGGTGCGGATGCGTTAAAAACAACTCTTAACTTTGTTGTCACATTGTCAGGTTTGTAAACACCGTGATGAGGAAGGTAATAAATAGGCTTAGATGAGTCAGTAGCAACTTCTCTTAATTTCTCCATGTGATCCAGGTCTAAGTATTCCTGCATGAATTCTTGGTACATATTTTTCATCTGAAGATCCTTTGACAGTCTTTTCCATTGTTGATTCAACCTTCTTTCAGCTAGTTGTTTAGAGTCACCCAAAGTCTATATGTCTGAAGTTGGCATCTGCACAATAAATCGACCATTTTTTTCCCTCTGATGAGTACTTAGGAAGTGATTCTCACAATAGAGCTCTTCTTCACTCGTGGGAGGGCTCTCTGGAATAGCTTTTATTTCACAAATTTTTTTTAAACAGTTATCTAATATTTCAGGTTGTGAAATAAATCCACAATAGTTTGTTGCACCAGGCGATTCGACAGTCCCAGTTGCTATGTACCCAAAAACCGTATTTTTAAATATTAATCCTGGACTACCAGCTCGAGTTTCAGGCTGAATAATGTCATAAAATATCTCTGCACCAAGAAGAATATTTATTTTACTGGGCTTGGTGAAATATGGGTCAGCTAAATCCGTTGGCACTTTCAGATTGTTTACATTTATACTGAAAGTTGGAAGCAAATCGGTAATTTTGTTCACTACATGAAAGTCAAGTACTCTGGTAAATGTCCGATCCCTATTTTCTATGATAGCTTCAATATGAGACGTTATTTCCATTTGAGCTCTTCCCAGTATAGACACCACAAAATTCAGCTTCTTTTTTTTAATCCCTGAGCGAGCAAGAAATTCTGACGTTACGAAATTCAATTGGCTCCCTGTGTCAAGAACTGCCCTCCCAGAAATGTATTTTTTCGAAGATGGATTCCATACACAAATTAGTTCAGTTGAAAGAACGACTGTTTCTGCTTTATTACTCACACAGGAAAGAGAGGGGGAGAGAATGATTTGCTTGCCCTCGTATGGCGTCGCTGTCGGATTAAGCAAACTTGTTGATTGAATTCCTATTGCTGATTCAGGATTCTTTATGGGGCATAATAAAGAATTATGTCTAGCATCTTGGCACCATCTACAAACATGTTTGGATCTGCAGTTGTGATAATAGTGCAATCCTAAGCATTTAAAACAGAGCTTGCTTTTTGAAACTATTTCTTTTCGTTGCGGCATATTCATTTCAAAGAATTTATCACATTTATAAAACGCATGATTCTCGTTGGCGCTATTTCCCTTACATAGAATACAGGGCAAAACTGGGTTAGATGATTTCACCTTGGCTTGTTAAAGTTACGCTCTTGAAATTTGGGTTTTATATAAGTACTTTTACTCACATTATCTAAAACTTGGGAACTCTTTTCCAAGAACAAAACTAAATCATCAAGCAGAGGAACTTTATTTGAACTTATTGATAATTCATATTGCTTTCTCGTCCCACGATCTAATTTTTTGCTAAACTAGATTTAATATTAATATATCCGAAAGATTACTGGTTTCAAACTTAAGAACTTTTAATGCACGAATGTTCTTTTTAACATTGTCAATTAGACTTCTCAAATCTTTCGCCGACTCCAGATTGAGTTTATCCATTACTAAAATAGCTTTGATGTGAGTTTCAACAATAAATCTTTTGTTTTCAAATCTATCCTCCAATTCTTTAAACAAAGAAATAAAGGTAACATCGATACTAATTAATGTTTTCGCTTGACCTATTAATGATGCTTTAAGATAACGTAGTTTTTGTTCTGAAGACAAAGTATCATTTAATCCAATTATGTTGTTAAACTGCAATTTGAAACTATTCCAATCCTCATATTTACCTGAAAATATAGGAAGAGGAATTTCCAGAAGTTTAATACTCGTAGTATTCTCACGAACCACCGAGTTCTGTGAACTGTTGTTTTCTGAACTTTCACTCCGTGAGGATTGCTCTAATTCTCTAAGAACCCTTTTTAACTTACACCTAGCTCGAATTATCTTATCGTCATAGCCCTCATTTCCAGAGAGTTCCTTGCCGAAATCCTCTGTAGTAGAAACCAAGTTCAGAACATCATTATTTATAGCTTTTAACGATTTTTCCTTTTCATAAAGAAAGTCTAACAGTTCTAGAATTTCATCTTTGTTTTGACTTTGAAGCGATTCGTCTATTTTAGAAATCAGTTTCGTGATGCTTGTCCTAAGCGATTCACGAATGCTTTCAAGTTTTTGCAATTCTTCCATAATTTAAATTCACAAATTTAAAATAAGAAGCCACTTGCCTAACTTCAAGATTCACACCAAATTGCTTATAGTATCCAATTGTGAGCATTCCAATGCGTACAATCCAACTTGGTATAGTCCTACGTATTGTTTTCGTTGAAACGAATGACTCATCCAAAGTTTAATGCGCAGTTTGCTCCGGCTTGACGGACCAAATGTACCTTCCGATAGCTCAGTGTGTGTATTTTAGCAACAAATGGTCTGGCAAGTTCTTATTGTTAACAAACAATCTTTATTCGTGGACTGTAGTTGTAGGGGGCTTTCCAAAGCTCTATTTTCATATCCACAGAGAGACCTCTCTATTACATAACCACTCAAGTGGCGGGATCCAATTAGAATAAATACATAATGAAAGGGAAAGGGTTTGTAGGATGGAGCTGCGCAAAAGGATTTCGCAGTACAATTAATTAGAGGCGTAACCACCTTCAAATGAAATTGCTAGTTCATAAAAATCTACACAATCAAACTGAAAATTCATAAAAATTATTTATTGGGTCTACAAAATATTATTGTATGAGCAATCCTACAAATATAAGGGGCTTGAATCCTGCCGGGATTTCAATGGATGCGTTTTTGAAATACGATTTATATAATATATCAATCACATTCAAGCCCCTACACATCCAGCCGGATAGACAAAAATATTCACAAATACTCAAATGAAACGTACCTTGTAAACCAAACTTAACAAAATCGCTGTCTTCCAAAGTTTAATGCCAACGTTGATTTGAAATGAACCCAGTCCAGCACCAAGAGTTTAAGTATTGAAAAACATAATTCCCAAAATTACCCCGCATAAAACATTTAAAACTGCACTGCCATCTATGTTCCACGAAAAAATGAAAAAAAAAAAATTAATAAAATATTTAGACCAATTGGGGCTATTTAACTGGATTTCAATATCGCCCGAAGAATGGAATCAGAAACCAAGGGAAAATTTTTCAAAAAGACGAAAAATCAAAAATATTTAGTAAATCTATTTTTCCACAAATTGTCCCTAAAAATCCCAAAAGCCAAATTAAAGTCTGTAGCATTATTGTTACATTATTATTAAAATTTGAAAGACTTCAAAATTAAAATCCCTTATTTTGTCATAAACCCCAATATTTACTGAATTATCAATTATCTTTAATTTTAAAACGAGATACTTAGCGCTCTTGTAATTATTATTATTATTATTTTTTTTTTTTTTAAATCAAATCCTTCTGGTAAATCTCTACAATTTTGTCCAAATCATTGAAATAAAAAATAATTAAGTCTCATAAATATATCTAAATGCTTCAATATTATTATATTCTAGAAATCTCCTTTCGAACATATGTAACTAATAATCGATAAAGCCACTAGAAAAGCTATTTCCCATAGGAATTCCTTTAGTTTGTCTACAAAAATTGTTTCCATTAAATAAATAATTTTCAAAAGTACTAAATTTGCAAAACTCTAACAATTCTATCTTATCGTTTCATTACTATTGGAGAAGTTGTGCTCATTGAGAATCCTAATAAGAAGCGTTTCTATTGGCCTCTTGCCAAGGTATTGGAATTGATCCCAAGTAGAGATGGGATAATTAGTACTTTACGACTCAAATGTGGTAACTCAATAATTATTCGTCCTATCCAACGAGATTTTCCTTTAGCAATTACAGTCTGCAGATATTCCTGTGGCGGTCGTACCTTCTGACGTTGTTGATTCCGTTCAAGGTCTGTTGAATGCAATTCCTGTGCTTCGGCTGACGACATCCACGAGATTTCAAAATACGGAAGAAAGGTCAAACCACCAAAGAGACTGGACTTGCTAAATGGGACTTTGTTTTTTGGTTTGTTGTTGTTGTTGTTGTTGTTGGAACCTCTTCAAAAGAGGCAAAGGAAGGAGAACTACGGGCATACAACCCCTGTCTCCGTATACATATTTATGCTGACGTCATAGAACGAAAGCTTTTTAAGCGAAAAAGCGAAGAATCACTTTTCCGATACATGGAGAGGATAGATTAGCACAATTCAAAATGTCTTTGACTGAAGTTTTTTGGCTGGGTGAGATTTTTAGGAGATCAAAAAGAATTGATCTCTCTGAATCGTATCGGGCGCATTGGAGAAATCTATGGGGATAATCGTCTGGGATATGACAAGAGTTACAAAGAGGAGAAGCCGAGAGTCCTATTTTGTGAAGGATGCTTTTGGTGGGATAACAATTTGAAATAATCCTGAAAAGCTTTACTTCTTCATATCTCGAGGAGATCCAGGATAGGAAGGGAGGAGTGACTAATTGATCATGAAACTTGAAGTTATATTTGGAGGAGGACCAAAGAGAATCAAATTCTTCTTGTCGTTTCCTCTTGATGAAACGTTTCATATCCATCCAATCCAAAATGGACATGGTTGGAGTGGAGGGATCTGATGCAGCCTTGCCGGCTAGTTGATCAGCTGTTTCATTAATTTGAATACCAGCGTGGGCATTACACCAAACCAGGATTGTTGGGGAGAGGATGGATTTGTTAATTAGGGCTAGTCGTGCTTCAGTAATAAGAGACGAACCCCTTCCACAAACATTGCCAATGCCCTCAACAGCCCCTTTATTATCTGATAATATTAAAGAGGGGACATCTCTTAAAAAAAAGATGGCTAAATAAAGAATGGCAGCCGTTTCGGCGGTGAAACTCGAGGAGGGCATAGGAAGTCGAATGGATCGAGAGACTGAGCCATTTTCATTGACTAGGCCGAAACCCACCCCGCAGCCAGTCTTAGATCCATCTGTAGCCCAGAGTTCGAAATCCTCGTATCTCTTACGAAGTTCCCAAAAAAGGGATTGAATTAAGACAGGAGATTTGGTTGAGGAGTTCGGGAAAAAGTTGGTGATGCATTCCAAATGGTGGGTTTGCGAGGGGTGCACCTGAACTTGTAGGAAACGGGTTCGATTTTGAAGACCAAATTGGACTTCCAAGTTGCAGATCGTGGAACGAATCTGATGGTTTTTGATATAGGATTCAGGCTTTGGAAGGGGCAAATTATGAAATTGAACTTTTAGAGCCATTGTAATTTGAGACCATTTAGCACGAATTCGGTATGGTGGGATATTAGAAATTTTCCGGATGATGTCATTTGGCGCCCATTTGAAGATACCAAGTGCGAAACGGATAGCAGAGTTTTCCAAAACTTCATACTTGAGCATGTTCATCTGGGAATCATTTGTTCTCACTGAGTTAGCAAAATCAATCCGTGGAAGGAGGACTTGCGAGATGATTTGGAGGGCTAGTTTGGCTTTGATTCCCGTGTTTTTACTGCTGATGAACTTGATGATGTTTAGGATTTTTGAGCCTTTTTTGCAGCTGGCAAGGCAGTGTTCTTTCCAAGTGAAGTTGTTTTGGAAAACTAGGCCTAGAACTTTGGAGCAAGAAACCCAGGGGATAATATTATCATTGATAGAAATAGGCTGGGATAATTTCGAAATTTTGGGAGAAAGATCAATGATGGATGATTTCTCACTGGCAAAATCCACCTTCCAGCGTTTGGCCCAGACTGAAATGTTCTCCAAGGAATGTTTGATATTAGCGACACACTGGGCAGGGGACGAAGCCGAAACTACCACAGTGATATCATCTGCATATAAAAAAACCTGGGAGTGAGGGGGGACTTCTTTAATGAGATCATGCATGTAAATATTGAATAAGAAAGGAGATAAGATTGATCCTTGAGGAAGGGATGACACCTCCAAGGGGTCGGAGAGCTGACCTCTCCACCTTACTTGGATCGGGCGGCAAAAGAGAAAATCCTGGATCAGGGAGAGTAGTTTCATTTCTAAACCAGCCGACTTAAGTTTTTTGACGAGTCCCTCAACCCAGACTCCGTCATAGGCTCCAGCGATATCAAGGGAGATCATGCAAACCCAATTTTTCTTGGATCTAGCCCAGGCAATGTGTTGGGAAATGTTATGGAGGCAATCCACCGCCGATTTCCCCGGTATAAAGCCAAACATATTTTTATGAAATAACTTAACATTTGAGGTCCAAAAAATCAGACGGGCGAGAACCATTCTTTCCAGGATTTTACTAATAACGGGAATTAAGGCAATTGGGCGATAGCTGGTGGGTAGATTAGCTGGTTTGTTGGGTTTTCTAATCGGAACAATAACAGTTTTTTTCCAGCTTTTTGGAAAAAAGGAAAATTCAAGGCAAAAATTGAAAAAACTTAACAGTTTTAGACAGTCCACATTTGGAAGGGATTTAAAGGCTCTTGCAGAGATACCGTCAATCCCCGGGGTCGAGACCCTCTGGAGTTTGATAGATCTATCGAGTTCCTGGATGGAGAAGAAAGGCTGACAAGTAAAATTAGGCTGAGATAGAGGTTGGATAGGAAGAGTCGAAATGGTTTGAGATTTGGAAACGAATCTTTGACAGAGAAGGTTGGCTTGGTGGAGAGGATCACTGATTTGTTTATCTTTATCCTCAAAAATAAGGTTACTGGTGTTGTTAGAGGGGGCCATATAGTTGTTGATATTTCTCACCACTTTGAAAAGCTGCTTGGGAGAGGAGATTGATTGCATTTTTGAACCCCAAAAATTACGTTTTGCTTTTAAAACAGTCTTCTTAAAAATGGCAGTTGCCTTTTTGGCCTCAAGCCACACCTTATCATCGAGAGATCTTTTTGCTTTTTTATAAAGACAATTTTTTAAGCGTTTGGCTTTAGCACATGCCTTATTCCACCATGAGAGCAAAGATTTTTTACCTCTGGAAGAAACCTGAACAGTAGATTTTTGAATAGAGGAGGACAGGGTAACCTGTATTGAATGGGCTGTTTCCTCAGCGGAAAGGGCAGTAGAGTCATTGGTGGGGATTTCCACACAACTCAAAACACAATTTTCTGAGAAAGATCGCCAATTTGTATAGGAACGATTTTGGGTATTGAAAGAAAGCCGATTCTTAAATTTGATGAAAGTGGGGAAATGGTCACTAGAACCCTTTTCTTCTACTCTCTTCCAGTCCACTTTATTCATTTGAGAGGGAGAGCAAAAAATCAAATCGAGAACACTTCCGACACCTGCGGAGTGTTCCCTTGTTATTCCTTTGGAGTTTAGTAAAACAAGAGGGCCATTATCAACCCACTTCGCAAAAGCTTGACCGCTTGGGGAGGAGACGTTGTCCCCAAAAGAGATACTGCGCGCATTGAAATCACCAGCAATGAAGCAGGGGTGATTTATGAAGGAATCTAGGGTTAAAAAGTCTTTGTTGGACCAAGGTCCAGCCAGTCTGTGAACATTGCCAATATGAAAAGTTTGTTTACAAAAAATAATCTTGATACCAAGAAATTCCATAGTAGGAGAGTCTTGAAAATCCGGAAGGATCCAACCCGGAATATCCGATTTTATGAGGATGGCAAGACCACCCCCCCTCTCTTTCCCAGATCGAGGTTTATTAAAGTTAACATACCCTTTCAGGTGAAGGAGGGAACTATTCTTATTAATCCAAGTTTCTTGGAGACAAATTACCGAAGGATTTAAGTGATGCACCAAAAAATGTAAAGTGGTGAGATTGGCAGCAATACTGCGGCAATTCCATGTTAACAGAAAGGCCATGTTGGCTGGGGAAAAGACAAAATTCGAAAATTGTGTCTAAGTTCCCTCTCCAAAGTTCATAGGAGATGAAACAAATTGTTCGTCGAAATCGGGGCTGTTAAAGTTCTGTCCATGCCACAAAGGGCTACCTCTCTGAGCAATGATAGAGGTCAAACGCTCAGTCTCTGACTTTAGAAAGATTACTGTATTATGAAGTTCTGAGACTACGTCTCCCAGTTTGCGATTTTCTTTTTTGAGGTCTGCGATGTTTGCTTGGTATTTTTTTTCCCTCAAGATGAATGATTCTGCTGTGTGGAATTCTTTCTCTTGCCCCTCTGTAGCGTCCACAATCGTTGTTAACTCTGAAGACAGCTGACTTGTTACGGCTGGTAGGGTTAAACTGGCCTGGTGACCAGAAGGAATGTCTGTGTTTCTGGGTTGAAACAAAACGGCTTGAATAGCTGCGATGGCACTTTTCAGTTCTTGAATATCTTTTTGGATACTAGGTATCACCTCCCAAGTTGAATGGGGATTGTTGGTCTGGGCTGTGATTGCCGCGTAGGATACTTTAGTCTTCAAAGATGCTTTAGCTAATTTGATAGGGATCTTTTCTTTGATAGCCTTGTTGATGGCCGATTTTTCGAGTTTAATGAACTCACACGAGGAGTCTGTAGCTTTATGGTCTTTGCTTTTACATCTAAAGCAGATGCTTTCTTTTAGACACGGGGTGGAGGGAGGATGGAAGTCTCCACAAGCGGCACACCGTTGTTTGCGGTCGCAGGACTTCTGAAAATGCCCAAAGCGGAGGCAGTTGTAACAGATTTTGGGGGATTCGGTGTAGGAGGACACCCTGTGTAACATATGAAACAGGGGTACTGACTGTCGTTCCTTATATCCAAGCTCTTTAACGAGAACGATAGGAATAGGATCCTCAGAATTCTTTCTTGTAAATCTCACAATTTGTGAGAATTTAATTCCCACCTCTTTGAGCTCTGTTGCAATATCTTCAAGAGGAATAGAAGAGTCGACGCCTCTGATAAGATATTTAGTTGTGATGGTTTCTTCTATCGCTCGCCAGGTAATGGGGACAGAGCCAATTACTTTTAAGTCTGCGAGTTTAACGAAAGTCGAACAATTTTTAGATTCCAGAAGAAGTTTTTGTCTTCTGGTAATTTTGAGCGTATCGTCTGATGATAAAATATTTTTAAAGGTAGACTTGATAACTTGAGGATTCGAAAAAGGTAGACTGCCTTTTCCTAAAGTAGATTCGATAATGACTTTCGGACACGTTGCACCATATTGAATAGCGAATTGGATTTTTTCTAGCTCAGATAGCTCGGTGTAAAAAACCTTGCCACCTCGACGTTGCTCTTTGGTGGAACCACCCTCGAGGAGATCTTCGTCGTCCAACGACCTCTTGAGGCCTTCAGTCATGGTGAAGAAAAAACAAGTTACTTACTTGGTGGGGATTCTTAAAGAATCCAGAAATTAAAGTAGTGAAAACCGACACTGTCGATTAAAAGTAGAAAAACGAAGTGACGAAAGTGGTAAAGAAGAGTTTTCCGAACACGTACAACAGTCTCCAGGTCTAGGAGTCGAAAAAAACTTTTTGGTTTGTTTGTGCGCTCAACGACCTATACTTGTGCACAGTTACGGCTAATCAGGCCGGGACCTACAGCTTAACGTGGATTCCGAACCACAATGAACATCCATGCCTATCCTGGGATTCGAACCCAGCACCTTTGGCATGTGAAGCCAGAGCGCTAACCACACAGCCATCAGGTGGGTTGTTTTTTGAGTAAGCAAATACTCAAAATAGGTAGACTCAAAAAAGGTAAGAGGATGTTGCGTCATCATGAGTTGATGATACGAACTGCCGCACCATATAACTAGACTTGTTTTGAGTTTTGGTCACGGAATGATTTATGCGAAACTGAAACTTTCCTTATAATAGAAATGTGTATGTGTGTGGTCGTAGTTCTAAGCTTCTGCAATAAAAGAAAAATGTGAAGGATTAGTGTATTTGCGTTTAATACCTTCCATAGATGAACATGCAAGATCCATTAATTAAGATCCTACATCATTTGAGCATTTTTCACCTATACCATGCCTTAAATAGTAAAAGAAATAACCATTTTGAAACATTGTGTTCCTTCAGTTAAACCAAGTGTGGCCTATTTTTAAATCCTTCATATTAACTTCAATTTTGTGTGTACGTGAGGGAAGGGGGAGGGGGGGTATGTTTGTCGTTGCCAGGCAAATCTGCAGAGAGCCAATCGGGCTGAAACTTGGAAGATAGATTCGATGTCGATGACAGTGTATACTATCAACGCACGCATTCTAAATTGCATCGGAATACAATAAATCACACTTAATCGATCATTGTTGAAATTCTTTCCGGTTGCCAAAATGTTTTAGTCAAAACAAATAAAAAATAATTGAACGTGAAAGCATAAATTCATTATGGAGTAAAGTCCAGTTAATTCAAATTTGCGTTACGTAACCACACTAAAAGTGAAATAATTTTAGCTGATTATTGTTGAAACTCTTTCCCGTTTCCAAAAATGTTTTAATCAAAATAAATAAAATTTATGCGTTTCTATAGCCTTTCGTCAGCCTTTTCAGCTTTTACACACGTTCTTATTATAGAGATATCAAGTTTAATTCAAACATGTTCAATTTGGCGATATACAGCGTATCCCCGTATAACCTGGCCGACCTTTATTTTCGACACCGTTGATCCTAGATGCCAATTGAAGAAATGTTTTTAATCGGTAAAATAATTTTACTGAACAGTTTTTAAGTTAGGAAAGGGGTTAATATAAAAATTACGGATTGTAAATTTTTATATGGTCCCCAGATTCCCCAACTCATATTTAGAAAAATGTTGCCCATGAAAAAATATTTAAAAAAAAAAAAAAATTCGACTAATAGCTACGGTGTTATTGGAGTTTAAAGTTTTAACGCTATTTGGGGGGCTCGTACATAAATTGAAAGGAGAAAATATCGTCCTATCAAAATAACAACGAGCTTCTAGAATAGGTTTGAATATGGCAAACAAGTTGTTGTTCATCACATAAAACATAATTTTTGACTAGAAACTGCTTTGAAAAAAAAAATTATAAATTGTACAACACATAATAAACAGCAAACAAACTTATAAACAATTAATTTAAGTAATTTTAAATAATAACATATTCAGAAAGCAGCGCTTTTTGTTAACACAAACAAAAATAAAAGGTAATAGAAATGTACAAAGTGAAAAGAATAAATGACCTCTTTCTTAATTATATATGCTCGAAGTGTTTTCCTTCGACTATAATGCCTAAGCGCACACGTGATTCAAATTCATCTTCAACATTTTTCAGTATTACAGACGAAATACACCTGACAGCGGATAAAATTCAATTCTGCAAATCTAATTGACTCGTCGATTCCTTTTCATAGACCTTGCTTTTAAAAAATTCTCAAAGAAAGAAATCTAAAGAATTTAGATCTGTAGATCTAAGAGGCATTTCTACCGAACCTACATAGCCTATAATGTTGTCTTGAAACATGTTGTGTAGAACTGTTCGGCAGGAAGCAGCCTTGTGGGGTGGTGCACCATCCAGTTGAAACCACATCTTTTTAAGGTCTGTTAACCCGACATGGTCATCTAGAAAGTCAGGTAAAGGTCCCTGTAGCAAGTTTGCATACTTTTTACCTGTTAATGAAACAGCAAAAAAAAAAAACCGCTCCCTTCCATATGCTACACCAAACATTAACGGACCATCGCACTTGATGCTTGTTTGGTCGGATTACAAGGGGATTTTGCAGGGACCAAAAATGTGTGTTTTGCCTATTTACTACCCCAGTTCTTGAAAACGTGAACTCTTCAGAAAATAGAACGTTATTCACAAATGTTGAATAAAATTCTAACTTGTTCATGATGAAATTGCAGAAATCAAACCTTCTATTTTCATCCCCGGGCAAAAACTCTTTCACCAATCACGAGCGATAAGGATGTGCACCGTGTCGGTTTAAGACTCTCCACACATGGATTTTTGAGTATCCACATGCTTCACTAATGTCCCTGACACTAGACTGAGGGAAAGCAAGAGCATAACCCAAAATTTCTTCGTCATAGACAACCACTCTTGAATTTCAGGATCGAGGACGTCTTCCTATGGTACGCGGTTCTGGCAAACGCTTTACAGCTTTTAAAATCGTATCTTTAGATGGATGTGTACCATTTGGAAATTTAATTGCATATTGTCTTGTAGCCTCTCGCCCATTTCGATTACATTGGCCGTACAGAAGTAACATTTCTTACTGTTCCACAGTGTACATTTTATCAACGAGGATTGACGAAATAGCTAAATACATCTGGTATTTGTATGAGCTACTTTTATTCTTAAGTGAACTTACATTATTGGTTTTCCAACTACCAATCACTAATCTGCCACTAAAATTTGCATAGGAACCTGCAAATCCCGCAGTACTACATGCTAATTTACACATAAGGATCAGAAATTCCCCCACCCCTTCCCTCTATATATATATATATATATATATATTTTTTTTTGGACCACTAACGGAAACATTCCTCGAGATTTGTAAATTTTTAGGGATTAACGAAAACTTTAAGTACTGTTTTAGGGAGAAACAAAAATTTTACGAATTATAGGAATTTTAGGGCGAATGCGACCCTTGCACAGCACAAGAGTGTAAATTTGTTTTACCTCGACAGCTTTAATTTTTGCTTTCATTGTATGTAGTCGAAATATTTTTGTTAATTTCAGGGAGTATAGCACCTATTATCTCTTGCAAACGAGTTCTGCATCCACAATTCACTACAGATATTCATGCGTTTGATTTCAGAATAATTTTAAAAACTCAATTTCATTTTGTGTACATGCGCTTAAAATATATTAATGAAGACGGGTGCAAAGTAGTATAAGTCACTAAATTGCATTTTTCATATCTCCATGAATATTAGTCTTACAAATTTCGATTTTTTTTTGTTTGAAAAGTTTTTTCTAAATATGAGTTTGGGGGAACTGGGGGTCATATAAAAATTTACAATCCATAATTTTTATACCAACCCCTTTCCTAACTTAAAAACTATTCAGTAAAAATATTTTAACGATTTAAAACATTTCTTCAATTGGGACTATGCATCTAGGACCAACGGTGTCGAAAATAAAGGTCGGCCAGGTAATACGTTTACACGCTGCATAATAAATGATACCTTCCCTGATTAAGGTTGATGAGTCTAAATCTTTGGAAGGCTAATTAATCCCTTTCCCTCTTACAATCCAGCTGAATAGACTCAATGTAGAAGACAATTTATTCAATAAAAAAAAGTTAGTAAATAGTTCGAAATCGATCTTTTATTGTTAGTGGTCAAACACTAGGAAAACTCGATCTGAGCTCAAGAAGTTGCAATTGCACATAAAAATTGGCAATGCATATTAAGGATTTATCTTACGAAATTTGTTTTTATGGGTTAAATTATTAACATTTAATTTCACTTTCATTACATTTCAAATGAGCTATTATGAAGAGAATATAATTGAATAAACACTCTCTGAGTGTCAGATTCAAATAGTAAGGTTATTATTAGTCACAATTCTATTCAAGTATGAAGATATCTACAAGGTCCGGCTATTAATTTCCAGGACTGACGTAACTGTAAGAGAACGAAAAGCCGGAAGATGGCGCTAATGATTGCATATTGAAGGGCGTTTTCTTGCGCATGTGCAGTGCAATCGGCGCCATTCTGAAGTAAGTGGTTCTCGTGGAAAGGCTCATTAAAACTTAGGTCTTAAATTCCTGTTGTCGAAGTGGAAATGGAGCAAAGAATTAACATTACATTTTGCTTCAAATTGGGTATCCTATCCAGGTACGCAGGGTCAGTATCAGCGTTGTCGATAAGTTCGCCACATGCGTCCAGTCTCAATTGCTTTTGTTCGTCCCTTAAATGGTGAGGAACGAATCTGGAACAAATCTTGCGTTTGCCTAGGTCTTGCGTCAAAATTCGCCGAACCGTCTCTTTGTCCATGTTTAATTCATTGGCGAGTACTCGAATAGTCAATCGAAGATCACATTTTACCATATCGCGAACTTTTTCAATTGCTTCCGGCGTGCGTATGGACTGCGACCGACCTGTGTGTGGATCATCTTCGACGCTTTAGCGTCCGTCCCGAAAGCGCTTAAACCATTCAAAAGTTCTTGAGCGGGATAATGCTTCCTCACCGTAAACTTGTTTTAACATTTCGTAGGTTTCCGCAGCTGTCTTGCCCAATTTGAAGCAACATTTAATGTTAATTCTTTGCTCCATTTTCACTTCGACAACAGAAGAAGAGAGTTAGTTTAAGAGCTACGTTTAAATGCGCCTTTCCACGAGAACCACTTACTTCAGAATGGCGCCGATTGCACATGCGCAAGAAAACGCTCTTCAATATGCAATCATTAGCGCCATCTTCCGGCTTTTCGTTCTCCTACAGTTACGTCAGTCCTGGAAATTAATAGCCGGACCTTGTAATTAGGATTGCAACAAAAAAATCGAACGTGGGTTAGATATTTTTGATTCGAAAAATATTTTAATACAACTGTTGGCACTAATGTATTTTATTTACGGTTTTCTGAAACTCGGTTTTTTTCTGCAGGGGAGAAGTGTTTACTAAGTAAGTTTGACTACAAGCTTAAAAACTTGAAAACCAATCCCGATTTTTTACTTCTTCTCAGAATACCTTCATTAACACTAAAATGTCACTGGTACTTAAGTTATTTGGTGCGATTTTACGATATAAAAATTTTGAAAAAGCTATTCAACTCTTGTGTCGATGCTCTAAACTGCTTTGTGGTCCATGCTCAATCCACAACATCGAGCTTATTTTTAGATCTTATATAAAAACTAAGGGACATAGCTAAACTTTCAATTACACTAACGTGGATTGGTTTTATTCACTGTTTTCATATTTTCATCAGTTAGGCGGTAATTTTTATATGGGCCTTTAAAAAAACAACTAAAAATAGCGATTTTGGTGATATACGATAATTCTTCCTTTCTTGTAAGTGAAACAAAGAAGAGGAGAAAAACGGAGCGATTCTCAAGTGAAGAGAACACTTTGTGGAAGACATTCGTTTTTCAATTTTTTTCGCCTTTATAGCATTCTTACGAGAATTTCTGTGGTCGGATATTTAGAATTTAACTTACCGACACCTTGAGAGGTATTACCACAGCGATTTTTATCAAAATTGTTTAGAGTTATTTGTACCGATTACTGAAAAGCATTATTTTCTCAGTGTCAACTACCTTACGTGCATGCAAAATTTTGACGAACACCTTCATGGCAGGTTCCATAGCCACTACTAAACTGCACACTAAATATGAACATCGTAAGTCGATTCGGCAGACCAAACGGTATAGTGGTTAGCGTGCTAGCTTCTAGACCGCGAGGTTGTGGGTTCGAGTCCCGTGTTAGGCATGGGTGTTTGTAAATGCATGTTGGCTTGTCTAATTAGGAATGTTTCGGTGTATTATAGTCCTCGTGTTGCTGCCGAACCAGATAATCTGAAAACAACCAACCTCGTTTGATTGGTTCGATCAAGAGTTATGCTGACCACGTACACACAAACACTTTTTTGAAATCATGATGGTCCAAAACGTAGAGAAATGGAAAAAATCGAAAATATTTTTGAACCGAAAACAATACTTTCATTACCCTTTGTAAACATATGGCAAGGTAAAAAAAAGAAAGCGCCTCTCTAAATCCAGTCAAATATTCAAAATAACGGAGATAATACTTTAAAAGATATCCATATCTGAAATCAATGAAATTTTATAAATGCAAAAACTTGAGCTAAAACATTCGGTTAGTTAGAATGGTTGAGTAGTGGTGTCATCTATTGGGAATTTTTCTCACTACAAGCCTCGTGATACTGCTGCCATATATTGACTTTTTATCAATTCTATAGTAACAAAAGCTGACATAAAATACAGTTATTAAAACTCATTATCGTTTCATAACAGATCGACACATTTGTAATTTAATTACTTATGTATACTAAAAAATGTATAGCCTTTTATCTCCTTTTTAAATACAAAAAATTACTAAAAAATACATATGTAAAAATATAATGTTACATTATGTATCCAGGGGCGTACTGTCCATAGGGTTGTCCGGTGCAATCACAAGGCCGGTCAGTGTCTGTAAAAAATGGGCCGGTCCGGTATGAAAGTTATTATTATTATTATTATTATTATTATCAGTATAAGTACTTGCTTTCCTTAACTTTTTTTAAAAAAGCCCGATGCGTTCAATTTTATATTTAGAAATTAGACGCACTAAGATTTATGTATTATGCTATTATGAGTTTTTAATTATTTTATAACTTTTAAGGTAAATTGTACATTATCATTTCGGATGTAATTTTCTAATAACTTGGACATTCTTTATTTTGTAATTTAGATATCTTTTATTTAGTTTTTGCAACAAACAATAAATGGTTTATAAAAACCTAGTTCACTCAAAGAAGTTATAAATAATAGAGACAATTTGATGTAATTAAACTAATCATTAAAACAGTTAAATTATTAAAACTAATAAGACTTTAAAATTATTGAAAACTATAATAAAACTAATTATTGAAAATAATTATTATATATAAATATTTAAATAATAAAATGTACTGATTATTACAATTAATTACTTTTTTGAATTATTTTATTATTTACTTTAACTACAAATATTTGATTACTGATTATATTGAAAATTTGGGCCGGCTTAAATCTAAAAATCACCGGGCTGATATTACGTCCCAGTACGTCCCTGAATGTATCATTAATTTATCATGAATATGCAGCATATTAAACAAAGAAAAAATTAAATAACAAATAAATCGGCATGTAATTTAATTATTTTCCATTATTGTAAGCTTATTTTAGCATGTTTCGCAAACAACAATGAAATTCTTATATTTGTACTGGTTTCACAAAAATAATAAAAGTTTGTATAAGGTAATAATAAGTTCCTCCCAATTCAATAATAAATCACTTATAAACTGACACCAATGGTATTGCCAAATGTTGAATTTAATAGTTAAACTATTTTGTTATTTGTAGAAAGTTTTTTTTTTTTTTTTTTTTTTTAATTAGAATACTTTTAGACTAAAGTCGTTAATTTTTGATAAAATTTTTTTTGAGATTTTTAAGCTCAGTTACCTGTATAAAGTTTCGTAGAATATTATAAAGATTATTTTTACAGCTAAAATGTAACACTATGTGCCTTAATGCCTAACCGTTTTGAGATTGTATAGTGGAGTACGTCAAAATAACTAAATATTCAAGACAGAGATGCATTTAACAAAAAACGGACCTATTTATTAGCATCTAATACAATGTTAGTGATACTCTTTCAACTGTCATAATTGGTTAACATAAGTTAAGTTAACATAAGTGTTTGACTTCCTCGAAATCATTATGCGATGGTTGAAATCAAAAAATATTTAATCATAAAAGTTGTCTGGCTAATGAGATATAGGGAAAACTTCCAAGGGCGAAGTTTATGAAACATAAGACCCTTATTTTATAGAGACATTCCTGTGGTGACCACAAGATTTCTGTGTATAATAATCTCCATAGGATTGCATGAATCGCTTTGAGCTCCACAAGCGACATTGGCAAAAAAACTCTATACTAAACTTCGACTTAAAGATCAGTAAGAGGTGTGAACCGGTTTCAGCATGATTCCATTCTTATGTGACGTCATCGAACTGCAGGGAGGTAGGATGAACCGTGTTGACAGATTTGGTGCGATTATCATCAAAATTTCCTGCCTAATTAAATAAAAATTCGGAAAAAGAAACCCTATTTTTAGGTGAGAGAATAGCTGCATTTTCACCGTATTTTATCTGCATTACGAAAAAGTGCTCGTTGGAAAAGGATACTTTTCTGAAAGAAAATTAATATATGAATATGGATATTTTATGAAGTTTTTTTTTTTTATGGTTAAGGAGTTTTTTACTTTTTCGTAATATTTTAGTTAAAACTTAAAATATTCGTTATCTAATACGTTTTGCTAAAATCTTAAGCTCTATTCTGTCACTAAATCTGCAAATAGTGCAGTTGAAATTATAACTAAAATTCTTTGTGCGCTTTGAGTATTTTACCTGCAAACAGCTTTCACCTGCAATCAGCTTTTCTACAAAAGTTTTATTTTTTTTATTTGGACTTTAGTATTATACAAATTATAACAAAAATATTATTTAAAAAAAATTAAATTGGACCTCTACATTTTAATCATTTAGATTAAATTCGTTGTTTGGGCTTCGAAATTTAACTTAAATATTTAATATTTGTTATATTAAAATATATTTTTAAATTTCTACAAAAATCAAACATTTTGAATTCTTTATAATATCTTATTCGTTTTTCGGCAATTATGTATAATATGGTTAGCATATCATGACTTTGACATTTTATGCAACTATCACCCATTGGGAAAAATGAGTTAATATTTTACACAAAAAATCCTACATGTACTGCATTAATTTAAAACTTTATATAAATGAATAAAATTTGACCGAAAATATTTTACTTAATTATTACAAATTTGTTTTCAAAATTGCCAAGCACAACCACTGTTAAGTTTCTTACAGCAAAACCCAATAACCTAAATGAAGAATTCTCGCATTGATATATTAATTTGCAAAGTTATCAACAGAACTCTAATATAAATTTTGACAATCTGTGGCGACCTAGCATCAAGGCGTAATATGGCAACTTAGAGAACTTTTGGACTTATCGACTCCGTGGAGAACTTAAATGAACCCATATAATTTTATACATTTATTTCATGATTGTTTAACTTCAAAGGATTATGTAAATTTAATTTAACAGCATTCCTATATATATCCCAGAAACTTGTTCTACAATTGTCTAGTTTTTCATCCTGCTCTTCGGGATGATGTATTGTAATGTTAATTATTAAACTTTGTTTTTTATATCTTACAACTATGTATAGTGATTTTTCAAACCTTCTGACGTTCTTCATTTTCAGATTCCCATGCAAGAAGAGGATATACAGAAGACAGCTGTAATAACTCCGGTCGGGTTGTTCGAGTTTTTATTTATGCCGTTCGGTTCGAAAATGCTGCTCAAACATTTCAGCGGTTTATCGATGAAACTTTAGTTGGTTTAAACTGCTTTGCGTATATCGATGACGTGTTAATCTCTTCTAAGGACCAAGAATCGCATTTGAAGGATCTATCTGAGGTTTTTGAAAGGCTAAATAAGAATGGTCTCGTACTAAATGTTGACAATTGTGTATTTGGTGTAGAAAGTTTATCTTTTCTTGGATGTCATTTGTCTAGTAAAGGAATCTCTCCGTTGAGTGAGAAAGTTGATGCGTTAACAAATTTTCCTCGCCCTTCAACTGTTCATGCGTTAAGGTGATTCCTTGCTTTGTTAAACTTTTACAGGCGATTCATTCCACACGCAGCGCAAATTCAAAGCACACTGTACGAATACGTCAAGGAGAAAAAGAAAAATTATAAAACTGCTATAGTTTGGACTGAGGTGGCAATAAAGGCTTTTGAGGACTGTAAAAGTTCATTTTCCAATGCCTCTCTTTTGTCACATCCTCACTCTGAGGCGCAAATATCATTGTTTGTGGATGCCAGCGATAAAGGGATTGTCTCGACATTGCAACAAACTTGAAACAATGTCACTAACCGTTTGGCATTTTTTTACAGGAAGTTGACATCAGCAGAAAACAATTACAGTGCGTATGATCGAGAATTGCTGGCTGTATACTCCGCAGTACGACATTTTCAATATATGCTGGAAGGTCGAGGTTTTTCCATTTATACTGACCATAAGCCACTAATTTTTGCTTTCTCACAGAAGTCTGATAAAGTTACACCACTCCAGTTGAGGCATTTGGAGTATGTGTCCCAGTTTACTACTGACATTCGTTACATTCCAGGTGCTGATAACATCGTAGCTGACGCTCTTTCCAGTGTAGAAGTTGTCAATTTCCCTCAAACTGTGGATTTTGGTGCACTGGCGGGGGCGCAGGTAAATGACGGTGAACTTGAGGATTTAATAAAAAATTCAAATTTACTGATTAAAACGATTGAGTTAGTTTTCTCTAAGAGTTAAGGTATTTTGTGATATATCTGGTAATAACGTTAGGCCTTATGTCCCTGAAAAATTTCGTAAAGTTATTTTTAAATCTGTGCATAATTTAGCACACGCTGGAATTAGAACCACTATTAAGTCAGTTAAGCAACGATTTGTTTGGAAGTCCTTGAGAAGAGATATTACCCGTTGGTGCAGAGAGTGCATACAGTGCCAGAGATGTAAGGTTACTAGGCATGTAAAATACCCTAGTGGCAACTATCCCTTACCTAGTGAGAGATTTTCTAAAGTTCACTTGGATGTAATTGGCCCTTTGCCACCATCCAAAGGTTTTAGGTACTGCCTTACATTGATCGATAGATTCACTCGATGGCCCGAGGTAATCCCAATGCCTGATCAAACAGCCAACACTATAGCTATTGCTTTTATCGAGGGTTGGATCTCACGTTTTGGTGTACCAATGGTTATAACGACAGATTAAGGTCGATCATTCGAAAGTGACTTATTCAGAGCCTTAACTAAGTTGTTAGGATGTGAAAAGACGCGTACAACAGCCTATAACCCATCCAGTAAGGGTATTATAGAACGCTTTCAACGACAATTTAAGGCATCTCTTAAATGTCGTCTAAAAGGCCACAATTGGTCTCAGGAACTCCCGTTGGTTTTGCTAGGACTACGAACTGCGTTAAAAGAGGACATTCGTGCATGTGCCGCAGAACTTACATATGGTACTAATCTTCGTATACCTGGCGAGTTTTTTGTTGCAGGCTCAACGGTACCGGAAACGGAGTTTTCGAAGTCCCTGCGTGAACATTTCCGTAGAGTGCAACCTACCCCTGCAGCTCATCATGCCGCGACTAAACCTTTCTTCTTTCAGGAGCTTCGAAATTGCTCACACGTTTTTTTGAGGCAGGATGATGTGCGACGTGCTCTACAGTCTCCATATAAAGGTCCTTTCCAGGTTATCCGGAGGAGAGACAAGACGTACCTGATATCGACAGATGATGTCAAACAGACTTGGGTTGGAATAGACAGGCTTAAACCGGCTTTTGGTTTTGGTAAGCCTTCGGAACTAGTCCCAGGTTCGGAGAAAGGAGCAGCATCGACTTCGGGTGGAGAATCGTCGGAGGATGCAACATCTGCTTCGGCTCCAGAGGTATCACCAACCTCGGATTGCGGAACAGCTTCTGCTTCATCGTCCGTTTTGATTTCCTCGCCAGTTTCATCTTCGACTTTAGTACCTATATTAAAATCCAAGACATCGACCACAACAAGATCTGGCTGTAGAGTATGTTTTCGTCTTCCATTGCCACTGCAGTAACGTCTTATCACCTCTGGTTCAAGACTGAGGGGGAGTCTTGTGGCGACCTAGCATCAAGGCGTAATATGGCAACTTAGAGAACTTTTGGACTTATCGACTCCGTGGAGAACTTTAATGAACCCATAGAATGTTATATATTTATTTCATGATTGTTTAACTTCAAAGGATTATGTAAATTTAACTTAACAGCATTCCTATATATATATCCCAGAAACTTGTTCTACAATTGTCTAGTTTTCCATCCCGCTCTTCGGGATGATGTATTGTAATGTTAATTATTAAACTTTGTTTTTTATATCTTACAACTATGCATAGTGATTCTTCAAATCTTCTGAGTTATCATGTGGTAAAACTAGTCCCCAGAAATCCATTAAATTTTTACTGGCAACTTTTAATACATAGGTTTAACGTCACAAAAACTATAAATGAGGGCTATGCATGCACTGTATTAAAGACAGCACCAAAACTGGATATTTTAAAAGATGCAACTTTATGAAGGAAGTAAACTTATTTGATATTCAATACCTGTTCAAAAGATGAAAAAGAAGAGTCTTGAATTATTTACATTTGTTGAAAGGTATTTGTGGGATAATAACGCCCATTTTCATTTCATATCTTTAACCCTTCTACGATCCCCCTCATATAAGTAAATGGTACATTCCTCTTTAATTGATGTGCGCACATGTACTGCGCATTGCACAATGTATAGGTAATTCAAGTGTTTAAAAGTTGAAAGGTATTTGTGGGATAAGGCTCATTCGCGTAAGACATGCCAATCTGTTAGGAGTGTGTCTTTATATCTCCCCCTTTATGTTTTACCTAATTAAATAAATGCTACCTATAATCCTTTAATCGTAATAAACTTTCTATTTTCTCGAACCAGTTCATACCACTTCTTTAAAACTCTGCAACAATGGTTATGGTCCCAGGCCCGAACTTTCACTTCGCTCTTCTTTAAAGCGTAGCACTGTATAGAAAATATGTTGAGTAGTTAGGCTTAACACCAATTAGCAACAACCGATACGTGAATGATAGGGAGCCATTTTCTTCTCCCCTCCGAAATTTCATTTCTTTTTCTGAAATGAAATTTCGTTCTGTTGCTCCTTAATAAGTGCAACGATGACTATTGAGAGACTGAATAAGTCAAATTATTCGACTTGGCGCATCCAAATCGAGTCAGTTCTGATCAAGAATGGCCACTGGGGATGTGTGAATGGTTCAATTGAATTACCGGAAGTTGCAACTGAATAAACCAAATGGATTAAAACAGATTCTAAAACAAAAGCTGACATTATCCTGTCGATGAGCTCTAGCGAGCTGTGCCACGTAAAATTTTACCAAACGTCAAATGAAGTGTGGACAAAACTATAATCCATCTACGAATCGAAGGGACCAGCTGAAAAGGCAACTTTACTGAAACAATTGCTTTTCTGGAAGATGACTAATCAAAGCATGGCAGAGCATCTAAATAGTTTTTTTCCGAAACGGTTGATAAACTGAACGAGCTCGAAGTCAAAATTGCTGATGATTTGCTGACCATATTATTCTTATATAGTGTTTCTGCAACATACGACAACTTTAGAATTGCCATTGAAACTAGAGATGATCTTCCAACCCCTGATACATTGAAAATCGAACTTCTTGAGGAATTTGAAGCAAGAAATTCGAAATAAAATAAACCAATGATTCTGGAGCAGGTGTACCTCTCGAAAAACAGGTATTGTCAACAGAATAATGAAAACAAACCGAAATGGAATGCCACATCTAACAACAAAAATCATTCCAAAAGAACTACATTTGTAATTACTGTCATCTCAAGGGCTATTCCTATTGTCAATGCTTCAAAAGAATTAAAAGTCAAGAAAACGCATCTTCCAAACAAGAACAATCACTCATGATGAGTATCACTGGATACGCAAATTCAGCGGTAAGTGAAATACTTCAAAAGAAAACTTTGTTCTTGACTGTGGTAGCTCTACTCACATGACTTATGACGAAAGTCTATTTTTTTTAGCTAAATAAAGATGAGAATACTACTGTTAGATTAGCAACTGGAGAATCAACAAAAGCCCTTGGCTGTGGCTCTATCAGAGTTGTGGTTCCCTCCGAAGGTGGAAATCAAAGGCAAACAATTCGTTTAGATAATGTTCCTTTCGTTCCAGAGCTGAAAACTAACTTAATATCAATCTCCAAGGCGAATAACCGAGAAATAAATTTTTTCTGCTGGAAGAGGCGAGAATAATCGACGCAGATCAAGGATTAATTTTGAAGGCCAAAAGAAATGGTGACCTATATATTGTGAGCGCACTGGATGAATCCAAGGCTGAAACAGCTAACATTACAACTAAGGTTACCCAACTCGAAAAGTGGCATCGTAAGTACGGACACTTGAATGAAAGTTATCTTAGGCGTCTGCAAGAGAAAGAAATGGTGCTTGGACTATCCTTCAATAAATCTGACTCACTTCAAGATTGCAAAACTTGTATCCAAGGTAAGCAATGTACACCACCTTTTTCTAAGAAATCTAAATTTCGAAGCGAAGAAATTTTTAATCTTATTCATTTTGATTTGTTTGGTCCAAGTGATACTGCATCTCTCGGTGGTTCTCGTTTCTGTGCGACTTTCATCGATGACAGGTCAAGGTATAGGGAAGTTTTTATCTTAAAAAGCAAAGGTGAAGTTAAGAATACATTTTTAACTTACAAAGCAATATTGAAAAGAGGTCAGTTTATCAAATTAAAACACTTCGGACTGACAACGGTTTAGAATATTGCGGATCTGATTTTGATGCGTACTTATCACAAGAAGGCACACGGAGAGAGAGATCTGCACCTTATTCACCAGCCTCTGATAGTTTAGCAGAGATAATGAATAAAATATTAATTAAAATGTCTAGGTGTATGCTTATTCAAGCCGGATAACCTGCCACCTTTTGGAGTGAAGCAGTCAGCACCGCCTGTAACATTCGAAATAGATCTCCATCTAGAAGCTTGGAAGACGATAAAACCCTTTACGAAATCATGTTTAGAAATAAACCTTGTGTATCATATTTCAGAATTTTCGGACAGAAAGCTTATGTGTTTGACAAAAGTCACAAAAGAAAACTCGATGTTCGATCAAAAGAGCATGTTTTTATTGGATATAGTTTGCATTCAAAGACTTATCGTTTCTACGATCCAGAATCAGGAAATATTTGTGTTTAAAGAAATGCGAAATTCATTGAAGAGTTTTCAAGTCCGTCTGATGATGTAATAAAGAGCCTGGATATTAATTTCCCCTCATTATAGAAGCAAGAAACCATAGACGAAGAAATCTTAAATGAAAACGGTGGTTTCCAAGAAAACGACCTAGTTCCTACTTCGACTGATAGAGAAACATCTCGACTAGAGAGGAAGCATTCCATGGTCTTGCGTAATCGTTCACCGAAGAAACAGTTTTGGATTATAGCTATGGAAGAAGAATTAAAATCGCTAAATGAAAACGATGCGTGGATAATCGTTGACCTACCAACATCAAAGAAAGTTTTGCGTTCCAAGTAGGTATTTCGAGAAAAATTTGATGAATCAGGTAAAATATCCAAATATAAGGCATGGTTAGTAGTTGATGGAAGCATGCAACAATGCGGTGTGGATTTTATTTATAGTTACTCACCTGTGGTACGTCTCAGTATTCTAAGAACCCTTTTATCTTATGCTGTTGAAAATAAGTTAATAGCATTTTCTGCCGATTTCACACTTGCATATATTAATAGAAAAGTTGACAAAGAAGTATACATGGAAATCCCAAAAGGTTTTGAAGAACGTTTTGAATCAAATAAAGTATGTTTGTTAAAACATAGTCTTTACAGTTTGAAAGACAGTGGACTCATTTGGAACCAAACTTTAGATAAGAAACTAAAAAGCATGGGTTTTACTTCTATGAATGCTGATAAATGTGCATATAAATTTGTGTAGATGATTTGTTAATATTAACTAATGATGTAAAGTATTATCATAGTGTTATTACTGAATTATCAGCTTCTTTTAAAGTTAAAGATTTGGGTAGGTTATCTTATTATCTTGGTATTCAATTTTCCCAAACTGATTATTCTATTTCTATGTGTCAAACTAAATATATTCATGAGTTACTTGTAAAATTTAATATGGAAAATTGTAAATTTGTTGTATCACCATTAGATCCAAGCCTGAAACTTAGTTAGGATATGTGTCCTCAAAGTGAAGAGGAAATGAAAAATATTCATTATTGTCGATTGATTGGGTGTTAATTATTATTATCTGTTGCGTCACGTCTTGATATAACCTATGCTGTTCATTTCTTAAGTCAGCCCTAATTGCGCTCCTGGTAGGTCACACTGGATAGCAGCTAAACATATTCTTAGGTACGATATCTTAAAGGTACGAGTAATTTAGGTATTGTTTATAAACGTACAGGAAAGCCAATTATTGCTTACGTCGATTCTGACTGGGCCTCTTGTCTGGATGATCGCAAATCACAGTCAGGATTTATTTTTCAGCATGCTGGATCACCAATTAATTGGGAATCAAAGAAACAGCGCAGCGTTGCTTCATCTACCTGCGAAAGCTTTCTGAATGTGCAAAGGAGTGTATTTATCAAAGAAATTTACTAGGTGAACTTTATCCTAATTTAGTTAAATCGCCTATAACTATCATGTGTGATAATCAGTCCACAATCAAACTTGTGAAAAATCCTATATTTCATAATAAAACAAAGCATAGAGATATCAGATATCACTTTGTTCGCAATCTATATGAAAATAAAGACATTGAAATCTTGTATGTAACTCAGAAAAAAACTGTGCAGATTTACTAACTAAACCTTTAAATGGTCGAAAACATAATATGCTTTGTAAATTTACTGGGCTTGATTGTGTTTAATTTGTTAAGTTGTGAATTTATGATGTGTTAAATTGATTTTATATGAAATATACTCAGTTGTAGAGATGTTAACATAATTTTCTCTTAATTGAGTTTTATTTGATATGAAAATTATCGTTATAGGGGCAATTGTGGGATAATAACACCCACTTTCATTTCATATCTTTAACCCTTCTATGATCCCCCTCATATTAGTAAATGGTACATTCCTCTTTAATTGATGTGCGCACATGTACTGCGCATTGCACAATGTATATGTAATCCAAGTGCCAAGTCTCATTCGCGTAAGACATGCCAGTCTGTTAGGAGTGTGTCTTTATATCTCCCCCTTTTATGTTTTACCTAATTAAATAAATGCTACCTATAATCCTTTAATCATAATAAACTTTCTATTTTCTCGAACCAGTGCATATCATTTCTTTAATACTCTGCAGCAGTATTAAAAAATATTTTTTACGACAGTGTCTTTATGTTGCCTTTTACACAACAATAAAATAAAATTCACACAAATCAAAAATATGTTATATTAAATTGACTTAAGGTATCTTATAAGGTGCTACAGACCAAGTTGACTATCATATTTTACAGAAGCTTAAAGAAAATGTACAATAATAGAATGAACACAAATATAGGCAGAATATACACACTCAAAACAATACAAGATTTTTGATTTTTTTTTTAAATTTTATCATTATTATTATTATTATTATTTTTTTTTTTGTATCTTTCTTTAATGTAAACATAAATCAAAATATACACTACGAACAAGATTCCCTAAGATGGCTCATTGATACAGAGAATCAATTAACATATTATATACAGGCATGGAATGAAGAGAGCAAACTAAAGAAAATAATACAGCATACGAAGAGTGGATTTGCAAAAATATTTACAAGCGTTGCTATTTTGCCGCAGAAGTAAAGTCACGGTGCAGGTGATAAAAGAGAATTTCGTCAATTACACATGAATGACAAATTTTAGCTAGATATGACTCTGACGTGGGCTATGTAACATAAATATTCAAGTACAAAACAATAAAATAATTATTTAATTGGTAACTAGGGACGATACACAATGTAAGAACCATATAATATTCTGGATTTGTTTGTTTTCTTGTTTTATGATTTGTTATTTTTTGTTATGTTTTTACTGATACAACATTGAATTCAGGTATGCTTTATGAACAAACAGTATACAAAAGAACACAATAATAGAACTACAATGATTCAAATTGTTAATGAAGATGACGCATAAAATACATGGATATATGGATCCCATAAGATAATTAATTCTACTTTGCATTGAGTCATGAAAAGAAGACAGTAAACTAAATGAAGAATGGATTTTAAAAAATATTTACAGGCGTTGCAATTTTGCAGCAGAAGTCATAGTGCAAGTGATAAGAGAGAAATTCGTCAATTCAGTGTGAATGACAAAAAGTAGCAAGTTATGAAGATACTATGATGTGGGCTATGTAACATAAATATGAAAGTACAAAACAATTAAATAATTATTTAATTGATAACTAGGGACAATGCACAACACAATATAAGAACAATACAAGATTCTTGATTTTTAAGTTTTGTTGTTTTATGATTATTATTTTTTTCTGATACAACAATTAATTCAAGTATGCTTTTTTTTTTTTTTCTTCTTTTTTTTTTTTTTTTTCTGATACAACAATTAATTCAGGTATGCTTTGTGAACAAAGAGTATACAAAAGAACATAATAGTGTAATAACAGAATTACAATGATTCAAATTGTTAATGGAGATGACGCATAAAATAAGGACAGTACAAGGTTCTGGACTTTTTTTGTTGATTTTTTGAATATTTTTCTAGCTTGTTTATGAGAACATTAATATATGTTATATGAAAAAGAAAATAGCACCATAATTGAATATATGAGGAAGACATTGCAGAAGAGATGCAATTGTACTTAACGTGGGTGCAACACACACCCACACACCCACACACACACACACACACACACACAAGATAAAGATGGCTTTAAGTGGATATTCAGGTGTGGGGTACGTAAATACAAATAAAGATATATGAATCCCATAAGATAATTAATTCTACTTTGCAATGAGCTAACATATTATACAAAGGCATGGAATGAAGACAGCAAAATAAAGAACAATAATACAGCATATGAAGAGTAGATTTACAAAAATATTGATACGTATCAAAAGTACAAGGAGCAGGTGACAACAAACATTCGGCAATCAAATGTGGCAAAAGTGAAAAGATGCAAGGTGGACAATAAGGTATGGGATGCGTCGATATACAAGACATGTGCAGCAAATAGTAAGATTATGCTGAATAAGCATAACATATTACAAAGAAGTTAAATCAGGGGTGCATTACAGGTAACACTGAGCAAGAGAAAATGCATTGCAAGATTGCAAGGCAAGCAGTGAGTATACATATCAAAAGTATTAAAAGCAGGTGACAATATTCGGCAATCAAATGTGACAAAAGTAAAAAGATGTAAGGTGGATATAATATGGTATGTGTTAATATAGAATACATGTGCTGCCAGCAGGAAAAAATCATAGATAATATAAATATTGCAAAATAGTATATAATATGTTGTCATGGAATTATATAAACAAGGTATTATAAGGCGAGCATTTTGGATATGTAGCGAATGTACAGGCAGAGAATATGTGATTATCACTAGGCATCAATAAAAAAACATGCAAGACATGTGAAAAAAATAAAAATATATGCAAGTTGGACAATCAGATGTGGGATGTGTAAATATTAAAGATATGGGTCCCAAAGGAAAAAATTCAGAGATATATTAAAATAATAATAAATGTTGTATATAATATGTTATCATAGAAATATATAAACAAATAGTACAAATAGTACAATAGTACAATAGTACTAGTTTGTTGAAGATCCGTCTGACATATCGCCCTCAGAATCGATATCTGTAGATTCAGATTGTACAACGAATTCCATTTTCTCGACTTCAATGGAATCGACCATCCCATCAGTATTCCACATCTGATTTCCCCCCTTTTCTACATGTTTGATGCATTGTTCCCACTTTGCAGCCTTAACATGGCTCATTGCCTGGTTTGTCAGGTCCACCACCTATTCTTTAAACGTAGTATTTTGAGCGGCCACATGTCCTTTCACCTGCGCCTTTATCAGTTAGATGGAATTTAATTCACAATGATAAGGAGGTAGCCTAAGAACTATCGTTGGGCAGCTATCTTGTCGATTCGAAATGTTTCGTATTGTTTGTGTATATTTTTGACAAGTAGAAGAAGCTCGGCCTTCAACATATCTGGACTCCAAGGAATATGTTTTGCAGACAGCCATGCCTGAATATCTGCTTTTCTAGTTTTAGCAGTCGGGATTATTTCTATGGTACGAAGCATTATCCATGACAATAATGCTGTTCGGTTCAATATAGGGCCAGGGTTTTTTCGTGAACCACTCTTCATAGTGAGACCTATTCATTTCCGAATGATAATCACCTGCATCTTTTTTGGCCTTAAAAAGTTCACATGCCTGAGGGACAAATCCTTTTGCACTTCTTGCATGAGTGAGGGTTTGGCGGGATCCCTTGCCTGATGGAGCTTTTAGTCCAGTCGACATGCCTGATAAAAAGGCCTGCTTAGGAGATTTAATCGTGGTGTCTTCCCTAACTGATGTTTTCGTAGGTTCGAAATTTACCCACGTTTCATCAGAGTAGAATATGGATCATTCCTGTTTAATTTCGCTTAGATAACATCGGCGCTTCACCTGAATATCGTCCCTTTCAATCAACATCGAATTCCGGTTTCGTTTACGGAAAACAAATCCCAAACCTTTAAGAAGCCTTCTCATGGTACTAACGCTCACAGTGTGCAAGTCTGTGTCTTTATTCCTCGTTATTTTCCATACAGTTGAGATCATATTATTTTTGTAATATTCATGAACTTTTCTTCCGATTGCCGAAAGCGAAAAATAATCGTGTTTTGCTTCCCGAGTTCATTGTCCTTCTCTTAAAGGCCGCTTCTTTCCAGGAGTCGATAATTTGCCATTTTCTGGGAATTCTTTAATCATTTTACCGATAACCGAAACAGAAACACCGGTGAGGTCAGACACTTGTGCGTGGATCATGTTTTGTTAATTTTTTGGATGCATTTCCCCTAGAACTACTAACCGGGGTAGATATCTACTCCAGGTAAACTTTGAACTACGTTTTTAAGTTAGTCAGTGACGTTATCAACTAAAGACCTATACCATAATTTAGTTCAAGGTTTCAACAATAGGGCGAGGTCGCCAGACCCTTCAGTTTCTTGTTTACTGTGACGCAGTGAAGACGCGAATCTTGTGTTGTATCAAATTTCTCTTTTTTTTTTTTTTTTTTTTTTTTTTTTTTTTAGAGTTTGTATGACAGAAACCGAAATATATTCTTAAAAACCAATATTTCATAGATTTTCATTTGACTTTTCCATTGATCAGATTGCTATTTTTTTTTTAATTTTCAAAGTCATAAATAAATCGACTTTTTTTGCAAAAAATCATGATCGTATTTTTTTTCTAAAAGCCTCATGTGTCCTCTTTAAAATTCCGGTGAAAATTTGAACATCGGTTGATTAAAAAAATAGTTATAAATTTTTGTTTGTTAAAATTGACGATTTGACCATTTTTCAGCACTTTTAGCTATTCAAATCGATTTTTCACCAACTAAACCTTGATAAAATTGAATTTTCTTTTCACCATTCTCTTCAGCATGAAAAAACAAAAGAGTTCAAGTACTTAAAAGTCAAATTGCTGCTTTCAGAACGGTTTTACGAGCAAAAAAACCGTGGGGTTAATATTTTCCCCAGTTTGTAGTTTACTTGTAAAAAAAATGGGTTTGTAGTTCTAGGGTTAACAAAAACATTCATCACTATTCTTTTCGTATCGGATTTCAAAGGTTGGTCTTTTTGATGCTTTGTAAATACATACTTGTAATTGAATTCATTACTAAATGTAAAAAATACAGATTTATGAATAATTTCTAAATATGTTGATGATGTATCACTATTAAACTCAAAGCCTCTGTGCTAAAGCAGCGTCGTTCAAGTAAACATTGGCTAAGTGAATATTCACGCGCCAATTGGATTCGCCAAGTGAGTGACTTCAGGGAAAAAGCTCGGCCTAAGAATACGATTCGCTAATACTTTTAAAATATTCTTGGTCAGGAAAGTTAAATATGAATAAGATTGAAACTCAAAAGCATTTATTTTCGACTTGGAACTATATTCTTTCAGTGGAAAGATCCATGCGATCCATCTGACAGCATAATCAGTGCAGTATAGTTAAGTTGGAGTTTAGTATAGCCAAAGCTGTAGCTCAGAATAATAAGCTCCATAGGATTGCAGGTTTCACTTCGAGTCTGAAACTGTGGCACTGTATGACAAGGGCGTCATATTTTTCAGTGTCTACCCTAGTAGCAATTTTACCTCGGGCGGTGATCGGAATTCCATCCCCAGGTGAATCGCCGGTGATTGGCGATTCACCGGAAACTCACCCTAAACTTATCTTTCCCTTGGCAACTAATCCATTTTGTCCCCGTGGCCGGCCATTGGCCGATGTCCGGAAACTGATCGAATTCGAGGTGAAGCCGGCAAGAATTGGTCGAGGGAAAAGGGGGAAATACGAGCACTATCCGAGGAAAATTTTGCTCTCAAGAAATATCGAAACGGTCGTTATTTTGTCGAAAATATCAATTAATAAACATTAAATAATAATAAAGATGTAAGTATCGAATATTAAAAACGACAAGTTAAAATAATGCAAAACTAAAATATTTACCCAGAGCGCGTAATTCTTATATTGTATTATTTCCAGTGACATATTAAGAGTACAAATCGAAGTTATAAACACCACCAAATTACTCACGCCAGAATTGTCTAAATTACTTACCTTGGGATCGAACCAAGGATGTTCATCTCCGAAGCGCGTTGACTTGACCACTAGACTGATGGTACCAGCGATTCTTGGTATAGCAATTGTATTATAGTACAAAACTCTACTATCATACAGACTTTGCAAGGAAATTGACCGAATTTTTTTTTTTTATATATGGGGAATTTTCGGAAAATAGCAAATCTTCCATAAATTTGGGAAAATGATATTAATTTATTTATTATAGCAAAAAATATATATATATCCCATATGAAAACCTATTTAGTTTATGTATTCTTATACACATAATAAATAGTGTCGCCATCTATTTTGTAAAATTTTAACTAATTGAAGTGTAAATTTTATGATATTTTTTGAAATGCAATTTAAGAGTTTACTTAATAATTTTGACATTTAAAAAAATATATTTAATTTTTAAATTTTTTTAAAAACTATATTCAATTTGATTAACTTTTTGAAACATATAAACATATTTTTATTTTACTTAAAAGATGTTTAAAAAACGGACCAAAATGAGTTCAGCAAATTATAATGAAATCTATTTAAAAACAAGGACTATATTTTTATTTTATATAGAAATTGAAATGGGAATTTATTTTTAATTTTAGAAAATTGTTCCTATATTTTTTACTATATAAAAACTTTTATTTATGGATTTTATTGACGTATTAGATAAGCAATACATAATTATGTGGTTTGCATTTTTTCAAAATATATTTTTACATTTAAAATTTTTCGTACACTTATTTTTTAAATATTTTTCACTTATTGCCAAAGCGAAATGTTTAGCAAATTGTATACTTGATTTAAATTTGAAATACATTCAAGGATCGCCTCTAATTCAGTGGAATTGCAAGAAAAAGAAACATAAGTTTTTTATCGCCTGTCCCCGATGTCGTTCCGATATCTTTTGCCGATCAAAAGACGATGATCAGAAATTCCACCGACCACCGATGTTGGGAAGATATCTTTTGCCGATGAGTTTAGTGTCATCGGCAGACGAGGAAATACGGGTGTATTTATATATCAGTCTGGGGAATCGCCGATGACTTTGATGAATTCCGATCATTGGCCGACGAAACGCCATGCAGTGATTGCTACTAGGGTAAGGGGGCAGGGCTAGAAATGGTCATCTACCTTCGAGTAGCTCAGAGTTTCCGTATCGTGTCTTTTCTGCCAGGCTACTCGGAATGCAGCTCGTGAGGTACAGGAAGTTCACTGCATCTAAATTATTAGTTTAAAATTAAAACCTGCTAATTGCTAGTCAAATATGATTATTCATTTTAATAATTTTCTTAAATGTAGATTAGAATCGCAAATAAAGATGGAATTTCTACTTGAAGTAAAAAAAATCTCCGATAAATAGCAAACCTGTCGCGCAATGCATAATTCAGGCGAAAAAAAACCCCACAAACAACTAAATCTGACGATCGTCGAGTGAGGTATAGCCACAAGAATGAAATTCCAAATAAGCTGAACCGTTGCTATGGTAACAGTTGCTTGTAAAGAATCTCCCTCTATGCTAAATGTACAGTGTGATTATAATTACAGTTTAAGTTTCAAAACGCTGTAAAAAAAGAGCCACTGAACAGAATGACGTCAAATTTGAACAAAATATTATCAAAGAAGGGGGAAAACGTAAGGCAGAAGAAAAATAAATAGTCCAAAAATGTCGCAATAGATGGCGAGTTAAGCATCATAACTTAAAAGAGTCCGATTACAAATGACAAATGAATCGTAAAACAACGGCTAGCGTGTAAGTTACACGTTAAACCAACTGTACTGTTCAGTGTGCATGACTGTACAAGTGTGTTACAATTAGTTTTTAAACCCATCCACTATGGCTAGGTTGTATCACATGGGATGAGGGAAATTGGTTTTTAATTGTTCTGGAACCAAAATCCGCATAAAAACCATCAATCAAATCAGTTTTTAATTTTCTTTAGAGTGGCCCAAAACATGTTCAATGCGCTGTCCACCGTTTTCTGCAACAAATTGAAATCGAGAAACAATGGATCGATCGAACAATCGTCCCACAACTAATCGAAGTGTCTCTGAGATCGCGTTCAGCTAAGTTTGCAATCGGAGCACTGAACATAACATCTTTCAGATAACCCCGGAGCCAGAAGTCACACGGATTAAGATCAGGTGATAGGGACCGCCAGGCTGTAGGGAAATGACGGCTGATAATTGTAGCATTTCCGAAATTCCACTTCCATGTTGCATAGAAATGATCCCGTCGACACATCCCCACTGTTGAAGAGCTGGAATGACGTGGTTGCTCAAAACACCCCCATAGCGCTTACCAGTGACGGTACAGGTAACAGGACCGTAAGCACCCGTATCCTCGAAAAAACATGGCCCTATATGATAAAGGATGCCGTTAATCCCCACCACACAGTGGCCTTTGCAGAATGAAGCGGTACTGGTTGAATTGCGCTGAATCTATTGAGACAGCCATTGAGAACGTCTCAGAAGAGAAATGAGGAAAAGTCGTGTTCCCGGTGTTTTCATAACAGCTGCAATGAGTTGTGCGCATGACAAGTATTTTTATTTACATATTCTAACGCTTTCAGCACCATCTATTTCTTAAATTTTAACAATTTATTTTTCTTCTGCCCATAAGTTTTCCCCCTTCTTTGATAATATTCCATTCAAATTTGACGTCATTCTGATCAGTGGCTCTTTTTTTTACTGCATTTTTAAACTTAAACTTTAATTATAATCACCCTTTATATGACGTAGTGCCAAATGCCGGCCTTGCGAATTTCGCTACTTCAGCTGTACTTGTAAATTCGATGTATTGATTGGCTCGTGTGTGAGTGAGAAATGAACATTTCTTAGAAACAGAAATAGTTTCTGTGATGAGTTTACACATGTTTTCTTGGTACTTCTTAAGTTAATACTAGAACTTATTATTGAACCATTTTGAAACATGGAGCCGCGATATAAGTTGAAGAGAGTTGAGGACAAAAAAAATTCTTACAAATTATTTCCTACTGTTACAACATTCAAACATTCAAAATAACATCTTGGAACCATTTTAACACCTTTCAAAAGTATAAATATGAAGCTAATAACTACTACATTATTTTTATAAACCAATTTAAATTGTAAGAAAAATGTCTCATCTTTCCCATATGTGAGGGAGGGATGGGACATGTTATTTAAAGTTAAAATTTACTCATAATCTCCATAAATATTATGAAAAATTGAAAAAGACACTTTTTTAGCTTTCCTAAGGTTTAGTGCGCATAATAAAAACATTTTTATCTGACACATTTTGAAAAATCTAAATCAAATGAAAAATATGCATGAATAGTTAAGCCGGCCATCTTTCGTGGATGCAATAATATCTACTTGTTGAATGATGGAACCATTGGTTTCTCGACTAAAGATAATTATTTTTTCCTCGATTATTTTAAAGCTCCCAATATCATCCTCCTTGCTACTGATCTTATCAACATAGTGCACAGCGAATTTTTTTGTTTACAAATTTAAGAACAAAATAATATAAACTTAGATCGTTCGAAAGATGAACAAAATATATCTTTTGACTTGGAACATGTCCCATCCCTCCCTACACATGATGTATTAAAAAAATAGCTTATTGGTATAAACATGCAAATTTTAGACTTAAATTAACTGCTAATTCGTAAAAGTGATGTTATTGAACCACAAAACATTATGAACAATTATGTAAGTAACAATCAATGAGACTTGAAACTTATAGAAAATTTAAGTATTTTTTTACTTTTGGGGGAGGGGTGTTGCAAAATAGATTTTTTATTGCATAAACTCAAATAAACCTGCAACTAAAATGATTCTTGGCAATAAATATTTTTAGGAGTCAGAAATGAAATATTTCTTTTAATTGCTGGTGTCCCATCCAATGAGTTCAAATAAGTTTTTTTCATATCATTGTGTAAATATTGAAAGGAATCTTTATAGAATTTCTCATGAATGAATGAATGACTAACTTTTTTACCGCCAGTTTTCCATCCTCCAAAGCCCCAAATCAACATTATTCATTGATCACGTTGAGTACACATTGAATGAATGTTGGTCCTTGTTTAAATAAATTTGTAAGCCCTGTGAATATTTAGAAGGTGACGCCCCTTAGGACGTATTAAAATATATATTACTCAAGGCCTATTCTAAGGAAAATTTACGACTGCCTAAAAGTCCAATCTCCAACCCATAAAACAATTTCAATCGAATTTATCTAATATAGCAGTAACTAATTTATATTTGAATATAGCAGTAACACTCACATTTTAAAACGAGGTTTCTGTTACCCTACTTACTTAGTTGTTTGATATTATATATCTATATATATTTCTACATAATTTTTCTTATGAAAGAATTTGAAATACCTTTCATTGCGAGGTCGCAAAAGATAACTAAACAATCGTAAATACAGATATTTATAGTTTTTGATTACAAACATTAAAAGATTATTTACACTTACAAGGTAAATATTCACTAGCTGTCATCCACCATTCTTCGGAAAGAAAAGATACTGTGTCTAAAGTCTGCTTCCCTCTTGTCAACTATTGATTGCTGTTTTTATTTGTCATCTTGCAGCTTGGAATCACAAAGTAGTGTCGTCAAAACAACTGTTGTCACCTACCCCCTAAAAATACAGTGAACATCTCCCAAGAAAATTCCAGATGACAGTACCCACAGTGAGAGTGTTGACCGCTCGATAAAGGGAAAGATGAGTTTTCGACTGGTGAAGTGTATGGGACAAGATATCCTAAAACTTGTAAGGGGAGCTGATCACCTGACATTGGACACTAAAGTGAGATAATATTCCGCTTCCAGCCCCATTTCAAGGTCAGGGAGAAAAGACATCCGGTGCTTTCTCCAAATCCTTGTGCTAAATTAAGTTTTAAACTCTGACAGGATCGGCTTGTCCTGGCTTGGAGAGGAAATTTCGACCTTATCTCTCAGCTTTGATTTTAGGCATATGCCTTATTATTTGTTTCCTGAAAACATGATTTCATTTCAAAATATTAGAAATTGTGCAAGATATTACAATTGTTACAAAATAAGAGTGAATAATTATTTTCTTTATTTTATTTGGCTTTGTGTTTTTTACTTTTTACGATTGCCCAATTTTGAATTTACGACTGCCCATTTTGAGTTTATGACTTCCCGAAGAAGCCACGACTACCCATTAGAAAAGGCCCTGTGTTACTTTAAAATAAACATACAGTAATCATGATACGTTTATGAGTTTTATTCAGTATTTATTTCTGGTATACTCATCTGAAAAATTTAACGAAAGATGTGCATAATGTATTTTGTATAAAAAGATTAAACTGATTAAAATTACATTAAAATTATATTCACGTGAATCGTATATGTGATTTAATGATAATAGGGATATAAAACTTATAAATAATCCATTGAAAACTGTGATTTGATCTTCAATAAACTTTATTTTCTTAAATCCTCTGGTACTACTCAGAGTACAAGCTACTGGTTACCAAGACTTTTTGATACCGTTGTCTCTGTTATACTTAACAAGCCAGTCATACAATGGTTTGTAGTAATTCATGATCGGTAACGATGAAAAATTTCTCTTTCCCGTCAGTACTTGTAGTGCGTCTTGCCATGAAACAGAAGCTCCTAGAGAGAGCATGTGCCTAAAATTAAAGTTAAATGTACAAATTAGTTTAGTTTTTGAACAGTTTTTTTAACAGTAGTAAAATTACGAGAGATCCCTAATAAAACAAATTATATAGGAATTAGAGATGCGAATGGTTATCTTCGTATTTTTATTATGATAAATATTTTTCTTATATCGGTAGAAGCAGCCGATTGGAAGTATTATTGACATTGGGAGTGTTGTTGAAGAATACGTAAGCTTTTCTTTCTTCGGAGCCCAGTTCTGGGAAGGAATATAATTGAAATTCAACTTTTGTACTTTTTGAAATGTGAAAACAAATATATGCTATGAGGATGTTTTGTGAAGACTCCTATTTCTCTAACGGGCGATGGGAGCTTGGTTCACCCCCAATTACATAGCAACCTTCGGGGGTTGATGAACATTAGCGTGCATGGTCCTCAGCATTTAAAAATATATTTTTGTTGAAATGACTAGAAGAAACTTGAAAAATGAATTTTTTAAATAATAGTTTTAACAATATAATTTATTACAAATCACGTTTATCAAATTATTTAAAATGTATTTTAAAACTTTTCATTCAAAGTCTTATGTTAAAAATATATGGATAATTAACGTAATTTTTTTCTATTTTTCACCATCGTATATATTAATATTTGAGTATCGTATGTAAAAGAAAACATAAAGAAATTATATTTAGCAACAACTACATTTTAACTGTAACGACAAAATAATCACACTATATTCATTGAACAAATTTGATCAGTGCAAACTAAGGGAAGTCTAATGTGAATTAATTTGGCTTATTTCATATACATTTTTCTCAGAAAGTAATAAACGCAGATGCCACATTTTTTTTCAGTGCATTTAGCCTTGTTATTCTACTGAAGTTAGCATTTGATTGGAATTTATTTACTTTTTTTTAATTAAATTTCGTGAAAGTCACACAAATTTGTTAAAAATCACAACGTGTTTTTTTTTTTTTTTTTTTTTTTTTTTTGTCGAAATAAGCCGAAATGAAAAATAATGTTAAAAGAACAACAAAATCTCACTCACTTTAGTATATACAGATACATAAAAGGAATATGTGGTACAAATTTTAGGAAGATAGTTTTTGCAGTATCTGAGAAAAAGTTTCATGAATAATGAAAAATGTAGTTTTAAGAAAAATGCACTTTAAAGAAAACTTTACTTACACTAATAGTTACCAATTTTGTCTTCAAAAAATTATTATAAATATTTATAGTTGAGGTATCATTGCAAATGAGGTATTCTTTTAAAGGAGAGGATTTAAGTTTTGATAAACAATAACAAACTCAAAATCGATACTTATTTATTGTGTTTTCAATATATTTGTCTAAATCTAGCCGTAAAAACACTTCATCAAATGCTTCTAACTTTTTTTTCATTAGTGTATTACAGTCAAACCCCGTTAACATGAATGGGGCTTTTTCGTCTTAAATGGAATTTCAAGTTATGCTATTTCGTGTTAAATGAATAAATTAACGTTAAGTGTTTTGCGTTAAATGGGATTTTGTGTTAAGCGATTGCAAGTTCAATGGGTTTGACTGAATTTGTTTTGTTATAATCCACGACAGCTTATATTACCAACCTTATCTCTGAAACACTTATTTAATTTAATGCTTTATGAAACAAAATAAAAAGACATCAAGGCTGGATCGCAAAAGTACAAAAAATAGTACAACTAAAAAACAAAAATATCTTTAAGAAGACGTGAAAAAGAACTAGTGGCAGAATCAATCAGAATAAAGCATATACTAAAACAATATTAAAAATAAGATGATGCAGTGTAAGGATGGGATATACTAATATAAAATAGGATAATGAAATGCAATGCTAGGAGTACAATATTATATATAACGTCATTTATTATAAATCATTTATTATATTTATTATATATCATTTATTATATAAAACGTCATGCTTTACTTTTGATGCAATTTGTACTATCGAACAATTTTTACAATTTGTACTCAGTTTACGAAAATTTCACTGAATGTCACTGCCATAACAAAAAATAATAAATTTGCCCTTGCAAAATTTAAATTTTATATTAAAGCGTAATAGGAAATTGTCGAAAATTCAAACAGATTTTTTTTCTATCATGCCTAAAAAAATAATTTCAAATACCGCTTTTAAATATTAGATAAATATTTCAATTTGTAAAAATATGCATTTAAAATATACTATATAAATTATTAATTTTAAGTAAAATACTTACTTCAGCTTTGTTCCGGCGTCTAAACTAGTAATGAAACAGCAATCATGAATATTTTCCCCAGCGATTTTGCACAACGCTTCAAGAAACTGATGCTCTAAAAACCGACTTAAAAAGTACCTAGAATGCAATTGAAATATGAAGTTGAATCTGAGTTGAACTAATTACGAGATAAAATTTAAGTCTTTTTGCCAGTATTATTCGATGACTATGAATCTTAAAATCTTATACATTTAAACAATAAAAGCACTTTATATAAAAAAAATTATTCTTAGAATTATTCTTTATCAATTTTTCTTAGATATTTAAAAAAATCTTGAGAGAAATAAGAAGGGGAAAATTTTATATTATTGATTTACAAATAAAATGTGAATGAACTGCTTAAATAATTTATTAATTTTGAACATGAAAAGAAATCTTGTATGAATAAACGCTAAAATTCTCCTCTTCTTACATGTTATAGACTCTTGCCATAAATTTGTACAGAAATCTTTGTGATCATTAAACTATTTTTGCAAACAAATGAAAAATATTTACTTTGTTTTAATATTAATATTTCAAAACGATAAAACATTTTATTATAGTTTTAATGAAGTACTAGGGCAGCTTGAAAAAGTATCTCTTTGTACGGAAAAGTTCTGGTCATTAAAAAGTGTCAAAATCTTATAAATCTGAATTGACTCAATGGGTCGAAAGTTGCTGCTTAAATTTAAAAAATTAATGAAACATCAGTGATTTCGTTAATCGGTTTCGGTAGTGGTTACTATTTTTTAACAACATCACATATGCAAAATTTGAGAATTATACGTTGATATCTTCTGACACCTCAACGGTATCAAAAAATTGACGCCAATTTTTTTTAATGAATACACATCGCACTTACCTCATTTTAATGCAAACAGAACATTTATTTCATCATTCAGACATTAATTGACATAAATTGTAGTCAAATTTTGTAACTCATATTTTGGAATGTGTTTTTTGAATTTTAGAGTTGCTGGATTCTAGTGTTGTTTATAAATCACATCCTGGATTCATGGACTCTGTGTTGTTAACAAATCCATCCCTATTCTGAGGTCTAACTGTTTTTCCGGAGGCTACAGTGATTAGTTTTACAATTTGCGCAACTGTATTTATATTTAATAAAATCAACAATGTTTAATAAAGTCCCAGCCGTCCATTGGCACACCATCCTGTATCAATTTCAGAACTTCATGAGAATTGATCTTTCTGAGAACTCTGAGGCGATGTCACGTAACAAGTTTGCCAGTTAATGAGATCTACGTAGTCTGTAGCTACAAGGTTAACAGCAGGAATAACGAATTCCATCTGGGTCATTTTCACATGCTTTGATAATCCATCTACTTTCAAGGGTACTAATATGGCCTCTCATCAGTTAATATGGCCAAAAGCATCGCGAAAAATCACGATGCTTCTTAAGCAAGTACCGAGATGAGCTGAAAAAATGCCACAGGTGTCTATCGCTGTCCTTTATGGAATCTTAATTCGAAACCATGACGGTAAATAGGTTCTTAGAATGAACACAATGAAAATTTTATAGCACGAAAGAAGATTATTTATTAAACATTATCATTAAAATTCAAAATTATTAGCTATTTATTGCAACTGAAATGTCCGAATATAAATTATTCTTTATGAAAAGTTTGGGTTTCCAAATGTACATATGCTGACATCCAAAGCAAGCATTATCTGTTGTAAATATTTTCAAATGAACTATTAGCCAAAACGTGATTAGAAGAAAAAAAGTTAACTTCAAACTTTAATTTGTCTTGTTATTTCGTCTACCATGCCCACTTAAAAAAAAAATTACAATCAGGGAAATATTAATATTCTGGTAACCTCCAAAGGAAAAAGGACGAATAACGAGAGTTTCCAGAAATGGATTGAAAGGATTTAATTGGTTAAAATTGATTAAATTTGATTGCGAATATCTCATAAATATTGATTTTTGAACTCTACTTCCAATTGCAAATATTTTTAATTTTTGCTCATAATTATGAAGTGCGATGATTTCTGAACACCCTGTATATGTCGTTGACTGGTATAAACCTAATATCACTTTTGCACAACATTTCCGGACTTTCAATCCAATATGAAAGCAATTTTTCCCCCTTTACAATTTGACCACATATTTTTCAAATTTCCAGTATATTAAAAATTTATTGCACTTTACCATCAATTATTGTTAATCTAGTCCAGTTGAGTAAAAAGTTTATCGAAAGCAACACAATTTTTTCAACGAAAGAAATAGGAAGAGCTTCTTCACGTTCGATTCACTTTTCAAGCATGCGAAACGCGGAAAAGCACATTTCTCTTGCATACTAATTTTTTCTGCCGGCAGAGTAGGCCAACATACGTTTACCTCAGTATCGTCAGGCTTTAATGGCGAAATATAGGTCTAACTTGTTTCCGGGAACATGACTTCTTATGAAGGAAGACCTTTTGACTGTTTCGCAATTGTATTCGTCACGATGCGTGTGTTCTTTTGTTCATGTAATCTCTTGACCTTCGCCGCAGCTGAAAGTCACTTAAACAGAGAAACAGACGACCATTGTATTGCCGTATCGGAGTTGCTTTGACTCTCTCTGTTATCAATAAAAACAATTCAATAAGGTTAGATGGTTCACAAAATGCATAATGCAAATATCAATCTTGAGAAAATAATAAAGTGCGGTCTTTCTTTTTGCCGATTAAATACTCTTTGCAAATAATTTCTAGGTCACCACATTTATCATTTATAGTAACGCTGTATAAATATGACTTTTAAACATACTTTTTATTAAATTTGTAATGGATAACTATCATTAAAAATTTAATGAATAACTTTTAATGACAACAAACAGATGAATTAATGATTTTGACTTCTTCGTTACTTTTTGGAAATGAACGATAAAAAGTGCATAATTAAAAAAAAAAAAAAGAACACAGGGCAGAATATTCCTTCAATTCTTTGACATACTTTTAAAACTCTCTTATTCAAAGCCAAAAAAATCTTGTCTATCCATTTCTCACGAATTTGTAACAAATGTATTCATGCGGGAATAAATTATTTTCTTACAAAAAAAAAAAAAAAAAAAAAAAATGCCTGATGTCGATGAAAAGGTCATTCAAGGAAAAAAGTACTAGTCTTCGATGTAATTAGCGCGTATAGAAAGTAAGGCATTATTTTGAAATGACACCCCGAAGTTTTAAAAAGATTCTCCATCAAGCAACACAAACCGAATTACCACAAATCAACTTTTGAAAGCCGTCATTCAGAAGAAACAATACCCTTTTCTTGACTTACGGAAGGATTTTTTGCAGGGGGAATGCAAGACTTCTAGAATTTTTAAGAAATCATTCATTTTTAAGGTTGATTGCAATTCCTGATGAAATTTTTAATTAACAATTATCTTTTTTTTATTTTTAAAAGCTGAGGTGCATCCCCATGCGCCCTCCTGGTGTCTTCTTTACGTAATATTGAACTAAAGAAATAAAGTAATTCCTACAATTAAATTATTCGTTAGTTTTTATTTGATTCTATTGTCATATGTTGATTCAAACTAGTGTTCCCATGATCCTTTTTAGGAATCATCCACATTTCTGAGCTGTTCCATTTTGTCTTTGAACAACTATAGAGTAGATTACGCAAATATTTTATATATATATATATATATATATATATATATATATATATATATATATATATATATATATATATATATATATATATATATATATATATATATATACAGAAAGAGAGATAGGGCCGCGGTAGTATTCCGCCAACAAGTCCGCGGTCATAACGGCAGACATGCAAGTGTGTATTATGTTAACAGAGCTTAGGCCCGTTTTTGACCCCTCACACCTCACCTTTGATTATGACTAGAACCATGATTTTTCTTTCCATCGTGTTGCCCCGGGTGAGACGAAAAATAGCAATATAATTGTTAACATCGAACAAGGGAATATCGCAAAAAGATCATTGAATATCGCCGATGTCACTGGTTTTTTCTTCCGATTCTTCCGCTTCTTGTTATGACCAAAACTTTAGATAAGGCTACAGCAAAAACTGTTGAATGATTTTTTACAGTTCTTTTTTCATTCTTTTCAGCTTGATTAGAAGAAGTGCATTTTGTATGATTTGATGGGTCCAAGGGTCTATACTCCCTCTCCCCCGGAAATAATTCCGATACAGCTTAAACGCCTAAATATGATCAGAGGCCATGTTTTTTTATTCCTCTCAGATTGATTAGAGCAAGTGCCTTTTGTATAAATTAAGGAATTCACGAGTTTGTAACTCCCCCCCCCCCCCCAGAAATGATCGAGGGAGTTGAGAAATTCGCCCCTGGTAGTGACAGATTAAAACGGGTCAATGGATTTCGGATATTCGTTTTTCGCTCACTTTCAAAAAGTGACTAATAAAACGGTATTATTAAAAAAATAAAATTTACTTATTTTTCAATTAAATGGCGTGCTTATCAAAGTTTTGAAAACACGTGTTTCAAGTTTTTAGTTAGAAACCACTTTAAGATCAAGTTTTCTAGGTTACTAGTTGGATTGGAACCACCCACCATCTGATCCCGATACCTTAACGACTTCACCACCGAAGGGTGCCAGAACTTCTCTTAAAATAATAAGTCTTACATTTCAAACTTAAGGAAACATAGAACATTTTTTCAAAAATTCTTTAGTTTTACTTAGAATTAAATAAAATTTGGCACAAACATAGAAGATGTAACTTGTAACTCAACAACAAAATTTGAACTGATAATATAAAATTAATTGTAAATTATTGAGAAAAATGCATTAAAATTATACGAAATTCTTACTTTTTTCAAAATGCTCCTCGTGACACAATACTTTAACGGACATGAAAGAAAAATGTGAAATTGTTTAACAATATATTATAAACGTTTTCACACATGCTTTTATCTTTAGGTGCTATAGTTGAACAGAAATGAAATTTTAAACTTGGCGCTAGTGATTTTTCATTAAAAAATGCACATATTTCAAATTCTCAACATGAAATGAATTGGAAAAAATTGTGTGACATAAAAGAGCATGTGTGAATTTCTTTATAGAACATTAAAAATTATTTATACAAAAAATTAGGAGGATTTATCAAAAAAAAAAAAAAAAAAAAAAAAAGGAATCGCAAGGAGCTTTTCGAACATACGTAAAATGTGAAAAGGCAAAGCTGAGAAAAATGCATTTTTAATTTTTGCCAACAAGTGTGCAAGTTAAAATAGTACGAGTTAAAATAGTTAGTTAAAATAGTTAGTTAAAATAAAGAATTTACCACTTAAAATCATCGGATTTCAAAAATTCAAACGCAAAATTAAAGCTAGTGACGTCAGTATTTTTTAAAGAACAAAAAAAAAAAAAAAAAAAAAAAAAAAAAAAAAAAACGTCATTGTTGGTGATTTCAGTGTCCTATGTCCCTTAAAGCAAAAGTTGTTTTGAAACTTGTATTTTATATTCATTTAGTAGCAGTGTGGCCTCGATCATCTGGGGACCCTTTGAAAGACATAGAAGTTTACATTTAAAAAAAAGTGGAAGAGATGTAGTATAGGGCATTTGGCGACTCTTTTTCATTTAACGATTAGAAAAATCGAAAAAAATCAAAAACACGTTAACTAAAAGAAAAGTAAAACATCAATAATAATAAAATTAGGTTTAAATATAAATATTAAGGGTACTCTTCCGTTAGGCGGTAACCAGTTGGCACCAAGCGTATATGTTTACCCATATAAATGGTGCCTAAATGTATCGAGAATTCTTAATATAGGTAATTATAAATTATTTGAAAGTTGTTAGTTTGAATTATTTAAGTCACCTTTTTGACAATTTTTATCTGGTACCCGACAAACAGATTAGTACCAACTTAAGATAAAATATAAATAATAATAAAACTAAAATATAACTGAAAATAAAAACCGTTGCGAGAAACCGCATTTATCTGTAACAAAGCAAAAAATAAAATAGCGCCAAAGAAATGTCTTATTGTAAACCACAACTAAAAAAGTTTTGAATTCTTCGAAAAAAAATGTATACAGAGGAGAAGGTAGTCCCATTCCCGGCCCCTAACCAACTTCATAATCACGGCCAAAATAAAACACCAAAGAAATAAAATCGCAAATGAAATACTACGCTTCTGGTGTAAATTGTAAGATTGTCTGGCGTAAATAATAAAACATGTATAATACAAAAATTACATTCAAATCAAGATTAAATAATCCAGAACTTGGATACACAGTACAAAAACACAATGCTAAATATAAAAACAATCAAAAGAAGGAACTGGGTAAAGGAGACGAACAAATATTTACCTGGAAATAAAAAGAAAAATTAACTAATGAAAAATGATTTGAAAGTTTTCGGAGATTTTCAATAATCTTAGCTGTTATGATTACGTTCAAAATATCAGGTAGCATAACTCTAAAATCGCGCATGCGTAAATCTGAAACCTTTTCGCTACAAATAATAGTTTGAGTTGTACTAAAACACTCAACCCGGCGAGAAAAGTCAACTTCATCAAAGCGGCGAACAAACAAAACCCGGCAGGCTTATAAACAGCGCCTCGCAAACCACTCAATCGAAATCAAAAGGAGACTTACCGCTGTCCACAATCAGAGCTCAACAGTCACCAAAGACTTCCAAGACGCGACTTCATTCTCCTCGACCGCAACCCACTGAGAGCCAAAACATCAACAAGCGACGCAACAAAAACTACATCAAATCGTATTTGTGCAAGAAGAAGTGATCAATAGAGTGTTAAGCAAAATCATAGCGTGTGTGTAAAAAATGAAAGTGATCTTCAATAACGTATGCATCAGTGTCAACGTACGCATGTGCCTTCCTACGAAAATGTGCGCTATATTTCGGGAAATTAAAATGTTCTTCTACAAGTGTATTAGTATACCAGTACTTATCTCATAAGAAAAAATATCGTGAAGGCAAGTAATCATCGTTCAACGAGTTGCAGCAACCATTTCCAGGTAGGATATGAAATTATTGCATCTCTGCTTTCATAATGTACAAAAAACTGCAAAAAAGACGATTTAATCAGGGTCGCAAAAGAAATAGGCGTAAACATCTCAGAAAATGCAACACTTTTATTTATAAAACAAAAAATCGAGTCAAGTACTTTATTTAAAGATGATCTACAGTTCGTTTCAGATTTAATCGCGGATAGCGAAAGAACAGGCAAATTTTGCAAAAGGACAACTAGCACAAGAAATGGAACTTGAAAAATTAACATTAACTCGCTCAGAAAAAGAATTAGAAATTGCAGCTATAAGAAGAAATACTTCAGAAACCCAACAAACACATTTACAAATAATGTCGCATCAGACACTTCGGCGCCCAGCCTAGAAAATTTATTACGAAGTGTTAAAATTTTATCTATGCCACTTCCTTCGCGAGCAGAAAATTTGAATTTGTTTTTTCATTCTTTGGTGCTTGCATTTGCTACCAACAGGTACAGTACCCAAAAAAAAAATCAGAACGATGGCTATATCTTCAGTTCTAATTACCGTAGAATCTTACGGTTTGCACCAAAATGTTTTGCTTACGATTTTCTACATTTCTGATGCAATTTTTTTTCTTGAGGGACCGTTTACTAAGTAAAAGTAACGCTATCTTCGAAAATTTCAATACTAACCCTTATTTTTTATCATTTCATTCGATTCAGAATACATCATTTACTCAATACACCAAATTTCAATGCATTATGTTGAAAAACACGTCACGTATGAGCAAAAATGTTTCGACCATTTTTCGACCGATCTTCAGGGAGAATTTAAATAAAACGAAAGGTATTTTTAAGATTCTACTTCACAGCGGGAGAAATCGAACGGTCATGCGGCGTTTCATGACATTATAAAATACAAATATTAGTCTAAAATTGCATAGAAACTATTTGGATTTATAGTGTCATGTTTAAGATTAATACAAGAATAGCAAGTAAACGCAAAAGTAACATAATTTATTTACAACGTTAAAGATGTGCATTCTTCACACGAAATAAATAAAATATCGAAAACTGCAATTGCAGAAGTATAACGTATACTACTGATAATTAGAAAATTAATAAATATAAAATGTAGGCATTAGTAAACAGTATTCAGCAAAGCGTGATTAATTTACAGAAACATTTCACTATAAACACAAATGTAACTTGATCATTGAAATTACTTATAAAATGAGAAAATACCATGATTCAGTAAAATTTTTAAAGGATAACTTATTGAAATTGCTTAAAAAATGTTGTTTTAAATAAATGTAATTTAAGAAAGTAATTAAAAAAAAAAAAAAAAAAAAAAAACACTGTTGAAAAACACATAAAACATATGTTCCACGATTCCAAACACTTTAGACAGATTAAAAATATATAAACAAAAAATAAAACTGCTTTGTTTGCATAATTTTTTTTTTTTTTTTTTTTTTTTGTAATTTCAGGAAACTCTGTTCTGATTCACCCCGTTGTTCCTATTCACCCCATTTTACGATAATTGAACGTTGTGCGATTTTCCACACCTCTAGTTTACCTTGAATTAATCTTTGATAGTTTTCAAAAGTCGTCTACTATACGGTCCCTTAAAGTGAGCATTTTTTACATTTTCGCTAAAAAATCGAGAACTAAAAGTCAAAATGAAAAGAAAAAAATTGTGGGGGTAGGGGGTTTCAGACCATGGTCAATCTAATGAAAGCAAAAAAAATATATGTTTCTATTCAAATATTTTTTTAATTGTTTAATTAATTAATAATTAATTATTAAAAAAGAAATTGATGCAAAAGTTGCTTGGTATTTATGTTTGGTCATTTAACAAACTATCTTTTGAAAAATAAATTACTGAAATATATTGATTATTTAAGTATTTATGGCCAAAAAAACAATTTTTTTATTTAACATTAATTTATCATTTTCTTTTTATCATTTAAATTAAAAACAATTCTTTAGAAAATTACGAATTTTTGTATTTCGACATTTTTTTGGATGCTGAATCCAAATATGGGATAATATTATGAGGTTGCTATTGAACTTTTTAAAGTTTGGTTCTGTTTTAATATGTAGATGACCCCTCATGACAAAAAAAACTACATGCAATTATTAAAAACCTTCCACAATTTACAACGGTACCTTTTGTTTGTTATTTCAACAATCAGGGCACAAGATATAGCCATCGTTCTGATTTTTTTTTGGGTACTGTACCACAAGAGTTTAAGGGCACTGGGTACTCAAAAACTTAAAAATTTTCCGATTTTCAGTTCCACTTGTAATTAATAGAGGGCGCTTTGTTGAATCGATTGTTGTATGACTTATTATAAAAAACTTACTGTAACTATATTATTTTTAACGATTTTAACGACCAAATTAGTTTCGTTTTCAATTTTTTTAGTTTTGGTATCACATTTAGGTTTATTTCTTACATTATTTAATTATTTTATTGATGTTTTTTCTCTATTTATGATGTGAACAGCTAAAATCTTTTGAAATTTTTCAAGTGAGCATTTATTGCGTTATTAAAATTTTTTCTGCGAATTATCTTTGCTATTCTTCTGTTTCTTGGCTAATTTATTTTATATCAGTTTAAGTATTATTAGTTAAAATTGGACGTGCTAAAGTATTTGGTAAAAGGAAATGTAATCCTAACCTATATAAAAGTTGTATTTCTGCAAGAGGAAGAACACTTCCATTGGAAGATAACCAAGTTCCTTGCAGTGCCTCTAAGATGAAAGTGAAATATGATGATGGCATTTTTTCATCTGATATGAATAGCAATCAAGTAATCATTGAAATTGGATTACTCTCTTCACTATTACATAATCTTGTTAAGTGAAAATTTTGTGATCAAGTTAATTGTATTGTGGTTGAAGAGGATATGCCAAGCAGGAAAGATCTTTCAACCAGCATTGTTTTGAAGTGCATTAGTTGTGGAAATGCAGCTAGCTCGATGACATCTTCTGCTTCAGATGGATCATATGATGTAAATGTTCAGCTAGTGTATGGTAATCGGTGCATTGCGAAATCCAAAAATGCAGCAGAAACATTAAGTGACATCATGAATCTCCCGCCACCACCAACAAAAATTTCGAAGGTTTATGATAAACTCCTGAAAAGTTTTCAAAAAGTTTCCGAATCTTCTATAAAAAGCGCTGCTGAAAAAACTATTGCGTTAGCTGGTTCTGGTCGAGACATAAGTGTTGCCTTTGACGGGACCTGCAAAAGCGGGGACATACTTCTTTTAATGATGTTTTTGTGGCGACTTCCATCGAAACTGGAAAAGTACTGGATGTAGAATGCCTCTCAAAATATTGCCATGTGTGTAGAAAAAATTTTAACGTTGAACATGATTGCCATAAAAATTGTGACGGCACAAGTGGCTGGATGGAAATCCATGGCATTCGAAAGATATTTGAACGATCTATAGATTCCCGATCCGTGCTATACATTAGTTACTTGGGAGATGGGGACTCTAAAGCCTACGCTTATGTTTCAGAAATTCAAATTTATGGCAAAGATGTCAATATTGACAAGCTTGAATGTATTGCCCATGTACAAAAATGAATGGGTACTAGACTCAGAATCCTGAAGTCTGAGTTTAAAAATACGAAATTGTCTGATGGTAAAGGGTTGTCTGGCAAAAATAGGCTTACTGGCAATCAGATTAACTTAATTCAAAGTTATTAAGGTTTGGCAAAAAGATGTAATGTCAATAAGCCCGTCTCCAAAATGATCGAAGCTGTGAGGGCTATTTATTTTCATAAATTGTCTACCGATACTACTCCGCAGCGTGGACTTTACCCCACTGATGTTAAAACTTGGTGCGGTTATAACAAGGTTTTGCTGACAGGTGAATCATACCGCCACAAGAAGGGTTTACCTGTGAGGACTGTGGAGGCTGTGATGGAAACTGTAAAACCTGTGTTCCGAGCATTGAATTGCAAGATATTACTTTAAAAGTCCACACATGGCAAAACGCAGAATCCCAACGAGAGTTTCAACCATTGCATTTGGGAAAGGCTTCCAAAAACAACTTTTGTTGGACTTGCAGAATTAGAAATTGAAACGAGAAATGCCGTCATTTGTTTCAATGATGGAGCAAGCAGCCGCAAGTTGGTTTGAGCTTTTTGGGGATGGAACCTGGATATAACTACTACGGTATTTGAGGCGAATCGACAATCTCCGCGTAGTTGAAACCGAGCGTACCTTTAAAATGGCCCTAAACGTGCCAAAACTGTGAAAAAACAAAATAAACAATCTCTGGAGGCAGCTGCAAAAAAGGACACATCAGAATATGGAGCTGGAGCATATTAAATTTTAAAATCATGTAAAAATGTCTCAAACTTTTTTAGTTTTTTTGCTTTTTCTCAAAACGTTGATTTTCCATCTTTTGGTACGCTCGTACAAAAAACTATGCAAGATATACAGTTGAAATTTGGCATGTAGATTAAATAACATATAAGGTACCCATTAAAACAAAAAAAATATTAAAATATGTTCAATTAATTTTTTTAATTAATAATTATTATTTAAAAATGTGCAAATTTTCATACACTTAACAAATTACTGCATAATTTGTGTGTGTGTATTATTTTGCTAAATATTATATTTAATGCCTTATTTAAATATTTCTAGGCAATATAATATAAAAAAAACTTCATTTTAGTTGTAAATTTTTTCTACGAGCTTACCATAACCCAACTTATTACGGAATTTTTTTGTAACTGTTTGATAAATGTTTTTTTTTTTTTTTTTCAAATTATAATTTTAAAATGTTTGAACAACATGTATACAAAAATTTATTTAATTTCGACTAATATTAAATGTTTTACTTGGGTTACATTGTTGACTCGATTTTACTGCTATAACATTTGATTGAACTGATATTATACATTTCAGAAACTGACATAACCAATTATGGAAGGGTTAAAAATATTGTTTTGAAACAATTTTAACCTCAGAGACAATTTTTCCTTAGAAGAAACACTTGTTAATTTTCGAAGGGCTCAAAGGTTACCGAACGAAACTCACGTTCAGTTCTCAAGCCGTTTAACAGTAGCTTTCAACAATTATTTAGAGTTAAGAAATGTCAGCACGGTAGAAGACATATGTCAATTAATGGTTAGTAATAAATTATTTAGCACCCTTGATAGAGACACACGATCTCATATTGCAATCCGTCAAACCGGCACTTGGTTCAAACCTTCTCAAATAGCGTTGGAATGGGACAATTATTTTAATTCCAAGCGAAAATATGTTATCGACCCATTATCGAAAATAAAATTGTGTACTAAAACCGTCAAGCACCACATGAAAACTTCCGAAAACCGTTCCGTAAAAGTAACAGGAATTTTCACAGCCAAACAAATCAACAAGCATATCCCAAATCTCACTCTAGAAATGAAAACACCATGTGTAAGATTGAAGCTCAACCGCCTCTTGCTTCCAATAATTTTACTAATGAACTCCAAAATGAAACTCGTTTGGTTAACGACGAAGATTTAGACCCCTAGATTGATTCTGGAAGATCTCTTTTTTGTATGTGTAAACCCAAATATCAAACAAAATAAAAAAAAAAAAAAATCTTTTACAAAGCGCATTTTCAGAAGAGACTGCTAAATTTGCATATTTTAAAATATCCCTTCTCAAAACTCCACAAAATTCCTTAACTATCCCTGCAGCTGTGTGCGGTAAAATTAATCAACCATTAATTATTCCACCAAGTACACTTTTGAAATTGTACACGTGATAAGAACAGAACTTTGATATGACATTCCTCGGCACGCAGTTGCATGAAAACGAAGCACTTGACGAATTCCATTCCCACACAACCACAGTACAGACAGGTTCCAACAGCTCGAGGTCAATTAATAGCAGTTCTTCATCCCACGAGTACAGACACACCCACCCACTTCAAGATGAATCTGAGAGCATTGCCAAAAATGATGGCTCCAATGATGAAACACAGACATGGTTTGTAGAAATTGCTTCAATGGTAAAATGATGGTATCATTGTAGAAGATAACTCTGATTTTTGAGCTTCGTTGGTGCTCGTAAGAAAAAAGATAATACAAGAATTTGCGTAGGCTACCACAAACTCAATAAAGTTACAATAAAGGAAAGAGTCTCTTTACCACTAATTGAAGATATATATGACAAGTTAGAAGGCTCCATGTTTAATACTAGCTTAGACTTAAAAAATGCCTATTTTCATATTAAAATCGAACAGAACAGCCAAAAATATACCAGTTATATAACTCATAATAATCAGTATTTTCTTAACGTTGTGCCATTTGGCTTAACGAATGCTCCAGCTGTATTTCAAAAATACATTCAGATTATATTTAAACATCTGTTAAAATAATACAGCTATTATTTATTTTGATTATATCTTTGTTCCCGCAAAGACAATTGATGAAGGAATTGATAAATTAAAAAGAGTCTTTGAAGTTGCAGTAGATTATGGACTCCAATTTAGTTTTAAAAAGTGTAATTTTTGCAGCATAAAATTGAATTATTAGGAAGAGTTACATTTTAGAGAATGTAACTCTCAGTTCATATGCAACCGAAACGGCAGCTGTGATGAACTTCCCCAAACCCAAAACACACAAACATATTAAGTCATTTCTGGATTTAACTGGTTATATTCGAAATTTAATCAAAGATTACGTCAAAATTGAAAGACTACTAAGCGACCTATTGAGAAAGAAAGCCCCATTTCATTTCGGACCAGAACAGCAACAAGCTTACATTGCCCTGAAACAAGCATTGTTATCTAACCCTGTCTTACACATTTTTCAGCAAGCATCTCCCGTCCAAATTCATTGGGATGCAAGCTCTCAAGGGTTTGGTGCAATATTATTTCAATTAGACCCTGATAAGAACTTACATCCTGTTTAATACTTTAGGCGGAAAACTTCCCCACAAGAGGAAAAATTAAGTAGCTTCGAACATGAAGTTTTAGCTATCGCAGCAGCTCTAAAAAAATTCGACACTATCTCATGGACGCATCAAATTTCAAATATTCACAGATTGTATAGAGTTTCAAGAAACCATGTCTAAGAGTGACTTGCCACCGAAAATAGCTCGGTGGGCTCTAATTTTACAGGAATTTGACTATGAGATACTTCTCCGATCCAGTTAACAAATGAAGCATGTAGATGCACTTAGACGTTATCCCGTAATGATTTTGGGATATAATGATATCACACAAAAATCAAAAAAGCGCAAATGCAGGACGAATTTTCGACCAGTATAAAAACACTACTTGAGAATTCTGATACGACAGAATATACACTGAAAAATTACATTCTTTACAGAACGATTAATGATCAAGAATTATTCGTGGTTCTCACTGATATGCAAAAGCAAATAACACAAATTGAACACTCAAAAGGTCATTTTGGGATTAACAAAATCGAAAATTTGTTAAAACAGCAATTTTATTTCCCAAATATGGGGAAAATTGTAGAAAGCGTAATAGCAAACTGCGTGCCTTGCATTCTTGCCTAACAAAAGCGGGTAAACATTTCACATTGATTTTCTTGGTCCATTGCTTTCTTCACACAAAAATTATAAACATATTTTTAGTATCGTGTGTGCCTTTTCTAATTTTATATGGCTATACCCCGTTCGATCCACCACGGCAAAAGGCGCTATAGACAAACTGAGTCAACAACAAACAACGTTCGTGAATCCCGTTCACATAATTAGTGCCAGTCCATTCAACTCCAGCGAATTTCAGAAATATTGCAGTGATGAAAAAATAGAACACATAACTATAACCACAGGTGTTTCACGCGGATACGGAAAAGCCGAAAAATTCTACTCAACCCTCATACCTGTATTAGAAAAATTATCCCTGGAAGAACCCAATAAGTGGTTTAAATATGTCCCTTCAATGCAAAGAATCATTAATAGCATCGTGTCACTCGCCACAAAATATAACCCTTTTCAACTACTCACCGGTGTAAAAATACGGTAAGTAAAAATACGGGAGCCCAACTTCAGGCAACGGTCACCGATTGGGAGAAAATACGGGCATCTGCTCTCTCTCTATATCTCTCTCTCTCTCTATATATATATATATATATATATATATGTGTGTGTTACAATTTCAGCTTGAAGGACCTCCCGGAAGGCGTTCCACCTTATAGTATGGATAATCCAATAATGAGTTGCCCATGTTTGATCATTCAATACAGTATAGTCCTATTGTAGCTGTTGCTAAAAAATCACTTACGACAAATTCTGCTCAATACATTCTCAAAGCAATATAGCACCCTCTAACAGTAACAAATTGAAGTTAGTTTTTTATTTTATTATCTAAATTTTGTTAAGATTTCGTTCTGAATTATTTGTTGCTTAATGGAAGTTACCCATATATATTCAAATTCAAGACGAAAATGCGTGTAACTTTCACCTTGAAAGACCGTTTTCATTAAATTTTGATATATCTGAGCTGTCCAATGTTACACTGTCTTAATGAAGTTTAGCCCTCTTGCTTAAAAAATGAAATACAATTTTTACGATTCAGTACATTCAGAATTGACTGCTGCACCTTCTACCGGTATTTTCTTTCAGCATTGGCTTGAGATTTTATGGAGCTATATGAAGCCACTACTGCACCGGAATGTCGTTGAATCGATACCTGTGTGAAGGCGGTGCCTTCCGGGTTGTCTTTCAATGGAAAATGTCCCAGTTTTTTCAGTCTGTAGAGTTAAAAAAATTGAGATAGCTCCCTAATATAGCCAAACAATTAACACAGCACTATCTTTCACGATCACTCCGTATATACTCATTTTAAAGAAAGACCGATGAGCGTCGACGAGATTCGATCGCGGGACCTTTTCCACGTTGCCCTAACATTCTGCCTTTTAACAACTTATTTAATTATAGTAAGATAAGTTCCTACTTGTATTTATGATAATTGTTTCTTATTTTGTAAAAAAATGTTTCTTGTAGTACGAACAAAGTTTATTAATTAAACAATAACATTAAAATTTAAAATTATCGGTTATTTATTGCAACTCAAATTCCGAAATATAAATTATTTCTTTTGAAAAATTAGGATTTCCATATCATATTCTCACTTCAAATTCAAGCATTTAAATTGTAAATATTTTCAAATCAACTGTTAGCCAAAAGGTGATAAAAAGAAAAAAAAAGTAAACTTAAAACTTTAATTGTTCTTGTTATTTGGTCCACCACGCCCACTTAAATACTTTTTTCCAATCAGCAAACGATTAAAATTCTGATAACCTCCAAAGAAAAACGGACGAATAAAGAAAGTTTCCGGAAATGGATTTAATGGATTTAATAGGTAAATTTTGATTAATTTTTTATTGCAAATATCTCTATAAATATTAATTTGCGGACCCTAGTTCAAATTAAAAATATTACTCAATTTTGCTTACATATGGACACATTGGACATTGGATCAAAATTTAATGAAAACGTCTTCCAGGTGGTCTTTCAAGGTGAAAGTTACATGCATTTTCGTCTTGAATTTGAATAAATGTGGAAAGCTTCATCAAGCGACAAATTATTCAGAACGAAATCATAACAAAATTCAGGTAATAAAATAAAAAACTAATTTCAATTTGTTACTCTTAGAGGGCGCTATATTCGCTTCGAGAAAGCATTGAACTGAATTCGTTGTATGTTATTTTTTAGCAACAGCTACAAGAAGACTATACTGTATTGAATGATCAAACAATGGGCAACTCATTATTGGATCATCCATACTATAAGTTGGAACGCCTTCGGGGAGGTCTTTCATGTGGAAACTGTAAAACATTTTTGTCTTGAATGAAAGGAAATACTGAAAACTCCCATCAAGTAGCACATTAATTCGAACGCGATCGTAACAAAATTCGGATAAACCAATAAGTTGAATTTACTACTGTTAGGGGTCGCTATGGAAAAGTGTATTGTAAGTGTGCTACAAAACAAGAGGACTATACTGCGCGGAAACATTGTAAAACATGGGCAGTTCATATTTAGGTTATCCATATGTAATGAGGACTGCATTCCGTGAGGTCTTTTAAAGGGAAACTGAAAAGTAATTTTTTTATTTGATTTTGCTTTCAATTTATTTTGATTTCAATGGTCTTGTTTTGGTTATTGTGTTTTTTGACGGGAATGTTCTATATTTTCTTCCATTCGAGATGAAATTGCGTTTCTCCTTGAAAGACCTCCTGTTCCTCCTTGTAATATGGCTAATCTAATAATAAGTTTCTCATATTTTAGGATGTTTCAATGCAGAATAGTCCTCTTGTAGCTGTTGCTAAAAAATCCCATACTACAATAAAATGAATTTTACAAAACGACTATAGCGTCCCCTAACAATAGTAAATTGAACTTAGTAATTTATTTGATTATATGAATTTTGTTAAAATCTCATTCTAATTACTATCCTGCTTGATGGAAGTTTTCCGTATTTCCTTCCATACAAGACGAAAATGCGTTTCAGTTTCCTCTTTAACGACCTCTCGGAAGGCACTCTTCTTTGTATTCTTGTAGCTATGAATTGTTCGATTGTAACGATGTCTCAATCACTGCTGCTAGAAAAGTCTAACTTATTTAATTCAATACTTTTAAAATCGAATGTAGCGTCACCTACCGAAAATAGAGTCATATTTTTTTTATCTAGTTTTCATAAATTTTATTGACTATTCAATAAACGTAAAAGTTGTTTAGTAATAGTTTTCGAGGTATACATTTTTAAAGATGTGGTGTAAGTTTTGGAACACCCTTTAAATCGAATTTATTAAGAATGAGATGCATTTCAGAACATTTGGAAATGGAATCAAAGAGCATATAAAAAAACAGAATTTAAAAAAAATTTAACGTGTCACTTTACGTGATGATTCTGAAAATAATAAAACAAGAAATGATATTCAAAACAAATTAAATAAAAAATGCGAATTAAAAAAAAATATCGTGAATAAAATGAAACATGCAATACTACGATTGGGCGTCAATCAATCACCAATTTGATGAGGGCGGTGTTTAAGTCCTTTCATTGGAAAGGTGTGGACAACTAGCATTTTCACTGTCATTAGTACGTTTGGAGTCGGTGATTTGGTTTTTATCTTTGCGCTGCCTGAAGAGAGTTCCAACTTTTTTTTTTAGACCCATACATTTTCATTTGTGACCCCGACAATAAATTGGAAATAGGATTTATTTTTGTTCTAGAATACGCCGGTACTAAGGAAGTGCGGTTGTTTCTGAACACCCTGTATATATATATATATATATATATATATATATATATATATATATATATATATATATATATATATATATATATATATATATATATATATATAAATATATATATATATAAAGAGAGAGAGAGACACTACTCAAATGACCTTTTAAAAGAGATCATAATCATAATTTAGTAATCATAATATAATAATCTATGAATAGTTATCAGAAATAATATTTCTGTTATGTAATAATTTGATTCAGGAATGGGTCATTTCTAATTTATTTTCATCCTATCTTAAATTAATTGTTCTTTCAAATATTTCTTTGAATTTCCTGTAATAATCTTGGTACCCCAGTCAAAACACACAACTAATGGTTTAGAGAATCCTTACAATTATTTTTTTCTAGAATTATTATGTGAGGGGGAAAAAAAATGTCTTCCAAAAGATAACCAATGTGAAACAATGGATTTGTTTCATTCAATATATCGATCAGAGCACATATATGAAAATACTCACCTTATATATGGAATATTCAGAGCAATGTGATATTTTGAAGCGGGATCAAATAACATTGAGCTTTCAACGTCCGGAGGCTCAATGCCCTGAAATTTTTTCCTAAAAATAAATACATTATATAAACATTGGTACTATCAATCAAGAATTTATTCTTTGCCTCATGATTATGTAAATTAAATTTTCCTGGAATTGAATAAACATTTCTCACCAAGTCTATTAAATTAATCATTAAATTTAAATACATTTAAATGGTAGTTGTCAAGGCATATACTAGTTTTCATAAAAAAATAATAATAATGTTTTATGCTTATTGCGATCTTTATTATGAGTATAGAAGTATTTATACATATTTTACAGATACTAGAATTCCGTATTTTGCAGAAATATTTTAAAACATTTTCTCATACCTTCATTTATCTTATCAGTATCATTTATTAAGTTTAAAATTTATTCTTAAATAATATACCGCTCTTGAAAACTGCATTTAATTTCACTTGTGGAAGGTGAAACACATGATTAATTGCTTAATTAATTTATCTCATTCCTCAGGTGAAATATTTATCGAGCTAACATGCTTTTTTTTTAAATGTAGCTACCCATACTCAAAACAAGATTTATGGGAAGTTGTTATCAGTTTGAAAACTCAGTATCGGACAACGTGTTTTGCTGAGATATGGCTTCTCGAAAAATTCCTCCTGTTAAGTCAACTAAAAATAAAAAGTGCATGCCCACACATTTTTATTAAAGAAAGTTCACCAACAAATAATCTTTTTCACTTCAAGAATTCATGATGTGTTGAAGAATGGCTAGCATATCAACATAAGAAAGCTTCAAACTTGTACGATCTTCGTTTATTATACTTATTTTGCGAAAGACATGGATAATTAAAAAAATCCAAACATATTTTTTTATTCATACCAAACTTATTTTGTAACGTTAATACAATCTTTATTTTTACTTTCCTTGTACAGTAGGGTGGATCGAATTTTTTTTTTTCAAAATTCATTTTGGTATTACGTTTTTAGTGGCCATTTGGAGACTAAACAAAGACCCTAAAACATGAAGTTCATGAAAAAATATCTTAAGGTTCGTCAAAGCACTCCCCCCCCCCCCCATCTCCCCAAATTGGAATTTTTCATAAAAAAGCATAAAATCGAAAATTTTATAAGAAATATTTAATACACAAAAACATAAATGTCACCCTGCGTAGTAACTTCTATAAGGTACTATAAACAAGTAAATATGAATTATGTGAAGCAATTATTTAGGGATACAAAATTCCCTCGAAAATTGTCATTTTTTAAGAAAAATGCATGAAATGGGGGATTTTATAAAAAACCTTAAAAAATAGAAACATAATTGTAACCATGCTCAATTATTAATTGAATATACTTAAAACAATACATTAAATTTTAATTATTTGATCTGATATTTGAGGATACCTTTGAAATTTAGGTTTTATCATAAAAATATAAAAGAAATCGAAGTTTTTAAAAAAGGCTTTTCAAATAAAGAACAGTAGTTAAGAAAAACTAGTTTAATTTTTAGCAAAATATTCAATTCACTTGATGCTGTGAATAGCACTGAAATAAAGTGCGTAGAAAACCCGTGGTAAACTGCAAGGTGGTACCGATGTACAACACGAAATTATCTCTCTTTTTTTATGGCAGACGAGACGAAACCCTTAAAAATATACCAACTACTGATAATAAATATCATAAACAAATTATATGGGAAGACCATTTAACATTAGTAGAAGATCCACACTCCATTTACTTCGGGCATCTTGAATTAAGAAGTACAAGTGCCAAGTACAGGGTGGTCATAAAAAAACATTGGACCTCTAGTTTCCGTTCAACCGATCGAGATTTCAGATATAGTTATTCAGTGTCATGAGGGCTCGGGTTTCTGTGAATGATGGCGCTCACTCTTACAGTTAGAGTTACTGAAACTCGACATTTTCGAATGGCAACACCTACTTTTTCCTGTCGCAAAATGCTCAGCACATGCGAAAACCCTTAGGACGTTTGAACGGTACTTGTATCACAAAAAAACAGGACGAGTTATACTCGCACCATAAACAGCTCCGCCAACAGAAAGACGATCGGGGCACACGGAGGCCACTCGTCAGATATTCAGCGTAGAAAACCGATAAAATTGCGTGTGATGGCACCCATGTCAACCTTGGCCCTTTGCCATATGCAAATTTGCAGCGTGCGCCCCAATCATGTTTTTGTGGGTAGTTAGCAGAAATGTTTTTTTTTTGTTTTTTTTTGCGTGTATAACACACATCCGTTTTTTGTGATACACGTCACGGTCCAACGGTCTTGAGGGTTTTCGCATGAGCTGAGCATTTTGCGACAGGAAAAGTAGGTGTTGCCATTTGAGTTTCTCTAACTATAACCGTGAGCGTCATTTTGTTGCCATTCACAGAATCCCAAGCCTCTGAATAACTATATCTGATATCTCAATCTGTTGAACAGAACGGAAGCCAGAGGTCCATATACCTGCAAAGTTTTTTTTATAACCACCCTGTATATTTCAGAAGGAATACTCAGCTTTCTCGAAGAAAAAACTTGAAATTTAATTAGTATTGGATGGGGAAGAATAAATCAACACATCTATGCACTATGGCATTTGAATGAGCTCCGTCATTTTACAGAAAAGCTAGATGGGCTAAGGGACTAAATGGTATGATTGGAAACAAATGTGATCCAAAGAATTCATTTTACATTTGAATATGACATCAATGTTAAAGATCTTAGAACTTACCAAAAATACTTATGGTAAATTTGTAAAGCAATTTCTGAAGGCTATGATCAGAAGCTTTAGAGAACAAATATCTTGAGAAGATTACCCATTCTCACTTTCTCAAGTCACTTTTTACGACTTTACATTGCAACTTGCCAGCCATCATCAAAATTTATATACATCGTTGTCCTCATTTATTATACAAGTATTCGCTCCATCAAAGATTCCAAATTAAATTTTTAAAAATATCAATGTATTTAATACAGTAGTCAGATAATGGGAAACATAATTTTAAAAAATCACATTGCAAATTTTATAAATTTATTTCGAAAAAAAGCCGGCATCAATTTTGATTCTTTAGGCATTAAGGCCATAAATATGTCGCACTAACTGTTAATGTACTTCGGCATGAAATAATACAAAACATTCTTTTTTTTCTAAACAGAGAAACTACAAAAATGTAAAGATACAAGCACAAAACATAATTAGCCAAATAATAGGTAAGTACGATTCATACAGCCTGGAATACCTGAAGTATCAAAATTGATACTCACAAAAATAGCAAGATTTTCTTCAAGCAAAACAGACCCTCACTAAAAATAATTATACTATACCGTAAATACCGGCTACTTTGGCCCACATTTTGGAACTTTTCTAATCTTTTCCCAATAATTTTGCTACTTTTCCTATTTATAAACTGTGGTAACCTTTTTACTCATCTAACTACTCTTAATTTATTTTTTGAATTGTTATAATTTTTTTTTATTTGGAACAATGTTACCTTTGCATTTGGGTTACTTTGGCCCAAGGTGGTTTTACCTATTTAAAATCATTGTATAACTAACTAGGGCCAAAAGAAAGACTTGGGTTCATAAGAAAATCTGTTTATTTGAAAGAAAAATGCATTTTATATGAATTTTGAATAGATTAGATCACGGAGAACAGTCTTCTTTTCGTTAGTTTTGAAAGGTTGAATAATTTTATTAATAGAACATCATTTGTAGAACAAAGACTCCTTTATTGTCGACCACTTCCAAAACTTGCAGATACATTCCATGCACTCAACAACAGCTCTTTCTTCTCTCACGTCAACAGTTACCCCTAGAAACCTGAGCCAATTCCATTCTACAACAACAAAATTCCCTACTTGGAGGCTGGTCTTGAGGTTTTCTTCTAGGGAATTATTAGCATTGTAAGAAGTAGATGCAACTGGGTCGACTTCTTCGGGACCACTAACAGCTTCCTGTTTTTTCCTCTTCCGAGTTTTACCTTTAGCTTTTATTTTCCAAATCCCTCTGCCGAATTTTTTCAAGTTTTTCCATTCCTTTTTCTTGTTTTTTCTTCTCTTTTTCCTTTTTTTCTCTTTTCTTTTCATCCTTCTGTTTTTTCTTCTTTTCTACATACGGAATAATATCATTAGCTGTAATACTTTTACCTGGAGGAACGGACCAGAAAAAAGCTGGGCCAAAGTAGATCATAAATTTGAGGTTAGGAGAGCTGTTGTTATTGTGAAATTTTTAAATAAAAACCTTAACAGAAATGAGAAGTACAACTATACTACTGCATAAAGTATTAAATAATTTTTATAAATAGGTACTTACCAAACTCTTAGCAAATGTAGAACTGTTTCCACGTGTAAAAGTTTAAGAGGTTATAAAGACACGTGTTAGCACAAAATCACAAAACAGCAAAAGCAAACAAAACCACTCGTGCTGTTCCTTGTGGAGAGCTATAGAACTGCTTAGTATCACTACGTGCTTGTTACTTCTCCCTAGCGGAAACTGTCGAAATTAATTTAAAAACTGCTTCCTGAAGGTTAGCAGAAAACGTTGTATTTTTTCCTCAGTTTGAACCAAAGATGGACCCCATTCACGGTAGCAAAAATAAGATACTCACCTACCTCAGAAGTATTTTTATTTTTCGGAAAAGGAAATGCGCCCAAGAATTATTCCGCTAAACTTTTTCTAAAAATGTGTGACTCGTTCAGTAGGGCGGGAAAACAAAATGTCATATTAGCTGAACAATTTTGACAGCGCTGCGTTTATTTTTTAACTTTTGTTCAAAAGAACATTATGTAATGGTAGCATACATGAAGCCAAAACAAACCAATGGCAAGTGTACAATTCAATTTAAAAGTCTGGTATCAAATTTGAAACTTAGGGCATTTAAAGGTTAACTATAGCTTCATACATGGCTCAAAAAATTTGCAGCAACTCATAAGATGGTCATATTATCTGGCAGATGAGCTCTAACAAGTTATACATAAAGTAATTTAAGATAAAGCGTATTTCGCTTATCCAGAAATTTTTCTCACTGCAATGTTGTTTGATAATAGGAAAATATATGGATGGATAAGATGATTGGACTAAGAAATGTTTTAAAAACCCCACCACAAAAATTCAAAATTCTAAAAGTGATTTTTTTTGCAAATGATTATATCCACCTAACACAATGGAATCCAGGAATTTCTGGCAATGTACTTAAAAACGTTCCATGTCATTCGGAAGCTGTAGAAACTTTCTACATTTTAATGGAGGTTGGCTCTTCTACTAATGTTGAATGATCTTCCCATATATTTTGTTTATGATATTTATCATCATTAGTTTGTATATTTTTAAGGTCTCGTTTGCCATAAAAAAAAAGAGTTATAATTTCATACCACCTTGTAGATTTCCACGGGGTTTTATGTATTCTTCTACGCACTTTATTCCGGTTGATTAACAAGTTCACATTCATCTATATTTTTCTGACTTTTTACATCATGAAGAGAAATAAATATTTTACTAAAAATTAAACTGGTTTTCTTCAACTACTGTTCTTTATTTCTAAATCCTTTTTAATAACCTCGATTTTTTTTAAGTTTCAAAGTATCCTCAAATCTCAGCTTTAATAATTAAAAGTTTAGTGTATTGTTCTACTTCAAAGTAATAATTGAGCATGTTATGTTTCTATAATTTTAATGTTTTTTTATAAAATCTCCTGTTTTATGCATGTTTCATAAAAAAAATGACAGTTTTCGAGGGAATTTTGTATCCCTAAAGTATCCCTTCAAATAATTCATATTTTAAATACTTGTTTAATCCCAAGTGGCCACTAAAAAAACATAGTACCAAAACCAATTTCGAAAAAAAAAGGAAAGGAGCAAAAGGTACAACAACTGATTTTAAATCTATTTCGATACAGCATTATGCTCATTATTTTAATATCATATATTGTACTTGTATAATATTTATATATATTAAACTGTACTCTTGTAATTTATATCTACTTCAATACTAAATACATGCTAAATATTTAATGAATTGTTTTTTCCTTATTTTGTCCTTTTGTAAAAGCACTTATGAAATATCTTTTATAAGTATTAACCTACAATAAGGACAAGACATTCTTGTCACTTCTATAGTGCCTCATAACTGACTGTATGGTTTGTAGAGAAGTGCCACTTCACATAATACTTATGATTAAACAAACTTTAGATAAGGTATTAACAAAAACAACATTTACCTGAGCTCCCACCACTTTGACATCATATCATTTTCTTTGATTTGTCCTGAAAACAAACTGTACCTCCAAATCTCGACAGTTAATGCCCAAGGTAATAGCACAAATTTCGATAGAGCTTGCTTCATAAGGGTATTTATTAACAACTCTATAAGAGAATATAAAAAACCTTTATGTATAATCACATAAATTAATAATCATATAACATTTAATGTGCGCTATATTTCGTAAAAGTTTTCATTATTGGTAGTACATTAATAAAAAATTCAATTCAACGTTGCACCAAATTTTGAAGCAATGTCAAGGGCGGCAGAATTCGACTAACCAAAAACTACTGCGAGCAGGTTGCAGGAAATATTGGTTCAACCTAAAGTCCCCTAATTGCATTCAGCCGTTCGTCAGCCTCAATTGACAATACACAACAAATCTACCACATAATTAGTTCATCAATCGAATATCAAAGTAAGTAAAGTTCTTTATTTTACATTTACTGTGAATGTCTTATGCTTATTGTAAGTTTTTTATGGAAACCGACGTTGCAATGCAACATCAAATATGTCTGGTTTACGCGATATTCTACAAATTCTTCGAGTTTGAAGAATGGCGTTAGTCAGCTTCAACTTGTAAACAATCTTACAAGCTGGTTGGAGGTCCTTAATTAAAAATTATTTTATTCCTAATTTTAAAACTATTCCTTAATAAATTTCTATATGCAGACCGAGAATCATTTCCATATCTTAAAATGGTCCCTTTTCATACAAATAAAACTAAAATCATTTATATCAGAATCAAATGCAAAATGAATTGAGAAATTTTGCACTTTTCAGTCCTCGATGTTTTCTCATCTATAAGATGAAGTACAAGGTAACTGATAAATTATTCAGTGCATAGGACACGATTTTTTTATGTCGAATCACTCCACTTATTAAAGGGTTTGTATTATATTAACTAAATTTGTGGTCTAGAAGTTATTTTTTCTTTCGAGAAATCTATTCCTCCAGAAATATCTATGGTTTTTAATTCAAATAATGTTAAATGGTTTTCCCATATAATTTTTTTTAAATATTTATTAGTATTGTTTCGTATATTTTTAATTGTCTTGTTTTGATTAAAAACTAGGGGTGTGGATATCAAACAACTTTTAATTACACTATAATACTGGTCACTACATTTATATTTAACGTGGAATAGTGAAATTACAATTTTAAGATTTTCATTCATTTGAAAAAAAATAACCAATTTGGCGATATTTTTGGCGATAATTCTTACATACGCAAAATAAAAGAAAATCACTGTCAAAATGGTGAAATTGGCTATACAATTTTCGATCATTCTTACTTTATCCTTTCTTGTAAGTAAAACAGATGAGAGGCAAAAAACGATCGTTGATGAGCGATGCTCAAGCTAAGAGAACTCTTTTAAACTTTTTACACCTTTATGGCATTTTTACGGGAATTTCGGAAGTGAGGAAGCTTAGAACACCTTAAGAGGCATTATCATAGCGATCTTGATTGATATCGCTAGAGCAGTTTTTTTATCTATTGCTGAAAAACATGATTTTTTTTATTTTATATATTTACATGTTTTGCGCTTGCGTGATTTTGACGGAAACCTTAATGGTATGTCCCATGGCCACCATTAACCCGGCAATTATTTACACGGGGTTGCAAAAAGCCTCCAAAGCGAATGCAAGGTGGCAATTTTTTGCTTGTTTTAACTTTGATTTTTCAGTTGGATGTCAAAATGAAATTTTTATTAGTCTTCATGTATTAAATTTCTGTTCCGTTGAGTATTTTAAAACCTATAGCACAAATTTATTTCCTGCTATTAATCGTACCACTTTTCTCCACATTATTTCAAAAACCAGGAGGGGTACAAGTGGACCCTCTCATACTCCTTGACGGCACCCATGAATTCCCCCCCCCCCCTTCTCTGCTTAATGCTTAGTACGCCTTATATTATTTTAATTATCTTTTTATTTTCGCATTTAATTCCGATTTTATTAATTCAATATTACAACTAACATATTTTTTCCCTAAACTCGTTGCTTTTTTCGTCAAATAGGTTTTGCTATACAAATAATAATAATAATAATAATAATAATAAAAATATTAAAGAAAAAAAAATTAAAAAAAAAAAAACGGAACTTTCCCAAGTTTTGCTTTTTATTACGAAACAAAACTTCAGTTACTCATTTACACGCTTGATAAAGATGGAACCGGATTATTCGAAAACGTGGTAATGTGTGACGCACAAAAGTGAAAAGTTATGGTACTGTGATGGAGTCGAGAACAAATGACAGATACAACATCTAGGCTCTAGTGGTCATTTTTGCCTAGTGGTTAGAATGCCAATCTACTGATCTAGGAGTCAACGGTTTGACTCACGTTAGCACTTCGCCTACATTGGTGACCCGGATATTCGAACACATCAGTGGCGCCATCTACTAAACGACTTCCACACTATCACCTCAGCATCTCTCTGGCGACTCACTGCCTCACGCAAGCAACTTAATCCCCCCCCCCCCTCGCGATTCATTGGGAAGGGGCAATGTGGTGGAATCGTATACAAATGAGAGATACAACACCTAGGCACTATTGACACTTTTGCCTAGTGGTTAGAACGCATGTCTACTGATCGAGGAGTCCCCGGTTCGATTCCTGTTACTGTATTTCGATACAGTACTTGATAATTCAAATGATTTGAAAACTCACCATTCCATATCGAAAAAAAAAGTCATTATGACATATTACCGAATCAAGCAAAAGATTCAAGATGGATCACAACAAACAAAAAAATGTGTGTTACTATCAATGTGCCAAGCATTTTTAAATTTAATTTCATTTAGCAGCTGTCACCGACTTGCTTACAAGCAGGATTTTTTAATACTATTTGGCGATTTTAATATTTTTTTTTCTTTAATTTTTTGCATTCAATTCGTTTTTCCATAACACATTATTTAACATCATTATCTATAGCTTTTAACGATTTTTCCTTTTCGTAAAGAAAGTCTAATAGTTCTAGAATTTCATCTTTGTTTTGACTTTGAAGTGATTCATCTATTTTAGAAATCAGTTTCGTGATGCTTGTCCTAAGTGATGCACGAATGCTTTTAAGTTTTTGCAATTCTTCCACAATTTAAATTCACAAATTTAAAATAAGAAGTCACTTGTCTACCTTAAATAGTCACTGTAAATTTCTTATGGTATCCAATTGCTAGCATTCCAATGTGTACAATCCAACGTGGTATAGTCCAACTTATTGTTTTCGTATAAAACGAATGACTCATCCAAAGGTTATTGGGCAGTTCGCTCCAGCGAGACAGGACCAAATGTACAGTCAAACAGCTCCGTTTGTGTATTTTGGCAACAAATGGTCTGGCAAGTTCTTATTGTTAACAAACAATCTTTATTCGTGGACTGTAGTTGTAGGGGGGCTTTTTAAAGCTCTATGTTAATATCCACAGAGTGACCTCTCTTATTACATAACCTCTCAAGTGGCGGGAACCAATTAGAATGAATACATAATGATAGGGGAAAGGGTTAGAGGGATGCAGCTGCGCAAAAGGATTGCGCAGTACAATTAATTACTGGTGTTAACATATGGTACTGTATACACTTACAGATATGACTTGAATTATGAATTTATTCTACTCTTGTCACGGGTCAACCTACTATAGCACTACTTGTAGGAAGTGACCAGCCTAATCTAATGTTAGAATCACTACATATACAAATACCTTTTTTTGCCATATAAAATAAGTTGTATTTTTAATGACTAATTGCATATTTTCAATGTTTTAGTTGTAATGTATGAAAAAAGTAATTTTGAATTGGTCATCACATTTTTTCTTAGGGTCAACATTTTGAATTGTCGACAAACGATACCTCAATTAGATTTTTGCGCCATATCTCAACAAGGGCACCATCAACTAGGAAGTTGCCAAATATTTATATATTTTAAAATAAAAGTGTATATTTATCCTTCCTAGTAATTTTTAAAAACATAGATTTGATAGAAAAAAAATTATTTGCTTCTATTTCATAAAAGTGCATTGTTCTCAAAATTCAAGTTTTTTATCGTTGGTCATGTTTTGAAATGTTCCATGCGCATCATTTTTTAAGTTAGCCTTTTGAAACTTTTCTTCACATACTAAATAAGTATTTAAATGAAAGTTAGCATGATTGGAATGTTCAACTTTAAAAATAATTTTTTTACAAAATTTAAAATGAGAACATGTTCTCTTTTTGAGAACAAATTATGAATGCAAACATAAATCCACTTACAGATGAGATATTGGCTCAGAATCAATTTCATATGTGCTAAGTTTTACATGAGTTCATTATACACATTGAAAAATACAAAGATAATTACGTTTGGTGTATTTTTAATGCGCATGGAACATTTTTAATATTTATATATTAAAAGTAAATTTGTTTCATAAATCAAAAGGTTTTCAAGTAATTCCAATCCAATTCGTTTTATAATAAGGAATTTTATATCATAAACACATGGTAAAAATTTCAGATTTCTAGCTCGAAAATTAAAAAAAATATATAAAAAAAAAAAAAAAGGAAAGTCTGCTATACCCTCAACGACCCCACCACTAAAGGTTGCTGAATTTCTCTGAAAATAATAACAAGTCCTATATTTCAAACTTAAAGCGAAAGTTGTTTTGAGAAGTATTTTTTTAAATTTATTTATTCGTATGTTGAAACTGGTAATCCTCAATTTGATTACGAAATTTTTTTCTTGTTGTGGTAAGGAAGATTACTTCTTAAAAGAAACGAAAAGGATTTGTATCACGAACCTAAATCTCTTTACAATAATAAGTCACTGTCAATACAAAGAGTGGAAAGTGAATCTAATGGTGCTGTCTCTTATGCCATTTTTTTTTTTTTCTTAGAGAGACGATATGATTATTCACTCTAAAATATCCATTGGCTGTATCGTACTCTTTTAGAACATAACAAAATAACGACAAAAAGAGCTGATATCTCCCAAAAAACAACTAGACGGTGTAAAAGATGCTCGCCAAGTAAAATAACCAGTCAAAAAAAGTTGTGAAATCTAATGTTTGCCACCAAGCGGCCGAGTTTAGTTTCTTTGGGGTACTTTACACAATGAACTAAATTGTAGTTATTAGGGGGAATCCCCATAGGCAATCAGTACTTGGCAGGCTACAGTTTTCATAAAATTAATCTTAATTCAGTGTAATGGGTGCAAAGTAGATGACGCAAATGAAATGAAATTAATCCGAAATAACTCTAACCTGCCAAGTGCTGATTGCCTATGGGGATTTCTCCAAATAATCCCAAGTTAGTTCATTGTGTACAAGATCCCCAAAGAAACTAAACCGGGTCGCTTAGCGGCAAACATTAGATTTCACAACTTTTTCTGACTGATTATTTTACTTGGCGGGCTTTTTTTTTACAACGTCTTTTTTTTCTTCTTTTTTTTTTTCTTCTCTTTATTGAAGATATTGTTATTTGTAGGTATGTGCTCGAGAATGTGAGGATTTTAAGCAATAGAGCTCCCACGGTTACAATTACAGTAATAAAATTTAGAAATTTTCGAAGGCATCACCCACTTTTTTCTTGCGCAAATTCATCAGCGTATTAAGTAACCATAAATTGCGTTGGAACAATACACGTATGATAAAAATTGGCAGCGTATAACATTTGCAAAGAAGAACATTGTAAAGGTCAAGAGAGGAGAGGGGAAAAACTTTGATGGATTTACAATTTTTGAACGTACCCACCTTCGTATACACTGAATTATGCAGACGAGACCTGTGAATTATGCAAAGTGCGTCAATACACCTGCGAGCGCATTCTATCGTCCTCCTTAAGATGTAAATCGAAATAATCTCTCATTCTACGCAGAGAGCTGCTACAATACGAACCTCCAAAATAAAAGGCTCTATCCCAGTCACATGGACTAAACGTTTTAATTCTACGAAACTTTTATGATGTTAAGTCATTACGTTCCTACGACAAGAGGCCTAAATAGGACAAGCCTATGTGTCAGCCTCGTTACACCTCCTCTTTGTGTTGTCATTAGTAATGCACATATTTTACGCCCCCAATTTTCTTCATATGTGTTTTGTTCTAATGCCATTTATGATTTTTCAATGCGCTAATCAATTTGCACAGGGAAAAAAAAGAGGGTGTCGTCATTCGAAAATTTAGAAGTTTTAACTCTATTGTTTGAAAATATCATAACCTTCAAATGACATTATCTGAAGTTTTCTTTCGCTATGGTTTTAAGTATCGGGAAAGGATTTTATGACGACCTTGTTATCAATAATAATTTGATCGATGTATAATTTTAATTCTACGTTAAATTTAGGCATGGACAACAACCATAAATTCTCAGTTAACAGTGTTTTATTTTGAAAACTTACCTCCGGATGTTTTCAGAGATTGGACATTTAATATTTTCAAACACTTGGGACTTTGAGCTGCGTAGACCATTGTTTCCCCAACTGCCTCGTGAAAAGCTGAATTTGCGCCACTTCTCATCATCATGGGAAGGTGGTGGTATGCCATATAATAATGAATGTGTCCCAACTCATGCACTATCTCGAAAAAACTGCGTTCGTTTACTTCTGCACACATTCGGACTCTAAATAGAAAAGAGGAATGCTTAGAGAAAAATTATGTATGTTTTTGAAATGTTTTAAAGGCAGCGTTATACAAGGTTAAGTGTTTCATTTCAAATTCTGATTTCAACAATTTATATCAATTTATAACATGAATTCTTTCATAAATGGTAATAACAATCTATGATACTGATGCGTTACTATATGGCAGTTTGTATATTTGTAGGTTAAACAGTCCAGCAAGTCACATCAACTGATGAAACGACAGCTCTAGGTTTATTAAGGGAAAATAACACTTTGGGTCTATAAAATGAGCAATTTATAAAAATGAAGCTTCGTTCTTTTTGTGCTTCAATTACTCATTCAAACTGAACAATTCGATCGTTTGTATCTGGAAAAATACTTATTTATATTTGGATCTTTTAAACAACATCTTATTTACATTTTTTATCAATCGAAAATAGTGTGTGATTACTTAATTTATTGTTATTTGTGGAAAAATTTTAAATATAAACATTTCACACTTAATGAAATTGAAGATATCAAGAAAAATATGTTTTAATAAAATACTATTGTATAAATAGTAAAAATATTATTATTTAGGTTTTATAAAATGAAAGGCATTCTATCTTTAGATATACGAGTGAGATAGTTTATATCAAAGTTAAATAATTAATATCAAAAGTAAAAATAGTTCTCACTTAAATACCTAACTAAAATTATTAAAGAGACTTTACTTTTTTGTGTAGTATGCAAATAATTGTCAAGTGTGGTTTAAGCAATTTCCAAAAAAAAAAAAAATGAAAAAAAAAAAAAATGAAACATAATTTTTTGAATAGCCTCTTTCTCTCGCTGGAGATTAATTTTATACAAGAACTCAAGTGCACTTGTATGTTTTGAAATAAAGCAAAGTCCTCTTATCTATTTTGAAGTATCATGAAGCAAGAATTTCAGCGCAAGAGATATGGAGGAATGGTGAAACTGATTAAAGCTATAACAAACGGGTTTTAGAAAGCTTTTTGTTTATTATATTTAATATTTAAGATTTTCGACATTCCTGAATTAACGCTAAAGTTATTTAAGTTTCTACTCGATTCTATTTGAAAAGTGCCTGTGGAGCTAAAAAAAAATAATAATTATGCATCTTCTTATTGTTAATTTTATATAGGGATTGTTGTAGCTCTGACCAGTTAATTAAACAACACAACAATGAAGAAAAAACATTTCATTCAGTACAAATAATTAATGAAAGGTACACAGGACTTTATAAGAATGTTTGCATTTGTTTATTATAATGAAAATTCCACTCCAAATGATTTTGAGCAGATCCACTAATAGTGGAGACCTGTGTACCTAGAGCAGCCTTTTTCAATGCACAAAATATGCGCCACTGAGCCATTTTATAAATGTGAAACTGATATGCATACATCGTTATAGTAATTACTTCCCACTGGGATTAATATAAATGCTTAAAATAATAGATTATGTCAAATAGAAGGTTTTTAAAGAAATTTCACAAAGGGCCCTAGGTACAAGATCTAGTTATTCCTAGGGTCAGTAGCTGATATACCTAGTGCCATTCTCTTTAAGTGAAGTTTCAGTCCATAATGAATAGAAAACAAACATACGAAGATGAATTTTATAAAAGATACAATACCAAGTAATTATCAGTCATTTGGTTATCATATAATAACTATAATAAATTGCAATGTGTCAAATTATTATGGAATTACAAGTATTTTCAAAACTTGAAAAACTGATTCCAAAAAAAATGAGCTGCATGTATTTATCGCTTTGAAACCCCAACATATTTTGTTGGGGTTTCAGTTTGAACACAATAAGCAACTATGTGGCCCTAGGTACACGACTTGGTAATTTCATTTAACATATCTTCTACTAAAAATGCACAAGGAGAAATGACTTATTTAAACATCTCATTTAATACTTAATGTTACAAACAAAATTATTTACTAGAATTCAAAGAAAAGTATCTGACTTAACTATGTAAAACAATAAAAGACATGAACTGCAAAATGTTACTGCAGACCACATAAAAACGTTTTCCACTTATAACTTGTCACAGCCTTCTCCTGTAAGATTTCAAAATGGCTACCAAAAGAGCAATTGGGTGTTGCCACTTACCCAAGTGAGTAAAAAAATTTAGAACTAAACATTATTTAATAAAAGTGGGGTGGCCCTAGGTACGCAAGTCTCTCCTAGTAATAAGGATTTGAAAGTTTAGCCACAATGTCTTCTATCCTTTAACTTGCTTTTTTCAAATATTTGATCACTGTATAACTAATAATATTTCTGCAATAAAATACTTAACAATTTATTTGATTAAAATTTGAACAAGATTAAAATTTCCCATCTTTTTCAAATTGAAGCTGGTCATCTAATTCCCGACTTTCATCTGATCGATTAAAAGTCACTTTTTCCTGAAGAAATTTTGGTATCGGATTCTGAAGTGTCCTCAGGGAAAAAAAAAAGTTTTTTTTTTTTTTATTTAGAAACCGTTTTGTTTGCAAGTATATTTAAGTTGATACTTTGGTCTCTATGGCATTTTCCTTGCTTTTGGATGAGGCTTCACAGCTTCAATAAGAGGTGATAGATCTGAACACTGAGGGTTGATATTGACAGCTGCAACACTCATTGATGGTTTATCAAAATAAGAAAGAAAAATATTATTTTCTTGTAGAGATCTCTTGTTTGCTTTATTGTACCGTTGAAATGGTGAAAAGAACAATAACTGATCATGGTCAAAGGTACAACTCTACAATATTTTCTAAGGTGTTACTATGTCGAATGACTTTTATCAGCAAAGACAAAACACAAAAAATATTATTAGGCAAACATTATAAAAAATTAGTTACATTTTAGTGATGGTACCAACAACATGACAGAGTAAATTAAAAAGTGTGCCAAAGATTTAGGGTTAAGATAAGGATTTTTAAAATCTCCACAATATTTACTAACGTGTATAACTACTATGTCGAATGACTTTTATTAAGAAAGACAAAACCTAAAAAATATTATAAAAAAATTACTTACATTTTTATGATGGTACAACAGCATAGCAGTGCACATTAAAAAGTATGCCAAAGTTTTAGGGTTAAGATAAGGATTTTTGAAAAGCTCCACAATATTTTCTGCTACTATGTCGAATGATTTTTATCAACAAAAACATAACACAACAATATTATGAGGCAAAATATTGTTAACAAAAATTACTTAAATTTTTGTGATGGAAATGAATTAGTATTATTTACAAGAAACCTGAATTCTGTGACAACAATAAGTGTTCAAAGTGGGGCAAATTTTTCCATTTGGAGGCTTCGAGTAAGTCCCCCATTAATCGCAATAGAAGCCATGGTCAACAAAAGAAATCACTAGATAGAGTCATTCTTGAACTAAACTAATTTCACTAAATAGGAAGGAAACCATACTGATTTATAATGAAAATTGTAAATTCGGATTTGTACTGACATTTCAGATGCCAATATAATTTCCATTTAACGTGGATTAATTTGTAAGGTTATTTTCTTTGAACAGTTAAAAGAATAATATTTGTGAATGCTTAGTTAAAAAAATAGAGCTTTTAAAAGGCACCACTACTTTACCTGTAGTCGTCATTGAGTGCAAAGTCGTACGACACAGCATGACAATCTACAAGATAGTTTTTAGGTTTAACAAACATGGAATTAGTCCAGAAGTTTTTTTTCATAGCATCAAAACCCATCGTAGAATAAAATTCTTCGGCTTTGCGAAGTATATCGGGAACTGTGTAATCTTTGAGCGAAGAAGTCAGTTCAATGAATGTCTTGTTAGGATATGGTATAAGAATATCATACAGTGCAGCCCAATTTTCTCCCCACAGACTTCCTATAATATAATAGAAATCAATGGATAATAATACATAACAGGTATTAATAGAGTGGTAGAACCCTTATAATGATTTCAAAATTTATTTTCATTCAATTATATCTTACAACAAATATTATTTGAAATACATTTTCTAGTTTTAACACAAAGGAAAATTGTTTTAATGAAAGTATAATAAATGTTTATGACCATTAGACATACTTTTTACAAGCTTCCTAGCCTATATTCCGGCATTCAAATGATCGAACCCATTAATAAGTTTATTTTATTGTTTTACTTTAGAGTACATAAAATTACGGGTACCCATGAAATACTTTAGGGCAACTCTCAGAATTCAAGATGAGATTCCTCTATTAAATATATAGGTTCCACACAAAATTTTACTTTTATGTCAAAAACATGTTATATTCGTATATTTGTAGATACTTTTTCTTGAAACTGCACTAACAGATCTGAAAGTAGTTGTTTTTATTTGTTAGAAAATTGCAGATTGTGAAGGCGGCCATCTTGAATGTATAGTTTAATCAAATTTTTAGGAAAATCGCTTGAACAAATGAAAATTACTAATTTGTGTCTATTATTCCATCATTTTCAAAACACATATTTGCACAAATAATAAATTAAAAAAATAAGATAACATGTGAAGATATAAAAGAGAGGGAGGTACAAGTATTATAGTGCACACACAAGTATTATAGTGCAATTAGATTTTCAGTTATATCTCACAAAATGAAGACAATTGTCTGTTTATTGAAATCTCATTTAATTCTTTTTGCTCATCCTCCTGATAATTTTTTTTATACTAAGATTTTTTTTATTTGAACAACCGTTATATACACAGGCACAAAACATTGTGCAGAGGACAAGCGTGTCACAAAAGCTTTTACGACATGGTGTTTCAATATAACATGAGTGTTTTATTAACTTCAAGACCTCACATGGAGCTAATGCCACATCATCTTTTACAACAATGGGAAGAAGTATATTAGATACATCGTTTTTCTAGTATACTTATTGGTTAGGATGTTAGGAGGTTCACTGAAAACATTCTTCCAGATGATATCTGTGTGCATTTAACATTTTACAGATAGGCTTCAATAGTCAGTGACAGTGACACAGAAGATTTAACATAGTCTTGAAGGTTGTGAAAGAGCTATTTATTCCCATTTTAGTGGGCACTAACTTGTACTTTCGAAAGTGTCAAAAGTTATCTATAAACACAGCAAATGTTTATAAATGCTGGTGTTTTTATCAGAAACCATAATCAATTATCTGATTCCTTTTGTTCCTAGTATAATGCTTGTTGAACACATAGTTGATAAATCTTTTAAATACTTCAATCTGCTGACATAAATTTGGATGTCTTATGAGCTAGCCAGTTTCAAAAGCTTTGTCTCAAGATTCAAAGGTTCAAATTTGAAGGGAGATGTCCAAACGGCTGATAGGTTATAATTGATGAGTCAACCTTATTGTGGGTTGTTCCTTGGCCTCATAAATCTGCACACCAAACTACTGCCACTAAGTGTTTACTTGATTTTTATTGGTATAATATTTTGATGCGGAAAGCCAAAAGAGAGAGAGAGAGAGAGAGACAGGAGTTGGCGGAATTTACCTACTATTCCCGATTGCATTAAAAAAAAAAGTCACATTTACAATCAAGGAAAATAAGAGAAAATTAAATATATAATATATGTAAAGACCTAACTAAAATGAGAATTATTTAGAACCTTAGTTAACAAGCTAGTGGTAACAGGGCAAGATGAAATCCCAAGTTCCAAGATGAAATCCTAAATCCAATATTAGGTTAACGTGTTTTGAAACGGCAAGATTTATCTACTCAGTGTGAATTGGCAGTTGTTCAACGAGCATGTATGCTAGAAACAAAAGGAAGAGGGTAGTTGATTGTGGTGTTTGATGAACAAACATGCACGTCTTTTTAAACATCTGCCATGTTTCATAAAATGTTTGTCAGATTCAGAACTACAAGTTAAGCCCACTAAAATGGAAATAAATAGCTCTTTCACAACCTCCAAGACTGTTAAGTCTTCAGTGTCACTGCCACCAACTATTGAAGCATATCTGCAAAATGTTTAATGGGCACAAATATCATCTGGGAGAATGTTTTAAGTGTACCTCCTATCGTCGTATCGGTTACTAGAAAAATAATGTTTCTGAAATACTTCCTCTCATTGCTGTACCAGATGATGTGGCATTAACTCCATGTGAGGTATTGAAGTTAATATAACACTCATGTTATAATGAAACACCATGTCGTTAAAGTTTTCGTTACACACACTTGTTCTCTGCATAATGTTTTGTGGCTGTGTACATAGCGGTTGTTTAAATAAAATTTCTAAGTACAAAAAGTATGAGGAGGATGAGCAAATAGAATTGAATTCGATTTCATTAAACAAACATGCGTCTTCATTTAATGAGATATATATGATTGCACTACAATACTTGTGAATTGAAATTTCATTGCTTTACAATACTTAAGAATGTGAAATCTCCCTCCTTCTCCTTTATATAAATCTTCACATTTTATCTTATTTTTTTAAATTTATTATTCGCATAAATATGTGTTTTGAAATAATGGAAGAATATGTGTTAAAATATTAAAATAAACATGAATTAGTAATTTTCATTTGTTCAAGCAACTTTCCTATAAATTTAATAAAACTATACATTCGAGATGGCCGTCTACACTATCTGAAATTTTTAATATATAAAAGCAACAACTTTCAGATCTATTTGTATAGTTTCAAAAAATTATCCATAAATATTCAAAAAACACGTTTTTGACATAAATGTAAAAAATTTAGCGGAACCTATATATTTACTATAGGGATGGCCACCATCTCGAATTCTGAGAGTTGCCCAAAGGTATTTCCTTGGTACCCACCATTTTATGTTTCTACATACCCTAAAGATGAAATCACCAACAATAAAAAAAAAACTTATTATCTCAAAAAAGTGTTTGGCTCGCTGCTTATGCTATAAATTATAAGATAATTTCAAATATTTATTAGGTTTTTTCATATAATAGACTTTAAGATCTTGCTTTATGTTGTTACATTTAATTTATTAATATTTCAAGACATTATATAGAGTTTTAAGTTTCTCTTTTAAAAAGTGCATTTAACTGTTATAAATTATTATTAGATAGTAAATGTTATTTTAGGTGACAATTTATGATATTTTGCCGTCCCCATATCAAAATTTCTAACTCTACGAAGGCTATTTTATTTAGTAAAACTAGATTAGCCTTTGAAAAAAAAAGGGAAAATATAACTGGATATTTAAATTAATGAAATTACATATGATTTTATAAAAAATTGTAAGCAATATTTCTAAATTAAAATTTATATTTTCATTCAATTTTTCAGAGAATATGAGGGTCATATTAACATTTTTTGAGATACAACTAAATGGTTAAATTTACCAAATTTTAGTTATGCCTAAAGTAGTTCCTCCAAAATTAGATCTTTTTGGTAAATTTTCTAAGATCCATCCACTTCTTGGAATTATATACTTTTATAGCCTCATAAATCTCATACCTTCGGATTAAAATAACGCCATAAGCTTTCTGGGATGCACCACGTACTTTTTTTCCAATGCCATTCACTTCCTGGAATAGTATACTTTTATAGCCTCTTAAATCTCGTCTACAAAATAACCGCCACTTTTACGGAAGCTTTCTGGATCACGGATTTTTTTTTATATTGAAAGTAGCATCACACATTCATTGGTGAATATCTTTTCACTTAAAATGCTTTTTTGTATTCTTCAAACTGTGCTCATTTCTCATAGGCAGTTAGTTATTCATGACTAATTTTATGTTGAGTTCAAATTTGAATCATCATTTATGTATTTCATTATCATCAATGTATCATTTAGGAAGTTAATTTATTAACATTTCTTGTATGGTCGATATATTTTCCGGATTACAGCTGAAAAAAGTTTTCCTGAGTTTTCTTATTTCAAGAAAGAATTTTGAACTTTACGAAGATCTGTAAACCTTTTGAATACAGTGCAGCGGCTCGAAATGGAGCTTATACGTATTCTTAAGTCTCATTTAAATATACTAATTATAGGCTAGATTTACTTACTCTAACTGTCTGTTTCTTTTTATATGCTAAATATAGGCTTGATTTACATATTCTAATTAATTTAATCCCTCATTAAAATGAAAGAAAATAATAGCATAATAAGTGTCCTCCCTTTATCTCAAAATTTCTTCTACGCTAGCTAAATTGCAATTCTTACAATTATTCTGAGTATATAAAATAGTTGAAATTTGAGGTAAAACTGTCTCAAAATGTCAGTATTACCCTCAAATGTTTACGAATGTTTTGATGCAACTTAACTAACAAATGCGCAGGAATCCATTTTTCGCTTCTGATGTGTGCTTTTCCATAGAGTGAAAGCAATTTATTTTTTGTGTATGCGTGCAATTCCTTGTAAAAGTCTTTCACTTCGTTCCATAGACTTAGAACCATTGTTACGACATCATCAATCCCAAGCTCCTCCCTCCACGCTTCACCAACATCTGAATAGCCTTAAAAATTATAAAAATGTATTAATGGGCGTTAACTTTTAAATAATTAGTTGATTAAATACATTCATTAAAACAGTTACTAATTGTAATTAGAGCAGGATCCTCCTTTCAAATTGTAGTCATTTATTAATTCATTTGTGTGGACGGAAAATACTGCATAAACTATCACAATTTAAGGCAGCATGATAAAATATATAGAATAAGCTAATTTCTTTTTTCAGTAATATTTGAAATTAGTATGTTCACTCCCTGTAAGTTCTAAAATGTTTCTGAACTCTTTTTAAGTCATCATAAGGGGAAAAATTATAACTGTAATAAAGAATTAAAATTTACCACAAAAAGGTCAAGAGCTCAGGATTTCGATAGGAATTCATAACCGAAATAGTTGAATTGAATTTAAAACCATCATCATGTTGTAAAACGAGATAAATTTATGAAAAGAAACTGTAGTCAATAAATAAAGATGTACCATTTTCACGAGAGGCATTATTTGTGAGTTGCAAAAGCTTTAAAAACGGATTCTTCGACTTCTCCGCCACTTGAAATCGCCATGACTTCCAAACTTCTTTTAAAGCATCGGGTTCTCGAAGTTGAGCGACAAGAGATATCACTTCACTTTCCCCATTCAAAAGATTGAATTTCACTGAGCTGTAGTTTTCTGTCAACTTCGATTTCAGCTCCGACATTAGCCTGCAAATATGCTCATTTAAATACCATTTTATCGTTACTTTAGTTTGATTTATTAGATATTGGTTTTGATAAGTATATCAATAGCTTTTTATTAAATGACAAAGAATAGAATTTGTTTTATAATATTAGAATGTTTAATAACAAGGAAAAAGCTTATGAGCTATATGAAAATTCTAAATTGTCTATTTTTAAGCAAATAAGCAGTTCGTTTATATAAAATTTATGACATGAAACCTTAGTAAAGATTTTTAATTTCTATTTTTATCAATATTTCTCATTTGTACTAAAAAGTATGGAAAAGAGACGTCACAATAAATTACCATTCAAATATAAATTACCAAATCACCATTATTTTTATATATAAAGTACTCACACAGAAAGATAAAAATAATTATTTTATTTCTTTGATTGGTTTGTGCCATGACATTATTGTTTATTGAACTTCTTTTGTTAGAGCAGCACAGTGATTATCAAAATTTTAACTGTCTAAAGTTTTTGTGCAAGAATGTAGAGTTTCCATTCCTGGATCTAATAATACATTTCACAAGTTTCTTCCTTGACGCCTTCAAGCACCCATTTCGAAACCTCTCAAACCATTCGATGACAATTTTTAAAGATTGAGTTCCATAAACAATGCGCATTATTTTCAGAGTACAGATTTTCCAAGTTAAAACTTAATACTTGTAAGTTGCACAAATTTCGACTAAAAAAAGAACGAAAGTTTTTCACGTGTAAACCACAGTTACCGTTACTTAATGAAGTGACTTATCAAAATAAATGAAGTGACCCTTGTATTAGTTTTTTTAGTATTATAATTTGCAATAAAAAGCATAAGAAGATGGAGAATAAAAAAAAAGAACATACCTAGTGTCTTCTTCATTCATGAAAACGACTCCCGAAGACAGTGCTCTGAGAACTTGTTTTTGATGTGATGGGAGAAATGAATTGTTGATTCCTCTGGCCCACAGTTTCCAACTGCGCATCCACTCGCTATATGCAATAGATGCGTACTTTTGAGCAGAAGCTGTAGTCTTAGTAACGTTGGTACTGTAATTCCAATCTGCTGATTGATGAAGCCACCACATCATATCATATTCAGAATTAAACTTTTGGAATTCATTGTCTAAATCATCTAGGATGAATGAGCCATACATTTTATTCTACAAATATTTTATGCCATTTTATGAAAATACGAATTTAAAATATATGCAAACATAATTTTAAAATAGTAATAACATAATTTTACCAAACAAGTGACACTTTTTGAAATAGGTATCAATTGAATAAAAAAAAAATGAGGTTTGCGTTAAAAATGTATTAGTAGTTAAAATTATTCGAAATATTTTTGCCTTTCGTTTCGTATTAGTAAGTTTAAGCGTAAAATTTGTATTTAGTTTCCAAATTTTTATCATCCCAGATTTGTGCTTTTAACAATGTGATATTCAGCTATAAAAATTGATATGTTACAAGAAGCTTACTTTAAATAGATAATTTTATCAGATTTTATTTTAAAACTTGCTAACTTTTTGAAGGGAATTTTTTTTTATTTTTAAGTGACAGGCTATTAGAGTATAGTGGCAGTCTTTTACCAAAGAAAACTATATATTTACCTTCAATCAATTTTCTGAGAATTTTTGGGAATTGCCTAGTTTCCTAGAAAATTTCTAATTTCATTGACCATTATTAATCTATTCATTAAAAGATGAAAATAATCTATTCAAATGGTGACAGATGTGTAACCAAATATTTAGAAAATGAATAATTGCATACCGATTATAACCAATCCAAATTTTAATTGGTTAATCATAAACGAATGTTTTCAACATCAGGGATACTAATATTTTTAGCTGAAACCAAATTAAAACAATTCTAGAGCTATTTTAATACAAATAAATTGTTATGATATAGAATTTGAATATAACACCATTCAAAGGTCCTTAATTTCACGCTATTTAAGACAAAAAAATTTTTAGTAGACCTCTAAATTTGTATAATACAACCCCAATAAATAGTTAAATGGGCCGCTGTAAGGGAAGAGTGGAACCGGAATGAATAAAAAACACATTATTTTCAAGCATATCATTTAACATCATTATATAGATATTCGGAATTTAATTTTAAACATATATCAGCAACTTCTAATTCAGAAGCGCAATTCCTATTCATTCCCTTTAATAAAAAAATTGTATTTCTTATTAATTAAAAATTATAATTCTGAAAGATTGTGTAATTGTACATAAATATACCGAACCTGAATACATTTACATCAAAATAATGGAAAATCCGTGATTTCTAAGGAATCGCTTACTAATGTGGAGTAGGACACCTTTGGGATGTATTACAGAATGAATTGAAGTGGGAATCGAATCATACAAGTGCTGAATAATGTTTAGAGGTACCATCTTCATGGAGATATTTCCGGGAGAGAAGCCGATGGAGGACATTGAATGCTCTAAAATTGATGGTTTGATTATATTGAAGTCGGGGGACTGTGTGGGCCAAGGTAGATGTTTCACTTCATCCTCGAAATTATGATTGAACAGGTCCCGCAGTATGAATCGATGCAGTATCCTGCATGAAACAAAGTTTGAACCATATGATTTCTCTATGCTTCTCTCCAGCGACCCTTCCTTTCAGGGTTACGATTGTGCTAGCAGAAAACCACGACACTGCTGCCCATACCATGACGCATCCACCTCCATGCTTAACATTTGGATGGAGACAATACGTTTGTGGCCTCTGTTGTGGAGAAAAGTTTCGTCTGACCATATAACTGTCTTCCACTTATCAATCGATCAGTTTTTGGAGATGGGGCACCATTGTAGACGACGTTTGGCATTAACGTACACGACAAGAGGCTGGAGAGTTACTGCTCTGCCGTAAATGTTCTATTTATGAAGGTGTCTTCAAACTGTAATTATTGACACTCTAGAATCCAGATGCTGATTGAGCTCTGAGATCACTTTGACTGATTGTAGATTAATTAGCGGAGCACTTGTGTCCGAAGGGGAGTCTAGCTCCAGGGTAGCTAAAATGAGATGGACATATCTTTCCTTATATCACATAGGTTATGAAATTGAATCACAATAGCTATGAGAACCAGCAAGTCAGTCAAACAGGACAGACTAAAAATCAGTGCGTGGAAAGCGAACACCAGATGGAGGTTAGGGTAGGTTTGTAAGCAACCCAATTCGAAAAGTAGCAAGACAAATCAAAGCAAACCAAAACAACTCGAAGAGTTGAATGGTATAAACAACTTGTCGATTGGGGATGGGCTATTGGGAACCGAGAGAAAAGGCAAAAAGTAAACAAACATTGGAAGAGAGGTTATCCTAACATTGATGTTTGAAAACACCAGGTTATTCCAAATTGGATAATCTGTCTCCCATCAACTTGCACATCTGTGTAGTAATAACTTCTATTGACCTGGCCAATAGTTTGAGAATTTGTCTAGTATTAAGTCCATTCGGGAGGTTCGTGATTGGAATTACTATTATTTTCGTTATTATTCATTGCGACACTTGCATAACTAAATTCGGTAGTTCGATAGTTTTTACTAGAACTATTTGGGGCTGGTTATGGAACAGCAGATTTTTGCTGACATTGGGCCACAAACGGCCAGACATTAAAGCCCACTTCAAAACCTGTCAGTCTCTTTCACGTCCACTATTTTGCTTTTTCGAGCTTATCTTGCCACGATGTCATGACCTCTCCCAAAAGCTAGGATATTGCTCTAGTTAGTCGGTTCCTACAATTTGGCATCTTTGAAAATCTGTGAGGTTTACGCTCTTGAAAAAAATCATATATAAGTTCACTAAATTAATTCATAAGCACCACGATACATACTTTTTGTATTAAAAAAAAAACCTGATTGCTAACATTATGTTTTAATGCTTAGGAAGCGCATTCTTCACTTTCATTCACAGGTGTTTCCATTATTTCGATAACCACCTGTACTTAATAAGACAGGTACCTTCTTAAATTTGCAAAGCAAGAAATCAAAGTGCAAAAATTATAACTTTATTTTAAGTATTATTTACACATGAAACCATAATTTGAATTCATTTGTAGTTAGGAAAAACACTGTTAGTGCCCCACTTCAGTGTTCCATGTAAAAGTCTCAATATACTTATCGCACCGAGAGTAATTGGGCTGAATAGTTTCAAAACATTTATTACATATTAAAGAATAAAAGACTTTGAAAACTGAATTAATAACTTTTTAACTAGAAATGTCTACTAATGCACATTTCATTGAAATTCGTAAAGCGTTTTCCTATTTATCTTGCAATGATTTTTCTTAATCATAAAAATCATATGAAGTTTTATATTACCTTTTGTTCGAACAGAAATAATTTTCAAAATAAATAAAATGACTACAGGCATAATCTAAAAGGAAAAAAACATTAATATTAAAACAGTGATTGAGAATTATTTAGTATATTGTTTCTAGAAATGTATATTTTTAAAACAATTTATAAAACTATGCAATAAAAAGTCAAATTTAAAACATTATATGATACATTTAATTATTTTATTAAGTGATGTAAAATAGAAAACCATTCACTCTGACATACAGTATGACTATTATAGAGTATAATAAAATAACAATTCATAATTAAACTACTTGTAACAATTAATAATTAAATTATACAGTATACAAATAAAAAACTTGTTCGAGTACAATAAAGCTACAAGTTTTATAAAGCAAATGAAAATTCAATACGAATATGAGTTTACAAAGGATTTCATTTCCTTTTTCTTGTGATCAATGAATTTTACAATAGAAATTAGTCCAAATCAAAACTTTTCCATTTTTATATGAAATTTTAAATTACCTTTTCCTATATTAGAAATTAAATGCTTTAATTTTCGCTTGCTTTCTGGAAATAAAGGTGGCATAAACGTTTTAAGACATCTATGAAATAAATACAGAATTCAAAAACTTTATTCAGAATACAAAGGGAAGTTGAGGTTGCCAATCTAGTCGAAATATTCAAAATAGAAAAACAATTCCTTACATTTTGTATAAGTATTTATAAAAAGTTTTGGTATTATATATGTTTAGAAAACTGATTTATTTAATATAATTTGACAGTGGAGTTGAGACCTTTAATTAAGTTAAAGCGGCCTTACATAATTCAGTTTCTCCCAAATATCTGTTAAAATGAAGTCCTCCCTTCATAACTCGGAATATTTTAATATTATTCTCAAATTAACTGTACATATGGTGACCTATTGAATAGAAATATACTTTTGTTCTGTCATATGTACTTGTGTTTAACAGATGTCACACATTAAAAGTATTCCTAAAAGTACTTACGAAGCTCGAAACGATTAATATAATGAAAATGAATTCCAAAATGTCTTACCATTGAGATCTCCAAACGCATCATTCCAATTTTCCGGAACTTTGTGAATGATGTGCCTGCAAGTAGCGCCCCTCTCGAGGATCGAGTATCACTCGAGAAAATCGCTTCAATTATAAAGTGACGGAATTTGAGACATAATTACCATCCAGCTTCCCGAGTCAACAGGACACTGATCGAATACCAATGACTTTTCAAGAAGCGCTCAGTATATGAAACGTTATTTAGTCTTTTTTTAAACTAATTTATAATAAGTTTACATTTCTTTTTTATGCAAGTTTCATTTCAATATCAAAAAAATACCGCTCCCTTTTTTTCATTGATATTAAAATAACTCTTGCATACTTCCTGCTCCCAATAAGAAGAGATTAATTCATTTTAATAAAATAAAAATGTCATTTTGTTTTTCTTATTATGCTTTGAATTGAATTTTATTTTTTTATTTTTTTCTAATAGTTTTTAGTTTTCAACTTTTATGTTATTATTTTGGAGTTCTCTTAACTTGGTTTGAAACAATTGCATATATTTCCATTACTTAACTTTAAGAATATTACTTATGAATATTACTTTATGAACCTTATCAATAGCAGATTAACTATATATATATCGACAAATCAAAGATCAAAAATAATCCAAAGTTGAAATAAAGTTATATATTCTAGCCAATTTCTTCAAGTTGTAACGAAAATTAAAAACAAAAATACTGAAAATTAAGCAGGATATTTTATTTTGAATTTTAAACAGTTAACAAAATATAAATTAACATAATATTTCAAACCAAATCTAATACCGTTTTTTTGCATTATTTAGGAATATAAATATCGCTCTTAAAAACATTTTTAATAATTTTAAAATTTAGTGTGCATATGTAAGGCGCAGTGCTAGAAGTGTGGGTGTCCCCCCCCAAGAAAATATGCATTCGTGCCCCTAAATCCACTGAAATCCCCACTTTTAAAAACACTCAATCCGCCTAAAAACTACTAATGAAAAATAACCTTTAAATGTAGTGACACTGAGTAAAAGTGATCCCCCCCCCCCTTTTTACTATTTATGGTACATATATATATATCATACTATTATAAAAATGTATTATACTTCTTTGTATGGAGATATAAGTTAAGAAATACTTTTAACTTTGGAGGAACTTTCTTTTAAGTTAAATTTCTATTCTTGTTTCATGTAAAGACAAGCTATTTAAAAAAAAAAAAAAAAACATATTAGAGTTCTCTATTAATTTAATTTCATGAAAGTACATTTATAAGCACTATTTAAATCAAAATAAACAGTTATGTATATAACATTGAATTATTCTTTAATTTTATCTCTTACTTCCAAGTAAAAAAATCTAAGTTGCAGAATATTCATTAAAATAAGAGTAAATTCTGAACCCTTGTTTATTGTTAGTGTTAGGAAATATAAATTATTTCTATAATAGTTAAAAATTTTGCTATAAGTTATTAAATTATAAATTTTTTTGTTGAAGATGGGGGGGGGGGGGGTCACTAACTTTTGGGCATCTCCCCACTTTTTTTACACCACTTCGAAATGAAAAAACTCTCACGACGTGAATTAAACGAAACGAGGCTCATTGAGCATTTTTGGCCTTTTATTTAATCTTAATATTTACATGTTACCACCGATAGAATTCAGTAAGCGAAGTATATGTAGTAAAAGTAATTGACATTAACATAAGTTACACTATAGGAATGTTCTTTAAACACACCAAAAAAAGACGTTGCATAATATATACGCAATACATTTAAATGAATATATTAAAACTGAATTTCTCTAAAAACTTTCAGATAAGATTGTATTTCATTTCAAAACTTCAATTTTTAAGAAAGATTTATTAGGTGCAAACACTCCTAAAAAGTAAACAGAGTGATACTTCATATTTTATATAAATTTCAAAAAAGCCAAATGCCTTTCCAATAAAATCTAAAATTGTACTTGTGATAATCTTAATCTGTTTAATAATATATTAGTATGAATTATTGTAACATGGATTATTGTAATACGAGAAAAACATAATGAGGAGAAACACAGCACCTGTAGTTAAAAACGCACTTCTACGTAAATCGAGAATAAATCAGGATTTGAGATATTAAGCTGTCACTTATTCTGATAAATATAAAGCTCACTTTAATCTTAAGCTTTCTATGTGGGTGAAATTCTTATTTCATCAGTTTCTGAGAAACTCTTTGTTTTCCGTTATTCGCGAACATTTATATCAGAGAATTAACTCAATATTCTTCATTATTAATATCGTATTTAGTATTTTTTTAATATAGTATTTTTAATATTGTATTGTATTTTATATAAAACTTAAAATTTATCTAAAATAATAATTAGTGTAATTTATTTTCAAGAAAAGTTATTCAAATAACTAGCGAACAATAAATTTCTAAGATTAATTTTATTTTATAATTTATGGACACATTGTACAAATATATGGGAAAAAAACACGCCGTATGCAACTATCTCATTTTTACAAAAACGTTAACCAGTCGAACTTCAATAAAACATTGAACTAAAAGCTTAAAACTAAATGTTTTTAAAGTTTTCTTACTAAAAATACTCTTACTGTATTTCCGTAACAAACATTTTGTATTGACTAATCTAGATGTATCAGAAAATGTTTAGATTTTATACACTTTATTAAACTGAATTTATACATTTTATTTCAAAAATTACCTAATTAAAAGTTATAGAAGTAATAAATAAAAAATAATAATCAATAGTCAGTCACATTTCAAGACGCTTCTATGATCTTTGTTTCCTAATTTATGTTCCTCTGCAAAACAAAAGAATCTCATAAATACAATAAATCATTATTCAAATAATTGACCTTCATTAACTCGAACATTCTTCTACACCTGTAGACTGAATTTATAAAAAATTATTAACATTTGTTGGTAAGAACTATAAAAACTCTTGTATTACACGTTTATAGATACGTTTATACGTTTATAGACGTTATACACGTTTATAGATAAGTAAAAAAAAAGAATTTTCACAGAAATCAATCCTTTAAATACTGTTAGTATTCGTAAATTTATATTTGGTTCCAATTCCTAATTAATAAAAATAGTTAGGGTTTATTTTTATTAAATGTTTTTATAAAAGGAATAACAAATCCTACTTTTTTCTATCATTTATACATTTTATATAAATAATTTAATATTAAAGCTAAAAGCAAGTAGATTTTTTTAATTAATACGAATAAAAATATCAAGCATGAAGGAAATTCAACTTTTAAATGAAAAATAATTTATTTAATTTGTTTGTTGCTAACAGTAAGTCAAATTGTGATTCTGCTTTTGTGATTAATTAAAAATTTTGAAAGGTCAAACTCTAATAACTGAACATAAGATTTGTTTTCTTAAACGTTAAAACACAATAAATCATGTAAATTGAAATCAAACTTCTTTATCATAATAACATGAGTGTCCAAAGACACTAGAGATAAATATTTTTATGCATGTTTATTTGCAAGTATATTCTCATTTGCATTAACAAAAAGATACGCTCCATTTAACACCAGTGCTTTATTGTTTTCTTTGTCAATTTTAAGTAAACTCAGTTAATCACAATTGTTTTGAACACAGTTCACAACAATAAAATACAATTTTTGATTTTAATACAATAATCTACCCCTTTAAATGTTTCTTGGAGGAAATACAAAAGCTCATTTAGTAACTTCTTATTTTCATCTAAAATATCAAGCAAAATATATTTTTATCAACATCAATCGATATAATATTTAGTCACTTATCATGATACGTAGGTATTTTGAAGGTTTTCATTGTATATCGTTGTACAAATACATTTTGTACAATTCTCTCATTTTTACCAACTTCCTTTAAAAAAAACTCTATGGGAAAATCTCAATATTGAGAAATGTCATTTTAAGGACGAACGCAGGATAAAAAAACTACTTATACTTCAAAAAGCTAATACAAAATGAGTAAAGTAACTCAATTAGAAATGAATTTTAATGTAAAATTATTAACAAAATTGAAGATGGAACAACTTCAATTAAGGTCAGAAACGAAAATTAACCCATATTAGTGTCGATAATAAAATTTACAAACATAATATTGTTAATATGTTACAGTATGGTTTGATCTGAGGTAGATAAAATACTTGCTGCTAATTATGCAATTTAGATCACATTTCTCATTTTTTCCTTAATGAAATATAATTTGTATTTAATTAATGAATTTTTTTGAAACTTTGTGTATATTTTTCAACCTAATAGAACAGTGCATACGAATACAAATTTAATTAAACACTATATTATAGAAGAATGATAAAAAAATGTTATGTAAATATAATCTCATTGTTATGGACTTTCGCTATTTTTTTACAAAAAGGCAGTAATGTATTAAATATTTATCGATTATATGTGTTTTTACGTCATTGTCAAATGTCTATAAATTCCTATGATACCAATTTTCTTGTAATCTTATTATGGTTTCGAACACAATTTGTTATTTTTTATGACTTAAAAAGATCTAAACGAATTTTGTCACATCTAAACAAATTATACTAGTTCCAAGGGAGAATATAGTGTATTAAAGGGAACTTTTTTGCATTTCAAATATCGAACTACTTATTTCTAGATATTTTTTGAAAGCAAAAATTACGCTGGAATTTGAACCATCTGCAATGCGGGTGTTGCCTCTGATCCAAGAATAGATCCACTGAATAGAACTCACAAAGTAATAATTTTGATGCATACAATTTCTGAGTTGCAAAATGTAGTTTCAAAACTCGTTTTTAACTATTGGAGTTTACTAGAGAAATATGTAAAAGTTTACCAACTACATTTCCAACAGTTTGAATAGATAAAATAAATACAGTCACCTCGTGATAACTCTAATATTTGTTTATCTCGAAGTTTTCATTAAGCCCCAAGACATTTTAATGTTTTTGAACTCAAAGTTATCTCCATATCTCGAAGTGTACATCTTTTAGGTCGAAGTTTTTGTTAAAATCTTATTATCAATACAAACACACACCCCACAAAATAATAATAACAATAATAATAATAAAACGATTTTTATTTTTTCCTCTTTACATTGTGTTAACTTGTTACCCGGGAAAAATCCGTTTGCATTGACGCGTACAGAAAGTAAAAGGACTTTTTACATTTCGTTTCAAATTTGAAGTGTGAGTCAATGGTGATGGATAACATTGGTTTTGAATAATGTTAAAACGCACGTTGAATATGCTTAGTTTAACTCAAAAGAATCTGGTCAATGAAATTGAACAAAATCTTCAACGTAAGAAGGAAGACGTTACTTTAACGGAAATCCTCCGAATACTCTTTCAACCATTTTGAAAAACAAAGAGACGATTTTGAGAAGACAAGCATTGAAACTCGATCCATCGTATAAATGAGTGAAGGTATTTACATTTCCAGATGTCGAAGCTGCTCTTTTAAATTGATTTAAGACATATCGAAACCAGGATACCAAAATTCCAAAGACGAAGAACTTTCCCCGTGTATTGACATGCATTTCATCAGTTCAACGAACTTACTACTAGAACCAAACTAATAAGTTTTGGTTCGCAAAATCATGGATTCTAAAAGTTTTAGTTCGTGAAATGTCCCCGCACCAATTCAGTCTCTGAACTGGAAAACGAGACGGTTGAGGGGCGGTGTTAGCAAAAAGACAAAAACGAACTTTGGAGGAAAAGGACACTTCTCTCCCGACTAGGCTTTACCCAGAACTCATTCATTTTATCTTCCAAATTTTAAGTTAATCTTTTTAAATAGCTTTAAATAAACAATGTAATTTTTATAGTAAGGTGTGATTCTTAAGTTAAATGTCCGAATCCACACTTGCTAAATATGGTGACCCAATTGAATTTCCCAGCTAAATTCTGAGTTCTGTGGGAAAATAAATGGAGATCCCCGAGACGATTCGAGGCCTGACGCCATTCTCTGATCAAGCCTAAGTAGCCAAGAGTATAAGTGAGTTTGCCACATCATTCTTCGCTCCACTGTTTCGTTATCTCCCCTCTTTCGGATCCTATTTCAAAAACTTTCTTTCCCCCCCCCCCCCCCCTGCACCTCTTTTTGTGTTTTCTTTTGAAAATGTTCCTCCCAAGTGGTTCACAAAGTGTATCGCAGAACGGAGCCCAAATCAACCGAATTTCATTGTGTTTGATTAAATTTTGGCGCAGTAATATTAAATTATGGATACGGCAATGTGAGAGTGCGTTCGTTTTAAGCAATGTAACCAGTGATGAAACTAAATACGCCGCACTAGTTTCTATCATCAAAGCTGAAACTTTATCCTATGTATCTGATTTGATTTTGGCACCGCCGGCAATTGACAAATACAAGGCTTTATCCGATAGCTTAATAAATGAATTTACAGATTCTTAACATCAGAAAATAAAGAAATTATTAACTGATCTACAATTAGGTGATGATAAGTCAAGTCAGCTTTTGAGAAAAAGGAGAGAACTTTCTGGTGGTCAGTTACAAGAGGAATTTTTAAAGAACTTATGGTTACAACGTCTTCCTTCCCAAATACAAACTGTTATTTCCATATTAACCAAAACTTAGGAAAACTTGGCTGCAATTGCTGACAATGTAGCCGAAATTGCTACTCCAGTTTCTGTGTACAACACAGCGGCAGTAAAAAATGTTTCTAACTATGATTTGATTAATAAACTTTCGAAACAGATTGAGGAGTAATTACTAGAGGTTTCTAGACTTTCAAGATCTCGTCAGAGAGACAATACCCCTGATCGCCGATTCAACCGATCGTCCTCACGTAATGGTGTATATAATTCTGGAATATGTTACTACCATCGTAGATTTCGAGAAAAAGCGGTAAAATGTACCCATCCCTGTCAGTTTGAATACTCCACAGGAAAACTAAATTCCATGGCCACAGTCGCGACTTGCGGTCATGAGACCTCCTTTTCAAATAAATGTCGCCTCTTTGTTTATGACAAACATACAAACCAAAGCTACTTAATAGACTCCGTAAGCGATTTGAGTTTAATTCCTAGGCCTAAATTTAATTTTAATGCAAAACCTACAAAGTTGGAACTTTTTGCTGCATATGATTCTAAAATTAAAACTTATGGTCAACAACTTCTGAAACTCGAATGTAACTTGCGTTGATAATTTCCTTGCAATTTTATTGTTGCCGACGTTGGTCAAGCTATAATTGCATCGGATTTTCTCAATCATTTTGGTTTAATAGTGGACATAAAAAAAAGCAATTAATTTATCCTGTAACCAAAATTTCAGCTAGAAGTGAACGTTGTGATTGTACGGATATGGAAATAAAAAGCGGTCCTATCGTCAAGTAACGAGTTTAATGAAACTCTGAAAAAATTTCCAGCACTCACACGTCCATGACCTTTTAATGAGTTCATTAAACACAGCACTGTGCATTATATTGAAACTACAGGTTCACCTGTGTGTGCTCGTGCACGCAAACTCAATCCAAAACAATTGGAAGCTTCAAAACAACAATTTCAATATATGCTTGATCAGGGCATTATTGTTCCATCAAAATCAAGCTGGAGTTCCCCATTACATTTGGTCTCGAAAAAAAAAAAAGAAAAAAAAAATTCCTGATGATCCTGTGGAGATTATCGCGCTCTAAATAAACAAACAAAACCTGACAGATATTCCATCCCAAATTTAACGAGTTTCACCGACAATTTAAAAGGGAAAACAATATTTGGAAAACTCGACATTCAAAGAGCGTATAATCACATACCGATAAATCCTGATGATAGGCATAAAACCGCTATAATAACTAATTTTAGTTTATTCGAATTTTTTTTATGCCGTTTGGACTTTGTAACTCAACACTATTTCTTCTCTTTGTGTTAACCACACAACTATAAAAAAAAGGTCTCAAGGCCAAGGGGGAGATGTCACTGGACACTGACACTGAATAAGATAACATTCCTGTTCCTACCTCTTTTTTTTTTGGGGGGGGGGGGCAAGGGAGAAAAGGGCATCCGGTGTATCTTCCCTCCACCCCTTGTGATCAGACTCGGAGAGGAAATTTCGATCCCATCTCTCAGCTTTAGTTTCTGAGTGAAACATACATGTTAGTGTTGCTTTTATTTCTCAAATATGATTTTATTGTGGAATATTGGAGAGTACCACATAGTCACTATTGTTACAAAATAAAAGTAAACAATTATTTTTCTTAGTTTTATGGTTTTTTTTACGACTGACCAATTTTGAATTTACGACTGCCCAAATAAGACACGACTGCCCGTTAGAATAGGCCGTGACCCATCGTGATGCATGCCGCCTCGCGGAATTGACTCGTGTGACCCACCGGTGATGCACGCCGCCCCATGGAACAGACTCGTGTAATCTAATAGTTGCCACTACTTTAAAGCTTGAATTTCCAATACTATTTACAATTTTTACATTAATAAAAAGCTAGAATTAAAAGTGATTACAGAACTAACTTAGAATTAGAATTTACCAAATATTTACATTATGCACAATTATTTACAAAATCTCGTTCGTAACGGATACTTGTCACCAGTAACAGGCTACTAGAAATAGCAATTCGACAAAGCGCGTTTGCACTCTGATTGACTGATAGGATTACCAGAGGAAGGGGGTATTCGTATTTGGTATTTCTCTTTCTCTTTTTTTTTTCTTCTGATAGTTTTTTGTGCTCGGGGGTTTGTGTTTCCGGGTTGTCGTGAATTATCAAAACAATTAATAGATTATTGTGCTTTTTTTTAGGCAAGCTTCTGTTTGGAAAATGTTTTTTTTCCTGCGAATAAAAGAAAATTAAGTCATTGCGAAAAAGTTTCATTTATCGTATTTTTCTTTTATATTTTTTTACCTAAAGATTAATTTAAACTTCAGAATCATTTAAGAGTGACATCACAATAACTCTGTTCCTCTCTCTTCTTTCTTTCTTTTCCAAATCATTTTTCTTTTGCAATTAATAGAAAAAGAAGTTGTTAGGGAACAAGTTTTTCAATAAATTATCTGCATTTAAATTCTTAAAATAACTTAAATAATTAGATAGCCAAAATTATTTTCTAGATAGAAATTTATATTTTTGAATCAACTGAATTCCATAAATTGCTATCCAAATGTAGAAAAATGCGCTTATTTAGTGTAATATGCACCTGTATTTTTTATTTTTTTTTATCTTTGCAACAAGACAGGAGATGTATAAATATATTTTTCTTATTTGACACTTTTCGTGTGACATTCAATAACTAATTATCGTGTTGTCTTTTGAAATCATTTAAAATAACACAATAATTCACTTTTACTAATTATTGGTATTAACATAAGTTTGTTGTAATCACAAATTAACAATTAATAAGCATTTACAAATCTAAACAGGACTGGGACGTAATATCGGCCTGGTGATTTTAGTTTTATGCCGGCCCAAATTTTCAACATTATCATCAATAAAACTTTAATAGTTATGGTTAGTAATAAAATATTTCCACTAAATAATTAATATTAATAAAAAAATAGTTTTAAAGATTAATATATTTTATTATTTGAATACTTATTAATAATTAATTTCATTAACTAAATAGTCGTATTTATTATTTTTTAATAATTGAATTGTTTTATTACTTAATTTGATTAAATAAAATTTTCTCTGCTTCTACTATGTATACCTCCTCTGAATGAACTTGGTTTCCATAAACAATTGTTACTTTATTGCAAAACTGAAACAGAAATCTAAAATCCAAATTAAAGCACTTAATCCATATGTATAACTATTCATGCTTATTAGAAAATAACATCCGAAAAGATAAATGTTTAACCTTAATAGTTGTAAAATAAGTAAAAAGTCGTAATAAATGATAATATATAAATCTTAGTGTATCTGTTATCTAAATACAACATTGAATTTGAATGCATTGGACTTTTAAAAATCGTTCATGAATGCAACTATTTATATTGAATAAAAAATGAAAAAAAAAAAAAAAATTTCGTACCATACCAGCTTATATTTTACAGACGCTAACCGACCCGGTGATTGCACAAGACAACCCTGTCGACAGTAAAATAATTTCAAAATGAAATTCATCAGGACCATTATTGTCTTGACCAGTAAGGTTGATGTCCGAAATATTAATAAAATACATGTTACGCAATGATTAAAACTTCATTGGTTGAGCGTGATAGAATCGACTTACAGTGAGTAGTAAGACATTCCCTGCTTTGGGCTAAGTGTAGGAAATAAGATCGTGTTTACAACATATATTCACAGTAAATGAAATAAACGTTAAACAGTTTCAATGGAAGAAATTTTTCGATTAGGCCAAATAAATAAAAATTGTAGTCCATCGGTATTCCAATAATTAGAAACTTGATGTCATGATTTGTAAGAGGAACACCTCGGCGTGTGAATACAGATCCGTATTTATCCATTCTTTAATAATAACAAAAATAAAAAGATTGGGTATTATAGACAGTTCTAAGTGCTTCTCTAAAAAATTTTGGATAAATTATAATTGCACTCATCAAATGGAAAAATAATTGAAATTACTTTCTCGATAATTAAATTTGTAAAAATAAATATATTATTTCAAATATATTTATTTTCTTATATTAAAAACTAATATTAAAAATTCTCGTATTTTGGCGTCGATTATGGTAGTCACCCCCTGCCGAAGTTACTATAATCGACAAATATGCCTTTTTCCAGTTGTTTACATTTTGTTATTTATTAATTCTTTGCTTTAATTTCAATAACTACTAATGTTGTCATGTGGCTTTAGCGCAGATAACTTGGTTGGTTTTTATTTAAATTTGTTTACGGAGATCATGTTTATTTTTCATTTTCAATTTGAAATTTTTGTTTTCTAACCATTCATGAGATATGTTCTTAGAAGGTTAAAATTTCAGTTCGGCTAACTCTTCAGTTAGTTTAAAAATTCCATGATGTTTGAATGTATTTAATAGCTGCATTCTTCCTTTATTAAAATTATTTTTATAGCATAAACAATCTGCTTAAATTTATGTGAAGCTATAATACATAATATACTTTTATATAAATTATGTTATATTTAAGAAGTGTCACAAAATTATGGCGAAAGAAATTTTTTTAATGTAAAATAGGATAGTTAATTATATCCTTAAGATTCTTACAACTTACAGATGTTATAATTATCTTTTATCTTTTTTATTTATATAACAGGTTATAAACGGACATTGCGTAAATCATTTTACAGGCGATATCCCGCCAATTCTTACAGCAAGGTTCCTCATAGCAACCCTAGTTGGACAATTTGTGACTTCTTGCGCATGCGCACTCGCTATTATACGGTGTCTTTTGGCGCCACCCTCCCTATATAGGCTTTCTACTTGTCATCAGTAAGGGAGCTGGATGTATAGTTACTCTCGTGCGCATACGCACTTAAAGGATACTTGTTTCACAACTTCAGCTTTATCTGTTCAAAAGTTATTGAAGTGTTTCCATACTACTAGTTATGGAAAATGTTGACACAAAACTAATGCATTTGTTTCAAGCAAGATAGAAGTTACAGTGAATATTTTTAACTTTTAATCGTAACTAAGTCTTATTTATTAACTAAAATATTAACTTTTTAAAACTCATGTCGTTGTGCAGTATGCATTATTTCAGCAAAATTTTACAAATTCTAGTTTTAAGTATAATTTTATTTTTGTTACACGGGTATACGAAGTTACTCTAGAGGTAAGGTTTTTTTGGAATACACTCACTGGTTTAAAATAAATATGAATGGGAGTTAAAGGAAATTGCTAATAAATAATTAAAATTTCAAAAATGTTTATGATAACATAAAATGAGATTTCATTAATTTTATTAAAAAAAAAAAAAAATGAAACACATTATTTAAAAATCGTATAAATATACATCCCAGGTGGCACAGTAGAATTGGCCAATGTGGAAATTGGATGGTTGGCCGAATATCGAGCTTGTTCCAAAATACTCGATTTTTTTTTTAAATAAACGTATCAAAAACATATTTTTGCCCCTTTCATATACATAAACTATTTCGATTTTCAAACTTGTTCATCAACGTTTTTAGTAAATTTTATCCAATATCAGTATCCAATGGCCAATTTACAACATCGAGATTGGTCTTGTATTACTGTTTTTGTCGCCGACCAAACGGTATAGTGGTTAGCGTGCTAGCTTCTAGACCACGAGGTTGCGGGTTCGAGTCCCGTGTTGGCATGGGTGTTTGTAAATGTATGTTGGCTTGTCTAATGACGAATGTTTCGGCGCATTATAGCCCTCGTGTTACTGACGGCGCCAGATAATCTGAATACAACCAACTGTTTTCGTCCACCAAATCGAAGTGTGGTACTTTAAGAATTTGTACTACTTTGCTAGCTGAATGATTTGGACAAACAAAAACATTCGAATGAAATCTCAATAATTGGAATGTAATTGCTGTCACGTTATTTGTGAAACTATTTTTATTGTTTGAGGTTATTTCCTCGTGGAGTACGAATACAAAACTTTAGCAAGAGCTGTTTACAACCTCCCTCTAAACAACGTTACTTTAATTATGGTATAACAATATAGCAGGAAAAAATAATTTTTTCCTTTCGAAGTTCAAATTATCCATTAAATACATTTCTACTCATTATAGAAAAATTTAAATTATATCCATCCATACACTCACGGTTGTCATACGAAATGATAAGTTACCGAATTCTGTATGGATTTTAGGTGCAGATTGCCCAATTTACTTCCTGTCCCATTTTTCTTAAGTCTTAGCCCAAAGCCCAAGTAGCCCTAAATCCGTCTATTTGCCACCCTAACTGTGAAATTAGAGAGTGCTATCGATAAGGCAAGCATTCTAAACACGTTTTCGGACAATTTTATTTTGGACTGAACACATCACAGACATCATCACATTTGGATAGAACACACAGGGTGAATCTTTTTTAAGACACAAAACTATGTTTAGGAAAATTTGATGAAAATTTTATTTCTCATGACTATTTTGGCTCCCCCTGTGCGGTTAGCTCTCTGGCTTCGCCTACCAAAGGTGCCGGTTCGAAACTCGGCAAAGGCCTCGTTGTGGCTCGGAATCCATGTTAAGCGGTCTGATTAGCCGTCAATGTGCATAAAAATAGGTCGTTGAGCGTACAAACTAACCAACCATGGTTAGTTTATTTAACCAACCATGGTTAGTTTATTATTTACTATTTTACTATTTATTTTATTTATTTCACAATCTCTTAAAAATTAAGCATTAAAAAGAAACCTTATTACTTTAAAACATGTGAGTTTGGTCTGTTTTTTTTATTGTATTAAAAGTTTATTTAAATATCCTTTCTAATATTTATTTTCTCGTATGTGTTACTTAGTACCTTTAGACAATGAAACTTCTTTCTTAATGACTTTGACAATGACTTTACTTCTGAAAATCCTTATAATACATACTATTCAACATTCCTCAGGTTCTGAGAGATTTACAATGAAATGCTACAAATACTTAAAAAAACGCAAATAAAGCATTTAGAATATGAGGTGTTCTAGAAAGTACGTATCACCTTGTGTCTTAATTAATTACACTGCGTGCCAGGCCAAAAGATCAATAACACCAATGATTTCTAACTGTAGCATATTACGAAATCCAAATTGTTTTAGTTGAGATAATAAAAAAGGTGTGCAACGCAAATGAGTTCCAAACACTAATAGCTAGTTGTTCGGTGAGTGAGCAAGCCTTTCCTAAATTCTGTGTAAAAAAAAAAAACTAAATTCTGTGTACTTCTACAGAAACCTTTGAGTCTTCAGCAGACTGGCCGATCTAGTATTTGTGAAAGAGTTATAAAATAGGTCACTCCGACAACAGTGACACCTATCATTAGATATAGTTGGTACAACGACCCTACGAAGTAGTCCATTCGGGAGTCCGACATATATAGCGAAGCAAGCTTTCGAAGTTCTTCCGCTTTGTAGTAACTGTTATTTCCAACAACTGTAAGTCCTTTCTTTATTCGATTCGATTGTTTCTTAACTCGGACAATGGTTTGGATTTTGTTTCAAAGATTTTGTGTTTAATGACAACCGACCGTTTCTTTTTGGATTCATAGAATATTCGTGTATTTTAAGAATTGACGTTACAAATTTTAATGTATAGCTTCTTATGTGTTCTAGAACTCCAGAGCAATTGTTTGAGTTTTGTCTATTAATTCCTTCTATTAAAAACACATATCAGTGTTTAGATTTCAATTTATTGTTAAGGAATGTGGCTTGATTGTAGATTTTAAAGAAGAACTAAGGCATTAAGATATATATAATGTATCAACTCTTTGTTAAAAATATGACCGAATATGAGATATAAATTGTGTTTCACTCTTTCCAGCAATTGGTATGAATTCTACCTATAAAGCTTTAGTAAACGTAATTGTTGAAAATGCAAAATAAGCTTTCTTTCACTAGTTTTTTTTTTTTTTTTTTTTAAATTGTCGAAATTCTTGAATGCCTTTTTAGTTTCCAGACCTTGTCAATTTCAGAGATACAGTATTCGACAGAAAATTGTAGTAGTAATATGTAGATATGTGTCAACTACTTAAATTTGTAAACTGTTAAAGAGAAAATAAATAAAAAACCTCTTGCGTAACATACAAATCATCAAAGTAAATTAGAAATGAGTATTATTGCGATGGGTTAAAGCATCTTATAAAATGTTTTATTTTGCATATTTTTCATTTTATTTTCTGCATAGAAGAAATCACGTATAGAGTAATGGATATCACAAAAATATTTTAGTTGATCTCCCTATCAAATACAAATACAGCCTATATTATTATTTAAAAATTGTTGTTTTAGTTTAATATATCTATTTTATCTAGGACTAGTAGCACTGTTTACATATGCCTTGCAATATACCTTTACAAAAAAGTTTGATATTTTTAAATGAGTATCTTCTTTTGAAACTATTAATTCTTTTTAAACAAGCGTTTTCATTATTATCCTGTGAGATATAATAACTTAACATTGGTGCAAGAAAGTTTTTATTACAAGACATTGACTTAATAGAATAATTAAAAGTTTAGCGCACAACAAAATATTTGAAACACATGCTCGGGTCACAGGAGTCCATTTTATATGAATCTAATAAGTGAAATCAGGAGCATGTCCCGTGAAACAGTGCTGCTAAATTAAGATAGGCATAACGAAACATTATTTTAAACATTTAATTCTAGTTCCGTTTACCAGATCGTCGATGTTAAAATGCCTCAAAATAACATTTTGAATTTAACAACACTTATGTTTGTTTACGTTAATATTTTTAATTCCTGTTCTACTACAGGCTATTGTGAAAATTTCATTTGCCCAAATTCTAATGTGTCCGAACCTAAGTGTACAATTTTTGAAATAAATAACTCAACTACTTTGAAGATTAACAGGTGGCTGTCGAAGTATGATTTTGTAGACATAATGTGAAGGAGTATCTTGATTAGTCGCGTGGTTGACGAATCTCCCCCACAATAACTTTCTCAACAGCCCATGATCAAAGCCTTCTTACAGATTTTTTCAAGTTATTTTGAAAATATTTTTTAATTTTTACTTTTTTCTGTTCAATAATGTTGTGTTTTTAATTCCCAATTACTTTGATACTTGGTCGTGCGCCTAACCAAGAGTTCAAATTTGGTTTCAATTACAAATCTTAAGAAAATTGCCTAATGTATCGAATCAACGACGTAAGTTTTGAAAGTAAGTGACTCAACTACTTTGAGACGACCAAATGGTATAGTGGTTAGCGTGCTAGCTTCTAGACCGCGAGGTTGCGGGTTCGAGTCCCGTGTTAGGCATAGGTGTTTGTAAAAGTATGTTGGCTTGTCTAATGACGAATGCTTCGGCGCAACCCTCTTGTTGCTGACGGTGCCTGATAATCTGTAAACAGCCAACCAACTACTTTGAAGAGAGTGTAATCTCAAAGTATGATTTTGTTGGCAGAATGTGAAACTTTATTTGCGTTTAATAGAATTTGAAAATATTTTATGCTCAAAAGAATTCATTTCAGTTCTTCTTTTGAAATGTGCTCGCCCGGCTGGATGAGTGGATATCATATATAGTTAAACATCGAAAACAAAAATTGCATTTATTACCAAACACGAAGCATATAAAATTTCACATTTCTGCATCTTTCATTATCGACTTCCAAGGAAGTTTTTGTTTGTATATTTAAATAAACTTTAGCTTTTCCCAGAACAAAACATTTCTGATTATAAGATGTAACCATCTTTTTAAACGTGCAACATTTAAATTTCGTCGATGTCTATTAATGATGATAAGGTAGTTAAAATGTTAGACTCGAACGTTCAGACAATGTCTGCTAATTTTACATCATTAAGATTTTTACTAAATGCTAAAGGCGCTGATTTATAAATAAAATTCTCTAAAAAATATTTCAAAATAATTCAATTTCTGATTCAACTTGCTCTGCTGTTGTGAAGTAAAGCTCAGTTTACATGGGGAGAGTTCCGGGTCGAGTCATTGGTAAAGTACCCTTAATCTTCCCGTGTAAGCGCACTTGGTAGTTTAGACTAGTGTCAAGATTAAAGAATACGTGCATGTGGCCCTGTTTACATGAGGAGAGTTCCAGGGCGAGTCGTTGGTAATGTTCCAGTGTAAACACACTTGCCAGTGTAGAGTGGAGAGTAGTGGGAAGAGTAAAGTAAATGCGCATATATGTGTAATGCACTCTACCAACTTTTTCCTTCAACTAATCCGCATCATCCACTTTGGTGCCATCTGGTGATCTTAAATGATTACTAAAAAATGAACTAAATTGATTCTTGGGTACTTGTACTTTTCTTGTTTCGTTAAAATGAAGTCAAAAGAAAAAAACTAGTGCATTAGTCCAAATTTATCATGCTTAGATAATTTGAATATCAGGATTTACCCTAATTTCAATATTTGTAACGTGTGACCAGAGTGAAAGCAAAAATTTTTTGGCAAAAGAAAAATATAAATTAAAAATTAGATTTTTTTAATCATTGCTTCCATTTTAAACTTATACAGTAGCCCCTCGATATATCGCGCTTGTCGGAAGACAAGCAAAATGCACGATATATCCGATTGCGCGATACATCGAGCCATAGGATAAAATGTAAAAAATTTAATGTATGAACATAAGCTTCCTAATAACATAACATCTTCTTACATATGCGCTGGTACTAGGAAATATAATTGGTAAAATATTTATAAATTAATGGCAATGTATGCATCAGGAATCACAAACAGGACTTCTTATTTTTGCATACTAAACTATTTTTTTCCCACATCAATATTTTGATATAGTGCCTTTCTAAGTACTTTTTGAAGAGAAAGAAGCCTCAATTTTTTAAATACCATTGATATTTCGATGGGAAAAAGTATTATTAAATATTCCAAAATGCATTGCGAAAAATTGCCTACCTAACACAATTTTAATCGGAAGTCTTGCTGCATTGCTTTCTTTAAACAGCGGTATCTGGCAAAAGTCTGCCTCTTCAACTCGGCTCATTTCAGTGTAAACCCGGCTTCATATATTTTTCGCATGTCCAAATATTTTCATTATTATGAGCAAAAATAAATAATATTTGCAATTGAAATCACATCAATATTTATTGATGTATATTCGTAATTAAAGTTGATCAATTCTAACCAATTAAATCCTTACAATCCATTTCTGGAAACGCTCTTTATTTGTCAGTTTCACTTTGGAGGTTACCACAATTTTAATCGCTCCCTGATTGGGAATAAGTATTTAAATGGGCGACCAAATAGCAAGAAAAATTTAAGTTTGTAGATTACTATTTTTTTTTATCACCTTTTGGCAAACAGTTAATTTGAAAATATTTACAATTGATAATGCTTGCATTGGATGTGATCATATGTACATTTGGAAACCTTAACTTTTCATAAGAAATAATTTCTAGTAGGAAATTTCAATTGCAATAAATAGCAGATAATTTTGAATTTTAATGATAATGGTTAATCAAAAAGCTTCTATAAAAAAGTATTTTTTTCATAAAATATGAAGCAATTATTAGAAATACATGTTGAAACTTAGATAACTCTATTTAAATAAATTGTTCAAAAGCGCATGTAAAAGGATCGAACCTCTTCTATCTTTAAAATGACACAGTAGTGATCGTGACAAATTTGTGTTAGTTGCTTGGCTTAGTGAGGAAGTTATCAGAGATTTCTAACTCTACAGTCTGAAAAAAATGTGGATAGTTTCCATGAAAGATCTCCCGGAAGGCTGAGAGAAGATGGAGGCGTCTTTGAAGAGGGCTTAATGCCTTTTCGTCGGGAATGGGAGGAAAACAACACAGTAATCAGAACGAAATCGGAACAAATTTCAGATACACTACTAACTTTAATTTATTACTGTTAGAGGGCGCTGTAGAAAGTATTGAACTGGATTGGTTGTATGTGATTTTTTAGCGCCATCTACTAGAGGACTATAGTGTATTGAAATATCAAACCATGGCCAACTCCTTATTATATTATTCATATTATAAGAAGGAACGCCTTTCAAGAGGTCTTTCAAGGAGAAACACATTTTTGCTTTGAGTGGATAGTAATATGGAAAACTCCAATCAAGTAAGACATTAATTCGAAAGTGATCGTAATAAAATTCAGATACTCAAATAAACCAATAAGTTCAATTTATTACTGTTAGGGATCGTATTTTAAAAGTATTGGATTGGTTTTATGTGATGGCTTAGCAACAGCTACAAAACCAGCGGACTGTACTGCACGAAAACATCGTTAAACATAGGCAGTTCATTTTTGGGTTATCCATATTATAATGAGAAATGCCTTCTCTTTTAAAGAGAAACTGAAAAGTATTTTTTATTTGAATTTCATTGATCTTGTTATGATTACTGTCCTGCTTGAGGAAGATTCCTTCAATATAAGACGAAAATGCATCTATTTATTTGAAAGATCTCCTGGACGGTGTTCCTCCTTATAATATGGCTAACGTAATAATGAGTTAGGATGTTGTCATACAGTAGAAGTCCTCTTGTAGTAAAAAATTATGTACAACCAACTGAATTTTACAAAGCGACTATTGTGTCCCTTGACAATAATACATTGAACTTAGTGATTTATTTGATTATATGGATTTTGTTATGATCTCATTTTAATTACTTTCCTGCTAGATGGAAGTTTTCCCTATTTCTTTCCATACAAGAAGAAAATGCGTTTAAGTTTCGACTTTAAAGATCTCCCGAAAGGCATTCTTTTTTATATTTTTGTAGAGCTAAATTCGTCTCAATGTCTGTTGCTATAAAAAACAAATATAGCGTCACCTTTCAGCTAATAGATTAAAATAATTTTGTTTATTTAATTTTCGTAAATTTTATTGTATATTCAATAAAGCGTACAAATTGTTTCAATCTCCTTTTAGTAACGGTTTTCAAAATATTAATTTTTAAAGATGAGGTGTCACTCATCTTTAAAAAAAGGGAACACCCTTTTATTTGAATGTATTAAGAATGAGGTACATTTCAAAACATTCATAAATAGAATCAAAGAGCTTTAAAAAATATAGAATTCCAAAAAATTTTAACATATCATTATTCGACACGCTTGGCTGATTCTGAAAATAATTAAAGAAACTGAGACAGCAAAATATATTTAAAGCAATTGAAAATCAAATGCATATTAAAGAAATATACTGGAGTGAAATCAATCACCACTTTAATGTGATCTTTCATTATAAAGGCGTGAGCAACTTGTTATAAGAGATTCAGGGATCAACACTTGAGGCGCTATTCTATACAATTCCTTGAAGTACTTCAAGGAATTCAATTAATTACCCCTAGCTTGACATTGATATGGTTGGGCGAACAAAACAAGATGTGGTGGAGACGTTTACTGCTCTTGAGAATGCTTCCAAAAATATAAATGAAGAAAAAACAAAATTTATGGAGGTAAGCTTTAGAGTGCATGATGTTACCACTCAGGATTCGAAATTATACTTTTGATGGAGTTACCCAATTTAAGTACTTGGTCACGCTTATTACCAATAAAAATGAGATAAAAGCTGAAGTTAGGAACCGACTTTTGATGGCAAATAGATGCTACTTTGGTCTGAAGAATCAATTAAAATCAAAATTCTTCTCCATTAGTACTAAAGTAAATTTATACAAAACTCTTATTAGACCAATCATTCTATATGGTAGCGAGACCTGGGCAATTAATAAAACAGAGGAAAATAGGCTATTCATTTTTGAAAGAAAGATCCTTCGGTCAATTTTTGGAGAAGTCAAAGGAAATAATGCATGGAGAAGTTTGTATAGCCATGAATTATCCAATAAATACAGACAACCTAACATTTTGCGAGTTATTAAGTCCAAAATTTTTCAACATGCTGATTTGGATCCAGTTGAAAAATTGACAAAGATTGAAGACACAAGAAGAAGAGGGAGTGATTGGACAGTGTAGAGAAGGGCTTGAATAGGTGGAGAAATTTAGCAGCAAGTCGTCTTGCTTGGAGGAAGCAAATCGAGAAAGCCTTGGCCTGCACTAGGATGTAGTGCTGATGAAGAAGAGCGACTTTATTTTTATTCACTGCCATTGATACTTTTGGGATCAGAAGTTCGCTTTTTAGCCTTGAGATGACTAAAAAGAGTCAAACTCTAAAAAATTGTTAGACTTTTCATTTGCTACCCCGACAATAAATTGCAAATAAGCTATATTTTTGTTCTAGAATACGCGGGTACTAAGGACATGCGGCGATTTCTGAACACCCTGCACATTTACAAAGAAAATTATCACCGATTATGTATGGGAATTACTTATCCTGATAATTAAAATATGTTTTTAATATTATAAGAATTGTTTCTTCTATCTTAAAGACATGATATAAAAATAAAGAAAATCTTATTTTTAAAAATTAATTTAATGGAATTGCATTTATCCGCTATTAGATAATTATCTAGTATACTTACGCATGGACTTGCTGTGTTTTTCAACAGTTCTTGATCCCTCTCGCATATTACATATGTGTTAGAAAATAGTAAGCTCGATTATAGTAACTAGGCCCTACATCATTTTATAAATCCAATACTTTACTGAGGTTATTTCTGCTAGTTTAAAACTGAGTTCAAGTATACCAATTAAATTAGTTCTACTTCAAATTGTAAACTTTTACAACACACTCCCCTTATAAACATCTCTTGAAAAACAATGATTCCCAAGTATTAATGAAACAACGGCATTTTAAACCCTTAATAATTTGATACACTTCATTTCACGCAAAAATAGAAATCCCGCACTTCACACAAATAATTGAAATCAATCGAAATACCTATAAAATGCGACACAAATCATGTTAGGTGTTGCCATTCAAATTATCGAATACTGTAGTAGATATAACAATAATTAAAAATATTAAACTAATTAATAAAGTTTTTTTACACGTTTTAGTGCGGTTCAAATGCTTTCAAATGGCGATCAAAAAATAGGTTTAATCATTTAAAAGCGACAGTCACAAAAATACGACTTGCTAATTAAGGATATCGATATATGCATACTTATATTTAAGACGTTCTGTTTCTTTGAATTAATAATTATTTTTAGAGCTTAACATACGCATTTTGATAAGATCTTTTGTTATTGTTCTTTAATCAAAGGAATTTTCATTGACTGACCTCGAAAGAAATATGTTTCAAGGTTTCACGCCTAAAAATAAAAGAACCTTTCTTTCCTTATGATGTATACCTTTATTTTCTTATATAATTAATTATTAACTGGACAATGCGAGATATTATCGTATTTCGAAAAGAAAATGTTTTTCATTTGACATGAAACTCGTAAATAAATGTAATGTTGTAAGTAATGTATTTCTTTGTGAATGACCTTTGTAGAAACTTGTGATTCGAAAACTACTTTTCCCACTTCTAATCTTGTAGATATATCTTTATTTAATAGAATAAATGAAATTGATGAGTTAGATTTATAACTTCCAAGCATTACTACCTAAACATCGTATTCGATAAAATATACTTGCTTTCTAGTTTGACGCGTTGAGGAATAAGCTTCTTGTTTGTCAGAAAACTGGTATGTAAGCAATTGGATATTTTGTTTTGATATCTATCGTAATTTCACTTTAATATTCAATACGCATTAGTTACAACTATGCATCGAATCCCCGTCGCTTGAGTAATTTAGAGCATTAGAAAACTAAGCACTGTAAAAAAGTAATATATTACTTTAGAAAAGTGATTAGAGGGCGAATGAATAAGAAAGATAACAGGAATAAACTAATACTCATTAAATTAATCCCGGCTACTGTAGATCCCAAGAATAGTTTAACTGATTAAATACCCCAGAGTATTTTTCTGACTAAATATTAAAAAATAGCTAGCCTAAAATGCTGTGAAAATATGTAATATTAATTTACAAAAACACAACGAAAGTTCACATTGTATGATACGGATTATAAATTTCCGGGAGTGTATTATAATTTCCCATTCGAGACTGAATTGCGAAGAGATTGCTCTTAGAAAACTTCTCGTATGTGTTCTTTTAGAAATTTAATCTGCTATCCTCAGTCCGTACATGTTTCGGATAATATAAAAATACAAAGAAAAATCTACATTCGTTTAAAAACAGTTACATTTCGTTTGATTGAAGAAAAACTTTTCGTTTAATCGGATTTTCTGTTAGTTTATTTAGGCGAACAGTTTTATATTTAGAGTACTATACTTCGGCATAAAGTTTTTTAATGATCCTTGAAAGATTTGGATTTCTAGATAAAATATTATCCTCTTTAAAAAAAAAAAAAGGTTATTTATACAAAGTTTAAATTTATTTTGTTCTCTAATAAAATTAGGGTAAGATTTAATTTGAACATTTTCAGGCATTTTTGAGAAAACAATGCCTAATACATGACTATGAAAACCCAAACAAATTAACCAACTACAAATTTCGGGTTTCCACAAAAAATAGTATTATCTTGGCTCTTTGATATCAATTGTTATTCTACAAGGAAAATGATTTCATTTAAATTAAATGATGCCCGATTAACTGAACGCCAAATTCTACTTTCATTGTATATATTTTAGCAAGCAACAATGTATTTTGCATATATACGCTAAAAGGAGAAAAGTGTTTTGAAAATAAACTTTAACCGCCTTAATGAGATAAGAAAAAGATATCGTTTGAACAATAAAATTTTTTTTTTAATTTGATAGGAAATTCGCATAAGATTGCACTGCATTTCTTATAGTAAATAGAACTGATGTCTCATAAAAGCATTTTTATTTCAAAAATGTATTTATTGTCTGTTAAAACGATATGTTTGAAAACACAAGCCGGGTTTACGAGTTGAAGGGGTTGACTTTTGCTCGCGGTCAAAGGACCTCTGATTGCTAATTGTTAGGTAGGCAATTTTTCGCATTTTGGGCATAGCATATTTAATAATATTTTTTCCTATTGAAATATCAATAGTATTTTAAAAATTAAGACTTTCTGCACTTCAAAAAGTATTAAGAAAAGCACTATATCAAAATATTGAAGCAGGAAAAACAATATTGTAGTATTAAAAATACTACGTCTGGCAACGTTGCCGGCAAGTGCATTTGTTGTGATACTTTTGAAAATCAATCCAAGTATTTATTCACTAATTAGTGTATTTTGGTTGGTTGTATTCAGATTATCTGGCACCGTCAGCAACACGAGGGCTATAATGCGCCGAAACATTCGTCATTTGACCAGCCAACATACATTTACAAACACCCATGCCTAACACGGGACTCAACCCGCAACCTCACGGTCTAGAAGCTAGCACGCTAACCACTATACCGTTTGGTCGGCTTAGTGTGTTTGGATTATCTACTGAATAAAAGAAATGAACTCATTAATTGGATTTTTTTTTCATTGAGGCCTGAAGCATTTGAAATATGTACTCTCCTGCCTATCATAGTATTTAAAAATTTACCATAAACGCTTGTTATTTAAATTATCATTTAATTTAACACTATACGAAAATAAGTTATTAATGTCCATTTTTAATTCCTGAATGAATCACTAAGTGTAATAGTAGCGAGTGATTGTTAAAGAATTATTAAAGCAAGGCTTTGATAATACGACCCAATGCCTTTTTCTCAGAATTAAGAAGGTTTTATAAGTTGGAAGAGGTATTACTTCTTGCCCTTCAGTTAGATAACTACAAGGTAAAATGAAAGCTGAATCCTTGCATCCGTTTTTAAACTATAAGAAAAATTAAATTTTCATACTTCAAAAGTAATATCTCTGTTGTAAACGCTGATGTGAAAAGGGTTTTTGTTTAAAAGTTAGAATTTTTTTTTAATGCATACATTTAGCTACAATTAAATATATAATAGTGTTTATCCACTTACTTGCAAATGCTTGCATTTTAGGGTTATGTGTAAATCTACAATTAAGGATACTTGACTCAAGACAGGGATACTATTCGAATGCATTTGGCAGGTTTTATTGATTTTCTTCTTCTTCCACCACTTGGTTAAATGTGTAAGAAGTTCGATAAAAAGGTATTGTTACTGATAGATATTCTTGAAAGTTGTATGTCGTTGCCTACCATCGATGTTAAACGGTATTGTAATTCCTTCCACATTGTTTTCACACAACCATTAGGTGTATCAGTTTACTCACCTTTCAAAAGATTTTATAATTTTCAATTCACAAAACACCTGAAGAAACAAAAACCTGATTCTTCATTCACCTGAGTTTTCAATGAAAAATTATAGAATTACAAATTTTGGGTTTTAATGTGAGTTTACATTTGCAGTTAAATAGTTATTTTCTTATTCTTGAACTTATATAAGAACAGAAATGGCTTTAAACTGTCAATATTTTAGCTTTCTATAATAAAAATTAAAAGTGGACATCATATTAACATTATGTAGCTAATAAAAAGTATTGACCTCATTGAACAAGTATAGAAAAGTATTTGCATTGTTGACTTATTAATGGGAGTTATGTTATTATTATATAAAAGTGTTGCATTTATAATTTCAAAATGTATACACCTAAATATGACTTGGGTCAAGTATCCTAAGGGGTGGGTCAAGTATCCTTATACATTGGGATACTTGACCCATGTTGAAGGTTTTTATGTTTAATACTTTACCACCTTTATAATTAATACTTCAGAAAGATATTCATAAATATTGTGTAATACTTAATGAAGTATAAATAGACAACATACACACAACCATAAGTAATGTAACACCCAAAACTAAAAATAGGGTCAAGTATCCCTAGTTTCATGTTTTTCAGCAATTGCTAAAAAAAGGCTTTAAGGTATTTGGCATGCAGAAGGATTGAGAGGATTTTCTTCAATTTTTATGTTAGAATTTCAAACTTTTTTTAAGTATATCAGAATTAAAAATGATCATTTTTATGTATAAACTTTTTTCTTCAATAACTTTTTAATTAGCTAATTGCAATGACAAAAAGGACTAATGACTAAAATGACTAATTATGACGTTATTCGAACTGGCATAAATAAACTTGTAATTAACTTAGTGTTATGATTTTTATAACACATAAAAGATGTGATATTGATACATGTTTCGATTAAAGAATTGTGAATTTGATTTCAATATTTATTTAATTTTAAGTTTATAAAAAATGCATAGTTTTTGCCAAAAAATTATGATTAAAATATAAATAAAAAACTTGTTTATAAAAATATATATTAGATTCTAGATGAAAGCACATTCTCAACTATTGTCTACAAAACATAATTGGAATTTTGTATGTTGGACCATTTATATTGAAGTTATGACCGTTGGTATGTCATTTTTCAGAAAACGTGCTTAAAGTTTACTACACTAATTAATGAAATACAAAACAGGTTCACAAAATCCACTGTAATTTGAATCTCGAAAAGAAAATGGTATCATTTTAAAGGCAATGAATTCTGGAATATCTTTAAAAAAAACCAAAAAAAAAAAAACGCCTTAACGATTTTGATTAAAATCTCTTTTCTAATGCCTTTTAAGGTATTTGGTATTTTAATCATCCCCATCTTCGAAATTTCCATAAAAATGCGATAAAAACGTAGAAAATGGAAAAGCGAGTGTTTTTAACACATAGCTCTCTGCACCTGAGCATCGCCCATCAACGATTGATTTTTTTCTGTTTCATGTTCAAGAAAGGACAACGTAATGTCTATCGAATAACATCGTCAATTTCACCTATTTAGTGGGGGGGGGGGGTTGTCCATGTAAACATTATTGCCAAAAATATTAATAAAATGGCAATTTTTATTTAAATGAGTGAAAATATGAAAACGGTAAATAACATCATAAATTTAAATGCAATGACTAATATTATAGTGTAATTAAAAGTTGTGCTACCTTCCACTGTCGTTTATTGATTTCCCGTTTTTTTTTTTTCTTTCCCAAAACTGATGTGTTTAGGGGGCCACACAGGAGGGTGACTACAACAATGAGGAATGATTTGTGTGTATATTTTTAATTATTTTTATTTAGGTAGCGTTTTGGCCAACAAATTTGATTGCTTATTTATCTGGGTATAAAATTAAAAAACATATCTTTACTTTATACAACGTACCTTTACGGTTGTATTTATAATGTACATAATACAATTATGCTTCAAAGATAAAGTTTCATAATTTTTTTTTTTAATCAATATACGATAAAAAAAATAATTAAGCGTGCCATATGTAGCCTGCAAGAGTTTTTTCTACGACTTGCTGATTACACAGAATAAATGTTTTTATTTTTGATCCAAAATTGTTTTCTTAATTGGGATTAATTAATCATTTTGTATAAAAGAATGTGCGTTTACTATGCAAAAGAAGCCCTGTTTGTTATTCCTGGAGCATACATTGCCATTAATTTATAAATATTTTCCCAAGTACCAGCACATATGAAAGTTAACTAGTTAATTGCATCCTGATCAATGCTACAAATCTGGATTTTCTCTCATTCGAAACGCTGCTTGCACTTGAAATAACACTTGGAAAGCGTCAAGATTTTAGATGCAGTTGATTAATTTTCGTTCAGTGATATTTTCTTGAAAGCAAGTGGTGTAGGAAAAATCAAAGCAGCTGACGTTAAACACATTCTTCGCGAGGAAATCAAGTATTCACAATAAATAAATGTGCTTTGCATATAAAATTAAATGGAACTTCTTTGTCTTTATTATTTAAATGATTCATGTCTATTATTGTGTGTTTTTTTGCTCCTGAGTTACTTAATAAAGAAAAAGAATGAAAAATAATAAGAGAAAGGAAATGAAAAAAATTAAATTTTCTACTCTTTATCATATTGCTGGATAAATCGCGCAATCGGATGTATCACTTATTTTGCTTGTCTTCGACAAACCCGATATATCGAGGGGCTACTGTACTAGTTTAAAATTGAAGCAATGATAAAAAAAAATTCCTCATTTTCAATTCATATGTTTCTTTTGCTAACAGTCTTTTGCTTCACATGTTACAAATATTGAAATTAGGGAAAATCCTGATATTCAAATATCCTAATTTGAAAAAAAAAATAATAATTTAATTTGGACTAATCCACTAGTTTTTTCTTTTGATAACTTCATTTTAACGAAACAAGAAAAGTACAAGTACCCAACATTCAATTTAGTTCTTTTTTAATAATCCTTTAAGATCACCAGGCGGCACCAAACTGATTAATTCGCATTGGTTGAAGGAAAAAGTTGGTAGAGTGTATTACGCACAAGTGCGTATCTACTTTACTCTTCCCATCACTCTACACTACCAAGTGTGTTAACACGGGAACTTTGACTCGTCTTGGAAATCTCCCCGTGTGAATAGGGTTACATGCGCTATTTACTTCATTCTTCCCACTACTCTCCACTACCAAGTGCGTTTACACGGGAAGAGTGACCAACGATTTGCTCCGCAACTCTCCTCATGTAGACTGGGTTTTAGTCCTTTGAAATCGGTAGAAAATAATTTCATACGCTAAAGCCCTGTTTACTCGAGGAGAGTTCCAGGGCGAGTCTTCCAACGCATTTAGTAGTGTAGAGTGGAGAAATATGGGAAATTCTATCTGCGCATGTATCCCTGTTTCCACGGGGAAAGTTCCTGGGCGAGTGATAGGTAAAGTTCCCGTATGAACACGCTTAGTAGTGGAGAGTGGGAAGAGTAAAGCAGATACACACATGTGCGTATTACACTCTACCAACTTTTTCCTTCAACTAATCCGCATCACCCAGTTTGGTGCCATCTGGTGATCTTAAATGATTACAAAAATGAACTAAATTGATTCTTGGGTACTTGTACTTTTCTTGTTTCGTTAAAATGAAGTCAAAAGAAAAAACTAATTAATTAATCCAAATTTATTATGCTTAGGAAGTTTAGATATCAGGATTTACCCTAATTTCAAAATTTGTAACATGGTGACAAGCGGTGAAAGCAAAAAATTGTTGCGTGGTGTGGAATATCGCAATACTTTTAATTACACTATAATATTGGTCATTGCATTAAATTGTATGGTGTTATTTACCACTTTTATACTTTCATTCATTTAAATAAAAATGGCCACTTAGACGATATTTTTGCCAATAATTTTGTCATGGGCCTGCCAAGATGACAAAATTGGTAATGTTATTGGATAGACATTACATTGTCCTTTGTTGTGCATGAAATAGAAAAAATCAATAGTTGATGAGCGATGCTCAAGGACATTCGTTTTTCAACTTTTTACGCTTTTATCGTATTTTTACAGAAATTTCGAAGTTAGATTAGAACACCTTAAGAGGCATTAGCACAGAGATTTTAATCAAACTCGTTACAGCGGTTTTTTAGCAATTGCTGAAAAACGTGATTTTTCATGATTTCAACCTTATGAGCATGCGCGATTTTGACGAAATCCATAATTATAGGTAGCCAACACTAACCCGCACACAAAACTTGAACATCGCAGGTCAATTTGTTCGAGAGTTATGCTGATCACGTACCCACAGACATTCTAAACCACTTTTTTGAAATCATGGTGTTTCAAAACGTGAAGAAATGCAAAAAAAAAAAAAAATCGCATTTTTTGTTGACTGAATGCGATACTGTCATCACCCTATATAAACATATGGGTAATTGAAAGAAAAACAAAAAGAAATGTAAAATAGTGCTTCTTGGAAAAAATATCAAACCTAATAAAAAAAAAAAACGTTATTTAATTTAATTTATTTTCAATAAAGTTATCCCACCTTCAACTTTTTGGAGCTGTTGCCTGCTTTGAATTTTCATTGCCCAAGGGCAACACAAGGGCCAACTTTTTGGACTTAGTGTTTTTATAGTGTTATATTATCATGCCTTGTTTTAATAACTGTTTAACATTCTCTCGCTACCATTGTACTTATTGATTCATGAAGGAATTAAAAATGGACACAAATAACTTATTTTCGTATAGTGTACTATTAAATGATAATTTAAATAACAAGTGGTTATGCTAAATTTTAAAACATAGACAAGCAGGAGGGTTCATATTTCCACTGCTTTAGGCCTAAACGAAAGAAATTAGATCATTTCTTTTATTCACAAGTTAAAAAACGCAACCGAAATTCAGTAGATAATCCAAAACACACTTTTTCAAGGTGAATAAATGCTTCAAAAGTATCTTGTCAGTGGTTCCTTCATCACAACAAATGCAACAAATTGGTTGCACACCAATATTTTGATATAGTGCCTTTCTTAGTACTTTTTGAAGTGTAGGAAGTATTAATATTTCAACTACTATTGATATTTCAACAGGAAAAGATATTAATAAATATGCTTTGTCCAAAAAGCATTGTTAAGTATTGCCTAGAAAACAATTGTAAATCGGAGGTCTGGCAACACTGATTGCCGTGTTCCTCTACCCGCTAAACTGCGCATAAGGCAAAAGTTGAAGCTCCGCCCCGATTTAGTCTACCCGTGTAAACCAGGCTTAAGCAATACTGATATCCAAACATTTCACACTATTATTTAGCCAGACATACATACAAGGTGAGACAGAAAAGTAAGGTGACTAATGTCATAATAATCACTGTATTATATATTTGCAGATAAATACATCACTGTCCTTCAAAGAAGTTCCCGCCGTCTACAATTCACTTCTGACAACGTTCATACAAGTTCTTGAAACTTCTGAAAAAGTCCTCCTTTGAGACTGTCTTGATTTCCTTGGTAACAGCAGCTTGAATGTCTGAGATGCTTGAAAATCGGTTTCCCTTCAGTGCCAATTTCAGTTGAGGATAGAGGGAAAAATCTGCTGGCGCTTGATCAGGGGAATAAGGAGAGTGTAATACTTTAACTGAAATAGGCACTGAAGGGAAACCGATCTTCAAGCATCTCAAACATTCAACCTGCTGTTACCAAGGAACTGAAGACAGTCTCAAAGGAGGACTTTTTCAGAAGTTTCAAAAACTTGTATGAACGTTGTCAGAAGTGTATTGTATACGGCGGGAACTACTTTGAAGGACAGTGATGTATTTATCTGCAAATATATAATACAGTGATTATTATGACATCAGTCACCTTGTAGAATTGATGCAAATGAAATGAAACATTCTTGTGATATTGCATTGTGAAATAACCGATAGAAAAGGAAGCCCTTGCTTTTAATTCAATTGGTGTCATGGCTAGAACTTTCAACTTATTTCGGAGTATTTTGATCTGTATTCCCTTGGTACAATCAATTTTTCAATAGATGGCAGCTGAAAGCACATTTTAAAGGTATTTTTACTTTATTCTATTCAATAATGTTAATTCCCACTTATATATGATCACGAATTAAATGGTACGCACACGAAATTTTGAATTTGGAGAACCCCAAGCGACTAACAAAAGGTTCTAACCAAGAGTGAAATTACTCTTTAAGTACTGAAATACATTTTATTTACTCACCGGTTCTAAAAATATCAGAAGTTTTATTTTGAGTGTTTTTAAGGCGTATATTTATATCAAATGTGAGTATGAACATTTTTTAACAAGATGCACATCTCTAAAATTAAAATGTACTAGAATGCGTAAACTATAAAACAGTTCTCAAATTCTAACTATAATATAGTCGACGAATTGATTAAAGTAATGGACAAATCCGAATAAACAACAAGCAGTTCTCGATGTGTGAGTAGACGCGGGGTGAAGCTTCCCTCACTTTTTAAGAAAACACCCCTAACACTCCCCTAAACATCCCCCTACTTTTCAAAACACTCTCAATCCGTCTAAAAACTACCAAAGAAAAATTGCATTAACCTTTGAATGAGAAGAAGTGATTTAAGATTTTCAAATGTAAAAAGCACCAACTATTTATGGTATATATATATTAGGGTGATTCAAAAATAGGGGCAAGATTTCAAACATTGAAATTTAACTGGGGCACCGGCTAATTTTGTTCTCCCACCAAAAAAAAAAATAAGTAGTGCTGAATTTGATGAAAATTGGACAATATTTAGTGGTGGCGCAGTCAGTTTGAATTTTAAGACAGTTAAGTGAAAGTTCATCAGTAATCGCTTGCATCACTTTCCTAATAAAGTACTTTTCTGAGGTCTGGAAACCTTCTTTCCACATCGTTCACTCTCCTAATGTCCCAAAAATATTTTTCTTTAATTAGGTACTTGTTTTTTCTTGCCATTTCTCTGGGTTGGTGAGAAGGAATTCTTTTTAATGCCCATTACATCATAGAACCTCAGTGGGTTTGAACGGAAAAATTGTAAGCTTTACTGGGGGTTTGTAGTGAGAGTTAATTTCTTAGTAACGCTCTCTAAATATCATTGTAAAGTGCCGTAATAATATTGTATGTGGTTTTTGTAGCGGTATTCCTTTAAAAAAGTGAGAAAAACAAGTTCCTCTCCGAGATACCAAAGTTGAGAAAGAACCTTTTGATTGAAACATTAGAAATACCTTCAATGATGTTCCCGTGGTTTTAAGCTTCTTCACGGTAACCAAGTTGTTAATAGGAGCAGCAATTGGAAAAGTGGCAAGAAAAAAAGAACTTCAAGTAGATGCAGGAAATAAATATAGCTAGGCTCTTAGTACTTTTCTGCTTTCTTAGTAAGTCTGAATTGCCCCTTGAATATCCATATCTTGATAGCCTGTATGGCTTTTTCCTTCCATCTTGCCCAGTGAAGTTCACCTGGATCCATAAAATGTACCTGTACGTCAAGAGAAGAGCTACCCAAGAAAATTGATACCAATTCCAAGAGCTCCAAGTAATTGTTGAGAGGGAGAGGAACATTTTTCTAGCTAACGCAATGATGTCATCCTTTCAGTCTGCTACATATTGAACAGTGAATGCATTGTATTTTTTCTTGCTAATGAATTTCCACATCGATTTAAAGCACTTAAAAAGAAAAGTGTCAGGTCTAGAAGAAACTTCATGTTGTGAATACCATCTAACATAATTTTGCAGCCTGCATGCTTGATACAGAAAGTTCTTGACCAAGTTTGTTCAATTAGAATGCAATGTTTCGAGAGTTAGAGCGATGAGGACCGAATTGCTGTATGTGTAGATGATGTGTCACTGACAATTAGTTCGTCAAGGGCGGTTGAGCTAGCCAATGCCTCTGCTGTGAAAATAGAGTTGATATTATTGATTCTGAAGGTAAAATTCCTGTTTTTAAATTAAGGTTTTTTTTAATTATGCATGCTTGGTGTTGCCACTTTTGGTTTTCTGGCATATTCTGCATACTTTAGACATCAGTTCCAAATCAAGCACTTTTCTTGTGTTAATAGATATTACCGACACACATCCGTTCAACGATCCTGGGCAGCACAGAACAGAAAATACATTTTGAAGAATTTTCAAATTTATAATTCGGTTGCCACATAAATCTTCAGCAGAATCTACAGGAAATGAATCTGGTCCAATCGATCCAATTTTGGATTCAGTGGAAGTTGTGATCTTGTGATGCTGTTCTGCAAATTACTTTTACTGTGCTGATTTCCAGCGAACTTTCACCGACCAAACGGTATAGTGATTAGCGTGCTAGCTTCTAGACCGCGAGGTTGTGGGTTCGAGTCCCATGTTAGGCATGGGTGTTTGTAAATGTATGTTGGCTTGTCTAATGACGAATGTTTCGGCTCAATATAGCCCTCGTGTTTCTGACGGCGCCAGATAATCTGAAAACAACCAACCAGCAAACTTTCGTTTGCGTGACTTGCTTTTATTTTTAGAATTACCCATGCCTAATTATGATAAAATTAAAGGCAAAATATTTTTAAATTATAAATGCAATGAATTCTATAGCAAAAATAAGAAAAAATTTGATAATAATATAAAAAACTAGCTCTAAGATCAACTCAAAAACATAAACAACGTGTGTTTGTATTCAAATGAAACTCTCATTGCAAGATACTTTTATAGAAAAAAGGTGTTGCCATTCGGTTTAAAATATTCAAAAGTTAATTTAGAGATAAAAAAAATAGAGGATTAAGTAGCAAAAATTAATTAATATGGATTAAAAAATGCTTTGAAACAAGAACTTCCGGTTAATTTTTGCTAAAGTGAATGTTTTTTAAACAGCTGTAAGTTTGTTTTCATTTAAAAAGGAATCAAAACAATTACCAATTTAGAAAGCTGAGATTTGAGGAATACTTATAGCATCATAAAAATAAAATGTGTATTTTGTATGAAATTCATGTTTTCAACGTTGTCGGAAACTTTAAGCGATTTTGACGCATCAGTGGCAATTCTAGTAGTACCGGAGTGGAGGGAGTTTAGGTATTCCCGAAATCAGGAGATAATTTCACAGTCAGCCATATCTCTGTTTTGGAAATGAAAATCGTCAGTAGAAATTTTGTAGGGAATCAAGGATCTAGATACCGAAAGTGGATAAGTGAGTCGATGTCGTTGTCTTCCAGATATTTAACAAAGTCAAGTCCTACTGGTTGGCTGATTAGAGCAGGGTTCGCTTCTTGATGTGAAAAGTGCATGTCTATGAAGGGGGAGAATGAGGAGAGAGGTGTTTAATCCAGAATTTAAAGGCAACTTTTTTCAAAGTGGTTTCTATCTTATTTTGTTTGAAGATCTCTCGGAGCATCTCATTCGGAGTCGACTTGGGGAACCTCATGGCAATTCTAGTAGCCGTTGTTTGAATGACCTCAGTGGACTGTATGGAGTATTTCGAGAGAAGTGGTAATAAAACACTATTATAGGTAAAAATGCTGGTAATGGAAACATTAACCATCTTGAGTGGTTGAATTGATCGGGCGCCGTATGATTTGTTGGAGATGACTTTTAACAGGTTAATATTTTCTTTAGGGCCTGCATATGTTTGTTTAGTTCCCATTCTTTCAGAAAAGAACTCTTAAAAATTTGATCTCGTCAACCCAGTCAAAAATTTTTCCATTCATTCCAAGGTTAAAACTATCCCATATTTTCCTTCTGGTAAAATTGATAACTTGGCCTCTGTAAGTTTCCAATAGTTGGACTTTTTAAAGACCGACTAAAGGGTATCTTCAAGTTGCTTTTTAGTGAAAGAAATAGATGGGCTTCTGCAGAAAATAAAAATATCTGCATAAATTAAAATGTCTACACCTTAGGGGGCAGTTTCAAATATATCATGCATATAGATGGTAAATAACGTTGGTGATAAAACGCACCCCTGGGGAGTTCCTTTCGTTCCGACAAATTCATCTGAGATGTAATTTCGTCATTTGGTTTTTATGGTACGATCATGTTGCAAATTGAAAATCTACCTTGCAGTGCAGCCAGTGCTTCCACAGAGGAGAAGTTTTTGGATCTCTCCATTCGTGCTAACAGAATCATATGCGGACCTGAAATCCAAGGATACTCCGACGATATATTCCTTGTTTTATTGGGCTTTGAAATCTCGTTAGAACTAGAACCACCTGATATTCATGGAACGGGAGGAAACCCAGGTGAAAACGGTTCCGAGAGTTACTCTTAACCAGGATATTGATAATTCTTTAGCCCTGTTTACACGGGGAGAGTTCCGGGGCGAGTCTGCCCGTGTAAACGCTCTTGGTCAGGCCCATGCTGGACCCCTTGTTAAGGCGGTGGATGGCCTTGACCAGAGGGCTCCAGCACTATGCAGGGGTAGGACTACCGGGGGGGGGGGTATGAAATATAATAACTAAAGTATTAATCGCACATGACGCTGGGCTCAATATGCTTTTCTGGCAGCAGGTCACGGTACGAACGGACCGTCACACACATATCGTACCGGTATTTGTCAAACGAAACGACCATGTATTGTTTGCTAAATTCTCATTTGTGTGTTGTTCATTTGATCCATTTCAAATATTTGCAATGTCTTAGGGCAAAATAAAAGACAAAGTAGTAATTGAAATATAATATGTGTAATTTTGATAAACTAACACACATAGAAAATTAAGACGAGACAATTTTACATTACATACATTTCAGAAAAAATTACTAGCATTTACTGCTTAATTTCTTAAGGAAAGTAACAAAAACAAATATGTTCACAAATATAATGTTCTTTGATTGAATTTACAAACTAAACCTGAAGAAGTCTTTTTTAATTCGAAGCTGGAGTGGCAAATATAATCAATAACGGTGTCTGGATCTATGGAGTTCAAAATATCAGCTTCTGCGTGCGTTAACAGTAAAGATTCTAAATTTTCGTTTGTCAAAGACTATCTCAATCTGTTTTAATAAGTTTCAATTTATAAAATGCTCGTTCGTAAGAAACTTGAGTCAATGGGATGGTTAGAAGAAATTTATATACTTTTGAAAGTTCTGGGTATTGTAAACAGTACATGTTATATTCTAATATAATTTTATATGCACACTTGATACAACTGTTGCATGATGCCGACGCTTTATACTGGATCTCGTGGTCTTCATCATCTTCTTGATCTTTGTCATCATCACTGTATTCATCGATTTTCTCGTCTGAGACATCTTCATACTCATAGTCAGCGTTCATACTTGCATTTGAAATCTGGGGTCATACATTCACGAATCTAAATATTTTTGGAATTTTAAGACTACGAGGTTAAAATTGTGAATTCAACAGAATTAATGATGAGATAATCTGTCATTTAATTTATTTTCTATACACACCGGTAATTTTTTTTTATTAAAAAAAATTCTCCGTGAATCATTTAACTCTTTTTGATTTCGAAACGTATCAAAAATTGCAATTTCTTCTTTTAAAATTTTATTTTGTTAATTTCAAATTTAATTGCATATGAAAGAACATATATATATATATATATATATATATATATATATATAATATATATATATATATTATATATACATATTTTTTTTTCATGCGATACTTAATTAAATGAATATTACGTTGTGTGTAAAGTATAAACAATAATTCGTCTAAAATATTGTACGACAATCTTTAGTGAAACATTGTTGTTATACAGTTTAGTTTTAAACACTTTGTCTTTTAATATTACGACGTGTTTTTACACTTAGTTAAACAGCAAATGAAATTGCTTTAACTTAAAATAGAATGAGCAACTTCTAAGTACTTGAAAAGCAGTGTAAAACACAATTACATTACGTTGCTTTTCTTTTAAACTTAGTACGAAGTATAGTCATTAATTCCATCCTTGACATATTTTCTGAACTAAATGTAACACAACCTAATTGAGTTAGTTATCTAAGGATCTTTTAACTACCTCTCAATTTTGAAATGCCAATATTAATTTATTCAATCATAATGTCCATTCAATTTTTATAGGATACAACAAAAAAAATTTACTGGAAGCTTATTTTATGCAAATTGTGTACATAGCTTGGTATAAAATTATTCATTGTATTTCTTCACACGTTTCTTTGTATAAAATTGTTTAACTATATTTAGAATTCATACGAAACTTTGCTTTTTAGTCTATAAACATCATATTTGTTTTGTTAACACTGAAAATGATTAGCAACAAAAAAGAACTAAACTAATAGAAAAGGTTGAACAGGAAATTTGAGACGATTTTGTCTCTGGAGATCACAAAGACTTTTATTAACCCTCTAGCTGCACATCTCTCAGTCAACGTAGAAGTAGCAAAATTGGCGCGATTTCCGATAGAATGCATTTTTTGCCGTCTATTTGACTGTGTCTTTCCCCGTTCATGGTTTCATTTTTGGCTTTTCTGTGATATTTAATTGTTTATTGAAATCTGGGTTAACAGATGGCGTTCGATGTCCACATTTCTGCGAAATCTTCAAGCATTTTGCACGCTCTTTTCAAAGATGTCTAAGAGTAGACCCCCTGGACCCTAATCAATTCCATCTATAGGGCTTTGTCAAAAAAATATTAGGCTTGTCTTCATATTTTGACTCTTCCGGATGATTTAAAAAAAGTCAACTAGTCTTTCATTGCCATACTACTAAAATATAAGTTCCGGCCCCACTGCGATTGCAGTTGATACTTTTTGAATGCATCTTTTTATTTTTAACTTGCGTCTTGTTGACATAATTTTCCCGAGTAATTTTGCTTACATATAAACAGCGATAGTAGAATACGTATCCAGCAATTCTACTCGTGAAATCTGCAAAAGTCGGAGAGTTAAGACAAGCTCCTTTAACTCTCACCGTTTTAGTCTACCCGTGTAAACTTGGTTGGTGATTCTCTCAAATATCTTACTCGGGTAAGGCTGATAGGTTAGCTCTTTCGGTTTGCCTTTTTTATGGATTGGAATAACTAAGCTATTCGAGATGAAAAGAAAATGTACTTGAATATTTCTTTTTTAATGGAGTCTACGTTAAGATTCTTAATAATTCTTGCTGAGAGGCCATCTTCCTTCGGAGAGGAAATCTTGGCTCTTTTTATTGCTGTTTGAATTTATTTAAATACGATGGTATGATTATGAGAACTACAGTGGGTAAAAAAAGTCTCCTTACGAAAGCCAAATTTACAAATAATTAGCATAATTTATAACATTTTATTTCATATCCTCAATAACTACTGAAATATGTTTAATTTGATTCTTTAAAATAAGTTTATAATAAATGTGTGATTTTACTAAACGCATGAAGTATTTAAATTGAAATATTTAGGAGCTGTTGCTAAGGGCCATGCAAAAAAAGTTTCCGTACGCCATACGAAAATTAATTCTGGCGTTTTTCACAATAAACTTGAAGTAAATTTTCAATACTGAAGTATACGCAAGTGTCATGAAGACATGATAGCCACAATTGTTAAATTTTAACTTGTTGCTGATTGTCTTAAAATGGAGTTCCTAAACCTATTCTTGAGTTGGTGATGCAGTTAGGAAATGTTGGATTATGTATAAAAAAAATTGGGAAAATCTTTAATGAATTGAAATCTAGTACAATATAATATTGAAAGACACCGATGTGCTTCAAATTTTTGAGGATAGAGATCGTTCATGAAAATTTTCAAAGCTAAAACGCTTGCATAAAAGAAATATCCTATAAAAAGGTTCAATACAATCCGCGAATAAATGCACCTGAAGTCGCACAAGGCTTAAGAATTGTTAAAAAACACTGAAGACAATTCCCAAGTGACAATTTATGTGCACTGGTTAAGACGTTTTGCGTTGGAATTTCAAGATGCACGTACCTATGCTTATTTCCTTCTATATAACGTAAATTGCCTATACCAGCAGCTCCATACACCCCCACACCATAACTTCTCCTCCACCGTGTTTGACAGTTCCACTTAAATTATAAGTTAACATTTGATGATTTCGTTTTCTCATGACCGTAACTCGATTATATGACCCTTGGATATTTAATTTTAATTGATCACTAAAAAGGACTTTGCAAAGTTGATGCGCTTTTTCTGTTACAGGTAGTTATATAAGGCTTCTTACGGGCTGCAAGTGTATTCAAACCCGTTATTTTAATAACATTTCTTACCGTTTGAAATGTCACTTCAATTTTTTTTTTTTTTTTTTTTTTTCAATTTTTAAGCCATGTGTGACTTAAAGTGCACTTATTCGCAGAATATCTTGAACCTTACTATAGGATATTTCTTTTATGCAAGCGTTTTAGCTTTGAAAATTTTCCTGATCGATCTCTATCCTCAAAAATTTGAAGCACAACGGTGTCTTTCAATAATATATTGTATTAGACTTCAATTTATTAAAGATTTCGCCAATTTTTTTCATAGCTAATCCAATATTTCATAACTGAATCACCAACTCACGAATAGATTTAGGAACTCCATTTTAAGACAATCATCTTCAAGCTAAAATTAAACAATTGCTGCTATTATGTCTTCTTGACACTTGCGTACACTTCAGTATTGAAAATTTACTGCAAGTCTGTTGTGGAAGACGTCAGAATTAATTTTCACATGGCGTGCGGAAACTTTATTTGCATGGCACTTAGCAACATCTCCTAAATATTTCAATTTAAATACTTGCTGCGTTTTGTAAAAACACACATTTAGGATAAACTTACTTTAAAGAATCAAATTAAACATATTTCAGTAGCTACTGAAGATATGAAGCAAAAGATTAGAAATATTTGCTAATTTCTTTGTAACTTTGGCTTCCGTACGGAGACTTTTTTTACCCACTGTATATCCAGGAACATAAAAGTCGAGATGTATCGGTTCATGTGTATCGGATAGGCTAAAATGGTTTCCAAAAGATTTGCCTTGTTCTTCAGCTGAGTATGATAGGCCCATGGGAGGTATTAACCCACTGACGGTTCAAGGAGTGGGCGAAATTCTACAATTCTACCCTGCAATTATTTTAAAATTATAGTTGTAATTCAAATATATAACTTTTTAAAATTATTTTTTATTAATTTATTTTAGATAGGTTATAAACTATCATCCTAAAAAAAAATATTTAATTTAAATTTTATTTATAAATTTACAAATGTTGTGTATTGTTGGAAAAACTGAGGATCAAATGGTGCATATATACGTGCATGACCGCCAGTGGGTTAAGGGGGAACACATTTCCATAAAAAAAATCATCTTGATTGAACAAGAAAAAAAATTCCGTGTTAACTTTCTAAAGCATAATTACGAGTGCAAAGGGTTAAACGTGTTAGCAGCAGGTACCAAGTCTAATTCAAACAATATACAATTTCCATTAAAAACGGTTGGTAAGAAAATTTGCCAATCGACATCTGAATTTTTGTCTTTGCTAATAAAATGAGATTGTGGTTCCACTTACTGTATTTTAAAAATCATAAAAATAATTTGTTCAAATATCTTAAAAATCCAAAACATCCTTTAAATAATGTAAATAAACAAGACATAGGATAAAAATTTATTGTTTTTAACTATTTCAAAGTAGCCTTTAATGGGTTAAGGGCTTCAAAGGGTAATTAACTCACTCTTCGTCATTTCATCCAGCTGAATCTTGGCAAATAGACTCATTGTAAATAGCAATGTATTCAATCAAGTTTCGGATGTAAAAAAAAAGAAGTTAGTAAATAGTTCAGAATGAATATTTTGTGCCTAATGGTTGAAAACATGATCAATGTTCTAGAAGTTGTAATTGCGCTATAAAATTGGCAACGCATACAAAGAATTTATATTAAAAATTCCTTTTTTTATGAGTGACATTATTTTGTACTTGTTGATCAGAATTTTGTAACAAATTTACTTTCTATTTTTTCCCTCTTTTTCCTTTAATCAGCTTTTGTACTGGAAACTGACTCCACTAATTTCACTCAATATTTCATTCAAGTGCGATTCCGAACTAGAAATTTCTTTTTATAGCACATTTGCTCATTCAATACTTTGGCACTTATAGCATCTTTTTGCACTCTTTCAAAATATTGAGCCGATCTTTGTATGGAAAATCGTATTTTTTTCAACTTTTTTTACACTGTACAGTTTTAAATTCAATTTGACTTATTTTTATTATATACTTTTCTGACCAGTTATCTACCTGTATTTAAAACAGGTTTGTTTTCACAGTGAGCTTCTTAATCGTCTGAATGTGTCGTGTTTTAAACATTGTATTTTTGTTTTCGATCGACGATTTGTTTTCGGTTGCTCCGATCAAACCTACTGGTTGGCCGGCGATCGATAAAGTTAATCACTTAACAGTGCCTTCTTAGACAATCCAACCATCAGAGAATCATAGTTTGTCTTCTAATCAATTGATAATTCTTTATGGTACTCTATAAGTGATTGAATTTAAGTTTTGAAGGCAGTTTTTTTTTTAGATATGTAATTAAAATACTAAAAATTCGTTTAATTTAGTATATGAAAGGATTCGATTCCCAGAATATCGACAGTGCAAACTATTATAAATGAATAAACTGAATTGATCTTCTAGAGTAATTTTCGGGATTCCTGGTGTTTCGCACATTCGAGAAGCATATAACAGAAAAACCTTTTTTACATATCTTGCGTAATATTTTTATTAGGTATGTATTTTAAACTGTAAGACATTTTGATACTTTGTTTTCCGCTACAATTTGGGTTGAGTAATTTAAAACAATATTCCTAAAAAAAAACGTCAATTTATATCCACAGGAGGGATACGGTCCCATCAATTACTAAAAGCTGCAACTTGATTACTGAAACAAATTTGGGGTAAATGATATAGGCGCTAACCCCATGGTAAAATGGCACTTTAAAATGTTTTGTATATACCGATCGGTACATGAAAAGTATGGTTCGGTACTTAATAAGTATGGTGATAAAATAAAAAGTTGAGAATTTAAAAGTTATTTTATTATAAAACATAAGTAAAATGACTAGATTGAACCCTGGAAGTATCAAAAAAAGACAATCAAGTCACTCTTCAAGAGACAACATGGCTCTAAGTATTAAATGTATAGGTGGCAGGCTAATTTGCATAACAAACGCACTACATCGAACTACGGCAGTCTGCTTTGGTAGATCAAAGGCATGTGTATTTTCTGAAAACTTTGACAAAATGCACCACACTCAGTAGACGATATACGAAGGAGAATCATAACATCAATCAGTGCCTTTAAAAAGTTGGTTGATTAAAATTGTTACAATTCACATTTTAGTTTGCTAGAGACAGTTGCTATTTATGTTTGATCTCTTCTTCGTATTTATAAAACGTCCGCTGAGAGTAAAAACTGCAAGTTGTCAAAAAATACAAAAGTGCTCATTCAACATGGGGCATATATCATTTATCCCAAATTAATTTCAGTGATCAAGTTGCAGCTTTTATTAATTGATGGATATAATAATATAACCCATAAAAATGAAGTTTTTAAAAAATCTTTTATATGCATTACCAATCTTTATATTCATTAACACAGCTCCGATATCAAAAACATTTCTATCAGCAAAATGTGCGGCAAACTAAGCTTCAAAATTTATTTATTAAAATGAACGTGAATTTATGCATTCACATTCAAACATCTTTTATTTATTCTGATTAAATAATTTTTTTATTTCTTTTAAAAAAAAAAAAAAAATTGCAACAGGAAAGAGTTTCTTTAATGGTCGGTTCAATGTTATTTTACCGCGATTGGATGACGAAAAGTTGGTCTATTAGTATTCCGTAAAAGCATTTTTAGTGACATTTACAGCCTCAAAATGTGATACAATGCATTGCCATCGACATCGAATATATCTGCCAAGTTTCAGCCCTATTGGATGGCGGCAAGGGCTTCCACATATTTGACCGCCATCTACAAACATACCCACCCACAAACATGCATACACAGAAAATCGAAGTTAACATACATTGCGATGCAAAAGTTTAGGCAATGAACAAATTCACACAAATTTCAAAATAAATGTAATCAATTTTCGTAACACAGCTTCAGTATAATATGCAATGCATACTTTGCAATATTTATAATTCTAAAAGTTAATTGTGCTTATTGAAAGTTATTAATTGGTAACAAAACAAATTTACATTGTCTCAAAAGTTTCGACAAAAATGAAGTGAAATTAAATAAAAATAATCATGATTTCAAACTTATAATTTTGGATCCATTCTTGTTGATTAGTTCATAAGTATGAATTCCATCGAAGAAACTAAATTTTGTATGGTTCGATTTGGTACCAAATCTCCTATATGGATCTCTTGGGTTCATTTATAGAAGATTATTGTCTAAAATTGCTATAACATGATGCTCTCAAGATTTTCTACTGTGCTATACGCTGGCCAGTCGAGAACTTTGAAATTCTGAGAATTCAGTCAGGCATTTGTATTGTCTACAGTCAGTGGCGGCTGGTGCAGGGGGCCAGGGGGGGCCCGGGCCCCCTCACTTTTTTTGGTCGTTTCCCTCTATCTTTTTTTTTTTTTTTTTTTAAATAAATTTTGTAGTTATTAGTTAATATACTGATTTAACTGGTTTTTTAATCTTGAAACTGTTCACTTTCACTCAACTAATAAATGTCCTTATGGATGGATATTTAAGTCGCCTGATCGAGCTTCTTTTTCTTTGCCCGTAGAAGAAACGGAATGGAAAAAAGACGGGGGGGGGGGGGGGACTGATTTTCGCCACCTGCAATATCCTGCGAGTCTGTACCCCTTGTGTGGTTCTCAAATTACAAAATTCCCGAGTTTCGTGCTTTGACACGGTTTTCTGATCTATGAGTAGGAGGCAGGCTCGTAGCCAAGGGTTAGGATAAGGAGATCCCCAACCGAAATAAAAGTTAATCTCATTAGATCAAAGACCCAATATTAATGTTACGCATCGATATTTTTTATTTTGTTACTAGGCTCATAAAGTTTAATGCTGTAAGTCACACTAGAATTTATTGCTGAAAGAATGGATTTGAAATCCCCAACTACGATATCTTTATGCACATCTGTGTTTGAAAAAATAAGTTGAATGAAAGTAAATAATTTATTTCACACAAAAAATAGGATGGTCTTGTGGAAAGAGAGAAGACCTCACTCTAAAGAAGAATCCTTTTGTTTCTGAAAACTGAAAGTGTTATTTTGAAAGTAATTTCCAATGTAGCTGTAACTGACTATTCAAATTTTTCTACAAATCTGGTCGAAAAGAGTGAGTAAAATTTTTACATCAGATAGCATTGTGCAATCTTCCTCTTGATGAGATGCCAATTTGTTTTACTGTAATAGCGTTAGGATGCCCCTTAAAATTTATTTGATATAAAAAATAACGCACGTAAATAAATTACAAAAATAAAAGCCTAATTCATAATTAAAAAAAAAAAAAAAACTTGATTAATCGTACTGTAGTATTATTGCAATTCCATAGAATATTATAAGAACCCACAATTCCGATTAAAACTCTAACTTGCCCTCTTCAAAGGATGTTAGTTTCCCTAGACTGTGCTTGGGGGAACAAAATGTCCCCCTAATTTGGACGACCTTGAATTTGAAACCTAAAGAGATAAGACAGAAAATTCTATAATGTGACGAGTAAGGCCCCCTATATTAGGTGAGCCGGCTCGAACGCCATTTTGTGTCTAAAGGTTGGCTCAGCTTGGCGCTGTACCATTGAAAGCAATATAAAACTTCGTCAACTTCCATTGCACGGTATTTAAAATTAAGCTGAGAATTTTCAGAAAAACTGCTTGGAATACTTGTATATCCCTTTCCTATAATGTGTAAAATCGTAGAAGTTGTATTTTACACTCATTATGTCGTATTTAAACAAGATATTGCTGAAGTGGGTTTCAATTTTGGAGAGTTAGCTCTACTTGGCGACTTAAAAATGAATATGTTTTGATTTTCCCTATCGTTAGTGGATTTTCGGCGTTGACGATATAGTTCTCTTTTGTTAATTTTATTGCTTGTATTCACAGCTTTTTTTTTAAAAAAAACTATTTTTTACCGGATATGACATAAAAATGAATTATATTAACACGATTTTTTTGTCAAGAAATTAGGAAAACCTTTTTAATTATTTAGCAGTTTCTTTTAAATCAAATTTTCCAATACTGCTTCATAGTGTTTGCTTTTATCTTATTTGATACATTTTTGAAAACCAACAAATATTAATTACTTCAAAACTATATTTCATGAAACCCATATTTTAAATATTTTAAAGATGTTTCAAAATTTTATTTCTTAATTTAACCAGCACAGTTTCTTTATGAAAAAGGTAAATATGGTTCAGATAAGGACCTTTTCTTCAAATAGGCCCTTCATCATGTTTAGAATTTGGAAAATTCCTTATCTATAATTTTGCTGTATATAGCCTTTATATGAAAATGTTGTATATATATGAAAATAATAAGTTTTAGGATGTTTTTTAAATTCATATTTCCTACATTGAAAATAAAATGCAAATCATCTTTAACAGAGAGGCAATCCACTGATAATTCATTAGAAAACGTTCTGATTACTCAATTTGCTAACTTCATGACTTAATAATTTTACTGCTTCTTAACTTATACAAGTATATATTCAATTTTCCTAATAGCTTTATCTGATGTATTACAGTGAAACCATTGCATATCATTGCACTTTTTAAAATGGATGAAGTGATTTTTATCCATGAATAATATTAAAAAAATCTCATTAGAAAGTGTTACTTCTAATTCAGAGAAATGTTTCAACAACTTCCTTGTGGTGGAGAACAACATTTAACAAGGTATATTAAAATACAATCATAAAGAAACAGAAAGAAAAAAAAGCTCTACCTTAATTGGGGATGGGATTATTTTATATATTATTTAAGTTGAAAAACAATTATAAATTTTTAGCATATTAAATTGCCATTCTTTTTGAAAAAATTACTTTCTTCTAACCTTAATAATAAACAGAAGGTAACCTTCATTCAGAACGTAAATGTCAGACTCGTTCCGAATTGGCAACAAAAGTATTTGGCACGACAGTACTGTTGCAAAACTAATAAAAATAAAAAAGAATAAAAAACTTTTTTATTGTAAACTGCAACATTGCAAAAACTATGATGGTTTAATTTGGAAAACAAGGAAAAGGAATGCTTTCGTGTTTACAATATAAAAATATAGTTCAGTAACACGCAGAAGTTTGCAAAGAACATTGGAATAGGAAAGTGGTATAAGGAAATCAAAATTACTTCAAAATAATAATCAACGCAAAATCATAGACAGTTAATCGTAATAAATATTAAAATATAACTTCCGCTGCATATCAACACTTAGTGATGTGATTCACTTGTCTCGGCGACAATTTTGAATCCATCATTGGCGTCTGTTTGCTTGTGTTGGAAATTGAAATAACCTCCTTTTCTTTTCAAAATCTTTGTATTTAGTCGCACTTGAGCAATTAGAGGACAAACAACAACCCATTTTACAAAAAATATTATAGAAAAACGATCACTTTTTACAAATACCAAACGAGGAAAGCGCACATTCATCCAACTCAAAACCACGTCGAAACATGAATTGCGGCAACCCTTACGACACAAAATGGCGTTCGATCCGGCCTTCCTTTTATAGGGGCTCTAGTGACGAGGGCCATTCCTTCCCTTTCACGTGACATCCTGGTTTTTTGTCATAACATGAGTTTCAAATTACCAAGACACCTCCTGGTCCTGGGATTTGCAAGGAAATGGTCAATTCTTACTTTGAAGTCAGGGATCGGACGTTTATCTTTAGTGTCTTTAACTTGTACGACTGCGAAAGAATTTACACCAATAAATAACAACGGTAAGTTTTTTGTTTTAAATTTTACTCTTTATTTAGTAAAATGTATGAGTTAATAATAGGTTTTTGTTTTGATATCTACTCTTTGTCTCAAAAAATAACTGAGTATTTAAATTTCGTCCAAATAATCAGAAGTGTTGATTTGTCCTACCTCTCCCACTGATATATGATATCGTATGGAATCATTAACGTAACTCTCCGATACGATTAATAGAAGAGTTTCTATAAAGACAACAAAACATTCCTTATAAAAATAAATGGTTTTACTAGAATTGGATTGAAACGACATTTATCCTTTTATTGGGTAGTAAAAATAAAAGAGAGAGGATATAATTTTAGAAAAAATTCTGTAATAAATAAGTAAATGTACAGTACTGAAAAAATTTTTGATTGAAGGATATTCCGTTGCAGTATAACTCTCCCTTAGCTCTTGCGCCAAAAAAATACACAACGAGATATATTTTACTATTCAAAGAATATCAAGTAATTCAATTTAAAACTGTTGAACTGGTCAATATAACAATACCTTCAATTTTGTTTGCAAAATTGTAAATATTGTACTTTCAAAGGTTTTGTCACATTTTATTAACTGTTATATAAACCAAATTTATTTTGCATGAATTAATAATTAAAATATCAGTGACTGAAATATTAGTAGCATTACTGATGACTTTAAAATATATATATATATATATATATATATATATATATATATATATATATATATATATATATATATATATAAAAACTTATTTGCTGTTGTAAGCAAGCATTTTTTTAATAGTTTTTTGTCTTTCATGTATATGTGATTTGTATTTTAATTCTTAAATTCATGTAATATTTAACGAAATTTTTTTTCTGTGCATATGCTGCAGAATTTTTAATCGAGTTATTAGATTTGTATAGTTTGTAACTCGTAAATCTTTATTTTCTTTTTCTTTTGTACAGAATAGTGATTGAGCAATATCGGTTTTTATAGTTTCACATATGTTATGTAATTGGTATTTTGGTTAGTTGGTTTGTACGCTCAAAGACCTATTTTTATGTCCAATGACAGCTAATCAGGCAGGGACCTACAGCTTAACGAAATTTGGTATTTTAATTTACTATTATAATGTCAAACAGAATTTTAAAGCATTGCTTAACTCATTAAGAACCTTATAATTAGGCAGTTTCAAATTCCTACAGTGCTAGCTAAAAGTACTAAAAAAATCTGATCCTATCAGCTTTACTGTGCTTAAAATGATGTGGTATGTTGAAAATATTGATAATTTATCTTACATTAAAATAATTTCAGCTTCAAAGTTGTTGAACTTAAACATTTCGCCCGATCAACATTTTAGCTCATTTTAAAATGTTCTTAAGTATTCTTAATCTAATAAAAATATTAAATATTTATAAAAAAATTTTATTGCATTTTTAATGCGATTAGGTTATATGGAGACAAAAAGTTATGCTCCATACGTCTGTTCTTTTATCTTTGAATCCCGGAATATAATTAAGCCCCACCCCCTTTTCTCCTAGTAAAGTTGCAAACAATGTCCGCCTCTGTAAGCAATCTCACATAATCGCACTGCTATTGTTTGACCTCAAAAACTCAGCCCCCCCCCCCCCCGTATTTTTCGACCTTCTTGCAATTTTCGTAAAAAACAAAATCCTTATTTTAAGTTATATTGCTACATAGTTGCATGTTATAAGTTGCATCGCTCGATTGGTCATAGTATGAACATTGGATAGCGAATGAAATATTTCTTAATTTTGCTGAGCAATTATTCCCAGGATTGTTTTCTCATTTCTGGAAAAAGGTTTAGTCCTAATTTTAGAATTCCTTGAAACATTTCTTGCCTCTTTTTTTTTTTTTTTTTTTTTTTTTCAAATGGGATTTGTAGGCAAAACAAATAAAAAGTCTACAGGCAGTCAATTGAAAGTAGAGTGAACTTTTGTCAAATACTATAAGCACATTTTTATATATAAAAGAAGAGATTGAAAGGAAACTTCTTATCTTTCTGGAGCATAAGCAGGTTTTTTTTTTAAGCAAATGACTTTGAAAAGATTTTCACAGTTAAGGACTAATATTCCTTACAGAGGTTTCTTTTTATTTGGAAAAAAAATTTGATCGTGCTTGCTAAATTTTCTAGTAGAAATAAAAACATTTTGCATTTATTGCCAAAAAAAAAAAAAAAAAAAAAAAAAAATGTGCAAATGTTTCGTATTAATATTTTTAGAGACCAAAAAAAATACTTTTTCCCACTTTCTTAATATACTTTCTTAGAAGCTCAATATTCAAATTACAGAGTCTTTGTAACCTTTTTTTTTTTACTTATAAAGATACGTTTTTACACTTTAAATTACGTACTATGGTTCAATATATATATATATATATATATATATATTACTTCGCAAACTCCAATTTTTTTTTTTTTCATTCATTTTATTACTTTTAATCAATTACATTTTTATTTTTGAAAATAAAAATTTGCTTTATCTTTAGGTTTAAAAAAAAAATATTCGTTCTTGTCAAAAAAACAAAAACAAAAAAAATCAAACTTCAGATCCATTCCGCGAGACCTAAATATTTTTCAAATGAGCTAAAAATGTTTTTGGTAAATATGTGAGATAGTGGCAACTTTTTTTCAACTTGAAATTTTGAATTTCCCAAAAAAGTTTTTTCGACATACTACAACACAAAGTTTGAAGTTTCTAAAATTATTATATTCAAGTTATTTTAAAGTTAATTTCCTTGTCAGTCCAACGAATAGTCTTGCAATCGGATGCGTGTTTATCACAATCGCCCTCATGTCTACTCGATTTTAAAGCAACAGGGTAACTACAGAAATGTCGCCAGAAATCAAACCCTTTGTCATTATATAAATTGCGATATTAAAATCCGAAGATATTTTATGAATTGTATAATTTTTGATAAATATCCTGTAAGTAAAATTTGAAAAGATTTTCTTGTTCATTGGTATTAATTATTAAATAAGATCCAATTTAATGCAATTCAGTTTTAAAACATAGTTTTGTCTGGAATAATGTTTAAAATTAAACCAATGGGCATAACCGTACGCTTAATGTACGACAATGTAGCATGATATAATTTAAGAAACCTCTTTTTTGCATTTTTTGAAGGGAAAACTACCACTTGTTGCCATTAGTTGCGAGAATGCCAAGAAATAAAATGTCGGAGATTTTCACCTTCATATATCTTACGCATATTTCACGCATTTTAATTTTGACGCTTCTACAAGTTGGTGCCATTAACTAGGCGACACAATGAATCTATCTCATTTTTCAAATTCGCTTAAATCAATTTAAAGTGTAGGTGAATACTTAATACGTATCAATACAACTGAATAAAATTTGAAAGAAATTCCTAATTTATCTTTTATAATGCTCTCGACCTTTTCAAACAATTTGTATTAACCTACTTCCACTAAGTTTTCAACTCCCCCAATATTAAAAAAAAAGTTCCGTTAGGTTAAAACGCTGCCTCTGATTACTAACTTTGGACTAATTACCACCAATTAAGGAAGCTGATTCTTGTAAATCTACAAGAATCTAATTTGATATAAAAAACCCTTTGTTCCTGATGTGACTCCCCATTTCACCCTGTCTCATTGGTTGGTTGTATTCAGATTATCTGGCGCCGTCAGCAACACAAGGGCTATAATGCGCCGAAACATTTCGTCATTTAACAAACCAACATACATTTACAAACACCCATGCCTAATACGGGACTCGAACCCGCAACCTCGCGGTCTAGAAGCCAGCACGCTAACCACTATACCGTTTGGTCGGCTCACCCTGTCTCAATTCCCCTCCCATGTCCTCACTATCATTTTGGGAAGGAAAGTAGGGTTCTTTACATTAACTATTCAACTTCTTTTCGACCGTCAATAGTTTCAAAATTTGTGGGACCCATTGATTGCATTATTAAAATGTTTCCATATTTCTGAAAATCATTTTTATTTCGGAAAGGATGTAACCTTTTCATTTTATGATAGCAAGAAATAATTTCTATATAAAGACATAACAACTTCCCTTCCAGAAAAAACTAAAGGCGTCTTCTAAAAAAATCTCGTATCTTGATACCTAGTTGCTGACACCTTTTTATTTTTTTCTGTTCTTTGTTGAACAAGCTTCCGGCATCATAAACCTGAACTACTTTGTATGTTACCCGTTTAACAGCTTTTGACGCAACACTCTCTCCAATAGTGAAGTATACCTATTGAAGTAGACAGGCTACTGAATGGCCTTTACATCCCTTTTCAATCGCGGCTTGCTTTACTATGAACAAATTTTAATTTTTGACCATCCGTGTCTATTTGATGTTGTTGAAAAAAAGGATGACAGCAAAAGAAGTTTTGGAAAAGCGACTATGCGCTGAAATAAGAGAATCTAAATGTTCGTCATTTCACAAAATTGTGTATTCTGTGAAAGACATTCCATGAATGCAGAGTTATTTTTACCTACCTAAAAAAATTAGAAAAACGACATACTACATTCTTACAAAACGTTCAAACACAAACTTAATAAGATAACTAAAGCTGGCGAATTAACATCGCTCATTTGTGAAAGTTAATTTTGCTAACTAGCAATATTTTGATTTGCTTTTTATTTGAAACAAAAAATGCTTTTTTTACATTTGATAGACTGGTCAAAATACACTTATTAATTTGATAGACTGGTCAAAATACATTTATTTTATAAGACTTTGAATGGAAAATAAATGTTAAAGAGCTCTTCATCACGAAACTCAACAAAGCAAAAACGTATTGTGTAATACATTCTGATTTTATTCAGGAAACTACTTCTTATATTTCTATAACTAAACATTTAAAAAAAAAAATTAGATGGTGTATAGCTGATTTTTATCCAAAATTTAATTAGAAATGCATGCGAATGAAAATTATAAAAAGGCTTCAACTATACCACTGTTTAAAACAAATCTTCCAAAATTTTGCCTATAAAATGATTGATTTTTACATTTAGAATAACCAGTAAATAAAATTTAATTCATAAGTGACACAATTACAGCTTTAATATGAGTAACTTTCTTTTATCTGGGTCTTCAATCTTACCGGGCAAAATATTTTCCAACAGCTTTGAAATAAATAATGCAGCAAATTACAATGAAAACATTCTGCATACACTTGAAAAGTCCTTAATACGTAATTCAATATTTCAGGAGCAAAAATGGAAATCTCAAACGTCGTTATTCTAAGGCCCGTCCCTAATACAATTTATAGATGGATTGGCACAGCTACTATATTATGAACTCTGAAAATATCTTGAAATGTGAGATTCAATTTATCTCGAGTGTAATCGCCCAAAAAAATCATTTCAAAATGATGAAAGCATTTCTTTCGTTTTTATGTTATCTATTGAGAGCATTTAACTGGAAAGCTCAGCATGCGTTTCAAAATACTTTGGTTGGCATTATTGAAAAACTAGGCCGTTCATTATATGTTACTTATTTCAAGTTATTGTCGTTCCAGTAGTATGGAAATGTATGTACTGCTTAATATAAGAATTACCTTGTATCAAAAAACACACTTTAGAATAAGACGTACAAGCTTTGCAAAATACAACTTCTTTTTTTTTATCAAACACGTGTTTTCTTCTATTCTCTTTCTGGTCGATCAAACGGTATAGTGGTTAGCGTGCTAGCATCTAGACCGCGAGGTTGCGGGTTCGAGTCCCGTGTAAGACATGGGTGTTTGTAAATGTATGTTGGCTTGTCAAATGACGAATGTTTCGGCGCATTATAGCCCTCGTGTTACTGACGGCGCTAGATAATCTGAAAACAACTATTCTCTTTCTGTACTGGAATTTTTCGAATCGGCTTACTGTCAGCATAATTGTCTCCAGTTGGGTGAGTTGGTTTGTACGCTCAACGACCTATTTTTATGCACAATAACGGCTAATCAGTCCGGGACCTACAGCGACGGCCAGTTGGGAATTTGTTGAGACGATTTATTGGTTGTAAAAGTTCAATAAATAAGGGTAAAGTGTATGGATTAACCTCTTTTATCTATTCATCTCTAGAAATTTTTTGTTTTCAACTTATAGTATATCATAAGCCGATGGGAAAAGGGACGTGATTTTGTAGCAACTGTTTTAATCATTTTTGGCTGGTGTTTGATCATTTGGAGAGATTAAGGGTCGATTTTATGACTTTTCTAGCTGACGCTCAATAAAAGTTTGCTTACATAATCAGTTTAAATTACGCTGATACTTTAGAAAGCTTATTTGATGGCCTTGTGAATTATAAATTTAATCTGTTTCGATGTAACCTTAAGTCTGTATTTACCAAAGTAGTACTATATATTTTTTTCGACGTAAAAAATCTTGAAAATATACAAGAACGTAAGTAAAAATGGGTTCAACGGGTCATCCATAGTCATAAAATTAATTTAACACAACATAGGAAAAAATAATATTTAAATAATAAAAAAAAAATTAGATGATTCGGAGCTTTCGAGAGTATTCGCATACATTCCACCATATACCACAAATCAGAGGTCCCAAACTTTTAAACATTGTGTCCCTCTTATTAAAAACCAAATCTTAACAACCCACCTTCTACTCGGCGCATTGAATTTTTCAGCCACAAACTTTCCGAAAGAGGCTTTATGATTCAAATAGAAACTTTTGTGAAGAAAAATATTTATTATAAAATAAAAAATTAAAATTTTTTTTTTCAAGTAAACATGTATGATGCTGATAGATTGGCAATGAAATACAGAGCAATATGAGTTATTTTCAGACTCATTAAAGCATGTTTCGAAACTTGGTATTATTTCCTACCGTTGCGTAAATGCAACTACTCCAAAAGCCTTCTAAGGCCTCTTTCACACGAAGCGGATGCGAGTGCGGACGCGGACCCTCAAACGCATGCGTTTTCACACGAGCCCATATCTGCGGACGTTTCACCCGCATCTTTGAAGAGTTTGAATATTATTTTTACCCAGTGAATGCAGTATGTGAATAAGAGTTGATTAAAAGTATTTAGTTATTTTTTAAGTTTCACTTTATAATATAAGTGGAAAATTTAAGTATGGGCAAAAGAAGGTTACGGTTATTATTTCTCCTTTATTCTAGAAGGTTGGTTGTATTCAGATTATCTGGCACCGTCAGCAACACGAGGGCTATAATACGCCGAAACATTCGTCATTAGACAAACCAACATACATTTACAAACACCCATGCCTAATACGTATTCTAGAAGGAAACGGATAAATAGGCGTTTGTTGAATCATCCTGTTAATCAGGGCCATCTAAGGCGTGTGTGATCGCACACATGTAATTTTGAGAGGAGAGCCGAAATGAGAAAAATATTTCAATAAAATATGATAATATGACAAAAATGTTCTCTTCCAAATTTGTGTCAGTCGTAGTTTGGGAGAAGTAGTGAGTGCTGTTAATTTTCAAAATTTGAAGGAGTTGCCAAAAGATTCATCCTTATCTAGTTGTTCGGAAAGTAATTTCGTTTATTACCAACAGATGACTTAACTGTATTTTTTCGCAACCAACTTCACACTTAAGCTGCATAATCATTATGTAATTTGACAGATGACATAGCAAGGCTTGTTTGTGAACAATTTCGATTGATTCTAAGCAGTAGTTTTGGGTTGGTGCCCTATCAAATATGGAAAATTAAAAGCAGCATTTTACTTTTTTACTATCGGAAAGCTTGGTTGGTTGTATTCAGATTATCTGGCGCCTTCAGCAACACGAGGGCTATAATGCGCCGAAACATTTCGTCATTTAACAAACCAACATACATTTACAAACACCCATGCCTACACGGGACTCGAACCCGCAACCTCGCGGTCTAGAAGCCAGCACGCTAACCACTATACCGTTTGGTCCCTATCGGAAAGGTAAAAATACTGTTCAAGCAAGAAAAAAAAATATCCGATGTATTGACAGAACGCCAGTGCCAAAATTGGTTTGCAAAATTTCGATCTGGCAATTTTGATGTTGACGTTCATCACGTTCTAGGAGGCCAGAGCCTACCAAACGGTATAGTGGTTAGCGTGTTAGCTTCTAGACCGCGAGGTTGCGGGTTCGAGTCCCGTGTTAGGCATGGGTGTTTGTAAATGTATGTTGGCTTGTCTAATGACGAATGTTTCGGCTCATTATAGCCCTTGTGTTGCTGACGGTGCCAGATAATCTGAAAAACAACAACAACCAACTGGGAGGCCAGTTGAAACTGATGAAGACTCAATAAAGACCTTTATTGATGGGAACCAGCTAATAACAACTCGTGAGTTAGCTGATAAATTAAATTTATCGAATTCGACAGTTCCTGATCATTTGTATCGCCTAAGGTATCTCAAAGCTCGACATATAGGTTCCTCATGTTCTTACGGAAAGAAATTTGTGGCGTCGCGTTGACGTCTGTTATTTGCTTCTCAAACGTCAAGAAAACGATTCCTTTTTGAAGTGCATCATCACTGAGGACGAGAAATGGGTTGTTTACAACAATGTGAAACGAAGTAAAAAAAGATGAATCTGCTGAAACCACTTCGAAAGCCGATATTCATCAAAAAAAGGTGATGCTATCTGTTTGGTGGGGTTTCAAAGGAATAGGGTTTTTTTTAGCTTCTACCGGACAACACAACGATCAATTCTGAAATGTACTGTCATCAGCTAGACAAATTGAATGATTCACTTAAACAGAAATGGCCAGCATTGATCACTAGGAGAGATGTAGTGTTCCACCAAGATATTGCGAGACCTCATACAAGTTTGGTCACTCGCCAAAAGCTTTTTCCAGCTTGGATGGGTTGGTTGTTTTCAGATTATTTGGCTCCGTCAGCAACACGAGGGCCATAATGCGCCGAAACACTCGTAATTTGACAATACATTTACAAACACCCATGCCTTACACGGGACTCGAAATCGCAATCTCGGTCTAGAAGCAAGCACGCTAACCACTATACCGTTTGATCGGCCCAGCTTGGATGGGATATACTGCCCTACCCACCATATTCTCCCGATTTGGCACCTTCTGACCAACGTGAAGCCCTTGCGCCAGAAATCTAACTGGCACCTTCTGATTATTTGTTACCATCCCTACAAACATTTTTAGGCAGTATAACCTTTACTTCAAATGAAGAGGTCAAAAATCACCTGGATCAGTTTTTTTGCCAGCAAAGAACAAAAATTTTAAGAGCGTGGAATCCTGCTGCTGCTGATAGAAAGATGGCAAAAGTTATTGGACCAGAATGGACAATATATAATTCAACAAAATATTTTTTCACTATAAGAAAATCGTCTTTCATTTTCATAAAAAAATTAAATTAATTTCGAACAACACAATATATCTGGGTATGCTAGACATCGTTCTCGAAGTATTTTTTTTTTTTATATATATAGCTTTGTCTGTTCTGAGTGCTTTTGCCATGACCCATACAATTTTATTTTCAGTAGACAAGGGTTCAACTTTTCATTGCCACTTGTCCTTAATATCTCTGGTTAATAGCTTGATTTCTCTATTGAGAAAGTTTGCTTGATTTTTGATATTGTGAACTTGTGTTTTATCTGTGGTATTTTCGTCTCATGTTACGATCCATTAAAAATTGACTTACAAGTGACTCAGTTTGGGTTGGTTGTTTTCAGATTATCTGCCTTACACGGCCTTACATGCCTTACACGGGACTCGAACCCGCAACCTCGAGGTCTAGAAGCTAGCACACTAACCACTATACCGTTTGGTTGGCGACTCAGTTTGGGAAACGCTGTATAAGGCATACATGATAACATTAACTTCAAAATAACAGCTCCGTCCCTTAAAGAAGTGGCACTGATGTGCAATATATCAACGAAAGAAGAATAAACACCAGAATTTCCAGTATCTTCTCGAATGATTTGGAAGCAGTTACAAGTGGCATTGACGCATTTGCTTGTATGCAATTGAGGAATTCAAAGCTGGATCTCATGAAAACATCATAAGGAAATTTAATAGTTTGAAATCAAGGTCAATAGTTGGAAATCAAGGGCCACCTGATGGCTGTGGGGTTAGCACTCTGGCCTCGCATGCCAAAGTTGCCGTGTTCGAATCTTAGGTTGGGCATGGATGTTCGTTGTGGTTCGGAATCCACGTTAAACTGTAGGTCCCGGCCTGTTTAGCCGTCATTGTGCAAAAATATTATCGTTGAGGGTACAAACCAACCAACTTTATAGATAGCCACTGTGACCGAGTCGCAAGTAATACAAAATGCATACTTGAATAATGTAACATCCAGAACCTTGAAAGCATAATATGGTTTGTGGATAATTCAGATTAGATTTTCTCAACTGGATTAGCTTTCCATCTGCTGAATCAAATTTTCTTCCCTAATATTAAAAATTACTAGGACGTTTATCGCAGTTACAACTACAACACACTTAATCCTCTTTAAAGCGGCATACGCAAATGAAAAAGTCCAATACTTACGGAACAAAACCGGGCTGCAGGCACTGATGGCAGCTTTATAATTTGTTCAATAAACTCGCTTTCGCCGGCACAATTTGATTTTATAGCATTTTAATAATTTTAGTTTGATATTTTCTTTACATGAGAACCATAACCTAACACTACATAGCAGGGTGCAGGGTCTTGGGTTTGTATTATGTACGACAAAAGCACTTCAATTTTATTTAACATGTACCATGGTGAGGAGTAAGATATTTGAACAAATCAGTTGCTCAATTGTCAATCTCTGTCAACGAATTCACCCCATAGAAGAATCTTGCCTACGTCCTTGAAAAAATTGAATGACTCTTGTAATAAAACGTAAGATTTGTAAATCCAGGATTCAGCTTTAAGATATGTCTTTAGATAATTAACTGTTCAAATATTTATCATTACGTTTTTATTTATATTGCCCATAGTTTGACTCATTACACTTAGTCTTGCATTAGTGTAGTTTAATTTTTAAATGACACCAGTGCATTACAGAAACTTTTCTAAATTGAATACATGTAAAAATTTGAAGGATTCATAAGTGCCACCATCAGTAACTTTAAACCTATTGTAAATAGTATTTTGAAAGTGTGAATTTAAGTTTTGATTTGTTGCAGAGAGATGTTAGGAGTGGTGGTTTCGCTTTTTGCCCTTCAACTAGCGTCCGGATGGCCAACTGGAGCGCCAAGCAAGGCTTGTGAAGCTATGCTACCGAAACATGGTAGCAATCGACCTCAGGCTGCTCATCTATCTCCTTACTCCTTCATACAATCCACTGACTCGTACAGACCTGGAGACCAAGTTATCGGTCAGTACAATTCTACACAAATAGTCGGGACTCATGTCAGCTGCTTGTGTTATGCATATAGTATCATCTATGTGAAGTGTTCTTTATATCTTATAGTTGTCTGATAAAACTGAGGCCTGTTATTATTTCTTTTAAATATTTGTATACATTGAATTAAGTTCTACAGGGTGATCCTTTTTGGACCTTTGAATTTGAAACTGCGTCTAGTACAGTAGGGAAGTAATGTATAACTATAGTAAATGTTTTGAGAGAGCACCTCTTTATGGATGTTACAAAAATAACTAAAAAACTAAAGGAGAGAGGTGAAAATTGTCCACAATAATATGACATAGGGAAAAAGTTTCCTAACGTTACCTGTAAAATGAGTGAAAATTTTCATGACTTCGGCCCATCCTGAAATTGAAAAGCGCGTTCACCACGTTTCTCAATTCAGGATGGCCCATTTAATGGCTGTGAGGTTAGCGCTCACGCATGCCAAAGGTGCCCGGATTGGGCATGAATGTTAGTTGTTGTTCGAAATCCACGTTAAGCCTCGTCCTGATTAGCATAAAAACAGGTCGTAGAGCGTACAAAGCAACTCATTTCAGGATGAGAAATTTTTCCCAAGCCACGAAAAATCTATAACTTCAACCACGAATGGTGACCACATGAGATTTGGTCATTCTTTGTAGACATATTTCTAGCCGGACTTTTTTTGCCTGCCTGCTTTAGTCTTTGTAACTTCCATTAATCGCCGCTATTGGAGCTATAAGCAGTCTCAAAATATTTAGCATAGTCCCTTTACTATACTTCCCTGGCTATACGAGAAGCTGTTTCAAATTTAACTCATAATTGTGCGCACGACCTTTTTCTCGCGGATAGTCACGCGAGGGACAAATGTCCCACAAATTCAAATTTTCGTGTATACCCTTAAATTCCTAACCAAATATGAAAGTAAGTGGGAACACAACATTATTGAACAACATAAAGTAAAAATGAAAAAATATGTTTACTGTAAGAAGATGATGGGCTGCCATCTATAGAGAAATTGATTGTTAAAGGGCTTAAAAGGATACCAGTAATTGCTCTGTATAAAAATATATTTGACTTCAAATTAATATGCTTCTTTTTCAGTATACGTTCAAGCCCCAACTGGAACACCTTTCAAAGGTATGATGGTTCAAGCTTATGATCCTCGAACCAATAATACCATTGGAGAATTTTTAGATGGTCAAGGCCTGAAAAAAATTGTTGAATGTAGCAGCATGTCTCATAGTGACAACAGAGACAAAAAATCGGCAACTTTGGTTTGGGTTGCTCCTCAAGATTCTGGAAATGTAAAATTTCGGTAAGTGATATTTGGTATACGTATTTGAAAATAATTCACTTTCTCTACAAAAGTGACACAATTTTTAGAGTAAAAGTGCACAAGATTGCTTCCAAGGTAAATTCAAGTTTGAACGCAACATGAATAATTTTTTGTAGCAAGGTCACACGAAAGTATCCTTGGAAAGTAACCAATCATCCATACTCATCTCGTTGGGGAATAGTCCAGTCATTTAGGGCTAAAAGAGGCATCAAACGTTTTTAAGGTTTTTAGAATCCGAAAAATGTCCTGAACAACCATATCAAAAGTCTAGAAAAATCTAAGTAACGTAAGCCCGCCATATTGGCCATTTGTCGCCATCTTGAATTTATGTCGTGATATAAAATTTTAAATAATTAATGCTCCTATTACAGGACTCCGATTTCCTTCAAATATGTTCCAAATCAAATGGTTTTTAATGCTTAACCTAATAAACTAGAAACACATTCTATTTAAACACTTTTCTATTAAAAATACTTTATCTGTTTGTTTTGATTACGTTTGATATATTACATTTACAAACAATTTGACTGAAATCACAAAATTTATTGCATTTTATAAAATTTTTAAACATGGAAGTAAAAAAATACTCATACCAACTTTGATATTTAAAAATTGAAGCAGTATGATGCAATTTATAGCCAAGAAAGGTAATGATATTGACACAAAAGAAAAATAGTTTTCATTCGACTTCTTCGCAATTATTTCGATTGAACACCAAGAAAATAGTTTAAATGAGTTAGTCCCAATACTTGGTGATTTACATAATGAGGGGAAGTTTTTAAGATGCATTGGTCATTATATGACACAATTAAGCTTAAAATGAATTTTTGAATGAAAGTTTTGCTAATGTTCTTAGTAACATACCAGTAGCAAAAATTAGAAGAGGACATATAATTTTAGATGTGCTGCTTTGAGTACATTAGCAATTACAGAGGCTTTGGAAGTATCACTGCCACTTCAATAGCTTTAGACTATTTTCACCAATTAAAAACAAGCAGACAGGTAATGAGTTGCTACCAATTACATCAGAATTCCTTGGATGTTTCCTTAAATATGATTACTGCTAGAGAAAAATATGCGTGAGGAAATATTGTCTTGAATTGGTATAATGATTTTCGTATTATACATTACTTCATGTAAATAGTAAAATAGACTCTTCGTGAACGAGTTGATTAGTTGAACTATTAAATTCTGGATTAAGTACGTAAAAATGGTTGACATTTAAAGAATTCTCTGGGAAATGGAATCTGCATTTCTGAAACAAGTTGCTGCCATATTTTCAAATACGTACAATTCATAAACAAAATCCTATGCACTCCTCAAATAGATCGATAATTCTCACATCCAATCGTGTACCTTTCAAAAGGGTCTACTTCTTTTTGAGAATTGGGACATTCTTGCTATTGTTATATTGAACCGACACTAATGAGTTGAAACTTTATGTAACATTAAGAACGATTTGTATACCAGAAGTACATTGATGAGTCGGGGTTAAATCTATGATTCCATGAACAGAATAACGGTAACCATATATGTATTGACTAGTGTCATGTGTCACACTCGTTAACAAATACAAAGAGATTTCGTTCACCAATAAAAAAACTGAAAAAACCAAAAGAAATGCCTGACTTTTTAAATTAAAAGAACCAATTCACTCGTGATCCTCCTATGTGCAATTACACATCAGGATCACATAACAATATTTACAGAGAGTCGGTGAACTTGTTCTTATATTTATAAAAGATCAAAATATTTGGGCGTTCTATTTATCGAAAAAAAATTTCACATGCTATTACAATGGAAAAGAAGAAACTTATAAAAGCTATAAGACTTTAAGACTAGTTTCAAACCTAAAATTCACTTGTTCCTTATGACTTAGATACATCACAAAGAGACCAACTTATACCCATGACTGACATTCAATCAGCACCATTTCCAGCTTCAATGTTACTACAAACAAATACAAATCCACTACTTTAAGGTTTAATTGAAATAACTGTGAAAAAAATTATCAATTGAAAGAGTAATTGTGAAAGTTGATTGTTTTCAGATTATCTGGCGCCGTCAGCAACAAGAGGGCTGTAATGCGCCAAAACATTCGTCATTTGACAAGCCAACATACACTTACAAACACCCATGCCTTACACGGGACTCGAACCCGCAACCTCGCGGTCTAGAAGCTAGTACGCTAACCACTATACCGTTTGGTCGGCAGTAATTGTGAAAGAATTGTTGAATGAAAATAGATTTTCTTTGTGTTACCATTACATATTTTTGTTCTAAATTGCATCAAACTGCTATTTTTAAATATCAAAGTTGGCGGTGTGAGTAGTTTTTGGCTTCCATGTTTAAAATTTTTATAAAGTGCAATATATTTGTGTTTTTATTCAAATTGTTTTTAAAAGAAATTTTACATTTATGATATTTAACAGAAAAACAAAACTTTACATTTGTGATTTAAAAAGCAATCAAAAAAACAAATTTTTTTTAATTCTATTGCTGTCAAATAGCTCTTTAAACAAGGAGCTAGTTGATAAGGTTAAGCATTAAAAAAACTTTCATTTGGTACATATTTAAAGGAAATTGGAGCTCTGTAGCATTAATTATGGAAATTTTACTATTACGAGAGAAATTCAAGATGGCGGCCAATATGGCAGGTTTCCGTTACTTAGATTTTTATAGACTTTTGTATGTTGTTCAAGACATTTTTCTGAATCTAAAAATTCTTTTGTTGCAATTTATTTCATGTTTGGACTTTTTTAGCTCAAAAATGAGAGGGAAAACAAGCAAATAAAAATATTTTTAATGCTATTACTAAAAAAAAGTTATTTAAATAGGATGTGTTTCTAATTTATAAGATTAAGCATTAAAAACCCTTTAATTTGGTACATATTTGAAGGAAATCGTAGCTCTGGAGCATTAATTATGAGCATTTTACTATTACAACAGAAATTCACGATGGCGGCCTTCCGCCACTTAGATTTTTCTAGACTTTGATTTGTTGTTCAGAACATTATTTTTCTGAGTCTAAAAGCCTTAAAAACCTTTTGCTGCAATTTGTTTGATGTTTTCATCTAAAATGACTGGACTAGAATTAAAAGGACTGGACTGGTTGAAATGAATTGACGTTTTGTCTCCTGTTTTCCTTTAGTTTCATGGACAGGAGGGCAACCCCTGGCTCTTGAAAATTTTCAAAAATGAGGGAAAAGATGTAAATTACATAGGCCGTTTATACTTTTATGTTACAATGAGCATTTTTTTCTTTCTAATAATTTAGTCTTTTTTTTCTTTACTATGTCGTTTTTTATAGCTACTCCCATGACGTTTTTCTGGCGTCTATGATTATTAGAGGCTGATGAATAGAAGTATTTATTCCTTTTATTGAGTAATCATTTCCTGTGTAGTTCTCAAAATTCTAGGAATTTTTTTTGTTTTTTAAGTCATCAGATATATTATCTTGAAATCTACTTTTAGAATTCAATTGAACATATTCCATTACTGCCTTCATGTTTCATTTTGATATTTTTTTTTTTCATGTTTCGGATTTTTTATTATATTCGAAACTTGGAAGAAATAAAAAAAAATTTACCTTTCTGTATTTTTGCATCTTCGAGATCCTTTATTCTAAACATTATCTCTTGAATGTCGTGAGATCTAGTTGGATGATAAAAAAATCGTTAAAAATATATTTTTTGATATTTTTACTATTTTATATTTTTTTCTCTTTAACAGGGAAGCACTTTTAAAAATATACATCATAAATTTTAACTATTCTCAAAGAGTCTAATTTATAATGCATAATTATTAATGAATGATAACATTTCTAAAAAAAATAATGATTTTGATAAAAATCTAGTTTCGCACCCCCTTGAAAATATTCTTGGAGGCGCCCATGTATAGTTTATATAAGATAACCGATTAGCAATAGGAGATTCTACATGTATTTTTAACTAGTTAAAAAAAATGTAGTTCGGTTGTTCAAAGCCATTTTAAAATGCAATACTGATTGTACTGAGCATATTAAGATATTAAGTAATCTGTGATCCCCTTCAAAACCTAGATCTCTCTTGCAAATCTACCTCATCTTAGTTTCAAAGTTTTCCCTTATTTGAAAGGCATATGTGGAATTTTGTTAAAAAAATGATCCTCCGTTTCCAAGTTCAATTGTTACGGGAGAGTATAGTCTACAAGTTGGGCAATGACAAATACAATTAACCATACAATGCTTTAGAGAAAAATGGACAGATTTGAATATTAACATTTAGAAAAGTATTTACATCTTAGAAAATCACAGGCTACACCTTACCACATAATATATTATTATTATCTATTGACTGATATCTGTTATTTTTGTCTATTGACTGAGTTTTAAAACCAGAAACAAATACTTTCTATTTGTATACTCTTTGTTATTCATACTAATTTCATTTTTGAACTTTCAGGGGTACCATTGTCCAACAATTCAACACTTTTTTTCATGGACTTTCTGCCACAGTACAGAAAGTTTAAATTATGAACGAGTGGAAGAACAGATTTTGCTGTTTATGAAACAATTTTAAAACTGACTGAAATTGTTATAGTTAAAATATTGAATGGAGAAACAAGTATTGTCAACTTAATATAATTCTAACAAATTTGGTAAATTTCACTAAGAAAATGTTTCTATATATAATTAAGTCATTCCAATGAAGATATTTCGAGTGAAAGTAATTAAAATTGTTTTAGGAATTAATAAAATGTTTTCCTGATATGTATATTCCTAGTAATTTTGAGTGTCTATATATATATATATATTTAAGCACATATATATATATATATATATATATATATATATATATAAATAAATTTAAGCACTGTAATGCTTCTATACCTGCAAAATATACAATATTTGTGTTTATAATATCATCTGCATTTTACAATTCGTGTAAATCTTGAATACGTGTAAAAGTATGTAAACCATTCCTTATATACTAATTTTTTAACAGTTTTTACAAGTGTAAACTTCTGAGTTACATAATTTTGTTAATATAAAAAGTTTTTAAAATGTTTCTTGGGTTTTAATTTTCAAAAAGTCTTTTTACATATTTAGTTATAAATAAAGCAAAAAATGAACAATGGTCCAAGAGACCTGAAATTTAGCTGGAATATACACGAAGAAAGCTCCAAGTTTTTCTTCGTATGTCTTTGAAGTGAAATTTCAGATTATGTGTTTCTCTAGTTTGTTTAGCTCTTGTAGAAGAAAATAAAGAAGATATTTCAAAACAGTCGTTTCCTTACTCGAGGTAGCTTAAGAAACAGTTCTTTTAAAAGAAATGTGCTCTTTCTTTGGTACTTAAGAAATAAATTTCGAACTATTTGTGTATTAGGATTTGAAACATTTCAAATTCTATTATAAAAATAACTTTTTAAACTTCTAGCAAATAAATAATGAAACAATTTCAGTAGAGAACAAAATATCGTAAACAAAGTTTTGTTTGAACTGTATGAATGTCAAGTATAGATATATTGTACGTGTCTACTGGTGGGAAAACTTTACTGTTCTCTCATTAGATAACTGTGAAAGAAACGGAAAAACACAAAATTTAAATGTATATCTGAAAGTTGAATAAGATCGTAAAAATAGAAATAAAATCATTTTAAAATATCAGGAAAAAAACCTAAATCGTTCGCTAACAAAGTCAAAAGCGAGGTACTGTTTAAAATATGGTCATAAACTAAAATCCTTTAGTAATTCAATATTAATCTTTCTACCTTCCTTATTGAAATTTTTCAGTTCTTCCCATGAATTTTGATGAAATTGTACCAAATATCGTTTCTCCTATCACCTTGTATTTGTGTAAAGCTAAATGTGCCATACATTAAATAATATATTTGAAAAGTATTAAATCATTGTTCTCTTTGATCATCAAAACAAAATCGCCCGTATAACTTTTCAAACATACATTTGCGTTATGTCCAATCCAAACATTAAGGTAGATATTATATAAACACAAAGTGGCTCTACAATGAAACTTATCCAAGAACAGCGTAAATTACTTGTTATTTTTAAATGATCCAACTTAACATGATTACTGGGTGTATTAGAATTTGAGAATATTGAAGTAGTAGTGTCAAAAGTAATATTTTACCAGCATGTCACTACAGAAAATAAATTCATTTTGAACCCATTAAAGACGACTTTGAAATTAATAAACAGTCATTTTTTTTTTTAACTTTTACCTTATTGATTTGCGCATTTAAGATTTTTAAAAAACACCAAGTGAAACCGTAATTTATTAGCAAAGAAAACAAATATCGAATTTTCTTGCCAACCGTCGTTAATGGGTGAATATCGATTGAGTCGAGTTATTTAAAATTATCAAAACTATAGTAAATAAATATCCTCAAATGAAAAAAAATCAATTTTATTCTCCCTCCTTACATTTCTTTCATCACATCATAAACGTAACTTTTCACAGATCTACAATATCTTTGCATTGCGTAGTGGTACAAGAAAAAAATACTTTTGTACATCGGTTATTTTGATTGCTTAATGTAGAGCTCATTTTACAAATTGTCACCGAAATTATTTAATTAAAATATCTTTATCACATTCTTCACTGAAACTAAAAAACCTTTTGAAAACAATATATCAATATAAAACACTCAAATAATTGTACAAGATAAAACGGTATATTTCAATACACATGGAATCTGGAATTGGCAATAACAAATGAGACAATGTTTAATTTAATTATCGATTGAATGACAAATAAAGTAATTTAGAAGCATTTTCTAAGTTTTGTTAATTCACTGAAATATTTGATTTTAACAAACTGTTGAAAGAATTTTCTCCGTTATCTTTGAAAAACCGTTTCTAAACTATACATTTAAGAAGCATCAAATCAAACAGGTTTTCCAATCTACAATTCTTAATGTGTCACTTGTATTTTTAAAGGTAAAATATGCCTGAAAAATGCCACAAAAAAATTCAAGTTCATTTGAAAGATTTTACCCGAATTTTTCCTAATCCCAAATATTATTTTCAATTTAAACGGAATTTCGATTGCACAAAAACATTAAAAAGCTAAATTTTTAACACTTAAACAATTTATTTTCTTTATTCCTGATTATAAGTTGATTTACAAGATTGTAATCAATGAAGGAACTATTTCATTTGATTTGATATTTTAAGAGCACCACAAAGAGTGCATTGCTAACATGTTTTGGAATGATTATCTCCGAGTAACATTAAAAAAACTCAGTGTCATTACACACGTTTACATTTAACTACTAAATTATGACTTTACATTCTTAAAAATACTCATAGTAAATACTACCATAGATGAATTACATCTGAAATAGTTTAGAATTACTACAAAAAAGTGATCGACACACTTTTTAAATTTTGAAGAAAGTCCAAACTTTACTTGGGAAATTTCGAAATAAACCTATTATTGTGAAATAAGTCTGATACGCCAGTTAAGAGGCAAAAGTAATATATTCTATTGCTCTAGTGAGAGAAATGTTTTCATTGAAATTATTTTGGAATAATTGGCAGTCACATTTAGCTTTAAGACACTTTATTCACTCGTCTATTTAAAATCACACATTTTAGATGATTTCTTTTCTTTTCAAGAACTAAGGAAGACTTTTATAGTATTTAAATAAATATTAAAAATTCATTGAATATTATATGTATACAGTTTACGAATTTGGCACATATAAATGGAATTTTTAAACTTAACAAAGTTCTCATAGTATAAAAAACAAAAAAATATTGTTATAAAAGGCATTAGTACAGAACGGAGTTCTCAAAATATTGCACTTAACCAATTACGAATTTTGACTTTTTTTAGGGGAAACTATATATTTCTGGAAAATGTATCTCAAATTTTAGCTCTATGGCTTAAACGTCTGGATAATAAGACGATAAATCTTGTGAAGTGCTTTTAGTATTCTTTTCTTCTTGGCGTTTTAAAAACTAAAGATCGTTTGAAGGAAAAGTCAATGCATTAAATTATTCAAACACTTAAACAAGTAATAACATACTAAAAAAAAACTAAAAAAAACTATAACTTAAACATATTTTATAAATACCAAATATAATTTCTCTTTTTACTTTCGTTGTTTTTCAGCAACTAATGTACTTTTAATCCCTTATTTAATGTTGTGGTATTAATCAATTTCTAAACTTGATATGCAAAAAATGTTTAAATGCTACATAGTCATTAAATGAATCTTTTTTAAGGCATGCAAGTACCAATGATTGTATCAATATGTGTTTTGAAATGTGTATGTTACAAACATCAAGGGAATTCAAATATCTTCACCTGAAAAGGAATAAGAATGGATATTCTTAGAAAAATATGCAAAAAATACAACAATTTTCCAAATCGTAAACATCCTGGAAATTGTTTCATTTGGCAGTGAATATACATAAATCCATTTCACAACCATAATCTAATTTGACATATATTTAACATTCAACATGGACTGCGTTGACAAGATTCTTTGAAACAATAAATTCATTTTATATTAATCACACCACTATAATGCTTCGTTAGAGAATAAAACAAGAAAATCACTCTCGAAAACTAGCCACCAATACGAAATCATACATTTGTAGCTATAGTCCTGATAAAATTATGTTAGCTACCAAACAAGATTGATACTCGTATTGATTTCTCCGAATATTGAAATTTAATCTGGAAATGATATCTAAATTTGGCTGTCCCATTTGAAATATCGCTTTTGTGATAGGATTAAGATGCTTTCAAAAATATATCGTTTACCTTTGTTCACTTCAATCTAACTTTTATTTCACGCCTTGAGAAAGTAGTTAATGTGATAATGAGCCTCACATATGTTTATTATACTTTTTAATATATTCTCTTGCTCAGTGGGATTTTCCTATATAACACGCCTATATACGATTAAGTCTTTTCAATCATTAAACATTTACTTAGTACTAAGAGTGGTTTCTTAAATGGACTCTTTCAATCCAGTACGTTGATTCTTGAATCCAAACTCTATTCCTTGATTTGTCAGAAACAATTTCAGATGAAATAAAATGCAAATTTTTAACTAACACAGTTAATAAAATATTTTATTTTTAGATTAAATAACATGTTATGTGAAATCATTCCTTTAAATCTCTGGAATTCGAACAATTATAAAATGGCTTAAGTATGCATTAGAATGTATATCTAAAGAGGTTAGGAATGTATTTGATTTTACTAAACTGTTTCTTAACAATAACTTGGAAAAAAATGTTTTGAAATAATAGGTATTCACAAATTCGTCGCTAAAGTTAATATTTAAGTTTCACAGCTAATAGCAATCATGACACATATAACAGGAAATGCATTAAGTTTCAAATTATAATCTTAAGAATATTGTTTCTACAATTAAACAGCACATATACTAATTTCTACAAATAAACGTTTGTTTTGTACATAAAATAACATCTGTTACAACAGGAGCGTTGGTAAATTCGTCTTCACGGAATGGGAGGCCAACAAGTAATGACCATGGAAGACTAGATAGTTTGATGCGAACTCATTCATGGATCTTCAAAAGACAGAGGTCGAATTTTCATTTCAGAAGATTTCAACGAGTAATCTCCTTTCCATCTTTCCCAAATGATTCCCAAGAAATAACCGTTTTCCGTTGGATCAGAGTGATAAGGACCATTGAGATTAGCTTCAAAACACCTGGAAAAGATAGATTGTAGGCTTAGAGTGCTCATATTTTGGCTGCATTTTAATCATTGAAACAAATAAATAATGTCAAACTTGTGCGGAAGCACTCTCGTGAAGACAACCTTTTCATTCGAATAGATTAGTATGCCCTTAATAGCAACAAATGTCCCCCACAAAATTTTGTTTTAACAATGTCTCAATGGACCATGATCAAAGCCCAATACCTCTAACCTTGACGTTTGCCCACGTGTATTCATTCAGTTTCATGCCAGCACAGAACTTATTTGGTTGACTTTTGTCACCCATGCGACCAACCCTGTATGCTTAGTAATCTAAAATATTTTTTTTATTTTAATATATTTTTATGTTTCGTGAGGGGGCATGTTATTTTATATGACATCATTTGACTGACACATTATATCTCAGCAATAAAATGCAATTTTTTCACATCAATTCCTTTTTTTTTTTTTTTAATTATTAGATTTCAAGTAATACTGAAAATGTGACCAATCGGTCTGCAAGGACCATTTAATTCAGATTGAAATATGTGCAGATGACGAAGGGGACACTGAACGTCTTTTTATGATAAAATCTATTTCTCTGCATTATACAATTGTTTTTATACTATTTTAGATGTAAATTTATATTTTGCAAATAATTTTATCAACTATGTTTGATGTGATTATGCTTATTTTGCTTTACCAATATTTTAAAAATAAATTTTAATCTTTACAAAGTTCATTTCAATAATAATATGTTTTTTTATTCTTACAGTTTTTTGGGGTTTTTTTAGGTTGTTTATATTAGTTTAATTTTTACTTTATTCTGTTCAATTCTGTTGTGTCACGAATTTAATGGAATTGAATTTAGGGGCATTTGACCCCGACTAAACGCGTGACTAACCCCAGGGTTAAAATGTGTACTGCTCAAAATACACTTTAATAAATAAATTACTTATATTTTGTGAATTCCAATCTTTAAAAAAGCTTGTTTCCTTTAAAATACCTCATATGAAGTTATAACAATGTAAATAAGTTTCGTATGTAAAAATAGCATTTATCATGAAATAATTAAATGCGATTTATAGGCAACCACATTTCCAGTATGTAATGCAATTCTGGTGACATATATTAAAGAGCACAAGAAATGTGCTTCATAGACTATGGAGCTCATATGAGGGTTTTACAATGAAAATAATTTTTTAAAAACAGTCAATTGGAAAATAGCATTTATCATGAAGTAATGTAATGTTATTTATAGGCAACCACATTTCCAGTATGGTGACATATGATATATATTAAAGAGAGTAAGAAGTTTACCTTATGCAAGAAATGTGCTGCATAGACTATGGAGCTGGATGCTTTTTCAAAATAATAAAAAATATATATATTTGTATTCGGTATTTGATTACTGAATTATCCATAGCAGCTCTCCAAACTATGAGCTAAAGTAACGTATAAAAACTAGGACGATGTTGAAGTGACTGTTTCAAAATGATTAATGTTGTGTGCAGGCCCAGCAATGGAAGAGGAGCAAGGTATGAAAAAAATGAAATGACGTACATTAAAAAAGTAATTTCGTTATCGAGAAAAAAAGCTTATTGAAATTGGTAGAAGATTCTGATAATACAAACATTTTGGTATTGGTTTTATTTAAAGCCTACTAAAAGAAAAGGCTGATGGGATAATTTTTTAACATTTTAAAATAATGATATGAAATATTGTACATAATGCACTTTTCAACTCTTAGAAAAAGATTTACTTAACATAAAATACATTTTTTACGTAAGTAAAATTTGCCATATTTTAATATATTTCTAATACGTTTTTAATTTTTTTAATTCATTAACGTATGGGGTAAAGTTTCAGTCTACGTAATACAACTTTTCTTAATTTTAGGAAAAAAAGGAAGTCTGAATAATAGACATACATAGGGCATTGAAAGTATAGAATTCGGCTTAAGAAAAAAAAAATCGATTTTTTTTTTTTTCCCCCATTTCTTCACGTTTTCGAACACCTTGATTTCATAAAAATGGTTTGTAAAAATATCTATCTGTGTGTTAGTGGTCAGCATAACTTCCACGTAAATTGTTAAAATTTTATGTACGGGTTAGTGGTGGCCATTTTCGTCAAAATCGTGCATGCGCATAAAGTTAAAATCATGAAAAGAATCATGTTTTTCTGCAATTGCTAAAAAACGGCTTTAACGATTTTGATTCTTTCTTAAGGTGTTCTAATCGTCCCAAATTTCAAAATTCCCGTAGAAATTCGATAAAAGTGCAAAAAGTTTAAAAACGAGTGCCTTTAATACAGAGCTCTTTGTCCTTGAGCATCACCCATCAACTATTGATTTTTTGTGTGTTTCATGCACAAGAAAGGCTAATGTAATATCTATCGAATAACATCGCCAATTTAGCCATCTTGGCATTTTTTTACCGTGTAAAAATTATTGCCAAAAAATCGCCAAACTGGCCATTTTTATTTAAATGAATGAAAATATGAAAACAGTAAATAACACCATATCCAATTTTAATGCAATGACCAATATTATAGTGTATTTGAAATTTGCGCGATGTTCCACACACCACTAGTTTTTAACGAGGTTTTCTGAATGCATTAATGTAATGCACTTCATAATTGACTCTTTTATGTGTTTTCTTCCCTACTTGTTCTTCTAAATAGTAATAACTAGGAGATTCTACTTAATATTTTTTCTCTATTTTATTTTCTTTCCATTTTGAGTTTATTTTGAAAATATATTGTTCTGTTAAAAAAAGAAAATAATCTTTTAAGACTTGTCTCATATTCGGTCTCCGAGACTTCAATCATTCCAGTTTATTCTAAAAGAAATATGATTGAATTAATTTGGAATAATTGTGGAGGTTTGAACCATCGATATAAATAAACAACTGGATAGACTGCTTAACGATGGAGAAACGAGCCTCCGTGGAAGCGAGATGTTTGGATGGAGGAATTTGTATTGCCCATGTGGATTTTCTTCGATCTTTATGGGGTATTCGCGTTACTTTTGATATTTGGCAAGCAAAAAATAAATTAAGAATAAAATATATTTGAAGAAAATAGTTTAAACCAATAAATAAAACTGATCAAAATAATTCTAAGTATAGGATTTGTATATTTAGAACAAACACTTGAGATTAGTTACTGTCGATATCTGTAAACGTGTTTCATCTTTATTGATCCGAATTTAATTCTTTAAATTTTAAATTACATGAATTAAATGTTTTAAAAATAAATTATTATGTACAAGTTATGAGAATACAGTAAAGAAATGAAAGTAGACTTTTAAACTAGATTTATTTTAGAAGTAGAAATTAAAAATAATTGAAGAAATACAGTAAACCAGTTGAAAATATGTAATAATAAGATTGCAAAATACAAATTCATATATACAATACAACAATTCAAAGAACAATTTAAGTTTCAAAGGCAAACTATTGTACTAATTTTTTATACTCAATATTATTATATAACTTATAATTTTAAATATATAAGTTTTGAAATTTGCTTATTGCAAGTCAAACACATACATTTATTTGGTCCTATAATTCTGAAATGAGAAAAATGTAGAAAACTTTACAAAAACTAAATAAGTTCAGGAATTGTTCATAATAATATTAAAGAAAATTGTTTTTGAGGATTTCAAGTTAAAAATCAAATAAATTACATAGTTTAATAAAAAAAATTTAAATGGAGAAAAAATTAAAAAAGTCCGGGGAGTTTTTCCCAAGAAAAAAAAATGTTTTGTAGTTAATCCAGATCTAAACATTGTTAAAAAGGACCAACTTATTCAATTTATGAATGATGGTAGTTTTGTTTCTTTGATGATCAAGTGTTACTCTCTTGGCATTCGAAAAAAATCTAATGTTGTCATAAGTTCTGGCAAATTAGTTTTATTAATTGCGTTTGGTGGAGACTCTCCACAACAAATTCACCTTCAGTTGAATGTATAAAACTCAAAGTATTTAATTTTTTGACAATGTTACCCTGTGACAAATACTTAGAATTAACAATGTAATCTAAATGTTTGTTTTTTTTTTGTTTTTTTTTAATTTGACACATAATAACGAAATAATTTTTCTGTTTGTTGCACAACAAACAATACTCCATCAGAAGCAAATTTTAATCCACCTTTAGTTACATTGCATGTAAACGATTTGGCATTTTGATGGTATTGCATACCATAAGTATGGCTATTGCAATGACCAATTTTTAATTTTTCTTTTGTTGTTAACAAACTTATACATTCTTTGCAGATTAGGTTTGTGCTAAGCTATTTCACTACATAACCTGAAATATAATAAAGAATATTGTAAGCAACATCTGAAAAAGTGTTGGACTCTATTAGAAGTGATAACTCTTGAATGTTAGTATCTAATTCGCTACTGTCTTCAGTACCATCAATTAAAATACGCTTACTGGAACGAAATTCAAATATTGAACATTGTGAACTTTAATCTAAGTTCAAACAATTTGCAGTGGAACTTGAGGACACAGTGTTTCTAAACAGAAGTTTTCTAAGGGCATATTTAAATTGGTTTACGTTAGGGTTGTTATTGCATCCTCCTCTTGATCTTATACATGAAAATAGCAATTCCAAATGATCCTGAGATATCTTGTACGTTAAGAAATATTTACTAGGGTTCTCAATTTCTATCATCAAATGCATGGCCAGCTTTTGAATGCTGTTTATGCATATTACAAAACCAAGTGCAAAGGTTTTACGGGGATGTTTGAAGACAGAAGTGATCGCTATTTTTAATGAAGAAATATAGCTCAAGGTTTCGTTTAAAAAAGTTTCCCAGCTTGACTTATTTGCAAGCCTTAAAGGCTGTTTAAATCCTGAGCTAAACGGGTTGCGACTGTTTAAACAATCAAAGAGTCTGTTAATTACTCTTATGAAATGAACAGTGGCTTTGCACCCATTAAAATTGGGATCGCTTTTCGACAAATGCTCGATTGCATCAGCTACACTACCACTTAAGGTTTGTGCAGCTAATCGTATCTTATTTTTGTACATTATGTGAACCCCAGAAAGAGAATTAGCAAATTTAAGTTGTTCTTTTCTTTGCAAATCATTTAGTTTTGTAATATAATCCAATTTTACAACGCCTATATTGGACATTATAAAACCCATTTCGGCTAAAGTATTTCTGTCTAATTTCAACATGTGACAGAGATAAAAAAAATGCAAAGATTGGTTAACTCAAAAGCAGGATGTTTAAAAGAAGTTTTGAAATTGTTTCCTATTTCAAAATTACACCCTAAATCTGTCAATGTGAGAGTGTTAGTTTCGCTTTCATTTTCCATTTCTTTGCCAAATGCCCTTGAGAACGCATAAAAACAAGGATTAAATAAATATAAATCAAGTGTTTTATTCTAGATCATAATACTATTTGTTCTGAATTTAAAATAGATTATTTATGATATGAATTGCCACATAAGAGATCAACCATTAACCACGAGCGATCAATGTTAAAAGGGTCATTTTAGATATTTTTCAATAATAAATAATAAAAAAAAAATACATTTGCTTATTTGAATAACTATTTTTTATTTACCGGTGAAAACTCTTGTTGATATTTTTTCGATTTGCGCTGTTGTTGCAATTATATGCAACACAGTAGTTAACCATGATTCAGGAAATCTTCCCACCAGTGGCAGGAAAAAAAATATTTTTGCCGGCGCGTTTTTCGCCCTGCGTTGCCATCGGAGCAGTCTATCCAGTTGTTTATCTATATCGATGGTTTGAACTTACCGATAGTACCACCATCCTCCTTTGAAAGTGTCCGCACAATTACAGCAAGAAGCAACTTCGTCATTATCTCGATCATGGGTAGAAAACATCTTACCATCATGAAGACTTAAAGAATCTGTGGCATTGCCTTTATAGCCCCCCACAGACAACCTGTACTGCTTGCTTTCGTCTTCGACACGAAACCTGAAATCGCATTCAGTTTGTTCAAACCATTTTGACATTTCAAAGAATTCAAATTAATAAAATGAGTACAAATGTAAAACCAAATCTTTATCTATACTTGAAAATCTAAAAAAAATAACTTAGTAAAAATGTAGATATTTTTTAATTTATTGTAGTGTACAAATAAATTAAGTGTAGTAAAATGCATCAATATTTATTTTTCGAGTTGTTAACTAGTATATTATATTTCGCTCAAAAGATTTCATAATCAGACGAATTACTTCTTCATGTATAGCCTAGTCTTTATATTGAAAAAAGCCTCTATGATATTGCTTCTTAAATAAAAGTCTTTTAAATGGAGTCATATTATATTTGATAACGATAGTAAGCATACCTTGTATATTCTGCTTGGGCTGTGTTTTCATCAAAATCTTGCAGATCAACCCGAAGTTTGACGTCATCCTGTGTCGAGAGCAAATGCATTTTTTCGTTTCCAATCCAAAATTCCCGCTGGGGGTCGCCAAATCCGCGTTTGTACATATCCCAGTTTTGAGTGAAATTTTGGCGGAATTCGTCACCGAAATCTCCTCTTCTCTGAAGAACCTATACGGAAAATCAATTTCAAATCTAATTTTAGTAGGAAAATAAATACTAATTAAAAAAAGATTTCCCTCTTAACGGAGAATAAGTAGTTCTACTTGTGCCAGAATTTAAAATTTTAATTACTTATTTTAATTAATATTTTAACAGCCTACAAGATAACTTATCACCTTTTCCACAAAATGGCGCAACATATTCTTTTGTTAAAATGTCCTGCATTTGTTTCTCGAAAGGGGATGGTGTATAACCGGATAAAAGGTAACACCTTTCAACATATATTTTTTTCCTTGAACGGAGGGCATGTATTTAGGAAGAAAAGGTTTGAAATTGTAACCAACATAATCATTAAGTTTGGTTTACGTAGCAGTTAAACTTTTAGCAAGCAAAGCTATCCTGGGTTTGCGTAGCAAAAAACCTTTTAGAGAGCGAAGTGTGTTTGAGTAGCCTTTTACCAAACGAAGCACAGACAAATCGTCAAAAGCACACGTTGCACGGTCGCAATGCATAAATTAGTTTATAAATAAATTATAATACTAACAATGACTACGAAAAAAATAATTTATCTAATCAAATCTGAATTTTGATTGCTGGATTTATTTTTCAGCTTTAAAAGGTTTAAAATCTTGTTTACACCACAGTAAATTCTCCTATATTTATTAAGGAAATAATTAAAATAAATATGATGAGGAAATACATTAATGTAGGTAAATAATATTCTTTAATTTTCTTGTAAAGAGATAATAAATGCATTTGTTCGATGCAACATGGTGATTATCTAATTTCAAAATACGAGTTGAGGTGGAATCTAAAAGTAAAATGATTTATATGATTGGTTTATAATAAAGTAATGCAATTCCGGTTGTGATATGAAGACGGATACAATTAGACTTCTCGAAATTGCAAGTCTAAAAATATGCAGTGGAAAAAACTTGTCGGATTAATTCCGGACGTAACTCATGATGACTCGATAGGTAGTAGTTTAAATAAGACGGACTGTAAAAATTTTGATAAAAGTTCTATTTATTGCATCATAATATCTATAAAAGTAGCACGAGAAGCATCAGGAGGTCCTCCGCCAGAGAGATATATACTGAGAAAACATGTAACAAATTTATATAAATCACTCCATAATAATCAAGTATTTTAAGTGTAATCTTCGAAAAATTACCGAAGATTTTTCCACAAAAAATTAAGTTCGGAATAGTCATGAACATGTACGCTGGAAAACATTATAAATATATTATTATTAGGAAAAAATAACTCCCAAATTGATTCGAGTAAACCAAACTTACCGGTTTCTCGAAGTAAAATGAAGTGAATCAATTATTGTGATGTTCAAAACAAACCCGATATTTAGCAGGAAAAACCAAACAGGGAAAAACGGCCCCGCCAACCTGGTGGTCAGTGTATCGAGCTCATTCTGGCCACCGAAGTTCGGTGTGTTCCGGGCACACTAAATCTGTCGTGGCCTCAATGTCTTCTCTATGGTGTGGTGGGGTTGGATTTACACTAGAAGATTTCGTATTCTTCTAGATGCTCAAAATTACGAAACATATTTGGATGTGTTAAGCACTTAAATGTGCGAGAAATAGACAGTTGGAAACAAACAAAACGACACAAGTAAGTGTCTAATACGGCGTTTTTTCCTAACAGCAATTAAAAAATGTATGCTTATAACAAAAAATGTTTAAAACCATAAATATTTTTGACAATGAAGGTTCTTATACAAGGTGCAACTATTAATTTCCAGGACTGACGTAACTGTAGGAGAACGAAAAGCCGGAAAATGGCGCTAATGATTGCATATTGAAGAGCGTTTTCTTGCGCATGTGCAGTGCAATCGGCGCCATTCTGAAGTAAGTGGTTCTCGTGGAAAGGCGCATTAAAACGTAGCTCTTAAATTCCTGTTGTCGAAGTGAAATTGGAGCAAAAAATTACCATTAAATTGTGCTTCAAATTGGGCAAAACAGCTGCGGAAACCTACGAAATGTTAAAACAAGTTTACGGTTAGGAAGTATTATCCCGCTAAACTACTGCGAAAGCGTCGAAGATGATCCACACACAGGTCGGCCGCAGTCCGTACGCACGCCGGAAGCAATTGAAAAAGTTCGCGATGTGATCGTCGATTGACTATTCGAGTACTCGCCAATGAATTGAACATGGACAAAGAGACGGTTCGGCGAATTTTGACGCAAGACCTAGGCAAATGCATGATTTGTTCCAGATTCGTTCCTCACCATTTAAGGGACGAACAAAAGCAAGTGAAACTGGACGCATGTGGCGAACTTATCGACAACGCTGATACTGACCCTGCGTACCTGGATAGGATACCCAATTTGAAGCAAAATGTAATGTTAATTCTTTGCTCCATTTTCACTTCGACAACAGGAATTTAAGAGCTACGTTTTAATGTGCCTTTCCCCGAGAACCACTTACTTCAGAATGGCGCCGATTGCACTGCACATGCGCAAGAAAACGCTCTTCAATATGCAATCATTAGCGCCATCTTCCGGCTTTTCGTTCTCCTACAGTTACGTCAGTCCTGGAAATTAATAGCCGGACCTTGTATATTTGTTTGAATACTTTTAGGCAATCCAAATATTAAACTTCGGCACAAAATCTACCTGCCACAAATAAGGCATATAAAATCACACAGGATTTCCTAGATTAAGGAGAGGTGTCACGTGATACCTAGAAAATATATTTGGGTTATCGAAAATTGTAGGTGCAGCGGTTATAGTAAATGTCAATTCGTTGATCCATGTGCTAGGTATCACTGGATACAGTATTTTTTATCTTGACCCTCAAAGTTTCAATACCACGAACTGGTGTGGTACACACTCTGTCTTTGATATTAAACTTCAAAGGTCATCAAGATCAGACGAAACGGTCGTTTCACCGCCAACCTTAAAAAGGTACAAACGACAGTAAGTATCCAACGTAAGTTTTCCAACGAAAAACCGAAATTGATAATTTTTAGCGTGCTTACGGAACTTCGCATTATCATAAAAAAATACCATAGATTCGTCTCAGCGATATCTTTCAAAGAAACAAAAATTGAGTACCTAGGATAAAAAATAATGAAGAAAAAAAAATATTGAAATTTCCAAAACGAAATAAAAAGTCGAGTTCTAGCCCGTTTTCGATGTAAAAATTTAGACAAACGTCTAGACCTAACTAAGATATAGATCTTCAAACGGAATAAATTACATGATGCGGATTGTTTCGACTTAAAATCCTACGCTGGTTTGAACTTCATTAAATAATTCTTTCTATTTGTAATTAATTTAAAACCACTTTTTTTCATTTCATAATTTGGTGATAAAGAGAGGCGATCAGCTTGTAATTGAGGTTCAGGTTAAATATGCCAAGTTGCCAAATAGGTTTGCCATTATTTCGGCTTTAGTTTTGCCGACATATTAGGGCTAAAAGACAATTATCGTATGCTATAGTATAGGCAGAACGAATCGGACTACAATTATATGGCTTATAGCATCTCTAAAATTGAAATAATTTATTTTTTGGAGAGACAGAATTAAAGAGGAATATTTTTTCTACAAATTGGATGCTTTATTTGAACTGTATGACAATTTAGAGTGTGTAACTTTCAAAAACATTTTATTTTCAGGAAATCTCCGTTGAAAAATGAAGAATATAAACAATCTTATTTTATTGCCAGATCAGATACTGAACTGAATACAATACAATGTATAAATGTAGAGTTTATGCAAGATGACGTCATAGTCAATTCATTACAGCGGTACTAAATGAAACAGGCATTGCGATTGGCTAATGGAATTTGAAAAAATGGAATTTGTTTTTAAAGATGTATTGATTTTGCTTAATTTCCGTTGTAAAATTAAAGCGTTCATCATCAAAATTATAACTTCATAGGTAATTTAAAAATTGTAGTTCAGAAAATATTTTAAATGGTTTCAAATATCAATGGGTATTATGTGAACCAAATTAATGCTTGATGTAATCAAAATAATTTCTATTGCAATAATTAGACTGTAAAAAACTTGCAATTTGTAAAAATTTATTAGAATAAATTTCCAATTGGATGAACGCCCTGGCCTTGTATGATAAAGGTGCCAGGTTCGATTCCTGGGTTAGGTGAGGATGTTCACTGTGATTCGGAATCCACTTTAAGCTGTTGGTACCCGACTGATTAGTCGTTATTATGATTAGTTGCCATTAAAAGGAAGCTTTTACACAAGTTCCTATTGCTCGTTCGTGGTCGATTTTGGTTACTACCGTCCGCATTCAACGGGTTTGTCAATTTTCAAGATGATTATGGCACGTAAGGTATCGTTGAACTCAGCTTGAAGAATTATGAATATTCATGGTGCCAGGTGTATCACAGATGGTACCACTTCTGAACTGTCAATTTTGAAGATAAATATTTCATGTTGGATGTCGTTGGACTTGTCTTGAAAAATTATGACTGTTAGTGGTACCACGGAAAGTCCCACTTTCGGTGTGTCCAATTACAAGATAACTATGGCATGTTGGATATCGTTGGACCCGCCATGAAGAATGAAGAAATTACAGGACATTCGTATGTAAAAGGTGTTGTGGATAAAGAGAAAAACGATGAAACGGACAAATTCAAAAAAGAGAAGTCGCCAATGTTTTAAAAAAAAGTTCTGATATCCCCCCCCCCCCCCTCATAAAAAAAAAACCAAAAAAACAACAGCAAAAAACTTTTGAAAAGTAGAAAAACCTCCAACCTCAAAAACAGAAAAAAAACTTTCTTGCATTAAAAAAATAATTAACATGATGACAATTTTCAGCTACAAACGCAGTGATACCAAAAAAGGACAAACCTCTAATTACAGCTCTCGGTTGTGACTCGCTTAAGAATGTACGCTTACTTAGTTTATTTTATAAATTTGTGTTCCACTCCCATAAAAATTTACGCTGCTTGAGATTGGCACCCGTCTTAATCACTAACCTTTGAAATTCTCCACACAATAAAAAAACTTTCCAAAATTACCAAACAAAAGCTTACCACAAATACTTCAGTTTCCTGCAATTAAAAAATTCTTAATAAAGATTAAAATGCTAGCGTTTGAGCTCATTTTCTTTATACTATTTTGAAAATTACATCTACGTGAACATGAAAATTTACACTACTTTGTATTTCCTACAAATGTACCCAACCCACCCATACATACTTTGTACCCATACAAATGAAATCATATCTCCTCCAATATTCGAGAAAACAAAATTAGTTTAGACGTAAACATTGTTAAAATTTCTATGACCGGCGCCAACCTCAAGTAGCGTAAATTTATATGAGAGCGGAACTTAAATTTTAAAAATAAACTAAGCGTACAATCTTAAGCGAGTCACAACCGAGAGATGTAATCAGAGGTTGGCCTTTTTTGATATCACTGTATTTATAGCTGAAAATTGGTATCATGTTTATGAATTTTTTTTTACAAGAAAATTTTTTGTGTTTTTGAGGTTAGCGGTTTTTCTATTTTTCAAAAGTTTTTATTGAGGGGATATAATATTATGTGCCAAATGGTGCAGAGCTAATACATGTGGCGAGAATTGAAATACCGTATTCTTCGAACTACAAAGAAGGCTAACGTTGAAAGTTACTAAGATAATTAAACTTACTATATTCTATATATATTTTCAGAAAAACAGTTTTTATGCAATAAAGTTTAAATACTTAAGGCTCACCCTGCACATTTTTACTTCACATGATTACATGGGCCAAATATACGGGGTGTTTACTAAGTTTTCAGTGGATTAGAAAAACTACTACACGAAAACTATTATGCTAATTGATAGATTTTTTTTGTATATGTTAGGTGTAGTATTATTTTTTTTTATGGACATGAATTACTTTAGCCGAATTCAATGTGCACCCTTCTGTTACTCAGAATTTATGAAGTCAGTAATCTAAGGTTTGATATGTGTTCTTCAAAATTTGCTCACTTGACGTAACATCTGTTATACTAGTCTTGAAAGTCTCAATCTTACGTTTTGGTGTATTAAAGACTCTTGATATCAAAGCTTTGAATAGTAGAGTAAGAGATCTTGTGTAAAATGTTACAAAGCAATGATGAAAATAAGGAGAGAAAATAGGATTACTGACTTTACATACTCAGAGCTTCAAAGAGAGAAAACGTTAAACTCGAACAAATTAATTTATGTTCATAAAAAAAACTTAAAATTAAACCAGACTTTTCCAAGAAGCATATATTAGTCTTAATCAGTATCACAGTTTTCACCGGTTAGTTTTCATCAGTTATTTCAGTTTTTAGTCATAGTCAGCATAAGATGTGTCCATTTACTCAAAATAATTCCTTTCACATTTTTATTTCAGGTTCCTGATGATGATAGTACCCCGAATTATGAAGCTTTTGCGGATCTGCACCATGTGTGTAAAAACCAGAGACGAATTCATTGGACAGTTTGGAATCTCTTTCGAAATCCTCTACCAAGCCTGACAAAAATCCACAGTTCTCTGTGCAGGGAAAACTGGCGTGTTGGAATGGCCGCTTTTGGATAATCGGGCAGTAAAAAATGGAACAGTATGTCCTGAGCTTCCAATCTAGTGTGTTTTTATAATGAACAGGGCCCATTATTTTGTCATTGCAGTTGATTGAAATATGTACATAATGCTGCACCGGTACATGGTTCGGATAAGATCTGGACAAGTAACCTGGCGCTTATTTCAAGGACAAACTGACCCGCACTATTTGCGTCTCGAACGGAAGTATTTGGAAAGCTCGAATGTAGCTTCTTATTTTGTGAAATGTGGGGGAATCCTAATATGTGAAGTAAAGATTTTTAAAGTTTAATTTCTATGTTGCTCATAATAAACATTATATATAGTCTATCTTTTCGGTATGTTTGTTGCATTAATGGTAGTTACTCTTCATTAAGAATGTCTTAATGAATTTATGTCATTAATGAATTTATGTCATTTACAAACGTGCATGATAACAAGCTAAACTACTTGGTTGAATACTAATTACATAATTTCTGTCACATAGGGGACGTATTAACTTCAATTCTTAAATATATACAGTTTTAATTGAAGTAAATGCTCTGAAACAATGTATTTAATCGAATAAATAGTAATGAAACAGCAAAAGTGCCTCGAAGTGTAACACAAAATAAAGTGGAAGCTCGTAAAGTCAACACAACCATATGACATTTAGCTAATGGTGAGGAACCAATGTTCTCTTGAAAACGGAAAAATATTCTTAGCTATATATTATTTAGACTTTTAAAAAGGAACTAGCAGCTTCGATCCCCCCCCCCCCCTACAATTTTTTTTCCCTTGGAGATGTCCTGTTTTCCATAGAATGGGCCATCAAAGGTCGAATTTGTTAACTTGCTTGGAATTGCGAAAAAGTGAATTGTGGCGTTTTGATGATTTTGAATTGACTGCCATCGAAATTTACAATGATATGCATCGCAACCATAGTCTAACGTCTTTTGTAGTTGACCTCACTATTTTAGTTTTAATTCTGGAGTAGGTTTGATTCTTTTTCACTCTGTATGTTGCTTTGGATTTGGCTGACATTTGGAATCGGAGCGTTTTTTGCCAGTTTGGATTTGCTGTAACTTTAAAATTGATCATTCCACGAAAAATTCAAAAATCGAGTACCACCATATAAACACATTTTAAGTAGTCATTTCTAGGATTGAGTTTTATATGCAATAAGTGGCATTCTGCACCAAAATTGCAGTACTTCCTTATTCGATAGGAACAGGGAAGGATTTACAATCAGGACAAGTACATCTCATTATTAGTTTTTATAGTAATATTTGATTGTTTTTAGCAAATGCACAAGATTTATTTTTATTTTTCTGAGAATCAATGGTAACTTTCATTGAACCTTTAATAATAACCTATGACAGAATTGCAAAACAAAATTCTTGAGTTGTAATAAGTACAAAACTTATGTATTGAGGCAAGTACCTTGGCGAAAGTCGCCTAGTTAAGAGTATGCTAAATTCTGATAGCCCAATGCCAGTATTGCGTCATTGTCAGCTTCATTAGACAAAAAGATATTTTCTATGCAGCTTTCTATTAATTTGTGCAGCTTAAATGGCTTGAAAATTGCCATGCAAAATCTTCTTGTGTTAAAAAAGTCACCAAACTTCGGCAGTGCATTAGGATTCAAATATAATTTTTTTCTAACACTTCAAACTTATTATTTTTTTTTCATCAATTAACCGTAACCGTTCCTGTCGGCAAATTCAAACTTTTATTTCTGTTTCTATACCTTTAGGTTTAGGACTACTCTAATGCAATATTGCTCTAAGTAAGGTTATTTGTAAAACCTGGGTTATAAATTATCTATAGTTTTGTGTATAATAGCACTCTTTCCTTGTTTCATACTGCTGCTATGACACAGGTACAACATTTTATGGTAAATGATTCGAAAAATCTAAAAAGTCAGTCAACTAATTTTTATTATTTTATAGTCAACGGGTCCTTGTTATATTCTAGAGAAAGATTCTCAAAAGCATCTTTGGTAGGACTCCAGTTGACTGTAAATGGAGAAGACGAACCGAGCTTGATGCATAAAGAACCGGAAATTGGATAATGTCCTGGATAAGACTTCTCGTGAAGGCTGTCGAGTAGATGATGACAAGTAAATTACTCTTTTGGCAATTTTTAATTCTCTAGTTTTGTTATTAAAATTATTTGAAATGAATACTCGTGTAATTTTACTTATTTTTAATTTTTGGCTCATCTTTTCATAATTGTTTAATAGAATTTATAGGACATAGACTACCATGGCTAATACTCTGGACATTTTCTGCCATTAATATATTTGAATCATAAGCAAACTGTATTCAATTACATTGACTATCCATGCAAGATATTAATTTTAAACTAAAAATATGTAAAATAATCTCTTCTATCCGCATTCTTTATTATGCTTTCAAACATTTTGGCATACTGACTTAACATGACAACATTAATTTCTTTCAAATTTCAAAAAATTGTATAGTCTTCAGATAAATCTTCTATAAAAAAGAATTGATATTGAAGAAATACAATAATGCCACTAAGGAACAAGTTTAATTTGTTACAGTGCAGTAAATTAATAGAAAAATTAATAAGCAATTTTGAAACAAAAAACTTTTATATGACAAAACAAGAGTCCTGTTGTTAAGTTAATGAATATATTTTCTCGTGTTGTTTCCAAATCTAGAGATTTTTTTTTTTTTTTTTTTTTTTTTTTTTTTTTTTTTTTAATCTTCTGAATTGACTAATTGATTAATTTAAATAACAGACGTGCTTTAAACAAAGTATGAAACAATATATGGTAGAGGTTGAAATAAATTAGTTCGAACCGTTGCCTAGTTTTCTGTTATATAACTAATTCTTGTATCAAATTACTAATGGTAGACTATAAGTTTCTATTTTATCCCTTGTTGCAAAACTCTCAAAGTAATGTCTTCAGGCATTTAGCATCTTAAAAGGATTAAGTAAATCCTTAAGTAATCCTAAATAATCCATCCTAAAAGGATTAAGTAATCGTGATTGATAACTTGTTGCATCCATCGGGGCAATGAATAGATCAAACTGAATTTGATGTCCGGATCAGCCCGTAAGGATTTCCAAGAGTTTTCAACAGCTCTCCATACTTCTACAGTTGATTGCACACCGGAAAAATCAATCCTGGCTTTAAATAATGCCCACAAATTTTCCATGAGCGTAATTCCCGAATAAATGACTTGCGATGTTCAAATTTGATGTACGGGGTGGTGGTGGCCATGGGAACTGGTTTTCGTTAAAATCGGGCATGCGCCTAAGGTTGAAATCATGAAAAAGTCATGTTTTTCAACTATTGCTAAAAAACGTCTTTAACGATTTTGATTAAAATTTCCGTGCTAGCCTCTTAAGGTAATTCCCACCTCTGGAATTCCCGTAGAAATGAGATACAAGCGTATGAAGTTGAAAAATGAGCGCGTTTAACACAGAGCTCTCTGTCCTTGAAACCAACAAATTGTAATAAGTAAGTACCATCACCATTTTTCCCCCTTCTTTTTTTTTTTTTTTTCTTTTTCTTTTATTGCCTTTGTAAAAATTGTTACCAAGCACGGTAAATAACACCATACCAAATTTTAATGCAATGACCAATATTATAGTGTAATTGAACGTTGTGCGATTTTAAATACCTCTAATTTACCTTGAATTAATCTTTGATTGTTTTCAAATTGATGATTTTTTGGGGGGTACTGTACAGTACCCAAAAAAAAAATCAAAACGATGGCTCTATCTTCGGTTCTAATTATCGTAGAATCTTACGGTTTGCACCAAAATGTTTGATTACGATTTTCTATATATCTAATACAATTTTGTTTTCTTGAGGGACCGTTTACTAAGTAAAAGTAACGCTATCTTCGAAAATTTCAATACGAACCCCTATTTTTTATCATTTCATTCGATTTAGAATACATCATTTACCTCATATAGGAAATTTCAATGCAATATTTTGAAAAACACGTCCCTTATGAGCGAAAATGTTTCGACCATTTTTTGACCGATCTTCAGGGAGAATTTCCATAAAACGAAAGGTATTTTTAAGATTCTACTTCACAGCGGGAGAAATCGAACGGTCAGTGTAGCGTTTCACGACGTTAAAAAATACAAATATTAGTCTAAAACTGCATAGAAACTACTTGGATTTATAGTGTCATGTTTAAGATTAATACAAAAATAGCAAGTAAACGCAAAAGTAACATAATTTATTTACAACGTTAAAGATGTGCATTCTTCACACGAAATAAATAAAATATCGAAAGCTGTAATTCCAGAAGTATAACCTATACTACTGATGATTAGAAAATTAATAAATATAAAATGTAGGCATTAATAAACAGTATTCAGCAAAGCGTGATTATTTTACAGAAACATTTCACTGTAAACACAAATGTAACTTGATCGTTGAAATTATTTATGAAATAAAAAAATCACATGATCCAGTAAAATTTTTAAAGGATAATTTATTGAAATAGCTTAAGAAATGTTGTTTTAAATAAATGTAATTTAAGAAAATAATTTAAAAAAAAAAAAAAAAAAAAGAACACTGTTGAAAACCACACAAAACATATGTTCCAGGATTCCAAACACGTTAGACAGATTAAAAATGTATACATAAAAAATAAAACTGCTTTGTTTGTATAAAATAATATTTCTTTTTGTAATTTCAAGAAATTATGTTCCTATTCACCCCATTTTACGATAATTGAACGTTGTGCGATTTTTCACACCTCCAGTTTACCTTGAATTAATCTTAGATAGTTTTCCAAAAGTCGTCTACTATACGGTCCCTTAAAGTGAGCGTTTTTTACAATTTCGTTAAAAAATCGAGAACTAATAGTCAAAATGGAAAGAAAAAAATTGTGTGGGGGTTTTAGACCATGGTAAATCTAATAAAAGCACAAAAAAATATATGTTTCTATTCAAAAAAAATTTTTAATTGTTTTATTAATTAATAATTAAATATTAAAAAAGAAATTGACGCAAAAGTTGATTGCTATTTATGTTTGGCAATTTACAAACTATCTTTTGAAAAAAAAATTACTGAAATATATTAATTACTTAAGTATTTATGACCAAAAAACCAACTTTTTTATTTAACATTAATTTATCATTTTCTTTTTATCATTTAAATTACATTACCATTCATTAGAAAATTACGAATTTTTGTATTTCGACATTTTTTTGGATGCTGAATCCAAATATGGGATAATATTGTTAGGTTGCTATTGAACTTTTTAAAGTTTGGTTCTGTTTTAATATGTAGATGATCCCTCATGACAAAAAAAACTACATGCATTTATTAAAAACCTTCCACGATTTACAACGGTACCTTTTGTTCGTTATTTCAACAATTAGAGCCCAAGATATAGCCATCGTTCTGATTGATTTTTTTTGGGGTACTGTACCATACCAGATCCAGCATAATACTGGAACCGGTACCATACCAGATCCAGTATCATACTAGAACCGGTGTTTCATGATCCGGTATATTTTTTTATATCAAAAGAATTTTTTTCCAATAGGGATAATTTAGCTAGGAAATCTTTATTTAAAAAATTCTCTTGGTTGAAGACTGGTCCTGATACTATGATTATGCATATTTATTGTTCCATTAATGCCAATCATTGCTTTAAAGAAATGATACTGAGCATTTTCAAAGTGAGAGTAGGTACTTGAAACAGTTATAGGTTGCTGATAAATAGGTTGTTGTGATTTTTTTTTCTTGTATATGATTTAGGAATTGAAATACATATTCTTAGGTTTCATCAGTTGAACTGCAGAAGTACCTTCGTACCTGTAATGATAACAGCACTACTACGTCCACAATTTGACATCGCAGTGACGAGAGATTCGTTACGAAAACAGCGTATTTGTCACGAAAATCCTCAAGATCACATATAAGTCACAAAGCGATATTGCGGGAACAAGCTTTTCGTTGCGAAAGTCGCCGAAATCACATAGATGTCGCTTAGGACACATACTGATCGCAATGTGGTATTGCAGTAACGTGAAATTAGTTACGAAATTCGCATATTTGTCGCAAAAATCCCTAAGATCACATATAAGTCACAAAGCGATATCACAGGGACAAGGCTTTCGCAGCGAAAATCGCATAAATCACATACATGTCGCATAAATCACATTGACAACTGTGATATCGCAAAAAACACAAATTTGTCACCAATGTCACAATGTGATATCCTGTGTATCACAGAGATATAGCAAAGTTACGTCGCAAAACCCCCTCTAAAATGGACATTGGACGACTTAGTGACCCCTGTGTGATATCGCCGTTACAGCGCGTGATTTCTATGTGATATCGCATTTCGTCACAAACTCGTCACATGATTGTTAGGAAGGTTTTCTGTCCTACATTATACGTTTTAAGTTACAAAAAAAAATTAGTTGATTCAAACTGGAGTTTTCTTTGGAAATTTCGGAGATATACCATCCGCATACACGTCGTGTGAATAGCCCCATTGAACCTTATGTACAAAACATGTTGATGCGGAGGCAGCTTTCCGTACGAAATTCTAAGTTCTGCGGACCCCAATGGGGCAACACGAAGGTTTCAAAGTTGCAGACCGCTCTCCTCACAGTGGGAAATGGTCCATTCCAAATACATTGGTGAAACTTCTTGCGGATCAGCACTTGCATCCGCGTCCGCACCGTATGGAAAGAGCCCTTAATAAAGATATGTTTAAATATTGGAGATGATCAGCAACTACATGTGCAGCATGTAAATTTACCTTTAAATGTTTGGAAAGAACTTGAAAAGTTTTACGCATCGACCAATACTAAATTTCGAATCATACAAGTCATGTACATTGCAAGAAGCTTGACCAGCATGTATTCATATTTAAAGCAAGATTAATCAAGTTATCACTAAACTTTCATCCGTAGGACATAAAATTAAGGATTCTGATTTAGCCATGGTGATGTGAACTCTCAGAAAGTTGGGATAACGTAGCATCAGCAATATGCAATCTACGGCAGGCCGAGTTACTAGTGCAGCAGTTAAAAAAAGACTACTAGCAAAAGGCGAAAAGGTTCACCTTCTAGTGAAAGTGTAACTGCTATAACTAGTACGCGGACAGCATTTAAGAAATAATTCAAGCAAGTGTAAATATGTCATCTAATTTGGAGAAAAATATGGATAAGACTAACAATGTTTGCTTTAAATGCGGGTTCAGAGGAAATTATGCGAGTCAATGTTCCAGAAACGGGCTATATAAAAATGAGTCACGCAAAGACCCAAAGAGAGAAATTTTTAATGCATCAGCAGAATAGGGAGAATTAGACCTGAATGTATTACACACATGGAAATATAGACTCCAGAGCAATGCATCATATGACAGCAAATCCACATTATTTAATGAACTCGGAAGAGTCAAGCAGCATTACAATAATTACTGTTGCCAACGTAAAAGATACAATTGTAGCAAAATTTTTTACGGAAAAAATAAAAAAAAGGAGCGGAAAAAAAGGAGCTTTTAAAAAGGAGCGGATAAAATAATAACGAAAGATACTTTATATGAACCAAGTATCAAAACATAGTGTTTTATTCATGAAGCAAAGGACTGATCATAAACGAAAAGTAATTTTGGACGGGAAAGGGTGTGTCATTCAAGACGGTTCAGGAAAGTTACTTGCCGCAGCTGAAAAGAGACATAGACTGTACGTCTTAAAAACATCTCCTTGGAAATCGAAGGATAAACAATGAGAAAAATTACTCTTGAGTGAAAAGATAGCCAATAAAACCGACCTCAACTTATGTGAGAAAACGCTGAATTCTAAAAATTATGCAGATCAGTGCAGTAAGGTGAAATTTAAAGAAGAAAAACCCAAGAAATGAGATGATTGCCTACGAAGAAAATCAGCACATCTACAATTTCAGAAGTATTCAGGAGAATATGAAGAAGAGAATGACGCATTAGAACATGTACATTGCGACATCATGGACCTTTAAATAGCCAAAGTTGTGGAGGATCATTTTATATACCTTGTATCGTTGACGAAGTAACAAGATTTTTTTCAGAATTATTTCATAGAAGAAACGGAGTTGTTCTTCAGAAATTCTAGTACTGAATAACAGAAGCAAAAAATCAAACTAAAAAATCACTGAAAAGAATCCGAACAGATAACACTCTTAAATTTTGTTCTTACAATTGGATTAAGTTTTGCAGAGCGCATGTGATAATTCACAAAAGAGTCACGATTCTCACGCCACAGAAAAATGGCCGGTCGGAAAGGATAAACAGAATTTTGATGGATTTGATGACCTACCAGAAGCATCATGGGTCAAATTACTAAAAAAGGGCAGTCGACATTAGAAACAGAATTAGAAACAGGCAGGATGAATTAAGAACACCATATGAATTGTGGTTTGGAAGAAAACCTTGTATAATACGAGCAAATCCCCAAAGAAAACCTAAGGGTTTTATTATACAGAGCCACTTAAGTGGAGAACACGCGCTTCTGGCTGGGACTCAGTATAATAAGCTCCATAGGATTACGAGTGGCTTATCTGAATGACTGGCTTTGTATAATAAGGACCTAAACCAGAGTTGAAAAAGTAATTTTAATTGTTTTCATGGACACCGTTGGAGGAAAAGTTTTAGAATCTAGATATTGTGTTTTTTAAAAGAAGAAACCTTCCTAAAAACAGCACCTCGAAAATAATTTCAGACGAAGAATCGACAGAGCTACCAACCGAAGTTACTAATAAAAGAGGTTTAAAAATACAAAAACAACAGTTAAAATAAAGTAAACATGAGCGTCATCCAATGACACTTCGAAGCCATACAAAGGTAAAAAGTGAAATTTCTACGAAGAATGAATTCTAAGAAACAATACAATCCGTTCATTTAGTCCAAATGGAAACAATTCCGAATTCATACAAAGAAGCAATAAACAGCCCTTGTGCATCAGTATGGTTAAACGCAATCGAGGAAGAAAATGGGATCTTTGCGAAATCAGGTCTGGACAATGAAATTACTACCCGAAGGTGTTAAGGCATTTTCACGGTGCGGATGCGGGCCGTATCGTATACCTTTTCACACGAGCACATAGTTGCGGACAGTTTGATTATTATTTACACCCAATAAATGCAGTATGTGAATAAGCGTTGGTTAAAAGTATGTAGTTATTTTTCAAGTTCTACTTTGTAATATAAGTGTAACACTTAAGTATTAACAAATGAAGGTTATGGTTATTATATCTCCTTTATCTTAGAAGGATATATAGGCGTTCATCCTATTAATGAACTGATACATTCATATTTCATATGGTGCCATTAAGGGTATTTACGGCAAGCTTAGGGAGGACAGGGATAACTTTTTCTACTTTTTTCACAAGAAAAACTTAAACCACTTTCAGAAACATGAAACAACCAGTGGAAAAATTAGTCGTTATTGCAAATGAAAACGAAACCGAATATTTTCCAGGTGTTCTAATTTGTTATATGTGCGAAATTTATTTCAAGGTATAAATAAAAAGTACAAAATATGCGACACTGGAAATACAATACACAGCATTCTTTTTTGTTTACAATAATAATGAGAGAATAGTAGTACGTAACAGCTAAGAGGATACCAGTACTGATTAGTAGTATTAATATATGGGTCATTCCATGTCAAATCAACACAAAATAGTTTTCAACCCGACCCCTTCAGATTTTAAGAAAAAATTTCTCACGTGTTGGATTCATAGTGAAAAGAAAAAATGGCCAAAATTAGGTTTGAATATCGCTTGGTTTCTGAAATACGGCGCTTCAAAAGTGGGCCAAAAGGTCAAAATTTCTTGCTTTACAGATTTGCACATAATTTTGTCATTAATTATCGCAGAACATTGCTTTTGGAGCCAAAAAACTGAATAGTTCTTTCTTATGATGTATAACATGCACCAATTTTTTTTTAATTTTAATTTTAAGATCAAACAGTTTGTCCTTTGATATCCCAAAAAGAGGTATTTTTATTTTATTTTTTTCAAAAAAATATATTTTCTTCATACATTAATTCTCTACCAAAATCTGTTGGTTTCATTTTGGGATTGCAATGGGATGATAAGTTATAAATTTAAATGCAAACTTTTATCCTCAACATCGCACGATAATCGTCTGTGATGGGTGCGAAGTGGAGATTCCCATATTTGCGATACCTTAAGCAAAAGTTTCACCTGATGGATCTGGGGTTAGCGCAATGGCTTGGCATGTCAAAGGTGCCGCGTTCGAATCTTGAATTAAGCATTGATCTTCGTTATGGTTCAAAATACACGTTAAGCTGTAGGTCCCGGCCTGATTAACCGTTATTGTGCAAAAAACCGGTCTTTGAGCTTACAAAGCAACCAACCTAATGCAAAAATATGTACAGGAACTGAATGTAAATTATCTAGTTTTTTAAACGAATTAAATGATGAAAATTTATTTCTTGTTCTTTTGCTAAATGTGGGAAGAGTTACCATATTTTATAATTAGGATTTACAAATTTACTGATATGCGATTAAATAAGTGCCTTTACAGGTGGAAGTGGAACACTTTTCGTTTGTGTTTGTCATATTCATAAACATGTGAAATTGATGCTGATAGGATGACATTCGAACGAATTAGTTAAGAAATTAAAACTCCATTAGATTCCTGTTAAACCTGCATATATACAATTGTTTATAACTTTTCTCAAACAATATGTTATCTGTTAAGACTGTAATGATTGTCAGAAATTCAAGGGATTAATTCCCTACAAAAATCTATTGATTTCATTTGGCCAATGGGATACCAAGTACCTAATAAATTTAAATGCAAAACATTATCCTTAATATCACCCAGTAATAAACTTCAGCTATGAAATGAAGATTATCATATTCACAAAATTCAATACAAAAAAATGTACGGGGAATTAAATGCGAATTCCCTAGTTTTGTAATGAATTGGTTAGTATGTTAAGTTATAAATTTAAATTGATACTGTGTAGTCCACTCTTATCATATATGTCTTCTCCTTTTACGATCTTCTTATAAATACATAATAGAGGAATAAATTTTAACCTAAATTATTATCTAAAATTATTATGATTATTGTCTGCTTATTGCTTATAAAGTATGTAAACGTAATAAAATTAGATACATGATCATAAATACTATTTTGATAATTTTTTAACGAACGTTAGAAACAATCAGAATAATTTGTTTGTTCTTATTATTTAGAAAACGGAATATCCCAAAAATAGAAACACATATTTTTTTTTATTAATCGTATTACTATTGAAATATCGTTAAAATTAGTTTATCAGGTGCATACAATTTCATCATATTCACCTACGTTTTCAATTTTACTTCTTTATTTATTTATTGAAATAGATTGTATCCTTGAACTGTATCTTGAATAATAAAGAAGTAATTTTCGAAAAAAATCTCTAAGAATCTGATTTTAAATTTTTTACTTGCACTAAAGAAATATGACTACTCTTAACATAACAGCCGTTAAAGTGTAGCAAGTTTCTCCAGAATTAAATGAATAAGTCATTACACAGCCTCTACAAAGTTTCAAGGGTAAACCTGTAAAAAATATTTCTCTGCTAGTATTTTACTCTTATAACCCTCTTTTCATCAAAAAGTTTTTATATACATTTCCTAAATTTCTTGAATTTTGGACATTTGTTACAATCCCACAGGTAAAATATTGTTTGAAGATAATTTCTAACAATTGCAGATATGCAAGTTTAACAGGAATCTAATGGAGTTTCACTTTCTTTACTTAATTCGTACGAATGACATCCTATCAGCATTAATTTCGCATTTTTATGAATGTGATAAACACAAAAGGTAAGTGTTCCACTTCCACCTGTAACGGCACTTATTTGGTCGTATATCAGAATCCCTACTATAAAATATGGCAACTTTCCCACACAATTAACAAATGATCCAAGAATTAAATTTGCAATATTTAATTTTTTTTAAAAACTAGAAAATTTACATTCAGTTTCTTGTACACGTACATTCTTTTGCAATACGCATCGCGAATATGGGGATCCTTACTTTGCACCGCAAGGCGATTACGCGTGCAAAGTTAAGGATAATATTTTACATTTAAATGAACGACTTGTCATCTTGTTGCTTTCCCAGAATGAAACCAACTGATTTTTGTTGATAATTAATGTATGAAGAAATATATATATATATATATATATATATATATATATATATATATATATATATATATATATATATATATATATATATATATATATATATATATATATATATATATATATATATATTGTGTTTTTTTTTTTTTTTTTTTTTTGAAAAAAATAAAAATACCCTTTTTTGAGATATCGAAGGTCAAAGGTCAAACTGTTTGACCTTAAAATTAAAATTAAAAAAAATAGGTACAAGTGATACATCACAAGAAAGCCCAAATATTCAGCTTTTTTCACACTAAGCAATGTTATATGATAATTAGGAGAAAAATTACGTGCAAATCTGTAAAGCAAGAAATGTGAAACTTTGACCTTTTGGTCTATTTTTGAAGCTCCGTATTTCAAAAACCAATCGAAACCTAATATTGGCCATTTTTTCTTTTCTCTATAAATCCAACAAGTGAGCAAAATTTTATTAAATTTTGAAGGGTGGGAGCCGTGTTGATTTGGCATGGAATGACCCATGTAGTCGGCAGCTTTTACTTATCAGTGGGTTTTTATTCCTATTTCCAAAATATAAAAAAGTGTTTTAAGTGGAATTTGGAACTTTTCACCCCGAGTCGACGATCTGTTTTAGAAAAAAGTTTAAATACTAGTGTACATTGGAAAAAATTTCCTTTAATTTTTAAAATAGGCTAACATTTTTTCGCACTTAACAATTGTTAGAAAACTAATATATCTGCATAAAAAATATTCATTTAATGATATTTAATTGATTAATAAAAATGTAATTACTAAATAGGGTATAATTGCACCAATCATAACTTAATTTGTTATTTATTTAAAATTTTAAATTTTGCTGCAAACGATACACAATGATTTGCTACAGAGAACCTACTAGAATTATAAATTTCATTTAAATATTTTTTTTATATATAATTTTCTTTGAAAAGTATTTAAAATTACTGGCTTTATATAAAAACATCAAGATTAAAAATTAAGTTAAAATTCAATTATTGCATGGATGAGTTAGATCGCAGTAAGTTTTCTGTCCTACATCATACACATTAAATTACAAAAAAAATATTAGTTAATTCAAACTGAAATTATCCCTGAAAATTGCGGAGATATATAAATCGCACCCACCTGCAGAACATGTTTGTACTTTTTCAGAAATTTTGACTTCTGCGGATGTGGTCCGCATGAAGACTTTTAAGTTGCTGACTGCACAGTCTGAAAGGGTCCATTGAAAATACACTGGTGAAGCATCCCCTCCGTGTGAAAGAGCCCTTAAACCATTCCAAAGCAGATAGATTTTTACCAAGAAAGACGACGGAGAAGTTATACGCTACAAAGATCGTCTCGTAGCGAAATAATTAAAAAAAAGAGTACATTTCGTTGAAGTATACGCAACACTTTCAAGTTTCGAAACTGCAAGATTCTTAACCGCAGTAGTGAAGAAAAGTGGTCAATTAATCAATATGATGTAAAAATTGCCTACGCAAGTAATAACATGACGTGATTTTTAAGGCATCTTTTCTCGAATGACGTGATTCAGTAGAAAATCACATCGGTGTTGACGTCATCTAATGGTCATACAAACTGACGTTCATAAAATGGCGTCAATTTTTTGGTCATCATGACTCAATTTTTGGGGGTCATAAAATCACGTCATATATATATTAAATAACGCAAATAATTATGGGTCAAAATAAGCTGTCATTTTTCAATCATTGTATGTTAACTAATGATTTTGCTTGGAAATGTTTTGTTTTTAGTACTAAGGAGTACTTATTTGCTTGGACCAGAAGACTGAATATAATCAAATGAATAAAAATAATAAGTGTGGTAAAGCAGGTGAGTAATAACTTAACAACTTTAAATAAGTAATTCATCCATACTTATATTTAGTGTTTTCGGGTAAAGAAAACCTCCTTTTAATAGCTTGAACATATAATGTGATACTGTTCTAAAGTGAATGAAAAATGCTTTTATTCTATGAAAATGTAAGCAGAAATAAAATATGTAATGCACGAATTTATTTTTAGTCGTTTCACTTATTATGCTCTTTTGTTTACATTTCAATGATCACATTCTAATAGTAAGTGTCATACCTTATTGCTAAGAATGGAAACTAAGAGATTCTTTCTAAGCATCACAAAATTAATGTTAATATTTAGTGTAATTTGTAAGATTTAAAGGAGCAAGTTCGAAACATAATATAAATTTGAGCTACATATGACCTATCACATTCCTTGCCAATTTTTAACATTTATTCTGTGAAAGTGATTCTATTTAATTCAACGTTTCAAATTTAACTAATTTAACTAGGATTATATTAGTAAACACAAATTATGTCAATTCATTCATAACTTGTTCAAAATGATTTTGCTATGTTTTTAATTACTATTTTTTTTTTTCCCTTTTTTTGCTTGTTATTTTTTTGTGGGCAAATGAGTCCAAATGAGATAGAGATGTTTAGGTACTCTTCCGTTAGCTGAGCACAAGTTGGTTCAGTTGTCGCTAAGCCCAGATGTTTACAAGTTTAAATATATCACCAAGCCAAAATGCTTATGGTTTGCTGTAAGAATTATAAATTATTTGTAGATTGTAGGTTAGGATGAGTTAGGCCTGCAATTTGGTGTTTTTTATCTGGTACCCGACTAACGGAATAGTACTGATGCTTAGTAAACTGTCAGTTGATAAGTCATTGTGTTACTAAATTATATTTGTTTATGATTGTATGTTACTTGATATTGAATGTTTTTTGATCAGAATATTCAACTTCAAAGAATACACTGCAATCTGAAAACATTATCAGAAACACATTTTTTCATCGAATGTGGTTTTTTTTAATGCTGTTTTGATGTGTAAAATGGTTTATTATTGATAGTTTTAAGAAAACTTACTAAAAGTTAATGTAATGAAAGAACTTAGTTTTGATAAATTGCTATTTTTATCTTCAACAATCAATGTGTTTCTTCAAATATGTGTTTTTCCCACGAAATCATGAAAAGACAAAACTATCTATTTTGAAGCTTACTGCAAGAGTTACACTCATCACTGACTCAGTAAGTGAAGGTCATTGTTGAAACTTTTTCCTATTGCCCAAATTGTTTTAATTGGATGTGAATGCATAAATTATTTGTGGAATTCTGTCCAGTCAATGCAACGTTGTACTGCGTGTTTCTAGAAACTTTATGGAAACCTAAAATTTCTTCAGTACTTATTTCAAATTAGATGCAAGCACCGAGTACAACAGAATCGGTACTAAATGTTAATAAATATTTCGTCTATATTAAATCGTTTGTTATGTTCATCATTTTGCAACTAACTTTTCTATTATAAAATTATTTCTCTGTAGACATTTTCTGATCTCAATTTGAAAAATCGGTGCCTTAAATTTGTAACACGTTTAAATAATTTACCAATAAGCCCAAATGTTTATTGTTTGTTATAGGGTTGCTATAGTAATAGCTTGTTATACGTTCTTAGTTTGAATGAATTAAATCTGCAATCTGACACCCGGCTAAACTCATCTATGCACAAAGGAATCAAAATTGAGTTACTTTTGTTTCGAGTCCTCTCAGTGATTTAAAAAGAATTTCCTTTGGACACCCACTTTTAGCCAAAACTGTTCCATTCAAATTTTGAGTTTCCAAGTTTTGAAAAATATCTCTGATTGGACGACATTCTTCTTGCACTACCACCTGATTCAATCTAATATCGTCTCAGTAAAAAACAGTTTTGGTTTGTTTTATCCCTCGTTATATCGCACCTCGATATATCGCGCATTCGGATATAGCGCGCTTTTGTAATGTCTCCCATTTTTTTATGATTTATCATTTTTATTCTTTCGCAAAACTGATGTATTAAGCGGGGCACAGACGAAGGTGACTACAACAACAACAGTGATGATTCGTTAATTTTTCAAAAGCATGTAGATTCATTCTTCGCGAGAAAATAAAGTGTTTACAAGAAATTAAGGTGGATATAAAATTAAATGGAATTTCTCTGTGTTTATTATTTAAATTATTGATTTCTATTATTGTGCATACTTTTGCTGCTAAACTACAAAGTTCATATGTTCATACTTTTTTTTTTTTTTTTTTACATTTTTCATATCGCTCAAAATATCGCGCATTTTGCTTGTCTTCCAACAAGCGCTATATATCGAAGGGCTACTGTATTTGTAAATATGAATTCTGAAAATTGAGGCCTTTTTATAATTTCATACGAATTGAATTTTGTGAGCAAATTTATTTTTTAACCTTGGTTTTCAAAATGCACCTTTTACACAATTTGTTATCAATTTTGGGTTTAATATCATTACTGATGGTTATTGCTGTTACGCATTAAATCCTTTGCTAGTTGGGACATTGTCAGACCCCCTGGATTCAAATTCAACTTCAACCTGTTTTGTTCTTCTGATGATATCAATATATAATGTGTAAACTGAAAAAAAGTCAACATTGAAAGCATTCCCTTCAAAATCAATTCTACCAAGCATATGTATGTAACTTTTGTATTTGGATTAATTGTAAATAATTTTATGTAGTGTACTTTTTATTTTCTTGTATGCCTTAAATATTGTTACTGGAATAATTGAAGAATTTTAATTTTAATAAAGTATTCTTAGCTATAGAATTTGTTATTTATTACTTTTATTTAAATCTGTTTAGTAAATGTATAAAAGAATGCATACCCTTGTATAAAATTACAAATTGGTTTTATTTCTAAATATTGATATTCTATTTTGATATGAATTCTGCAATTTAAGCTGTGATTTAAAATGAAATGAAATTAACTTTGAATGAAATGGGAGTCTTGTATTACAAAATTAAACAAAATAAAAATAAAGTAAACAAATCGCTCAATACTAAAAACTGAGGAAGTCGCGATTAATAGTCATTAATTGCCACTCAGGTGACCATTTGTGTGAAGTCAATATTAACTCATTAAATCACGTCATTTATGCGTCTAAATAATGTCATCTTGTCGTCAAAATAATCGTCATCTGAATATCAACATACTGATTGGGCTTCATTAAGTCACGTCATCTTAACGTCATTAATTAATTCCAGATGATGTTTCCAAAATGAACTCAGTGACCAATCAAATGACGTGACTTTATGACATTCAGATGACGTCATTTATTATGTCATGCTACAGCTTGGATATCTTCACTTTAAGTTAGATGAGGTAACCTACATGAAAGTACCTGAAATAATTTTGACTTCAAGTAAAGTAAATATGTAGTGCAGATTAAACAAGGCTTTATACGGGTGAAAACAAAGTTCCATATGTTGGGGTGAATACTTGGATAAGTGGCTTAAGTCAGTTCGATTTGTTAGAAATAAAGTAGATCCTTATGATTACAAAGAAGGAAGAATTATACTTTCAATCAATGGACGTAATTTTTTCAGTGTCTGAAAATGAAAAAGTGAGAAGAAAATGTAAGAATATTCTTAAAGAATGTTTTGAATTATTATCAAAAATCATATTTACTAGGAGATCCATCTTCACACATCATGAAGATGGAGGCATAGCTTTATAATTTGAAAGTTACATTAACAAACTACTGGAGAGAATTAAAATAAAAGATTCGAAATATGTTCATACACCCATGGAAATTCGCCCAAATTTCTAGAGACCGATCAAGAAGTCGACGAATAACTTCCGTTCCGTGAACTTATTGGAGGACTTGTGTCTCGAAAAACAAAACCTGATATAAGTTATGAAGTGTGCAAACTACCTCAATATTGTACAAAATATACTAAAAAACATTGAAATACAGGGATTCAAATCCTACAAAAGTTGAATACAACCAAGAGTTTTAGATTAAGGTACTCAAAAACAAATACGTAAGTGGAAGCGAATTCGAATGCGGATTAGACTACTGATTCGGAAGATCGAAAAAGTACCACTGAATATATTACGTATTACTCTTGGAGGAGCATCCGTTCCATGGAAAAGTGTCAAACCAGAAGCAATTGCTCTAAGTACAATGGAAGCAGAGTATATATCTTTATTTGAATGCGTAAGAGAAATTACGTGGATCAGAGAGTTTCTACTTCAACTAAACCTAACGAAATATGTTATAGGACCAACGTTTGTTAATTGCGGCACATGAAAACAGTTACGTTGACAAGTCGCGAACTAAAAATGTTTCAATCAAGTACCGTACATAATTAAAAACACAGATAAATCGGTGAAAGTGAAGTCACAGTGATTTCACAGTGAAAAGAATTTAGCCGATATTTTCACTAAAACTCTCGACAATCACTGACATCAGTTATTCAAATCACGATTGGTTCGAAATGACAATCTAAAAATAGATAATCACTTCGAGGGGGAGAACATTACCAAGAAACTGCACATCAAAACTTTGAATGCTAAATCATGGGTAAAGTGCTAAAGAATTCGTAGAGAAAATAGGATTACATACTCCGATGAAGGTCAATTCGAATCAATTTATGTTCAGAAAAAGCATTAAACCTACCATTTCCAAGATATCAATCAGTATCACATCTTTTGCACACATTTTTTTACTCTATGAAATACTTTCTGTTTGCACTGTATACTGTGTAATGACAAAAAAAGTAAAATTTAAAGAGTTTGAAATTGTAAGACAGCACCAAAAAACTGCACATGGAACTGCATATATTTTGTTCTCGAGATGATAGCTCGAATTTTGACTGAGTTTATTTATTCTACGAGCTGTGTATATTTAATTTACTGCCAAATGCTTAAATATAAAATCATTTGTCTACAAAATATATATGGAAGTGTAATATTTAAGTTTTTATAATAAACTTTTATGTTAAATTGATTTGTAAGGTAATATATAGTTTTATTTTTATGTATCTGAACCCGAAAATCCGTTGTCAGTATCAAAATATTGGTTTCAGTACGAATAAATATCTTACCGTCCATCCACCGCCCTCGGTTTCGAGATCACAAAAAGCCAAGAATGCTTCTGTAGCTTCCTTCGGCTTAATTGTATAAATTCCCGTCCTAGTAGTACCTTGGATTTGGAGATCTGCGCAACTTAGGGCCAAATATCCCTCACCTGGTCCCTCATGATAAGCCTCAGTTATTCCAGGGATGAAAGCAGAATTTCCAACTTTTAAACTAGTTCTTACACGCTCTACTTCTGACAATATTTTAGTACACACATTCTGTATAGATTGTTGCCTCGTGTCGATTTGTCCTAATCTTTGTGCGGTCTCTTTTGTGGTATTCTGGATGGCCTGAATCTGTTTCGTGCAAGAGTCTCCACCTTTCTTGCCAGACCACTCTCTGAGTCTCGTTAATGTTTCATTATGGTGTCTCGCATTTGACGCTTCTAGCGTCTGTGTCAATGCCTCAATCTTCTCTCCAACTTTATTGATAGGTTCTGTCATTTTGCGCCACAATTTCCTGAAAATTCGCCCTGGTGTTTCCCGTGGTGTTCCCCCGTCCTCACCGTGACTTTTACCTGGTGATCTCAATTCTTGTGTGTCGTGAGAATATGCAATGTCGTGAGAAGTTAATCGTGAAGTTTTTTCACTGGCACAGTCGCAGCTCTGGATTGCGCCTTCTAGTTTATTACTGAAACCTTCCAGTCTAAAGTGAAGAATAGATTCAAGGGAATCCGTCATGCCTTTCCATTTCGTATCTAGTATTCGCCCAATATTCTTCTCTAAATCTGATTGACTGCACTTTTTGACCACATTGTCCAATGGATGTCTCACAAACGAATACAGGATATCTTTCAATGATTCTCTGTCACACTCAAAGCAATCAGAGATCAATGCCGTCGATGCTGTCAAAGAATCTATCTTCTTAGTTATGAACAGCTTCAGATCATTCATCGGGCACGTGTTGGGCATACGCTCGACTCTTGTTTGTAGGTCATCTAGTTTCCGATTCATACCGCCAAATATTTGGAAAAGAGCTTGGACATTCTCTGAGAGTTTGTCTAAGCGCTCAATCTCGATTTCATTTTTCTTTTCAATCGACGTAATCTGCTTGCGATTTATCTCCTCTAAACTCCGAGATATTCTCTGTAGAATGTCTTTTCGAACAGCATTGTCTTGGTGAATCTCACTCAACAACTGGCTTTTCCTGTTGATGTCAGCCACTTTACTCAATAGAGAACTAATAGAAGATTCTAAACTATGAAGTTTCTTTCCGGAATCACCAACCACAATTGAATCAAGTTTTCCTATAAATAAAATTATATGTTTATTATTATTATTATTATTATTATTATTATGTTATAACATTTGCACATACCTAATTAAACATCTTCCTACACACAAAATACAAACCATTACCAAAACAAAGTAATTGCTTAAAGTAGCCATTAATTTAAATATATATTTCAGAAAGATATGGTTTGTAGAAGTTTGTAAATAAGATAAAAAAGCTGGAAAATTGTTGGTAATTAAAGTTTTATTTTCTAAATGTATTAGATTCGAATTCCAGTTGGATGCTTCAAATGGATCTGCAATGCCTCTTTTCATAGTCAGTAGACACGGACATATTATAACGTCAAGCTGCCTGATGGAAATTTTCCAGATTTTTCCCATTCCAGAATAAAATATGGGGCAGTTACACTTTAAAAGACCTTAAGGATAGCTTTCTCCCCTTCACATAAATGACTTTACGATATTCAGCGATAGTCCTAGAATAGCTCTGAAACAGAAAATCTCTTATTCTACTAACCTGATTAGATGTACATTTGTATTCAAAATACATTCAAACTTGTATGCTCCAGACTAATAGCAAATGCTCCAGTGCAATATAACTCTCGAGTATAAATAGTATACCAGGCCGAATACTAAGCTCAGAGGCAAAATAGTTCTTCTCTAGTATGCGAGATGATATGGTACAATTCACAACACTTTGGCGTTTTGCAAGCTCTACTTCACAAAAAAGTAAACTCGACGAAATTTGTGACAAAATGAAGTTACGTCAGTTGAAAGTTTCCTGTTACAAATTTAGAAGTAAATTCGGAATAGGGGAGATCTAGTCCAGAAATAACATAGTTTAGTTGTAACAAATCAAATATTTTTGCTATAAGCACCATATAAAGCCAGAATTCATATTAACAGAGGTACGTATTCTGTTGAACAAGAAAACAAAACAAAATAGAAGCGAATATTGAACTCTGTTTAAAATTTGGAGCTTTGTTGTCTTTTGACAAGGTAAGTAATTTTTGGATTAGTCAGAAATTTCATGTCGAATAGTCATGTTTTTCAAATTTCACGTAGATAACTACAATTAATAGCACAAACAAAACACCATTTTAAAAGACTGTTTTCAAGTATGGAATGCAACGCTTTACAAAAAAAAATTGAGTTAAAAAAAAGTCTTGATTTAGCTTCTTTGAAATTGAGGTAGTGTTTGGGTTCAGTTGCAACAAGGCCTAGTTGTAAAATGTTACAACTAGGAAGATAGAGGAAAGAATCAAAAGCAACATCGACTCGATAATGAATCTGAAGTGGACAAAATGTGTATTAAATGCTGTGACCTTTTTTCGAAGAGTAAACCAAATGAAAAGTGGATTAAATGCAACCATTTTAAAAGGTGAGATCATGAAGTGATCGATTTGTGAGTGAGAATTGTAATTCTGATTACTCAATATAGATGAGGATATTAAATCGATATAGTTGTTCACCCAAGTAGATAAATAAAGCCTTTGAAAGGTGGATTTAAGGTACTCAAGTAGGTAAATAAAACCTTTTGAAAAGTGGGATCATAAAGTGATTTATTTGTGGGTGATATTTATAATTCTGATAACTCGATATAGATGAAGATATTAATTGGATATTGTTGTCAACCCAAGTAGGTAAATAAATCCATTTCTTCTAACGTTTTCTCCTTTTTTACCCATGTTACAACACACCACTATAATAGTAATAAAGCATTTTCCATGAAAATTCTACTCGTCAAAAATTATTCTCAAAAATATCAGTAGAAAAAGGAAAAATCAGTCACCCTCCATTCAAGCCATACCAAAATCAGCAGTTGCGCTCTTTTCTCTACTCGTAAGCAGATTAGAATTGTAAAATTATGATGAATATAGTTAGTAATATATGGAAAAATAACAAAGGGAATGTCATTTCCCATATGACAAAAATGATAAATGGGAAATGACATTGATTGTAAAACATTTGCATACATACCAAAACAGAAAAGAACAAAGCTACACTATACATCCATAGAAGGAAATTTTGTAGGATACGACCCTAAAAGAAAAGGAAGGACCAAATCATCAAAAGCAGATCAGTCAAAATCATTGAAAATCATTAAGAAGTAGTTCCATGTCTTCCATCCCGCAAGCCTTTTTGAGAGCACCCAGTGGAAGAAAATATCAAAGGTGAAGAAAACATGAAACCTGCAGAAGAGTCTGATGGTACTTGAAGTTCACAAAGAAACACTAAAGGCCAACCTCGAGAGAGTTACGGCTACCAAGCAAAACATCAAGAATCTAAAAATTGGGATAAACTCCAAAGCGTGCAGAATGAAGAAAAAGAGAAATGGATAGAAGCCACAAAGGAAGAAATGAAGAGTCTCAAAGAAAACAAGGCCTGAGAACTCGTTGACCCACCAGTAGGAAAGAATTTCATCAGATGCAAATGGACATTCAAGACAAAAAGAAATGAAAAGAAGAAATTAATCGCTACAACTCACAACTTGTTAAAATTCAGAAACTAAGAAATTTGGCACGGATTAAGATAAGACATTCACACATGTCGTCTAACACACCAAGATTGAACATTTCTAACATCTGTAACCATCAGACGAAGGAAAGTTCGTCACATAGAGAGTAAAACAGCTTTTATCCATGGAAACTTATCCGAAGAGATATACATGAAGCAGGCTGAAGAATAGATAAAGTAAGAAGAAGAAAACAGAGTCTTACAAGCTAAAGAAAGCCATTTATGGTTTGAAACAGTGTGCCAGATCCTGGAATCTAAAGATAGCTACTACAACTCGGTTTCAAAGTCTAGTGGATCGTAGCCTATTCACAAAAGACACCATGCACGCCATTCTCTACTTAGACGACCTATTACTACCAAGCCAAGATGAAAGACAAATTTTCAAACTAATAGAAATCCTAAGAATGGAATACGACATCAAAGATCTCACAGAAGTCATAAATATCTTCGAATAGAAATAAATAAAACTGAAGAAGGGAACTTTGGTTTTACCCAGAAGAGGAAAATTGAACAACTTGTCAGAAAGTTTAAAGGGTCCGGCACCTCCATAGGAGCACATGTTAAATTCAACAACTTTGGGGGCATCTCATTTAATAACTGATTCTTCAATCATTATGAAACTTTCACAGTATAATATTTAGATGCATTTGAATACTTTAACACGATATTTTTGTTATTTTTTAAAAATTAAAATAATTATGATTTTCTAAAAATATCTTTAAGAAAAATTTTAAACTAATTATTTTTTTTATTTTTTTTAAGTATGCTACTTATCAATAATTCCTCGTGTTAAAGTACTTAAATATATTAGAGGAACATGTATAAAAAATTTCAAACATGTATGTCAGATAGATTTTAAGCTTTGTGCCCCTAGCATGAAAAAACGGCATTTTGAGAAATTCGGCTTTGAAGTAAAAAAAACATGCATTAAATACCTACATTTTGTTTACTTCAAAAAAATTTTAAAAATACTTTTAAATAAGATATAAGTACTAAAGTGGCATGATTTTAAAGAGAAAAATTTATATTTTAATAAACAGTAATAAACTCGAAATTTATAATCTGAAAATTTTTCTTGTGCCGGACCCCCTTAAATTGGAGAAAGAAAGACCTACCTACTTGCCGATGTCTCCCTAAACTATAAAAAAATAGGAGAAAAAGAGGCTGAAGATATACTTCCTAATAACTCAAACTAAATAAAAGGAATGGGGACTTTAACTTTACAGCGCTACTATTACCAAATCCGACATTACAAATGCAATCAACTTATTAAGTCTTAGAAACGAAAAAAAAACAAGAGCCAAAGACTGGAATGTAGTTAAAAACTCATCAGCTACTTCAATACCACCAAAAGTCTTAAACTCATGATATATATAAGGAAGATTGAACTCTCACAGCACACGCAGATGCCGACTAGCGAGGCTATCCCACAACTACACTCATGTCCAAAATTTTCTTTACATGCATAAATTCACGGATTTCTCAGACACTGTGAATTATAATTTTATGAATTTTTCTGGAATTAATTATAACATTATGACACATTAATGCAAAGTAAAAAAATTAAGAACACTGCATATAATATTAAACTTATAACATGAAACAATAAAATGGTAATAAAATGTGTAAAAGAGAGTTCAGAAAAAAATAGAATAACTCGGAAAAAAAATTAAGCCTTACAAACTTAGTATGGAATGTGATCTCCCCTGACTTGTATACACATACACATGTCACAACGTGTTTTCATGCTGACAATAACGTTTTTAACCACAGTTTGGTGAATTAAGCTCCACTCTTCCAGTAATGCCGACTTCAGTGCATTTACATCTGCTGAGTCCTTCCAAGGTAGTACCATAAGTTCTCTATCCGGTTAATATCAGGAGACTTTGCTGGCCACGGTGTTAACTCAATGTCTTCACACTTTTAAGGAATTCGTCAACGAGTTTGCTAGATGTAGACGAGCATAATCGTTTATAAATAAAAAGTCAGATCCATATGCTACTCTAAAAAGTCTTACATAAGATTCTAAGATCTCGTCCCGATACCTCTGGTCGGTCACAGATTCGCTGTTAAGAACGAATAGGGGCGAACACCCATCGATCATTATTCCTCCCCATACCATCACACCTCCACTACCGAAATGGTCAAAATCCATAATGTTCGAGTGATAATTTCGTGTTCCTGACTTCCTCCAGATGTATTCACCTTTAGAATCACCTGTAAAACTACACCCAGTAAGGAGAACATGGGACCATTTGTGTTCACTCCAGTTCTGAGGTTCTTTGCACCAATTAAAACGATCCCTCTTTTTTGGGGAGGACAGTGAAACACATACCCTTGGCTTTCTGGCATAAAGGCATTTTTCATTAAATCTTTTGTATACCTTTTGCCACGATACAGCAGTTTCAGTGGAGGCTGCAAATTCTGAACTTAACTGGCGAGCAGTAGACTTCCTGTTACGTCGGGCAGTTATTACCCGATATCGATCTTCAGAAACAGTTGTCATTCTTTTACGACCTTGTCAATGCTTTCTTACAACAGTTCCATTGTATTGAAATAGTTTTCATAACATAAAAAATGTCTGTCTTGAAATATTCTTCTTCCGTGATTGGCAGCCCTGCTTCTAATCGGCCGAAGAGTCACCACTTCACAGATTTTTCCAAATGATACTTCGAAGCCATAACAAACCGATCGGAGTCTTTACACTCTGAAATCAAACGCTGGGTTGCAGAAATTAACTCTGATATTTACTTTGAGCAAAGAGCGGCATTCAACGTCCGATCATGTATGCCTATAGATTTGCCAATTAGAAACAGTTTAATTACTTTTGATTGGATAATGCTAAGTAGGCTTGTTTCACATCCCTTGGATTATATTGATTGGATATTTCATTTACTTTTGGGTATGTAAAGATAAAATTGGATTTGAGTGTCGAACATCAGCAAGTGGAAATTTGCGTAACTTACAAGAAAAGACGATCGTTCAATTGGCAAGAGTAGTGACATGATAGCGGACATTCTAGCGAAACCCTTACTAAATCCACATTTTGAAAGCCTTAGGAACTTAATTGAATTCTTTGTTGAAATCATTGAGTGGCGGTGTTGGTATAAGAATAATTCAAACATCAATTCATTGCCAAATGAAGAAAACACAGGAACTATCTTATTCTGTTCTTATTCTGATTTCTTTCATTACAATGTAAATCATCTTTTAAATGAGCTCAACTTATAAGCTTAAATAATTAATGTAATAATTAAATGACATCTTCTACAGAAGCTCATCTACAAGTTATTTACGTTAATTTAATTATACTACTGACAGAGGGAGATAAGTACATCTAAGAATGATCCAACACATGTTATTGATCTACTACGCCATCGAGAGAAAATAATTCAATAACAGTTAACATAGTGGTTATAATATATATTTGTATAACATTGTGTGATGTATAAAACGGACGTGACCCGTGTGTCAGTAACTATAAATGTTTATTTGACGTATTTAAAATAATTATCTTTTCATACTTATATTATATAATATTTACTAGAATCATCATAATTTTGCAATTCTAATCTGTTTCCGAGTCAAAAATGCCCCGTGCGTATATCAGAGAATTTCTAATAAATGTGTACAGGGATAAATATTCGAATACAGAGAGATATTTTAAAATTTCAACTTCAAATACGGATGCTTATTTAGACACATTTGTAATTTTAAAAAGATGGTCGCTATGCCACTTTTTTTATTGAAGAGGCCAGCTCGGAAAAAAAATTCTGCAAAAAAACAATGAACACTTTGTTAAAGGGACTTACAACTTAATTAAAGTAGTTAGAAGTATAAAAACATTTTTATAGTGGATTTTTTAATATAGTGGATATTTTATGGTGAACAATTTAGTTTTTTAAAGGAATTTTTCTAGCATCGGATCTACAAATGTTGGCTGGTTCGCACTCTCAACGACCAATTTTTATGCTCAATGACGACTAATCGCACTGAGACCTACAGCTTAATGTGGATTCTGAACCACAATGAACATTCATGCCTAACTCGGGATTCGAACCCGACACCTTCTGCATGCGAGGCCAAAGCACTAACCACGCTGGGTATAAATAAATAAATATATGCTCCTGCTAAACATACACATACAACTTAACAATTATTCAGTACTTTTTTTTACTATATATTTTTAAACGTTAAATTAAAGTAGAGTGCAAATTGTTTACATAGTTAAATAACTAGCACCAGAAATAAAAAATATACTACAAAAAAGGGTCACACCAATGATAATTACAAAAGAAAACTACTCTATTAAAATTTTAATATGTCGCTTTAAAAAAATATTGACTTAATAATTGCAAACCAATTAGAAAAATAATGTATGCATTAAGTAGCTTCAAAATCATCTTATAGTACTGATAACTGCAACGATTTCTTCAAACTGTTCAAATCAATACTCTGCATCATATTATATAAATATTTCTGCTACAAATTTTATTCTTACAATTGTTACTCATGGGTTTGCAAATCAAAATTAGTTTGGGATTAAAAATCAAAGTTTGACAAAATAGTTATGTGTGAATTATTTTAAATAAAAAACGAAAAGTCTATTTTTAAAGTAATATCTTATGATATCTCCGGTAGTCAATTTCTTTAACTGTCTTCAGGAATTCCAGGAAATAGATAAAATCTGTCTCGTAATTCAATCAGGAGAAATATTATCAAGTTTAAATGAAATAATATTAAGGAAAGCAATCATTTAAAAGAAAGAAACAAACCGAATGAGCTATTTTGATTGATAACTGTGTTTTACTAAAAAGTATAATTACATAATGTGTAATTGAGTACTATTGAGGTGTTAACTCAAAATTTTCAGAACCTATCGGAAAATAACAATAGGAGAAACAACCAAAACAACTAACTTAGGTATATTTTTAACTTTACCTTTTTCCTTTCAGTGAAAATCCCGATTAAAACAATTCAGAAACCAATGATACTTATCAGCAGTACAAATTACATTTATTAGACACATACATTGAGGGTATTATCTAAAAAACTAGGTATATGTTTCACATTAATAAAACTACCAAAAAGAAACTAAAAAGCGACAACAAAAAAAATCCTTATCTTAATCGTAACTAAAAACTCCTCAAAGATAAAAAAAAAAAAAAAACTCCCACTAAACGTAACTAAAAAACTCAAAAATAATAATTTGAAGAATGTCCTAAAAAGTAAAGGGTAGAAGCAAGCCTTTATGAAATCCCATTGGTCGATAGAAGTCGGGTGTTGTAGACAGAACCCAATAACAGACTAATGATTTTATCAGGTCAAGCTCCACTAAATGGAAGAAAGCTCTTTTCGTTCTGTTGGGGATGATACCTCGAAGATTCCTCTTCTGATTCTATTGAGAATTGGAGTCAAAGCCAAATGGAACAGACGCAAACTTTTATTGTTTTTAAAGTAGTTTTTATAAAAAGGTGTTTCTGGAATTAGATAGCAACCTGTTTGAGTTTTGTTTTGTTTATATAAACGTATTGTTTCGTTGTTTCATGTTTAAAGTAGGATTTAGTCTATCAATGCCTGAATAGTCAAATTTAGGATTCATCCATTGCATGCAATTTTTTATTGAGTAAGTGATTTTAGATAACAGATTACTACTTAGAATTTGATGTAAAATTTTATTTTCTAAACATATATAAATTATTTATTTCATTAGTAAATGAATTGTTAATCATATTTAAATCCGTTCATTGTGCAAAAAAAAAGTGTTGATTTGCTTATTAATGTATTTTGTTTTTTAATCATTAATATTTTTCATTTTGTGGAATATTTTTTAATTTATTATTTCAATTTTATTATTGTGGATTTTTGAAAATCAAATAAATTAATGTAACACTTTGTTAAACTCGTTTTCCTACTTATAGAAATAGCAAAAAAACTATAATTATTCATATTTAAAAAAGTTTTTAATATCGTTATACCATAATATTAAATAACTAATATATAAATGATAATGAAACTTGATATTCCGATTCCTATCAATTTCTACCATATTTACTGGTCTATTAAAAATTTCATTCAAAAACAAATTCCCACATTAATTTTCATTAATAGTCAGTGGAGGATTTAGGTGGATGGATGGTTGCGATCGAATCCCCCCCCCCCCCATACAATTTATTTTATATATAAAAATGTATGGTGGCATACCAGGTTATATAGAGGGTCCTTTAGCGGAGACACATAGCGGCGACACATTGCTTCATCGCCGAGCAGAAACACTTATTGTGTGAGCGGAGGAACGGAGGGGAACGGTTGTCGTAAAACAACCTCTTCTAGATTAGGCTTAACAGTCTATTTGAAACAGATGGAAAGAATAAAACTGATAATTGCCTTAAAAGGCCTCAACCATTCCATATCACCTTAACCCCTTCCTCATACAACATGGGGACTCCCAGTGCCTTTTCTTCTTCTTCGTAGCACTACAGCCTGGTACAGGCCAAGGCTGTCTTAGTCAGTTTTCTCCATCGGGTACAGTCATCCGCTATGGCTCTCAATCGGTTGATTTTTAACGTCTTTAGAAGAAAAAAAGAGATCTTCCTCTTTTTCTAACTCCTGCCTTTGCCTTTTACCCGTGGAAATACGACGGACCTGGAAAAAAATTATTTTTCAAACCGAAACGAAAAGCCAAAATGGCTCTCACAGTGCAATAAGCACTGAATCTGCGAAAATTATCTTCAATGTAGCTGGATAATCTCTCCAGAGGTCAAACCAAAATCCTCTTCACGATTTACAGCAGTAATCAGTGACCACCAGCCGAATCTACAAAAAATCAAACTCATCAACGAAGCCATATCCTCATTTCACATCGCCATTTTACAACTGCACCACACTCGCTTCGCTCAACAAGCCAGCGTCACCATTCCACATCGATCAACTAAGTCAGAAAAGAGCGAACCAGCATCCAGAAGCCAGCAGCAACGAGTACTCTTTGAAAAGATTCCGATATACTTCTGAACAGCAAATCACTTGAAATTTACTTCGAATTCTTAGACCAAAAAAATTTGAAAAGGGTCAACTAACTTTCCCTATACTGAATCCCAGCACAAAACTATCATCGCTTATCGGACCTAAATCTTGGCTTTTGTTTCATAACTTGGATATTGGTACAGACTGGTTAAGAAAACCTGTTGATGAGTAGCATAAGGATCCCGACTATCAAGAAGCTGAAACATTTGTTAGACATGTGAAAGTGGAAAATGATCTGTCTGAATGGGCTATTAAACTAATACAAGACTTTTCATATACAAATGCTAAAGTTCAGAAGCGGTTTTTATTTCAAGTTATTGAATATCACCACAGACAAATTCCGAACTTTCAAAAAGAAACATTAGGCATTTAAAATGATTGTGTGCTATATATTATTATTACCAAAAATATTTCAGGTAAACCGTATCCATCATAAATAATTAATTTGTTGCAGTTTTACTTTTAAGGTTGATTTTTGGTATCTTAATGAAATTAAATCACATTATGTCCATTTCATTTATTATGGCACTATATATAAGATTATATTTAACTAAATCTTATCAAACTTATTTCCTGTCTGTATTAAGCAATGAATTAACTTTATAAAATTGTTTTTAAGAAAAGTAAAAACTGTTTGAATTTAGTCGGTACCATTTATCTTCTTTTACACTTAATATATAAATTGATAAATGCATTATAATTTACATACTATATATAAATATATTTATTTATTTATTTTATTTATTAATATAAAGCACACTACAGAAAAAAATTCCATTTAAAGTGTACAAGGAATAGTACATTACAAACAAGCAAACAATAGTAACAAAACAAGATTACACATTTAAAACCAGCAGACATTTAGCCTTGAACATATAGAAAAAGATACATTAAAAATATCCAAATCATCAGAAATCAAATTAAAAATTCTATAAAATTTATACAAACAAAAGTTGTCAATGTAGTTATATTTGGTAAAAACAGTAATAAATAAATTTTGGCTACGAGTATTGGTCGGTACAGCAAATTTAATGGAATTATGGATCTCAATGCAATCAATAAAATTATTAAGGACTTTCTAAAAGAAAGAAACACAAGAAAGCCCACGTCTAGATTTTAAACTGGGGATGCTGAAGAAATTGCGGAGGAAAGAAGAGGAGAGATCATGAGAATTATAATAATAAAGATAACGCATAAATTTAGTCTGAACCCTTTCAAGAATTATAATTTTATTGTTATAGTAAGGGTCCCAAATAAGTGAGCAGTATTCAAGATTTGAACGGACCAAACTAAAATAAAGAGTTTTAAGAGCCTGAGGATTAGAAAAATCTTTTGTATTACGTTTAAGAAAACCAAGCATCTTATGAGCCTTTAAGATAATATCCTCAATATGAAGAGAAAAATCAAGTTTAGAATCAAAAATGACTCCAAGATCTCTGATATGGTCAGAACGAGTTAAAGTTTGATCATTGACATAATAAGGATAAGAAAAAGCTTGTTTTTTACGCTTAAAACTTATAACACTGCATTTATCAATATTTAAAAATAAACTATTAATGCTACACCAACGATAAAGGCTATCAATATCCAACTGCAACTCCTCAGCATCAGCAATAGTACAAATGGATCTAAACATTTTCAGGTTATCAGCAAACAAAAGAAAATCACAGAATTTAAAAATATCACAAAGATCATTGATAAATAAAATAAAAAGCAGGGGTCCCAAATTAGAGCCTTACGGGACACCAGAAGAATTAGTAAATTTGTCAGAAATTGCATCTTTAAAATAAACATATAACATTCTATTACTTAAATATGAAAAGAACCAATCGGTAAGATTGCAATGAAAACCCATATTACTTAACTTTTCCAAAAGAATACCAAAGTCGATTGAATCAAAAGCTTTAGAGAAATCAGTATAAATTACATCAAGTTGATAGCCACATTCCATAGAGGAAATAATCTTATTAGTTAAACAAAACAAATTTGTAAGTGTAGATCGTTTAGGGATAAATCCGTGTTGATTCAAAGAAATAATGTTTTTAACCTGATGAAATAATTTTTTAAAAATTATGATTTCGAAAATCTGGGAAAAAGGGCTCAATATTGAAATTGGTCGATAATTTTTACAATCAGTTGAATCTCCTTTCTTGAAAACAGGAATAATTTTCGTTTGCTTCCAAGTATCAGGGAAAGTATTTTTTTTTTTTTCAAAGAAAGATTAAATAAGATAAGAAGAGGATAAACCAGCCCCTCGGAACAACCATTAATAATAAACGAGGGTACCTGATCAACACCTACCGATAAAGAAGATTTTAATTCTTGAATTGCCAAAACAACATCATCATAAGAAACACAATCGATTTTCACCAAATCACAAATACTATAATCACAGATTACAGAACTATTGACATAATCAGTGCTTAATATATAAACAGAGTTAAAATAATTAGCAAAAACATTAGCAATATCCTCACTATTATCATATCCTATATTATTATAGTGGAACCTATTTGGCATTGATTTAGATTTCTTAAAAAAAGACCAGAACTTTTTAGGATCAGAAATAAGTTTATTTTCTGTGTTGAGAATGTAAGAAGCGTAGTCCTGTTTAAGTTTGACCTTAAGAAGAGATCTCAACGACCTAAATTTAGCATATTCAATTATATATAAAATAATTTTCTTATGACATAGAGTTGCTTTAAATGTGAGTTAATATGTATATGGTAAATTTCTCATTAAAATATAGAACCCCTTTTGTGATTTTAAAATGTGGGAAAAAGGGGGGCTTACAGCCTCTTCAGCCCCCCCCCCCTCCTCTGTTTACGCTCCTGTTAAATACTAAATATGTACCTTAATTCTTTAACTACAAATATATTAACTACAAATATGCATTTTTACTCTGTAAATAGTAAATATTTCATGTATTATAGCTTTTTTCATGATTTTAGTATGGGAGTTTTAGTGATTAAACAGTTCTTCGAATGGAGCAGGAGTCAAATATTCACCAAATCATCTGGAATTTAGAACACATTATTATTTTTACATAGAGAACAACATAGGGGGTGCATCATGGATTTTCACACAAAAAAATTCCCCATAGGATTACGCAATAACCTAATAACCACCCTAAACAGTTTATGACAGATCAATAATCCTCACAGGAGCTTTTGGATCCACGCAAAAGGCCGAAGTTGACAAAAATAAATCTCGCTCATCCAAAGAACAAAAACCCAATTTTAGTCCCTGCGGCAACATGCCATAACCCTTTGTTCCAACCTAATAATTCTACCTAATATATACGAAAGCATGAAAAAACAAGACCAATTTCCTAATAAAACTCAACCTGAAAGCCCAACTAAAAAGAACTGTGATCATTCTTTAAAAAAGATCTCGGAATATATCACTTTTCCCGCACAAAGTAATAACAACAAAAATGAAAACGTTTCTAAAATCATTCGAATTCCACAAACTGAAGAACTTGAACACTTGTCAAGGTCATACGAAACCTGTATCTCCAACCGAACATATCAGCTCCTCATCGAAGGAGAAGCTTAACCTCCACATAAAATCAGACAAGCGACCATTGGAAGAAACATGTTTTCCCTCTCTGAGGATGTAGAACGTGGGGTTTGTTCTCAAACAGAAGAGAAAAATGAAACGTGTCTTTTGTTTACCTCAGTTATTGGAGATATCTTGCTATTTAACGAAGTGGATTTTTTACACATTAACGGCTCTAATTTACTGAACACTGTTACGAATATGGTCAAGCTTTACAAACCAAATAAAAATAAAAGTACACATTTTCAAATGAAACTTTTTCTATCAGATGAAACGCCAATCTCTTAGCGAGCACGCCGGTTAGCAATGACCAGAAAATAGAAGTTGACAGGCAAATTAAGGAACTATTGGAAGACGGAATTATTTTCGAAAGTACTTTTGTCTTTTGTTCACCAATAGTTTTGTGCAAAAAAACAAGATGGTTCAACACGCATGTGTATTAATTATAGATGTTTAAATAAAGTTGTAATTAAAGATATATTTCCAATTCAGATTATAGACGACATCTTTTACAGGCTACAAGAGGCTACCGTTTATATAAATTTAAACTTGAAGAATTCCCTTTACCAAATAGACGTAGATCCTACAAGCCGCAAGTATACTAGATTTATTACACCGGATAATCAGTACCAATTGAATAAAATTCCGTTTGGACTTTGCAACTCATCGTCTACTTTTCAAAGATGTATACAGATTGTTTTTCATGAACTTTTAGAAGCCAATACATTAATCTTATATTTAGATGATTTGGTAATTACATCAACCTATGAGTCAAATGACGTTGAAAAACTCAAGAAAGTCTTCAAAGTAGCTTCCGACTACGGACTTTAGTTTCACTTTAAAAAATGCAATTTTCACAAAGAAAAATAAACTTTCTTGGACACGTTTTAGAAAAGGGTACAATTCAAGCCTTTATAGCAATAGAATTTAAAAAAATACTGCGAAGATGAGGAAATTGAGCATGTCACAATCACCACAAGTCTACCTCGTGAAAACGGACAAGTAGAGAAGTTTCATGGAACACTTATCCCTGTCATCACAAAATTATCCCTCGATGACCCCAAAAAATGGTTTAAACATGCGTCATCAGTCCAATGCTTAATCAACAGCACCGTGTCTTTAACAACAAAATACACACATTTCGAGCTCCTAATAGGAATGAAAATGAAAAACAAGTAAGACCTCAACATCAAGAAAATCCTCGAGGAAGAACACATACATACTTTCATCAAAAATAAACAACAATTGCGTGAACAAGCAAAAACCAACATACTACAGCTGCAAGAAAGAAGCAAGCACAACTATAATACGCGACGCAAGACGGCAAGTAAGTACACACTCCATGACAAAGTGGCCATCAAACGAACGCAGTTTGGTACAAGTTTAAAACTTCGCCAGAAGTTTTTCGGCTTATACGTAGTGGTAAAGATTAGGCCAACAGACCGATATGATGTCCGTAAGCTGGGAACGAATGAAGGACTAGTTCTCACATCCACATCAGGTGATATGATGAAATGCTGGGAAGATACTTATATTTTTCAGTTTACGAACTTTTTGAAGAAAATACATTTTTCTATTTTCTTTTATACAAACTTTTTGAAAAAAATACTTTTTGCTATTTTCTTTCAAACGAACTTTTCAACTTTTTATTGAGCATGAACTTTTCATAAAGACTTTCAAATTTTGAGAAGACATATTGTGAATTTCAAGACATGAATGTTGTTTAAATTTTATTATTATTGTGCTGTCCTTTTCAATATCTTTATTTACAGGCTTAATATACATAAATAAATCGGCCGTCCTCTTAGTCGGGATAGGCAGAGTGTGGCATACCAGGTTATATAGAGGACGCCTTTAGCGGAGACCTCTAGCGTCGACTTCATCGCCGAGCAGAAACACTTATTGTGTAAGCCGAGGAGCGGAGGTGAACTGTTGTCGTAAAACAACCTCTTCTAAATTTAGCTTAACAGCCTATTTGTAATTGATGGAAAGAATAAAACCAATAAGTACCTGAAAAACCTCTATCATTCCATTTCACTTTACCCCTTCCTCATACAACATGTATCACTTAAGTATTTTTTTTTTTTTTTTTTTTTTTTTTTTTTTTTTTGCGTCAAAGGGTGTTTCTCTTAAATTCTAAAAAAATACCTAAATAATTAAAAAAAGAAACATGAAAAAGTGAAAACGCAGAATAGTGAAAAACAGATGAAGGTCGTCGAAATGGACCTATTCGCGTGGATGCCGTTCAGCTTGGGACAAAGTAAAGAACGTACTGAAATTCCTGTAAGGATCGGTCAACTTTGTGTGTTGAGCAAAAATAGGACTGTAATTAGAAGTTCGATTGTAGTGGTGGTACAGCTCAAGTAAAAAGATGGTGAATTGAATTGAGAGATAAAAATAACACTTGGCTAAAGAGTGGGAATTTTTAAACAAAAGGTAACATCATTTAATTTTACTCTTTATTTTCAAAATAAATGCATGAATTTTTCTAAATAAATAAGTTTTTGAGACAGAATCACGATTTTTTTAAAAATATATGTGAAAACATGCATTTTTGTCTGGTAATCGGAAATGATTCTACAAATGCATATTGACGTTTTGTATTGTGTTGAATAATCTACTTTAATCTCTTTCTAATATTAGCAATAGATATCTATATAGAGTATAAAAAACAGAAAAGTATTGTAACAGCACAGCTTTAGAATTGTATAAAGTTGCAAGTAAAAAATTGTACTTGATAATTCACCTGTTTTAAAAACTCATCATTCCATATTAAAACTAAAAGTCACAATGATATATTTCTGACTCAAGCAGAAGCATAAGTTGATCCCACAAAATAAAAATATGTGGTACCGAATGATTTTTCGTTTCCTTCAAACAAAAAAATGCTATCAATGTGCCATGCATTTTTATATTTAATTTCATTTAGCAGCTGTCACCGACTTGCTTACAAACAGGATTTTTTAATACTATTTGACGATTTCAATTATCTTGAAGTTATCTATGGTTATATTTATGTTCGCAGGCCATCAAAGTAGGTAGAGGGAAAGTGTAGGTGAGGACTCTTTCTGTCCCCCTACATTGATGAACTGCAGACTTCTAGTATAGAATTTCCGATTCGTCAAACCGAGTTTGAACAGCCTTCCAATATTTTTAATACAGTTGTTCTACACATTTTTTTTTATGCCCTATTTTTAGTTTTTTCATTCAATTCGGTTTCCTTTTGAATCGGAATAAAAAAGAATGCAACAAAATTTTGGAAATTTCAACTCTTCAACTTTCTAAAACTTAAAGACTCTTTCCTCCCCCCCCCCACCCTGTTAGAGTTGGTCCTACATATGTGCAATACTTATATGCAATGCACATGTGCAAAACCTATTTGCAATACATTCAGGTATTACCTATTTGAAATACATCATGTTATACAAATGTGCAATACGCAAGTGCAAATACATGCAATATTACATAAAAACAATATAGCCTCTATAAAAGCTTTTTTCTACAACGTAATGCAACATTTCAATTTATATCCTGAACAGCTATACAGCTCAATAATATTGCCAAGAGAAAAATAATCGTCGCATACAAATGTTTCTCACTAAATTTCGACAATCGATTGTCTTATTTAGCATGAAACAATCGATAGTTTGCCCTTTTTCGATACTATCGATTTTTCACTCGATTGAACATCATAACAATCGTTTAAAGTATAGATATTAAAATAATCAATGTTCAAGGAACACTTGACACAGGGCCTGACCATGACAAGTTGGGACCCAAGGCTTTCAGGGGCCTCTTTTTCAAAAGCGAGATTTGTTGGAAATTTGCTTGACAAAAAGTCAAAATAGACAAAAAAGACAAAAATAGAAAAAGTTGATAAAGTAAGGTTAATATTGTACTCTAAATTTTTTTTATCACAAATAAAGAAACAAATTTCAAACAATCAAATTTATAGATCAAATGAGGAAAAACTTTGTTTTATATAGCATTGCATTTCACTACCACAATGTATAGTAATATCCATAACAACAATATCTGCAGCATTATTCACAATTTCAGAGTGAATATTCGAAGAGTTCGAAAACTGATCTCACAATAAATTCGTCAAGACTTTCTTTAAATTTTTTTTCTCTATCTTTCAAGAAGTCTTGTTTTTAAATCCTTTATATTAACTTCGACTTTGTGTGTTAGTTTGTTTGTCAATGAAAGCGGAATTTGCGGCTGTCTAATCAACCCCCTTACCATCATCCAATCAGGTTTAAACTTGGCAGATAGGTTCGATGTCGATAACAATGCATTCTATCAAATTTTGGGGTTGTTACTGTCACTCAAAGGTCGCTTTTACGGAATACTAATTAACCAACTTGGCGTCATCCAATCGCATTAAAATAACATTGAACCGTTCATTGTTGAAACTCTTTCTTATCGGCAAATTTTATTTTTTTAATAAATAAATAATAAAATTACCTTAATCAGTATAAATAAATTATATTTCTATGTGAGAGCACAAATTCACGTCCATTTTTAATAAAAAAAAAATTGAAACGTAGTTTGCCACTCATTTTGCTGATACAAATGTTTTTGATATCGACGCTGTGTTAATGAATACAAAAATTGGCAATGCATATCCGATTTTTTAAGAACTCTATTTTTATGGGTTATATTATTCAAGATTTTAAATTATGGTTTAATTTATTTGATTAAATACTCTCTGGGATACTAAACACACTTCAAGATTCATACAAAATGATTTTTATGTAAAAATTCTTTTATACAGATAATAAAAGATATTCGCATAACTTTTGTGGAACAAAAGTTACAAGTTTACAGCTAATTTCGGGGGCCCCTAAAATCTTGGGCCCAAAGGCCAGGTCTTGTGGGCTTACTCGATAATCAGGGCCTGACTAGATAACTGGGTCAAGGCAAGTCTATAAACAAATTTAATAAACTTCAAAACAAACAATAGTCCTCAACCACAGTCGCGCACGCACGCCACAAGCAGTGAGGATAGGCGACTGCAGTTTTCAGCTCATGCCACAGACGCGACCACTAGCCACTGCTGTGGTTCTGTATAATAAGCTCCATAGGATATAATGGTCCACGAAGAGTGCGTGCGTGCGCGTTAGAATGGAACGCGCGCGTTCGCCACTCGAGTGGCTCTGTATAATAAGGCCCTTAAGTGGAAGAAAATTTTGTCTCAGCCGCCGTTTAGCCAAAACATAAACATTGTTGTTGACCAACAGTGCCCCTATCAGTTTTCTGGCTGCCGTCAGCAATCACACATCGACTCGACGAAAGTTCGCCTTATAATGTCGATTGCCCTTTACAACACTACAACGAGCCGCTCAAGGATTGCATTATATTATTAATTTGAAATTAGCAGTCCCACGACAAACTAATGATGGTACCCTTTCCACCGGCTAGTTTTTAAGCTCAATTGATGTTCACTTCCCATTTAGTGATTTTTTCAAGAGCATCATCTTTTTGTTCCGCACTTTTATCCACGTGTATAAAAGTATGGAACAGAAAAATGAAGCTCATGCAAAAATCACTAAATTAGAAGTGAACATCAATTAAGCTTGAAAAAGATAAGCATTAAGAGATTTAGTTAACACAACACAAAAAATCTCATTATAGAAAGTTAAAATATATAACCCAAATTAAATAAGTGGCATGGATTATAAGATTTTTTGTAACTTTTATTTTTACCAGTAACTTATAATAATTATCTTGAATAATATAATTAGGAAATTAGAAAATTTGCATTATGACGTGCTCTAATGTTGATCTACGATTCAAATTACATTAATTACCGTGATTATTGGAAGGAGCTTGTCAATTCTTAAAACAAAAACAACATGTTTAAATATCTTCTATTTACTTCTACACTATTCTCTTCAAGCACTATCTATTATTATTATTATTTTTTTTTTTTTGCCAGCCAAATAATTTTCCAATTTTTGTTCAGCTTCCACTTAATTTTTTCAGAAGTTCTCCTGCATAAAGATTATTCAAACTTTTAAGGTATAACTCAAAACATCAAGGGTAGAAAATTTTTAGTGATACAAGAAAATATAACTTATACATTATTAATAAGTTATATCATGATCTTTAGTCTGAATTACAAGTAATTTACATCGTGTTATGTACTCAACATAATCTCCCACGCAAATACCATTATTTCAACACTTATTGAAAGAACCTTAACAAAACAGCAATAGTAAAGTAAAGAAAAAACAAGAACACTTTGCTCTCAATTCGTGAATTATATTTATTGTTATTCAATATAAATTAGGGTAAAATGTCATTTATTCGATTCGTTACGACCTTGATCTTCTCCCATTTCTGTCAAGCGCTGTTCTAAGTCACCCCTTTTAACTATCTCTTCCATCTCAGCGTGTTTAGCCATTTATGTAGCTTGTGGCCCATCTGAGGGCTGTATGGTTAGCGCTCTGGCCGCTTGGCCACGTATGCCAAAGCTACCGTGTTCGAATCCTGGATTAGGCATGGATGTTCGTTGTGGTTCGGAATCCACGTAAAGCTGTAGGTGCCGGGCTGATTAGCCGTCATTGTGCAGAAAAATAGGTCTTTGAGCGTATAAACTAACCAACCAATCGTAGCTTGTGTTTGGCGGATAGCAGCTGAAATAGAAATATACAATTATATTAAGTACACACGCATGATAGCGATTTCACAACTGTTATTAATTCAAATATTCTATGGTAAGTTTGCATAAAAGAAACAGCGTATCAGTGACTTCTCCAAGTCAAAAGTTCTTATACAAAATCAAATCATGCAATTATTATTAATTTCTTTTGAAGAAAACAGATTTGTATAAAATTTAACTCTGTATTTAAAACAAATGTTTCTCAGGTAATTTAAAACTTTCTATTTCAAATTTTGGTGCTGCTTGAAAATACCCGCTTTTTCACACTTAGTAGCTTTAACCCTAGAATTACAAACCGGGGTAGATATCTACCCTAGGTAAACTTTCAACTACGTTTTTTAGTCAGTGACATTATCAACTGCAGACCTATGCCATAATTTAGTTTAAAGTTATAACAATTCAGACCCTTCAGTTTCTTGTTTACTGTGACGCAGTGAAGACGTGAATCTTGTGTGGGGTTGATATTTACCCCGGTTTGTAGTTCCCGTTAGTGTTTTGTGTAGGTAAGTTATTTTTCTCGACCGACCTGCGAGAGTTGCAGAGTAATCTACTGCAGCGATTGTAGTGCCTTTGGTTGGTTGTATTCAGATTATCTGGCGCCGTCAGCAACACAAGGGCTATAATGCGCCGAAACATTTCGTCATTTAACAAACCAACATACATTTACAAACATCCATGCCAACATGGGACTTGAACCCGCAACCTCGTGGTCTAGAAGCCAGCACGCTGTAGTGCCTTTGTCAAATCGTAACTTTACTTTTGAATATTTTTTATATGTATCAAATTTCTCATTTTTTTTTTTTACAGTTTGTATGACAGAAACCGAAATATATTCTTAAAAATCAATATTTCATCGATTTTCATTTGACTTTTCTATAGATCAGATTGAAAATTCAAAAAAAAAAAAAATTAGCAAAGTCCCAAATAAGTAGACTTTTTTAGCAAAAAATCACGATCGTTTTCTTTTTTCTAAAAACCTCCAGTGTTCCTATTTAAAATTCCGTTGAAAATTTGAAAATCGATTGTAATTAAAAAAGTCATAAATTTTTGTTTGTTAAATGACGGTTTGACCATTTTTCAGCACTTTTAGCTATTCAAATCGATTTTCGATCAACTAAACCTTGGTAAAATTGAATTTGCTCTTTACCATTCTCTTCAACATGAAAAAACAAAAAAGTTCAAGTACTTAAAAGTCAAATTACTGCTTTTAGAACGGTTTTTCGAGCAAAAAACTAGAGGGTTAATATTTACTCCGATTTGTAGTTTACTGGTAAAAAAATGGGTTTGTAGCTCTAGTGTTAAAATGAAATTATACTTATATTTTTGAAGCTACATACTGGGCAGGGAGTCCACTAGGATAAAATTCATTCATGCCATGCAATAATTTATGTTTAACTTGATTTTGAATCTTAATGTTCTTAATGGAAAGTCCGGAACTGCCGGAAAGCAAGTTGACAAGAGAACCAAGTTCAAAGATGGTTCAGTAAAGTGGGATCAATGATCGGGATGCATTTAAAAACTAGTGCTCCAATAGCGGGGCGGGAAAGAGCAGTTGTCAGAAAGACAAAAACTTTTTTTCTGGACGATTTGAAAAGCGCGTTTTGCAGCAAAAGTTGCGCTGAGAAAAGGCAAGGTGATGGGGGGGGGGGAGGGGGGGGGGAGAGCAAGACAAAAACAATCCACTAGGTTTTATTTTTATTTTTTTTTATTTGAAATGTTGGTTCAGTTGGTTGGTTGTTTTCAGATTATCTGGCGCCGTCAGCAACACGAGGGCTATAATGCGCCGAATCATTCGTCATTAGACAAGCCAACATACATTTACAAACACCCATGCCAACACGGGACTCGAACCCGCAACCTCGAAGTCTAGAAGCTAGCACGCTAACCACTATACCATTTGGTCGGCAAATGTTGGTTCGGAAGGGACTCGAATGAAAGAATAGTGGAAAAGTTTCCACTGGTTGGTTGTATTCAGATTATCTGGCGCCGTCAGCAACACGAGGGCTATAATGCGCCGAAACATTCATCATTAGACAAGCCAACATACAATTACAAACACCCATGCCTAATACGGGACTCGAATCCGCAACCTCGCGGTCTAGAAGCTAGTACGCTAACCACTATACCGTTTGGTCGGCAAGTTTCCACTGATTTAAGTAGGTTGGGTTTTAATTTTACCAAATTGGTTATAAAATACCCTTTGGAATACAAAGTGTAACTCCTTTAATGCTTTGAAAATATAAACATATATTGTATTCTGCAATATAATTTTGTTTACTTAAAATGAGTTTTGAAAATATTAACTTTTTATTTTATTTAATTAACGAAATGACTTGTAAGGACTGACTTTGCATTATAGCATTTGAAACACATGCCAAATGAATCTAAATTCAAAGTGAAAAATAAAAAAACATGACCTCTATAAACAAATTTAAGTTAAAACCAACTAAGTTTTGAACAGAGAAATTCTCGCATTTTGGCTTTGATTATAGTAGTTACCCCCTGATGAAGTTACTATAATAGAGAAATATACCTTTTCTAATTTTTTTTTTTCATTTGTTATTTATTTCTCTGCTATAATTACATTGGAAAATATCATTCCTATACATACAAATATTAATAATTTTTTCACTTTTAAGCAACTTTACCAAACAATGTCTTTCGACACCTTACAAACATACCTATCTAGTTTTTGTTTACTCTAACAAAATTCCTTCCATTTAAGTTGCTAGCTTCAAATGGTAAACAAGTAGTGAAACATTCCCCAAAATTATTATAAACATACATCATAATGCATTTTGTACAAAAATCAGTAATATTTTATTATAGGAATTATTCTGTAACATTAGTTCTTACTATTTAGTAAGCAACTTCGAAACTGTTCCGTTAGATGGATATCGGATAAAAACCTTCAAATTGAAAACTAAACCAATCCAAACTAACAACGTAGACCTGGTGGCTGTGTGATTAGCTGTCTGGCCTCGCATGCCAAAGCTGCCGGGTTCGTATCCTGGATTAGGCATGGATGTTCGTTGTGGTTCGGAATCCACATTAAGCTGTATGCACCGGCCTGAATACCCGTTATTGTGCCCAAAAATAAGACGTAGAGCGTATAAACAAAACCAAAAACCAAACTAACAACATTCAAATCATTTATATAAGGACTAGATACATTACTTTAAATACCTTTGGCTCAAATCTGCAGCACAAAAAACGTTATACATACGAAATAAGTAACACGATGAAGGAAAAGTATTAAAAGCTAGTATTCGGAAGGAATCGTGGTTTGGATTATGCACCTATACACCCTACATTAAATATATCAAAACATTCTAAACAAAACTAGCCCTTAACTGCTGTAGTTGGGTGGTTTGATATTTTTGGCGCAAGGGTAACATGTGGTCTATACATTGCCAAACAAATTAATGAACATCAGATTAAAATTTAAGGAACATAGTATCGGAAAAAATAATTTAAAAGTCAAAGATGAAATATTTTAGGGGGTGGAAGCATCCCACAAAAAATAACTCACGATCTGTCAGACCGCATATAGCAGTAGAAGGCTAGAATATTAGTTAATGTTCGTTCAACACGATGCATACTGAACCAAATATGCATCATGTCGTGCATAAATGTTTTCCTCATGTATATACGACACATCGTATAACTATGTAAAATACAATTGAATACAACATAAGGAAAAATATAGAAAAATTTAATACTTACATGTGGATTTTTTTCCATGATGAATACTTTCCAATCCTTTTCTTCAATGAAATAAAAAAAAACGTTCAATGTTCACGTTTTCCACGAAATAAAAGAAAAATAATGACTCAGAAGATATCGCAAACGACGCAGAAGATATCGCAAACGCAGCAATTTTGTCTGCATGCAATGGCTACTAGAAAATCAAGTGAAAAAAATGTCGTGTTTACTGAAGTTCAAAATAATCATGCGCATGCTCAGAAGGCAGAAAACGATGACTTAACCGTTGCCACTAGTTATATTACTAAAGTGCTGGATGGCCATCAACGGACAAGAAGGGGTTGGCCTTGAAAAAATAAGCTGATGGTATCCCAGTAACGAACCGCGAGTGTGCCATTGATGGCATTACGTTACCATCAACCACCCAGTACTGCCGGCAACTAGCCGTGAAGCGGCCATCGTTCGTGTTTTTATTGGGAACGTATTTTTTTCATTTTAAATAGACTTAAACATACTATTCAAAAATTATTTCCTATCCATCAAAATAACTGGTTCCAGAATTCAGCTGCGAATCTTGATCTGCAAGAATTGTAGAAATATCTTTTTTCATTTTAAATCAGCTTCGACAGACTATAAAAATATATTTCCGATCCAACAAATTAAGGGGTAGTAGATTTAAGAGTTTGGGTACGTATATTATTATGTTACGGATAAACGAAACAGCTTGCAAATTGCAGAAATGTCTTTTTTTCATTTGTAATTGAAACAACTCCATTACCTTTTGAGAAAAAAAAATCTGCCCCCATTGATAAGATGCAACAAACTGCCAAACAAAATGTAGGTTTTCTTTAAAATTACAGTAAATATTTTAATATTTTAATCATCATAAGATGGGAAGGAGAAAATCTCAAGAATCATGCTTATACACTGATTTTAAACATTACTATGCAAAGCATATGATTAAAAGTAAAATGTTTGGAAGCGATGTCTGTTAAGCCTTTTATATAAACCAACAAATGACTGGGTATTCCAACCTACCCAATATACCTGCTAAACTAAGCTATCAATAAGACTGATTGTTCCCAATTATACTACTATAATCTATTTTAAAAGATAATTTTAGATAATAAATTTTCTCATAAATTATTTTGAAGGTCTTATTTAGGTTATATCATAGAGATGATCAAGTTCAACTTTTGATGTTTGAAGTCCCTTTTGCAATGGTCACCATAATAGTAATTCTCCCTTTATTCAAAATTAGTAATTCTTAAAATTTTGGTATTTTATTTAATGGCTTAGCCAAAATTATGCATTTTAAATTCACTGAATGTGGAAATCTTAGTGACTAAAACTGTTAAATTTTTTTAAACTCTTTCCTGTCAACTTATTTGAAAATGTTCGCAAGAATTATTTCAATATTTCTTCTTTTAAAATTGAACTGTAACCAGAAGTAGTGTAATGATATTTGAAACTGATAATTGACTGACTGATAATTGAAATATCAGAACGTTGTAAATGTTTTCATTCCTTTGCTGGCTAATTTGCCTCAACACATTTTACCTTTACTAACCAAGAAATTATTTATCCCCCAAAAAAACACTTTTGAAAAGTAGAAGAACCACCAACCTCAAAAACACAAAAAACTTTCTTACAATAAAAAAATCATATACATGATGAAAATTTTCAGCCACAAACACAGTGATATAAAAAAAATGGCCAACCTCTGATTAGAACTCTCGGTTGTGACTCGCTTACGAATGCTTACTTAATTTATTTTTAACATTTAAATTCCGCTCCAATTAAAATTTACGCTGCTTGAGGTTGGCGCCCGTCATAGGAATATTAACAATGCATGCGCTTAAACTAATTTATGGATGTTTGCACGAATATTCGAGTTTATGATTTCATTTGGATGGGTAGGAAATACAAAGTGGTGTAAATATTCATGTTCATGTAACTTTCAAAATAGTATAGAGAAACTGTGCTCAAACGCTTGCATTTGAATCGTTATTAATAATTTTTTAAGTAGGAAACTAAAGTGTTTCTGGTAAGCTTTTGTTTGGTTGATACATACATTTTGGAAAGTTTTTATGTGTGGGGGGGTTTTAAAGGTTAGTAATTAAGACGGGCGCCAACCTCAAGCAGCGTAAATTTTTATGGGAGCGGAACTTAAATGTTAAAAATAAATTAAGTAAGCATACATTCGTAAGCGAGTCACAACAGAGAGTTCTAATCAGAGGTTGGACATTTTTTTATATCACTGTGTTTGTGGCTGAAAATTTTCATCATGTTTATGATTTTTTTATTGTAAGAAAGTTTTTTGTGTTTTTGAGGTTGGTGGTTCTTCTACTTTTCAAAAGTGTTTTTTTGGGGGATATCATAACTTTTTTTTAAACACTGACGACTTCTCTTTTTTGAATTTGTCCGTTTCATCGTTTTTCTATTTATCCCCTATGGTAAACCTGGTAGGGGAGAGTTCCCCAAAACAGGATAGGCGGGCAAAACGGGATATTGAGCCTCGGATCTTGACTGGTAGTGCTATCTCGCAGGAGAAAGGCTGAACTGGTTCCCGACCGTCATGACAGCATTCTCAGTTGATCTCTCAACTCTAGCCACGTGTTTCGCAAAGAAATATTTTTTCAAAGTTTTCAAGTGAGATTTTTACTTACTTTGTACTTTTTTCGACTGCAGAACAACTATCCTTGTGCTTCTCCGTCCTTCGGAACAATTCCGGTAAGTACTGTGTTTTGTTCATAGCTCATTTAACAACAATTTCATGTATTTAAATATTGCTAGTGAGTGACGGTTCAGGGGTCAGCCATTTATGTTGTCAAAAGCATCACGGTCGGGCAAAACGGGACACTTTTGGGGTGCCCAAAACGGGATACAATTTTGATGTATCCCGTTTTACCCGACCATTTCCATTAATGTTTAGGCAATGTGTTTAAGTTATTTAAATTGAAATAAGTAATGAATTAAAATATGTATAATCAATTACAACAATTTATTTTAATTTTAAATAATTATATTTTGGAAATAAAATAATTTACTTTACTTTTGGGGTACAAATAATTTACCTGATTTATGTACAAAATTTAGTTATAGGTTAAAACTGTAAGTCAGAAAAATGTTTTGGCCAAAAATTTAAGTTTTAAATTCAAAAAAGTTGAGTTTTTTTTTAAATCTTTTTTATGGGGGCGGCGTATACAAAGATAAACCAGAAAACCACACGTTGTGCGCACTATAATATTATAAAAACATAAGCTAATTACAACTAAACAGCAATTATAACAGGAAGCCCATATAAACTTGAGTTGGAAGAAGAAGAGCGTGAAAAAAAAAAAAAAAAAAAGAACGAGAAAGAACTCAAAAGCTGAAAAAAAGGGCTACCAAAACCAATCTCTTGAATGTTCCGAAGAGAAAACAAACGAGGCGTTAAAGAAAACCAAGTGGAAATGCAAAACAGGCAGATAAAGTTAAAAAATGTTACTCTGAATCAGAATTTTTTTTCAAAAATCGAAGAAAATAGACCTAACATAAGAAAACCTAAAAAAAAAATCATCAGTTAGCCAAGGTTGGACGTCGTTGTCTTCAGAAGATGAAGCTGAAAAAGATGAAGCATGTATATTCTGCAACGATCTGTATCTTGAATCAAAATCTGGAGAAGGCTGGATACAATGCTCAAGCTGCCAGGGATGGGCCCACGAAGCCTGTTCCAGAGCAGAAGAAGAAGACGACACATTTTTATGCGATTTCTGTGTTATGTAATTTTTCAAATTTACAATTAAAAAGTTTCTTCCTATAAAAACGTAGCCTATTTTTGTTCTAAAAACTAAATCAAAAGTAAAATCAGCAAAAACCTAATAACATAAAAATCCCTATCCCTTTTTGCACACCCTTGGTAGGGTAAAACGGGATCGTGTAAGACTTTGTGAAACCAGTATTTTCACATTAATATTATTGAACAAATGTGACAAAGCTCTTATTTTAAGTAGTTGAAAAGGTATACTTTTAAATGACGTCTAGCTTTGGAATGTACCTTGTACACAACAAGAAATAAAGCGAAAAATAGATAAGCTATCCAGTTTTGGGGTACTTTCCCCTACCAGGGATATTCATAATTCTTCAAACTGAGTTCGACGATACCTTACATGCAATAATTATTTTTAAAATTGATAAACCGAAAGTGGTACCAATAGCATACCTGGTACTTCAAACATTCATAATTCATCAAAACAAAAGTCCAACATACCATATTTATCTTGGAAATTGATAAACCGAAAGTGGTACTACCTATGCTATACCTGGTACCTTAAACATTCATAATTTTTCAATACAAGCCTAACGACACCCAACATGCCATATTTATCTTCAAAATTGATAAACCAGAAGTAGTACCACCTATGGTACACCTGGTACCATGAATATTCATAATTCTTCAAGTTGAGTTCAATGATATCTTGCATGCCAAAATCTACTTAAAAATTGACAAATTGGTTGAATGCGGACGGCAGTAACCATCAAAATCTATCACGAAAGAGTACTAGAAACTTGTGTATGGCAACTCAACTCCCAAAACTTAAAGAAATACGTTGCCATTGACAAAGATCCTGTCTGCCAAGTTTCAGCTCGATTGGTTAGTTTGTACGCACAACGACCTATTTTGGTGCATAATAACGACTAATCAGTCCGGGACCCACAGCTTAACGTGGATTACGAATCACAAACAACATCCACACCTAACACAGGAATCAAATCCGGCACCTTTAACTTACAAGGCCAGAGCGTGCATCCCATTGAAAGTTTATACTAATAAATTGTTACAAATAAATATTACAAGTTTTTTACAGTCTAATAAATATTGCAGTATAAATTATTTTTATTATAACCCATATAATAACCCATTGATATTTGACAAAATTTAAAATATTTTCTTAACAACAATTTTAAAATTCACAATGAAATTACAATTTTGATGATATATGATTCTACAATTTCATTTTACAACGGAAAGTAAAAATCAACACATCTTTAAAAACGAATGACATTTTTGCAAATTCCATTAGCCAATCGCAATGCTTGGTTCATTTAGTCCTCTGTAATGAGTTGACTGTGACGTCAGCTCGTATAACCTCCACATTTATACTTTGTATTTAGCCCATAGTATCTTGCAACAAAATGTGATTGTTTTCATTTTTCAATGGAGATTTCCCGAAATTAAAATGTTTTTGAAAGTTAACTCTCTCTAAATTGTCATACAGTTCAAATAACACATGCAACTTAAAGAACAAATATTTCTCTTTAATTCTGTCTCTTCAAAAATTAAATTATTTAAATTTTAAAGATGTTATAAGCCATATAATTATAGTCCAATTTGTTCTCCTATACTTTAACATTACGTTAAAACTCACTTAAGCCTAACATGTCGGAAAAACTAACTCCCAAATGATAGCAAACCTGTTTGGCAACTTTTGGCATATATATCTGAACCTCAATTACAAGCTGATCGCCTTTATCTGTCGCCAAATTATGAAATGAAAAAAAGTGGTTTTAAATTAATTAAAAATAGAAAGAATTATTTAATGAAGTTCAAACCAGCGTAGGATTTTAAGTTGAAACATTCCGCATCCTATAATTCAATCCGTTTGAAGATCTATAGATTAGTTAGGGCTGTACGTTTGTCTAAATTTTTACATCAAAATCGGGCTAGAGCTCGTTTTTTTATTTCGTTTTGAAATTTTCAATATTTTTTTTCTTCGTTGTCTTTTGTCCTAGGTACTCAATTTTTTTTTCTTTGAAAGATATCACCGACACGAATCTATGGTATTTTTTGTATAATTATGTGAAGTTTCGTAAGCGCGCTAGAAAATAGTCAATTTCGGCTTTTTCGCTGGAAGTTGTGCAGAGAATAGATACTTACTGTCGTTTCTGCCTTTTTTAAGGTTGGCGGCGAAACGACCGTTTCGTCTGATGTCCCATTAAAAAGTAACAAATTTTTTTCGCCTGTTGTTTCGCCTGTTTCGTAGCATGGATGAGCTCAATTTGGTATGCACTTTTTTCAATCTCAATTATCATAAAACAATAAAAGCATCATTTTTCATTTTGATTAATTTTTATTATACATGGGTGAAAGTTAGGAAAAAAAATTTCACGGAATTTTTTTTTATCAAAAACAAAAGCTAGATTTAATGAAGTATTAATAAAGTTACACATCAAACATTTAATAAACAACATACATCATTTAAAATTACACTAATCAAATCAATTAAACATTTTCTGGAAAGAAAATGTAATAACAAGGTGTCCAGCAAAATTTCTGATAAAAATTCAAGTATACTTTAAGGTACGTCCCAAATATTTTCAAGGACCCCTCTCTCGACCAATTCCACCATATTTTCTGTTGTAAATCAATACCTACTTTCCCATCAACCCCATCTTGTAATGGAACATTCTACTGATTACATATAAAAGTTAAAAACTGTTGTGGCAACACTCGATTCTGAAACTGCGTTCCTGTTGGTGTGTAAATAATCCGTGGGTCAGTATGTGTAGGCTCCAACGTAAATGTTTTTTTTCTTCTAGTTTTTACCTAAAGTCTCAAATCCCACAATGGTAATGGGACCCAGACGCCTTTCCACTGAGAAGAGATTTGAAGGTAGTACTAGGCGAAGCTAAGCCTAACAACGTGAGCCGTTAAACCAACGGGCGGCCATTTTGAAAGTTTCGTTCCTGCATACCAATTCAACATTCATATCTACCGAAAAAATTTCTTCAAACGCCACGAGCATCAAAAGACTCGGTAAGGAGAATTATGATACCTGGAAACTTCAAATAGAAACCATTTTGGTTAAAAATGACCATTGGATTTATGCATCCGGCACGGAACCAAAACCAACGGACAATGAAGTCAACGTGACAAAATGGACTGTAAATGGTCAAAAGGCGAAAGCAGATATAATTTTAGCTATGTCTCCCAGTGAACTTTGCCATGTGAAACATTACAAAAATTCGAACGAAGTATGGATGAAGTTAAAATCTGTTTACGAGTCAAAAGGTCCGGTTAAAAAAGTCCACTTCTAAAACAGCTATCATTCAAACGCATGACTACCGAGGATATGTCGACGCATCTAAACTCATTCTCCGACACAGTTGACATGACCGTTGACATGACCGAGATGGAAATCGATATTGTGGACGACCTATTATCAATTCTATTGTTATATAGTATCCCAGATAGCATCGAAAATTTTCGGTGTGCAATCGAATCAAGAGACGAATTGACAAAACCTGATGCTCTAAAAATACAGCTGTTGGAAGAATTTGAGTCCCGACAAGGAAAAGGAAGCCAGGATACACCAAACGCATATTATTCGTCTAAAGGAAACTATCAACAAAAAGCGAAACCCCACAATTCCTGGAATGTAGCTAATCAAAATAAAAGAATGAGTACTAAACCATTTCGAAACATCGTTTGCGGATTCTGTACCAAGAGGGGCCATAAAACAGAAAGCTGTTTCAAGAAAATCGCAGAAAACAAAACATCATCACAACGACACAACGAAATGAGTGTGCTACAACAGCAATCTGCACAGAAATTTCTATGAAAGCAAGCAAAGCTAACACCACTTTTGTGTTTGACAGTGGTGCCAGCTCCCACATGGTAAATGATGAAATTATGTTCTTCGAATTCCAGAAACAAGCGAACTCGTACATTAAATTATCTGTAGACAAAACTGCAGAAATAACTGGAAAAGGTTCCGTTAGAATAAGAGTTCTTGACGAGCAAGGTACCAAAACAGTTCGACTTGAAAATGTACTTTGTGTTCCTGAACTAAAAATGAATTTGCTATCAACTTCAAAATGCCCAAAAACAACCGTTCTGTAATTTTTGATGCATATGAAAAAAAAAGTAATTGAAGAAAATGGATCGGTTATAATGCATGCAAAATGAATCGGGGATTTATACTACATTGAACCAAGCATAGAAACTGCAGCTGTTGCAACAGAATTTTAAATATGGCATAAAAAATTCGGCCACTTAAATGAAAATGATCTAAAGAAATTAAAATCAGAAGAAATGATACGAGGACAGTCTTTCAAAAACAACAACTGTGACTCTCTAAAGGACTGTAAAATTTGTTTACAAAGCAAACAAAATGCTACACCTTATCCGAAGAAGTCCAAATTTGTTAGTACAGATTTACTCGATCTAGTGCATTCTGATCTATGTGGACCGATGAAAATACCATCACTTGGAGGATCACGCTATTTTATGACTTTCACCGACGACAAAACTCGCTACATAGAAATATTCTTCTTCAAAACTAAAGAAGTGAAAGACGCATTCCTTAAATACAAAGTCTGCATCGAAAATCGTACTTGAAAGAAAATAAAAGTTCTACGTACGGACAACGGTTTGGAATATGCAAGTCAAGAATTCGACAGATTTTTAATACTAGAAGGAATACGCAGAGAACGTTCCTCTCTATACGCTCCACAGCAAAATGGAGTCTCGGAAAGAGTAAACCTGTCAATCGTTGAGATGGCACGTTGTTTACTTTTTCAAGAAAACTTATATTCTACTTTCTAGGCTGAAGCGGTCCGAACAAGCGCCCATTTAAGAAACAGACGCCCTTCACGTAGTAAAATGAAAAACATAACTCCACTCGGGTTATTTTTTGGCAGAAAGTCAACTGCATCATACTTAAAAATCTTCGGTCAAAAAAGCATTTGTTTTAAACAAACGCCAGAAATCAAAATTCGACTCAAGGTCACAAGAGTTTATATTTATTGGATATTCAGACGGAGTAAAAAGCCTATCGTTTCTGGGATCCAAAATCAAGAAAAGTAATTGTCAGTCGCGACGTGAAGTTTATAAACGAATTCAACCCTCCTTGTAATAACTCAGAAAAAGATCTGGAATTTTTTTTTCTTTCAAAGAATCTTCAACAGAAATGGAACCAAATAGTCTGGTGTCTTCTCCTCCTAGAAATCCACAGTTGGATACGTCATTGCAACCGCAGCCAATGGCAGACGAGAGCCTCTTTGAAGACGAGCAAGATGGTGCCACAAGTAGTGAATTAGAGAATGATTACGCAACCAGTGACGCTAATCCAAGGCGAACTTCTGGCCGACCATATTTTCTCCGAACAGGACGCAGCGGACACCCTCGAAAGCTATTTCACTACACGAATATCACAGCTGATTTTGATAACTAGGATATTTCTCCTAGCGTGTCAGAGGCCCTAAAAAGCAAAAATGCTGATGCATGAATAGACGCCATGAATGAAGAATTGTATTCGTTAGTGAAGGAAAATGCATGGGAGCTTGTTAATCGTCCGATAAATAAGAAGGTGATACCCTCGAAATTTGTTTTGAAGACCAAATTTAATCAAGAGGGAACTGTACAAAAATTAAAAGCAAGACTCGTCGCATTAGAATGTGCATAGACCATTGGTGATTTCGATGAAAAATTTTCGCCTGTTGCAAGGACTGAGTTCAATCCGAATCATCTTAGCTCATGCAGTTGAGAATCATCTTACAGCTCATCAACTGGATTTTGTGATGGCTTACATAAATGGAAATTTGACAAAAACTGTTTCCATCGAACTACCTGAAGGTTTCAAAGATACTTCTGAAGGAGACAAAGTTTGTTTAATTAAACGTTCGCAATACGGCTTATAAGAATCGGGCCGTCATTGGTGCAGTACTCAAAAAAAAATCAGAACGATGGCTATATCTTTTGCTCTAATTGTTGAAATAACAAACAAAAGGTACCTTTGTAAATCGTGGAAGGTTTTTAATAATTACACGGTGTTTTTTTTTTGTCATGAGGGGTCATTTACATATTAAAACAGAACCAAACTTTAAAAACTTCAATAGCAACCTCATAATATTATCCCATATTTGGATTCAGCATCCAAAAAAATGTCGAAATACAAAAATTTGTAATTTTCTAATGAATGGTTTTTAATTTAAATGATAAGAAGAAAATGATAAATTAATGTTAAATAAAAAAGTTGTTTTTATGGCCATAAATACTTAAATAATTAATATATATCAGTAATTTTTTTTTTCAAAAGATAGTTTGTAAATGGCCAAACATAAATAGCAATCAACTTTTGCATCAATTTCTTTTTCAATAATTAATTATTAATTAATAAAACAATTTTAATTTTTTTTTTTAATAGAAACATATATTTTTTTTTACTTTCATTAGATTTACCATGGTCAAACCCCCCCCCCCCACCCACGATTTTTTTCTTTCCATTTTGACTTTTAGTTCTCGATTTTTTAGCGAATATGTAAAAAACGCTCACTTTATGGAACAGTATTGTAGGCGACTTTTGAAAACTATCAGAGATTAATTCAAGGTAAACTAGAGGTGTGGAAAATAGCACAACGTTCAATTATCGTAAAATGGGGTGAATCGGAACAGAATTTCTTAAAATTACAAAAAAAAAACTTATTTTATATAAACAAAGCAGTTTTAGTTTTTTTATATATATATTTTTTAATCTGTCTAACGTGTTTGGAATCGTGGAACATATGTTTTGTGTGGTTTTCAACAGTGTCCTTTTTTTTAAGAAAATTTACTTTCTTAAATTACATTTATTTAAAACAAAATTTTTTAAGCAATTTCAATAAGTTATCCTTTAAAAATTTTACTGAATCATATGACTTTTTCATTTTATAAATAATTTCAAACATCAAGTTACATTTGTGTTTACAGTGAAACGTTTCTGTAAAATAATCACGCTTTGCTGAATACTGTTTACTAATGCCTACATTTTATATTTATTAATTTTCTAATCATCAGTAGTATACGTTATACTTCTGCAGTTACAGTTTTCGATATTTTATTTATTTCGTGTGAAGAATGCACAGCTTTAATGTTGTAAATAAATTATATTACTTTTGCTTTTACTTGCTATTTTTATATTAATCTTAAACATGACACTATGAATCCAAGTAGTTTCTATGCAATTTTAGACTAATATTTGTATTTTTTAACTTCTTGAAACGCCGCACTTACCGTTCGATTTCTCCCGCTGTGAAGTAGAACTTTAAAAATACCTTTCGTTTTATGGAAATTCTCCCTGAAGATCGGCCAAAAAATGGTCGAAACATTTTCGCTCATAAGTGACGTGTTTTTCAACATAATGCATTGAAATTTAGTATATAAAGTAAATGATGTATTCTAAATCGAATAAAATGATAAAAATTAAGGGTTCGTATTGAAATTTTCGAAGATAGCGTTACTTTTACTTAGTAAACGGTCCCTCAAGAAAAAAAATTGCATCAGATATATAGAAAATCGTAAGCAAAACATTTTGGCGCAAACCGTAAGATTCTACGATAATTAGAACCGAAGATATAGCCATCGTTCTGATTTTTTTTTTGGGGGGGGGGGGGACTGTGCAACAAACTAGATGAAAAACTCAAATCTTTAGGTTTCAAGCCTCTTGTGTCAGATCAATGTATCTACAAGTTGAAAACCTCCACCGAAGAAGTGATCATCATTGTTTACGTTGATGATCTTATTGTGTTATCTTCAAATATATCTTCCTACGAGAAAATTAGAGATAATTTATCTGCATCTTTTAAAATGAAGGACTTAAGCCCATTGCACTATTGTCTTGGAATTGAATTCAAGCAATGTAAATATAGCATCAAAATGTCACAGAGCAAACATATTCAGGATACTCTTCGTAAATTTAACATACAAGATGCTAAGCCTATTGCATGCTTTATAAACTGTAGTCAAAAGCTCACAAAGGACATATGTCTTCGAAATGAAGAGGATAAACATGAGATGAATAATATCCCCTATCGCTCTCTTCTCGGTTCTCTTATGTACCTCTCTGTAGCATCTAGGCTTGATATAATGACCGCAGTGAATTTCTGGAGTCAGTTTAACGAAAATCCAAGAAAAGCTCATTGGATCGCTGCCAAAAGAGTACTCCGATATCTTAAAGGCACCCAAAACCTTGGAATAGTTTTTAAACACACTGGAGAACCCCTCAAGGCGTTTGTCAATGCTGACTTGACTTCTGATCACAACGATAGAAAGTCATATACCGGATTTGTACTTCAATTGTCCGGAGGACCAATCAACTGAGAATACAGGAAAGAACGATCGGTTGCTTTTTCTACAACTGAATCGGAATACATAGCCCTTTCCGAAATTTCAAAGGAGATTGTGTACGTTAGAAGATTTCTTTCTGAACTGTCTGCAAACTATGTATCTTCTCCGACCATTATTATGTCTGATAACCAATCAGCACAGAAGCTTGTGCACAATCCGGTTTTCCATAATCGAACCAAGCACATCGATAGTAGATACCATTTTGTTCGAGAAGTTTTTGAGCATGGTGATATTGATGTTAAATATTTGTGATCAAGTGATATGCCAGCAGATGTGTTGACCAAAGGATTAAGTGTACCAAAACACAAAAACTGTTGTAACTTAATTGATTTATCTGATATTTAATTGCTGCAAATTTTAAATGTTTTTTGTTTATTTATTTCATGTTTGAGAAAATAGCCCTTGAAAGGGGGATTGTTGTAAATCAAAGCCTATTTTCCCATCACCCCATCTTGTAATGGAACATTCTACTGATTACATATAAACGATAAAAACTGTTGTGGCTACACTCGATTCTAAAACTGCGTTCCTGTTGGTGTGTAAATAATCCGTGGGTCAGTATGTGCAGGAGGCCACGTAAATGTTTTTTCTAGTTTTTACCTAAAGTCTTAATTAAATAAGTTTCGTCTAAGAATTGCCTTCTCGTTAATCTGTTATTGTGGTCAAATCCCACATTTTGAAAAGTAAATCCCCATATAGCAGTGTGCTGTGCTAATTTTAGGAAAATTTATGAAATTAAGCTAATCACTATGTAATATTTAGGTTGTTATTTTTAAAATAGGAAGAGAGGAATTTATTTTTTGTGCAGCGGAAGCCTATTCGAAAGACATCATTGCAAACCTCGCTTCTTTGAAAGGACCTAGGTGACCACTATTCCAAAGTAACTAACGACACAAATCTCGGTAACTACTTCAAAATAACAAAAATGACCATCACAACAATCAGCACCCAATATATAGGTGGAAATCTCTGTAAAAAAGACGATTTTATAGTCGTAATACACTATCTGGCCAAAAGTATCCGGATATCCCTTAAAAAAAGTGGTTCTGGCGAGTGAAGCAATTTGATACGTAAATGAAAGCTGTAAAAGTGTTGGTAGTGGTTTGTCAGATTGTATTTATGCATTTGTGAGGCAATGAGTAAGTCAAAGGAACTTAGTTAGTTTGATCGTGGCAGAATAGTGGGATGCCACCTTTGTGGGAAATCAGTTCGTGAGATTGCGGACATTCTACAGAAGCCTAAATCCACTGTGAGGGATGTAATTATGAAGGGGAAACGTCGAGGCAGTGAAACGGCAGAAAAACGAACCGGTAGGCCGAAAACACTTGGTGAACGCAGCCGCAGAACTCTGAAAAGGGTAGTGAAACAAAATCGCAAGTCCTCGTTGGTGGAAATTTCTCAGGAGTTCCAAAGTTCATCAGGCGTTAGTGTTAGCAGCAGGACTGTCCGTCGAGATTTAACACTTTAAATCCCAACCCGCCCTATACCGCCTTGTAAAAAATTTCCCAGCTAACCGCCTTTCGGGCGGGTGCAGGGGTAAACGTATATTTCCAAGTGAGGGGAACTGCCCTGCCTTAGTTGTTTAAAGCGTGACGGTCCTCAACAATAGGCTATTGTGGGGCATGTAGAGGGGAGACATGGATTTAAAGTACTCAATGTCAAACTGCCCCACCCTTTGGACATGGAGTAAGATAGTCAGGGACTTTTCTTTTATGCGAATCTTGTCATGTACTTAGCGGTGGACAACCCTATTGCAGGTTGTAGACATATAGTAATGATCATTTAATGGTCGACAGTGACCCCCCACAGCAATCCCAGGAGTGGCAGACAGGAGAACGAGTCGGGCGAGTTCATTTCCAGTTTTTATGAATGGAAAGTCATTGGGGTTTTGTGAAACCCACAACGCTGACTCCATGGGATTTAAAGGGTTAAAAGACTTGGGATTCCATGGGCGCGCAGCCGCTCACAAGCCGAACATTACTCCACAGAATGCGAAGCATCGATTGCAATGATGTAGAGTTCACCATCATTGGACTGTGGACATGTGGAAAACTGTTCTTTGGAGTGATGAATCTCGCTTTGCAGTCTGGCAGTCGGATGGACGCGTCTGGGTTTGGAGGATGAACGGCGAACGTTTCTATAGTGACTGCATTGTGCTGACTGTTAAGTTTGTTGGTGGAAGCATAATGGTGTGGAGGTGTTTCTCGTGATTTTGCCTGGGTCCGTTAGTTCCTGTGGTTGGAAACATGAACTCTGAGTATGTGGGCATTCTGGACAATGCTGCACTCCCAACTCTATGGCAATATTTCGGGGAAGGCCCATTTCTCTTCCAGCAGGATAACTGCTCCATTCACACATCGAGGCTTGCAGAGATGTGGTTTGACGAAATGGATGTTCAAAAACTGGACTGGCCTTCTCAGAGCCCCGATCTAAATCCCATAGAACACCTTTGGGACGAATTAGATAACGTAGCCAGCCAAAGAGACCATCTTCACTGCAAGCACTCGCTTCAGCTGTGATGGACGCCTGGAAGGCAATTCCTATGGTCACCTATCAAAAATTGGTGGAAAGTCTTCCCAAACGTGTGCAGGCTGTCATCGATGCAAAAGGGGGACCAACATCATATTAATATGTGCCTCAGGACGCTCTAAGTCCATACCACTGGGTGTCCGGATACTTTTGGCCAGATAGTGTACTCTATGAAATTGAATATCCCAACCACGTAAATTTAGGCGATAGAGACCACTATAGAGGTGTAAATCTTCGGAATAGTAACTATTTTGAACCCCTAAAATAAACATACAATATAAATCTCAGTGATGCTCCCGTCTTAGAAGTGCAAATCTCGGTAATAGAAGTCCTTACTTCATCGTAATGCTCAACGAAAATAACGACCACTCACAAACGTAAATAATGCCGATAGAAGGAAAAGTGGTCATGACATTAAAGGTTTGAACAAGGCTGAACGTACGCAGGGTCAACACTTGTCAGACTTACAAGCACACGCAATAAAATTGTAGAGCAGATTTGTATCGATCTTAGGAATGATCGGAATTTCAGTAAAAAAAAAGGCTAAACTCAGCTTTTCTGCTGAACTGTACAATGTCTGACAGATGCAAATCTCTGCAATAGTGTCAGTGACTATTACATCGGCGTAACACCCGACGAAAATGATCATCACGCATCAACGTAATTCTTGGTGATAGCGCTGCAATAGCCACGAGGATAGCGGTCATTTCATCACCACAACGCTAAAGAAAATGGCCATCACACACCAACGTAAATAATGCCGATAGAGCGGCTATCACATCGGAAGCTATAGGAAGTCTGAACATAAGCAGGTTCAGTGGTTGTCAGACTTGCAGTAAGCAGATTTGCAGATTTGAATCGATCTTAGTAAAAAAGTAAGCTTTCAGTACAAAAAAAGAGCTGAAATCCATGTTTCAGCTGAATTGTGAAATGCCTGACAGGTGCAAATATCTGCAATAATGTCAATGACTATTTATATCGGCGTAACATCCAACGAAAATGGTCACCTAACAACGTGATTCTCGCAATGTAGGTTCCGTTTTGAATTATGTGTTAGCAGTCGAAAAAAGGGAACTCAATTGGAACTTTTTCCCGCTAAGGCTTCTTTCACACGGTGCGGACGCGGATGCGAATGCGGACCCCGCAAAAATATTTACCAATGAATTTTGAATGGAGCATTTTATAAAAACGTCAAGATTCAAAATTAAGTTAAAATTCAATTATTGCATTGATGAGTTTGATTCCAGAAGTTTTTTTTGTCCCTCATTATACATTATAAATTACGCATAAAAAATATAATTAGTTAATTCAAACTGAATTTATCGATGGAAATTTGCTGAGATATACCTACTTCTACGGGTCCGCACGAAGGTTTGAACCGTGTAAGGTAATTACACGGTTCAAACCTTCGTGCGGACCCGTAGAAGTAGGTATATCTCAGCAAATTTCCATCGATAAATTCAGTTTGAATTAACTAATTATATTTTTTATGCGTAATTTATAATGTATAATGAGGGACAAAAAAAACTTCTGGAATCAAACTCATCAATGCAATAATTGAATTTTAACTTAATTTTGAATCTTGACGTTTTTATAAAAAGTTGGTAATTTTAAATAATTTTTTTTAAAAATTGTATAAAAAAAAATATTTCAGTTAAATTTTCTATTCTAGTCGATTTCATATATCAAATCATAGTGTGTCATTCGTCGTTAAATTAAAAATTTTAAATAAATAACAAATTGGATTATGATTGGTCCAGGGATATACCCTTTAGTTAATTTTTAATTAATCAATCCTCAAATGAATAATTTTTAAGCAGATATGTTATTTTTTAACACTTGTTAAGTGCGAAAAAAATGTTAATCGAATTAAAAAGTTTAGGAAATTTTTTCCAATGTATACTAGTATTGAAACCTTTTTTTTCTAAAACATAGCATCGGCTTTAAGTGAAAAGGTCCAAACTCCACTTTAAGTTTCAAACCACTTTTCGGTATTTCCTAAACAGGAAGAGAATCTCACATCGCTAAGTAAGAGCTGCCAAGTATATATTTATACTGCTAATCAGTACTGGTATTATCATAAATGTTTGTTCAAGTACAATGCCGGCTAAAGAGCAAAATGCTGTGTGTGCAAGAATGAGTTTTGGCGGCTCTTTCAATGAAAATGGGTGTAGAAAAAAATTAGTTCACATTTTTACCATATCATATTAGTTTTTTAAATATTTTTCTCATTTCGGCGCAATCACATGTGTGTGATCGCACACATCCTAATTAATAGGATAATCCAACAAACGCCTATCTCTCCGTTTCCTTCTAAAATAAAGGAGATAACCTTCGTTAATAGAGATAACCGTAACCTTATTTTATCCATACTAAATTTGACACTTATATTATAAAGTAAAACTTAAACAATAACTAAATACTTTTAATCAACGCTTATCCACATACTGCATTTACTGGGTAAAAATAATAACTAACTCTTCCAAGTTGCGGGCGTAACGTCCGTAGATTTGGGCTCGTGTGAAAAAGCAAGCGTTTGCGGGCCCGCGTCCACACCATGTGAAAGAGGCCTAAGATACTCCCGTAACTGTCAGTAATTGGAAATAAAAAGAATTTATAGAAATCCGTAAAAATACTGAAAACTTTCACCCATGTATTTGAATGAAACAAAATTTGGCGATTACTACCTCTTCCCTACTTTGACACCCAATTGCCGCTGTTACAAACAACAATGGACATCATTTCACCCCTCTTGACAGACGTCTGAATTCGCCCCTGTTGCAAATGAATAAATTTCGCGAAGGGCGATTCAATTAAGATAGAATTTCAAGCCTTTATCAATATTACAGTACATTACATTACCAGAACCAACATATGCCTTTTTTTTACTTACCAAGAGCAAAAAAAAAAAAAAAAAAAAAAAAAAAAAAAAATACCCTTGTCAAAAGAGTGACTGCAGTAACTAATAGTCGAAAATAATTGTATCCCAAGACTTATTTTTCTTGTAAATTTTCTTACGGTACTGACTTAAAAATTCGATTCGATACTTCTCACATAACTTTAACCATTTCAAGCTGATCTAAACTAATTAAGTCTCATATGAAAAATTGACTACTTACAACAACAAATGCTAAAATGAACTAGATATACAGGGTGGTCATACAGAACCTTGGCCTTTATTTGAATCTCTAGCGGTACCTAGATTGCAGGTATAGTTATTGAGAGGTATGAGCTCGAGATTCTGTGAACGGAACCAAAATGATGCTCACGGTTACGGTTATAGGGACAGAAACTCGAAATTTTCGAATGGAAACGGCCACTTTTTCCCATCGCAAAATGCTCAGCGCATGCGAAAACCATAAAGATCGTTGGACCGATACGTGTATAACAAGTAACGGATGATTTATGCATGCGTAAAAATCAACTCTGCGAATGTTCAATAAAACACGATCGGGACTCAAGGAGGGTATTTGTATATGACAGAGGTAAAACTCCAATCACAGAGCACAGCTCAACGCTCTTTTGTGCGTGCATAACGCGTCTGTTTTTTGTGATACACGTGCCGTTTCAACGCTTTATATGGTTTTCGCATGCACTGACCATTTTGCGACAGGTAAAATGGGTGTTTCCATTCGAAAATTTCGAGTTTCTGTACCTATAACCGTAACCATGGGTGCCATTTTGTTGCCGTTCACAGAGTCTCGAGCTCATACCTCTGAATAACTATACCTGAAATCTCATCTCGATCTGTTAAACAAAGCGACCTCTAGAAGTCCATATATCGGCAAAGTTTCTTTATGACCACCCTGTATTTGAAAAGTGATACAATTTGAAAACATTCGATTTGCATTCAAAATATATTTGTATAGAATACCCATTTTAATGCTTGAAAAGTATTAAATATACTTACTTTCCACTCCTACTACCAACTCTTTTACTGATGCTAGCTCTCTACGAAGCTCATGGTGTCCAGTTCTAGCACTAGGTACCAAACCAAACAGTAGAACACAGGTGAAGAATATTAAGCAGACCATCTTTCAAGTTTTCTGCAGTTTCAAGCTTTTACCTATATTCGTAAATTAATTGCCCTAACATGGTCCATCAATTATGTCCTGAAACAAATAGAATTCAAAATCATTTTTAAACAAAATTTAAACCAGAATGTACTTGTTATAAATTGATCTAAATAGTTTGCATCATAATTAATGTTTGTATCTTATATTTATAAACAAAACTTAATCAAGAATGTACTAGTTATAAATTTATGTAAATCCTTTTCAATTACGCATGTATTACAAAAAATATCTATTTATTCAATATAATGGGGGAAAAATTCAAATACTAATAAAACAAACACGACATCAATTAGAACTTATCAATGATCTACCACACAAATGTACATTCGAAAACATTTGTGAAGTCGGATTATTATTATACGAACTATAAGAATTTAAACGAACTATAATAAAAAGATTTTAATTCTTTCCTTTCTGACTAAATATGTTTTATTGATATCAAATCCCAATATTAAGACTAATATAAAAAAATTTATACTTTTGCATTCAACTTTACATAACATGCACAAGGTATAATATCTTAATACAATACTCTAATGAAACGTTGAGGACAAAGAGGAGTCATGTAAATCAATGCCGATTTGTTTTCAATTATACCATTAATTAATCTTTTAAATAAGCTAAAGAATAATTGAATAAAATATGTTATGCTTTATCGCTAAAACATGTATCAAATAAAAAAAAAAACCTTTTTCGATTTAGTAAATAAAGTTCTTCCGCGTCGATAAAATAAATGTCTTTTATCTAGTTTCCGATCACACATTATTAAGCGTACCTAATAGTTCGATCGATGAAAAGGTAACTTTCTCCAAACATTTATTTACACGCTTTCAAACTATTTCGATGTTGACCTAGATTTGGACATTTTGCACTACCATACTAAAATGAAACAAAGGTATTAATTATCATTTGATAATTAACATAATTTCGATTATTGTACACATTTAAATGAATTGAAATCATAAACTGTAAAATGCGATGTTTCAATGTCCTTAAATAAAAAAAATAATGAATTTCACGTTACAATGATCTACGTCAAGTGATGAAAGTTTTGTTTTTATAACATACGAATTTCAATATGTTACTTAATGAGAAAGTTTTCATTTTAGAATTCAGTGTTAAAAATTCGACCTATTTCAATCAATCATTCATCTTTTTAAAAGTTATTTCATATCCTCATATATCAGAAATTCTTGGAAAATTAACTTTAAACGTGTGTCAGCAAACGAAGTGCACAAAAAAAGGGGGAAACACATAGAAAGTATTCACATTTAGGGTCTTAAAAACTGAGATTTTCTTATAAATTTTAATATTTTTTAAAACTTCATTTGAAAATCAATCGAAATTAATTTTTAAAAATGGATTATTTTTTTTTTTACTTAGAAATCTCATTCCTCTTAGTAAAAATTCGGAATATTTTGATTGTTCATTTATAGTAGTTCCTTTTTATTTTCACGCATGATTATTAAATTAAGAACTTGATTAATTTCCTTACTGACCATTCCTAACAATGCATTACGAGTGTGCAAACCATATAACATTCAAAAGACCATTTTTCAGTCCAATGTTAATAAAAAAATATAGTTTATTCAAAACCAAAATATTGTTTCTCAATAATAATCAAAACATAAACTTAATTGATATTGTTGAAAAAATAGTTAACTTAATTTCATGAGGTCTTATTCAGGATACAGAACAATAACAGACTTGGAAAAATGTTTTTTAGTTAGTTTGTACCTAGAAATAGGATACATTATCGATAGACCTAGATACATTATCGATATTTATCAAGAAGAAACCAAACCTATGACACATTTTAATGAAAAAAATTTAGTATTTCTGCCAAAAAAAGATTCCTACATCTATTGAGACGTTCAGTAAATGTTTTAAAGTGCATTAAATACACCAATTAAGGCCGTTATAAATTTTGGGGTAAATTTTATTTCACGCATAGATACCATATTTTTAGGTACACATAAAAAGATTTTAACTGCTTATTTGACTTCAATTTTTTTAAATAATTTATTTATCAAGCTCAAACGTTCTGCTTTAATTAAAATTATATTTAATGAGTATTTTCAAATTGAACTAATTTTTCATACAAAGGTTGTAAAACACCTCTTTAATACATGAAAATATTCTTCGAGAAAAGCGCAAATGAAATTTTTTCATGCAATGAAATTTTATGTGGACTGTTTTACACAGATCATCCAAGTTTATTGCATGAGCAGAAAGAATCAACAATTCAAATTCATCAAAAAGTTGAATAATATTTTTTCTAGACTGAAGATGTTTTCCACAGAAAGCGTATCGTCCAAGTTTCTCGCATGAGTTGAAAAAAAGCATTTCAATTTATAAAAAAATAAAATAATATTTTTTCTAGATTCCTTCTAGACCTTTTATCTATATTAACACTTTAAAATGGTGAGGAATGTCATAATTGATAAATGTTTAGAGAAAAATCAAAACTACTCAATCCGAAAATAAAAAGTATTATAACTAATAGGATAATGAAATCGTCCACTAAAATGAATGTTGGTTATTTTTTTCAAACAAACTTGTTTATCATAAATATAATCAATTGTATATTCATGCATAATAAATTAAAAATAATAAAAGTGTAATCATTATGCACCTTATATATATATATATTTATACATTGGAGTGATGATCACTCTATAAAATTTAAGTGCCTTTACATCAAGAGTTTTTTTTCGAAAAAATAAATTCATCCATCTCTAATATTCCCCTAATATACTGTAAAACCCAAGTACTTTTTGAAAATGCTTTGCGCCACCACATAAATTAGTCTTTTGAAACTTATCATTGGATAAATCGATCTAAAAAGGTTTAAAAATTGAAAGCAAGTTCATTCGACAAGATCAACAAAATTGTAGAAATGTTCCCTTTTAGGGGAGGAAAAATAGGACACTGCAAAATAAATTATAAATAATAGCATTTATAATTATTTCTTTTTGTTCAATTTAACAGATAAACTTTGGAATTTGATGGCTTTCAGCTTGAAAAGTATTATTCAAATATAAATTTATCAATGATAATGATTTGAGAATAAAAAAGGTGCATTATTGTATTGAGAAGCTACAATACTTGTTGCCTTATATACCCAATAAGTACACCAAGAAAAAAATTAATTGTCAGTGTTTCTCGTATTTCTGAATGACAAAATATGATTCAGATATACTATAATTTTCTGCATTGTCAATGCGTTCCACTAGTTGATGGCGACCACAAGTTTCTATCTGAAATATGAAAAATGACAACCGCTCTTAAACGAACCTTTTCAATGTTCATCAACTAGAATCCCTTCATAGTCACTTCTATTACTTATTTTTTGTCCCTATTTCATTCTTTTTACCACAAATTTGCTTAAAATTGCTATTGTCAACTTCATTAGCATAGACAAAGGCCATATTATAGACTTTATTAATAGATTTTTTAATTCATAAAATTAAACATCGTATTAATTAGAAGAAAAATATTTCAAAACAAAATATTATATTATTTTAACCTTATGTGTTATTTAAAAAAATAGTTATACCAAGCATGATTATAATGTTCTTTTACATAAATCCTTTTAACTTCTGAAATTATCAAAACACTTAATTGTTTTGTTTAATTTTCAGTAAAAGATAAATAATTCCATTTTAATGATGAAAATGTATGTGTACAATAGTACAATAAACCATTGCAATACATATAATCAAGGTTATAGGTGCACATAGGAGATAAATGATTAATGAATTGGAAAAAATTTCATTAATTAAGGGGAAAGTGCAATGCTTTTCCTATATTAAAAACATGATCTGTGAATTAAACACTACATTTTAACTTTACTTTTAGAATATTGGGTGCAGTGAAGAAAAGCTAAATTGAAATTGTATAGTTTTTGTTTTGTTTTCTAAAATATATATTTAAATTATGACTAAGAAATATAGAAAAAGATAAAGAATATAGATACTGTAAATATAAATAAAGTATATGAACGGCAAGAAATTAATTTGATATGTAAATGAAATTAGTTATGGAATTATGTTTGAATTAAAAAAAAATTAAATGGTTCTCTTTAATCTGATTCTTCTCTCAGAAGTGATGAAAATATGTACTATAGTATAATAAATTTATAAATACAATGAATGTGATTGAATTCAAAGGTGAGTAAATAATTAAATTAGCATTAATATGAGAACAATTTCATTAACTATAAAAAAATTCAATGCTTTTCCTATAAACATTCTCTGGGAATAAATACTACATTTTCATTTAATTTTTATAATTCTTTGAAAAAAATACTGAATTAAAGTTGTATACTTTTTATTTTTTTCTAAAACACATACGTATATTCTGAATATGAAATATATTAATGGGTGAATATATTGGTACTAAATAAATACACATGAACGAAATGACTCAATTTTAATTTATTCAAATACAATTAATACTGGCTAAATTGATTTTTAAAAAATTCTAAAATGTTTAATCTAATCTTTTGTTAAGTTATTTTTTATTTGATGTCAGTTTTAATAAATACCTGAAAGCAATAAGGGACCGTCTCTAATGCGGGTGCTTCACTTGTGTTGGTGGCAGCAACAAGAAACGAAATAGTTGTGGAAATTTGAAATGAAATGCGCTGCTTCCACGAGCGCAGCGCATGCTCTCTACAAGCCGCATTTCTTTTCCAAAAGATGATGGATGAAGAGTTCCCTTTTCTCCCCCCCGAAACTTATTGCCACCCACCCGAGATAAACTTCGGACACTCTTTTTTCGCATCTTTACGAGCTACGATTTATCAACTAGAGTCATAAATAATCATTTTCATTAGTCCCGCTACATTGCCAGAAACAATTACGAGGGTTAATGATGCTTTTGGGCGAAAAAAATTGGGGAACCAGCGGAAATATCCGAAATGGAAATAGAAGATCATTTTAAACGAATGTTCTAAATTTATTACTCATAGTTTTTCTCACGAATATTTCATCACTATTAGTTTTGTCATTTATACAGTCTTTATAGTTAAGTACAGTTAGTGAAGATATGTCTGCCATAACCGTAATGATTTTTTATATAATATTAAATTGATATAACACATTTTATTTTTAATAAATACGTTTAAAAGTAAAATGTTCTGGGAGGGAGGAGATTGAGTTTTATTAACTAATTAAAAAATTTCAAACGTATCATTTGTCCAATAGCCACAATTTTGTACTCGAAATTTAAAAGCAATTTGCTATACGAAGATTATTATTTTTTTTTTTTTTCAGAAATTATTCAAAATTAATTAACATTTTCTTACATCTTTTTTGCTCTCAGTTTTTCGTTTCATCTCAGCTGTTTATTTGGTTGTATTATTTGTAATGTGATGCCCTTTTTCCTATTGTGCTCGTGTTCTTTCACTTCCACGCGTTCAAATGCCCTTTTAATGTTTTATAGCAGATTTCGCTGTCACTTTCTATAAATAATTAGGAGGATCAAGAAGTGTTCATTCACATTTAAAAGAATTTACAAATTTAGCTAAATATTTAAACTTAAGCTTACTATTTTGATTGATAATCCTAGTTAGATATTTATTGGCACTGGAGCAAATGAGTAGTTCCATGCGAATCCTCAAAAACTGTATTTCAAGAAAAAAACCTTCGAAAAAAAGTTTTGCCGTTTCTTATGCACCCAAGTTCCACATACCAAAGCTTCAAACAAAAAGGGCATCTTGTTGTATTTTTTAGCTCTTTGGTGACAAGGTTTTCTATTGAAAAAAAAATGAAGGGACTGGCGGATTCGCCTTATCGCATGGGACGCCTCAAATAAGACCACAAAAAAACACGAAATAAACGCAAATAGGGTTTTCAGGTAACACTTTTTTTATCAATTGAGCCCAGATTACTCTAAAACTACTTTTACTTATTATTTGTATATTTCGCATAAATTCACTAAACCAAACTAAAAATTTCTTCAAGTTAATATTATTGAAGTGATGATAAATTAACATTTGAAAATAAGAGGTGATCATAATTATTACTAATTTTCACTATAAACATACTAAATTAAACATACTAATCAGAATTTAAAACATACTAATTTTCACAGTTTTTAAAACTTTTTCTAACTATTGGGTAGGATATGGAATAAATGACCAATCAAAACCAATTTAATAACAAGTAAAAACAAAAATGTAATATTCTTTGTCAATGATTATCACAAAAGGATACAAAATTGTACATGCATGTTTTTTAACAAATGTCAAAAGCGTTCAATCTTTTACCCTTTTAGGTTAAAGAAGTTCTGCTCACGTTTTTATTTTAATAAACTAAGATAATTAATAAGAAATCAAAGATTTTCGTATATTTTCGATTTAAACAAACAAAATAACCATTGGTAATTTTTATTTCGTCAAACCAAGGTAGTAAGTATTTTGTTACATACTGTCGAAAGACATGACAAATATTTTCCCGTTTAATATTTCTATTGCACTGTAATACTTTAAAATAACTATTTCTAATTGAAGGGCTAAGTGGAAGAAGGTATTCTCATAATGAACGAACCCTACCCTGGAAAATGGATTTTAATTCATGGTACATTACAATATATAATAAACCTTCCCCCTTCAATTAAAAAAAAACAACTAATAATAATTCTACCAGAATTTTACCAGCTCTCATTCGGAAATCTCTTTTTAAGGGGTGTTGGAAGGCCCTATCTAGCTCATGTTAAAAAGGCCATTTTTATGTACCTTTTTCTCAGAAACTATTTATAGCATTGGTTTAAAATTTTGTTCAGTCAATATTAAAACAATTTTACATTGACTGACATATCCTTTTGTAAAAATAAAGTTTTGTTTAGGATTTATGATGCTTTGAAATTTTTTTGTAAAATTTTGCAAACAAAACACGGTTAGGATTTTTTTTTTTTTTTTTTTAAATCTAACCAACATTTCTGTCTGTTTGTGTAAAAATACAACATATACCAGGAAAAAAAATTCAAAGCAAAATATGGATCCTGAGAAAAAGGTACAGCATTTTGAGAAAACAGCGTTTAAAGTACAGATCAGACGGGGGTGATGTTATTTTTTCGAAAACAAAATACTTCGCCAAGTTAAACCATTTTGTAGATTCAAATATTGTGACGCCCTAAAAACCTCAAAATGGGTTCCGAACCTCCTTAAAACATGAAATGAATGTACAAAGGCATACTTTTTACAAGTGCATAAATAAATTAATAGTTTTAATCATAGCTTAGGTCTATCCAAAACTAATATGAAAATTATTTGAAACTCCGAGATTGGTGACAATAAGACTACTTTGCCTCTAGTAAATGGACTGAGTGGGAGGATTGGAAAAATTTCCCCTTCCCTTTAAAACATGAAATGAATGTAAAGTTCAGAACCAAAGGCATACTTTTTGCAAGTGCATATATAAACTAATAGTGTTAATCATAGCTTAGGTCTAATCTGAAAATGATTCGAAACTCCGAGATTGGTGACAATAAGACTACTTTGCCTCCAGTAAATGGACTGAGTGGGAAGTTTTCCAATTTTCTAGTATTGAAAGTACGCAAGAGAGTTTATATTACTTGAGGAATGCGAGTTTATTAAAATCTGGTTTTTCTTTTTAGAGTCCATTTCAAATAACTTGAAATCGTTCGATAGAGATGTCTCGTTCGAAAGGAAAAAAAATCTGACTTTTAATCTTAAAAGCGCCTAAAGCTTATTTCAGCCCACTATTTCATAGCAGGAATTCCTTAATATTGTTTTCCCAAAGACGTGAGATTAAACTGAGCTGAAAATGAAAATAACTTTTTTAAATTTATTCATGTATGCATTTCAAAAGCATATTAAATACTTTTTAAAGTAATTCGATAAAAATATATCATTTTGGCTAATGCCTATACTTAAGAAAAAAACAACGATTACCATGCATTATTTATTTATCAATTATTTTTAGAAATTAAACTTATCATAGATTATAAAGAATTATTTATGTGTATAATAAATAACACACAAAAATAATTATTAATGCAATGAAATATATTTTATTCATTTATAACCAATAAAATATATTTTATAATCAATAAAAGGCGAAAATTCTATAAATTTCCAAACTGTTTTAATTTATTTTACTGAAGAAACCACTCAATTTGAGATCATATAAAAATGTATTCTTTCTGAAATCAATTCCTTTCAATTCCTCCAGTTAAACCTTTCTTAAAATTTCTCGTAGAAAACTTGTGCCATATATTTTTTTGTGCTCGAAATACAACCTATCCAAATTGAAGAATAACGCAATTTTATCAACTTTTTAATTCGTTATTTCATTAATACAATATTATTTTCTTATAATGTGTGATTCTAATGATATATAAATGTGTCTGTGTTAAAAAATCGAACGCTTTTCTAGAATTAACCATAGTAATATATATATAATAAAGAGAACTTTATACGCCGAATCAATTATTATTTAAATTAAATTCATCCATTTTTCATTTAAATTAGTATAGAAATTTAAAAGTATACATATTTATATTTGAAATATATTTTTTGTTGATTTTTTATGTAACTTTGATTCGCCAGTAAATTTCTTTATAAAAACAACAATTTTAATTAATAAATAATTTTCAAAAATATGGGGGAATTTTGTAAAATTTAATGAGCAAAAATCTTTCAAAATGAATAAAAGTCAGTTCTTTACAATGTATTATTTATAATCAATTTAAAAAAAACTTAATTCTCTACTGAAAAAGTTTTTTTTTTTTTTTTTTTCATCGATAATATAAATAAAAAGAGGTAACAAACATAAATCTTGAACGAAAATAAATTTATTAATCATTTACATTTAAATCTTGAATATCGTAAAACCGGGTGACCAGAAGCAGTTTTTCGAAAAAAGTTGTGTGAATTATTTCTATAAGTTGAATACAATTCAATGCAGTAATTTTTTTAGTAAATAGAAATTTACCCTTTGCAATCAGACACAATACAAAGCAGAAATATGTCGGATTCTCTTACGCCTTTATTTCCTGATATCGTTACTAGGGAATAAATAAAATGAGGGGGGGGGGGGAAACAGCACATACCAAAAGTGAAGGGTTTGAATCCCGGGTTAGGCATGGATGTTCGTTGTGGTTCGGAATCCAAGTTAAACTGTAGGTCCCGGCTTGATTAGCCGTCATTGTGCATAAAGATAGGTCGTTGAGAGTACAAATCAACCAACTAGGGGAGAAACAGAATTTCCCCCTTGAGTTCCAAAACTGAATAAACTCTTTTTGTTTAGTAATTTTTAGAATTCAAACATTAAAACGTTTCAAAGCAAAGGTTTAGTTATAGGTTTGTATAGGTTGAGGCTTAGTTATAGGCTTGTATTTATTCAATTCTAATGATATGGACTATTCAAAGATTGGTGGTATTTTTTTTTTATTAATTTACCTTTTTTTTTTAAATACATACAAGACTTTTAATAGTAATGTTTAAATAAAAAAAAAATAATTTTGATGATGCTATTGTTTTCTCTAAATAAAACTTTTATTAGTGACGTTTAAAAGCGTATTTCCTTTTACTAAAAGCCTTATAAAATTATTTAAAAAGATAATATTTGAGTTTTATCACTTAGCGAGAAATCAGGCAGTGAACGGTACAAAACGATAGTTTAAAAGAATAATAATAGTGTCATGTAAAATGAATTATACTTTTAAAGACATACGTTTTTAGGAGAATAATAATTTAAACTTTTATTTTTTCAACTTAAATTATCGAATAAACTTAAAGTATATATCTAGTTTTTTAGCGTAATTAATCATAAATATAATTTTTATCTTACCGTAACTGAACTTTAAAGGTATTTAACAAGCATTAAGAAAAAATCCTGTTACTGCTGTATCTTAAACTAAAGAAAGAATGCAAAAGAAAAAAAGACCTAATTAAAAACAGGTTATGTACAATCAAAACATTATTATTAGACATACAACCAACAGAAATTCAAACGAATCATTAATTAAATACAAATAAAAACATATGGAAGTCATCAACTTTTCTACAGACAGAAAAAAATCGTACTAGATGGCCTTGTTTTTTTAAATTCTTTCAAGATTATCAATCTTCCACTCGACTGTTTCGTGACATTTATTATGCAATTTTCTAACTATATAAATTTCATTTTTACTTTTTTTTAATCTTGAAATAGTTTAGCCAATTTCTTACCACACAACTTACATACTAGTATTTTGTGAAAATACTATTCGAATTATTTTAACTAGTCGATTTCTAGTGAATACAATCTAGTGTTAAATTACTCATATAATATACTAAATTAATAACGAAAGTTTATTAACAAAAAAAAAATTGAAATTAGTGCTAAAATTTGCTCAGAATAATAATAACAAAATATTATTCATTATTCTGTTAAAAAAATAACAAGTTCAAATTTTTTTGCTGTTTACAGCTTCTGTGTTTTAAACTGAAAAATTGTATTACTTCCAAAAATCAAACTCTATGATTGATTAAAAGGGTTGTTTACATTTGTAACTCCTTTTAACGAATATATATCTATGGAAGTGAAGTGAGGATATGGTGTGGATTTCAAACTAACTAAATTATCCTTATCATCAAATGAAGGGGATCATTTTTCATGAATCATCATTTTTAAGTGAAATAAATACGGAATGGGTATGTATTTTGCATTTTAAATATAGATCTCGTAAAAAAAAAATTATACATTTTGATGGTAACATCGCAAGAAATTCAAAAACCAGTTCGTCATTAAATGATTAAAATAATATACCGCAATTCGGCGGTTATTAGATCAATGTGTTATTAATGCTATTCAAGTGTCTGAACAGTTTCTAAAGAAAAGGACGGATTAGGATATTAGTCACACTCCAAGTCAAGTAGTAGAAATGAGAAGTATCAATATATTTTCTCTGTTCCATCCACTTTCGGCCTCAAACAAATGTACCCGAACTTTTAAATTTCATTTTATACAATAAAACTGCACTTATTTCTCCATACATAATTTTTGAAGAGATTACATATTATGACATAGACATTTTAGACAGATTTTCTGAGGATTCATATGCGATTCAATGTTTTTATTGTAAAAATGTATTACAAATAATCGAGACAGATACAACAATGCTTTTAACTCGTTGTTATACTTAATTTTATGTAAATTAAAAAAATATTTCAGTCATTTTTTTCTCCTTATTTTCTTACAGTTTCTTTCGATTACCCTGTGGATCCGGGCATGGTGCAATTACAAATTCATAGTTTTCCACGATTGTCAACAAAAATTAAATTTAGAACCAGGAAAAGACATAAATAGCCTTTCTGTAATCCTTATTTCATAACTATTAATAATTATGTTATGTACAATATAAAGCCATATATGTTCCCAAAAATCTTAGTTTAAAAAGTAAAAAAGAAATGTCAATCAAATAATAATTTAAATTAAAAGAAATAATTACATATTTACAAATAAAATCTTTAGATTAAGATAAAAAAAAATTATATAATTTAATAATGCATAAATGCGATACTCTAGCATTTAAAAAGTAACTTATATAATTTATAAGGTTATATAATAATATTTTTAATAAATAATTTTCTAAATGATGGATTAGTGTGTAATTGAGGAAAAATATGCTATATTTAGTCGAAAATTATGTCTTTTTAATAGGACTCTGACTTTAGAATCTGCAAATCTTATATTGATAAATCTTATTTCGATCTTTCTTAATAAATTCTTTCATCTTTCGAAGCAATTTTTAAAAAAGAAACCAAGAACAATACTTTGATAAATAAGCGTGCTAATATAAATGATTAGTTATTCAATCCACTGATAAATATAACAATGCGAGATTACGTGCCTATCAAATCAGACTATGACATTGAGACGCAATATAAATAAATGCTCCTTACTTGAGATCAACAAAACAGCAATTATGAAACTTTTTATGTACTCGTGTTTCGTGCTTATTTTTGAGCTTGTGTTGGCATCTAGTTTAAAAAGGAAAACACGACTTGAAGGACAAACGTTCCCTGATTCACAGCATGCTACCATTGGTAAAAAAAATTTCATTTCTTAATCTAACAATAAATTGGTATAAAAAGTTACATTATAAAAATCAACATAAAATCATTGTATTGTACGTACTAATGCTTACAAGTTTATAGTGGATTGTATTAACTTTAAGTAGAAATATAATTCTTTATGATACTACTCTTAAAACGCTTACTTTTTGTCGAATTCTATTTTACCACATATCTGAAGTAAAGAAGAATTTTTTTGCAATTTTAAAATTCCGAATCTCCTCTATTTTGATTGCAACCTCCATTGCCATAAAAACCGAGTTAAGAATTGAAAGTTTTTTACACAATCAGTATTTCAATTAAAGCAATTAACATGACCCGCCTCAACAGTCACGCTGATCTATAATTATGATTGTTATTTGAATAAGACATATTTGATTAAAAAACACTGCAATTGTGAGTCAATTGTGGAAAAATTAGATTGAACGAGAATTGGATGATAATGATACAGAAAGTTACGCATTGGCAAGTTAAAACAAACATTAAAGTCACAACTTTTCAACGATGAACTCTGTATCTAAAAACCAAATAGACACAGCAAATGGCTAACTCTGTTTCATAGAGTACTTCAATTAGTCTTATGAACGTGTTTGGCGAAAATTGGCGTGGGGGCATATGTTTCTTCTAAATTGAGTGTCTCGATTTTTTTTTTCATTCGGTAACGGAGAGTTTAAAAAAAACACCTAATACATGCATTACTATCTATAATAATAAAACAAGCTGTGTGTCTGTCTGTCTGTGGATCTATAGAAACCTACTTAAAATTGGAGTAGAGATCTGAAATTTTCAGCATAAGTAGTTTCAACCTTCTAATTTTATGGATCACAAACAGAATTTTAAAATTTTAATTAGTTCTTTTTTAATTAATTTTTTTAATTAATTAATAAACATTTTACAAAACGACTACTAATAGGGCTACAGCTCTGAAATTTTCAACGTAAGTACTTTTGGCCTTTTAATTAGGCTTTTAAAAAACCGAATTTTAAATTTTTATTTTGTTCTTTTTTAATTAATTTTTTTAATTAATTAATAAACATTTTACAAAACGACTACTAATTAAGCTACAGCTCTGAAATTTTCAACATAAGTAGTTTTTGCCTTCTAATTGGACTTTTGAAAAACAGAATTTTAAATTTTTATTTAGTTTCTTTTTAATTAATTTTTAGAATTAATTAATAGATATTTTACAAAACGATTTCTAATAAGGCTACAGCTCTAAAATTTTCAACATAAGTAGTTTTGGCCTTAAAATTGGACTTTAGAAAAACAGAATTTAAAATTTTTGTTTAGTTCGTTATAAATTAATTTCTTTAGTTAATTAATATATATATTACAAAACGATTTCAAATAGGACTACAGCTTTGAAATTTTCAACATATATAGTTGTGGCCTTCTAATTGGTTTTTTGAAAAACAGAGTTTAAATTTTTTTTATTGATATATATATATGTTGTATGATGAAGGGGTAAAAGTGAAGAGGCTCTTTAAATAAACAGCAGGTTTATGTTCCATAAGTTATAATTAGATTCTTAAACCTAAACTAGAAAAGGTTCCTTTCACGTCCGTTCACCTTCACTCCCTCAATCATATTCTTCCTTCGGCGACGAAGTCGCCGCTAGGGGATTACATTAAAAGCGCCCTCTATATCACTTGGGATGATACACTCTGCATTCCTGATTAAGGAGGACTCCGACTTATTGATATATACTAAGCCTGTAAATAAAGATATTGAAAAATACAGCACAATAATAATAAAATTTAAACAACATTAATGTCTTGAAGATCACAACATGTAGTTCTTAAAAAATTAAAGTCTGAGCAAAAAGTTCTTGCACCATAAAAAGTTGAAAAGTTTGTAGAAAAGAAAAAAAAGTCTTCTTCAAAAAGTTTGTGTGAAGGAAAAGAGAAAAAAGTATCTTCTTTAAAAAGTTTGTATGATAGAAAAAAAAGTCTCTTCTTTCAAAAGTTCATAAGAAGAAAAGAAGAAAAAAGTCTCTTCTGTAAAAATTTCGTAGAAGAGAAAAAAAAAAGTCTCTTCTGTAAAAAGTTCTTGTAAAAGAAAATTAAAGAAACTCAAGTATCTTCCCAGCACTTCATCATAAAAATTAATATTTTAGCTATTAAAAGTTTACGAAAAACAATCTGCATAAATCTTTGAATAGCAGACAGGTGAGTTGCGTAAGTCATAAGTAGTTTCGGAAATTATTCCGTCGATGTATTTTCGCTTGAAGATTGGAGTTTCAACTGGTAGGAAAAGCTTCATTTGAAAATTTGTACTTTTCATTTTCTTTGGTTTGTAAATCTTGACCATATTCATAACAGTATTCCGTAAATTATCGTCGTTAATGTGCGAGAAATCCGCTTCGTTTAAACTCACGCTATCCCCAATTGTAAAATCCCCAACCAAAGAATTCTCTGTTGGTAAACAATCAACACGTGTTTCTGTTTGTTTACATTCTGGACCATGTGCTTCTGCTGGTGGGCCTTTTCCTAAGTCTTCTGTTCCTACACACACTTCTTCGGGATCTTCCAATGACCGCTCGTCTATTCTCCTGGGGACATTAAGCCCCGCCTCCATCAACGAAGAACGGATATTTTCTGTTGAGTCATTTTTTGTATGACCTTGACACGTGTCATCTTCTTGCGTTTTCGGAATCGGAAGGATTTGAGAAGAATTTTAAAATGTTGTTATTTCTTTCAGCGGGAAAAGTGATATATTCCGAGTCCTTTTTTAAAGCAACATAGCATTTTTTTTCGTGCGGATTTCGAATTGGTTTTTATTCGGAAATGGGTCTCGTGTTTTTATGCTTTCGTATACATTGGGTGGAATTATTAAGTTAGAACAAAGATCAGAGGGTGCTGCAGTTACTGGAATTCGGATTTTGTTCTTTAGATGAGCTAGTTTTATTTTAGCTTCTAACTGTGCAAGTTTAACTTTTTCGATTTCTTTTTGTTTTTCAAACTTAATTTTTTCGATTTCTCTTTGTTTTTCATTAGCCTCTTGGGCTTTTCTATCCTCTACAACTGTTGTTATTAAATCTTTAACGAAAACTGGATCTTCAACGAAAATTTCACTTTTTTCCAATTAAGACTTTTAATTTTAGAATTGTTGTACCATCCGGTACAATGATATCTAACTCAGCGGTGACAAATGCGAGATCTGGCTTTCTGATATTTTTAAACATAATTAATAATAAGATGGATCCTACCTGCGTTTCTTGATTTTACTTCACTTTTGGAGTTGTATCCGTTTTATGTTGTTGCTCTTTCGAAGTGTACTCGTTGCTTCGGGTTTCTGGATCCTGGTTCGTTCTTTTCTGGCTTAGTTGGTAGATGTGGAATAACTGTGCTGACTTCGTTGAACTTCTGCTTGACGGCTGAAGTGGGACTTGTTCGGCGAAGCGACAGTGTTGTAGTTGCAGATTTGATTTTACTCGGGATGCTGGATTCTTGCTGGCTATGTGGAATAACGGTGCTAGCTTCGTTGAACTTCTGCTTGACGGCTGAAGTTGGGCTTGTTCGGCGAAGCGAGTGTTATGGTTGATGAGTTTGCCTTTTATTTGTAGATTCCACTGGTGGTCGCTGATTGCTGCTGTAATTCGTGAAGAGGATTTTGGTTTGACCTCTGGATGCGTGAAAGTTCAGCTCTTATTTTCCAATTTCGAAGTTTCGTTTCGTTTTTTTAAATATTTTTTTCATCGTATTCTCGCGGGTAAAAAGCACGGCGAGCCCCCATGTTGTATGATGAAGGGGTAAAAGTGAAGAGGCTCTTTAAATAAACAGCAGGTTTATTCGTTCCATAAGTTATAACTAAGTTCTTAAACCTAAACTAGAAGAGATTCCTTTCACGTCCATTCCCCTTCACTCCCTCAATCATACTCTTCCTTCGGCGACGAAGTCACCGCTAGGGGATTACATTAAAAGCACCCTCTATATCACTTGGGATGATACATATATTTTTTTTTTTAATTAATTAACAAATATTTTACAAAACGATTCGTAATTGGGATACATTTCTGAAATTTTCAACACCAGTAGTTTTGGCCTTCTAATTGGACTGACAAAAAGAATGTTAAAATTTTAATTTGTTTTTCAATTAATTTTTTCACAAAAAGCAACTTTGAATAGGCCTAGATCTCTAAAAGTTTTAACATAAGTAGTTTTAGCCTCTAATTTTGCTTTCCACAAACACGTGTTAAATTAATCTTAAAGGGGTGTTGTATTATTGTATTAACGGAGAATATTGTTTTTTTGACAAGGGAGAGGCTTCCAATATTAAGTCTTTACGTAGCAATTAGATTTTAGTGAGTGAAGCGAGCTTATGCTTACGCAGCAATGAACCTTTCAAAGAACGAAGCGAGCCTATGCTTGCATAGCAATGAACCGTTTAACTAGTGAAATAAGCCTGTATTTATGTGTCCATGAACTTTTCAGCGAACGAAGCGAGCTCGATTTTGCGTATCGAAGAACCTTCCTGCGAGCGAAGCGCCAAAAACTGGGTCTTATACACGAATAACAGATTTCCGCAACGCGATGCCTCACAGCTAGCTAAAATCTTGCACATGTTAAAATTTCGTGGAGAAGCACGGGTATTTAGCTAGTGTATTATATAAAAAAGATACCATAAAATAGTAAAACTTCCTACTCGAGTATTTTAAGTGAATATTTAAATTCCCCAAGAATATGACAATAATATAAGTTAATCTTAACAATAATAAATACGCGATATTTTATTAGGATAGATCTAAATATGCGTTTAATATAAAGATATAAAATAGCTACACTTTCGTATTCTTATTTCATTCCAACCATATTGAACTTTTATTTAATAACCGAGAGGGGAAATTCTCTTTTAGTTCTTTTTCTACTCGTAAACAGACTAGAATTATAAATTTATGATAAATCTAGTAGTTTTGTTTAATATTAGATAGTGGTAAAGTTATATGAAAAAATAAAAAATGTTGCATTTCTAACGTCTGATGCACGGAGCACATCCCTGTCACATATGTCGGTGGTTCATTAATGTATATTCGACCAAGTTGTCATTTTCCCATAGAACTTTCTCAACAACTAATCTATAATAATAAAACAAAGAGTATGTAGAGCTCTGAAATTTTCAACATAAGTCATTTTGTTCATCTAATTTTACGAACAGAATGTTCAAATTTTAATTAGTTTTTGAGTTCATTTAAATTTTTTTTACAAAGCTACTTCATATAGTGGTACAGCTTTTAAAATTTCAACACGAGTAGTTTTGACCTTCTAATTGAACTTTTGAAGAATAGAATGTTAAAATTTTAATAAGTTTTTTAATTAATTAAACAAAATTTTTACAAAACGATTTCTAATAGGGCTACAGCTCTGAAATTTTCAACATAAGTACTTTTGGCCTTTTAATTAGGCTTTTAAAAAACCGAATTTTAAATTTTTATTTTGTTCTTTTTTAATTAATTTTGTTACAATGAAACTTTTAGCGAGCGAAGCGAGTTTGGTTTTGAGCAGCAATAAACTTTTTTGCGAGTGAAGCGCCAAAAGTTGGGACATATACACCAATGATATCTTTGTAATCTCGGCAGTGCTCCGCCGCCAAGTCCGATGTCAAAGCGGCAAACGTATATTATGTTGACAGAGCTTAGGCCCGATTTCGACCCCTCACAGCTCAGTTTCTATTATAGCTAGAACCCTGATTTTTTTTGTCATCGTGTTGCCCCGAGTGAGTAGACGAAAAAAAACATAATTATTAACATTGAACAAGGGAACATAATAAAAAAAATCCTTTGAAAATCGCCGAAGTCACCAGAATTTCTTTTTTCTTCTCCTTCTGATTCTTCTTCTTCTGGTTGTGACCAAAACTTTAGCCAGAGCTACAGCCAAAACTATTTGCTGATTTTACACAATTATTTTTTTTATTCTTTCCAGCTTGATTAGAGGAAGTGCCTTTTGTATAATTTAATGGGTAGGAGGCTCTATATCTAGGAAATGATCCCTAAACATGGGAATTTTAGCCAGGCCTACAGCTTAAACGCTTTAAAACCATTCTTTTTTTTATTCCTCTCAACTTGATTAGAGGAATTTTCTTTTATATAAACTAATGAGTTAGAGAGTCCCCAGAAATGATCCCGGAAGTCTGGAAATTTAGCCCGGGTAATGACTGATGAAAACAGGTCAATGGATTTCGGATATTCACCTTTCGCTCACTTTCAAGAAGCGACTTTAATACTTTAAGTTGAACTATTAATAAAAAAATAAAATTACTTATTTTTCAATTAAATTGCATGTTTATCAAAACTATGAAAACACATGCTTCAACTTCTTACTTACAAAACCCCTTTCAGTTTAAAATAAGTTTCCTAGGTATATGGTCGGATTTGAACCACGCACCTTTTGATCACTAGTCTGATATCTTCACCACACCACCACTAAAGCCTACTGAATTGCTCTTAAAATAATAACAAGTCTTATATTTCAAACTTAAAGTGAAAGTGGCTTTGAGAAGCATTTTTTTATGTATTTATTCGTATGTAAAAGCTGGTTATCCTCAATTTCGCATAAAAGCAAGTAATTTTTTTGTATGTTTTACTTACTTTGTATAATTACTTATTTTTTAGTATATAATTGCATGTTTTTGTGCTCAATTTATAATAGGTGCATATTTTTTATTAAGAAATTTTTTTCTTGTTGTGATAAGGAAAATTTATTCTTAAATGAAACTAAAAGGATTTGAATTGCAAACCTAAATATTTCTACAATATTTAATCATGATATTTATTGTCACTCTCAATACAAAGAATAATATGCGAATCTAATGGTGTTGTCGCTTACGCCATTTTTTTTTTCTTACAGCGACGATATGATTATTCACGTTAAAATATCCATTGGTTATATCTTACTCACTTAGAACATAACAAACGCAATAAAAAGAATTGATATCTCCCAAAAAAACAACTAGACGTTGTAAAAAAAAGCCCGCCAAGTTAAATGACCAGTCAGAAAAAGTTGTGAAATCTAATGTTTGCCGCCAAGAGACCGCGTTTAGTTTTTTTGGAGTACTTGTACACAATGAACTAAATTGGGATTATTAGTGGGAATCCCCATAAGCAATCAATACTTGGCTGGCTAGAGTTATTATAAAATTAATCTCAATTCAGTGCAATAGATGCAAAGTAACTGAAGCTAATGAAATGAAATTAATCAGAAATAACTCTAGCCTGCTAAGTTCTGATTGCTTATGGGGATTCCACCTAATAATCCCAATTTAGTTCATTGTGTACAAAAAAATTAAACGCGGTCACTTGGTGGCAAACATTAGATTTCACAACTTTTTCTGACTGATTATTTTACTTGTCGGGCTTTTTTTACAACGTCTAGTTGTTTTTTGGGAGTTGTTGACGAGTAGAAAAAGAACATAAAAGCGCGTCATCCAGAGAATTTCTCTAATAATTTACTAAAAAAAACTCATTTTGAATAATGGTGTATTAATATACATTAAGCAATTATTTAATGTTATTCATAAGCATACAATGTTAGAGAACGTAATAAAATTATAGTAGATATGCAATAAAATTCTACCAAAGTTACCATTTATAACAGATGCTCTGGTTTTACTTTTATTTCTGATAAAAACTTATATTTTAGTTTAAGGCCTAAAATGTACATTTAAAACAAGAAGACAGTTGTTCTTTTGATGTTTGGATTGCAATGTTTATGATTTTTTCACCTAGGCTCAAAAAAATGCATGACAGACTTAGGATGCTTTGTCATAACAAAGGACTTTTTCCACAGTATCTATCGTCCTGTTAATACTTTGCCGTATGACCGTGCTACTATCGACACACACTTTCTTCTATTTACAAAAGAACATCCAAAGGAACATCACGACCTTGATGTAAATGATCCAGAAGAAATTAAGGAATCGCCTTTAGACCCAACACATCGAACTGTCATTTTAATTCATGGATTCTTTGACAGCAGACTTTATGGAAAATGGATGGAAGTTAGTAAATAAAATTAATTAATAATAATATTTTTAATAAAACCTATTACTTTATTTTTTAAAATTGCGTGTTTAAAAACAAATACATTTTAATTTTGAAGGGGTTTCTATAGCTCGATCAATTATTTTGTGTGCATTTATACGAGTACATAATACCTTCATTTTAATTTATTTTGAATGAAATAACAGATACAGCATTTGAGCCTTTTTATTATGAGAGTCATTCTCCCAAAACATCTGTGTTTGGCTTCCCCAATCCTAAAGATTTCATCTAATGTGCATTTATGCAAATTTTAGAAAGCTGTATCTTCATAAAACTGTGAAGGTTTGTAAGAGATGATTGTTTCCGTTTAATATCTAAATCATCACGGGAGTTAAAATGAATATCTATATAACGCCCTTAATTAAGATTTTAACTAAGGCAACTTTATTTCTCCACTCATATTTTTTTATTCTAAATAATAACTTAAACAAGTTAGGTACGAAAAGAAAAACTTAAAAGATAACATTAAAGTGCAGAGTTAACGTAGTGACGTCACAACATTGCTCCCCTGCCAGTAACGAAGTTACGGAACAGGAGCAATTTCAAATGAAAATTAAATTTTTAAAATATTATGAAAAATACAATTATTTATACATTCAACAACACTAATTTTTGGATCTAACATGCATTTTTATTGTTCGTCTTGAACGAGTTTGTTATCGAGAATTTTTCTTGATAAATGAACAGTTTTTTCAGTAGATGAATTTTCACAAAAATCTTTACTCGTGTCAGGAATAGAATCTTGCCGAATAAATGCAAGTTTTAACCCGTAGCTTGAAACTGTAACAAGTTTACCTTAATTTTCAGAGTTAAATACTTTTCAATTCTGGCAGTTACCAGAAATAGATCATCATATGGGAGTTCAATTTGTTTCTTCACCCTATCTTTTCGTACAAAAATATGAATAGTTGTCTTTTAGTCTTTCAGGACAAATATTTTTGGGTATATTTTCTTAAAAACGGTTTTTGGTCATCAAATTTCCAGTATTTTCTGAACAAATTTTTTTTTTAAATGTCTGAGGTACTGCTTGAATTTGAGGTTCTTGGAAACATTTTCCAAGTAACTGGATATTTTGTCCGTAGAACATTTTAATAACTGTACGATTAAAATCTTTTGTATTGAACTACGTAGTCCCAGTTGAATGGTTAAGAGTGTTTCACTCCATGTTGGGCTATAATCTGCTGTTATAGCTGCCTTTAAAAACCTATGTAGATGTTCCCATTGGCTTGAGGACAGTATTATGTCGTTTTTTATAACTTTATGCAGCATATTCTGCATAGTGTATTGAAAACTTCTGATCCGAACTGAGAACCGTTACTAGTCGACGTGGAGTACCAAATCATGAAATCCAATTGGTACAAAAAGCTTTTGCCACTGTGTCTGCCAACATATTTAGTAGTGGTACCACTTCTATCCAGTTAGTGTAACTGTCGATTCAAGTAAGACAGTAAATGTTGGAAGGTGGTATGGTGGTAAGAGACCAATTAGGTCATTATGAACGTCGCAGAACCTATTTGATGGCAATTGAAATTCTCCAAAACTTGATTTCAATTTGTTCTCTTTTCAGTGCATCCCTTACAAAATGGTGACGGATGTCTATGTGCTTTGTGCGTTTGTGAAACACAGGATTTTCAAGCTTTATTGCTCCAATGTTGTCAACAAGTAAACACACGTTTTCCAAGCTGTTAGAACACAATTCATTTAACAACTTCTTAAGATATGTCGCCTCCTTCATTTCATTGGTAAGAGCCATATACTCGCTCTCAATTGAAGAAAGGGCCACTGTAATTTGTTACGACTGTCAAAAGAAATTGCACTACCACTAAGTATAAAACAATAACCGGTATAGGATTTTCGATCATCAGAGCAATATCCCCAATCAGAATCAATGTAGCCAAACAAAGAATCTCCTGTAAATTTAAAGATTAAACCAAAATTTAACGTTTTCTTTAAATATCTTAAAATGCGTTTGGAGGCTGTCCAACGTGTCTTGTCGTACCATGTTAGGAATTGGCTTAATATACTAACAGTATTTGCGATATCTACTCTAATCGTTGTAGCAAGGTACATAGGCCCACCTACCAATGCACGATAAGGTAAATTATCTTCACAGTGATCTGCTTTCCTCAATTCATTGCTGCAATCCATTGGACTTCTTGCCGTTTTAGCATTAACCATAACAACGTGCTTCAACAGTTCATTAATGTAACTCAACTGACTCATTATTACTACCCCTTTCTTTTGTAGAAAGTATATCCCTAAGCAATATTTAGCGGGGCCCGAATATTTAACTTCCAAATCCTTATTTAGATGTTCTTTAAATTTGTCAAGCATGTTAAGGTTTTGAGATATAAACAAAATATCATCTACGTACACGGATATGAGAGTAAATCCAAAATCATCTCTAATGTAATAAACACAAGGATCAGCAACAGATTGTTTGGCTCCAAATTCAATTAAAATTCCATTCAATTTTAAACTAAAAACCCTAGAAGTTTGTTTAAAACCAGAAATCAATTTCTTTAAAAGAAGCACTTTATCACTTTTATTTAACATTTCAAGCATATCCTATGCTTTAAGTAAAACTTTATTATTTGATATTTCATTATCAACAATATGCTCCAGTACTTTGCGAAGTTATCCAGGCATTCCATAAAAAATTTACCAATCAAATTTCCGTTTAAAAAGGTGGTGGTGATGTCAAATTGGTGTATTTCTAATCCTAGATCAACTTCTAGGGCCAATAAGACACGAATTGATCCTGACCCAGCAAATGTTTATTCAAAATCTTTTCCTACAATTTGAGAATAACCTCTCGCAACAAAATGAGACTTATTCCTCAATAACAATCCATCAGAATAAATTTGTTTGTCAAAATAAAATGACTACTTATACATTTTTTAGAACTTGGTCGATCAACCAATTCAAACGTATTTTTGTCTAAAATACTTTTCATTAGACATTTCATTAGCCAAGACATTCCTCCAATTATTTAAATTCTGACTTGCAAGAGCTAACTTAATTAGTATTTCCAAATGAAATACATAAACATCTCCCTCGTTTAGTTAAACGAACCACCTCCCGATTACGCAATGACAAAATATTCTGTTCAATTACCTCATTGGTTTCAGTTTGAAATTCGACTATTTGATCCTCGTTGACATTCGATTCCTCTTCAACTCCAGAAGATAGATCATATGATCAGCTCCATTAAAAACAAAGTTTTTATCGTAGAGGAATTTCGAAACTTCCAATTTTTGTGTGGATTCTGAGCTAAAAGTTGTTTTTATTATATTAATGCCAATTTCGAGCAAACTGAAGCATTGTAAATGCTAGTAAGAATTAATAATAGTCTCTGGGGCCCAAAGGCGATTTTCCACCTTAGCCCAAAATTTCGGAATGAACAATGTTTCTTTTTTTTGGTTTCTATATGGAAAAAGGGTGATGAAACCGAATACGATGGGTATACTTTTTGTACCCTTGAGAGTATTTTAGATATGACGTCATCAATATTGTGGTCACATAACGCGTATCTATTGGTTGGATATTGATAATTTTGCACTAAATATGTCCATGTTTGGTATCAAATTAAAGCTCTAGATACCTCGATTTTATCTAAATGATTTTTATAAACCTCATGACTAATCTCATGGTCATTTTTCATTCGTTTTAACACGGTGGCGAACGGGCTCAACAGCTCGTCTTACAATGCCATGACGTCACGAAATATTGACTTATGACCAAAACAACTTCACTTCAGTGCAATGCACTGAAGCAGAATCCCTAGTTTTGCAGGTTTTAGAAGAAATGTGACTTTCTCATAAATTGCAGAAGCACGTGAAGAATACTAAAAGTGAGCGTAAACTAACATACAACACTGACGATTATTGTGAATAGTAAATGAATAGTGCAATGGTAGAAGATGAAAAGCGTATAAGTGTGATGTTCCATACGCACATTTGATTAATTCATTTTGGTGAAGTCCTTATTCGAACAATAATACATTAAGTAAAGGACGTGTTGATGACCTGCATATAGAATTGGAAAAGAGAAATCAAAACAAGAATTTGGCAGTGAAATGTCATAGAAAATGTGCACCTGTTTATACTTGTAAAAGAAATATAGATAAATTTACAACGAAAGTACTCCACACAGACAATTCTTGTGAATCGCCTCTTCTTACACGGCTTTACAGAAGCAATGCATGAAAATTCGGCTCCATGAATGACTGTTTTTCTATGGAAATGGATGAAGTGTTACCAGGAACATCAGCAACCCACACAGATGGTGGCCTGCTTTCTTATTTCTACAAACGATCCTACTGATCCATCAGGAACAAAAACTTTTAAAGATTCAATCATAGAAAAGTGTAATGTGAAAATGATGAACTGTCACAGGAAGTTATTCTTCGTTTACAAGGAGCTGTTCCAGATCTTCAAACAGCTGGTGGAAGATATCATAAGGTGTGTATGTCGAAGTTTATGAGTCGAAGAAATATAAATTATACCAACGATATATCAGCACCACAACTGTTTAGTTTGATATAGCGTACAATAAACTCATTTCTAAATTCCCAGATGACAAAGATAAAATTTGGTCATCTATTGAACTTGAGAATACTTACAGCACTTTTGACGGTGTTTCGTTAAATCGTTCTCAATTGATGCAAATGACACAAATTGTATTTCATAGTGAAGTTATGACTATTGCCTGAAATACTATTCATGTTTCTTAAATTTGCTGTGCAGAAACTAAATCTCCATGAGGCTAACAAAGATGGCTATTATGTGGAAATAGTGGGGAAGGAAAAAAAAGATGTACAAGTAAACAAACAGGAATATAAAACGTGTTTGGACATTGTGGTATGCGCATGGAGATGTGAAGGTTTGAAATAAAAAGGAATATTAAATTTAATATCTTTATTAGCAAAGCCGTTGACTCGACTCAAAAACCAAATCGCTTACTTTAACAGAATAATAGAACATAGTTGATATTGCTACTTAAAAAGTAATAAATAAAAATCAACGAAAGAAAGAAAATAAATTTAAACAACGTTCCGCGTGACAATTCAATAATTATAATAGGTAAAGAAAATATGACGTCAGATTTAATTTGAGTAGTTCTGCCACAGTACCCCCTTGCTAGTGATAACGTAGGAGAATTCAGTGAGGCACTGGCCAGTGTGGCTTCAAAATCTGGATAAAACTAAAAACGAAATCTAACTCTTCTTCCAGCTCTAGTGACCTCGGATTTGTTCGTGTCCTCATTTGGAAGTACTGGATCTGTAGATCTGTCGGATTCAGCTTCTTGTGCTATGTAGGCAGGTTTTAAACGATCCTTACTGATTGTAGCTGTTCTACCTTTAATGATCAGTCTAAATGTTTTCGGAAATCGTACAACCACTTCAAATGGTCCATCATAGGGTGCATCATGTCTAACAAAAACATGGGTGGTAAAGTAGGTATTGGTCTTAAAGTCTCCATTGTTTTTCTTAACTTGCCCACAAATGATATAGGGTCTTCGGAAGACTTGATGCATTGCTCTGAAAGGAATTCCCCGAGTAGCCTTATGTTGCTACCATAAACCAATTCAGCCGGTATTGCTTTGAGGTCTTCCTTCAGCACTGCTTTCCAACCCCTCATAATTGTTGGCAAAGCATCTGCCCATCCTTTATCGCCATGGCCCATAATTAAAGACTAGATTTCTGTGGAATCTTTCAATCAATCCATTGGCTTCTGGATGATATGGACTTGTACGAAACTTTTCTACTCCTATTAATGATGATAGAGCCCTGAAAAGATTCGATTCGAATTGTGCTCCTTGGTCAGAAGATAACTTTAAAGGGGTTCCAAAACGAACAATTCATCCTTCGTATAATGCTTCAGATACCATTTCAGATGATATATCTGGAATCGGGATGGCTTCTGGCCATCTTGAAAACCTATCAGTGATAGTTAAAAAACGCATTTCATTTTCTGAATTCATTTCAGTGAACTTTGGTTTTGAACTTTCTTTGGAGAAAATTTCATTTATGTGCAAAAGATTTTGAAAAACCATTAAATCAGAAAAATCTGTGGATCCAAACGGCTCGTGTAATCTTCAATTTTGATCTTAGGATGAAAGAAAACAACTTTGACATAATTAAGACGTCCACTTAGAAATTCATAGGGATGAGATAAACTTATTATGTCAAGGCGGAGTCGTTTAAGGAAATCATTTGGATGGTACAAATTCGATTTTCTGAGGGCATCCTAAGAATGCCATCTAATGAATTACGATTTCAAAACGTTCAAATCTTGTCTTTTTCGAGGCATCTTCAAGATTTCAACTGAAACTTTTTAGGGATGTATTTCAAAGTGGCATCGGATTAGCCATTCGTAATTCAAGAAAGATGACGTAAGAAAAACAAAAACATTTTGTGAGACATCTGTTTTACACTTCTTTTTTTTATATTTCCGTCGCATCTGCCGTTTGCGTGATTTCGCTCCACCAATCATGTGATTCGGTTTGGTGGTGACGCCTCTGAATTGTTTTTAACATAATGTAATGCTTTTTTATATTTGAAAATGTGTTAGTTCTGTTTGAAAATGGTTGTATGGCTTCTGCCCGAACAAAGTTGCTGATCGGTGCCCGCCTAGTTAAATGATTTTGCCACTCGAATTGAAATTGATTTTGGTTATTTGGCTGAACAAGTTGTGTTTATTTGCCGCCTTGTAAATTAAAGCTGCTGGTTCAATGAACTTCGATTAAAAGTGTGTGTATAGATCGAAGAAACTTATCATGGTGTCAACAATGACAACTCTCACTAGAGAAACTACGAGAGTAATTATATTGGTTAGTTTATACTCCCAACGATCTATTTTTATGCAAAATGACGACTAATCAGGCCTGGACGTACAGCCTAACATGGATTCCGAACCACAACGAACATCGATGTCTAATCCTGGATTCGAACCCAGCACCATTGTCATGCGTGGCCAGACAGCTAACCATACAGCCATCAGATGGGCCAGAGTAATTGTGAGAGGAGAAAATGCGTTCTGGAAGGTTTTTCAAAGAGTAACCCCCATTTGCGTATAGCCAGCAATAACAACTAACACCGGAGAAGGAGTGTGTGTAAAGAGACAACTGCTGTCCTGGAGGAATTTCAAAGAGAAATTCTCACGCTTTCATAGTCAGTAATAACAAATCTCACTCGAGAAGTCACCAGGTGAGAAATGCCTTCCGGTAGGTTTTTCAAAGAGAAGCCTCCATAGCCAGCAATAACAACTAACACTGGAGAAGCACATTAGACTCCTAGGGAGTGTGTGTGTGAAGGGACAACTGCCTTCCGGGAAGAATTTCAAGGAGAAATTCCCACATTTTCACAGTCAGTAATAACAAATCACTCTGGAGAAGTCAACAGCGAAAATGTGTGTCAGAGAAATGCCTTCCGAGAGGTTTTTCGAAGAGAAACCCCCATTTGCGTATATCCCGCATTAACAACTAACATTGGAGAAGCATATTAGATAACTAGGGAGTGTGTGTGAAGTGACAACTGCGTTCCAGAGGAATTCTAAGGAGAAATTCCCACATTTTCATAGTCAGTAGTAACTAATCACACTGAAGAAGTAACCAGGGTAAATGTGTCTTCCGGGAGGTTTTTCAAAGAGAAGACCCTATTTGCGTACAGCCAGCAATAACAACTAACACTGGAGAAGCCATCAAGGTAAATGTGTTTGGTGAGAATTGCCTTCCGGGAGGTTTCTGAATTAGAAACTCCCACATTTGTATAGTTGGCAGTAACAACTCAGAATGGAGTAGCAAACAGTTTTAAAACATCAAATATATTCCTATATCTGTGTTTGAATATCTAGGTGGTTTCCACAAAGAGCAAACTCGTAGTATTGTGATATATTTTTACTATGTGAAATTTAAGTATATTTTTGATAATGATCTTTGATCGTTTTCACTATTGTTAATAAAAGGTTTAGTAAATTTTGATTAGATTATAGTTCATATTTGAACTGTGTCTATGCTATTCAATCATTCGCTAGATATTCAATTTTTAAAAGGTACTAGAATCGTGAAAAAGAACGAACAATTAACTCACTGAATATCTCTCTGTAAAACTTTAATAACTAAGCCCAATCACACTACTAGTCTACTTAATTTCAATTTATACCTAAAAAAAACTTACTACCACCTGTAACTCTCAATAAATGGTATTATATAATGTTTCAAGTGTGGAATTTTTTTAAAAGGTAAATTTCTTTGAAAAGTAGTGGTTCCTTAGAAAATAATGTTAGAAAACTAATGTGTCATTTTTCCTGTTTTTAATAATCTAACACAGCGATTCTCAACCTGTGGGGCACGCCCCCTAGGGGGGCGCGAGAATATCCAAGAGAAAATATTATTTAAAAAAAAATTGATTAACTGACTAAAAGGAAAGATAGAACACATAGAAAACTAAATACATTTCGACATATTTAACAAATAAAATAAAAAAACTTATTAAATTAAAACTTACTTAAGCAAAACATACTAAATTAAAAACAAATTTAATAATTATTAGTCACTTCCTTGGGCCTGTCTTACAGAGTAAAGTTTTTCGAAATAAGGCTTAATATAAGAAATAGCCACTCTCAGTTCGGTTCCTATATTTAGCCGAGATCTATATTTTGTCTTCAAAGAAGCCACAGCAGAAAATTCAGTTTCACAAAGGTAGGATGTTGAAAATGGTAATAGAATGCGAAATGCTCTTGTTTTTAGTGCAAAAAAGTCATCCTCTATTCCTACCCAAAATTCAAAGAGTGATTTATTACTAAATTGTCTTTTGGTTTCGTCACTTGTCGTGAAGTCTATGAATTTTTCTTCCTCATCAATTATGAATCCTTCGGGAGTCTTATGAAATGGATCCATAACCCATTCGTAACTTTTGCTATCAGTTTGTAGTCAGCAAGAAAATACTTTTACAAATTCTTTGCTAGCATGGCTAAATGATTTTCAATGGTTACAAAAACAACTTTTGCATGTTTTTCTTCAGCATTGTAAGTTTTAATACAACCATCCACATTTGCAAACATTGTTAGGCATTTTTTGCTTTAAATTTCTGCTCCACAATTCCAATTTTCTGCAAAAAGCATTAACTTTATCACTCGTATCCAAGATATGTGTATTTGCTCCTTGGAGTTGACGATTCAAGTTATTTAATTTCTCGAATATGTAAACCAAGTAGCTCAATTTCATCACAAATAAACCATCGCGTTGGCTTCCGGTATGTTTTCGTCTTCTAGGAAAATGGCGATTTCTTCTCTTAATTCATAAACACGTTGCAAAAATTTCCCACGTGATAACCATCTTGCCTCGCAATAAAATAGTAACGCTGAATGGACTGAACCCATGTCTTTACAAAGAGTGGAAAAGATTCTCGATTTCAGGGGTCTCATTTTTATATAATTTACTAACGTTACAACCGTAGTTAACACAATATTCAGACCAGGACTCATTTCTTTCGAAGCCAAAGCTTCTCTGTGGATCATGCAGTGACGCACTAAGGCGATTTTTGCTTTACAAGTGATTGTATACCTTGGAATCTTCCGGACATTGAACGAGCACCATCGATGCATACTACGGCGTAATTTCTTCATTCTATGTTTGCCTCATTCATAAAATCATTTAAAATAGCAAATAATGCGAATGCTGTTGTTTGGAGTTCTGTTGTAAAGTAGTTCTTCTACCACTGACATATTGTCACAAAATCGAACATAAGCATAAAATGAGCATCTTTATTACTATGTATATGTTGCTTCATCAAGCTGTATTGAAAACAATTTGCCACGCAACTTCAAGAAAAGCTGACATTATACATCTTCAGCTATATCATCTTTTCGACGTGCAACAGTATCATTTGAAAGAGGTATGGATTGCAGTTTTGAAAAATTATCTACAAACATAGTTTTAGCAATCTCAATTGCTGCTGTCAAAATAATCTCTTCACCAATGGTGTGAGGTTCTTTACAACTGACTGTTTTATATGAAACTTTGTAAGATGCATTTAAAGCTTTTTTACTCACGGACAAAGTTTCTTTAAAAAATGATTTTTACTTTTTATATGATTTTAATTTTAATTCGAAGAATTCTCTGGGTTTGTTGACGTACTCACTATGAAGCGTTTCCAAATGTCGTTTAAGTTTATTAGGTTTCACGCTATCTGCAGCCAATATTTTTGAGCCTTTCTTCTTCATTTACTTCAGTACTGGTGAACCCAAAATTTAAGTATTCTTGAGATTATTTTCTTGATTTTATTTTCGGAACCACGCTCGTCTGGGTACTTGTTGATGCTCGACTATCGTCCAATGCTCGCTTGTTTCCGCTTAAAAATTTATCAATTAGTCTGCATGAATCTGCTGCCTTGAATATTATATGGTGAATTGCAATTAACACGAAAACATATATAACAAACACATTCACGATAGATTCGATAGCGATAGAAGGATCGACTCGAATGAGACTGGCTGGAATTGAAACTTGTGTTATCGAACATTTTCCTTCTTCCTATGTGAAAACATTTGCTCTGCGCATGCTCGAGACGGCATCGGTTGTGTTCACCGCCCACTTGGTAAAATGCCATGTGTGGTTTCTCACCAACATTGGCTCGCTTTTACTCTTGTTTGGCAGTTAGTTAAAAATAATTTAAAAACAGAATCCAAAGTACTCAGTATACATTATTGTTGTATATATTTTATTGTAAGCGAGGGTGCGATGAAAATTATGATTGAAAACTGGGCCGCGAATACTGGAAGGTTGAGAAACGCTGATCTAACAAATTGTGATTGCATTGACATTGTTTTGTTTTTTCATTTCTATAGTAGTATTGGTTGTTTAAGGGGACATGGTACCCAAAAAATGATGAAAATATCAATTTTTATCCTATAATGTGGAGAATATCTTTCTGAATGGCTCTGAAAAAAATTATACTTATAGTTTTGAACAAGTTATATTGTATTTCCTAATATCAATATCAAAGCTGAAAAAGAAATCTTGAACACTGTTTTTCTCAGTTCGTTATTTTTCAGTTTGAATGTTGTTTATATCCCTAAGGTTTTTTCTAAATTTAGTTAGGATTGGGACATTTTTATAGCGTATTTATATACATCTGATAAACAAAAGTTAGTATGGAATAAGCTGTGCTATGTTTAGTTTTTTTTTTTTTTTTTTTTTTTTTTTCAAAATTAAAAAATTTGAATACTTGGAAAAAAACTTCATTTTTCTGATATTTATAGTGCAAAAACATATAAAACCTTTTCCATGGGTTGCATTTTCAAATCCATACTATTTATTGTTAACAATTATAATACGAATATATTGTGAGAATTTCATGGAAAAATATTTAAAATTGTAAAAGGAGTAGCATTTCAAAAAAATTAAAATAATCAAATATTATTTATTCAAAATATTTTTGTAGGTTAAATTATGTTTACTTACCATCAACGCAATATAAAATTACTGTAGTTTAAATTTTAGTAGTACAATTGCTGAATATAATTTTTTGGGTAAGGCGTCCTCTTAAGCAAACATTTATTTTCCAAAAGTTCTTCTAAAATTGTATGTAAAAATCTTATCTTGTGAAAATGAAAACTAATTAAACAATACAATAGCAAATTTTCAAATAAAATTTTTTTAATACTCAATTTTTAATCACTTTTATTTTTAAGAAAATGTTTTCTCAGATCTTTCAAATATAACACATACGAATTGGCATAAAAAAAATTTTATACTGCAAGTACATGATTTTTAAAAAAAATTCTTACAAATAATAATAATACTATATGTTTCTAATACTTAAACAAATTGAGTCCAAATACAGTTTTTGGTAATGTTGGCTGTTTATACGCGTTTTTTTTTTTTTTTTTTTTCCCCTAAAACTTATACAGGAAAATTATTTTTATAAAGTTTTCAATTTTTAAAAGGAATATACAAAGGACGTTGCCATGCTGGTTGCTATCCAGATCAACATATATCGTTGCTTTTATGTTTAACAATATCATCTCCCTAGATCAGTTTTGTAGAAACGTTCTTTAGGTACTGGAAAAAATGACATTCTATTTAATGTCAGATAACCAGTTTATATTTAATTAAAAATGTAGCAAAAGTTGAATCTTAAGTTATAATTATCTGACGTTAAATAGGACTTTAATTTTACAGTACTTCGAGAATATTATTTACAAAACTGTATAAGTAGATAGTATTGTTTGACATTAAAGTGACGATTATAAGGACGTTATCGTTCAGGTTATCCTACCTATATCAACAATTTAATCCTAGGGATGTTACCAGACCGTCCAAATCTCGACCCTTAGCAGTCCAAAAAAAGACATATAAAGGATGTTAACGTCCTGGTAATCCGATGGATGTCGTCATGAGGCTTATAACATTCATTTAGATGAAACCAAGGTATCTAGACCTTTAATTTGATGCCAAACATGGACGTATTTAGTATAAATTGATCAATATCCCAACAACAAGTACGCTTTATAGAGCACAATATTGATGACGTCATATCTAAAAAACCTTAAAGGTATGAAAGTATTGCTGCAGTGAGTTGGCCTAGTGGCTAAGACATTGAGTTCGTATCCCGGAGGTCGCCAGATCGAGCCCCGCCATCGACTGGAGTACTAATTTCTTTATTTCTTTCTATTGTTATTTCCAATTCTTTCTAGAATATTCTAGAACGTCCACACTGGATATTACATTATTAAGTACTTCCTGTAAATAAGTATAAATGGCACTCCCCGAGTGTTGGACGCTGACATGTCTTCGAGCTGTAGTCTCTAGTAATAATACAGTACATTTTTCTTTAAAGTGTGCCTCATATACGAAACAGTTTGGTGGAGGCGCCGGGTATCCTAAAAACGGATGCTGTTTACTCAAATTCAAAGATAATTAAGCTGCTTATTAAAGAACCAATAAGTTAAACGGAAATGAGTTCAGTTTGTAAGAATTGTCATGAATAGGTTATTGACGAAGATCCGTTGAACTGTGTGCATTATGAAAGGTTCTTCCACTTTATGTGTGTTGGGTTCGCAGAGGTGAACTTCAGTAAAATTAACAAAATAAACAAGGGAAAATGGAAATGCTTTGATTGTCACCAAATCGCTCAAGGTCCTGGTACAAGTACTAAAACTACCAACCTCCAAGCTGCCCATGACCAAACTACTCAGACACTCAGACTGCCAACCAAGAAGCTGCTCGGAACCAACCCACTACGGTGGCTCCTGCAACACATAATCTGCAAAGAGTGACCACCTACAACCATTCTGGTCAACATGACCACATAAACGATGACCGATTCAGAACACAACGCCAGTTTTTTGTCAACCCTGGAGTCCACAGGTTTTTTTTTTTTTTTTTTTTTGTGATGAGAGCCAAGATCCAGAGAAATGGCTGAAAGAACTGCAACGTGTGTTAAAATTTAATGGTTGGGATGATATGACGTACCCATCTAATTCCTCTTTTTTTTGACCGGAAATGCTCGTATCTGGTACGAAAACAATTGAAGTCAAATGACAAGTTGGGAAGAATTCCAGACTGGATTGAAGCAGATCTTCGAGAGCTCTTCAAAGTCGCAAAAACAAGTTGAAGAAACACCTAAAAGACTGAAGAATCTACTCAGTCCTACATCCAAGATGTCCTCGCATAGTGCGGTTGTGTTGACTTCAACATGCTAGAGGAAGAAAAAGTGGCCCATTTAATGAAGGGTGTTGCAGAAAACATTTACCAAGCTCTTCTAACTGAAAACGTGACAAAAGTTCGGGATTTCGTCAGGTGGGGACAGAAAATTGAAGCTATGATGCAAAAACGAGTCACTCCAAAAAGATTTGCTGGTCTTCCGAACGTCGCCGAAATTTCGTTCAATAGAGAAACCATATGATTTGACAAGCCTTATTCACCAAATTGTAAGAGAGGGGATTCAAGGCTCTTGCACCCATACAATCGGGGATGGAGTCTCAACAACTAGCGTCAATTATTCGGGAAGAAGTAACACGCTCTCTGGCACCCCTCACACAAGTCAATCCGATCTCATTTGATGCCACCATTGATACACCTGTTCAGAGTTACGCCGCAGCAATCCAGAGACAACTCTGCACGGCAACCCGAGCTTGTCGATCCTTTAAATGTTCCTCAACGAAAGACGGATGTCTGGAGAACCAACGATAACAGTCCAGGATGTTTTCATTGTGGCTGTCCAGGACATGTAGTTCTCAATTAAACAAATCGACGACGAGTGTTCGAACAGTACCGAGAAAACCGAGGACAAGCTGAAGGATGCTAGAACTTCGTTGCAGATTATTACAGACGAGTCGCCGAGAGGAGTCGATCACCACTAACTTTTGAAAGACGGGGACACTCACCTATGCGTCGTGGACGTTCACCATCGCCGTATCCCCGAGTCAGCCAGTCTCCTGTACGAAGCCAACTTGTCAAGAAAAAAAATTGGTTCCTGGCGGTTCTGCGTTGACTATCGTAAATTAAACTGTATCAGCAAGAAGGATGTCTACCCCTTTCTCCGTATAGACGAAACATTAGACTGACTCAAAGGCGCGAGTTATTTCTCGTCCATAGACTTATTTTCAGTATACTGGCAAATTGTGGTTAATGAAACCGGCCGTGAAAAGACCGCCTTCGTCACACCAGAAGGGCTGTACGAGTACAAGTATATGCCATTCGGGATCTGTAATGCACCTGCGACGTTTGAGCGGATGAAGGACAACCTGCTTCGGCATCTGAAGTGGAAAATATGTTTCTGTTACTTAGATAATATCATTGTTTTCTCTACAAATTTTGAAGAGCATCTAAGTCGATTATCAACCGTACTCCAGTGTATTCGATCAACAAGCCTTCGCCTAAACCCGAAGAAATACGTCTTTGCTGCTCCAGAAATAAAAGTCCTGGGTCAGCTCGTAAATGGGAATGGAGTGCGACCTGATCCTGAAAAAGTGAGAGCCATCACGCATTTCGTTGCCTCAAAGCATTAGGGGACGTTAAAAGCTTCTTACGACTCTGTTCGTAATATAGGTGATTTTTGAAAGATTTTTGCATTAAATCTCGACCCCCTGCAGCAACTATTAAAAGAAGACGCTACGTTTGTCTGGAATGAGGATCAGTAAAGATCGTTCGAAGTATTGAAGCAGGCTCTTACTTCCGATCCAGTGTTGGAACTCCATACAGATGCCAGTGGCTATGGAATAGGGGCAGTACTCGACAAACTACAGGAGGAAAATGAAAAAGTAATTCCTTTTGCCTCCCGGGTGTTTTCAAAAGTTGAAACTAATTAACGTCTAGGGTATCACAAAGTTTCGTCCATATTTGTTTGGTAGACCCTTTAGTATTGTTATCAATCACCATTCCTTATGCTGGTTGGCGAACTTAAAAGACCCATCAGGACGACTGGAGATGGGCCCTTAGATTTCAGGAACAAGAAGTGACAATTTCATACAAATCGAGTCGTAAGCATCAAGACGCAAACTGCCTATCTAGAAATCCTGTTCCAGATGAAACAGATTACATTCCATCTGTCACTGCGCAGTAGTTGACATTGCAGATGAGCAAAGAGATGATCCGGACTTACTGCAAGCCATCAAATCTTTATATAACGGAGTTCCAGTCGAACAAGGATACTATTTGATGGAAAGAGTTATGTGCAAGAGGAACTACGATCCTTTAGAGCAGCTATGGTTACCCGTCGTTCCGACGAAAGCACATACAGCAGTTACCTCGGGGTCAACTGATACCGATTCCGCCAGCGGTTTCACCATTCCACAGAATAGGTATTGACTTACTGGGACGTTTCCTTGGGATGACTCTTGGAAAGAGATGGTACAGACTATTTGACACGCTAGGCCATCAACAAAGCCCTACCAACTGCAGACGCGCAAGAGGTTGCCAAGTTCTTGGTAGAAAAGATTATCCTAAAACACGGAGTGCCCAGAACGATGATTTCAGATAGAGTAAAGGTCTTTCAGTCAAAACTAGTCTCCGAAATCCATCTCATTATACCAAGTCAACCTTAAGATGACCACTGCTTACCACAAAACAAAAGGACTAACTGAGCGTTTCAACAAAACTCTAGCCGACATGTTGTCCATGTACGTCAGTATCGAACAGAAATATTGGGATTCATTTCGATCATTTGTGACGTTCGCCGCAATGCAAGACACAACAGGATTCAGTCCTATTTTTCCTAATACACGGCCGTGAAGCTGAGACAACCATGGATACGATGTTTCCATTCTATCCTGATGACGCACATGACGACTAAGTGGGGCACCTGTTGACAAAAGCGGAGGAAGCAAGACAGCTAGCCAGAATTCGAACCCTAAATGCCCAAAACTAGAGACCATGAAAGATACAACGCAAAACATCGACCTGTAACCTATCTCCCTGGAGAATTGATCTGGGTGTTCACGCCTATACGGAAGATTGGCTGATCCGCGAAATTACTAAGGAGGTATTTCGGTCCTTAGAAAGTTCTACGCCGCCTGTCAGCCGTGAACTATGAAGTGGAAGACTTCGATCCTGAGTTCAGAAGTAGGAAACGAAAAGATGTAGTGCACATGCTAAGAATGAAACCCTACCGCGATCCAGATTGAGGATGTTGATGATGTACTTCCCCCAGTGAACGATCTCCAAGATGAAGGAAAAGACGATTCCGCTGATGAACCAGCATTTAAACCAAAACCAAAATACAAAGGACCACTCACTAGTACGAAAAATAATTTATTTTTAATATTATTTCTAGTTCTTTCTGGAATATTCTAGAACGTCCAAACCGGATATTACACTATTAAGTACTTCCTAAAAATAAGTATAAATACCGCTCCCCGTGTGTTGGACACTGACTTGTCTACAAGCTGTAGTCTCTAGTAATAAAGTATATTTCTTCTTTAAAGTGTGTTCGAGAAGTATGTCTCATGTACTTGACAGTATACCCGTCATATTCAGTTTCAGCACCCTTTTTTCATATAGAAACCATGGTAAAAACATTGTATATACCGAAATTTTGGGTAAAAGTGATTTTGCCCCGGACTATAAGTGCTGCAATTTATGGCATTAATCCCCTTTATCAAAAAATCTTTCCAGAGTTGTAAGTCCAGCCGCAGTAGTGTATTATCTCAGAAGGGGTGAATTAGTGCATTGTCTCAGAAAGTGTGAATGCCAATACCTTCAACAGTCAGCAAGTTTTTTAAAAGCTTTGAGCTTTTCACAAAGATTATGTGTTTTGCTGTGGATTAGCAATATCTGAAGTCAAATACGTGTATCTTGGATTTCAGCAGTAAGACATCTAAAAATGACTCAATGGCTATCTGAACCTCATTTTCAGAAAACTGCGATTACCTTTCAGAATAACTTTCGTTGTTTCTTTTTGTATGAAGTCTTTTAGAATCGACTGTATTCGGCCCTTATCCTTATTAAGATTTTCTTTTCAGATACATTTTAAAATTTAAGCACGTTAAAAGTTTGAATTAGGCATGAAAAACATGTTTAAATTTCAAAATGCACATCTGTTTACATTGCACTGCTACCAACAATAATCCGTTTCTGAAAAATCTATCTTGACATATGTAAAGGATAGACGGCTATACGACAAAAATTCTTCGTGTGTGTGTGTGTGTGTGTGTGTGTGTGTGTGTGTGTGTGTGTGTGTGTGTGTGTGTGTGTGTGTGTGTGTGTGTGTGTGTGTGTGTGTGTGTGTGTGTGTGTGTGTGTGTGTGTGTGTGTGTGTGTGTGTGTGTGTGTGTGTGTGTGTGTGTGTGTGTGTGTGTGTGTGTGTGTGTGTGTGTGTGTGTGTGTGTGTGTGTGTGTGTGTGTGTGTGTGTGTGTGTGTGTGTGTGTGTGTGTGTGTGTGTGTGTGTGTGTGTGTGTGTGTGTGTGTGTGTGTGTGTGTGTGTGTGTGTGTGTGTGTGTGTGTGTGTGTGTGTGTGTGTGTGTGTGTGTGTGTGTGTGTGTGTGTGTGTGTGTGTGTGTGTGTGTGTGTGTGTGTGTGTGTGTGTGTGTGTGTGTGTGTGTGTGTGTGTGTGTGTGTGTGTGTGTGTGTGTGTGTGTGTGTGTGTGTGTGTGTGTGTGTGTGTGTGTGTGTGTGTGTGTGTGTGTGTGTGTGTGTGTGTGTGTGTGTGTGTGTGTGTGTGTGTGTGTGTGTGTGTGTGTGTGTGTGTGTGTGTGTGTGTGTGTGTGTGTGTGTGTGTGTGTGTGTGTGTGTGTGTGTGTGTGTGTGTGTGTGTGTGTGTGTGTGTGTGTGTGTGTGTGTGTGTGTGTGTGTGTGTGTGTGTGTGTGTGTGTGTGTGTGTGTGTGTGTGTGTGTGTGTGTGTGTGTGTGTGTGTGTGTGTGTGTGTGTGTGTGTGTGTGTGTGTGTGTGTGTGTGTGTGTGTGTGTGTGTGTGTGTGTGTGTGTGTGTGTGTGTGTGTGTGTGTGTGTGTGTGTGTGTGTGTGTGTGATAATTCGAAGTTCAAGGGACCGACCAAATTCTTCCGAGTTATTCGAAGTTCGAGTTATCGGAAGTCACTCAGGAGTGGTTTTCTATTCAAGGCATATTTCATCAAACATCTTGTGGAGCTTGTGGAGTCCGGAAGACAATATCGTGTCTTGCTTTAAACTTTTCTAGCCATCCTGCACTTGCTATAAATCCTTCAACTTTTAGTAAACAAGTAAAGTCCTTTTCTTTTAACATCATCCCACTAAGAGGGATTTCTTGTTTCGATAAGTCTCCAACCATTTTAATACACCATCTTCAACACTAAGAAAGGCTTTTCCTCATTTACACGATGGATCGAGTTTCGATGCATGTCTTCTCAAAATCACCTTTGTTTTTCAAAATGGTTGACAGAGGAATTATGTTCTTTAAAGCAACGTCTTTCTTCTTACATGGCAGATTTTACTCAGTTTCATTGATCAATTTAACTTTTTGAGTAGGACTAAGAGCCATTGACTCACACTTTACATTGACTCACGCATTGACTCACGCTTTAAACCTGGAATGGAATGTAAAGGCAAAAGCCTGTTTACTTTCTATACATGTCAGTGCAAACCGGTTATTCCGGGTAACAAGTTAAATTGTAAAACACGATGTAAAGAGGAAAAAATAAAAATCATTATTTTTTTTTTTTTTTTTGTATGTTATGATAAAAAAAAAAACTCACAAAAACTTCGACTTAAAAGATGAACACTTCGAGATATAGAGATAATTTAGTGTTGAAAAACATTAAATCGTTTTGGGACCTAATGAAAACTTCGAGATAAACGAATATTCGACTTAAGAGACTTCGAGTTATCGCGAATTGACTTTATTATAAATAATTAAATTAAATAAATAAATGAATAAATTTAAAGACATATTAAGTAATGTGTTATATTTGTCTCAATAAAAATGAACTAAAAAAACATTATTGCGATACTTATTGCTATGTCTATTCTCGAAAATTTTCATACAAAAAAAGCTGTTTATCAAAGAATCACCACCGAAGCGACTTAACGGAAGAAAAATGAGTTATCAAATGGTATTGTTAACACTTATGCAACAATAATTGCTAAAACACTGTAATATCTTCTTGATGTACATTTTGGCGTTACATAAGTTAAAAACATGCTATATACAATTTTGATTGTACATTTTCAGGAATTAAAAGATAACATTTTACTTCATAGTAATTACAATGTAATAATTGTTGACTGGAGCAAAGGTAATGGAGCTCCGTATACTCAAGCTACAGCAAACACTCGAGTAGTAGGAGCAGAGATTGCTTTATTAATCCAAAAGTTGCAGGTGAGTAATCTTGGATTATAATTTGTAGCATTAAAAACTATTACAGTGGAAAAATAAACATCATTTTTTAAGCATTTGATTCGGAAAAAAAACTAGCTTTTCAATATTTTAATAAATCAAGTGACAGCCTATAGTTTATAAGAGTTACAAAAAAAAAAGGAGTGCACCAATTTATTTACAATGGCAATACTTTATTGATTATATCACAGTAATGTGCAGAATTAATTTCAATATAAAAAAAATGCTATATTAGCTTCTGGTTAGACTGCCCAGATTTATCAATATTTGAAAAAAATCATACGATAAAAAAAAAATTATCGGCACAATTACATATTCGTTTATTAAATTTTATACCTCAAGTACAATAAAACAAACAAAAAAAACGAAGAGCTAAATTTCTTCTTTCGTAAAATCCCAATTAATCTAAGTATAACATTATTAATTTTATTAATAACCTAATTCTCTCCAAAATATTTGAGCATGAGAGGAATCAAATATCTAATACTTTTTTGGACGAAAAATGTTCAGAAGCCTTTCCTTGACCTTTAATAGAACATTGAACTCTAATTTGAAATCAATGAGTTTTGCATATAAACTAGTGCTTGGACAAGTGGATGACAGATCAACGATAATAATCAATTATTAGATTGGCTCAGTATAAAATACAACTACCAACGAATAACAAAATTTAACTAAAAATGTAATAAAGCCTTCATTATTTGATTTTTTCTCCAAATTGAAGAAAATCATCGGGATTTATTGATTTCTGGACTTCATTTCTTGGATTGCATTGAATGATGTTTCGGGTGGCTTTTAAAATGAAACAGTTTTCTACAGGTTTCAATTAAGTGGATATATAGTTACATATATAAACTATCAATTGCCATGAAAAAAGAGAAAAATGTGATTTATCGTATTTTGTTTCAACAATTCTCAATTATATATGTAAATACAGACTGCTTCATATGAAGGACAACATATTTCAAATATGTTTACTACACTTCAATTTAGTTGTTTTAGTGTGGAGTATTTTTTGCCAACTAAAGATGACAAGGTTATTGAGTAAAAATTAAAGGGAATTTAAACTTTGTTTCATTAAAAACCGTAAAAATGTATCGATTTTTAAAATATTACCAACATTATCTTGGACATGCAGTGAAATTTCGACGAAACTAAGAAACGTAGATTTTCAGTAGTCATTGTTGCATATGCTTCGAGTATTGAGATTTCATACATTCTAAAAATAGATTGATTTCTCTTTAGGAAGAGTCTTGTTTCTACAGTGTCTGACTTTTAACATTCAATTTCAAGAGCACAAAAATATCAAAAGAATTCAAACAAATACAAAAGCTGTTTTTGAAATGGTGGTGAAACGTGATGGAATAGGCTATATTTGCTGAAAATACTATATTGAATGGAATGTGATCAAACTACCAAGTTCATATTTTGATTTCTTTATTAAAAAAAAAAGATTACTTTAAAGATTGAAAAAAAAAAATTCCCTAGCAACCCTTGATAAATCGACATTAAACATTTGTTCCTAGAAAATCAAAGGTATCAACCCAATGGATTGTCACATTATTGGTCACAGTCTTGGGGCTCACATTGCAGGATATGCGGGAGAAAGAATGAAGAACTTGGGACGTATCACTGGTAAGATTTAATTTATTAAAAATCCATTTTTTACTATACAAATAAATCGGATTATTCTTAATACAGAAAATTTTATCACTCAAATTATTGTTAGCATTACCCCCATGGTACAAGATATTATTATTTTTTTTTTTTTTTTTTTTTTTTAATAACACTTAAAACAAGCCGAAGTTTTTCCATAACAATGACCTTACTATTTTTAAAGCATTTAAAAGTAAATAACTGGTAATTGATTTTCTACACTATACCATGCATAAAAAAAAACAGTTTAGTTTTCAATAAACTTAAAAAAAAAAAAAAAAACTGTTTTTCTTTGAAAGATGTGATGAAGGTTACTAATACGTACTTTTTATTAATTTGCGAGTGATTTACATTAAAATAAAAACTATTTTGATACAAATCAAATCACTCGAAACAGTAGGAGAGAAAATAGAGTAAACTGTTTTTCATTTAATGCAACATAATTACAGCTTTCAATAAAAGTTAAAATTATTATTATTAAAGATTTTTATCCAATCTATTTCCTTTCTTTTGCTGTTTTATCGAAAAAAATTTTACTCTTAAAACAAGTCCGATCATGGGGTTGAATGGGTACAAGGAAGGACCATCAAGATTTGTACTGTGTGATTTTTTAAACCTGTTGTATTACGTCCACTATGATTAGGGGCAACTACCATGTTGGAATGAAATAGTCAAAAATGCAACAACTTCTCAATTATTTTTCGAGACGAACTTACGAACTTAGTTGATTCATATATGTATTGGGAGATATAATAAATAGAATAAGTACAAATCCTTCTGATGCAAAAAAAAATTATCCAACTGGAAAGTTGATTACATCATTTGATCGATTAGTGACACTAAAGAAAATTATTATTTATGTGTTGTAATAAGGGATAATTTCCAATATATACCCAGCCACAATCATTTTTTTTTCATTCAATTAATTCGTAAATAATAAGAAAATAGTAAATAGAGGGAGTTAAAATGGAATACAATTTTCAAAATATTTCTACTGTCATATTTTTTTAAACAACCATTTATGGTCATATACAGAGCTCGTAGACTTATTTTAAAATTTTGAGAACAAAATATTTATTTGGAAAGTTTTTTTTTTTTTTTTTTTTTTTTTTTTTAATTTAAATTTTAATTCACTTTCGAGAGCTCTCTTTAAATAAACTACTGTTAATAAAAGCATTCGGTTTTCAGAATTAAAATTTAGGATTTATATTCTAATTGTCGAACTAAAAACCTATCTAAATTTTCAAATAAATTTATTTTGAAAAAACAAATTAAAACTTCGCCCCCAAAAAAAATGATACACATGCAAATATTTTAAATTTTATAATGGACATTTTTAAGAATCCCCTGATAACTACCAATACGCATTCATAAAAACAAAAATTAAGAGTGGATAGTATAAATAAATACAAGAAAAAATTCCAGGTAAAATAGTAAAAAAACTAAACTGATAAAAACGCGTTTGAAAGTTGAATAATTTTAGTATTCAATATAGCGAGAATTTGTTCTAGGGTCTTATTAATACATATTTATGTAGAATCGCTTTCATAAGCTTTTTTTCAAAGTGTTCAGTTTTTATTGTACTCCCTCTAAAGAACATTAATATTCATTTTGTGCAATGATTGCATTTCATTCGATTCTTGTGAGTACTTACCATTTTGAAGGAAGTTGGACAAAGCAGTGAGAGATTCCCCAAAAAAGAATTCAATTTGATCTTCCCTATTTGATTATTTGATTTAGGTTTGGATCCAGCAGCACCTTACTTTCAAAATATGCCACCTTCTGTGCGATTAGATACAACAGATGCAGATTTTGTTGATGCCATTCATACGGATTCGGCTTCGAGTAAGTTTTTAGGTAAGCAATTTATGAAAATAATAATTAGGAAAAAATATTCTCTCTCGGGAGAAGGATTTATGCTATGTATTTGAAATTCAGTGGCACTTCTGGGAGTAAAGTATTTTTTTACATTTCTGCAAAAACTTTTTTTTGTTTGCATTTTTGTACACCTTTTTCACCTACATCTGTCATAGACAGGAAACTTCTTTTTTTTTTACCTTTTTTAGAAGACCTTTATCGACTTCAAAATGAAGTCAAATCTTAAAAACAAAGAGGTAGTTACAGATATTATATTACGTAGTTAATTTTGAATCAAATATTGTCATAACTTACATAACCTACGAGTAAGTCATATAAATATGACACCATAACTGTTTTCAGATTTCCTCAATTTAACGGTTATACATTTCCTTTGTAGCACTAGGAATGTCTCAAGCCATAGGGCATGTGGATTTTTATCCAAACAACGGCATGAGTCAACCAGGTTGCTCATACCAATCAATTTATTCCATATTTCTCGAGGGATTATTTGACGGTGAGTATAAATTACATATTAAGGTTGCATTATTAGTTCCAACTATCTTTAACACTTGATACACGATATATTATTAAGTGTTTAGTTTTTGATTCTATTTTTAAATACTTTATATTAACTTGATTTTGTTTGTGTTTGTAGCGTGGAAATCAGCGGATGACTAATTAACAAACTTGCCGTCATCCGATTGGGTTGAAAACATGGCAGATATATTCATTGTCAATGACAATGCATTCCACAAAGTATTGGGGGCTGTTACTGTCACTAAAAGGTCACTTTTACAAACGATTCTATCGTCGGAATACTAATAGACCAACTTGCCGTCATCCAATCGAGCTGATATTTGACAGATAGATTCGTTGTCGGTATGGTTGTACTATATCAAGTTTTAGAGACTGTCACTAAAAGGCCGCTTTTACACACACTTCTATTATTGCTTCAGAATACTAATTAAGCAACTTGCCCTGAAATTTTACAGATAGATTCGATGACGATAAGGTTGCATTATTTCAAGTTTTTGGGCTGCACTGCCACTAAGTCGCTTTTACGTACACTTCTATTATTGCCTCTGAATACGAATAAACCAACTTGCCGTTATCCAATAGAGCTGAAATTTTACAGATAGATTCGTTGCCCATAAGGTTGTATTGTATTATTAAGTTTTGGGGACAGTCACTTTCACTAAAAGGCCGGTTTTACATACGCTTCTATTATCATTTCTGAATATGAGTAAACCTACTTCCAGTCATCCGAATGAACTGAAACTTGACACTCGTTCTCGGTGACAATGCTTTCTATCTAGTCTTGGGACTGTCACGAAAGGCCGCTTTTTCCCATGTTTCTATTGAATTACGTTAAACTTTTCATATTTTACTCACGTCCTGTTATACAGATACCAATCTTAATTCAAACCCGTTCAATTTGGTGATATTTAATGATGGAAACCTTTCTCGATTAGGTCGACGAAGCAAAATCTACAGAGGGCTAATGAACCCACTTTCTGCCATCCAATCGAGCAGAATCTTAACAAATAGACACGTTGTGGATAACAATGTATTCAATCAAGTTTTGGAGGCAAAAAATAAGTTAATTCAGAATGGATCTTTTGTGCTTAGTGGTCAAACATTATGAAAACTTTTGCTCATAAAAATGCATATAAAGGATAAATATTGATAATTTTGTTTTTATGGATTATATTATTACAGTTTAGCTACGGGATATAATTTTACTGGAAATGTTATATAATAAAAAATTCAATTTTAGAATTATTATACAAAAATAGTAGAAAAACGATGTAAGAATAAATGGGTAAAAACTTTGAATTAAATTACTTTTTACGCAATTTCAAAGAAATAGGAAAAACTACTGTGCCTCCCAAAAGTTTATAGACAACGGTATATTTTTTTTTTTTTTTTTTTTTTTTTTTAATTATTTTACAATTGAGAAAGAGGAGTAACAATTTCAAAAACATTTTTAAGTATAAATAAGACAATCATAATAATAAACAAAAATAATATCGCACAATCACAGACTTTGTGATAAAAATTAAATATTACTGTCCCAAAAGTTTATGCGACAACACATTCTTTTTTTAACGTTCATATTTTTTAGCCGTTGTGCCTAATCACTTTAAAAACTCGATCAAGCCTACCCAAAACAAGAGTTTGAAAAAATTCTGGTTTTAGTGAAAACTAAGTTCTTTCAATTTACAGCTTTAGATCTTGAACTGTTGCAAAATGACGTCTCTAGCTGATATTCCCTAAAAGTTCTCCATTGGGTTCAGGTCTGGACCTAGTGCTCCATTACAGTTACTTGGTTTTGTCTCAACAATTGCATTGAAGTGTTTGACAAGTGATTTGGAGCAATTGTCTTGCTGATATATCCGTTTGTCCCAACCTACTTCTTTGGGACTGTCCCAATTTACTTCTTTGCTTCCATATGGAAGTAACTGTAATTCGAGCGTATTCTGGTAATCTTCGGAACATTGACGACCCTTTAAAAAAAGCAATATTGGTAGTTCCATTATAAACCGCCTCCTTGTTATCTGCTGAAAAAAGTTCGTGGTTCCTTGCGAATATCGTGCCAGTAACATGCCCAACCATTGGGGCCATCTAAATGAAACTTCTTTTCATCACTGAACAGAACACTCAACCATTCATCTGTTCGAATCATATGATGTCGGGCCCATTGATTACGAGCTTCTTAATACGTTTAGTAAACTTTGGCGAACGACGCATTTTGCGATTATCAATAAATTTACTTGCCAGCAGCCGTCGATGGACCGTGGATTTTGATACTGGAACGATCACTTCTCTTAAAATTGACCGTACAGACAGGTTCTAGGTTGAAACTAATTTCAAAATCTTTCTGTCTTGCCATTTAGTTGTTTTCTTTGGTTGGCCCAGAACGGGAGTTTGTTTTAAAATTATCACCTTTTGACAGAATTCGGTAAATACCAACCCTGCTGCGTCCAGTTTTTCTCGCAATGTCCACAACTTTCATTCCACGGGCTTTCAAACGATAGATTTTCAAAATTTCATTTTTGGAAAACAGCTCGATGCGAGGCATCTTTGCAATCAGTCGAAAAGGAAAGACATTTTAGCTTTTATATCAGGAAACAATGCGTCACAAGACATGATCTTGGAATATGCACATTTTGGCAATCAGTACTTAAATCAGCTTTTAACATATAGCTTTGGAACAGCATTTTTTTTATTTTTTTTTGTATTATTTGTATTACCTTAATACATATTTGAATAATTTATTTCGTCTTTCTTACTCGTTTAGTTAGCTCTTAAATCCAAAAAAAGGTTGTATATAAACTTTTGCGACGCACAGTATTTTATTATTACCATATTGGTTCATTATAAAAATTAAAGGTGTGTTTACAAACTTATTACACAATTTCTACTTTTTAAAACTTTAATAAAGAAGCTTGAATTCAATGCCTTAGTATATTTCTAAAAGAATAATTCACTGATAATTAAAAAAAAAACATGAAGAACTTTTAAGGTGTTTTTAGTGTGTTAGGTTTCTGGGGAAATTCATGACATATTTTAGTAACAGATCGTACTTACTAATTTTGAATTCTCATCGATGTTATTGCTATGTAGTTGTCAATCTAGATCCAATCAAAAAATTTCATTGGATGATTTGGTTTAGATTTGGAAATTTTACAACAAAAATAAGATGGAATACCAAACTCTGAAGTTTCGAGATATTTTACTTCCATAGCAAGTATGCAAATATATTATATATATTTGCAATATAATAATTTATAAATATATTGTAATTCATTCTATGTAATTTAAATATTTGCAAATATATATATTAATTTCATAGCAAAGTATGTTAATACTCTACACCAGCGTTCGCTACTAACTTTTAGTGGAATGACTTATTTTGGAGCTTTTCGCGGGCCACCAAAATATGTATCTTTAATTACTATCGATTTAACAATATATATAGCATTTTATAAAACTGAAAACAATATATATAGCATTTTATAAAACTGAAAACAAATATTGCATTTTTAATAATAATAAATTTATAATTGATTATTTTTTTAAATAATTTTTAAAAAATTTCATTATTAGTAAATTAAAGTCTAAAAAAGAAGTGAATCTTTTGTTTTAACGTGGTAAAGGGACTTGATCTAATTTTTAATAAAAGTATTTAAACTTTACTTTTAGATTACTCTGTTTTAATCAATATCAGTTGTGAGACGATGACGGTCGAAATAGTTCAGTTTATTTTAAGATAGAATGTCGATGTCTGTCGCAGTATTTGTTGCAGCCAATCTTTATAAATTGTCCAAATTATATTCAGCTATATTTATTCTTGATGAAAACCATCTTACTGAATGCTTCTTGATATAGTTTCTTGAGGCATGTAATGGAGAATTGTGTTCTACATAGTTAACACATATTATTTCGGATAAATTACAATTATGTAAAAATTAATCCATTTGATGTTTTAATCTTCTCTACTGTTCTGTACTGGGCCACTTGTTGGCCAACGCTGCACGAACGTCAGTACCATCGAATATTCAAAAAATGTCCTGCTGGTGATCTGAATGACGGACAAGAAGACCCACTGCGGTTGATAGCACAAAAAAAATAATCAAAACGTAAACTGATATTAGATGACAGAGGCAGCAATCTATCTTGTAAGTGTCCTAAAAAAGCTGGGATTCACTCGATTATATGAACTCCATTAAGACGTAGCGTAATTAATTTTGATCCTTTTTTTAAGCGACTCATAACTAGTGATGAAAAATGGGGGTTCGTCCCGCCTCTAACAGCATTAAAAACAAACATTTATCAAAGTAAGGTTTACGCTCTCCTTATGGTGGAATTTTAAATGTGTTTTTCGAGTTCTTACAAAGAAACGAGATAATCGATATGAATATGTACTGTAGGCAAATCAACAGTTTGAAAGAATTTTTCATCCAAAATGGTCCAGATCTCGTTAATAGTACAGAAATGTTGCTTTATTATAACAACATGAAATCAACTTTTATCACCCGTCGAAAATTAGGGGAATTTGGAAGTTATGTGATCACCTGACCTTCCGACGTTGAACTTTCTCTTGTTTCGCCGATTTTCAAAACTCCTTGCTTAGTACAACACTAAAATCTGAATAGCATCTTATTTTGTATGGTTTTTTCAAATAAAGAAAGGTCCTTCTATGAAGGAGCTTACTGAAATAGGGCAGTATACCTTGACTGGTCTTTACAGAAAAATAAATGACTGAAAAACATAGAGAAAATGCATCATGACTGCTTCAACAACCTCTAAATAAAGTATTTAATTGCCTGTAACTTTTCCAAAATGATTGAAATTATCAATAAGGACGTTTGTATATTGGCATAAAATTTGAATTTTCAAACAAAAAGTAAGCAAAAAAAAATTGTTTATCAGTGACATTAAGATAAATTTTTGTTTTAATTTCAGCTGCACGGCGTTTTGTATCATGTAATCATCAAAGAGCTGTCGATTTCTTCATATCTTCTGTCAATTTTAAAAAAGCTCTACCAGTAGCATATCAATGTGCGAGATGGGAAGACTACTTAAGAGGAGAATGCGCTGAATGTGGCAGAGAAGGGAAGAGGTGTGCAATACTAGGACTTCAAGCTGATAAATTCAAGTCCCACAAAAACAATTCAGAATCAGTTAAGATGTTTATGGCAACATCATCATCAGCACCGTTTTGGGGTGAGAATTTTTATGAATTTTTTCTGCAAATACATTAGCTTAATTTTAGCAAAAACGCATTAGAAGTAAATTTGATTAAAAATGAACTTCCACTCCCAAAAAAAATTTAATCCCTTTAACCCTTTAAATCACAAGGAGTCAGCGTTGTGCGGTTTCACAAAAAACCAACGACATACCATTCGAAAAAACTGGAAATGAACTCGCCTGACTCCTTCTCCTGTGAGCCACACCTGGGTTTCCTGTGGGGAAGTCACTGTCGACCATTAAAAGATCATTACTCTACGTCTACAACTTGCAGTAGGGTTGTGCGTTGGGGGTTCATCTACTTGATATGCCAGAGCATTTAGTCGGCATCTTATCAATGAATAAAACGCCACCGCTAAGTACTTGACAAGATTTGTATACAAGAAAAATCCCGACTATCTTACTCAGTGTCCAAAGGGTGGGGCAGTTTGACAATTAGTACTCTAAACCCATGGCTCCCATTCACATGCTCCCCAATAGGCAATTGTTGAGGACCGTCTAGCTTCAAACAACTACTGCTGGGAAGATTCACCAGTTTGAAATATCCATATCCCCCCTTGCACCCGACCAAGGGCAAGTGGCTGGTCATTTTTCTACAAGGCGATTTAGAGCGGGTTGAGATTTAAAGTGTCAAATATACAATGTAAAATAATTTTTACGTGGGGCATGTCATTTTATGTGATTGGATTGCTGATTCCCAATATAAAGTCCCTCTTTGCAGAAACCCTTATTGTCAAATAACGTTTTAGTAATCCAAACAACGGTACATAAGAAAGCTTGGAGATCGAAAGAGCATATTGTACATATAATTAATATGTTGGTTGGTTGTATTCAGATTATCTGGTGCCGTCAGCAACACGAGGGCTATAATGCGCCGAAACATTCGTCATTAGACAAGCCAACATACATTTACAAACATCCATGCCAACACGGGACTCGAACCCGCAACCTCGCGGTCTAGAAGCTAGCACGCTAACCACTATACAGTTTGGTCGGCTATAATTAATATGTACATGTAACTGTAAGCACTAACAGCCATATTATTATAGTCGAATGGCAAAAAGCTGTTTGTTTACTTTCCTCATGTAATGCACGTACTCTCTAATCTATTAACTAAAACTTTTTATAAAGTTATAGTGACTTGTCTAATTAGTATAACAATTTATTTAAAAAAATTGCAAAAAATCCCGCTCGTAATTTAACCTATGATTGCTGTATTCGGTCTGACAGACAGCGAATCATTTTTTGTGGAATGCTTCCAATCCTTAAAATATTTCTTCTTTAACATTTATATTAATTTTTCCAATACTATGTTTCTTAAACTTTAAACTGCTGTTCACAAATTTGTTTGACGCAGTATGAACCACGCGTTGCCCATGCACCAAAAAGCATCAAACGACCCAACCACAGCAGTTAAAGGTTAACAAAGATATGGAGCAATTTCTCAAACCGGAACGATTTGATGTTGATCCACGTGCACAGGTGCCAAAGCAGCTGTATTGGAAGAAAAAAATTTCGAGCTTTATCGCTAAAGTATCTGGTGTGACTGAAGACAACAAACTACCATTATTGCATAACTACATGTTTGCTACAGTTTTTCAGTTCATTAGTGAAACCCCAAACAGCTATCGCCACTTTGGACTCTCTTTAAGTGCTTAAGAAGATCTTCACTCGGCATTGCTTAGCCTCAAGAAGTCAGCAGTGTTTATGAGTTTCTTCAAGTCTTACAACAATTAAGTAACATTTGTGACTTTAAAGCTCTCACGTCCGAGCAGTATAAAAACGAATATATTAGCAATGCCTTCATTAGAGGTCTGAAGAACGCACACATCTGGGAGCGCTTGCTCAAAAACACGATAGTTAGCCTGGAAAACCCCGTTGACCAAGCGCACGCCCTTGAACTCGCCGAATCACACTCTGCCTCTTATCTCGCCTCTCCACGCTCTCTGTCGCAGTTGTTCTTGGTGAAGAGACTTCTGAGGAAGACCATTGTACTACGAATGTACCTGCCCTGTCAAAAACGCAATTTGCAGTAAAATAGGGCACTATCAACGCGTATGCAAAACGAAGCATGCTCGTAGCGCAGGAAATATGGCGTCTGCTCACCTGATTGCCTCAGTATCTCCAGTCTTTGAGGGCCTCTAAAAATCATTCTCTACCGTTACTGTTAATGGGGTCAAACTTCATGCATTGGTGGTCATTGCAAGTTCCCTCAGTTTTCTAAAAATTTTCGACGTGCGACAAAGTGCCAGAGTAATAATGAATAAGATTATTCTGGATAAATATCCATAGCCAACTCTTCGGTAACTTCCAATGTTGCTGGGTGTGGAAACGCTATAATCGAGCTACAAAATCACTGTTATGAAGAAATTGAAGTGCTCGTAATGAAAAATTTGTGTGCAGATTTTCTAATAGGTCACGACATTTTGAAACTCCACTCTTCTCTTGTTATTAACTTTGATGGCGCCTCCTCTGCAAATTTGTTCACTGACGATGGTCGAAGTTCTACCCGTGTAGCTATTTGCACACCTAAAGCCTGATTGCAGACCCGTACAAACAAAATCAAGGCACAATTCCTTTAAAAAGGTGAAAGGTTTGTCACTTTGGAGGTATACAAACTCATTCAAGAAGGCATCCAAGAAATTGTCCTGGAGGGCCCAAGCGTTCGTCATAAAAGGTGAAAACAATAAACCAAGAATTGTTATCGACTATTCACAAACAATAAACAAATTCACAATGCTGGATGCCTATCCACTCCCCAAAATTGAAGATCTAACTTCCCGAGTAGCTACATATCAAGTGTGTAACAAGATCAATATGAAGAATGCATATCTCCAAGTCCCTATTCTGGACTTTGAAAGACACTTTAATGCTTTCGAGGCTGACGAGATACTGTTCCACTTCCAGCGTATACCGTTTGGAGTTACCAATGGTGTTGCCTTCTTCCAACTGACAAGAAGAAAATCTAGTGCACACGTTTCCCTACCTAGACGATGTTACTGTCTGTGGTAAAAACCAAGAAGAACTTACACCAACAAGAAGATTCGTGTCCGCTGTTACGAAATTTAACCTTACACTAAACAAGGAGAGGTGCACTTATTCCACACAATCTATGTAATTCCTTGGATATGTCACAGAAAATGAAACCATTCAGCCAGATCCCAAACGCCTAAAGCCACTCTTAAGTCTGCCGAACCCTAAATAGTAGGGGACCCCAAGATGCTAAATGGGGATTTACTCGAGCGTCGTGGGGACCTTTTAGATTGTGAAGATTAGATGCTAAAAAGAAAAAAATGTTATATTTATAAAAGTTTCACTGGTGGGGGGGGAGTGTGTACAGATTTTTAAAAATGTAAAAAAAAATCGTGACATTGAAATACTCGAGCGCTTCAGATATTAATAGTGTATGCGCCCCACGTGTTTCTGATAACGGAGGAATATTAATCTGCCGCATGGTGGGGGTGGTTGTACGAAGGGGTTGAAAATAGGGGGGGGGGAATATTCGAGTGCATCAGATATTCAGAAGGGATGTTAAGTAAACCCTAAAGGAGGATAAATATATATATATATATATATATATATATATATATATATATATATATATATATATAGAAGAAATTGGTGTCATGAAAAAAAAAATTTGAAAATAATCTTCATCATCAGTGGAATCATCTTCATATTGGAAGTTCGGTTTGATTTAGTCGTTTTCATTTACATCTTCTGTATCTGCAACAAGAAATGGTTATGATACTTAACAATCTTTTATTTATTTCATGATATTATTACAGTATTGAAAAGAAAACATACCTGAATCTGAAGCATCTCCTAGAATATCAGGTGTTATGGCAGTATCTTCATAAGCTTCTGGTAGTTGATTACCAACGAACCAAGTTATCTCCAATTTCCCATCCACATTTGTCCAACCGAAATCTGTTGGTGACATGTCAGTGATGATTCGATTGTGTAACCGACTTGAAACTTGGGGAGCATTATCACATTTCGCTGCACTTTTCTGATGCTTTTGAAAATCAGGCAGTATTTTAAAAACTGTAAATAGTTTACAATAGTGCGCGTGATAACCGTCGTATAATGATGTTTAATCTGAAAATTCTACATCATCATAGGAACTGCATGATTTTCTTCGAACCGGTTTGCTTCGACGATACTCCAAAACAGTCTTGCATTTTTTTTTATTGTTTCGGACGTAAATTTAATAACTTTTTCAACTGTTTTTTGTCCACAAAATACACAGTTCGCACTATTATCACTCATTATCGTAGCATATATAAACTCTCTGCATTTAAGTCACTAAACTTTTTTTAAAGCACAATAATCAAACCAAAACATTGTACACATATACGAACGTGTTGTGATCAACTGTGAATGGCATAATGGCGACGGCGCATGCGCGGAGGGGTATTTACATAGTTCTCAGCAAGCACCACACTTTATTGGTGATTTTAACTACTTCGGCTTGTGGATTGGGTTGGTTGGAGTTTAACGGAGCAAGGGCAACACATGGGCCATACTGCGCCAACTTCGGCTTGTGAAAATCGGCAGATTATATTATTCCCGTGATCCTTGAATGATTTTCTTCACACACAAAAATGAACCGCGCTCGAGAATGTACAGGTGTTGTTGTTGTTTTTTTTTGTTTTGTTTTTTGCAACTTTGTGACTCTCCTATTTCTTTATGTCAAGCGCAAATCATCAGATTATTGAAATGCATATTTTCTGCATGAAATTAACTCACTTTGCGTTAATTTGACACGCTCGAGTTTTTCAAACGATCGATTTTTTTTTTACTACTCTGATCGGCTGCCCTAAACACACACCTCTATATAAAGGGTTCATGTATGGTACAAGGTTTCCCCCTTGTGTTATTCTGCCGCGCTTGAGTAAATCCCAAATCCCCACTGGGCTCCCCTACTAAAAGATACCGTTTCACTCGAACGAGCATTGAAAATGTTCGTTTATCATGGCAGGTGGATTCCCTCGTTTTCAAAGAAAATTCGATTCTTTTAAGTGGATGGTTCTTTTCCTCTATCACAAGAGACTACAACAGCTGAAAGTGCTTCTCTAACAACAATAAAGGATGACATTCCATTCTGCGTGGAAACTGATGCCTCCAGTGGCAACTGGTGTAGGGGGCCTCACTTTTTTTAAACTTGCTCCAATTTATGGATATTTGATGATATTGTTTTGTTGGGGAATTTCTGTAAAAAAATATTTTTAAAAAATTTAAAACTAATGAAAGCAGTAATTAACTTCAAAATATTAACTATTGAGTATAGAGCACTAGTTTTCTTGTCACAAATTCGGAAAAATGTCAATTAATCGCAGTAATTTGAACAGAAACACACTCCTTCGGCTCTTCAAAATGACCTTGGACGCAATTCTTTGAGAAAGCTTGGGAGATAAACGACCCCTTTCTCGGATACCTTGAAACTACAAGCTTGTTGATAGGTCCTTCACTTCCTTTTTTTGGGGGGGGAGGGGGGCTCCATCTCCTCCATGAGTATCAATTTACTGTGATCATCTTTGAGTGTTGGGCAAAAGTAGATCAGATGTCGAGCTTGAACTGTGGCAAGAAGGGTTGCAATTTGCTACAATTCCAGCATACAAGATAATGACGGTGTATCATATTGTGAGAGCCAAAGGAAATAAATGGAAAAGTACAATTATACGTAGCAAAATATTACCAATTTTTTAACAAAAGGTCTCGGTAAGATATTTAATTTTGTCTTATATTTTTCAAATATAAGCGCAAGTTTTTTTCAATAAAGAGTTTTTAAACAGAATCATGATTTTTCAAAATGTATTTGGAGACATGCATTTTGTACGGGTGATCGCAGGTTCCTTCAATGAGTATCGCAGTATCAATGAGCTCAATTTGTTTTGTATTTTTATTATATTAATTATCAAAGAAGTATTATAATTTTCTTTTCAATTTATTTGATTTTTGAAATGATTAAGTAAGCACAATTAGGCTGCTGCTCCATCCCATCCCAAATTGCCGCTATAATAGACAACAATGATCATCATAGCCCCTCTCCCTTGACTGACATCTAAATCCGTTCCTGAATATACTAACAAAAGACCTAATATTCCATCTTCTTACTTTGATGTAAGAGAGAAACCTCTTGTTACGGGAAGCAAAAGCAAGGAAACCTCATTTAAAGGGTAGCAAAAAAAGGGATTTTTTTTAATATAAATCATTGAAACATTACTTAAAGTATTTTATTGCGAAGTGTTTTCCATCCTCAACACAGTCAAACTTACAGAATATTCCAAGTATGTTATAATTTAAATAATAAAGTTTCGTTTTTCGTCCTTTTGAATGTTTTGGCGAATATATTTCTTACAAAAAGTAAAATTCATGGTTTTTACTACATTTTGTGTTAGTCATTTATATTTATGATCTAAAAATTGAATTGTCTAAACAATGAAATTAATTAAAGTAACGAAGTAGAAGAAGAATTTTAGACACATAACTTAGAGTTAAAAGAATTAGTAAATATGCTTTCTGAACATGTTTCCATTTGATTTAAAATTATTTGAGCTATACTGTACTTTCGATTTTTATATTCCTGTACTTGCGATTCGGGAAACTAGCAGGGCCGCATTTAAGCATAGCTCACATTATTTCAAACCATTATACATCATTGGCTGATCCGTTGTTTTCATGAAAGCCGCCAACACGTGACAATGTTTACAGTGCTAACACAGAGAATTAAAGCCGTTTAAATTTATACTCGTTTCTTTAGGAACTTTAGGAACTGATTTTAAAACTGAGAACGTTTTATAAATGATAATTTTTTTCCGATTAATGTTTTATTCCAATTCAATCTAATTAATTGCTTTTAACAACAAAGTGCACATTTTGAATATTTATCAAGTAACATTTTGAAGCTGAAATAAATTTTTTAAACAACTTCAAGTTTTTTTGTTTTTGTTTTTTTTTTTCCTTTTTTGTAAACATTTGGTAAAAGAAAAATTCCCGTGAATCAGGAACTCGAATACTATTTCTGAAAATATCAATTCTTATTAATTTATTAATAATCATTTGTTTGTTGCCATTTTAAAGATGAAACTAAAATATTTCTGAATGAAGGGTCGCATCAATGCTCCTATGTGGCAATGGTTACTGTATTGATACGAAGAATATTATTGTTTTCTTTTATTCTATAAGTAAAGAGTTCGGAAGATGTTTTTAGATGATACTCATTCCTATATTTTAAATCTTGAATTTAGGAAGTAAATTTTTAATATAAAACTAATTTATAGTCCAGATTTTTTGATAAAAAAGCATCTATAGCTATGATTAAAGCCTGGATATAATTTAAATGTAAACAAAAAAATAAAATATAAGCATAATATATTTTGTTTTTCTTTTTTGTTCATCCACAAAGTAAAAAGAAACATAATATTTTTTGACTTAAAGCGTTTTCCATGAATATTAATTCTTACGACACCGAAAGAATTCATAACTTTTTCTAGTTCCCTTTGTGTCCAGCTTAAAGTTTATTTCATTAAAACAAATCAATTTGAATTCTTTGATATTTCTTTCTTGTTAAGATTATTTGGCACTGTTTTAAAGAAACTACGTTGACACACAAACTTCTTCCTGAAATAAATTCATATATAATAAATCTCTATAAAAGGAATAGTTACAATTAAATATACATGTATAAATAAGGTGTGTGAGGGGAAGGGATGCTTGATTCTCCATTGAATAATGCAAAATTTCATTTTAATGCGCATAAAAAAAGATTTCCTTAATAAAATAAATACCAATTTTTCAAAAATTGGGCTTTGTTAAATTCTCACAGATGGCGCCACTATTCAAATTTTTAATTCATCATTATTAAAAATTAGGTTCGTATTTATTGATGCGCATAATAAAATTTTGAAATCACAAACTAACTGAGTGCGACTATACAATTATCACCCTTCATTAAAAAATTATAATAATCAGGAATAATTTACCAACAAACACAATTTTCTAAAATTTGCAAAAATTGACTTTCATTCGGTAAGAAGATTACCATAATCGTCCACCAAAATTTTCTTCATACAATTATTTAACATTGCTTAAATGAAAATAACTTCATTTTTTTTATACTTACATTTTTCTTCATATTATATCATATTCACAGCATATTCTTCATTTTGGCAGCAATTTTTTGTGGGCGTGGCTTCGAATTTTGTCAACGCCCTATTTTCCGACTTACAGGAAAATTGACCAATGGCGCGCTCTTATTCTCTGAAATGGTTTTAAATAATGTGAACTATGCTTAAATGCAGCAGGGCCGTCACTCAACACCGAGGGTGACGGCGGCTACGAGATCCATCGCCTCTACCTCTCAGACCGATCAACTGCTTCCAAGTATCTTATTTACACTGTCATGGACGTCTCAGTTATACCTCACCAGATTTGTAATAATAGGCAATCAAGAAAAAATTTTAGAAATATTATTTAGTAGTTATAGAAATGATACAAAGATATTTTCTAACATCACCACAGCCATACCCTGGTCATCCTATGACTCTAACAATGCATAAAACGCTGTTATATGGTTCCATAGTAGTAAAAAATGCCTTATTGCAGATTGGGAGGTTTTAAGGTATATTTCTAATTAGTTAAAAAAAATTCGAGAAAATAATGGAATACAGATGTGCGGAATAAACTGCTATTGAGTCTATTCCGCTCGTAATAAATATGATATGTATTATACCCCAAAAAAAGAGTAAAGCCTTTCATAAGAATATCCTGGCACAGTTTTTTCTCGAGTATTTTATACCAAAACCAAATAATGCTAAATTAGAATCTGATAAAATCTTCGAATAAGTCATCAGATGAAGAGCAAAGATAAGCTATTTGGTTCAAAACTAACAATATTAAAATTCCAAATAATTAAGGGATTAATAATGAATTCAATGCACATTTTGAAAATGCAATAATATTTTTTAACATGGAACATATATAACGATAAATCATAATTGAAGGATAAGTCAAATACAGAATCGTTTAGCATAAAATTATCCATTAATATTATCCAATTATAACGATATTAGTGTAATAAAAAAAAACGCACATTTTAAATAAAATATTTTATTTTTTTTCATCTAAAAAAAAAATTCTCTATTTTATTCAATAAATTAAAGTATTATCGCATTTAAACCCTATTCTGGCGCGAAAATAATTTTGCCCAACTTTTTGATGCAAATACCCCAGTGTGCAACGTGTGGACAAAAGCTGATGAAATTGGACTTGGGTCTTCACAGAGAGTTTCATTGGCCCTTTATAGTAGCAGAAGTATCCCAACCCATCATAGGATCAGATTTTATGCTTCAGGATCGGAAGAGTGGTTGATCCACAGACACAACTCCACTTCCAGGAAACAAAGACATCGACCGAGGCAACTAGTATAAAGGTCATCACGGGTGATACAATCCATCAGCTTCTGGTTGAATTTCCAACTCTGACAGAGGCTGGTTCGACTCCGCGCCCTGTGAAACACACCATCCAGCACGGCATACAGACAAATGGACCACCAGTTTTCTCAAAGCCCCGAAGACTCCCACTGGAAAAATTGAAAGCGGCGAAGCAAGAGTTCCAATACCTAGTCTCAACGGGTGTGTGCCGATCTTCAAAGAGCTGAAGGGCCTCACCACTCCACATGGTCCAAAAGAACAATGGGGATTAGGGCCCCTGAGGGGATTTTAGAAGACTAATTGGATGCACAGTACCGGACAGATAACCAGTAGCTCACATACAGGACTGTCTGCAAGTACTGAAAGAAAAACAATATTTTTCCACCTTAGATCTGGAAAAGGCCTATTTTCAGATTCCAGTGAAAGAGGAAGCCATCCCTAAAAGAGCAGTTGCGAAACCATTTGGTCTTTTCAAATTTTATTCATGCCATTCGGTCTTTCAAATACGGCTGCCACGTTTCAGCATTTTATTCATCAGGTAATAAGTGGACTAGACTTCTGTGCACCGTACTTTGACGATGTCCTAATAGTTTCTTAAAATGAGCCTCAGCACATGCAACATCTCAAGCAAGTATTCGAGCGATTTGGAAAGTACGGAGTAATTCTTAACGCCTCAAAATGTATCGTGGGTCATACGATCACCTCAGATGGTATCACGCCTTATGCAGAGAAATTTTCTACCAACAACAACTCTACCTGACACTATAAAAAAACTGCGTCGATTTCTCCCAATAATTAGCTATTACCGTCGTTTCCTTCCCCATGCTGCTAGTACTCAATCGCCTTTAAATGCCTTCCTAAAAGGGGCAAAAAAAACGACAAAAAGCCTATCATATGGACAGAAGAAGCCACTGCAACATTTGAAAAGAGCAAAACAGATCTTTCTGTACTGCACCATCCGTCAAATGATGCTCCAATCGCCATAGTAGTAGATGCTTCAGATACTGCCATGGGGGATGCACTACATCAACAAGTCACAAAAGGTTGGCAACCGCTTGCTTTCTACTCCAAAAAACTCTCACCTACACAGCAGAAGTACAGTGCATATGATAGGGAATTTTTGGCGGTATTCATAGCCTCTTTTCGCCAAAAAAGAGGACAAATACCTCACCAATTACGGCAATTAGATTTCATCTGGCAATTCACCACCGACATCCACCATCTCAAAGGAAATGACTATGTAATCGCCGATGCTCTCTCCAGGGTACACATTGCAACTATAACTACACCAACTACCTTCGACTTCCAGCGGATGGCAGAGGAACAACAGTCTGTTGCGGAGTTACAGGGTATCTTGTCCTCAGCTACCCCTCTTCATTGGTGCTGCAAGCCCTTCCAGTGGATCAGCCTCCTGAGACGTTTCAACAGGCCGCATTCGTTCTATCGTTCCTGAGACATTCCGGCGAGAGGCTTTCAACAGATTTCATTCTCTCGCACAATCGGGAATTCGAGCCACGATGAAGCTGATAGATGAAAAATACGTTTGGTCCTCCATGAAATCCGACATGGCAGTGTGGGCTTGTTCCTGCCTCAAATGCCAACAATCCAAAGTCTCTCGCCACACCAGATGCAAGATAGGAACCTTCATGCCTCTAAACTCCAGGTTCGAGCATGTTCTGTTCATTTGACCTAGTGGGACCTCTTCCTTCATCAGAAGGTTTCCGCTACTGCCTCAACTGCGTGGACTGTTTCTTAAAGTGGCCTGAAATTTTCCCTTTGGTGGACATAACCGCAAATACCGTCGCTACAGCTTTCTACGGTGGCTGGTTCTCCAGATTTGGTCCACCACTCAAGCTCACAACTGACCAGGGAACCCAGTTCGAGTCTTCGCTCTTCGACGTATTTACAAAGCTTCTGGGCACTTCAAGACAACGCACAACCCATAACACCCAAGAGTCAACGACCAGGTCGAAAGGTTCCACGGGCAATTGAAGGCAGCAATCATGGTGTATGGTCACACCCAATGGACGACAGCATTACCAACATCCCTATTGGGTTTCAGAGCGGTCTGGAAGGAGAATCTCTAAGCAACGACGGCTGAAATGCTATATGGAGCTCCTACTCGGATTCCAGGAGAAAGTTTCTGACCCTCTGAAAACTCTGCCAATCCAGCCACTTTTGTAGGAAAACTAAGAGAGACAATCCAACAACTCGTGCTTGTCCCAACCCAGCACCACGGGGATCAAACTATATTTGTGAGTAAGGACCTGACTACTTGTAGTCACGCATTTCTGTTAAGGGACACGGTTAGGAAAAGCTTGCAGCCACGTTACGAAGGTCCATTTCAAGTCATTAAGTACAGCGACAAAATATTCAAGATTCTGAAAAATGGCACAACTAGCAAGGTGAACATTTACCGCGTTAAGCCAGTGTATATCATCAAAGAAAAGACAGAGGGTTCGGCTGAAGTCACTACAATTCCCAGGCAAACCACACTGCCTGCAGAAACTGCTCAAGAACCACCATGAGCTACGACTTCGGAACCTTCCTAGCAAAATCCGGGTCATCTGGGGAAGACTACCTGTTCTGACCGTCGTGTACGGTTCAACCCTAGGTTCCTTTTCCCATCGGTTATCTTCGCTCAACCAGGATTAAGACAAGAGATGCCACCACAGAACCAACCACTCTCTTGTAAAAGGGCCTTGTAAATCCAGGAAACATTTAAAATCTCGCTGTCACTAGTAGGGGGCGCCTGTGGCGCCCACTATTCAACGGGATCGTGACGTTATAGAACACTGGTCCATCCGAGGAGAAGTGAAAAGAGCGGCAATAACTGGAACTTGATTCACGGTGATATGTGCTCGATGTTTGGATTTATCCTGTAGATGTGGCGGCCAACTTGTAAGATAATTCGTGTCATGTGCTAATTCTTTAATCTAAAATGCCTTCTGAAATCGTAAAATAAATTTACAGACGTTAAAAATCAAAAATAAACCTACGTCTTGTAGCAATGTGCACTAAAGAGGAGTCGAACCAGGGACTCCTAAATCAGCAGACAGGAGTGTTAACCACTAAAGAAAAGAGATCACTGGTGTCTAAGTGTTGTATCTGTTATTTGTACACGAAACCCCCACAGGTTTGTACCAAATGCTGAGAGTAGAAGAAAGTCGACCCCCTCCTTTGCTGTTTATTTTTACTTTGACGACATTCTATTCATCAATATACCACCAAGTGCTTTTTGGCTTGATTTGTATCTAGTATAAGTAACAATGACAATTATGTCCCTCACAATAAAAATGTGTGTCCTGTCTCCAACCTTCGTCTAGTTTGTTCACACTATGCTTGAGAATTCTGAAAAGGATAGTGTGGTCCTCTTTCACAAAGAAGACTTTAACGACAGTTGTTGTGAGCTTAAGTGGGGAGCACTTATCTCTTCAATTAGTGGGAAATACCTGTTTAACTGAGAGACACCAAAGTAAGCTTCTAATATACAAAATCCCCACTGCTTATATGGGATGATGCTGTGAAACAAATATTTCATTTTTGACAAAATGCCGCTTTGCAATCTTCTCGGTCCGTGGCTTTACTTGTTTGCACTTAGCTGCTCTTTTCAATGGAATGTTTAGGAGGGAAAGCACCCCCTTACGTGACCAACCTGATTTATGGGGAAATAAAATTGTGTTCTTCTGCACACTTGTCCGAGCGATAGGTCGTCGTTTGGACAAAGTTACAGTTAAACTCCTGAGGGTCCATGGCTAAAACAGCATGTGACGGACATATAAAAAGAATATTTAATTTAAAAATTGATACAAATGTTTATTTTTGGTTTATTTATGAAGTTTAAATTTAAATATATATTTATTTTCTTAGGGCAAAGTTTTGAAGTTCAATGCTTAACGGTACATTTTATTTTCATGCAAAATGTAAGGTCTTAGATAAAAGGTCTATACTACTTTTTTGTTCAAAGAGAAAAAACAATAATAAAAGGGACGGTGCCCTTTAGGATGTAAAGTAAAATACATTTTCATTTTAAACCTATACAAAAGCTTTTTGTACGGTCTCAGCATCTGTATACACATATTTTTTTTTTTTTTCATTCAGTACAATTGAAAAAGAAATAAAAATTAATTTTTTTTTTATTTCATATTTTCAGAATATTTCTTTCAGATCAAAGTTAAACTGCGAAAGCCCAAAAGTACGTTTACTGACCAAAAAGGAGACATTAGTCTAAGTATACAGGGGACGAAAAATAACTATAGTCTTACTCTAACTACAAAGTAAGTAAATCAATATCAATAAAAACAGAAAATTGTGTATTCAACTTTTACACACACTTATCAATGAATTAGTAACCCGCGAGTAAACATGTAAATATTGGTTACGAAATTCAAGTATGACTCGAAATATTGATACAAGTATGCTGATCATGTTCTTTAGCAGAATGAGAAATTACCACTGACGGTCATAGGAATGGGCGAAATTCTACAGTTGTTTTCCATGCAATAATTTTTAAATATATTTATAACTTTTTTTAATTATTTTTTATTTATTTTGTTTTAGATACGTTATAAACTATCATCCTAATAAACATATTCAAAAAATATTTTATTTTAAATTTTATTTATCAATTTAAAAATGTTGTGTATTGCTGAAAAAACTGGAGATCAAATGACGTATATACACGTGCATGACCGTCAGTCGAGTGGAGAAGGGATATCCGGAGCCACAAGTCTCAATACAAATTAGGGGTGACTTTCAATTAAACTATCATATTGCATTCAAATTTATGGCGTTATTTACCGTTTTCATATTTTCACACATTTAAATAAAAATAGCCAATTTGGCAATAATTTTTACTTAGGCAAAAAAAGGGAGGGAAACGCCAAAGCAGCGAAATTGGCGATGTTACTACATTGTCCTTTCTTGTGCGTGAAACAGAAAAAATCAATCGTTGATGAGCGATGCTCAAGGGCAGAGAGCTCTATGTTAAAGGTACTCGTTTTTCAACTTTTTACACTTTTATCGCATTTCTACGGGAATTTCGTAGGTGGGGACGAGCATAACACCTTAAGAGGCATTAGCACAGATTTTAATCAAAACCGTTAGAGACGTTTTTAGCAATTGCTGCAAAACATGATTTTTTCCACATGATTTTAACCGAATGCGCATGCGCGATTTCAACGAAAACCTTAATGGTACGCCCCATGTCACCACTAACCCGCACATAAAATTTCAACATCGTAGGCCAACTTTTTCGGGAGTTATGCTGACCTCGTACACACAGATATTTTTTCTATACCACTTTTTTGAAATCAGGGTGTTTCAAAACGTGGAGAAATGCAAATAAATCGACTTTTTTTTTTTTACCGAATGCCATACTTTCATTACCCTATATAAACTTATGCTTTAAGTAAAACAAATCAGAGTTATCAAAAGCTTTAATTTCGAATGAGTTTTACAAATTGGAAACATAACTCATAGTACTTGCCAGAAGTTTCTGTGGTTCAAAAACGTTTAATCTAGATCTTTATTTAACCAAAGTTTTATATGATTCTAGAAAAGGTTCTGAATAAATATGTCCGTCGGCGCATTGCAGTTGTGTTTTGGTTCGTCTAGTACAATAGTTTTCAAACTAGATCAAGTTCTTTTTTACAAGGATTATAAGTTCTCCTCGTAAAATGAACATGCACAGAATACCAAAATTTCAATTACCCGTTCTTCGAGTCATACCAGAAACTAATTAATATAAAATACATTTCTGGTGTTTTATTTCTTATAAGCATCAAAAAATTAAGTTCTTTTCAATTTTCATCTTCTGCAAATTTACTTGATGCCAACCTATATGAAAACTTTAACTAACATTAGATGGTTTAAACATAACTTTAAATGATTAGAAGCAGTTTTGAATTTCAAAGCAATATTAAGATTTTTTCATGTATATGTACACATTTCATGTCTATTCTTTGGGCTCTCATGGTTAACAATTTTTAACTTTCGATTGTTAGGAGGAAAAATCATCTTCTATTTACATCTAAGTCATTACGAATAGAAGCAGTATTTCATTTTGTTTCGGCCTCTTGAAAGAATTTATTATCTTTTTTAATACAATTTTAAAGTTTCCAATAAATGAAATCCTTACACCATATATAATGCGCTATTTAGAAATAAGGAAAATTATCACAAATATTGTTTTACTTTTCTTTTTATTGATACTTTACAAACAATAAGATAGTCTTAAATGTGTGCATATCGTTTTAATTAAAACCATCAAATAATAACAAAATAAAACAATACAATCATCCTTTGAAACACAATAGTTGGCTTTGCCAAACCATTACAATAAAAATACAAAAATATCATTAAACTCATAACTAAAAACCAGAATTAGAAAAATTAGTTTGTTTTACCAAATCTAGACAGAAATTTTAGCAAACGTTTTTAAGGCACAATAGCACAAATTCTTGAAAAAAAAGAAAATAATTTTGATATTAAAGTAGTGGACTTGTCAAAATTGACTTGGGAGGAATTGAAAGGGATCCAATTATATCCTGCTAAGTGTAAAATCAAAGGGTTGTATTAACCAAATAAAGGGGCACAATATATTAATGGAACACTTTATAAGGTAAGAGATTGAGTCCAAACACGTTCAATGCACCCACCATTTGTTACAGTTCCACTTGTCAGTGATATTCTTTATACATAAACTTCTTCTGACGTCATAGTTTGCGAGATTAGCAGTTCAATGCTGAATCAAAATGACTCCATAGTGTTTTCACTTCTTTAATTTATAAATTCAACAACTATAAGCTGCAACAACAGTTTCCTCAAAACTTATTCCACTTACGCTTCGATTCTTTGGATTTCACGGTACGTACACTGTATCCAAGAACCTATGAGGCAAGATTTTTCAACTCGAAGAATTTCATTTGGAAAATCCATCAGTCGATTTAGAATGTTTTGATGAAATATTTCACCATCCTAATAAAAATTACATACAAATTTTAAAGGGGGATATTCATGTGTATGCTTACTACTTGCTCAGGACACATCTTATTTCTGAATCTTGCCCAGTTGGGTTTGTCATTTAGTCAATGCTGGCGATTAGAAGAACAAAATCGTCAAATGTGGGTATGAAAGGGAGAAGAGGGAGTTAACTGCAAAATTTATGCGATATTGTCATCAAAATCACCAAATTTTTAAAAAAAAAGGCAACCCCTGTTCACCGCTAATGGATTTAGTCCTGGTTTTCTGAAATTTGAGGGAACGGATTTTTGAAGAGCTGCATCTTTGAAATAACTGTAAATATAAACTTTCCCTATACATTTGAATTGCATTCCTACTATTTCCCAGTCTGGTTTCCCATATAATTATCAAGAACAAGATTCTGTAGCAGTTGAACCACCCCTGATTCCCACCATCTCCGATTTTCCCCCAAAAATTATCAGTTGCTACTACTCTTAATAGATGATAAAATCTGAAATTATTTGTTCCGTAGTTGTACCGTTCAATTTCAATGATATGTCAAAGATCCCTTTTAAAAATGAAAAAATTGGTGTTTTTGTGACACATGAAAACTATTTTTATCCACATAAAACTTTGCCTGCATTTCTTCTGTTATGGAATGCACTAGAAAAGATCTTTATGAAACATATAAAAAGTTCATGCCAAGTCAATTGCGCAAGGTCATTCAAGGTCACGAAATGTCTAGGTTTTCATGTTTTTTACCATTTTCAAGCCTGAATTATATCTTGCACGTTTGGTTTCCCACTGCAAACAAGGTGTCATTGGATAGAGCTAAACTAGTACTATTTATTAATTTATAAAAGTTGAACACGTTGGAAGTTATGTGGTGCCAAAATCGAAAAATCTCCGAATTTGACACAAATTTGAGCTCGTATATCTTGCTGCGGGAATAGTATATTAAGGAAAAACGCTGAGGCTATTTAAACACTCTTTTATTATACTTAATGAGAAATTAAACTTTATTGAGGCAAGTTGAAGAGAAAAAAATAAATGATTTTTTTTTTTGCATCCCATCCTTACATATAGATACATTTCTGTTTTCATTCATGTTTTCAAAAATTAATCTGTTTTCACTTCACTCTTCCTCATATTTATAACAATTGCTTGTAGTGTGTCTTTTTTGTTAAGAACTTTGACTGGATCTTCTACAGAAAGTTGCAAAGGACCAAAGAAAACTGAGCCTCAGTGCACTGTGTCGATATCATCACGAAATGGCCACTTAAACTTATCAGCTGCTCTCTGATGAAGAAATCTCATTTTAAACACGTCATCCCCACAATCTTCTTGCACTTTACCAATTTAAAATCGTTTATCGTACAAGACACCATAAAAAGAATGGGGCTTTATCTCTTTTATGATGTTCTCCATTTGGTGGAAGACAGTCATTTGTATTTCAATTGTAAATTCCCCATTACCTATGCAATCACTTCCAGGCACAAGTCAGACTAAACCCTGAAGATGAAGACGATATCACTCATCCATAAATTTATGACTCTGATGTTTTGCCCAGAAGAAAGTTGCTCATCAACGTTTGAAACTATAGAGGATTTGTCCTTACATATTGCTAGAGAACATCAAATTTCTAAAATAATCACAGGTTAAGACAAATTCAGGAGTGCATTTGCAAAAAGAATGGAAGCAATGACAAAAAAGACAAATTATGAAATTACTGCAGATTTTTTGAAGAACCCACTACAGAGAATAGAAATTACATCTCTTGAAGACATCTGACATACCTGATTGTTTCCAATGATACCAAGATAAAGTTCGTCACCTTGTTCACAATGACTTTATCTTCAATAACACTGCATATTTCAGTCGTACCTTTCATTTTGTGGAATGTGACATTACTTATTCCCGTGTCAAATATTCATTTGAACAAAATTTCTTCTTTCCATCAGCTGCGACATTTCTCATCATATTTACAACAGTTTGGGGTGCTAATTTACTTTCTGTTTTATTTCCTTTGTTGAAGTATTCTAAACTGTTTTTGATTTTGGTTCAAACGTGTAACTTTCTTTTTGGGTTACAATGCCCATCCTTCTTTGCGAACAATACTTGAATAGATGTAATTTTCATTCTCTGTAGTGGGTTCTTCAAAAGCTGCAGTAATTTCGTAGTTGGTCTTTTTTGTCACTGCTTCCATTCTTTTTGAAAATGCACTTCTGACTTTGTCTTGACCAGTGATTATTTTAGAAATTTGGTGTTCTCCTCTAGCAATATGTAAGGACAAATCCTCTACAGTTTCAAACGTTGATGAGCAACTTTCTTCTGGGCAAAACATCAGAGTCATAAATTTATGGATGAGTGATATCGTCTTCATCTTCAGGGTTTAGTCTGACTTGTGCCTGGAAGTGATTGCATAGGTAATGGGGAATTTACAATTGAAATACAAATGACTGTCCTCCACCAAATGGAGAACATCATAAAAGAGATAAAGTCCCATTCTTTTTATGGTGTCTTGTACGATAAACGATTTTAAATTGGTAAAGTGCAAGAAGATTGTGGGGATGACGTGTTTAAAATGAGATTTCTTCATCAGAGAGCAGCTGATAAGTTTAAGTGGCCATTTCGTGATGATATCGACACAGTGCACTGAGGCTCAGTTTTCTTTGGTCCTTTGCAACTTTCTGCAGAAGATCCAGTCAAAGTTCTTAACAAAAAAGACACACTACAAGCAATTGTTATAAACATGAGGAAGAGTGAAGTGAAAACAGATTAAATTTTGAAAACATGAATGAAAACAGAAATGTATATATATGTAAGGATGGGATGCAAAAAAAAATCATTCATTTTTTCTCTTCAACTTGCCTCAATAAAGTTTAATTTCTCATTAAGTATAATAAAGAGTGTTTAAATAGACTCAGCGTCGTATCAATATATTATTCCCGCAGCAAGATATACGAGCTCAAATTTGTGTCAAATTCGGAGATTTTTCGATTTCGACACCACATAACTTCCAACATGTTCAACTTGCCTCAATGTTTCACATATTAATAAATAGTACTAATATAGCTCTATCCAATGGCACCTTGTTTGCAGTGGGAAAGCGCAAGATATAATTCAGGCTTGAAAATGGTATAAAACATGAAAACCTAGTCACTAAACCTAGTCATTTCGTGACCATGAATGACCTTGCGCAATTGACTTGGCATGAACTTTTTACATGTTTCATAAAGATCTATTCCAGGACATTCTATAACAGAAGAAGTTCAGGCGACAAGTTGTTTGCAAAGTTTTATATGAATAAAAATAGTTTTCATATGTCACAAAAATAACAATTTTGTCATTTTTAAAGGTGATCTTTGACATGTCATAGAATTTGAACGGTACAACTACGGGGAAAATAATTTAAGATTTTATTATCGAATAAGTGTAGTAGCAACTGGTAATTTTTGGGGGAAAATCGGAGATGGTGTGAATCACCCCCTAATGTTAAGTGGCTCAATCTCTCAGAATCTTGCTCTTAATTTTATACTAAGGAAATTAAAAGCTTATGTGAATCTATCAACTTTTTCTAATAAAGCACATATACATTGGTATAGATGCCGACGGTTGTAACACACTTTTCTCCGCTTTTAAGAAACAGCCAATTCACCTTCCAGGTTCATTATTTTTATGAATTCAGTGTTGTTTAAAATATATTTTGTCATGTACAAATAACAGTTTGGCTTTCCTAATACAAAAAAATAAATTATTTCGTGATCTCTTAATATCCTAAAATGTATTATAAAATGTCCACATTCTCAACAGTTGCCTAATATCTTGAGTCTCAGTCTAAATCGACTGATGTTTCCCTCAATAGAGTTATCCAAAAAAGTCGTCATCTATTTCCTTCTCTTGGGAGCATTCATTTATTTGCCACGATCAAGGCTTACAAGCAAATTATTCAGTCAGTGTTATAATTATTTAAAAAAAATAATTAAATTTGTTCATAAATCGTTTCGTGTTTTCGTATAAATGGAGGAGGAGAAATATTTGGAAAAAAAAGGACACAAAGAACTGTACGGGTAGTGTCAGACCACAGTTTTGGGCTGTTTAAAATATAGATGGCTTGAACTTGTGTGTTTTGGTACGCAATCATAAAGAATCATACTTCACGCCTGGAATTCATTCACTAATACTGAAGATCATGGAAGAGTAGGTGAGGGGAGGGATCTAATGCATGTGTTAGATTGTTGATTGATAAAGACAAAGTGCTTTTAAATGTGTTGCAAATACTTAAAATTGCCTGCTCAGCTTTATAGCTGAGCAGGCAAGTTCAAGTATAGATCGAGAATAAAAAAAATACTTTTTACGAAAGAACTTTTCTTACGTTTAGTGTCAAATAAATAACTATATATATATATATATATATATATATATATATATATATATATATATATATATATATATATATATATATATATATATAAATTCGAAAATTTTGTAGGAGAGGGAACGCCGTTCTCTCGCGTTAACCTCTCCACAACACAACTGCTTTTAAGTAAAGAGAGGAGAAAGTAGTTAAGAGAAATGAATCATGTCATTATCTCAGGTGGAAAATTGGATGAACACTGGATACAGCAAGAAATATCACGATACATGGTTCACATGGGGCAATGGGGAATTATCTCACATACACACAGACATTAATGGTTTGCTCACAGGTAAAACCGCAATTATTTGGATTACAGGGATGAGAGTACCAGAAGATCCAAAAGATTGAAATCATACGCGAGCAAAAAAATTGCACCATACTTTGTACGCGAAACATGTTTTAAAAAGTAAATTATCAAAAAATGCTAAACAATGAAAAAATTACACAATAAAAATTAATAACTAAATTACTTTTTATTCGGTATAAAAATAAAAATATTAAATTATTTACATTAAAAGTTTAATCAACAAACAAGTTTAACACATCATCATGGCCATCAGAAATCTAAAATTAGGCATTAAAACATTTTTACGACCTGTACATTACCGAGATGCAACATTCACCCAAAAGAAGTATGAGAAGAATTATATTTAACAACCTTTTGATAAAAATTAACAGCTAAAAAAGCATACTTCAGGGATTTCAAGGCTAACTCCAAAAAATGTTCAAGGACCCCTCCTGCACATTAATCCCGAGCATAGCTGCTATCACATCAGCGGAAGCCTTGGCGAACGATACCAAAACGACATTGCAAATCTCGGCAATAGCTGCTTTAAAAGGGCTTAAAACTAGGTGAAACTTACCACTACTCTAACTTAAATATATTCGATACAGGCGCAAATCTAGGCAATCATATTAAAGCAACAATCACCAAACTGACTATCACACCAACGTAAACATCAGCGTTAGCACCCAATATATCAGTAGAAATTTCCGCAATAGAAGCGATTATATCAACGTAATACTCAACAAAATTTACTATCACAACCGCGTAAATTTTGGTGATAGCGACAATTATAGAGGCGCAAACCTTCGGAATAGTGGTTATTATATCGACGAGATACTCGACGACATTCGCCGTAGTAGCGCACATCTCGGCAATAGCAATCCGTACGGCATCGTAATGCTCAGCGAAAATAATCACCACGCAACAACGTAAGTTTTTGTGATAGCGCCACCATAATCCTGGAAATAGCGGCGATTTCATCACTGTATACCTCAGCAAAATGGCCATCACATACCAATATAAATAATGCAGATAGAGGCAGGCAATCTGTAGGAAAAGTTATCAGTACATCGGAGGTTAGGGGAAATCTGAACGTACGCAAGTTCAGTGCTTGTCATACCTGCAAGAAGCCCAGTAAAATTGTAATGCAGATCTGTATCAGTATCGATCCGAGAAATTATCGAAATTATAGTAACAAAAAAAAATGAAATCCGCGTTTCAGTTTAACTGTACCATGTCTGACATGAGCAAATCTTTGCACTAACATCAGAGACTATTATATCGGAGTAACATCCGAAGAAAATGATCATCACGCAACAATGTAATTATCGGCGATAGTGTCCGCCAAAATCACGAGAATAATGGTCAATTCTAATAGTAGCCATAAAATAAAAATAAATCTATCAAAATAGTCGGTCTTCAAAAGAAATCGTCATTTAATAATCTTACAATTTCAATTCACAAATGACAAACGATCATTCGAATAGAATGAAAAAGGATAGAATGTAGAGCACGTGTAAAACACCTAGATCAGGACAAAGGTTCCTTAGAAACATTTTTTTTTTTTTTAGCTATATAATAGAAAAATATTCCTACTTCCGACGTGGATGCCAACATACAGGTGATTTGAGAATTCCATACGTTTTCCGGCGAGGCGCGTAAGAGTTATGCCGCGGGGTCGAACATATTTTTCCAAAATTTTCTTTCGAAAACGGAAGATTTCTTTGCTTCGAAAAGAAAAGCAAAAATTTGCAGTGAAGGAAAAGAGGAAAATATGGATATTCGCGGAAAAAGAGAAGAAAAAACAAAAAGCGGAAGCTCAAGAGGAAAAATGACAAAAAAGCGGATTTTCTCTAAAAACTACAACAAAAAAACGGAAATCCGCCAAAAAGCGGAAGAATCTCATCCCTGGGATTAATAAAAAAATGTGGGTTTTTTTTGTTTGTTTTTTTCATAACAGTAGTGATATTTTAATGCCTCAAAAAATTGCCATCCTATATGCAGTGCTTGCAACAGATTTCAAACATTTTAGGGGGGAAAAGGGAAAATTTTCTTAAAAAAGGGTCTCTTAGGGACCTAAGTGTCTAAAGTTACGACTAATTTTAAGTGAAACTACGTTATTGTAAAAAGTTTATTTGCCATTAACTTCAAAATTAAATATTGCACATAACACGTTTTTCATAAGAAGATAAATTAATTAGCTACATCTTAAAACAACAGATATGGTACAGCTTCCAAGCAAAAAAAGCTGAACTTCGCAAAAGAAATGAAAACTGCAAAAAAAAGCTTCGAATTTTCCAAAAAATTTCGCAAGTCAAACAATTTACAACAATGATACCATATTGAAAAACAGGTGAATTTATTTAAACTTAGTTTTTAATTTTAAAATTTCATCCTTAATTACAATTCATTCTCAATTTCTAATTGCAGTTAAAATTACAATTTATGCAGAAAAATGTGGGCTAATTTTCTTGTACAAAATTAAATTAAAATTTTAGTCATTTTGCATCAATTCAAATTAAATGGTGAAATCGACCTCCACACAGGCACTAATCACGGACATAGCGGATATCACATTAGCGAAAGCATAAGCGAATGTCCCCGAAATTGCGACGTCAATCTCGGTAATAGCTGATATATAAATCTAAGTGAAAATAACCATCACGCCAACCACCGTACCGTTTTATATAGGAAATATCGGCATTTTTTCGGTAAGATCGAGTAAATCACCGATATTACAACTGCGTTGTAATCAGCGAAAATGACTATCACATCAATGTAAATATCAGCGTCGTTAAATAAGCTCAAATCTCGGCAATCGAAGCGATTATACAATCACAGTGGCATAAATATTTGAAATGGTAGCTATTATTTCGATGAAACAATCAATGAAAATGACCATCACACTAACGTAAATCTTGGTGATAGCTCCTGGCGCAAATCTCGACGAAACGTTCAAACAAAATAACCTCCACACACCAATATAAATAATGGTAATAGTGCAAAAATCAGTGAGACTTTTTTTTTTTTTTTTAAATCAAGGACTTTAGGGAAAATTGGGACCTGTTGCGAGGCCAGTCTATGTAACATGAGTAATTCAGAAAGATAAACTGATTATATTTCATTATAATTTGCTTTTAGAGCAGGAAGTCTAATTCATGGAGCTACTTACACATTTCTCATTCGTAAGCCTGTACCATTAGGAACTATAAAAGGTGTAAATTTAAGCTGGAAAAGCTCCTCATGGTTAACCTTTTTCAAGACTCGTGAACTCTATCTGGATTATATAAAAATAATGCCAATGAATGCAGAAACTGACAAGTAAGTTTAAAATAATATTTAGATTCACAATTTTTCTAAAAATAAAACATTTGTAACATTAGGCCATTGCATAATCCTATGGGAAAAATATTTTTTTGAAAATCCATGATGCCCCCCACCTATTTTGTTCTCTATGTAAAAATAATAATGTGTATCAAATTCCAGGTGATTTGGTGAAAACTTGGCCCCAGCTCAATTCAAAAAAATTATTTACTACCCAAATTCCCAACCTAAATAGAGTCCTTAAATTTAATGTAATCGGTGTTTACTTGACGCAACGTTGCTTCCAAACAATTCAAACAAAACTGAACTCAATATTCTTTCAAAGATGTGATGTCGACATGCAATAAAAAATAATTTATTGTCAAAGAGGTTTTCTAGAAGAACACAAGCTCTTGTTTTCACACCTGAATTGGAAGCTGTCATGTCAAGCACAAGAAATCTCATATTATCCGAAATATTCCACTTGTTTGAGAGGGCAAATACAGCTCTTGCTTGTTAAACACCTGTTGTGTTAGCTATGACTGGGATACCAAGATTTTTGCCTCCTTCATAAAGCCATTTCCTAGTCCATGTTTTTCTTTTACGATCAATTTTCTTCTTCCTAGCACGAATCAATAATGCCGCAACGACGATGGAAATTTTTCGGTGCTTATTAAAGTACATTTTGCTAGACAAGGTCTGTAGCAAACAGTGACACGAGCACACGAGGTAAACAACGAGGAGTAATTTATTCTGTAAACCGGAAAAGCGCCAACTTCGATAAACTTGTTTTGTGGCAACCTAAAAATTCACCTTGTCTGAAAACTTCTCCTTCGATTCTAGCAACCCTCGTCGCCGCTACAGTCATGAGAGCGATCAGGATCAGAGTCATGGTTGAGGCTAAAATACGTCATCTGATAGGGCCTTAACTGGCATTCAAGACATCAAATCTGCTTGTCTTTCTTCGTTTTTCTTTTTAATGTCCGAAATCAGTTTACCATCCCAATGAAAAGTTAATGACTTTGGTGCGATGAATTCAGTTTTAACTTCTTGTGCTGATGATTTTCTGATTTCTTCAACTGCCATAGTTGTTTCTTCTAGTGGTAATCCGCCTTCTGTTAGAATTGCTCCTATAAATGCTATTTGTTGATCAGCTGATAGATTAAGCTTGTGTCTTAGTATAACCCAATGGTTGATATTATGTTACTTTGAAATGGATTTTTGGGCAGATTGAAATAAATTGAAGAACTTTTCTTAGAACGAGTTGAGCATCTTGCACCACTGGAAGCAGAAGAAAATAAAAAATTTGGGTCTTCAATAAAATCATTTGCAGCATCCAAGCCATCATAATCACTGGAATTAGGGGGCCATCAATTTTAAAAAACCCTAGTTCAGAACATGTGTTTACTTTGGTTGCAGCTTGATTTTGGCATTGCTTCTCCTTCTCAGATAGATCAATTGCCTTTCCTGAACATGGTAATTTACTTTTGATTTCTGGAGAATGTGTTTTATCAAGACCCTCCAACTCCATTTTTCTGCATGATTGTTGATCTTGTAAGAATTCAATAACTATTAGAATCATTTGTTGGTTCTACATTTGACATGTTCTATAGTAAAAAATGCATCGTCATGGGATATATCAAAGCGTAACGAAGTGATTCAAGAAAACTTTTACTTTCAGATCTAGTATTCTTTCTTGCTTTATTCATACCGTACCGTTCTTTTGAGTTTTTCTTTGGAGTGTCCTGCTCTGATAGGAGTTATAGGAATACCAGAGTGTTTCCAAAACTGTTCTACTTTCAGCATTACAGTTTTAATGACATCATCCCTTTTATCTTTCTGTAATGGCAAACGATTAAGGAAAAGAAAGTAGCTAAGAACATCTCCGTTGGTGGGTAATTGAAATCATTTTTTCGGGTTTCAAACTTTCCAGTAAATCACCTTCAAGCCATACTTTCTTATCGTCCTCTCTGAGTTTAGGTCGGTTTGTAGTTGAGGAGCTCATTCTCGCAATGAAATAACGAGAAAGTAGCGTTTATTGAGAATAATCATCATCATTTGAGAATTTTTCTAAGCAAAAGAAGCACCCTGGGATAAGAGATGGGGTGTTGACTTTTCTAAAGGGTTGGTTTGAACGCTCAACGGCCTATTTTTATGCACAATGACGGCTAATCATCATCCACAATGAACATTCATGTCTAACCCAGGATTCGAACCCCGCACCTTTGGTACTCGAGACCAGAGCGCTGATCCCACAGCCATCAAATGGGCACATTTCTAAAGAGAGAGGGGTGTAAGGGACCGTCCACTTACGTTTCTTTTGCTTTTCCTCCTTTGGAGGGGGAATTAAGTGACATCGTTTTTTTGTGCATATAGCTCTTTTTATGATTCCCTTTGAAGAATTGAGAGTAAAAGTTAACTAAACTGCATGGAAAAAACTTCAAAATAAAAATTCGCCATTTGCTACACTATAATCAAAATTCGCTTTAAGCGGAAATCTTCTTTTAAAGTGAGCGGGGGTCTAAAATTGACAGAGATCTCAAATTTTTCATGTGACTATCTTTTAGTAATAAGATTGACATGAGGGGGCGCACCTTGAAAATTCGAAAAAAAGTTTTTTTTGCAATGATCTATTGTGACACAAAGGATTATCAAATAAAAAGTAAATTATCAGTAATATTAAGATAGTCTGAAATATGTGCATGGTAAATATGGTACAGTACCCAAAAAAAAATCAGAACGATGGCTATATATTGTGCTCTAATTCTTGAAATAACAAACAAAAGGTACCGTTGTAAATCTTGGAAGGTTTTTAATAATTGCATGTAGTTTTTTTTGTCATGAGAGGTCATCTACATATTAAAACAGAACCAAACTTTAAAAAGTTCAATAGCAACCTCATAATGTTATCCCATATTTGGATTCAGCATCCAAAAAAATGTCGAAATACGAAAATTCGTTATTTTCTAATGAATGGTTTGTAATTTAAATGATAAAAAGAAAATAATAAATTAATGTTAAATAAAAAAATTGGTTTTTTGGCCATAAATACTTAAATAATATATATATTTCAGTAATTTTTTTTCAAAAGATAGTTTGTAAATGACCAAACATAAATACCAAGAAACTTTTGCATCAATTTCTTTTTTAATAATTAATTATTAATTAATAAAACAATTTTAATTTTTTTTTTAATATACATATATACATATACTTTTTTGCTTTCATTAGATTCACCATGGTCTGAACCCCCCCCCCCCCCACACACAATTTTTTTCATTTTGACTTTTAGTTCTCGATTTTTTAGTGAAAATGTAAAAAACGCTCACTTTAAGGGACCGTATAGTAGACGACTTTTGAAAACTATTAAAGATTAATTCAAGGTAAACTAGAGGTGTGGAAAATCGCATAACGTTCAATTATCGTAAAATGGGGTGAATAGGAACAGCGCGGTGAATCGGAGCAGAATTTCTTGAAATTACAAAAAAAATATATATTATTTTATACAAACAAAGCAGTTTTATTTTTTGTATATATATTTTTAATGTCTAACGTGTTTGGAATCGTGGAACATATGTTTTGTGTGGTTTTCAACAGTGTCCTTTTTTTTTTTTAAATTTACTTCCTTAAATTACATTGATTTAAAACAACATTTTTTAAGCAATTTTAATAAGTTATCCTTTAAAAATTTTACTGAATCATGTGATATTTTCATTTTATAAATAATTTCAACGATCAAGTTACATTTGTGTTTACAGTGAAATATTTCTGTAAAATAATCACGCTTTGCTGAACACTGTTTACTAATGCCTACATTCTATATTTATTAATTTTCTAATTATCAGTAGTATACGTTATACTTCTGCAATTACAGTTTTCGATATTTTATTTATTTCGTGTGAAGAATGCATATTTAACGTTGTAAATAAATTGTGTTACTTTTGCGTTTACTTGCTATTCTTGTATTAATCTTAAACACGACACTATAAATCCAAGTAGTTTCTACGCAATTTTAGACTAATATTTGTATTTTATAACGTCGTGAAACGTCGCACTAACCGTTCGATTTCTCCCGCTGTGAAGTAGAACCTTAAAAATACATTTCGTTTTATGGAAATTCTTCCTGAAGATCGGTCAAAAAATGGTCGAAACATTTTCGCTCATAAGTGACGTGTTTTTCAACATAATGCATTGAAATTTGGTATATAGAGTAAATGATGTATTTTGTATAGAATGAAATGATAAAAAAATAAGGGTTCGTATTGAAATTTTCGAAGATAGCGTTACTTTTACTTAGTAAACGGTCCCTCAAGAAAGAAAAATTACATCAGATATATAGAAAATCGTAAGCAAAACATTTTGGTGCAAACCGTAAGATTCTACGATAATTAGAACCGAAGATATAGCCATCGTTCTGATTTTTTTTTTTTTTTTTTTTTTTTTTTATTAGTATTGTACATATTAGATCTGCTTGCTTATTAGAGCGTTGCTTATGCATCTTTCATAATATAAATCTGAATCTTCATATAATATAAAAAAATCTAGATATTTGTATATTGTCTACTCTGTTTTGAACATAATACGAGTGTTTGAAAAAATATTTTATGGTTTATATTATAACTAATAAAAATTTAGATATAAATGGATTTTGCATGTAAGTAATAACAAAACTTTAAATAAATATATATATATATATATAATTTTAACATTTAACGAGAATTTAAATGTAAAAATGTATTTAAACTGTTGACAAGCAAAAGTGTTTTTATACATAATCGTAAAATTTAGGAAATATTAACTTATAATACTTCTATATTTTTTAGGAAGCAAAAACAACAGACAAAGATGTATTGTGATTCCACTGGAAATGCTATAAAATCTAAAACAGTAATTTCTTTAACTGAATGTGAACAACAATATTATAGCAATTATTTATATACATAACTTAATTTCAAAATAAAAACTATTGTAAATATCTAAAACTAAATAAAAAAGTAAATATATTTTATCCCATACACTGGTATTAACAAAATGGTTGACCTTGTCACTATACGGGCTTGATTTGACAAGATTCCAACTGATATTTTTGTCAAAAATGAGTTTTTTATACCATCGCATTTCAAATAAAAAGTACTATCAGTCATATAATTTTCATTGTGCTCTTATAGATAATAATAAATTTACTAGAGTGACAAAGATCCAACTGCCGAAAAAATTAACGAAATGTTGTTTTAACAAGGTTCTAACTGCAATTAGAACTTTGTCAAACTATAAATAATAACGCTTTAATATTCTATGCCTTAAAAATGTAAGTATAGTATATTTTCAGTTGTTGAATTAAGAATGTTGGTATTGCACATAGAGTATAAAAAAATATTGTTTTAATAATGTTACAAAAGTTTTGTATTGATTGATTAGTATATTTTTTACATAATCTACTCAAATTATTTTCCAAATACATCATTGCAATAAAAACTACGTTAAGTATAGAATTTTAACGGTTTGATTACATGAATAATTTTTCTTTTAAAAAGTTATTTTAATTTATCGTTGAAGCTTAATATTGTATTATTAAATGAAAAAGTCGTTTGAAAAATAAATACCGATTATTTGTTTAAAATATATCAATAGAACTTAGAACATGGTTTGTTTTTGAAGATTGGCTCAATTTTGAATATTGCAAAACTATATGATCTTTATTTGATCCTGTAAGGATATCAATGTACGACAAAAATTTTGTTACCGAATTCAATCTTGATTTTCATGTACCCAAGTCTGATCGCTGTGATCAGAGTTCGCCAAAATGCGTGAAATCTGCGTAAACACGCATTGAAAATCAATTTCACTCCATATAATTAATCTCATGCGTGAATTTCAGCATCAGCACATCATGGTTAATTATTTTCAAATAATCTTTCAATTTATAAAATCAGAGATCATACTAGACTTTTTTTGAAGGGAGGCGCTACCTCCCTGTCCTTCTCTGAAAAAATGAAAATTTTTGTTCATTTTCAATTGGAATGCAATATGGAGATCACCCCCTCAGAAATCGCATGTGCATTCATGTTTAAACATGCCTCACACAGACGAGTGAATGACTGAAGTCATTGAATGGTTGCTAATACCACGTGCTGCATTATTAGGCAGATCGTAGGCGGCTGTCCCACAATTTCCGATTGCTAGTTAGCATGAATGGCCATTTCGTACTTACCTTGATGAAGAGTATTTTGCTGGCTTTTTACCACAAAAGAGAAAAAAAGGTCATGGAAAACGTAGATTAACACTATGCCAATGCCTGGTTCAGAAGTACAAATCATTTCACCGATTTTTTGAGGTTTTGGGATTATCGTAAATCGTCAAGTTTTACTTCGCCATCATTTAGTTCATAGTTTTCGTTGTGTTGCCAGCATTTTCTTAATAGTTTTTGAGGTGTCGCCGGCATTTGACCAAAGTTTTTGTAGGGCACCAATGTAGTGTCACCGGATGGCATAATGTTAATTATTAATTTTAGATTTATAACCGTCAAGTGTTTTTAGTAAGCATGTAAAAATTAGCTCTCAAAATCGAAATCGCGATCGAGCATCATGCAGTTATTATTGGCTTTATTAATTTTGCCAAAAAAATTTTGTTTTAATTTTTAAAAAATTTAGTTTAAAAACACCTTTTGGATTTTAAAAATACCCCTTAAAATTTCGAGAGGGGGGTAAAATACTCTTTGGAAATATTTAACTGGCGAACACTGGCTGTGATATATGTGAAAGATACAAACTGGCGACAAGTTCGAAAACAGTATCTACCAAGTTTGAAAAAGAATATGAAATACATTTGATGAAAAAACAAGCAATGAGACAGGAACTTTATCAGGATAAATAGAATGGCAAGCCAGTTTTAATATTTGATTTTAAAATTGTCATAACTTGCCCTCGTGCAAATATAAGTTCATTTTTTTACACTCGAAAACTTAATGTCTACAACTTAACAGCTTATTACAGAGTTACTAAAACTGTATATTCTACTATATGGGCAGAAGGGATTTCAGGACAAGCTGGAAATGATACACCGAGTGCATTTAGGAAAATATTAGACGTAGTTGCAGATGAGAATGAAGTAAACAACATTGTGATTTTGTCTGACTCTTGTGTCCCGCAAAAAGTAATTTCATGTGCAGTTATGGATATTTTAAAAAATAACGAAATGATTGAATCATTAACCATGAAATCTTCAACTCCTGGACATTCTTGCATTCAGGAAGTTGCAATGCTCACAGTTCTATTGAGAAGGCAATGTCAGCTACAGAATTTTATCCTCCAATTGGATTACTTTTGAAAGTGAACCAACAACGACCTTGCAGAATCATTAAAATGAAAGAAGAAGATTTTAAAGATTTTGCTAGTACAACAAAATTGTTTTATTACACACAAATATCATTCACAGTAAAGACAATTCAATTTACACAAATTCTTCATGAAATTAACTTTATATTAAGTTATATAAAATCCAAAATGAATCAATTGGTTAACATAAAGTTTAATGTAGCCTCAAGATGACAACATGTAAAAGCAGGTGAACATTTGACAGTTTTTAAGAATGTGGTTAAAATAAAGAAAGTAGATAGAAAAATAAGTTACGAAAAGAAAAAAGATATTAAAAAAATGCTTCCAATGACCAGAAGTATTATTCAACTATATTGAATTTATAAAGTACTCATTGTAAATAATTAAATGGTCAACTAGGAGAATTCTGAAGTATCAGATACATAATGTAATATTATATTATTAATACATGAAAAAAAATTGTATTGTATATGTTAATTTTGTTTTGCCATACTGCTAATTCAATGTGGAATATTTTTCTAATTGCTAAATATTATAAATTTTGGTACACGAAATAACGTCTTTCTTCCTCAATTAAAATTAATACCAATAACTTTGATACTGTTATATAACAAGTAGTTGCAAGTCAATAAAAGAAACGTGCAAGATTTCATTCAAATTTTAAAAATCTAATTTTTGTAATTAGTAATAAATAGAGAAATATTTAGAATAATTACATCTCTATTATTCACATTACATGCAAAAAACCTCCGAGCTTCAATATCCTTAACTAAAGAAAATGTCAGTTAGACCTTGACTAACTAAGACAGATCTGAATTAAAATAAAATTATTTACTTTGATATAGTTGAAACAGCAGTTAGAGCATAGTCACTTCTCCGAAATCTCTTGACAAAAGTGACTAAGTTTCAACTGCAAAAACCACTATATCATAACTGTAAACTTGGCAAGTTTAAAAAAAATATCATTTGTGCATTTTGTAGTCTATAGGCATATGAATAAGTACTGAAAATTTTGAAACATTTGCTTCTTTATAGTTTGAACATAGTTAAATGAGACTTTGAGCTTCGATATCTCAGAAAAGTGAAAATGTCAGTTGGAACCTTGCCAAAGCAAGCCCTCGACTGACTTCAAATAAAAGTAAATACTTCTAAAATAAAAAAATATTTCTTCAACATATAATAAAAAATTTATTCTAAAATAAAAAAATTTATTCTAAAATAAAAATATATATATATATATATATATATATATATATATATATATATATATATATATATATATATATATATATATATATATATATATATATATATATATATATATATATATATATATATATATATTTTAATTTTTAAAATTTTCAGTGCAAGGAAAAATACAATAGATTTATTGCAAATTTAATATTAAATGCATCCTGTATTAAATCTTCTTTTATGATTCTCTCTCACGAAATACTTAACTTTTTAATTGTTTCCATGAAAATACAGTATGGAATTGTACTTACTCTCATTTCAGGTTTTAAAATTGTAGCAGACAATTGTATCATTGCTAGAACTTTAATTCATATACATATATGCAATTACACATAGTGATATCAATTCTGAAAAACTAAATATATATCAAAGTCCATTTTAATACTACATTAATGAAAGAGAATCTTAAATATGTAAATTTAAATACCCAACAATATAAATAATTGGTTATTAAATGTAATATAAAGAATATAATATAAAAAATGTAAAATAAGATGCTTAGTTTATATATGATATGACTTTATATGATATAATACTTTGATGTAAATATTACACTCATTAGAGCAGAGGTTCTTTTACTTTAAATAGAATACTTAGAATATATATAGCAACTACTTCATCCACAATGCAGTGAAGTTTTGGGGAGCAACGTTCTTTCGGAAAGAGGTTTAATGTACCAAAAAGGAAATTTTTTGAAGAAAAAGATATTTATTGTTAATAATAACTTTACAAAAAATATTGCTAATAAGAAATGTGTGAAGGATGCCCTTTTTTCTGATTGCTGTTGATGAGAGCTATGAAATCCAGGTTGAATTTTATGACCCATCAAAAATTTATACGCAATCCACAATTTGGGAAACGTTGTATTGGAAAATATGAAAGAATTGAGGAAAAGAAAGAAAAGATAAGCTAAGGGTAAAAAAGTTGACTCACAAAAAAGCATCAGCAGGGAGAAATGTAAAAACTTGATTGGAAGTGTAACTCAATATATTAATGATAGAGATTATGAAAATATAAAACAAATTTCATGCATGTTATAACATGTATTCCAAGAATTCATTTTGCTATTATTAAATTCTAATTTTCCTATCAATTACTTTTTATAAATCTTTCACATTCTTACAAACAATTCAACAGTAACTCAAAAATATTTCCATACAATTATTAACAATGAAAAATTATGCAAATTTAAATCTTTACTTGTTTAACAAATAGCGACATAAATAAATATTGAAGTCTTGCATGGAATTAATAAAATTTTTATATAACACTACTGAAATATTTTATTTCCTAAACTTCTTCAATAGTAACACACATGTACATTAGAAAAAGTCTATGAAAATTTTTAAAAATTGCCAATTTGATCATATTAAAAAAATATTGGTTGTTTCCATAATGATCCAAGTTTTATCAGCAGGAAATTCAATATAATTCTAGGCTTAACAATAATCGCATTTCCTGGATGGTTTATTTGACTTAAAAGTACCATTGAAGAGACTGGTCCTTACAGTGTGTCCCAATAGTTTATAGACAACACTTTTTTTGGATTTAAAAGCTAACTAAACGGGTAAGGCTGACAAAATAAACAGGATTGGCATGGTTTAAACAAAATGTTTGTCTTTTCTATTAAAAAAAAAAAATTGTTTTTTTTTAAAGAATAATTTAAAGTTATATTTTTATTTATTTATAATTAGATTTTTTTAATTATTTGATGTTGCAAATAACTTCCACTTTTAACCAAAAGTTTTCCATTCCAAAGATATCTTTTCCAAAAAGAATTTTACTGCAAAAGCAACTACAATGAATGTTGAGAGAATGGTTTTTCATTTGAAGCTGTGCAATCAAAATTGTGTAACAGCCTGGGTTTAAAAAAAGCCGCAATTTTTTTTTTTTTTTTTTTTTTTTTTTTTTTTTTTTTTAAATGTTAAATCCTAAACTTGTTTTTAAATGGAATAAAAAAAACAAAAGCATGTAGTTTTTCTTTCTATTAATTTTCTAGAAAGTAATTCACTTAATGAAAGAACTACATTCTTGGTATTACATGACTTATGTTTTTGTAAATGAAAAATTATGCAAATATTATAGATAGAATAAGTTCTAATGTATTTTACAATAAATCTTATAATTAAAGACAACTGAAGTATTTATAAGTATTAGCAATAAGTTTTTATATTAATCAAATTGATATATTAATGTCTTATGGTTATTCAAAATTATTAATTAAAATTAAATTATAGGCTGCATTTCAAATTTGTCACTAAAATAGAAGTTTGTGCTTTAACAACTTATTTCTAAACCTAAAAAGTATCATTTTGTACATGATCACCATAACTGACGAATCTAAGAGCAATTTTACATGCATTATACAGTAAACAATTGCTATTGTATTATATTTTATAATTGAATTTAAAAAATTGTATCTCTAAATATAATATTTAATATGATTTGAATGTCCACATAAGTAACAATTGTTTATTTACTTAGTTTAAATTATTTTCAGAAGAAATATTATTTGTTATCTGAACATTAATTATTCTAGTTAATGTCAAATTTTATTGAAAAATATGTATACATATAATTAGAAAATGATTTTTAAAAAAACACGATTTAAACTTAAAAAAAGCCTGGCATAAACAAAACAAAAACCCTGTTTTTCTTTGTTTTTTACAAAAAAACAACTTTTTTTTCCAACTCTGGAAATAAATTATGCAAATATGTATTGAGGTAATACAAATAATAAAATGCTCAAACAACTTTAAGCAGCCAAGATTTAATATAAAAAAATAAAAACAAAAAATATGCTGTTTCAAAAACATATAGACAACTGATGTTAAAAGCTGATTTAATACTGATAGCCAAAATTTGCATCATATTCATTCAAGGTCTTATACTTTTGACATAGTGGTTTTCTGAGATAAAAGCGTATCTGTCTTTCCTTTTTCTTCTGATTGCAAAGATGCCTCACAACGTGCAGTTTCCAAAAATGACATTTTACAAATCTATTGTTTGAAAGCTCTTGGAAATAAAAGTTATGGACATTGCAAAAAATATTGAACACAGCAGGGTTGGCATTTACCAAATTCTGTCAAAACATGACAATTTAGAAACAAAAATCTCTCTGGGCGACCAAAGAAAGCAATTAAATGGCAAGACAGAGATTTTGAGATCAGTTTCAGCCCAGAATCTTTCTGTACAGTCAAGTTCAGAAGAAGTGACCGTTCCAGTATCAAAATCCATGGTGCATCAATGGCTGCAGACAAGTACATTTCTTGATTATTGCAAAATGAGTCATTCGCAAAAGTTTACAAAACGGCAAAAAAAATATTCGTGTTCAGTGGGCCCGAAATCATATGAACTGGACAGATGAATGATTGAGTTTATCTGTTCAGTGATGAAAAGAAGTTTAATTTAGATGGCCCCGATGGTTAGTCGTATTACTGGCACGATATTCGCAAGGAACCACAATTTTTTTTCGCAGACAACAAGGAGGGGTTTCACTCATGGTGTGGGGAGCATTTTCTTACAATGGAACTACCGATATTGCTTTTTTGAAAGGTTGTCAATGTTCCGAAGATTACCAGAAAACGCTTGAAGTACAGTTACATCCATTTGGAAAATTGCTAGGTGGGGACAAATGGAAGACCATTGCTCCAATCACATGTCAAACTCTATAATGCAATGGTTTAGACAAAACCAAGTAACTGTTATGGACTGGCCTGCCCTAGGTCTTGACCTAAGCCCAATGGAGAAACTTTGGGGAATATTAACTAAAGACGTCTATGCTAATGCACATCAATTTGCAATAATGCAAGATCTAAAGCTGCAAATTGAACGAAGTTGATTTTATCTAAAATCAGAATATTTTTAAACTCTTGTTTTGAGTGTGCTTGATCAAGTTATTGAAGGTATCGGAAAAACGACACACAGAAATTTTAACGTAAAAGAAAAAACGATTTGTCTATAAACTTTTGGGACAGAAAAATTTAATTTTTAACAGAAAATCTATAATTGTGTGATATTATTTTTACATATTATTATTCTTTTTCCATTGTAAAATTAGAAGAAGAAAAAAAAAAAAAAAAACATGTCTATTAAGTTTTAGGATGCACTGTATGATGACCGATCACCAAACAGTAAAAATACACTTTTATATCATTCAATAATTATGTACTTGTTCCTGTTATCTTTCTTGTACACTTACTAACTTGTACTACCTACTTATTTATGTAATTTTGAAAGATATTAACTAACTGAAAAGTTGTTATTTGTGATAAAATCATCCAAAATCTTATATTTAAACATTAAGCAGACAAAATTTTTAGTATGAAGTATGTTGTAAACAATAAGCTATTTCTCATGCAAAATATCATTATAAATAGCAGCCGAAAATGACCTGCGTCACTAGAAAATTTGCTCTTGCTTTAAAAATTCCATTATTAGACAAATTAATAGCATTGATATACTAGAAAATTAAACATAAAAAATAACAATTTTGGTTTAAAAATAAATAATTTTATTTGGTTAAATGGATTTTTATTTTTCTTAAAGTGTACAATATATTTGCATTAAAGTATCAAAAATATCAATAATAGTTTTTAGACCAGTATATATACAGATAAAATAAGTATATTTACTTTGACTATTCAATAGACAAATTACTTTTAAGGATGTACAATGATGCTTATGTACAAATAAGGAGTAAACAAAAGCTACAACACTTCTAAATGAAAAGATACCCACAATTTTAAGAAGAAACCATTGAAGTACTATTTCTTCTGTACATCTGTGAAAATAATATACCATATTATAATACACATAAATTGAAATTCTGAAGCTACACTTTGCAGAACATCATAATTAGAAATACTCCCCCCTCATACATAGAAAAGAGGTTAGTTATTAATTTATCTCATCTCCCTGCATTGTGTACAAACTTAAACATCGGTATTTAAGAGTAATTTGTTTTGATTATTTATTGTCGAATCACACCTAAAGAACAAATTAAAATAAAAAAAGAGCATTGATTATAAAGATTTATCCTTCATGGGATATTACTGTTGATATAATACAGTTTCGTGATCTTCTAATTTTTAACCCTTGAGCCACCATCATTTCTTTGAGTAAAGCTTAAAGTGAGAATTTAAATTTTAAAATCTTAATGATTTTCTTTACCTCTCAATAGCAATGTTTAAATTACAAAATTTGAATTTCCTCCGAGAATGTTTGAAAAAGAAAATACACACCATAAAATGGGTGAATCAGTGCCTAGCCGATTGACTTTGTGCCATAGCCTTTTGAGAGACTTACACAATACCTGTCAATTTTTAGCAACACGACAATCGACTAAATAAAAAATCCTCCAGCTGTCAGGCACTTAAAATAGCTTATTCCAACAGTGTGTTTATAGCTACCACAAAAACTTATAACACACTATTCAGGGTTATATTATTCATTCAGGAGTGCATGCTTTTAGTAGTGTTTTGAAAATGTATGTAAATGTTGTCTGGCTCACTAATTAAATTTGTTTATGGACAAAAAGTAATTTTTATTTTTGATTGCTATATTATCATATCAATCTACATTTTCATATGTTAGTTTGTTCACAAGTTATGATGTAAATAATAAAACAAACATAAAACAAACAAGTTATGATGTAAATAATAGAAAATGTACTTAGCACAAAACTGTTGTTATAATCTTTCCACCATTGTCGTAAATTTTCTATATTTTTCTCAAATGATAAAAAGTTTGTTTTTCATGCTTTAGGTTTTAGATGCAGTTTTTGCAGTATATATAAATAGATGAAATCCAGCAAAATGCTCTTGATATCAGAAATAATAACTCAATGTGTAGCTAAGGAGCTCAACTATGGAGCTTTAATAAAAAGTGGCACAATGCAAGTTTTGTGGGTTTCATGGAAAAAATAGGGGTGACACTCGCCCTATTCCATGGGGTGTTATCCAATTTACGTGCATTTAAAATCTGACCTATTCTTGAAAATAATCTAATAGATGGCACTGCGAGCAACTTGAAAGAGGGATAAATTAAAGGGGAAAATCAAACAGCAAAAGAAAATTTACAATATTTTTCCCCCGTTCCATTATCCTCTCAACCCTCTCAATGGGTAATCAAGCTTACTGAAGAGAGGGCAGACTGGCTATCAACACCCCCTAACCATCTGCCTTGAGTCTACGATAAAGAAGGGGACCAGAGGTTTCACTTTTACTGCAGGCGATAATAAATGGTTGGATAACATGAAAGAAACTATAACTTAACCTAGATAGCACAAAGTGAAGAAGATGCAATCATTCAACTTTGATTTTGCATGAGACTCGAGTTAAGTTTGTGGAAATTTCATGGAAAAAATAGGGGTGGCACTAAGTCACCCAATTCCATGCGATTTTATTTTGCAAGTTGTTAATTTGCATTTTCTGATAATGACACAAAACATTGACATGAAATATTATTTCTTTTAGAATTCAAACGGGGGTGTAGTGGAGGGGGAACATGTGGAAACGGCGTTACAATACTGTTTTAGAAGCGGAGCTACCTTCCCGCACCTAAAAAGTTTTTAAATTTACATAATTTGTTTCTTTATTGAACACCAAACCCAATAATAAATTAAGAAAAAGTTCTTTCGTGAGAGCACAATTTCAGGGCTGAAAAGGCCGCACTTGGCTATTAATTAACAATCTAAAATCTCTCCTCCTACTCTTACCAATGATCTTTAGTATAAGTGGGTGAATTCCAGAAGTCAAATTTGTATACTTTTTCATGAATATAGACCAGTACTTCCATATACAATTTCACGTCAACAATCTATTCATTGAGCCCTTTCCATGTCGAACCATTTATAAACAGAAATACAATTATTTTAATAAAAATTGTTATAACCCCAATTAAATAATTTGCTTGTAAGCCTTGATCAAGATGTTATGCAAGTGTAAAAGAATTTTGACATTTCATACCACACAATTATGCACAAATGTGTTGATCACAAAATTATGCATTTTGTATGCTTTCCAGATATTAGGAAAGCCTAACATAAATTATTTGAACATGACAAACAATATATACTACACAACCTTGATTTTTTCACTCAATCCATAAAAATAATGAACAGGGATGGCACCAGAAAAGTGCATGGGAAAACTGATGAAGTTTTTTAAAAAGTGGAGAAAAGCGACAAAATTCGCAGGGAAATTTAAATTGGGAGCTATTTAATATTAAATAGGTCATTGAGAAGAGAAATAGCTTTGAAAGATCATGATAAAAAATATGTTCACTTGCTGCCTTTTGCAACCACCATCATCTATGCTAATGAATATATCCTTTATTCGATGCATTCACATTTGTTGATGTGATATATGTAAAATTTCCTTAATATAAAATTAGTAATGATTTTGAGAATGGGTAATAGTAGGTGAAATAGTAGGAACACAATTCAAATGTATGTTAAAATGCAAAATTAAACTGCTTTTCTGTTTGAGAATGAGCAACTTAACATTTTTAGTTACTTCAAAAATTTATGAGCAGTTCTTAAAAATATCTGGGTTTTTTTCAAATTTCAAAAAACCAGGATTGAATGCATTGGCGGTGAACAGGGATTTTGTCTTACTTTTTCAAAACTTTGATTTTGATGGAAATATCATATAAATTTTGCAGTTTGCCCCCTTCCCTCATTCATATCAACTTTTGATGAATTTTTTACCCAATTGCTGCCACTGACTAAATGACAAAGTGTACTGGGAAAATTCATAAACCAGGAGTGTCCTGAGCAAATAGTAAGCCTACATTTGAATATCCCCAGTTAAAATTTGGGATGATGAATGGTGCATAGATTAATATCTTATCAAAAAATTATAAACTGAAAGATGAATGTATGTTAAAAAGCAAAAGTAAACTACTTTCGGTTTGGGAATAGCAAAGTTTACATTGCCCTTATTTAAAAAAAATTATTAGCAGTTCTTAAAAATCTGTTTTTCCAATTGAAATTCATTGAGTTGTTAATTTCATTTTATTAATGAAGCAAATTTTGAAGGATAAAACTAGGGTATCAAGCAAGGGGATTTTCTCTATATATTTGCATTTCAAGGAGGAGATCCCCACTTGGGATCCCCACCATAAGCTTGGAAAGTCGGCCAAAATAGGGATTGCCAGGGAAAACATGAATCCATAAGTAAACCGATTTCGGCAGTTGACCTTTGGCCTTTGGCACACCGGAACAATAGCTAGTAGAAAATGAGAATCTATTGGTGCAGTGATACATTATAGATTATCATTTTTAAGAAGAGGCATATCATATAGTAGAAACTGGTAGCTTATTCAATAAAAATCCAAAAGTAATCCTTATCAAGATTTTTATTCACATTTCGTCATAAGCCTGCCAAAGAACTAACGCCAAAGGAACGAAGAGCTCGCCAATCTATCGCCAAAGAGAATTTGTTAGAAAAACACTCAATACAATGTCCAAAAATTACTTTACACAATTAAAAACATTCTGTTGCAATAGAAAAGACATATTATGATTCTAATCACACAAACAAGAAATATATGCAGTGTGGAAAAGAAATTATACGTTTATAAGACATACTAAACCATGCATACATTCTTAAATTGATTACAGGGGCAAAAATTTATCAATTTGAAAAATAATACTTAGAAAAGATAGATTAAACTTTGAATAATTGATAACTAAAGAAAATAAATGTGTACATTCCTTTATTTTAGAAGATTACACAGATTTATGGACCGAAGATTAAAAAAACCATGTTAATCTTCATAGAAGTCTTTGAATTCTGCCTGTGGAGGTTGCTTTTCGCTTTTAGCCAATAGGAACGACATCTCCCTATGACTCATCATTTACTTCACAGAAGTAAACAAAAACATCCAGGATCTCTAACCCCCTCCTCCTCCCCAAAAAAACTGTTAATCCTTAGCAATTGGTATCCTGTCACTTCATTTTGAAAGCAGATTTCGAGGAGGTACAGAATCTTATAACATGCCCATTGCATGCAAGGCATATTCTGCATTAAAATCAATAGTTAAATCCTACCAAATTTCCAATGATTATTTATGTATTAAAAACCTGACTGATCAATACTAGTCTCATTGCATGATCCATTTGATTGAACACTGAAATCAGATTTTAAACGTTGTGAGGTCAGTAGCTTCAAAATTACTGAACTAATCAAAACAAAAAATCCTCAGTTGAGAATGTGAAAACAACACTGTGCTTGGAGCAGGGACGTTTTTTGGAGTGTTTCTTCGGGCATACTAAACGCAAACAGCCTAATATAATAATAGTAGGGAATCCCTATTAAGGGGTCTGACTGGAGGGGAAGAAAGTAGGACTATAATTGAGTGGTAGATTTTCCCTTTTTAGTCCAGAGTGCAATATTTTCACGAAAAAATGCCAATCAAGAAAATATCTCTCTTGACTTATATTACAATTTGCTTTGTTCCAAAGAAGTTCTGGAGATAATTTTTGTTTCAAACAATAAATAATAGTATTTCAAGTTTATATTTTAACGAATTTTGCAAATTTCTATCATAATTTTTTTTAAATATCTAGTCAAATTTTGCCGTTTTTTAATTACTTTTCTAAAAAAAACTGCACGAGAAAAACTCAAATATAAAATAGTAATATATAAATAATAGTACCTTTTAGATTGCATAATGCAAAAAATTATTGGTGAAATTTTGAAAAATTTAAAGTCAGGAGAATAATTTGATTATCCCTTAAAATTGCATAAACTTTGATAGACACTTCACTTCTTAAAAAATTCTCTCCTGTCTTACTAAACAACTTAGCATACATTTGATTATATGAACTAGAAGTTGAGACTTATACCTATGTCAAATTAGGTGTTTAATCAAATTAATAAAATATTATGGTAGTCGTTACATAAAAGCCTCAAAGGTGGCACAAGGTCAACACATTTAATGGTACTCATCATTTTCCAAAAATTTCACTTCACAAAAATTTTATTTTTTGTCTTTATAGTACTTAATTTCTATCCTTACTGTTTCTATATATTCATGACTACATTTAACCCATTAATGTCAAAATTTACAAATTTTTTCAATTTTCCTTAAAATTGATATGTATGAGAAGAATTGCATAAATTGAAAGCATTCCAAAGCATTTTGAAAATTTTCAACTGGGACTATATTTTTCAAGCCATCCTCATTTGATGACGCTAGGCGTTTGTGTGCAAAAATTTAATTTTTTTGCATGCAATTATATAGTTTTAATCTATAAACAAAATAATGTCAAAAAGCAATACTTATTTTTAAACATGCAAGACAAATATTTGTTTTTTCCTAAGGACGATTTTTGTGTGAAAAAGAGGAAAACATTGTATGCATAATGTTACATTGCTTTTCATACGTCTTTGATTCTCCAATGATATACTGTATTTCATTGAAAATCATTTCAGGAAGCACGTTGGATCTGGATGTAATATGTCTTTGCACTGGTTTTCCTAGGACTGCTTTTAAAATGGCTGCTTTCTTTAAATAAGTTACTGCAATATACTTTGTAAAATTTTCTATTGATATCAACTTAGAATCATGGATCATTTTATAAATAATAAACATATCTACCATTCTAGTAATAAGACAAAATACCATTTCTTTCCTTATATAGCTATAGATTCTTAAGAAGCAAAGATTCACTATCACATTCTCCTTTTTTTTCTACACTCTATTTATGTACTAAAGAAAGCGGCAATATTCAACCAAAATTAGTGGCTAAAGAAAGCACTTGTTTTCTTTAAATTTAACAATAAGAATTTCATTAGTTTTGCAAAAAAAATTCTTGTAAAACCCTCTATTTTCCTCATCATCAAGTATTGGGCATTTTTCAGTATGATTTTCTTGCATTATTTGATTAGCACTGAACTGTATTTCTTTCAGTTTTCTTAGCAATGCATGACTGGTAAAAAAGTTATCAAAATAAACATGATGGCTTTTTACATCAAAAACAATCGATAATGAATTTAATTCCATTTTTGTACCTAAAAGAAGTTTGTCAAATTCGGAAGTTTTTATTCTTTTCCACAGTAAGTTGTAAAATTGTAATGCTAACCATCATTTCCACACAGAGCCCAGAGGTTAAACCCAATTATAATAGGTTTAGATTTTTAAACTTTATCAGTGAATGATGATTATACAGTACAGTATCTCAAATCCGGAATCGTCGGTATATCGACAATTCTGGATTTCGGAAAATTCCGGATGTTTGCACATATATTTTTTTATACACAAAATAAATTAAATAAAACATATGAATGGAATAAAGTAAGAAAAAACCTTGTATAACTTGATGTGGTTTTGAACAACATTTGTTTTAAGGTTAGCTTTGACTTTTGGCTAAACTTTTCCCCAGTTCCTTAAATCTATCCCCATTATTTCCGATTCTGAAATTGTCTCTTTACTCTAATTCTTTAATTGTACTGCCTAATACTTCCAACAAATTGCTCCTTGGTAATTTTATCCTCAACCACTTCGTTTTCACTCTTATCACTTTCGGATACGGACAAGCTTCCGTAATTTTTTTTTTTTTTTTTTTAAGATAGCAGTGCTGGAAAATGCCAGAATCTTAGATATTTCCAGATTTTGGAAGTGCGGATTTCGGATATTTTATTGTAACACCTGGCGATCATTTTATCAACTGACAAATTTGTATGGAAGATTCCCCATTTCTGAAAATTCCAGGAAACCATTTCTCACAAGGGACATATTTTATATGATTTATCATGTTTGATGTACTGATATAATAATCTTGAGCTCTAAGTAGAAATTTCTAGTCAAATCCTTCACTATTGTTACTCTTAAATCATCTGCTGCTTTTGTCCAGTAGTCTCGGTAATGTATCAAAAATCCCATAAAAGTTATTTCATCTGTAGTCACATTTTAATTAAGTTTCACTTCATGAGCATATCATATAATGAACACATTCAGTGAAAAATTCTTCAAACAACTCTGCTGAACTCATATTACAGGGTGGTCCAAAATTATTGAGTGCATTTCATATTTAGCCCTGTAACATTTCGTTTATTTACTTAGCCTGGCTTTAGTTGCGCATTTTTTGTGCATGCCTGGATTTGAGTCGGGGGAGAGAGTCAATGGGGCTCTTGGAAGGCTCAAAGATGTCTGAAAAATAATTTGCTTCTTAAAACTTATTAGGTTTTCTTTTGTGCTATGTCATATCAACAAAAGTGTCTCATTGTGTGGAATGGTTATTATAAAGAATTTGTGTGGAATTGTTGAGATTCTGGTGGTTATTGTGTCAAATTGTGGAGATTCTGGTTTGTAAAATAACCTATTGAAATATGATTTATTCAGGGCAACAATTCATTTTTTGTCCGGTGGGCAAAAAAATCAGACTTTAAAGTTCAAAACGAAATGTTTTGTTTTGTTGAATTAGCATAGGAAAGAAAAATTGTGTTGTTTATTTGAATGTTATTCACAGTTAATTATATCCTCTTGAGACCCACAACTGTTTGAAACATGATTTAAAGCTAATTTTTATGTATATTATTCTTTTGGGTCTATGTAACGTACTTTTAAAGTAGTTAGGTTTCAACTATAAAAGATGGGACAAAAAATGACAATCTCCTTAAGTTTGCGAAAATTCTGAAATTTAATTGTTCAGATTTGAAATTTATCATGAAAGGCTGCAAAACAATTTTGTGAGGACGTGATACATAAAAAACTTAACAGTTAGTGCACAAAAATTGTGTTCACGCTGAACATCCAGACATCCGACAATATAAGGAAAAAGTCTTAGTGTCCATTGCTGGCATGTGCTTCACACCAACTTTTCGTGACACCTCTACTGGCAGAGGAACTGTTTTTTGCCATTTCTTTACAAGCTCTATTTCGTCACAATCGGTGGAACTATCATCAGCTGTAGGACTGAATTCGGCTATTTTATGTAAAGAAAAATTATGATCCCAAAATCCGATATACAATTAAATGCATGCAGGATCTCAGGAGGATATGGTATGTTAATATAGATATTCTGTGAAAGTATTTGAAAGTGACAGTTTCTTTTCATAAATAGTTTCAAATATTTAAGAAGTCTGGTAGATATAAGCAATAAGTTAAATCTGGATAAATTACTTTAATTTCATCTAGTTAAATTTAATAATATTGATTATAATAATTACTATAATAATATAAACCTTGTTTATGATTATTATTGTCAAAATTTAAGTTCTATATTTTGTTGTTTACCACTTCAGACAGAGAAAGGAAGACTGTTAGTTTTGCAATGACTTTGACCCAAGCTAGTATTCTTAGAAATAATTCCAGTATTTTATTTTGTAGAGTTAAAAAAGAGAAGGATAATGGTTTTTTCCGAGGAAAGAACTTGTGGTGTTTTTCTTTTTTGTTTTTGTTTTATTTAACTGTGTTTTTGATGCATGATTTGTTTGCTTACTATTTTCGTGGTTACAAAAAATTTCCTTTCGGAATGTTGGCTGTGGTGAAGTAAAAGAGTGGTGTATTGAAAAATATATTTGCATTTAGTAGATTGTTAATAAAAAAAGTGTTGTTTTTTTTTTATTAATATTGCATTTTATATTTTGATGACATGTGTTGAAAATAAAGTTAATCAATTTTAATTCACTCTATGCTTTTAAATTTTCAAGGCTGTGGATCATTCTTATAAATATCTAAACAGGTTGCAATTTTCCAGGATTTAGATTTTGGAGAAAATAATTTTTGTTTTGAATAATGGTGATCTTAGGCTCAGTTAGGAAAATTGATTAACAAGTATTAGCTTTTGAATAGTATTGTATAGAAATTTCTGTCAAGCTTATTAACTTAAAAACGGCTATTCAGGCTTATGAAAGGAGAATTTGGTCATGTGATTACCAAAGCTGCTGTCGTTTGGAGTCAAGTTGGCAGAGGATGATACTTGCTTATAAATCAAACAGCAGCTCTTCTAGAGATAACAAAAAATTATCCTGTTTTATATCAGATGAATGCGATACAGACTAGAACCTAAAAACATGAGACAGAATCAGAAATGGACGCTATCGAAGATTACATGACTGAAGATGACCATCTTGTGGACAATGATGAACAAGGAATTGTGATCAAAGCAGAGGCGGTCAAAGATGCATGTCCAGCAAGCCTTTGCTTTGGGTGCTAAATTAATCCAAACTGTCAGGGGCGCCAAATTCATCAAATCGTCAGGGGCACCAAATTGAAAAAATTCTGGTTTGTGCCAATGTTTTTTTTTAACTCAGTTATTCTTTCAAATGAAATCTAAATATTTACTGGACTCAATCGACAACAGCGCCCCTTTCCCCTTCTGCTACTCATTTACAACTTTGGCTGAAAGAGAAAAGCTATTTAATTTGTGATTTCCATCTCATAATTTCCATGTTAACTTTGTCCTCAGATCAACACTTCAACTGCAGAATTAGACTCTGAACAGAAATTATAAATTTCATCAGGGTTGGGGCATGATTTATATTTTAAGGAATAAAAAAACCTTGTATCTATTTGTGGAGCTTGAATCTATTTATTTCAACTTTGAACAAGGTTAAAAAAAAATCCATTACACTGTTTGTACATATCGCAATCAATCATTGTTTGGCCAAATGTTCATTCAGGAATGTAAAAATGAACTCTTCTAAAGTTTTCTATCCTTACAAACAGCCGCCTAACTTTAGAGAGGAGGCAGCTTCTCACCCTCAAAATTTTCTAAAGTCTCCAAAAGGAAATTTTGATAATCACTTATAATTACCTTTTTTTTAACAAAAAATAGAAATTAAATCGCTGTTTATTATGGAGTTATTTAGATGCCTGATGGCACTCGAAGCTTTGATGTGGCACTTTGTATGTTGAGAGGCACTCATGTGTGCGATTTCTCAGCAGGGACTCATATTAACATATTTTAGGAAACAAAGATTCAAATACTCACATAGCTCATTCTGATTTGTAGTTCTATTCTCGCTGGGTCAGTGTACAGACGCCTTCTATGTTGTTACTCATATGCTAATTTAGTATTAAAAAGGTGTCATGGTAACCATATTTAGTCACCCAAAGTGTTTTATAAATTGTAGCGAATCATTTATTACTAGTTATCAAATGATATAGAAGTGTTCAAGCACTTGATGGTGCCTTAAAACTTCCAAATTGTGCCTCTAACCTTCAGTGTTGGAGTAAATTTTTTAAGGGTCATGCATGTTATATTTTTAGCCTGAAAATTTGGAATTCATGTGAAAAAATGTATTTTTATTACATTTTATAAATACTTTCAACTAGTAATTTAATAATTAATCCTAGTTAATTAGTTAAGTGATCAGACACTTAGGGCACACACAAAATTAAAATAGGCTCCATCGCCCAAGTTGTTATCAGGAACTGCAGATGACCCCCAGGAAATATTTAAGAGTAACTTATTGCAAATCTGAATTGAAAACTTGCTTTTAATTAAAAAAAAAATTATGTAAAGTATGGTGAAGATGCCAATTTTTTTATTCGTCCCTGTCTTAACAGTTTTACACAGAGAAATATGAATTCCTCACCAATTTTTTAATACATTTATACATTTTTTGGAAATCTGACAACTAAAATCAGAAAAAAGTTTGTTGAATAAGACTTTCATATTTCACATGACTTTGCAATTAGTTGAAAAAAAGAAAGAAACGAAAGAGGATACCTTTGTTGAACAAAATCAGCAATTAAAAAAAATAGTTAGATATTGTAAGTTTTCATGTGGCTGTTTGTACTTATTTTATTGATTATTAATATGATAAGTGATAAAATATAAAGTTCAATTTTAGAGTTTAGCAAGTAACACACTTTTCAAATTGTATAATCAAAACTGCATTATATCCAATTTATTATAATAATCTTTTCTTAGGTAAATTGTTCATAGTAAACAACTGCATTATCTTTGAAATTATAAATTTGATACCATATATGTTTTTAAAAAACATTTATTCATCTCAAGTATATAGGATATTTTCATGGTTAAAAACAAGTTTGACTGTGAAAGTAATGCTCTTCAAAGTCAGGGACGTATTCACCAAAGGATGGTCTTTATATGCCATTGTGGGGGTATACACCCGTACAGAATATTTTTTTTAAAACATAGAGGCTTTCCAAGAATTTTTTCATCTTAAAACCAGCATTTTCTTAAGCCAATCAACTAAAGGAGCTTATCTGGTGACGATTCCAGAGGGTCATAAAATTCCAGTCAGGAATATGAGTAAGGAGGGTAACAAGTTGCATGATGGGGAATGCGTTGTATGGCCAGAAGCCCCCCCCTCAAACTAAACTGTTCCTTGGGGGAGATGATGGCTTTCTTCAGAAACCCCTTGTCTGCATATTCTATCTATGACCCAAATCCATCAACCCACCGTATCAGATTTCTGCTTCTGAGGACACAAGAATCCAAACATACTTTTCTTTGAGAATTTTTCTCAGTGGGGTGTAGAGTCATTTCTTAGAAAGGCAATTATGGTTGTAAATTTTGTTGCAAAAGAGCAGGAAATCAGCAGCACAGAGGAAAGAGTGGAAGATCCAATGGTCAGTTTACTGTTCCTTGGATCTGGCTGCTGTTGGGTGAAGTTCCTGTTGATGACATCAGCTGTTTCAGTAGTTGACACATTAATGCAGATTTTTAGTAGAATAGAATTTCCGAAGATTACACAGATAGACCAAGGAAGTTCTTTTAACAGTGACCAACATTTTTGGAAAAGGTCATTCATAGCTTGGTTTATTATCCTCAGAGTAATCTGGTGGAGAGAATTCCCCCATCAGTTAAAAAATTTTGAGAGTGTTGCAGGATCTGATTGGGAAAAGTCTATATATCCAGTTTTATTTGCTATAAGAGCGCATGAGAGAACACCCCAGAATAACTTGTTCACAGTAAAAACTTGAGACCTTTTCTGATGCTGTCGTACGAAAAATTATGAACTAGAAAGATGAAATTGAACCAGCCACAGAATACGTTTTCGCTTTGATAAATCCAATGAAGCGTTGTTAAGAGCTAGAAGCAACCAAGATCGAGGAATCTCAATAGAGAAATGAAACTTGGTACTTGTAAAGAGCCAGTCAAGCGAGAGTTTCAGGAAGGTGACTCAGTGTGACTATAACATTCAAGAATTTTGCAGAAAGTTTTCTTACCTACAATACAAGTCTAGGTTGTGGTTTTGGATAATTAAAGGAAACCAATGCATCTGTTATATAGTTTTTGCTCTACTGGCATGTAAACTTATGATTACAACTATAGAACACCACAACAAAATTTCTTAAGTACGAAAGTTAAGTCTGATTAATTAACTAATAATTAGTTTGAATTAGATAAATGAATACACAGTTGCTTTTATTTAAATTATAAATATATTCAGTGTGTAATATTTATAGAAATATCATATATGTTTTACCTATATAAAAAAAATAATTACAAAACGATAAAGAAATTAGTTGTCTTACTGTGAATTTTTTACTCTTGATCTTTCATTAATAACTGTAGCAGACTTGAAACAACAAATACATTCAAGCTATTTCCAAGGGACTTGTACTTTTGACTTTCTTTAATATGTGGTGGAAAATCTTTAAAAGAAAAGAAAATATGCTGCATAATAGAACAAACCTACATTTTTTTAATCAAACAACATAATATAAATTGGGAAGGAAATTAGAGAACAAAGAATTTATTTTACAGATTTAAGTAACCTTTAACACACTAAAGACACATTATTTATAATTGTAAATAATTACTTTACACATTAATTTGAAAGTTTGTTACTAAATGTTTCTCTTGTAAAGGCTACAAATAAAATGTAATACTAATTTCAAATGACGAAAATTAAAAGCACAGCAAACAAATTGAAAAATTCTATGAAATTAAATAAATACATTTTATATTGACGTAGAAATAGAGAAGTCTGTAAGGATCTGAACACATTGCCCACTACCATATAAATATAAGACTATACAAAAGTGATAAACTAGCATGCATGTGTGAGGCAGTTAGCTTTGGCATTAACTTCACTCTAATTATTTCAGAGGGCTTAACTTTAGTTTAGGTTTTAAAAGCATTTAATGAAGCATAGCCACGAGATATATCTAAACACAAGTGATGCCGATGTGTTTTTACATGATTAAACAGGGGGAAACTAATGGAGTTTTATTCTTTCAGTTAATTTCTGTATAAAAGGCATCCTTAATCAAGGCAAGCAGATCAGAACAAGCTACTGGGGAGTCGTATCACACAATGCACAGACAAGTGATACGCCCTTTCATAAAGACAACATTCCTTGTTACTCCTTGAAATTGAATATTAGGTTTCACAAGGTGCTCGCCGCGAAGCCACTGTTTACATCTACATCTGATTTGTTGCCAAATGGCATTATCTAAATTGAATAATCAGGGTCAACATAAAAAAAAAATTGCTGAAATGTCAGAAATAAAGTATCCAAGATTATGAGGCTTCTAGAAGTTATCACAAGGTTTTTATCACTTTAATTCCAGATTATTTCTACAATTTTGCCAGTAGTAACTGTGTGATTTTGTATTAAAAACTGTTAGAGTTATAAATATGTTAATTACTTTATTTTTACTAATACAATATTTTTTATCCCTCAAATATTCTGGGTTAAATCAGCTTCATTTAAAATACAATAGAATCCTTCATAACTGGCCTCTTTTTAAACGGATCACCGATTGAACTGGTCGAAATTCTATGAAGTACAAAACATAACAAAAATATTATGGAAAAATTTTCTCCAAAAAATTCTCTAGTACTGCTACGGTATCGCATATGCTTTTCAATTCAGGCATTCCACAAACCTCTTGGAATATTCTACAGATAACTTTATATCGCTATTTGAAAATCTTAATGCATGCCAAGATATTGATGCAGAAGATGTGAAGCAGCGACTAAGCAGTGACAAGGTTCTCCATCAAGAGTATTGGTTGCATGACAATATCATCAAAGCTTTCATTGATGTGGTTCAAGATCAAGATGACCCCGACAAGAATGTCACATCCCTCATACCACATACGGATGGATTAAAAGCATTTGAAACGGCTCTATGTTATGTGGAGCAGCAGACATCGGCTTCCTCTGTTGATGCTTTTATAAAAATTGGCGAAATTGAGCAGCAAGTAATCGAATCTCCTATCTTCAGTCAATGATTATTTTTTAAAGATTCCTCTTAATACGAATTTTCTTCTCAGAGGAATGAAGACCAGTGGCAGATCTAGGATTTTCCTGCCCCTCCAGAAAAAAGTGTTGCACACAAGGTACAGTGTTGCACCCCCCGCGTAACACTGTGCCTTAGCCAGGACGAAATTGAATTTTTAGAAAAAGTACAAAAAATCTATGCAGTGTTCAAGAAATATACTTCAAGATAATCCATATCCATTGATTGACTCCCCACCCTCTTTCGTCACATTTCTGACTTGCTATCTTAGCGTAAGGTGGTTAACACTGTTTTTTGTTTTTTTATTGCCTGTTTTATTTTAAAAATAAATTGTATTCAAAATGGACCGTGCATTTTAAACATTTTAGCAAGCTACATCCCTGAAGGTATCAATTGCACTGAAGAAATTCCAATGAAAGTGGGAACTAGCTACTTTTATTTGTGACTAACTGACTAAGTATAAATCCTATATTATACTCGCATCAAACTAGGAAATCAGTAATTATGTATCAAAATTTAACATATTCATAACATATTTATGCAGTGAGCTTCATAAGTAAAAATATGTTGTTTTACTGGATAATCCATTGCTACTCGAATAATCAAAAGTATGCAGGGAAAAATTGTTTTTCAAAGAGAATGTTTCACTAATAACTGTAAATAATATTTTCAATAAGGAAATAGAAACAAATACAATTTAAATATTGAACAGTTACTAAAAAACAAATTCCAACAAAAAAAAATTATTTTGCAAATTGATCTATAACGCAATCAACGTTAACATTAATATCAGTGTGCATATGAAGGAGAGCAAGGCCTGTTAATCATTCTTCGGTCATCCTTGACCTTGTCCATGTTTTTGTCTACACAATGCAGAAAAACTGCGTTCAGCTGTAGCGATTGAAATTGGTAGCACTGATAATAACTTCAATCGACTATTCATTATAGGGCACGATTCTGATTGATCTAAAGCTTCCGAGCTCATTCTTTACATATTTTAGATCATCATAATTCGGATTTTTTTTTTAAAAGACAATATTTCATTTAAATATTTTAGTTGAAAGGTAATTTCTTCAATTCCAAGCAGTGCAGAGTATTTTTCACAAATTAGATTTATTGACTTCTGTGACATTTTTACGTCAGGCACTTGATCTTGATTAAATGGAACCAATATTTTTGAAGAAAAGCATTTCATTGTTTCTTTCTGGAACCGTGTCCCGATGCCTTCTATGATGTGATCGAGAATCAGGACGTTTATCGACTGCTTCCAGTGACTTGCAGGGTTGTCAGAAGAAGAAGAGCAACACTCATAGTTAAAACAATGTATTTTTTTCTTCGTATCAGGTTCAGAGGTCCTGAAGGACGGGAAGAATATTTATTGATCAAGGGGGTGGAGGATTCAAGGTCAATGGGGGGGTTGAATACTTGTACAGTCTTCCAATGTCCATTTGAATGGGAAAGGAGAAGGCTATAAAAAGAACCTTGACCCAAAAATAAGTTTTAGTTTGTGTTGCTTCTTTCGGAAATTAGATGAATGTCGAAATGTTTGTAGAGTGAACTTATTGAAAAAAAAATTGAATTTTTTTTTTTTTGTAAATTGTAAAAAAAAAAAAATCGACTCAACCTGAGGGGGGCAGCCAGTGTCTTGTGAAAAATGGGCCAGTCTGCTATGGAAGTTTTTTTTTTTTTTTAATAATACAACATAAGTATTAATTGCCTTATTTAACTTTTTTTTTAAAGACCAATGCATTTTAATCCCGATTGCTCCTACATGCTTCTCCCTTTTTTTTTTTTTAGTTGGGATAAGAAATTCCAAGAAAAGTATGGGGTATTGCAGACAATTATGGAAGAATGACTGCTCGAAACCTGTGGTGAGGAAGGGACCAAAGCGGTATAACACATACTATAAGTGCTTGCCAAGATTGTTGGCGACAGAGCATATTGTTCGAACATCTTTAAACCTTACAAAGGAATTTCTCAGGTAGTAATTTTTTCAAGGTGGGAAAGAGGGTAGTAACTCTTGTTGTGTCAGTAGTTGAATAAAATTGACAAATGATGGAACACAACACAAAAAAAGAATGACCGTTGTTTTGTTGAGTTGAAAGACCATTTTCATTTTCCAAATTGGTATGGTTCCATTCAAAGCTAAGCAGGACGTTTTCAGGTCAAAATAAGCAAATTATATTTTAGACAATCAAGAAACTAAAAAGATTATATGTGTAGTAAGTGTTTATGTTTTGATTTTTAATGATGTAATTGGCAATTAGATGCTATAATTAACAGCAAACATGTTATAACTGTTTATGTAAAAAAATTATACTTTGCTGTTCATTGTTCATGTACTTCAAATTATATACACATGCTGTTATCTCACATGAGCTTATCTGATTTGATGCGAGTGTTCTTGAACATTTTCGAACTGACTTCAACTATTAAATTTCAAGTATCATTATTTTAAATTATTTATATATAATGGTTCTAAATTCTTAAAAACTTTAGATGAATTAATCTAATTTATACAAAATTTAAGTTATGTAACGAAAGTCTTCTTATTTATTTGTTATATAATGTGACCAGATTTTTCTATCTCCAGAAACTTCATCAGTTCACTCAGTTAGTTTTCTTAATTCTGAAGACATTTTTGTTTTGTTTAGGAGGACTTTGATGGGACTCTGTAATGGGAAAGTGGGACAACTTGGCGGGACATTCGGTCAGCGGGACTGTCCCCCCCAAAATCGGGACGTCTGGTCATATTAATATTATATATCCCTCCACATTTCGCAAGCTTCTTGTGAACCTTCACTTTCAAAATTGAAGTTAATTTTAAATCTATTACTTAGCACAATTATCCACGAACATCTAGAAGCATTCATGTTAAAGGCAGTTGAGAAACATTTTAAAAAACATATCATCGGAAGATGGCAACTGGGCTGCTTTTTTATGGGATGATATTAAAAAAGAATCCTCAGTGAGAGCTTGAAGAAAATTGTGGCTGATGGTTGAATAGCTTGTTTTTGAAACAAATGATTCCTTACAAACAGTGGATGACAATTCTGATGTCAGTAATGAAGTGTTCACCAATATATTCTTCCCAGAGATATTCCTGACCTTGACGTCGAAGCTTGGCTTAATCCAAACACTGATGAACAAGACTTAACTGATGAAGAAATAGTTTCGGCAGTCAACAATGTTGAAGACGAAGACCAAATGAGAAGTCCAGCACTTCACATAAGGAGGCCACAAAAATCTTGAATGAAGCACAAGATGATGCCACCATTTCAGATGTGCTATTGTTCAAAAGAGGGTGTGAAAAGGCTGTTTTAAATGAACGAAAATCAAACATCAAAAGAAAATAACTGCCTATTTTGTTAACCCGAATATGCAAGAACAGTTTAATTTGTTATTTTTTTCTTTGTTTATCAATAGAGGAAAAAATAAAAACAGGACATGTGCCTTTTGGTTAAGCCGATTTTCGGTTAATCGGGAGTCGGATAACCGGGGTTTTATTGTATTTATTTGCATTGACTTATCTACCTAAAATAAAATGCTAACTCAATGTATTTTAACATTTGAATTAGTTTGTGCTCTTTTTTTTTTTTTTAAACTAAAAAACATACAAGTGCAAAGATAATATGTGATATATACAATGATAATAATACATGTGATTGATATGTATAATGACAATATTATGTGATAATAAAATCACCAGAATCAGAAAATGTTATAAGTGCTAAGGTGACAGTAAATTGGACTGATTAAGTTGCAATTTCTTATACATTTGTATTCTCTAAAATACAACATTTTAAGTTAGATACTTAAATTAATGTTTTGTTTCCACATGTAGCCATAGTAGTAGTTACAAAATTTAAACTATTACTTTTGTCTGGGAGATTTAGTTTGCATATTAAAAATTGCTTAAAATTTCACATCATTTTATTTTATAGATTATATTGTACTTAGAAAATAGATGTATTAAAATTTATATATTATAGTATTACAACTTTTTACTTTTATATAACTTTTAAAGATAAATATAAATTATAATTTTGCATGACATTTTTTAGTAAACTTACTAGTACTTATATAACTGAACATCCTTTATTTTTCAATTTAGCTATATTTGTTTTATTTTTGTAACAAACTGTCAATGATTTATCAAACCAAGTTCACCCAAAAGAGGTATAAATAAAAGAGACAGAGAAAATTTGATTTAATTAAACTAATTATTAAAACAATTCAATTATAAAAATTAATTAATCAAACTATTTAATCATTGAAATTATTAAATACTAAATATAAATATTTAAACAATAAAATGTATTAATTATTAAAAATATTAATATCAAAATTTATTAATGATTGTATTGAAAATTTGGGCCGGCATAAATCTAAAATCCCTGGGCTGGTTTTATGTCCCAGTATGTCCTTGTTGGAAGTGATTGGTGTTTTACGATAAATTTTAATTTGATTTTTTTTATCAAAGTGATGGGGTTTTTTTATCAATGGCAATGGTGGCCTTGGTAGAACTTTGTTCTCACTGAACTAGTGTCCTATGTTTTGGAGTGTATTTTTAAGTCATGTAATTACCTGAACATTGCATTAAAATTCCCTCATTTATATGATAAATAACTAAATGTTAGTAATTTAAAAGCCTTACAATATTTCTCAGGGGAGAAATTATTTTAGTGAATTTTTCAACAAAAATGTCCAACAAGTGCAAATTTGCTAATATATAAGTGTCGGTGGGCACCTGAAGATATTGATTAAAAGTTTTCAAATTTTGCTTACTGTATTTTTCAATCAAATGACAAGTTTTTAGAGGTATAATTAAGCAAATTTCGTAAAAAAGCATATTTTTTTACCCGGTCAACACTTATCTGGATCCATATAGAATTTCCATCTTATTCCAGCTAGGGGAGTCTACATGGGCCAATATAGATTATCTCTGTGGGCCCGTATAGAACTCAGGTAACCCAATTTACGTAATTCCCAAATGGACTTGCCATCAGAGCCTGTATAGTTAATCCACCACTAACCCATGTGGGCCCATATGAGCGTGTTAGCTGGGACGAAAAGCAACATAAAAGTATTGGCAGCAGAAATAAATAGATTAACAAAAAATAAGGACAAATTAATTTGGGAAATATACTTTCATAATGGTCAGAGGGTTAAAAAGAAAAAAAACTTTTGTGTTCGATTCTTCTGAAAAAACACTATCACTGAGAATGCTTAACTACACTACATTGAGTTTAAACACAAAATTAGAAAATGTAATTCACTACTGAAACATACCAAAGTTTTTTGGAAAACACATAAAAGTGGCAATTTCTCTAGGTGTGAAATATCTTAGCTTCAATTGCTTTATCAAACTTAATTGTTCACTCCTATCTTCAGTTTTAGAAATAACTTCAAATAGAGTAGCTGCCTAAAAACAGAAACACAAAATGTAATTCATTTTGAAAAAAACGTCAATCCTCAAAAGTATCCACATATTAATATATTGGGGTTATTTTAATATAAATAATATATACATAAGAAAAAAAAGTAAAAGGTGGGAAATTGAAGATTAGATATTTCAGAGAGTATTTATTTTGTAACAATGATGCTCAATGAATTTTATAAGAATACAGTTACAGGGTGGCTACAGAAATTGAGAAACAAAATTCCCTGAAATTTCCCTGATTTCCAGAAAATTCTCTTAAAAATTCCTTGATGTGCATTTCTGCCGACATTATCGTTAAAAAAAAAAGAATAATAGCAATTTAAAAATATGTAAATTTAATAAGTAAATATAATTCTAAATAGTCAAAGTATAATTGCACTTAATGCACTATTTTATGCTAAAAAGCAAAACAAGCATCTTTAGAGCATAAAAAAGAATAGAAGACATTCCTTAAAAATACAAAATTCCCATTAAACAATTCACAAACTACACTCATACTTGTTAACTTCAAGGAAAAACAAAGCTAGTACAATACTTTTCTTTTTAATTTTAAAAAAGACACAAATAAAACATGTTATTTTCGTTAATATAAGTCAGAGGTTGTATCCTGTTTATAGCATAAATTTAAAACACTGCGTGAAATATTGACTAAATTTGGGCATGCATAAGCATGAAACTTAAATAATCAGCATTTTGCTATTCAGTCACAAATTTCTTTAGGCACAAATCTTACATGAAATATGATGTCTTTTGGATTTAGTTATTGACAAAAGATAAACAACATATATAGTACAAAAGAAAAGGCCTGAAATTAACAGTTTATAATAAAATTAACTGCTCATAGATGCATAGAAATAAAATTTTGTACAATAACAATATTATCTTAAACCACAAAACTACATAATACATGAGGCAAAAAATCGTTTTCATAAAACATGACAAGCAAAAGTTCAATACTTTTTTATCAGAAAAAAAAATGCAAGGACTTTTTTGAAAAAAAATTCTGTAACCCTTTATCTGAATGTATGCAGTAGTGCATTCGTTTTTGTTTTTTTTTTAAGGAGGAGGATGTTTCAATTCTTTATTTGATTTATATTAAAAATATAAATTAAATTCACACATCACTTTCAGTAAATTGTGTGAAATAAAATGTCAAAATGAAAATATAGAAAAAAAACAAGTACAGGATCTAAATTTTCTCACTTATGGATGCATATAGATTTGTTTCACATCTGTAACATAGCACAGTAAAGGGTTAATAAAAACGAAAAAATCTGATGGAATCAATTTTATATATTCAGGAATTTAGGGTTATAATGTATTCTGTTGACAATAAGCACAAGGCAAAAAGGAAAATAATCATGTTCATAAACGATGCAGCCAGATTGAAATTTGAGGATTTTTTTTCCAACAATAACGCGATGGCGCCCGCGATTCTAATTTAGAGGATAACCAAAAATCTAACAGAAATATTACGCAAATAGTTGTTCCAGGCATAACAATGATCCCAGTAAAAAAGACAGTAAAAAATAAAAAATGGAACATCAACAGGCAGGAGGGAAGGGATTGGCCCTTTAGGCTTAGCTTCTGAGAATGAAAAAAGGTCAGAACCAACCAGATATTGAGGGACTTTTACAAAAGTACATGAATTTTTTTTTTTTTTTTTTTTTTTTTTTGTTCAATGGTATCTGCACAGGGAATGCAAAAATGGAAAAAAAATTCAAAATTCCCTGATTAAGGAGTAATTTTACCAAATCCCCTGACATTTCCCTGATTTTTCCAGAAGATTGAAATTCCCTGATTTCCCTGAATTCCAGGTTTTGTAGCCACCCTGAGTTAATTAAAAGTGTCATTTAAGTTATTTTTTGTAGTTGTCTTTTTTGATGCAAATATATTTTAATCTAAGTACCTGAGAACAAATGGCATTTCTATAGACAGTAATTGAAATATTGGAGTTCCATAAAATGAGCTTGTTGACTTTGAAGTTAAAGGAATTGTGTTTGTCAAATAAACCAACACACAATAGAACCATCTTTATCCAAGATGATAAATAAATCTAGGAAATCGGCTGAGTAATGTGAATTTTTGGTTTTTAATAGTTTTAAGTTCATTAGGATAGAGTTCTGGAAATATGTTATTGATGTTATTAAAATTAAAAATAATACAATCATCAATGCACTGAAAAACATTAGGAATTTGGTAAGAGTAGTTTTTCAGCAAGAAGGAACTTCCTTGGGGAATAATTGTGACTTGAAGAAATATGTTTTGCCATTGAAAATATGACTATTAAACAAGCAGCTATTTGATAATGTTTTCTCAGAAAGTGAAATTAAATTCAAAAAGATTCTGGCAGTCATAGAAGTAAGAAAACAAAACATCTCTAGGTTTATCAAGAGAAATACTAGTGAATAGATCTTTAAAATCAAATGATAGAAATTTTATTGTTTTGATAAATTCAGCTATTGGTTTGTTGTTGCAAATGATCCACATAAAGCCTACCTCTTTGATGAAATTGAAGATAGTTTCTAAAAGCTTATGTCACGATGCGAAATCACAAGATTAAAGATATGACTTTTAAAGGTGTGGCAACAAGAAAATTATCGTCAAACTTTTATTCTTTTAAGACAATTTCAGTGTTCCATGAATGCTTTGCTGAATAAAGTTGAGCTGTTAAGTCTACGTTTGAGTTCGCTCTAGTTGAACAGATAAACTAATTTGTGTTAAAATAGATGCTGTGAAGGAAGTTCGTAGTGTTATTTTATAGTAAAGCAATCTTCACACCTGGCGTCCACGACAGGATCGTGTAAAAGATTTAATTTTAAACAGTAATTGCCATACAAAAGATACAGACTTTGTTTCAACCGTATTAGCCACAACTGTTTCTGAAAGGTAGGAAAAAGAGGAAGCTAAAATTACAGAACTCCAAGAAGAGAAAGAAAGAAAACTTGAAGAAGAGAGAAAGCACCAAGACAAAGAGAGAGAACGACAAAGACAGCATGAGATGGAATTGAAAAGATTAAACTCACAAACAGCATCATTCCTCAAGAAGATAACTAATCTCTAGATTCAGGTAGAGTAAAAAAGAAATTTCATTGAAACTATGAAGAATGTCATTCCTAAATGTTCTGATGACAACTTCATTGACTGTGCTATTGTTCAAACAAAGAGAAGGCTAGATCAAACTGTAAAAATTCCCGAAAGGCTGGATCTCTAATATAGTTGTTCAGTTGAGGAACTTCTACTACTCAAGGTGGGAGCATGTCAGGATGCACAATCCATTTCATCATAAGATGAAAGATTGGCTTTTGAAGTGTGGCAACAAGAAAATTATCGTCTGAATTTTATTTTTGTAAGACAATTTCAGTGTTCAGTGAAAGTTTTGTTGAATTAAATTGAGCAGTTAAGTTTAAGCCTGAGTTTGCTCTCTTACTTATATAAATATCTCTTACTTATATAAATATTATACAAGGTGAGATCGAAAAGTAAGGTGACTGATGTCATAATAATCACTGTATTATATATTTGCAGATAAATACATCACTGTCCTTCAAAGTAATTCCCGCCGTCTACAATACACTTCTGACAACGTTCATACAAGTTCTTGAAACTTCTGAAAAGTCCTCCTTTGAGACTGTCTTAAGTTCCTTGGTAACAGCAGCTTGAATGTCTGAGATGATTGAAAATCGGTTTCCCTTCAGTGCCAATTTCAATCGTGGAAAGAGGAAAAAATCTGCTGGAGCTAGAAATACTAGTATTACACCCTCCTTATTCCTCTGATCTCCTCCATCTCTCCTATCTGACTCCAGCAGATTTTTTCCTCTTTCCACGACTGAAATTGGCACTGAGGGGAAACCGATTTTCAAGCATCTCAGACATTCAAGCTGCTGTTACCAAGGAACTCAAGACAGTCTCAAAGGAGGACTTTTTCAGAAGTTTCAAGAACTTGTATGAACGTTGTCAGAAGTGTTTTGTAGATGGCGGGAACTACTTTGAAGGACAGTGATGTATTTATCTGCAAATATATAATGCAGTAATTATTATGACATCAGTCACCTTACTTTTCGGTCGCACCTTGTAGTACTAGGTGAGCCTTGGGCTCTAATTAAAAGATAAACAAATTTGTGTTAAAATAGATGTGTTTCTGCAGTGTAGGAAGTTCGTAGTGTTATTTTATAGTAAAGCAATCTTCACAAATAATACTTCAAGGTTGATTCATATATGAATTTACTCCAAAAGCAATGAATCTTAATTTTTGGGGACTTTTGTGAAATTTAGGATTAATAGTGATTACATATTTCTGCAAGTTACAGGAATCCCACAAGGAAGTTCCTTCTTTAGTCTTCTTGCTAACCTTTGTATCTAATTCTACAAAAAAAAAAAAAAAATACACTTAACAAATTCCTAATGCCTTTCAGTACATTGATAATTTTACTGAAAAAAAGTTTCCTTCAATTCTATATTCTATTTCCAGATTAATTCTATTTCCAGAAATCTATACTAATGAACATCAACTATTAAAAATCAACAATTCACATAACTCAACTGATTTTCTAGAATTTATTTAGCACCCTTAATAAAGATGATTTTACTTTTGATTTATTCAATAAATGCAATCCCTTTAACTTCAAAGTCAACAAGCACATTTCCTGCAACTCCAATATTTTAATTACTATGCATAGAAATGTCAATCGTTCTCAAGTACTTAGATTAAAATACATTTGCAACAAAAAAAAGACAACTACTAAATACAACTTAATTGCCTTACCTTTTTACCCTTTTAGCAAACTGTACTCCTATTAAATTTATTGAGCACCCCCCCCCCCCCCCCGTTACAAAATAAACTCCCACTAAAATACCCAATCTTAGCTGAGCTTTTTACAATACCCTTTGGCTATATTTGACGCCATCTCCAATCCATTATTTCTTCCTACAAACTCTCCGATTTCATTTGACAAGTTTGGCAACACAGGCCTAACAGCTTTTTGTTTTATTGTTAAGAAAAGTGTCATTTTATTCTTTAAGACTTGTCTTGCATTTGTTTTGTAAGTTTTTGCAGTTTTGATTGTTTTATATCTTTGAGTTCATCAATTTTTTTTTCCTCTGAGATTTAAAGGATGAGAAATTTGATTCAGAATTTCAACATAAAAAGTTCTTAAGGGGCTACCAGACAAGGCAAATATCCTTGACTCAATCGAAGACCTGATCCAAGCCATGACTACATCAGCAACTAGGGTTGCTGGAATAAAAAGAGAAGTTTTTACTCATTCTTTTTGCCACAAAACAAGTTTATCGGCATTGGCACTTCTCTGTTATCAGAAAAAATTTCTTCCCTCGCTTTAGAAAAAGAAAATTCGTAAAAGAAAAATCTATTACCTTGACATTAATACGTAAAATATATTATTAAAATACATTGGTTTGTGTCAACCACTGATATAAAAAAATTCTTACTTGATATTTAAAAATGCCTTGTACTGATTTTTTTTTTTTTTTTTTTTTTTTTAATTTTAATATTTACTGCCCAGTAAAAAGCAAAATTATAAAGTGTCTAGTCTTTAAAAATTATGTTAAATCAATAAGTGATAATTTTCATTTTTATAAGATTTGTATTATGACTTTCTTAGCCACATACAAATATGTAATATTTATTTTTGTACTAAAAAGACTGAGCAATTTATATTTAAGCAATATTTTTGTGTAGAAATTGAGTGTTAATAATGCAATTCCTTTTTTTATTGGTTTTTTATTGATATTACTATTTTTGTACTAATAATATTGTTGTACTTCAAATAGACATTTTGGTCATCTACATTAGATAGTTATTTATATGGAAAAAACGAAAATTTTCCATATTTTTTAGAAATATGTTGTGTTTTTTTTTAATACTAATAAAATAACGATAATCAAAAGAAATAATAAATAAATTCCAGTATCCCCAATAAAAAATATTAATAAAATAGAAATAATCAAGTAAAATAATAATTTATAGCACTAGTTTCAAGTTCTTATACCTTGTGGGGAATCAAACACAGGACTCTTGCTTGACAAAAAAGGACCCTAACTACTATACAGCCTTATCTTGCCCCAATTGCAGAAAATAAGTTTCTTAAACAATTTTACATATAACTTTTTCGTAATATTCCTTGGTAACTTCTTTCTTTTAAATTTTGATAGCACCTAAACAAATATTTCTATTCGTTTCATAAGGTGAAATCTTTAAATATTTTTGCAATGGTACTGAATACGATATATATAGTTTTTGTATGATACATTGTAACTAAATGACATTTTGCCGGTTGGATTTCAAATGTTATATCCAAAAAAATACTAAGGGAAATCTTGTAATAATAGTTTCACATTATTGAGTATGAAATAATTTTGATGAATCATAGACTAAGATAATTTTAAACAAATGCAGCAGTGATTCTATGTAGTCTAGTCATAATTGTTCATCAGACACTGTGATGCCTTCTCCACACAAATATTACTTTTATCTTATTGCTTAGGTATTTCACTAACCACATGCCAACTTTCCCTGAAGCTTTTTTAACTTTTAATTTTTCTATCTATTTTTCGCTAAAATTTCCATTAACTTGCTTAGTGTGGTGAGCGAAATTCATGCCAATGTTTGGCGAAAACGGAAGGCATATGATTGGTTCTTAACTGCATTGGCTGAAATTATCCTTGCCCTGGAAATGGGCTTTTTGAGTTAAGGATAGAGCTGAGTCTGCGGTCAAGTCAACGATATTCCCCTCGTCTGATTGCCCCTTTAGTTTTGAAATGGATGGAATATTGGACCATCTCCCAGATGAATTCCAATTTGCCACCATTTTATTTATTATTATTTGCACCTTTTTAACCTAGCAGCATTTGTGCAGGTAATCTGTTGTATTTCTTTTGCTTTTGTTAAAGTTTGAGTTTACTTTAAGTAACTTCATTTTTCTTCTTTCTTTTGTGTTCTATATATATTTGAGTTACCCAAAGGAAAAGTGGACATGTGCCATAGTGTCAGAATGATTGCAGCTATAGTAGCGCCATCGAACAAGGATATAAAGGGCGGTAGGAGGTATGCACTGCATACAGCATTCAACAGTGAAAGCTATTCGTGGTAGAGGAAATTGATCGAAAGTAAAGTCGTGCTATACATGGATGCGTCCAGATTGGAACAATACAAGGTAGTACGGTTTCTGATTGCAGAAGGTGAGCATAATGCAAACATCTATCAGCGAATGGTGGCAGTCTATGGCGAGCACTGTTTAGGTTGAACGGCTGTAAACAAGTGGTGTTGGCCTGGCCATCGCAGATCCGATATCGTTTACTGCCCTTCACAAAAACTTTTACTCCACTTACTTGTTTACAGCCATCAATGTCTAGGTGGGACCTAAACAGTGTTTGCCATAGACGGCCGTCATTCGCCAATAGATGTTCACATTAAATAAACCTTTTACAATCAGAAACCATACTAACGCTTGTTGTTCCAATCTAGGCATATCCATGTATAACACGACTTTCCTTACGATCAATTTCCTCTACCACGAACAGCTTTCACTGTTTAACGCCGCATGCAGTGCACTCCTCCTACCGACCTTTATATTCCTCTTCAGTGACGCTGCTATAGCTGCAGTCATTCTGATGCAATTGCACATGTCCACTTTCATTTGGGCAACACTAGTATATTACAGTGGTTAGTTAAAAAAAAAAAATTGCGAAAATACAAGAAACCCTTTAATTTTTTTTACATTTATCAACAGCATTACTCTCTTAAAATTTCAGCTTCCTACTCCTACAAGAAGATGGACCGCAATGCCCTGTAATTTTTACACTTTTTTGTAATTTCTTATAAGTTTATAGTTTTATGCTTCATTTTCTACATCTTTCAATAAAAATTATGTTTTTTTAATACACACAATTTAGCTTGACAGCAATTCTTTCATCTACTGTATCTGGCAACATCAACATTATAAAAAGTATCCATTCTATAACCAGCAGACATTGCAGTTGTGTAACCACAAGCTACATTGCAAGCATCATGGAACACTACAAGTTGAGAGTTAAACTTTGTCAAAATACTTCTTGGTATCCCTAAGTTGAGTGGTGGAAAGAGAGTGAAAAATATTGCAAAAACTGATTTTATGTTAGTAAAGCAATGGCTGCATGTATCCAGGTATGCAGAGAACTCCAATACCATTAACTAGGACATCACAGGAAACTCAATAATTCTAAAATATAATACTATCTAAAGTTTGTAAAAAAAATTCACGATAACTACAAAAATCTAACTTTTGAGTCTTGAAGAGGCAAAAACACAGATCCTGTTCCTTGTGCATATCGATGATACCTGTAATGAAAAAAAAATTCTTAAAAAAAGTGGAACCTAAGTAATAATGTCTAGACAGATTTTGGTACAGTGGCTTTAAAACTGAACAGCTATATAAAATAAATAATAAAAATATTATTGACATCAAAAGAAATATAAAACCAATACAGATGTGATTGGTAAAGAAAATCATTAGGTTAGGGTAGCAGGGACGGCACAGCTTCATGTGCCACTGATATCAGTTTGTATCAATTGAAATCAGCTTTATATCAACTTCATGATCGGAAGGGTCACATTTTGTCTCTGCCTTGTATATTTTAAATCAATATTTGAATCGATTGAAATAGATTTTTATAAGTATAAATCAATATTTATATTATATTTATATAATTTCTTTGTTTTGTTTAGAAGAATATTACATTTATTGCAATTATTTACCACTGTACAATTAATATATGGATCTTCTTTATACGAACATTAAATTCCTTAAGTTATGTCCCAATAATGTCCATGTCCTTTACTACTACTCAAACAGTAAATAAATAAAAAGATAATATAGGTATAAAAAAAAATTAAGAAATATTTGAATAAAATAAAAATTTAATATTGCACATTTGTAAATATAAATAGTTAATGCTCAATTCTCTGGTGCACAAGTTAAACAATTATATACAATAAAGTCGCATCAACATTTACACTATTATAGTTACAGCTAACATTTAAAACTGCTTGTCAGCTGAAATAGACAAATAATTTTACATACAATTGTAGTAAAAATAATAATTTTAAACATGGACTATACATACAAATTTTACAATTGGTACGAATTTTCTTACACAATATCATATTATAATTTTAGCAATTCTGAATCGATATAAACTAAATAAAGGCCTCATAATCATGGACATAGCTGCTATCTCATCAGCGAAAGCCTAGGCGAATGCCACCAAAACACCATCACACATCTCAGCAATAACCGATATTACTTCAGCATAAATCTTGGTGAAAGTGACAATCACAGTAATGTAAATACCGGTGACAATGCTCACCATACCGGCGTAAATCTTGGTAATATCATTGGATAATATCAGCGCAAATCAAAGTAATACCGGATATTACAACAGCGTTCAACAAAAATGTTTTCACACCATTGCAAAAATCAATGTATATGCCCAATATATAGGAGCAAATTTCTGCAATAGCTGCTATTACATCAGCATAACAACTAAAAAAATGACCATCACACTGAATGTAAATCTTGGAATTAGCGCTCGTCATATCGGTACAAATCTCGGAAATAACTGCCATACATTCAACTGAATGGCCATCACATGCTAATAAAGGCTATAGAGGCGTTAACTTTAGAGGAAGCAAAAAAAGTAGCCATTGGATCGGATGTTTGGGGAAATCTAAACATATGCAAGTTCCATGGTTAGACTAGTAAACAAGGTAAAATCGGATAGTAACAACAGAGTAACATCTACCGAAAATGATCATCACATCAAAGTAAATGGCGCTGCATGAAAACTCTACGAAATCAAATCTCCTATCATATTGATGCCACACTCAACAAAACTGATTATCACTCAACAATGTAAATCTTGGCAATAGTGATTGCCATAGACGCAAATCTTGCCAATAGTGGCAATTGCATAAGCATAGGTCTCAGTACAATGTCCATCATACCAACGTAAATATTGAAGATAAAACATTAGAAGAAGCATGAATCAGTGTGATCAGCTCATTCATATCGAAATTTTGGTCAAAAAGCCCGAAATTTGAGAAATTGTAACATTCTTGAAATAAGAAGAAAAAAAATTATCTTATTCAAGAAAAAAATTGCAGAAAAACAGTGATTTTCTTTGAATTTTGTGAGGAAAAAAAGCAGAAAACAAACAGCGATCAGCAAAAGAATCACATCCCTGGATGAATCATCACAGAAACGTTGGAGGTTTTCAAATTTTAGAGAATCAAATTTTTTTTTTTTAAAAATTGACGCAAAAATCGTAAAAAAGGCAGCTTTGTATCAGAATTTTGAATTGGCGCAAGTTGGAGAGATTGGCGCAGGTGCGCCATCCCTTGGGTATTGTTTGGGTAGTAGAGCATCAAAACTCACATGTTAGATCTATGAGCTATTCATTATAGATGAATTTACATGTGCATCTAAAAGAATTAAATTTTTATTTTGCTAAATTTGCTTTCATATCAATAAATCTTTCCTGGTTTAAATATAATTGTAAAAAGACTTCCCACTTGTAAAGCAAAGTGGCTGAAATTAAAAATGCCCATGATGCTATAAATTATAATTTTCTCTAGCTGAAGTATTTAGTGAAAATACTAATTAAATATTTAAAATGTTACCATTTTTAATATAAAAAAACATGTTGGTGAATGAAATCATTACATGAAGATTAATAATAATAAAGCTGCTCTTGCCAGCGTATATATACATTTCAATAAAGATTCAAGGCATGATATGAAACACATAGAAAAACTGGATGCTTACGCTTGAGTAAAACAGCAACTCTTGTAGCTATTTTCATTGACAATGTCAAGCACAGACCAATACTTTGAAAGTATATCATCAGGTACAAGGTATGATTCAAAATAATCATTTGTATTCGATTCCAACAAATGCTTTAATGGACAGGCATCAACATTTCTTGTTTTAGAATGTTGAAGGCAATTGGAGCAAAAATATTTCACGTAATCCATTGTGTGCGGCATTTCATAGAAAATCTTAAATTACAATAAAAAAACATTCATTAATAAATTTCATAAAGAGGACAACGAAATTACAGAATTATAATAATTACACAATAAAGTACTACTTAGAAATAACTTAATAATAGCCTTTATTTATACAGTCAAGATATTTATTTTTTCACACAATGTTTCAAGAATAAAAAAAAAATTGCTAATTTAGCTTTAAACTAACATGGCATTCCTCAAAAGGCTGCAAAGATATGTGCTTTACAATTCTAACAAAAACCAAATATTTAAAGTGTTATTCATACAGTATACTACTAAACTGAAATATAACTTAATCTAATATTAGTAATATAGTTAGTGTATTTTACAGTTGAGATTTGGAGACAGCTGTCTTGTTAAAAGCAACTAAAAACACATTAACTATAATGGTAAATTATAAAAAATGAAGAAACCTTATGAAATCTTAAATGCTGTTTGTGAAGCAACTGTGTTTCATTTCTTTGTGCTTGTTTAGCTCCATATAAATAGACCAGAGGTTATTGCAACTATTTAATCGGCTACTGGGTTTATGCAATAATTCTTACTAAGTTTCTTGGAAACAAACTAGTAAAAAAAATTAATTTGGCAGCTAACATTTAAGATGTCATAAATTATTTTGGACGAACATTCTATTTGTTAAAATTTGTAACAGTTCCTATTGTATATACTTAACTTGTGTATGAATAAAGAAATATAAATAAATTATTTCCCGAAAAGGTGTGCAGGAGGGTCACAATCAGTAGAAAAATCCAAATAAAAGAAGTGTGCAAGAATGAATTCTTTAGGATGATAGCCAGAACATCTCTCCCAATCACGCCATGCTACTATGATCATTGCATTGTAGCCTGTTTTTGATTGCAATATAATCAAAATAACTGCTGAAAATTTATAAGCAGTGCAACTAAGAATTTTGATAGGAAGAAATTAACAGAAACACAATCAGTAGCAAAAGTCAACAAAATTCTTTCTGCAATGAAATAACCAAATATATTTAAGCATTTAAAGAAAGAATTCACTGATCAATACAAAAAATCTAAATGTACTACTGGTGATCTTCTTAGAATTTCTGATAGAATGGCAAGAATTAACAAGAATATACTCTTCAGCAAACATTTAAACAGATGTTACTTAGAAATTGAAAGTAACTATGAACTTAAATTAAATCTAGGTGCACGGCAGTGCACCCGCCAAGTTCACTGCCGGACATCTTTTACTGGAAACCACTCAGCAGTATTTTGACCTTTCATATCTGCATATTACAGTATGCCTGAGAGTTGAAATTTTTTTTTACGGGTAGCTGTTAGCCACTTTTGCAAGACCCCCAAGTTTGAAGTCTCCGATTATATTGGTTGTTAAGATAATCAAATCCAAAAACGGCACAAAACGAAATATTTTGAAATCTACCCAAAACTCCATCACTGATTATCAAATTACTAAGGTACTTCTAATAGAACTAGAACTATGAAATTTAGTACGCTTCTTAGGTTTAACATGTATACAAATTAAAAATCTAAAAATCGAATTTTTCTCTTCCGAATCTCCTAAAGGGAGCAATGTTTGAAAAATTTGAATCTCAATTCTAATACAATTCTATTGGGGCTAGAAATATAACCCACAGAATACAAGTAGCTCTTAGCACATATAAATAGAGGAGAAACTCACCACATGCCTCAAACTGTTGCCACATGCTGTTAAGAAATAATAAAAAAAAGTGTACTTGGCTTTATAAAATTGACCATTGGCGATATTTTATCGCATAAAAAACGATCGCAAATTGTTAATTTTTTTTCCCTTTGCCAACTTCTTTTGCATATCTGAATAAACTATTTATTTAAAATAATTTTATGATATTATCATTCATATTGAATGCATAAGTATGTCATGGACTGCGGTCCGGTAAATTTAACTTTCTTAGACAAATCTTGGGTAATTCTCGGCTAATTGGATGTTATTGAGAACATTTTTTAAAACTCTCTTAAAGCCAAATAATAATTAAAAGAATAAAGGAGTCAGCTAATTATGTAGTTCTCATAATTGGCCGCCAACCAAAAGTTTGTCAGCAGTTGATTGTATAATAATTATGAACCAAAAAATACATGTTTGCTTAACCCTTTCAACCCCAGGAAGTTTTCTTGCAAGTTTAAGAATTATGAACACTAAACATTTTTAAACTAGTTATTGTTGTGCAAATAGTAATAAATTTTAAATTAGTTCCTTAAAAAAAGAAGTGAAATCCCAACAAAAACATCCATGTAAAAAAGTGCCAATTTCTTCAAGCAATGATTATAGCCGTGAAAAGTATTGAGATCTAAAGTAGAGCTAAGTTTAAAGTTGTTGTAAATTACGAGCAATAAAAATTAGTAAAATTTTCTTCTCAAAGTCAAAATTTCCCTGCATAGGCCTAAATATCTAGCAACAAAAATGCTTGAGTGACTTGGCCATTACGTGTCAGTGGATACATAATAATGGAATACATAATGGCCAAGTGTCACAAATATTTTTGTAGCTAGATATTTAGGCCTATGCAGGAGAATTTTGACTTTGAGAAAAAAAATTTACCAATTTTCATTGCCCGTACTTTACAAAAACTTTAAACTTAATACTTTTCACGGCCATAATCATTGCTTGAAGAACTTGGTGCCTTTTTACAGAGATGTTTTGTTGGTTAATATTTCAAGAAAGATTTATTTCAATTTAACAATTCTAATGAAGAATAAAATGGATTCAATTATTTTGGATGAGTGAAAGACTTTATTTCTAAGAATCTGTTTATAGCCCAGATAATGAAGGTCAAAAATGGGCATATGTAGGAAGAAATTAGAAACAAGCTGAATTTTTGTCCGTTGTTAGAACTTAGAGGAACATTTTCCCAAAATCCTACTCCGCCCCTCCCCCCCCAAAAAAAACATCTTTTTTAAAACTTTTCATTTATAGTTCATACCTCCACTATTATTCATTCTAAATTCATAATTTTGTTACCATCTTATTCCTTATTATCTATTCTTTAAAAAAGCTATAAAGATTTTTCTGTAACCATCACACTTTCATGAGAATTTACTGAAAGAGGCAAAATTTTCATTTTGTACTGGATTTTGTATTTTTTGGTATTTAGGGGACAACACTTTGATTTGTAATAATAACTAAACACCATTTAACCCCTTGGGTACATTTGACGAGTGAGACTCGTCATCTGCTTACTTGGGCGAAGTTACGGTGGACGAGTCTGACTCGTCGACAGTCCATCCAAATCCGTTCCATGGGCATAAAAATCTTCAAATAATTCAGCACTCAAAGGGTTAATTAAAAATTTTAACGCATATTTCAACTTTTCAAACATTTAATATTGGGGTGTTGGGAACACGTACAGACTGATTGAGGTTAGTGCATGTCCATCATGTTTATAGCCCGTAATGTGCTCACTCTTTCTTGCTGGAAAATACAAATACGAAGCAACAAAAGATTTTTTGTTCGTTTTCATTCCTTGAAGGTGGAGTGTTTGAATTTGGATTCATATTTAATTTTTTTTTAGTTTACAAAACAGAAGAGCCTCCTGTTGTTTATTTGATGCTATGTAATCAGCATTTAAAAGTTTTTTTTTGCATGTTGTTTATGCAGTTTAGTACTGTACAGTTCCAACTTAGGCACACACTTTGTAAAATAGCTCCGAGCTAAAAAAAACTCACAAACCTGCTTAAAGTAATGAAGTGAATGGTCAAAGTCAACCAAAGACGAGGCATGCGCATTTTTGGTAACTTAACTAATTAGTAAACCAAAAAAATAAAAAGCAGACCTATAATTTCGAAACATTTTAAAACATATGAAAACTGTTACCTATTATTTATTACATTGTTTCTTTATTTTGTACATGAATAGTCGGAGAGAAAACTTTGAAATGATTAAAGCAAAAACAGTTTACTTTTAAATTGCAGTGGCAAACATTTGAAAAAACTAGTGGACCTATCATTTCATTATGCACTGTATTATGCTGATGATCTTATCCTGAAACAGGGTGTTCACAGAAAAGTTATTTTAAAATTCCCTGATATTTCCCTGAGTATTCCCTGTAACACCTAATTTTTTCCCTGATTATAAGTTATTGACAAAATATATATAAATAATAAACTTTCAAGTAAAAGAATACTCAAATTCACCATCATAAAGAAAATTATGATGCATGTACTGTTTATCTTTACACATTCAGGATACAAATACCAAATTGCTTCATTTAGTGTAATGTATGTATAGTGTACCTGTACTGTGCATGTGCAATTATACTTCAAAATCACACTTTTTTTTCATTACAATCTTATCTCAAGAAAAGAGGACTCTAGTATTACATTTCAGTTTTAATAAGCTGTTTTCCTAAGTAAATTTTTAAAAATAACGACAAATGATAAATCATGTCAAAATGGATCAAACACCCACACGCACACATTTAACAAATACTCTATATATTATATTAACTATTTTTGTTTTCTGAATACTTGAAATTCTAATCAAATTTTAAAAATCAATAATTACTTTAAAATATTTTCGTAATGTAAAATTTTTATGTTTTATGAATTATACATCAATTTGTGTATATATATATAAAAAAAAAAAAAAATGTCTTCAAATGTAGTTGGATCGGGGGAGTGACAACATTTTCATTGTCTTTTTAGTTTGCATTATTTCGTTGTCCAAATTGTTCAATTTCATTATTTACATTATTTGAAATTTTCTTTTTTGTTTAAGATCAGCTGTAGCCACTCTTTAGGTACAATACCCAAGCAAAATTTTTACAAAATAAACACATTTTCCCCAGACAATTAATTTTAAATAATTATACATAAAAAAATTGCTTTAACTTTAAACTATTACTTACATCCATAGTTAAAATGTCAAATTATTTTTCAAGTTAAAATAAACAATTTTACATTCAATAGCAGTTAAAATGACAATTTTAAATAAGGAAACATAATAAAAACTGGGACGATTTGGATTAATTTCTTGTGCAAAATTAAATTAAAATTTTAATCATTCATCATTAATTCAAACCAAACGGTGAAAACGATCCTCACATACACACTAATCACATGCATAATGGCTTTCACATCATAGCTAGGCGAATGATACCAAAACGACGTCACGAATCTCGCCAGCAGCTTCAGTTAAAACGGCTAAAATCTAAGTGAAAATTACAGCTACTTCAACGTAAATATTGGTGATAGCGGCCGCCGTACCGGCGCAAGTCTCGGCAATTATATTAAACCAACAATCGGCAAAAATGCCCGTACAGGAGCAGGCAAAATGCTCGGTAAGAAGATTCCGTGATTGTCAGACTTGCAAGCCAAACAAAATTGTAATGCAGATTTTTATAGATCTCAGGAATGATCGAAATTTCAATTAAAAGAAAAAGTCGAAATTCGTGTTTTAGCTGAACTAAACTATGTACGACAGATGCAAATCTCTGTAATAACGTCAGTAACTATTATTTCGGAGTAAGACTCGACGAAAATGAGCATCACACAGCAACGTAATAACGGCGATAACGCTCGCCATAATCACAGGAATAACTGCCATTTCATCAGCGTAACGTTCTGCAAAATGGCTATAACATACCAATGTAAATAATTCCGATAGAGTCTAACATTACAGAAAAATAAGGAAGGAGGGAGGTAATAATTCCATCTGTGGTTTCGGAAAGTCTCAATGCATCCAGGTTCCATGATTGCCAGGAAATTTTAATCTTCGCGAGATCTAAGAGAAAATTGTAAGAAAACTTTGATAGGTGGAAAAATAAGAAAAATTCACAGAAGCGGAAAGTCGAGAAATTTTTTTAAAAAAAGTTTCTTTGATTCTTTCCGACGATCGGCGAAAGCAATCACATCCCTGCATTGAGGCAACAATCGGCAAAAATGACCATCACACCAATGTAAATATCAACGTTAGCATCTAATATATCGATGGAAATCGCTGAAATAGAGGCGATTCTACCGACGTCACAATCTACGAAATTGACAATCACAAGCGTAAATCTCGGCGATAAAGACAACTATTGAAGCGCAAACCTTGGAAGAGTGATTAATATGGACTGAAATGAACATCACAAGAGTATAAATCTCGGTGATAGCTCCCGTCTTAGCAGCGCAAATCTCGGCAATATCAGGCTTAACATAAGCGTAACGTTCGGTGAAACTAACCACTACACACCAGCATAAACAACAGTGATAGATGCTGGCAATCAGCAAGAAAAGTGTTCATTACATCAGAAGTTTGGGGAAGTCTGAACATATGTAGGTTCCTTGGTTGTCAGACAAGCAAGTAAACCCAATAAAATTGTAATGCAGTTTTGTATCCGTCTCAGGAATGATGGAAATTTCAACAACAAAAAGTGCTGAAATCCGTGGTTCAGCAGAACTGTACCATGGCTGACAGGTGCAATCTTTGAAATAGCGTCAGTGACACATCACGAAAATGAGCAGCACGCAAGAAAGTGTTTCTTGTCTATAATCACGAAAATATCGGCCATTTTACCACCGTTACGTTCAGAAAAATGACCATCACATACCAACGTAAATAATGCCGATAGACTACTATAATATAAGAGAAAAATGAGGAAGAAATGTAGTCATTCCATCGGCGATTGGAGGCAAATCTAAACGCAGCAGGTTCAGTGATTGTCAGGAAATTTTAATACGAAAAGTTACGTGGTCGGTCTTGCGGTACAAATTTTTGACTTTTTCTTTTTTTAAACTTTTTCTAAATTTTTTTCAAATTGATTTTGGTATTTTTGGTAGCAGTGTATATTTAATTGCCAAAATTAAAAGTTTCATTTTAATTTGGCAAAATTCCTTTAAACTTTTTTTACAAAATCCCTGATAATTCCCTGATTTTTCCCGAAATGCCGAATTCCCTGACTTTTCCCGGTTTTCCCGATCTGTGGACACCCTGTGAAATGATGCACTTCAAAGACCCTTTGGATCATATTATGCTGTATAGAAATCTGAAAATCATATATTAAGGCACATTAGTTTCCCTTTTCCAACCTGCATCTAAACAACAAATAGACTTCCAGTTATAGATTGTGGCAAATTAGGTTGTTGTTTGAACATCACATTTATCAAAAGCAAGGCCTCCAAATACTCCAAAATACATTTACGCTAAAAATCAAAACATGCATCTTTAGAGCATAAAAAACATTAATTAAAAATTCACACATATCACTTTCTTCAGTTAATTGTGTTCAATAAAATGTCAAAATTAAAGTACAAAAAAATTAAGTACAGGATCTAAGCCATTTCGTTTATGAATGCTTTTAGGATTGTTGCAAAACAGTAACACAGCGCTATAAAGGGTTAATAAAAACGAAAAAATCCGATGGTATCAATTTGAAATATTAAAGAATTTAGGGCTGGCTCTAGTATATTCTGTTGACAAAAAAATGCAAATCAAGAAGAGAAATAATCATATCTGTAAAGGATGTAGTTAGATTAAAATTAGAAGATTTCTTAACAAAAAAGCTACCGGCGACCGCGCTTCTAAGTTATAAGATAACTAAAAATTTAACATAAATAATACGTAAATAATTTGAGTTCTAATATATTCCGTTGACAAAAAACGCGAGGCCAGAAAAAAATAATCATGTCTTATTTTTCAGAATGCAGTCAGATTGAAGTTTGAGGATTTTTTTTCTAAAAATAAAGCGCTGACTTCACGGCATCCACTTCACGTGACGCAACCCGAGATACATGTCCGCACCCGCTCGGGGAATGCGATAAGAGAAACTCAAATATTTTAAAATTTCCCGATTAAAGAGAAATTTTACGAAATTCCCCGACCTGTCCAGAAGAGTAAAATTCCCTGACATTTCCCTGAATTACGGTCACCCTGATTTATATAAAAATAGCAATTTATAACTGTAAAATTTAGCTAAGAATAAAGTATTTACAACCAACTCCAATGCAAAATTTTCGAAAATTTGATCAACCCCAACAGTTTAACTTTACTTTTTAGGCTTAGCCATTTTGTTAGACAGGAGATAGCATTTCACCAAATTTAGACGTACTTTTTGCTGGCTATTAAAAGTATACTCGATTCATGATATCACAAAAAGAATATTCTGATTAAAGAACTTGGACTATGTCTTAACCCTTTGCACTCGTAATTATGCTTTAGAAAGTTAGCAAATAACTCGGAATTTTTTTTCATGATCAATCAAGATGAATTTTTTTATGGAAATGTGTTCCAATTTAACTAGAAGGTTTACCATCCTTAAATCAAAAATTTAAAAATATAGCCCCTGAATACACCCCTTGACCTAGGATAGGAAGGTGGCCACATAATATTTTATTTTTTAACATGTCAAAATAATTTATTGAAACTACTAAGAATACTTAAGTATATTACACTACAGCGCACTGAACCTTTGCATTTCGCTGTCCCCTCTCAGGGGAAATCGTAATCTAGCATATCACTCGGATGTGCCCTCTCAGGGAACATTCAAGTTTGTTAGTGATTACGGAGAATTAACTTTTTCCAGTACAACTTTTTGAGAAATACGTGTTTCCCTTGAAGTTTTCTCTTGAAATGGCACAAGAAATCAAATCAAAATATGGTAAAATTACCAAGATATATATATAAGAAAGAAAAAAAATTTCAGCTGGGTTTTGTGTCAAAAGAGAACGTGAGAAGTGTTTTTTCTCACGACGGTCCGAACAATTTTCTGCGCCACTTGAAAGGAGCGATAAGGAGAGTTTGTCGATGGTTGGGTTTGTTGAAATTTACTTGCGCAAGGGCTGAGCTGCTGGTAGCCGTCCAGAATGGTTCGGAGTGCAAAAGGTTAAAAATCTAAGAAATATAATATGAACAAACTATACAAACAATATTTAGGGGCGGAACGTAATGCCGGCACCTCCACCAAAGCAAATCAACTTAGAAATACTTCGAACAGAAATGTTTTGGTTAAGTTATCACAGTTTGCCTAATACAGATGTGATGTCCCCCGTACGGGGACATACGAGCACGATGGTAAAACGAGTGATGTCCCCCATACGGGGACATACGAGTGCAAAGAGTCAAAATATGTGAATTTTTATTTCCAAAATCAGATCAAATTCTGCATAAAACTGCAATTTTTTGTCGTACATGCAGCTACTATAGGCTTTAAAAGATGTATGTATATATATATATATATATATATATATATATATATATATATATATATATATATATATATATTTTAAATCGGAAATAATACGGAATTTTGATTGCATTCCTGTGATAGTTAATTTCAAATATAAAACGGATGTTCAGAAATTAATTAGCAACAGCTAATATTACACAAAACGTTCCCCTAAATTTAGTGAGAGAGCATCGCGATTGCGCGTATCGGTGCAGAAATATATTATTTTTAAATGCTTAGTAAAAAACACTTTATGGTTTATACAACTAAAATAACTTTTAAGCTACCGTTTCCAATAACCTCTTCTCTATTTTGAGTAAGAAGGCATAGTAAAAAAAATCCAGAGAAATACATTCAATCAAGGTGCAACGGGCATAAGTGCTAACTAGGTAATTTTTGGGACGGCCCCCAGCAATCCACCTGCACCTGGTATCAAAAGCCATTCAATGACTTCAGCGAGTCACTGGTCTGTGCGTGGCACATTTGAACATGAATGCGCATGCGCAACAGTCGATTTCGGTAGGGGTGATTCGCATATTACATTCCATTTGAAAATTTTGCATTTTTTCAGAAAATAACAGAAAAGATCCTATTTTCAGAGAAAAACTGCTTTTTTTTTAAATAAAAAAGGCAGGAAGGACGAAAACACTTAGGATGATCTCTGAATTTCGCTAATATAGATTTTTAACTTGGAAAAAAATAAGGACTTTTAGGAATTTTTTTTAAAAATAAGAACTTTTAAGGGTCTTAGAAATTTTTTTGAGTTTTTAAGGACTTCTAAGGACCGTACGAACCTTAATCAAACACTGATGTACTTCCACACGAAAACCAATTGATTAGATGGTAGAAGTAGCAAACTATGCATCTTCTTTTATATTTCCCAGTGGTGAAAACAGTCAAAATATAAAAAAAGAGGAAAATATATATGCAGCGTTATTTTAAACTACAAAAATAGCTGAATCAGAATATATTTGTGTATTAATATGCGTGTACAGAATAATGGCACAGCTACACATTTTTTCTGAGGGGTGTTTTAGGCAAGTTTAATCTGAAAATGCCCTACAAAGTTCATTAAAACTAATAAAATTATAGAAAATGTGAAAATTCTCAGAAAAAAAAAAGCAGAAATCGGCGTAAAAGTGAAAGATTTTCACCCGTTTTTCAGTCAATTTGCTTTCAGTGGGTGCTTTTTACACGCTGTTACAAGAAAATATCAAATGAAGCATCAAATTTTCAGAAAGTGGAAATGTGTTCTGAAAAAAAATTACTTAACTTCTTGGAAGAAAACTTGAATCTAAAAGAAATTTCCTGACTTTTCCAGAAAATATCATTTTGCTTAGTTTTCCCTGACCTTTTTTAGACATTTTCATTTTCCCTGACAATTCAGGTTTTCCAGGTGCGTGCCAACCCTGAACAGCCTATGATAGTGATTAGCAAACTCATTGGTCAAAAGAGCCAAACATAAACAGTATAACGATTAAGAATTCTTCTGAGAGCCATATTTTCCCCTAAAATATTTTTAGAAGTCGGTGCTATCAACATAATCGACATACCGAAATCTATTTGAGGCAGAGCCCCATAAAAGTGGCTAAAGTGTCATGGTTTGCTGACCTGTGTGTCAAAAACAATACTTTCTCTGGCTTTTTTAAGCAGTGTAATGCAATAATATGGCGGCTGTAGAAGCTATTACTTTTTAAATTCTAAGTTTACAGTAAATTTCAAAACACTACAAGACTACTCAAACATTTTAAGTGTTATGTAGCACTTTAAATCCCAATTATGCAACATTCACTGATTTATAAGGTGTCTCATAACAACACTAATTTAACCGATTAATATTACCCAAAACTAAACCTTCCTATTTTATTTTTCTATTGGCATTGCAGTTTTGGTTAGTCTCTCTATTAGCATCTGCAGATTATTACAATAAACCTTTTAAAATCTTGTAGAAATATTAATTTTCTCATATTATATCAATGCCTGATATCAAACTAAATGCGATGTGGTAAACTGAAAATAGAAGTTGTTAGATGTTACTAAAATTAATATTTAAATGATGAAATATGTTTCAGCTTTATGTTTTGAAACATTTCATTAGACACTAAATATATATATATATATATACAGGGTGGTTATAATTAAAGTTACCCTGTTTAGAGCCACGTAGAGTCCATTCTAATGAGCATATTTTGATGAAACTTGGTATATACACTATATGGACCATGGGGAAAAGAAATTTGCAATAAAAAATTATAGTTCAAATTTCGACTACCAGGTGAAAAAGTGGCGCATAAAGAACAAAAACCACAGATTGAAAACACAAATTTTTATTTAATTACAGCATATGTTCGATGTGCATTCCATTTACGTCAACTACATGCTCGAAGCATGTTATAGCGTATTCAACAGTAGCGCGAAGGGTTTCTCGATCAATTGCAGCAACATGGCGTGTTATGCTTGCTTTCGATTCAGGCAGAGTCCGTTTGCTCCCTCCATACACACGATCCTTCAGAACACACAATATGGATTTGCACAACATGGAGCTTATATGGATACCATTTTACAATGGATCGAAGAATCTTTCTAACTGTTGACCAAGGGATAGTCAAATCACGTGACACTGCTGGAGCACTTGTAGAAGAACATTGGCTACAGGAGGCTTTTTCGACCACGGCAAGAGGGACTTCTTTCACAGTTTCATTTGAAACCCTTTGCCGTCCTCTTCCTTTCAGCACACCCAACTCTCCAGTCTCTTCAAATTTATTAATTATTTTCTTCAAAGCTTGCCGCGACATAGGCCCTTTTCGTAGTCCCTTTAAACATCGATAGTCTTGCAGCGCAGTTGACAAATTACCGCTATTCTGATAAAATAACTTCACCAGTAACACTCGTTCTTTCTTTTCTAACGGCATGATGCAGACTGATTTTATTGCAGTAACTAGTAATTTTCTAAACCACTCCAAATTTACATACCGTCCCTTTTCAAAATTAGTCCAAATTTCAACCGATAGATGGCAATTTTCATGTACGAGAAAGAACGGTATGCAAATTTAGAGGGGTATAAAAACCGACCTGTGACGGCGTTACACAAAGCCCTCTTTGGTTGCTTGTTTTCAGATTATCTGGCGCCGTCAGCAACACGAGGGCTATAATGCGCCGAAACATTCGTCATTAGACAAACCAACATACATTTACAAACACCCATGCCTAACACGGTACTCGAACCCGCAACCTCAAGTCCTCTTTGGAGATGATCGGGTAATTTCGAGAAGATTTTCGACTGCCTGGCCTCCTCGTCCTCCGGACTTAAATCCCTGTGATTTCTCGTTGTGGGAATTTCTGAAGATCGTGTGCATGGAGGGAGCATACGGACTTTGCCTGAATTGAAAGCAAGCATAACACGGCTGTAATTAAATAAAAATTTGTATTTTCAATTTGTGGTTTTTGTTCTTTATGCGCCACTTTTTCACCTGGTGGTCAAAATTTGAACTACAATTTTTTATTGCAGATTTCTTTTCCCCATGGTCTATATAGCGTAAATACCAAGTTTCATTAAAATCTGCTCATTAAAACGGACTCTGCGTGGCTCTAAACAGGGTAACTTTAATTATAACCACCCTGTATATATATATATATATATATATATATATATATATATATATATATATATATATATATATATATATATATATATATATATATTTTTTTTTTTTAATTCTATTTAATTTTTTAATGGCACAGAAAAAAAGTTTGAAAGAAGTAGACTTTAAAATATAAAATGACAACTGTTTTTATCTATGTTAAAATAAAATGCTTGGCTCTCTACTTTATGTTCACTACTATGTAAAAAAAAATATTCTACTAACATCTGAAAATATGCTGTTAAACAATACATTTTGAAGTGAAGAAGCATTACAAATATTTTATTGAACCACATCAAACTCAGTTTTATGGGTAATATTCTGTATTCATACCTGTTTAGATTCTTCAAATGGGAATCTATTTTCTTTCAATTTTGCAATCATGTAATAGCGGAGGCGTGAATTAGGGATTCCAAAATCTTGTGGAGAAAGTAAAAATTCTTGATATCTGTAGCCACATTTTTCTAAAGTGTCTATTAAGACACATTTTGCTTGAGAATGTTCAAACCCTTGAACATTTTCGAGAAATAGATACTTAGGTTTCGTTTGCAAGCTTAAAAAGTAAAAATAAATTATAAATGCCATTTCAAAACTCATACAAATATGTTTCTCTTATGATTATAAGTTAGAAAAAAATTAAAGAAAAGATAAAACATAATTTTAAGAAGTTGAGTCAATTAAATGAGACAAAATATAACACTTAGGTTAACATCTTGTAGAAGTCCAAATCACATACTTTCAAGTTATATTGCAGCTAAACATTCGAAATCCAGACGTCCAATGACTGAAATGACCCAATATCTGAACGTTTTTGTGTCGCCTAAAAAACGGAAGCCCTTATTTATGGTGCAGTTCTAAAAAAGAGCGCATTTGTTTTTAATTGATAAGTGGAGGGGGGAGAGGAGACCAAGAATATATCAGAAAGACCTCAAAACCGGTTTTATAGGTTCTTAGAAGAGTACGAAGATGGGGGTTTTAGGCAGATTCGACCACAGATTCAGACTAGGTTGTGGATTTATGTTTCGGATATTTACTACTCCCCGATTTAATTGTAATTTTCCTGAATATTTTGAATTAGAAATGCCAAAAAGGGTTTCCAGTTCTAGAGGTACAGAACCTTCAAAAAGAAAACATTAAACACTGGACAAAACTTGCCAAGTTTTGTAAAGGCATTCTCAAATTGGCAGTGTGGAGCATTGCAAAGCATAGGTGGATAGGAAATTCTAGCAGGCACTTTAAGGAATGCCTGGTATAATTTGTGGTGGGTAACATTGTTTTGTGATGATAGACACTCAAAATACTGATTTTGAAGGTTTCCGTATTTCAAAAGAAGAGAAGAAATACACGAATTAATGGAATTCGTAAGGAGCTCGAAGGAGCACAACTTTAAAGAAGTCATTTCAAAAGTGTTTAATTATGATGATGGAGCATTGACCATTTGTCAATTAACGGACGGTGAAATTTACGAAATAAGGCTGGAAACGTAAAATTCTATGATTGCCATTAGTGAGGTAAGAAGGAAGGAAATTAGTGAACGCAAAATTCTGCTTGACGATTTAGTAGGAATTTCGAGCTTAGCAATAAAAAGACTTGAGCAAAGAGACTTTATAACTGACCAAGAAATTAGGTTGGAACAAAAAATTAAAGAAAAGTTATTGAACGAAAATACCAAACTCTTCAAAAACTTATTTAAAAAAAAATATTTAATAAATCTTAATAAGATGCTCGAGTTTTAAAAAATATCCTTTTTTAATAATAATTTAAATAAACACTTGTATTTTTTTCTTATTTTAACTTTTGGGAATGAATGAATGTCCATTTTATATTGAGGATCTAACATCCGGGTTTAGGACTTTCTACTGTAATACTCTACTTGTATGTGAAAAAAACATAAGGTGTAATTTTCAAATACTACAGCTTAAAGAAGACACATGATGGATAGCCTAAGATAGTTCAACGCACATGCCATCACACTTTTTTTTAAATGGGCCTTCCTATTATAAAGATTTAATAGTCATTACATAGGTATGACATCAATATTGCTAAAGGTTTTTTCAAAAACAAACAAAAATAAAGTTGAGTTAAAATTGATTAACACAAAGACTGAAGGATGCAAGGTAAAGCTTCTAAGTGTTGCAGATCCAAGCAGAAAGCTTGGCCGTAAACTCATATTCTTTGGAAGTGATAGTTAAAGAACAGTTAAAATAACAGTTTAAATTAAGTAGGTTACATTATTTTGTATTCAAAACACCAAAGGGAGAAAATTATATCCTTTCTGAATAAGTTGTACAAACATTTAAATACAATATTAAAAGTTGAATAACATGCAAATTGAGTTTCATAAGGGTAAATAATACTAATGTAAACACTGATGCCATATCAGCAGCATTTTTAATTGAAGGCATTAGTGTAAGAACGACTTCATTCAATTATTCCAGAAGACACTAAAACTAATTATTTAGTTATAAAATAAAATTTTATAATATTTCCCAATAAGGGTAACTTTTTCTAACCAATACCATCCTAAAATGAGTATTTTATACATTGAAATGCTACAAGTTTTATATACTAAATTACTATTGTGTTACATCTATTTCAAACCAGCAAACTGCTTAATCTTGAGGCTGAATTGACTGAACAGTCGGCAAAAATCATCAGAAGAGATATTAAGGCATAAAGTCTCCATAGCTGACATTGACCTTAATTTTGTATTAAAAATTCATTAAAAAACAAATTAAAATTTTAATGTTCATTTTGTCAAAAGTCCAATTAGAAAGCCAAAACTATTTGTGTTGAAAATTTCAGAAATGTAGCCCAGTTAGAAATCGTTTTGTAAAATATTTGTTCATTAATTAATTGAAAAACAAATAAAATTTTTAAAATTCTGTTTTTTAAAAGTCCAATTTGAAGGCCAAAACTACTTATGTTGAAAATTTTAGAGCTGTAGCCTTATTAGAAACCACTTTGTGAAATATTTATTAATTAAAAATATTAATTAAAAAAGAACTAAATAAAAATTTAATATTCTGTTTTTCAAAAGTCCAATTAAAAGACTAAAACAACTTACGTTAAAAATTTCAGAGCTGTAGCCCAATTAGAAATTGTTTTGTAAAATATATATTTATTAATTAAAAAAATTCATTAAAAAGGAACTAAATAAATATTTAAAATTCTATTTTTCAAAAGACCAATTAGAAGTCCAAAACTACTTATGTTGAAAATTTCAGAGTTGTATTTCTATTTGAAGTCACTTTGTAAAAAATAAATTAATTAAAAAAATTAATTAAAAAATAACAAATTAAAATTTTAACATTCTGTTGTGATGTATACAATTAGAAGGCCAAAACTACTTATGTTGAAAATTTCAGAGCTCTACTCCAATTTTAAGTAGGTTTCTATACATCCACAGAGCCACAGACAGACAGACACACAGCTTGTTTTATTATTATAGAAATTAAGTACTGTTGTTGTAATCTGTGTACACTATCGTATATTTTAAATTAAAATCAGATATGGAAGTATTATGCTATTACAGTCTATAAATTAGATTTTGTACATGCATGTTTGCATTACTGCATTTTTTATGTCTTGAATGTGCTACTAGGAAAGTTAAACTGTATGCATAATAAAGCTTTTGTTGGATGTGAAGAGAAAAACGCCCAGTTTATAGTCGTTTCTAGTGAAAGTTCCATAATTTTTTTCTCAGCTCCGAGACAGAAAGCCAAGGTGAGTTTTTTTCTAGAAGTAGTACGCCATCTTTACAACATGTAAGAAATTAAAACATGTGCTCTTGATCAAACATGTAAAAAAAAATTCCTTGATTTTTTTTTTTCAGAAAAAAAATTTTAATTCAAGAACTATAAGTAGATACACAATTTCTGATAACATTTTTTAAATCAGCTTAAAAAGTTATTGCTGGAAACAAATGTTCACTTCAATAACTTGCTCAGGTAAGGAGCAATTTAAAGAATTAAGAAAAAAATGGTGCATCTCGTAGAAAATTAAAAGATTACAATTAATTTCTTGGTAATTAATTATCAAAGAACCTTCAAAATTGAGATTTGTAGTTATCCTACCGTATAAATCATCTACACAAAATTTAAGGAAAATCTGAGATGGTGGGTGAACTTTTTCCATTATTTTATATGATCTGACGTTTGAACCTGGGATTTGACATAATAACCGTTATATTTAACTTAGTAATATAAGACAATGCTTTCTAGCAAAAGTACAATTCAATCAGAATAAAGCATTATATTTTTAAAGTACCTAGGTACCTTCAGTACCTAGACATCAGTTAACGAGATTCATGACTTGCGATCGGATCAACAACACTTGCTCATTTATTAACTACATTTCCAGTAAATTTAAATCTGTGCACTTAAAAAAACAATGCAAATATACCATTCAACAAGTTCTTTTTTCTGATTATATATTTTATATGTAAACATTTATATGTCAAAGAGTGATATTGTAGTGCTTTGCCAAAAAAAAATTTTGCCCAAGTTCATGCACAGAGCCCCAAAACACCCAGGTGTAGACCAATTGTAGAAGTACTATAACCAATCTTATAACCAACTGTAGAAGGGCAGTGCTATTTGCAACCGATCACAACCAAAGTGTATCCCGATCACCAAGCACTTGTGAAGTAATCTACGAGGAAAGGGCGTGAAGAAGGAAAATCTTTTCCCTAGAAGTGAGAAAAGTATACTTTTCATAAAAAACTTGTATCCTTGAAACAGGGACAAAAAGGGAAAAAAGGGGGAAATTTTACATGAAAAACAAAAAACAGAAATCCGCCAAAAAGCTGAAAAATCTCATCCTGTATCTAGAGCTGCTTAATTTTCACCAACTGCCATAAAATTTTAATTTTTTTTCTAAACATGCAAAAAATTTGAGCTGTCACCTTTTTAAACAATTACATGACACATAAAAAATAGAGAGAATTTGGAAAAAAATTAGTGAATAATACAGTACATAACAATATAGAGAGAAACACACATATTTGTAGTACTTACAAAGATAAAATATTCAAAATATGTAGAAAAGAGGAACATCTGGGATCTGCTGTATCCTTTTTTAATCCAACTCTAAATTGAAATCAGCAATATATTTTAGTACAGTAGATTATCTCAAATCAGGAATCGCAGATGCTCCAACGATTCCGGATTTTAGAACATATCATTATTTATACACAAAATAAAATATATAAATGGAATAAACTAAGTCAAAAATTATTCAATTTTAATTGGTTTTGAAAAACATTTGTTTTAAGATTTGCTGTATAAATAGTTGACTTTTGACTCTATGCATTAGTCCTTTAATTGCAGTGCATAATTCTTCAACTAATTGGTTACTTTTTTAGAAATTAGGATTTTCCAGGCCAGTCCATACAATCAGGTGATACTCATATCCAAATTAATGGCCTTGAACCCAAGGAATCAAACTTTTATAGATTCCTAAAATAAGTAGCCAGTCTATCACTTAAACTTTCAGCCTCATCCCATAACTATTTTCAGTCCTTGTTTTACTAACCAACAAAGGATGTGCTCTTGAATCAATTCGGAATAACTATCTAAGATTGAACTCATGACAGCCTCACAGTCAACTGCATTTACAATGTGCTCATCAATGTGCACAAGGAATTAAAAAATTTATTATTGATATAAATTGCCTCATTATGATCAGTGCAAAAATGTGAAGCTTTTGCATAAAACTTAAACACTTTTTTTTCTTAATGTACATGTGTGACAACCACTGAAATAGCAAAAAGTTGATGTTACAATTACAAATGCAACATAAAAAAAAATTGTAAAAAAAAAGATCATTATAATTTTTAACCCCTTTTGTTTTGTCGATTCACAAAAAATTTGCTTTGAAACATTTAAAAAGACAAGATCGTTATACCTGGTGAAAGGTTGACAAGGTGGACTCATAGTTATAATGTCCAATTTCATATTTTCAAGATCATCAACAGAGAGTGAAAGTATATTTTTTTGTAAATGACCATGTGATCCAAAATTATGAATGTATATATCATTAGTAACTGGATTAACATCAATCGCAGCAATAACTTGAAAAAGAATTCCAGCTTCTGAAAAGAAAAAAATTCAAATTTAATAGTATGCATACACTTTTTTGAAAAGGAAATTCAAGGACAAAAAGTAAATCAAGGACCTGTTTTACTGTTACAGAGTTAATACAAAAAAATATTTTTATACCTTTCAATCATTTTCATACCTATCAATGCATTCGTAAGAAGTTTAAAATATATAATATACTACTAAACAGCAAATATGCAACTATACGCATTTATTAACAAAATGCATCAGGTGTCTACTAAATTGCTGTAGGTACATTTAAAAACTTTTTGGGGACCTAATAAAGACTTTCAAAAATAAATTCATGTTACGATTTTACACGATTATGTGAGTCAATAAATGCAATTATACTTTTAAATCACACTTTTTCCATTGCTTACAGTCTAATCTTGAGAAAAGAGGACTATAGTATCAAGTTTCAGCTTTAATAAACTGTTTTCTAAATAAATTTTTTAAAATAAAGACAAACTATACTATAAATCAGGTTAAAGTAGCTGAACATTAAACAAATACTCTATATTATATTCATTATTTGTATTTTCTGAATACTTGAAATTTAAATTGTAGAAATCAACAATTACTTTTAAAACATTCTGCAAGGTAATTTTTGTTTTTATGTATAAAATGAAGTTGGCTAAAAATCTATATTACTATATCAATGTGTATTTAAAAAACATCTCCGAATATGATGGGATTGAGGGTGTTTCACCATTTTCACTTGTTTTTCAGTTTGCTTTATTTCTTTGTCTTATTGTTCAGTTTCTTGACTTGCAGTTTCCATTATTTGTAATTTTTTTTTTTTTTTTTTATTTAAGTTCAGCTGCAACCACTGTTTAGTTACAGTATACAAGCAAAAAACTTCAAAATTTTCACAAAATTGCAAAATCAATTTACTTTAAACAATTTAACTATTTAAAAAATTGCTTTCAATGGCATTTTTTTATATCTATACAGCATAAAAATTTATATCTGTAACTAAAATGTAACATTGTTACAATTTTGTTGTAATTGTCCAAATTCTTTGCAATCGTAACAATTACAATTTTAAATAAGGATATACAGCATAGGTGCCAACTTTTCACTTTTACCACGGGGCGAGACTCAGCGGATAAACTCAATGGGGAGGATTGGCCCAAGACACCACTTTCGATCTACCTACTGAATATATTGAATTTATCTCCATACCACGCAATAAAAAAAAATTTAAACTGTTTGATTTATGTCGCAAAATTATTTGTATAAAATTAGTTCAGAAACATTTTATGGAAAAAGTAAGGACACAAACCATCATTATAAAATAATTTACTTCAATATCATACATTATTTTTAAAGACTAACTTTTATGATACTGCACTAATATAAAGAAAGCAAATTTTAATAACTCTGGATAACAATTAATGAAAAAAGAGCCTAAAACAATAATATCATCACCAGAGTCCGATAAAATGGACTTACACGCATACGATGTATGCAGGAAATCATTAGATCCTGCAGAAAATTAAAATTGAATGACGTTTTTTTTTTTTTAATGCGCCAAACAGATCGAGCGATCCGCAAGAGCGACATCATTCCGCAGGGTTGCTATTCCCCATATAGTTCCACACCAGTTAATTCTAGGAAGAAGGATAAATTCCAGTTAGGTTGGGTGGGAAGGGAGAGGTGTTGACTCCCGTAATTCTGGGGAGGGCGAAGTTGGGGGGATGCTTTTCCCCAAATAGTTCCCCACCAGTTACTTCTATATTTATATAGGAAGGAGAATTTGCAGTTAGTTTGGGTGGGGTCAGGGGAAGGGAAAGGTGTTAACTTATGGTGCACGAGGTTAATAAAATCACACGAATCAACCTTTATTTCTTGCTCCTGGGTGGAAGCTGTGCATTGCAAAAGCCATGCCTGAATGGAAGCTGCGGGTTGCAAAAGCCATGCAAATTTGAAGAACCAGCAAGTTCTTGGGAAACTGACGAGCCGGTCAATTAAAGAGGTCAATAACTACGGCCTAGGGTTCCCACTCAAATCACAGAATGAAAATCAATGACTTTTAAGCAAATAAATAATGTTTTTAAGGACCGTTGAAAATTTGTTTTCATGCATCATGTCTATATATAAATTTTTAATAAAGTATATTCTACCAAAAAAGTTACAAGTAGGTGGATGCGTAATGCAAATATGTTGGAAAATTCCGATATGGTGCAGATAAGAGACAGTCGGACAGTCATACGAGAATAGCAAGTCCGAGTTGTATTTTTATAAATTTTGAGGTCAGGCACACAAAATCCGTAAAAATTAACTTTTGGTCGATATCAAACAAAAGTGTTTGCTTGATCCTTTAACATCATTATCAGTTCCAACTAAAATAATTAAAAAACCATCTTCATTTTTAACACCCCCTGATAATAGTAATTTTGACCCCGCTATAAATTCTCTTCTGCAAGAATACAAAAGCTTATTTTCAGGAAAGATAGAACGAGATAAAGTCAACGTCAGCCACAACGTTACCCATGCTATTGTTACAAAAAAGTCCACCTTTGACAGCTAAAGTGTGTAGATTAGCTCCAGATAAGTTAAAAATCACCAAGGCAAAATTCGACTGCATGATTGAGCGTGGCTTATGCCGACCATCAAACAGCACATGGTCTAGTCCATTGCTTCTGGTCAAGAAAAAGGATGGTTGGTTGTTTTCAGATTATCTGGCGCCGTCAGCAACACGAGGGCTATAATGCGCCAAAACATTCGTCATTAGACAAGCCAACATACATTTACAAACACCCATGCCTTACACGGGACTCGAACCCGCAACCTCTAGGTATAAAAGCTAGCACGCTAACCACTATACCGTTTGATTGGCAAGAAAAAGGATGGAGGCCATGTGGGGATTATCCTGCTTTTAACGCAGCTACACTACCAGATAAGTATCCCATGCCACACCTGCATGGTTTTACGCACCAATTAGAAGGCTGTACTGTATATTCCATATCAGATCTTCATCATGCCTATCATCAAACTCCCATGGAATCATCAGATATAGAAAAAACAGCTATTTGTACACCGTTCAGTCTAATTGAATTTCCCTCGATGACTTTCGGATTTTGGAACGCAACGTAGACATTTCAGAGATTTACACATGCAGTGCTATGTGGCCTGGAATTCTGCTTCGTCTATATGGACGTCATACTAATTGCATCTCGCACTAAAGAGGAGCATTTACATCATCTCAGAACAGTTTTTGATAAGTTATAGCAATTTGGATTAACATTAAATCTCAGTAAATGCAACTTTGCTCAGCCTGAGATAAATTTTGTTGGCCACATTGTGTCTCTAAAATAAATTTGCCCAACGGAAGAAAAAATCAAAGTCATCAAAGATTTCAATAAATCTAAAACAGTCAAGCAATTTAGAAGATTTTTAGACAAATTTCTATCGAAGGTTTATACCTCTAGTGCCTCAGCACCAAGCAAGCTCATACGATTATTTAAAAAACAGCAAGAAGAATCATTATTGAATTATTAAGTGGACAGACGAAACATCAAATGCCTTTACAACCTCTAAAGAATTGTTGAAATCTGCATCAATTTTATCTCACCCAGTGTCATCAGCTAAACTTGCTCTTATAGTGCCTTAAAGGAAATACCAACCATAAAGTGTTACATATGTGGTGCCATATCGAAAAACTTAAACAAAAACACAGGAGACTGATTGAAAGACCCTTCAATACAGATTATCTATTTTTCATGCGCTTATTCGTTTGTGTGAAAACAGACCCCATTTAAAATGCAAACTGGCCTAATAAAAGTAACAACTTTGAACACTACAAAATAAAAATAGAGTTAAGAAGAAAAAACTGAAATCCAAGAAGAGTTCAGAAGCAAGCTTGGCTTCACTATTGAAGTACCAAAACCCAGATTTGGAAACAGTAATGTATGCAATACAAGCAGAAGGTTTTCTAACGATATGGCTTGGCTGCTGCAACCACGAGATATAATATCAATTGGTTTCCCTGATTGAAGATAATTTTAGAAATATTATCTAGTAGTTATAGAATTAAAACAAAGAGATTTTCTTATAATATCATGGATATAGCCAAACTCTATGCATCCTATGACTCTAACAATGCATAAAACGCTGTTATACGGTCCCATAGTTATAAAAAATACCTTATTGCTGATTGGGACGTTATAATAAGAAATTGAGGAGGTAAGGAATATGCATTTAAGACATATCGCTGAAATTAGTTTTTAAAAAAATTCGAGAAAAGAATGGAATGCAGATGTGTGGAATAGACTGCTATTGAGCTCTGATCCGCTCATAATAAATAAGAGGTGTATTATACCACCTGAAAAGAGTAAAGCCTTTCATAAGAATACACTGGCCCTGTTTTTTCTCGAGTATTTTATAACAAAACCAAATAAAGCGAGATTAGAATCTGAAAAAAATCATTGAATAAGTCATCAGATGAAGAGCCAAGATAAGCTATTTAGTGTAAACTAGCAACATTAAAATACTAAATAATTATGGGATTAATAATGAATTCAATGCACATTTTGAAAATGCAATGATATTTTTTTAACAAGGAACATATATAACGATAAATGAATGATAAGTCACATACAGAATGATTTAGCATTAATATTATTCAATGATAATATATTAGTGTAATAAAAAAAATTGTATATTTTTAATAAATATTTTTTTTTTTTCATCTAAAGAAGAAATTTCTCTATTTTATTCCATAAATTAAAGCAGTAGCGCATTTAAACACTATTCCGGCGCGAAAATAATTTTGGCCAACTTTTCGATGCAAATACCCCTGTGTGCATCGGTATAAATACGTTTAAAATTTGAAAAATTACATCTATGATGGTAAAACAAAGTAGTCTCCCAAAAAGAGTACTAGAAGATTTACATTTAATAACCTTTTGATAAAAATTAGTAGCTAAAAAAGCTTACATGGATATCAAGGCTCATCCCAAAAAATTTCAAGGACTCGTCCCACATCATCACCCACACTAATCACGGACATAGCGGCTATCACATCAGCAAAAACAGCGTTGCAAATCTCAGTAGTAGTTGCTTTAAAATAGCTTAAACCTAGGTGAAAATTACCACTACTCCAACTTAAATATCGGCGATAGCATCCACCAAACCAGCGCAAATCTCGGCAATCATATTAAAGCAACAATCAGAAAACTGACCATCACACTAATGTACACATCAGGGTTAGCACTCAATATATCGGTGGAAATCTCTGCAATAGAGGCGAATATATCGGCGTAACATTCTTTGAAATTTACTATTACAACTACGTACATTTTGACGATAGCGAAAATGGGGAAGTTGCACTATACCCAAAATGCCGTAAAAAATTAATTTTTCCAAGAGAAAAATTGATGCAGTTTCTGAATATTCAATCAAAATGTTCAAAAATCGTTTCATTAAATATGAAAAATGCAATTAAATATAAGCGAAAACGTCAACAACATCACGTGACCGAAAACAGCCCTGTTGACCGATGACGTCAGGTTGGTTGGTTGTTTTCAGATTATCTGGCGCCGTCAGGATGCACGAAGGCTCCCCACCCCAAGCTAACTTCACCTCGTGTGTAGTGCATTAAATGAAGCGATTGCTTGGATAACCTATAACTCCACACGTTAATATTTAAAATACTCATTACGAATTTTTTTAATTTGATCTTTATTTTGTTTAATAGTCCCTACAAATTTATCATGCCGTTAGACCAAGGATTTAAAAAAGTAGAATCGGATAACCTTCCAAGAGTAGATTCTATCAGTATGATATCATTTTCGGCAAGAAATCCAACCTTTGTGGGTGCAGAAATAAGAGGAGTTAAAATTCAAAGATTAGTGATTTTTAAATTAGAGAATTTCTTTAATTTTTGTTATCATTCATATGTTTTTCTGAGTTCTAATATAATTTTGTTGGTCTTAAGGTTACCACGTTTTATATGTTTTTTCTTTAATTTTTGAACTAGACTCGCATTTTTTTTCACACTTAAACAAGTGTCAAAAAATATATATATTCAAAGTTTCTTCCTTTGATATTTAATCAATTAAAATATAGTTACTTAATTAGAGTCTAATTGCGCCGGCCATAACTTGTAATTTTTTTAGAACTTTGATTTCAATTAAAAATGAAATAATGATTCACTACAGTGAACCTACTAGAATTCGAAATAGAACTTAAATAAAGCTTTTCTTTTTCATAGTTTCATTTTGAAAGTATTTAAAATAACCCACTTTTTCTAAAGACATCAAGTCTCAAAAGTAGTTTCCCAATTACCAATGTGTAGTAGTACCTAAAATTCAATACGTTTGTATAAGTTATTTTCACAGAAAAGGACTGAATATTAAACTGCCTTTGTTTAAACATATTGTGGAGACAATAATATTTCTTTTTTTTTAAAGAGCAGGACGTGAAAGTTATGACGATAATGCCATAGGATATATTGACCATTTGAAAATCGCAAACAACTGTTTTTTAATCTTCAAAGAAAGAAAAGATCAATAATATTAATAAACTGTTTTTCTAAAATCTAATTAGAAGGCCAAAATTACTTATGTTGAAAATTTCAAAGCTGTAGCTCTATTAGAAATCGTTTTGTAAAATATTAATTAATTAATTAAAAAAATAATTACAAAGAAACTAAATAAAAATTTAAAATTCTGTTTTTCAAAAGTCCAATTAGAAGGCTAAAACTACTTATATTGAAAATTTCAGAGCTGTAGCCTTATTAGTAGTCGTTTTGTAAAATGTTTATTAATTAAAAAAATTAATTAAAAAAGAACAAAAAAAATTTTAAATTCTGTTTTTTAAAAGGCCAAAACTACTTGTGCTGAAAATTTCAGAGCTGTAGCCCTATTAGATATTGGTTTGTAAAATGTTTATTAATTTAAAAAATTGATTAAAAAAGAATAAAATAAAAATTTAAAATTCTATTTTTTTTTTAAAGTTCAATTAAAAGGCCAAAACTACTACTTATGCTGAAAATTTCAGACAAGGTGGCTACAAAATTTGAGAAATAAAATTTCCTGACATTTCCCTGATTTCCAGAAGATTTCTTCAAAAATTCCCTGATGTGCGCTATAAATCAAAAAATTTAATAAGTAAATTTAATTCTAAATAGTCAAAGTATAATTGCGCCATAATAAATTTATCGTAAAAATCAAAACAAACATCATTAGATGAAAAAGAATGGAAAACATTAATTAAAAAATACAAAATTCACCAACTTCACCCATACTTGCTAACTTCAAGGTAAAGCAAAACCAGTACAATACTTTTCTTTTTAATTTCAAAAATAACACAAATAAAACATGTCATTTTCTTGAATATATGTCACATGCTGTTTAATGTTCATAGCATAATAGCTGCGCTGCTAAGTTATAGGATCATCAGAAATCTAACAGAAATAATTGTTCCAGGCATAATAATGATCCCACATAATAAATATAAAAAAAAGGAAAAAAAAAAGAAGGAAAAAAGCGGAACATCAACAAGCAGTTGTGGGCGGGATATCGATGGTTTGGATTAGTTGCAGAGAGTAGAAAAGTTTGGAATCGTCATTCTCCCAAATCAGCCAAGTAGCCAGATATTGAGGGCATTTTAGACAGACTTAAAAAAGTAAATGAAAAAAAAAACTGTATTCAACGCAGTGACATCACAGCATCCACTTCACATGAAGCGTGCCGAGGTAGAAATCCCCACGGGACATGCGAGAACGGAAACTCAAAAAATTTCAAAATTCCCTGATTAAAGGATAATTTTACGAAATTCCCTGACATTTCCCTGATTCCCATGAATTCCAGGTTCTGTAGCCACCCGATCAGAGCTGTAGCCCTATTAGATATCGTTTTGTAACATACTTATTAATTAATTAAAATATAACTAATTAAAATTTTAACATTCTGTTTGTTATGTATACAAAAATGGCCAAAACTACTTATGTTGCAAATTTCAGAGCTGTAGCCCTATTAGTAGTCGTTTTGTAAAGTGTTTATTAATAATTTAAAAAAATTAATTAAAAAAGAACAAAATAAAAATTTAAAATTCTGTTTTTTAAAAGGCCAAAACTACTTATGCTGAAAATTTCAGAGCTCTACTCCAATTTTAAGTAGGTTTCTATCGATCCACAGACACACAGCTTGTTTTATTATTATAGATACTCTTAAAAGACCCAACTGAAATACTATCTCACATAGTTCGTTTGTTAATTGAAGGGAAAATATTATTACAAAACTTCGAATTCTTAACGATCTATTAAAATATAAAATGAGGCGAGTTATTGATCTGAAATGCTAAAGAAAAGATATCCTAATGAAAACAAATTGGTTCGTGTTTATTTTAAATCAATTCAAACAAAAATAATCTCAAATTACTGAAAAATAACGTTCACAGCAGTAGAAAGAAATTTCATAAAACAATTTCGTATTTTTTATTTTGCCTCGCTTCATTGCAGTACACCATTGCTTAAGGATCCTTAGGGTCAATACAAAAAATACTTTATCCGGAGCATAAATGGAGGTATTTTTGCAGCAAGGAACAATAAAATACTTATACGGCACTTTTGACATTGTAAATATAAAATTTCAGTTCAACAACTGAAAAAAAAAACCGAAATTACAACCGCTTTGGTTTTGCAGGAATCGAAGAATCGGAAGAACCTAGGCCATGTATCGTGACGTCACAGTGCAAAGACTGTGTTTTTAAAGGAAGTGATGTCAGAGTCATTCAAAAGTTAATTTAAATAATATGAATTGAATTTTATCAAACTGTAAATGGTACCATTATGCTTATTTTAAAAGGAACTATTGTTTTCAAAAGAGTTTGAAAATCATGCAACTTCCCCATTATAGAAACGCAAACCTTCGGAATAGTGGCAATTATATCGGCATAATACTCGCAGAAAATGAACATCACAACAACGTAAATCTCGGCGATTGCATTCGCTGTAGTAGAGCAAATCTTGGCAATAGCAGTCCTTACGTTATCGTAATGCTCCGTGAAAATAATCTCCACGCAACAACGTAAATAATGCCGATAGAGGTCGGCAATTTGCAGTAAAAGTGGTCATGAAATAAGAAGTTTGGGGAAGTCTGAAACGTACGCAGGTTCCGCGATTGCGAGACTTGCAAGCAAGTCCAATAAAATTGTAATTCAGATTTGTATCAATCTTAGGAATGATCTAAATTTCAATAAGAAAAGAGCGGAAATAAGCGTTTCAGCTGAATTCTACCATGTCTGACAGGTGCAAATATCTGCAATAGCATCAGTGGCTATTATATCGGCGTAACACCTTTTTAAAATGATCATCACGCTACAACATAATTCTCTGTGACAGCTCCTCCATAATCGTGGAAATAGCAGACTTTTCATCGCTATATCTCAGCAAAATGGCCATCACATACCAATGTATTTAATGCCGATAGAGGCAGACAATCTGCAGGAAAAGTGGTCGGAGGTTTGGGAGTTATGAACCTATGCAAGTTCCGTAGTTGTCAAACTTGCAAGAAACCCAATAAAATTGTAGTGAAGATCTGTATCGATATCAGGACTTGTCAAAAGGTTAGTTAAAAAAAGCTGAAATCAGAATTTCAGTTAAACTGTACCATGTCTGACACGTGCAAATCTTTCCACTAACATCAATGACTATTATATCGGCGTAACATCCGAAGAAAATAATCATCACGCAACAACGTAATTTTCGGCGATAGTGTCTGAAATAAAAAAATATTCCCCTTCTGAAGTGGATTCCAACATTACAGGTAAATTGATAATTCCATGCGATCATAGCGTTATCCGGCGATGCGTTTTCCATATCAGCGTTTTCCGGAGATGATTTGAGAATATCAGTGTTTCCCATTGATGAGGGTTGAAAACTATGCGTTTCCCATCGATGAGGATGAATCAACTGGTTTTCTCGCCAGTAAGAGTAATGCTGCAGGGTCGAGCATATTTTTCGGGAATTTTCTTTCGAAAACAGAAGAATTCTTTTCTTTGGCTGAATTTTCGGAAAGAAAAGCAAAAATTTGCAGAGGAGGAAAAAATGAAAATTCGCAGGAAAAAAAAGAGGAAGTTCAAGAGAGAAAAAAAAGCGGATTTTCACCAAAAATACAAAAAAGTGGAAGAATCTCATCCCTGTAAGTCTAGAAAATGCATGCCTGAATAAAATGTTTATATTCCCGAACACTTCATTCATAATCATGTATCTAGTACTGACCTGTCGAAAAAGAATTATCATTAACAACAAATAGGCATTAACAACGATCTATACTTACACTAAAATGAAATAAGCAAATACACTATATTAACATACTGTATAAAAATATTTTAACATTACACAACAGGATCATTAATTTTGTTTTGATCTAAATCAAAAAATTCTTAACTAGTAGTGATCTGAACTGCATGCCCTTCCACATGACTTGTTTCAGTAGTTGCAAATAACTAGTTTTCAATTGCTGGTGATGGATCGAAGTTGACTATCTAAACTTCATCAATGCCTATTCGCATTAAATTATTTATAGTTTCAGTGGACAGGTTGCATCACCATGGCTTTCGACTGAGAGTCATGAACTGGTAGAAATTACACACATGCGAGTGAAAATATAAAATTTTAACTTTTAAAAGGTATTTTCAATTAAATACTTACATGCCCAGCCAGGCATGTATGAGGAAAAAATACATGCCACATGTATAAGGAAATGCATGCCCAATCTGAATTTTTACATGCCCTGGGCAAATTAGACAATATAATATTCAAGCCCTGCTAATGTGTTGCATCATGGAGGCGTATTTTATTCATTTTATCATGTTACGATGTTTCCAGAAAAAAGTATATTCGCGGATTAGAATTAAATAAATATGACAGAAAAGTAGGATTTTTTTTCCAGTATAACAATGACTATTTTCAGGACCTTTCCCATTCTTCCTGAGGCCTACAAACCCTGCATGATGAAAATAAACTTATTTTACAGACTCAAAAAATAACTAGGGCCGGCAAACGCAGAACACAACAAGCGGGCACTGTTCATAGTTATGATATGAACTGCCACCAAAAACAAGTTATTCAACTGTGATTGACAGTGCCAGGAAAGGGAACTGCAATTCTGGTAGACAGGTGTTTTGCTGTTTCAGAATGAGAAATTCCAGACCTTTTTGGGAATAATAAAACGTCTCCAGGCTATTCAACACCTTGAAAAAAATAATGAAATTCAAGGGCTTTTCAAGTTTTAAAGGCCATGACCCTGTTTTAAATTCTCTATTCAAAATCAATAAAAAAAATTCTGGAACTATTTGCGTGGCATACAATAAATAACCCAAAATGATGAAGCAGATAGTAAACTATGTAGCAGAAAAAGAAGTTCCATTCAACAGAACTTTGAAAAAGTGGTAATTTTAATACAAATAATTGAAGATTTTTCAAAACATTGTTTTTTGCCGCTATGAACAAATTTTGAAATATTTTCACATTGATGGTTAAATCAATTGTAAATAACAAAAAGCTCACTAAAAATATTCCATTAAATTTACCAGTACACAATAAAATTTCTCTAAAAATTCTGGAATTAACTAATAAAATATTTTAGTACATTGTGCAGATATATAACTATGCACCAAATTGTCTGTTTTCTCACAAACCAGACTGAGAATTAACATTTGAGAAATATTCAACAAAGTATGCATGTGTTATCCTCCTTGCCTCATATTGTTTCTCTCAACACAAAGAGGCTTAAGTGAAACTAGAGTAGTTAGTCTCAGATCTCTTTGTGTTGAGAGCAATGACAACCTTTTTGGAGAAAATATCGTTTCAAAAAATTGGAATTTGCCTTTTAATCTTCCATATGCAGAATAAATAGCCTGGAAGTGATTTAAAAGAAAAGTAGACATCATCAAGCAAAAAAGAAAATTTTATTGAGTACCTATCAAGTTTAATAAAAAGAAGAATACGGTCAAAAGGAAAACTAGTGGAATTAACAAGTTCAAACAATGTCTTCTACAATAGCTTATTGAACACTTACCATGTAAAGCAAATCTCATACCACCTATTCCACAATAAAGCTCCATTAATCTATATTTCTCATTTGTGCCCATGTTTCCACCTTGCATCGGGGGGGGGTTCTAAATTAAAAGAACATACAATATTCAAGAAAATCAAATAGATCATGGAAAACACCTAAAATTCACAATGGAAAGTTTTTAGGAAGAACATGGGGAATGAAAATAAAACATTTCTATGCAAGATTTGTAATGCATAATGTATAGCAGCATTTCTCTCTCACATGTGCTTGGCTGTGTATCTGCTAACTAGCAGGGCCTGAAAAATCTCAAAAATTTTACATGCCCTAACATTTCATTCATATTCTAGTACTGACCTGTCGAAAAAGAAATATTGTTAACATACATACATTGACATTGATCTAAAATTACACTGAAATGAAATAAGCAAAGACAAGATACTATGTTAACGTACTATATTAAAAATATTTTCATATTACAAAATCACTGATTTTTATTCTGATCTAAATTCTAAATTGCATGTCCTTCCAAATGCCTTGTTCCTTAAGCCTCGGACACGATACGAGAGGCGAGCGACTTGCGGCAGACCGAAGGAGTAATAGAACAGTGCGAGCTGTTCTGTCTACGATGAGAGTGAAGGCAATATTTTCCATAAATTCTAAACGTGACATCATCAAGCGAACTAGCTGAGTGCTTCATTTTGAGTGATTATCACATACAAGATAAAGTATCTAAAACCAAAATTGTTTAATAGTGATGAGATTATCACAAAACATCACTTAAAAATATGTTTTTTAAAAAATAATAAAATAAAATTTCAAATTATGTTTCAAAAACTGCCTTCAATCTCATCGTAGGCAGAAAAACTCGCACCGTTCTACTCCTCCGGTTTGCTGCAAGTCTTTCATAGCTCGCCACCCGTATCATGCCTGAGGCTTTAGTGTTAAATAACCAGTGTTCAATTGCTGGTGACGAAATGAAGTTTTCTGGCTCAACTCCATCAATAGGTATTCGCATTGAATTACTTAGTTTCAGTGGACAAGCTGCATCACAATGTGTTCTTTATGCGGTTCATGGCACTGAATCCTCTCTCGCAGGCAGACGTACTAGGAGAAACACAGAGCATTATGTCCACAAGTAAGAGAATATTTGACATTTCTGCCTGATTACTCTTCAAAAGATGAGAGTACATGGTCAGAAGGTTCGACGAAGAGTCTCGCGTTCTGTTAATGGTGACTTTGAGCTTTGCCCACTCATTTTTAGACGAACTAACCTCTTCATCACTTAAGTTCTGGCTAAAGTGATTGTAAAGTTCAGCAATTTCAGTATTGTAGCCAGAGCTGCAGTATTTTCTAATGGCCAAAAATTAAAGTTGAAAACATCATCAAGGATATCCTCAGTTTTCGTTTCTTTCCCTTTAAGTTCAATACCCTTAAACGAATTTGTATTGAAGGTTTTTTTAAACGCTTTCAAATGGGGTCCACCAAAATATCTTAGAGCTTCCAACTCTAAACATGCAGTCGCTAAAGTATTAGTAATATCAAGCAGAGTAAAATCATCTGCTTGAAACTTCTTTGACACTGTTACCAGTATATCAACAATAGCAAGTCAATAATGAAGAATTTGAATAAATTATACCTGTCTAATTTCTTTAAGGTAGCTTTGAGCCTTAGCTGACTTCACATTGTTCTTCTCGGCAGCCACATTTTTTAGATGCATTACTACCCCCCCCCCCCCCCACGACAAATTCTTAAACACACTTAACAGTGCACTTTGTTGGCTGCAGAACCACCTGATTTGGGATACACTCCCCATTTGTGCAGCTGACATTTCCAAGAAATAACTAAATTCAACAAGTTGCCTTCTTTATTTTAGGGATCAGTTGTAAAACTTCACAATTCCTTTGATAGTTGCTTCAAATGCTCCCTTAATGTAAGTGTTTTTTACTGCATCAATTATTGCCAGCTCCAAGTTATGTGTAATGCAAGGAATTGAAATTAAATGTGGAATATCTTTCTTCATTATAGCTGTAACAGCAGCATATTTCTCCATATTAGCAGAGGCGTCATCCAAATTTATGCCTATTATTTCTTCAAATCGGCTGTCTTCATTTATGCTTACGGTTTCTAAAGACTTTATAAGTGCAGCATACACACCTGGGGCATCAGCATGCTCTAATTCTGCCAGTTCAACAAACCGAGTGATTGGTTTTCCAGAAGCAATATATCTAACATAAACAATGTCTTTTTCAATGGTGCTTCTGTCTGTGCTGCCATCTGCCATGATACAAATAAACCTCACTTGTTTGAGATCTTTAACAAGATCTTCTTTGATTACTTCAGGAGTTGTTGCAAAATCCAGCACATTCTTTGTCATTTAAATAATTCTTTCCACAATCAATTTTATTTGCAGTTCACACATTCCTCTAAATTTTGCCATTTCCTCTTTGAACAAAAATAAGCAGTATTAAAGAGAATTGACATCTTTTTATTCTGTTCTGTCGTTAGTTTCACTAAACAACACCTTCTTATTGGAGTGGCAGTAGGAGCATTAAATGCTAGCTTTGCTTGAACACACAAAACATGTTTTATTGTGTGCTTGTACAGATGCAATGCGTATTGTATCTCCTTGCACCGCTGTTTCTTTAAAATATGAGCTGGACACATCAGCAAATTTTGGGAAAGCACGACAAACCTTGCACCGCATTTCAGTGTGCTCATTATTTGTGCCCAACCATGTATATTCCTCCAACCAATCGTGCAGTACTACACGCTTACGTTTCTGCTCATAATCCAACTTCAGTTTTTTTGCCGGGCGCTCCAATGGGCTACTTTAATGGCTGTCTGTTGCACTTGTTGTGATCCATGAGAGTACAAGTCAAGAGAGATATTTCATTGACTGGTAGTTTTTTCCAAAGACGCACTCTGGACGAAGTACCATCTACCTATTTTCCCCTAAAAAAAGGTAGACAGGGTTCCCACTCAAATTAAAGAATGAAAATCAATGACTTTTCAATGACTTTTAAGGACCTAAATAATGTTTTTAAGGACCTTTGAAAATTTGTTTTCAGGCATCATGTCTATACATAAATTGTTAATAAAGTATATTTTACCAAAAAAGTTACAAGTTGATGGATGCGTAATACAAATATGTCAGAGAAATCCGATACGATGGAGATAAGTGATGGTCATGCGGGGATAGAAAGTCCGAGTTGAATTTTTATAACTTTTGCAGTTAGGCACACAACATTTGCAAAAATTAAGGACTTTTAAGGGCCTCTAAGCATTTTCAATGACTTTTAAGCACCTCTAAGCATTTTCAAGGCCTTGAAAACAAGTTCAAAAATATTAAGCACTTTTAATGACTTTCAATGACCGTGGGAAACCTGGTAGAAATGAGCACTCAATTACATAGCCCTACTCTCTTCAACACTTCTCTCTTAATAGCGACCACCTGCTAGGATGGGGTTGTTTGACTACCCTGGTCCCTGTTGTTTGCAGGTTGACATGCCTGGGGCAAGGCACGGAAACACTTCAGAATCAGAAAGCGTAGCTGCACAGAGCATGGTCTCAACTCAACAATCACAATTCCTCAGGAGTTTTTTGGATTAACTGTTTTAAAGCTACTTACCTCACAATGTTTCAAAACTAATTTTAGTATTTGGTGGTGGACTTGACACTTTATTTATTACTGGAAATTTTTTCAACGTCTATTTAAAATTTTAGTTAGCAGCACATTTTTCTATCTGCAAGTTTCACAATTAAGAGGAGGAAAAGAGTCATGCATTTTCCGCCATTTAATTTGCAGATTAAAAAAAATTAGCATGAGACCAACATATCATATATTTTTGATATCCTGTCAACTGTTGCATTCATTTTATACTGATCAGAGAGTTACAGAGTTTGTACTTATTTTTAGAAAATAAATATAGAGTTTCTAAGGACTTTTAAAGTATATATTTCCTTCCAATCAAAAAATAAAACCTTAAAAATGAATTAAAATAACTAATTTTAATAAAAGAAAATTACCTTTCGATGACGTAAATATCAGGGTTCGTATAGATAATAAAAATGAGTAGTTTATAAGGAGCTTCTAATAGATAAAAAAAAAACTGTCACTAAAAGGTCGCTTTTACAGAATACTAATAAACCAAATTGCCATCATCCAATCACTCTAAAATAGTATTTAACAGACCATTGAAGAAAATCTTTTCTGTCGCCAAAATTTTTTTAACAAATAAATAATAACACTGTTATAATCAGAGTAGATAAATGATATTTTAATATGAATGCATAAATTCACATTCATTTTTACTAATAAATTTTGTAACATAGTTTGCCGCACATTTTGCTTTCGATTTTTAAAATTAGATGCAAACAACTGTTTACAGAAGAACGTGCTTATTAGAGAATTGGCGCTGTGTCAATGAATATAAAAATTGGCAATGCATATAAAGGATTTTTATTAAAAACTTAGTTTTTAAAGGTTATATTCAGGGTTTCTGGCAAAATAAAATGTCACAAATCACAAATCTATGACTTTCCAAGACTGATGCAAATAATTTTCCATGACTCAAGAAATCAAATCACAAAATAATAACCTATATGAACATAGTAAGTAAATCAATGTACGTACCGTAAAGTAATTTTTATAAAGTTTTATGTTAAATTAAGTAAAAAGTCCTTGTTTCAGTAACTTCCCAATCAGAAGAAAAAGGAAAAAATAATTGTCTGTTCTTCAATATTTCAGTGTTAAAAAAACTAATCAATCTTTAGGAATAAAGAAATATTTGAAGAAAGAATAAGTGAATAATAATAAATTATATCATCAAAAAGAAAAAAAAATTTTGATATCAACAATGCAAAACAGAAGACGGGGGGGGAGGTCAACACAAGCTTATCAAAACTAAATTTCAGTTCTCATATTATGAATTTTTTTTTCACCTAAGAGATCTTACTCATGTAATGTCACAAATTGGTAGTTCAGAAACATTTTCATTGGTCGCAGTTCTTAACTATGATTGTTGTTTCCGTCAAAACGTAAATAAAAATATAGATGAATTTTCGATGAGCTGAATAACAATCATGGAGTTTATGACGTCACAGTTATGTGATTTTACTTAAATTGTTTAGAAATGTAAGCAATTCACTGTATTTCCATGACTTCTGGCCATTTTTTTGCCCAAAATCATGACTTTCCATGAAAAAATTTACCCGATGTCCAAATTCATGACTTTCCATATGCACGGAAACCCTGTACATTTTTAACCAACTAGTTCAAAGTCGGCTAACTTCCATAAAAATGAAGTTTTGCAAAGATTGGCAAGAATTGAAAATTGTGAAATAACGATAAAGTTAATTTTTAGAACCACTTTTAGAGATTCAATTAAAAAATATGATTCTGGTAGAAATAATAGGATTAGGCTGTTGACACAAGTATGCTTTTTCTGGTATTTAAAATACAGCCCACTAAAATCATAAAAATTTTATTTGAATATAAAAATCTATCCATGTTAAGGTGATATCAACGATAGTAACACTTCTGCTGTATTTTGAATAATTTCACAGGATAGTGAGTAGCTCTGATCGATACAAACTTATATCCCCTAATACCGATTAGATGCAAGGCGAGTAAATAATATCAAAATAAGTTTAAATCGTTTCAAAATAAAGTTAAATTATGATTCTTATAGAAGTGAATACCATCTACTTCTACCATCTACTAATACCATCTACATATAACTTACACGATTTTAATAAAAAGCAATTGGATCCTCAATTTCAAATCCTATAAAATTGATATTTCTGATAAGGAAAAGTTAAAAAAGAAAAAAAACTGCTATCCTATTAAAGCTATAGTTACTTTTGAATTTAGGATATTAACACACGACGCACAACTGCATTTATTAGTTAAAATTAGTCTTTCCCCCTTCTCCTCCCACACACACTGTCTCACTTTGCCTAAGCTAAGCAAAAATTAAACATTCCTTCTATCGAATTAATTGCATTGAATAAAAGTAACGCATAACCATTTTCAGGACGTATGGAATACATAATAAATTGTTTATAACATATGATGCATTCAAACGATTCTAATTTCAAATTCATCAACAGAGTATCATTTCGCCCCCACTCTAAAAATTTGTAAATATGTGTTTTTCCAAGATAAAGAATATTGCATAAAAAGGACATTTTAAAATGTTCCCTTAAAAGCAGAATATAAACACAATATTTATAGTAACACTGACACTATTTGCCCCTCTCCCCCAAATGAGAATAAAATAAATGTAGCAGCTCTTTTGTGCAATTTCATAAAAATATCTAGGTGCACCCACCAAGTTCACTGCCAGCCATCTTTTATACAAAGCCACTCAGCAGTATTGTAACCTTTCATATCTGTGAATTACAGTATGCCTGAGAGCTGAAATTATTTTTACAAGTAGCTGTTAACCACTTTAGTAAGACCCCTAAGTTTCAAGTCTCCGAATATATATCGGTTATCGAGATAATCAAATTCGAAAACGGCAGAAAACAACATATTGTGAAATTCATCCAAAACTCACTCACTCTCATCAAAATACTAAGGTATTTCTAGCAGAGCTAGAACTATGAAATTTGGTATGCTTGTAAGGTTTAACATGTATACAAAGGAAAAAATCTAAATTCCCCCACAGAATCCTCTAAAGAGGGCAATGTTTGAAAAATTTGAATCTCAATTCTAATACATTTCTATTGGGGGTAGAATTATAAAACTTAGAATACTAGTAGCTCTTAGCATATATAAATAGAGAAGAAACTCCCCACACGCCGTAAAACCTCTAAAACAGGGGTCAAAGTGACAAAATAAAAATATATAGGATTTTTACAAAAAAAATATAGGACAATATAAAACATCAAATAACTGCCCACAGTCTCTACTGAACTTTAAAACTAACTCGTTACATATTTTATTAATTAAAACTTTAAATGAAACGTTATTGAAATGAACATACAAGACGAACTTAGGAGGACTTTCTCACAGTACCAATTAACATAAATTATCCTTTTTAAGAGAGGAATATCTATAATCAAGTACTTAGAAAATAACCGTCTCCCTTTAAACCTCGTTATACTGAATTTAAGAGAATAGAAAACACGCCATTAAAACAAGAATCGCCTGATCCTGAATATGTCATCCTTTATTTGTTATTACTTCAATATTCCACACACCCTTCATCAATAAATAAGTTTTATTAATTACATTATTTGCAATCTTGAGTCTTCCAGCATCTATAAGTGCTTATAACTGCCCCAATTTCTATAAAAGTATTTTCTTTTTATCCCCATTTCCTGTTTAGGTTAAGTCCCTTAGGTGACTTTTTTATAAAAAAAAATCGCCAAATTGAAAATGGCATCAAAAGGCTGTGCCGTGAAATCCAAAATGACGTCTAAACACATTCGGCTTAGTTATTATATTCGAATCGCCAACTTTAAAAAAGTCGCCAAGGAGGACCGTAAAGTAAATCTTAACCCCTGTTACCTTTGCAGTCTTTTATTGGTTCAGATTTAATATTTGGTGTCGGATGGATTGGCGGCGGAGAGTGGGTGATTTAGCGCCGAATGTGGCAACCCGTTGACTTGGTTTTCAGGCACTTGGACAACACAACATTTTGACGTGATTTTCAATGTTTGTGACTTTTTTTTCAAATATCGCTATCCGACACCGAACAGTAAATCTTAACCCTTTTGTTTCCTGACATCAATTACTGACTGAGTATTCGAAATGTCGTTCTTTCAGTCCTGCAAGTTGTTTTTATCCGTTGTTCCCGAGGCAGAGTTTTGTTTCTGCATATCTTTCTTTTTCGCTATCTTGCTGCACTATTACCAATTAATTTACAATATTGGAGGAGAAAACAGATCAGAAATTCAAGCCCGCGCGCTATGAAAAAGCTCTCATGTTTACACTTCACAACTCTCACAGTCCAGTTGAATTGAGTTGAGATGTAGGTTGTGCAGCACGTGACGTTACAAGTAATAAGACGCAGCCGCTTACAAACATTTCTCAGGTCTCCTTCACTTACGATCGGGGCAAAGAATCCGAAATATAAAAAATCACAACGAACGGCGCCGTTATTACGAATTCGAAGAAAATATAGGTCGAATCAACATAGAAATATAGGATATATAGGACAATTAAAAAATATAGGACAATATAGGACGTTTTTTCCGATATTTTAAAAAATATAGGATTTATAGGACATATAGGACGTCTGCGACCCCTGCTAAAATCAAGAAAGAATAAACTTGACGTTACAAAATCGACCATTGGCGATATCTTATCGCCTATGAAATGATAGCCAATTGGTAATTTTTTGCCCCCTTTGCCAACTTTTTTTTTGTATACCTGAATAAACTATTTATTTAAAATAATTTATATTATCATCATTCATATTGAATACATAAGTAGGTCGTGGACTACGGTCCGATAAATTTAACTTTCTTAGAAAAATCTCATATAATTCTCCGCTAATTAGATGGTGTTGAAAATGTTTATAAAAACTTGCTTCGGTTCAAATGTGTTACATGGTGGCAAAGATAATTTGTCAATCATAGGAAACTGGTAAAATTTGTTGTTTCGATGTCGTCAGCGGTATTCTGGATTCGTGATTGGTTAGAGTTACTGCTGCTTTGGATTAAAGCCAAATACATCCTCTTTTCGCCAAAAAACGCTTAATTTCGTCTGGTGCCGATTGATATACTAGTTACAAATATGGTAAACTGCATGATTTATGTTTCTCTCTTCATTTCAGTGTTTATTTTTTGTTGGAAGCTGACCTGTTGGAAATATATTGTCTTTATTCTTGTTACGTCATGAATTTGAGTTACGTTTGTGGGTTTAAATATTTCAAGTTAAATGCTTTAAACTGCGATCATGGAGGCTATTTTGGAAGATTTAACCAATAGTGAATATTTGGATTAAAACAATTGTTTTATTGAATACATATGAAATTGAATAATCGTTTGCTCTTTTACGATTTTGCCTGTTAACCGTTATTAACCGTAGAACTTTGAAAATATTAAATTTTGTATTTTTGGGCAAGTTAGAATTGTTTTGTTAAGAGTTTGTTATGTATGAAAATTTGTTTTTTTCTGCACTCCACTGCTTTTTTTTTTAGTTTACTGAGCACCAATTTGTGAATAACGATAGCTAATTCTGAGGTAAGTAAGAAGTGTGTATGGAATGTATGAGTCAGTAGTTGATTTAAAATTTTTGATGCGATAGAAGATTGAGGTATATATTGCATTAAACATAAACTTTAAATTTACAGCGATTTAACCTTAGATTTAAAATGGGTATGGTATGACTATATTTTGATGGCCGTCAGGTCACCGAAGTATAGTTTATGAAATATAAGGCGTTAAAATGGATTTTGATTATGTTCTTTCAAAACAGCAAAGTGATTAAAATATCATTTTTGGAATGCTGAACTCTTTTCCTTTTAGAGCAAGAAGAGAGCACACCTTACTTTTTAGAGGGTTTTACAAAACCAAGTAACTAATAAACAAGTGATTTTGGGAGTGAGATGCCACAAATGACTACCCTAAATAGGTAGGGGTATATTTTTTAGGTTTAATTGGCCGTAAGGCCAACGAAATAGGTTGCAATTTTTTCTTTTAGGGCGCGAAGCGCTCGCACACCTTACTTTTTAGACATTTTTACAGTACCAAGTAATTAAAAAAAAGTGATTTTGAGGGTGAGATGCCACAAACGACTGCCCGAATTAGGTAGGGGTATTTATTTTAGGTTTAATTGGCCGTAAGGCCAACGAAATAGGTTGTAATTTTTCATTTTATAACGTGAAGAGCGCGCACACTTTACTTTTTAGACATTTTTGCACTACCAAGTAATTAAAAAAAAGTGATTTTGAGGGTGAGATGCTACAAACGACTGCCCGAAATAGGTAGGGGTATTTTTTGTAGGTTCAATTGGCCGTAAGGCCAACGAAATAGGTGCAATTTTTCCTTTTTAAAGCGCAAAGCGCACGCGCACCTTAATTTTTAGTAAGAGATTAAAAATGTAAGTATTCTGGAAGGGGTTAAATATTTGTCATAAATGTAAAAATTTAATGAAATTTTACACCTTATAAATTATTTGAAATTACACTTTAAATGCTTAAACTATTTTTCAATTATCGTTTAAATTTAAATTCCTTAACCTTTTTTTTTTTTTTTCTTCAATTATCGTTTGCAACTTCATTGCCTTCGAATTTTCGCCGATTTCGAATAAACTTACACAAATCATTTGAATTTCTTTCCTGGCTGTACGTTTCTAATAAAAATGTAATTGAAATGAAAAGTAAAAACACTTAATCTTGCTACAACTTGCATCGCAACCATAGCTTAATGGCTTTGGCATTGGACTTGAACCTTCCTATACCACCCACAAATCATGGAGCAGGTTCAATTCTCGATTTTTCCTTTTCCGCTGTTGTTTTGGGTTTGCCAGTTCATTTGGAATCATGGGGTTTTTCACCATTTTGGGTTTGCTTTAGCGTCGGAGTTCACCATTGTTTACGTTTTGCGGAGAAGTTCAAAAAACGTCAAGTGCCACCATATAGCACATTTTAACCATTTTCTTGCTAGTTTAAAAAATATTAACACTAAACATTTTAAAACTAGTTATTGTTGAGTAAATAAGTAAAAAATTTAAAATTAGTACCTTAAAAAAGAAGTGAAATCCCAACAAAAACATCTCTGTAAAAAGGCGCCAAGTTCTTCATGCCATGATTATGGCCATGAAAAGTATTGAGATCTAAAGTAGAGCCAAGTTTAAAGTTGGTATAAATTATGGCAATGATAATTAGTAAAATTGTCTTCTCAAAGTTAAAAATCCCCTGCATAGGTCTAAATATCTAGCTACAAAATACTTGTTTGTCTTAGCCATTACGCGTCAGTGAAGCAGAATACGTAATGGCCATTTAAAACCGATCGGAAAAATATGGTCGCCCTCCTTTTTCCAAGAACTCAAGGAGGATTGATAGCCAGTCTGCCCTCTCCTCGGTGCACCTGCGGTCATCTTAACTCCCTCTGAGGAATCCTCGTTAAGAGGGGTTGAAAGGAGGATATTGGAGAACTCAACTTTGTGGGGAGCATAACGAAACACAATCAGGGAAAAATTATTTAAGGACAATTTTTTTTGTGGTTTGATTTTTCCCGTTAAGTAATCCCTTTTTCAACTGCTCGCAAAGCCATCTATTGGAATATTTTCAAGAATTTTTCAGCTTTGAAAATACCTTAAAGGACAAATATTGAAGGGGAAAAAAGCAATACTATCAAATTTTAGTTAAACAATAATATTTGACGCAAGACTAAATTCCAGTCATTGACAAAACTTCACAACGGAAACTTCAATAAGTGCATCTGAGCCTCCTCCTGAAAATACCTGGAGACACTATCGTACAACTGTCTTCTATCCCTTTCCATGCATTTTTCAAACAAACAGCAATAAAAAACAAAATAGGCTTAATGTGCTGCAAATAGATCACGTCAAACGAATTGATGCGCACAATGCTGACGCGATCTTGTTATCCTAACTCAGCGTACATTTATCTTAGAATTAAGAAGTTGAAAAACAAACTTCATGAATTAAAAACTAACTTTAATGCATATGATGATATTTACAGATGATGCTCAAAACTGAGCAAGCTGTCACCGCAGCGAGACGAAAGAGAAAGTGTATACAAACACTTGCGTATATATATATTATTCCCCACATAAACAGTTGCAGTTACACAGATATAAATTTGCATATAATAAGCAAGTTAGCTTTCATAAAAATATAATCTGCACTTGTTGCTGCTTCTGCATCTATAAACAACTCAACCCATTCCAATGTAAACAAACTCAATGTTTATGTTTGGCCAAACGAACCGGTCTGATGAGGCTGGTAGATGAAAAACCTACAACCCATAAACACAATACAAAGTAAACTTATTTATCCTTTATGTTTCCCAACAGATCCAAAACATTGGTGCAGTGAATTTATTTGATTGTCCATGGACATGGATAGCCAAGCACATAGTGCCAACTCTCCGAGATGGTGACTGTCTACTACCACCTGTGAAGAACAGGTCCGGATCAGAGATAAAAGTCGTGATCTTCAGCTGAAAGTCCCGAACCATTCGTAATTGAATGTGCACGAGTGAAATTACAAAATATTTATCTTCTGAAAGGTATTTTTGATGAAATATTTACATGCCCGGACAGGCATGTAGGAGGAAAAAATACATGCTTGATCTGAATTTTTACATGCACCGGGCATGTCGGGCAATATAATTTTTCAACCCTGCTAACTACAGGAATGAGAGTGTTCAGAGAGCAAAAAGGAGGAAATCCAAAAATTCGTTAAAAAAGTTTGCAAAAGGAATACACAAAAATTCAACAAAAAAGTATGCAGGAAGGATGATTCAATAATTTTAAAGATACATTGAAATTTCTCATACTATATAATAATTACATATCAAATATTAGGTTGGTTGGTTGGTTGGTTGTATTCAGATTATCTGGCGCCGTCAGCAACACGAGGGCTATAATGCGCCGAAACTTTCGTCATTAGACAAGCCAACATACATTTACAAACACCCATGCCTACACGGGACTCGAACCCGCAACCTCGCGGTCTAGAAGCTAGCACGCTAACCACTATACCGTTTGGTCGGCATCAAATATTAGGAGTTTATGAAGAAATCTGTGAGGAAAGGGGAGCTAAGAGAGAAAATCCTTAGTTTAGACATGAGGAAAAGTATACTTTTTCAGGGTGGCCACAAAATTCAGGAAAAAAAGTTCCCCAATAATTCCCTGATAGATTTCTAAAAAATTCTCTGATTATAGGGCAAACTTTTTTTCAAATTTCCCCAATCTTCTTAGGTTTTCCAGACACCCTGATCAAATAGAACATGTATGCTAAAGAGAAAATATGCAATTTTTTTAAAAATAGTTTTGCTGGCAATGAAAAGTTATTATTCCGTAAAATTAAACTTTTAATGGCTTACCACCACAGTACCAAAATATGGATGAACATGCCTTAAATAATGCAAAATTTCCCTGATTTTCACGAAATTTTAAAAAGTTCCCTGATATTTCCCTGAATCAGAAAGCTCCCTGATATTTCCCTGAATCAGAAAGCTCCCTGACATTTCTCTGATTTCCCAGTTCTGTGGCCACTCTGTTTTTGCAGGAAAAACTGGTTCACATCAGAAAAATGTGGTTCCTCAAAACAGGGACAAAGAGAAGGAAAATGTTACATAAAAACAAAAAAGGAGGAAAACTCTCATCCCTGTAACTAGTAGTCCAGGGAATAGAGACATTTTGCCTTGCAAAAGGTTATGTAGTTCTGATTTTTTAATATGTTATAAAGGTTGGTCTTGTGGTTTATAAACCAAGTTTTCGACCTCCTAACCCTTGTGCGTTCTCCGTGGTGCACCAAAAACTGAGCCGTTTCTCAGTTTATAAGTCATAGCTCTTTGCCAATGCATCTTAGAAAAACACATTATATTCAAAAGTTGTAGAATATTAAATTATCTACAACTTTTGTATACTAAGTTTTTTTGTAGATCTATTATGTAAAAAGTTATGTTGCATCAAAGTCAAAACTTTTTCGTAAAAATGCTACTTTTTTAAGATTTGTGTCAAGTTTTTTGATTATATCTTCATAATGGTATGTTTTAGAGAAAAAGTTTGTGAATAAAAGTTGTAGAGCAATAAATTTCCTACAAGTTTTCTATATAAACTTATTTTCTAGGACTAATAACAAAGAAGTTACTCTGCTTTGTGTATTTTCCGTGGTGCACCACAAAAAAATATGTTTTTCAGTTTATAGATCATAACTCTTTTGCAATGCATTTTAAAAACAAACATTAAGTTTAAAAGTTGTAGAATATTAAATTTTCTACAACTTTTGTTAACAATCTGCTTTTGTAAAGCTATTATGTAAAGAGTTACGTAGCATCAAAATAAACACTTTTTCGTAAAAATGCTGCTTTTTTAAGTTTTTTGCCAAGTTTTTCAATTATATCTTCATAACAATAAGTTGTAGGGAAAAATATATTATACAAAAGTTGTAGATCTATAAATTTGCTATAAATTTTATACAAAAAAAATTACTATCTAGGACTAATAACTAAGGAGCTACTCTTCTTTGAAGGTTTACGAGATGATAACCTATGATATATTATGTATAGGTAGGGGTTTAAAAATAGCTTCTTACTGTATAGTCTGTCAATTTTAATAAAAAAATAAAACAATATTTACATAATACTAATGATAATGTAAAATAAAAAGTGGAAATATATTAAATAATGTACATATCTATATACAATAACGGTAATATCAATTTACCATTTTCGCCATGGGGCACCAAAAACCTTCTAAATTCTGAAATTTTGAGTTTTTTTCAGTATACCGATCATATCCTTTTTCCACTGCATTTTATAGGGGGGAAAAATTATATTTTAGGTTGTAGAGTATTAAATTTTCTACCTCTAATGTATGTGCAAAATTTGTTTTGTAAAATTATTGTATGAAAAACAAATAGTATGAAAAGCATTAAAGCAAAAACTCTTTCGTAAAAATACCATTTTAAGATTCTTGTCGAGTTTTTAGATGATATCCATAAAAGTATATCATAAAAATTGTAGAACCCTAAATTTGCTACGTTTTATATACAAAGTTATTTTATAGGACTAATAACAAAAGAGCTACTTGGTAAGATCTAATATTAAAAATAGTTTCTTACTGCAAAGCCTGACAAGTTTAATAAAAAATAAAACAATATAGGTATTAAAATAAAAGTATTATAAATCAAAAAATATAAATATATATATATATATAATAATAGTAATATCAATAAAACTTACAATTTAGAAAACTTATAAATTCTTAAATTTAGTTTCGTTTAGCCACGAAGACTCGGCTAGTTCCTCCGCTACTTCTTGAATTAAGAGTTCTGTTGGGTCGTCTTCATCGTTGCCATCAATTATGATGTTCGCTGTATTGTCACATGTTTGTCCATAGCAGTTTTTACATATTATGGAGCACTTGAGACCGGCCTTTCTACAACCGCAGGCCTTAGTGCATCCTATGTTGCGCTGGCAGAAAATGTAGGACAGAATTGATTGAGGAGCTGAATCCCTGGTAGTTGTAATAGGAAGAAGTCCTTTATTGTCCATCTTCCACCCACAGACCAGAGGATTTTTCAATTGGCCCATCCATGTCTTTACTTGATGGCATGTGCGAAAGACATGGTGTGTAGCAGCTTCTTGGGTCGGAGGTAGCTTTGACAGATTTAACTTGCTCCCAGTTGTTGATTTGGAAAATTGCTTATAACGCAAAGCATTTCAAGTTGTTGCCCTGTGACCACCAAAGAGAGCAACAAGAATGCTTGATACTGCTTCGGTGATGCTTGAAACACTGGCATTAGGATCTAGGAAGATCTTTGCAAATTCCTGTAATATTGGATATGATGAAGCAGCCAACATTACAACGCATGTATTCCAATATTAAGTAACTACACTGAGTGGTTGATATTCTGTCGGGATGGTTAGTGTTGGGAAGGGTTGAGAATGGTTTTTCGGTTCTTCTAATCTTCTACCCTGAATTCAGCAGTGGCAAATCTCAATCAACAGTATATGGTGTTTTCGCGGAAACCGAGTTCTTAAAAGAATTCCTTTACATGTCACTAATGCCACTCGACTTGTGATTTTTCTATTCTATCTCAAAAGATCTGTACCCCACGTAGTTTAGAATCAGCCACTTGAATGCAGTCTATTTCTCATTTTTATTTCCGAATGCAGAAATTTTTGGTGCATCACAGCAAAATGGTAAATTTTATATTACTATTATTATCTATAGATATATACATTATTTAATATATTTCCACTTTTTATTTTACCTTATCATTAGTATTATATATATATTGTTTTATTTTTTTATTAAAATTGTCAGACTATGCAGTAAGAAGCTATTTTTAAACCCCTACCTATACATAATATATCATAGGTTATCATCTCGTAAACCTTCAAAGAAGAGTAGCTCCTTAGTTATTAGTCCTAGATAGTAATTTTTTTGTATAAAACTTATAGCAAATTTATAGATCTACAACTTTTGTATAATATATTTTTCCCTATTGTTATGAAGATATAATTGAAAAATTCGGCAAAAAACTTAAAAAAGCAGCATTTTTACGAAAAAGTGTTTATTTTGATGCTACGTAACTCTTTACATAATAGCTTTACAAAAGCAAATTGTTAACAAAAGTTGTAGAAAATTTAATATTCTACAACTTTTAAACTAAATGTTTGTTTTTAAAAAAATGCATTGCGAAAGAGTTATGATCTATAAACTGAAAAACGTATTTGTTTGTGGTGCATCACGGAAAATACACAAAGCAGAGTAACTCCTTTGTTATTAGTCCTAGAAAATAAGTTTATATAAAAAACTTGTAGGAAATTTATTGCTCTACAACTTTTATTCACAAACTTTTTCTCTAAAACATACCATTATGAAGATATAATCAAAAAACTTGTTACAAATCTTAAAAAAGTAGCATTTTTATGAAAAAGTTTTGACTTTGATGCGACATAACTATTTACATAATAGGTCAACAAAAAAACTTAGTATACAAAAGTTGTAGATAATTTAATATTCTACAACTTTTGAATATAATGCTTGTTTCTAAGATGCATTGGCAAAGAGTTATGACGTATAAATTGAAAAACGGCTCAGTTTTTGGTGCACCACGGAGAACGCAAAAGGGTTAGGAGGTCGAAAACTTGGTTTATAAACCACAAGACCAACCTTTATAACATATTAAAAAATCAGAACTACATAACCTTTTGCAAGGTAAGACCCCTTTTTCAGTCTCTATTCCCCGGACTATAGGTGGTGATGTAGTGTGGTTGTACAACTGTATGTGGCCTTGTAAAAATTAACTTTAAGAACTTTCAAAGTGCAGCTACTATTTACACATATTTTCCAGTCATACGCCTTACCTAACAAAGCCAATAGGGAATCCTTTAGCCACTTGAGGTTGTACAGAAAACTCATTAGAAGTGATGCACTATAGGGCAATTTTTTATAGCTTTGTTTGGAGCTAAAATAGGGAGGGATATTTTTTTAGGTCGGCCATAAGGTTGTATTTCTTCCTTTTAGATTATGAACAGCACGAACACCTTATTTTTTAGCAAATGATTAAAAATATGGGTGGATCTTAGCACAGCCCACCTCTTGGCTTCTTTTTGAAATCTCGCCAAACGAGTGGTGATAACGTCGCCAATGTGGCAACCTAGACGGATTATGGAGAATTGTCTAGAATCTTCCAGCCATATGTATATTAGTTATAGAAGATTTTTTCTCTTTCAGTCCATAAGCTGTAATTCCAGCTATTAGATTGACTAGAAAATTAGGTCTAATTCTGTATCTGTAATGTTCTATCTGGCTAATATTTTTAAGTTGATGCAATATACAATAGTTTCAATTATGGAATGCTATTCCAAGCTATTTATGGTAAGTGTTAATTTTTTTTATAAATATTATTATTATTTCTGGCCTTCAAGTATCGTTTTTTAATTGAAAAATAATAATAACAAATATTCAATTAGTAGTCAACTTGGCGAGATTTCAAATAAGTCGCCAAGAGGTGGGTCCATCTAAGATTTTACCAAAAATATAAATATTGTGGAAAAGAAAAATATTTGTAATTAACGTCAAAAATTTCACTTCTTACATATTATTTAAATTTAAGTTGCTTAAACTTTTGTTCAATTATTGATTACAACTTAATTGTCTTTGAATTTTCAGCAATATTGAATAAACTTACACAACTCTTTTTAATTTCTTCCCGGGATGTACAGTTTAATATAAATGTAATTGAGATCAAAAACAAAAACTCATAATCATGCATCGCAACAATAGCTTAATGGTCTTAGCAGAGGTTGGTTGTTTTCAGATTATCTGGCGCCATCAGCAACACGAGGGCTAAAATGCGCCGAAACATTTGTCATTTCCCAAGCCAACATACATTTACGGAACCCGCAACCTCGCGGTCTAGAAGCTAGTAGGCCTTGGCAGAGGACTTCAACCTTCCTAAACCACAAATCTTGGATCGGGTTCGATTCCCTCTTTTTCACTTTCTGATGTTACTTTTGGTTTGCCAGTGAATTTTGAATCCCAGTGTTTTTCACCGTTTTGGGTTTGCTTTAGCATCGGAGTTCACCATTGTTTACGTTTTGTGGAAAAGTTTGAAAATCGCCAAGTGCCACCATTCAACACAGTTTAAGCCATCATTGGTTTTAAACTGACACATGTTTGCAACTGACTGTGAGCTATCCCATGGTTGAATCAATTATGCTTTTAGTATTTGTGGTTGAATTCAAAATGTCACATTTGTAAGGTTCTTCATGAACACGAATACACTTACACAACTTCACGTCAACTACCAATTTTTAAACAACAAAACTGTGATCTGATACGTGCTACAGTTTTCTGTCATAACTTCTACATTGGCAGAACCTAACAACGAGATCAAGCCAAACACAATTAAGACAAATCATAAACAGATTATTTAAATAAAAGGAGAAAAGAAAATTAACTACCTTACAACATGCTGTAGTGCAGAAAATCATAACAACATCAACAAGATGCCACTCACATAAAAGAAACTATTAAGGGAGTGGAGGTGGAACCTCTTCAACAGAGGCAAGGGAAGGAGAACTACGGGCATACAACCGCCATCACCGTAACTGTGACTCGAGGCCTGAACAGCTTGGTGAATAATTAATAGGTTTTTTTTTCGACTCCTAGACCTGGAGACTGTTGTACGTGTTCGGAAAACTCTTCTTTACCACTTTCGTCACTTCGTTTTTCTACTTTTAATCGACAGTGTCGGTTTTCACTACTTTAATTTCTGGATTCTTTAAGAATCCCCACCAAGTAAGTAACTTGTTTTTTCTTCACCATGACTGAAGGCCTCAAGAGGTCGTTGGACGACGAAGATCTCCTCGAGGGTGGTTCCACTAAAGAGCAACGTCGCGGTGGCAAGGTTTTTTACACCGAGCTATCTGAGCTAGAAAAAATCCAATTCGCTATTCAATATGGTGCAACGTGTCCGAAAGTTATTATCGAATCTACTTTAGGAAAAGGCAGTCTACCTTTTTCGAACCCTCAAGTTATCAAGTCTACCTTTAAAAATATTTTATCATCAGACGATACGCTCAAAATTACCAGAAGACAAAAACTTCTTCTGGAATCTAAAAATTGTTCGACTTTCGTTAAACTCGCAGACTTAAAAGTAATTGGCTCTGTCCCCATTACCTGGCGAGCGATAGAAGAAACCATCACAACTAAATATTTAATCAGAGGCGTCGACTCTTCTATTCCTCTTGAAGATATTGCAACAGAGCTCAAAGAGGTGGGAATTAAATTCTCACAAATTGTGAGATTTACAAGAAAGAATTCTGAGGATCCTATTCCTATCGTACTCGTTAAAGAGCTTGGATATAAGGAACGACAGTCAGTACCCCTGTTTCATATGTTACACAGGGTGTCCTCCTACACCGAATCCCCCAAAATCTGTGACAACTGCCTCCGCTTTGGGCATTTTCAGAAGTCCTGCGACCGCAAACAACGGTGCGCCGCTTGTGGAGACTTCCATCCTCCCTCCACCCCGTGTCTAAAAGAAAGCATCTGCTTTAGATGTAAAAGCAAAGACCATAAAGCTACAGACTCCTCGTGTGAGTTCATTAAACTCGAAAAATCGGCCATCAACAAGGCTATCAAAGAAAAGATCCCTATCAAATTAGCTAAAGCATCTTTGAAGACTAAAGTATCCTACGCGGCAATCACAGCCCAGACCAACAATCCCCATTCAACTTGGGAGGTGATACCTAGTATCCAAAAAGATATTCAAGAACTGAAAAGTGCCATCGCAGCTATTCAAGCCGTTTTGTTTCAACCCAGAAACACAGACATTCCTTCTGGTCACCAGGCCAGTTTAACCCTACCAGCCGTAACAAGTCAGCTGTCTTCAGAGTTAACAACGATTGTTGACGCTACAGAGGGGCAAGCGAAAGAATTCCACACAGCAGAATCATTCATCTTGAAGGGAAAAAAATACCAAGCAGACATCGCAGACCTCAAAAAAGAAAATCGCAAACTGGGAGACGTAGTCTCAGAACTTCATAATACAGTAATCTTTCTAAAGTCAGAGACTGAGCGTTTGACCTCTATCATTGCTCAGAGAGGTAGCCCTTTGTGGCATGGACAGAACTTTAACAGCCCCGATTTCGACGAACAATTTGTTTCATCTCCTATGAACTTTGGAGAGGGAACTTAGACACAATTTGCGAATTTTGTCTTTTCCCCAGCCAACATGGCCTTTCTGTTAACATGGAATTGCCACAGTATTGCTGCCAATCTCACCACCTTTCATTTTTTGGTGCATCACTTAAATCCTTCGGTAATTTGTCTCCAAGAAACTTGGATTAATAAGAATAGTTCCCTCCTTCACCTGAAAGGGTATGTTAACTTTAATAAACCTCGATCTGGGAAAGAGAGGGGGGGTGGTCTTGCCATCCTCATAAAATCGGATATTCCGGGTTGGATCCTTCCGGATTTTCAAGACTCTCCTACTATGGAATTTCTTGGTATCAAGATTATTTTTTGTAAACAAACTTTTCATATTGGCAATGTTCACAGACTGGCTGGACCTTGGTCCAACAAAGACTTTTTAACCCTAGATTCCTTCATAAATCACCCCTGCTTCATTGCTGGTGATTTCAATGCGCGCAGTATCTCTTTTGGGGACAACGTCTCCTCCCCAAGCGGTCAAGCTTTTGCGAAGTGGGTTGATAATGGCCCTCTTGTTTTACTAAACTCCAAAGGAATAACAAGGGAACACTCCGCAGGTGTCGGAAGTGTTCTCGATTTGATTTTTTGCTCTCCCTCTCAAATGAGTAAAGTGGACTGGAAGAGAGTAGAAGAAAAGAGTTCTAGTGACCATTTCCCCACTTTCATCAAATTTAAGAATCGGCTTTCTTTCAATACCCAAAATCGTTCCTATACAAATTGGCGATCTTTCTCAGAAAATTGTGTTTTGAGTTGTGTGGAAATCCCCACCAATGACTCTACTGCCCTTCTTCCCGCTGAGGAAACAGCCCATTCAATACAGGTTACCCTGTCCTCCTCTATTCAAAAATCTACTGTTCAGGTTTCTTCCAGAGGTAAAAAATCTTTGCTCTCATGGTGGAACAAGGCATGTGCTAAAGCCAAACGCTTAAAAAATTGTCTTTATAAAAAAGCAAAAAGATCTCTCGATGATAAGGTGTGGCTTGAGGCCAAAAAGGCAACTGCCATTTTTAAGAAGACTATTTTAAAAGCAAAACGTAATTTTTGGAGTTCAAAAATGCAATCAATCTCCTCTCCCAAGCAGCTTTTCAAAGTGGTGAGAAATATCAACAACTATATGGCCCCCTCTAACAACACCAGTAACCATATTTTTGAGGATAAAGATAAACAAATCAGTGATCCTCTCCACCAAGCCAACCTTCTCTGTCAAAGATTCGTTTCCAAATCTCAAACCACTTCGACTCTTCCTATCCAACCTCTATCTCAGCCTAATTTTACTTGTCAGCCTTTCTTCTCCATCCAGGAACTCGATAGATCTATCAAACTCCAGAGGGTCTCGACCCCGGGGATTGACGGTATCTCGGCAAGAGCCTTTAAATCCCTTCCAAATGTGGACTGTCTAAAACTGTTAAGTTTTTTCAATTTTTGCCTTGAATTTTCCTTTTTTCCAAAAAGCTGGAAAAAAACTGTTATTGTTCCGATTAGAAAACCCAACAAACCAGCTAATCTACCCACCAGCTATCGTGCAATTGCCTTAATTCCCGTTATTAGTAAAATCCTGGAAAGAATGGTTCTCGCCCGTCTGATTTTTTGGACCTCAAAGGTTAAGTTATTTCATAAAAATATGTTTGGCTTAATACCGGGGAAATCGGCGGTGGATTGCCTCCATAACGTTTCCCAACACATTGCCTGGGCTAGATCCAAGAAAAATTGGGTTTGCATGATCTCCCTTGATATCGCTGGAGCCTATGACGGAGTCTGGGTTGAGGGACTCGTCAAAAAACTTAAGTCGGCTGGTTTAGAAATGAAACTATTCTCCCTGATCCAGGATTTTCTCTTTTGCCGCCCGATCCAAGTAAGGTGGAGAGGTCAGCTCTCCGACCCCTTGGAGGTTTCATCCCTTCCTCAAGGATCAATCTTATCTCCTTTCTTATTCAATATTTACATGTATGATCTCATTAAAGAAGTCCCCCCTCACTCCCAGGTTTTTTTTATATGCAGATGATATCACTGTGGTAGTTTCGGCTTCGTCCCCTGCCCAGTGTGTCGCTAATATCAAACATTCCTTGGAGAACATTTCAGTCTGGGCCAAACGCTGGAAGGTGGATTTTGCCAGTGAGAAATCATCCATCATTGATCTTTCTCCCAAAATTTCGAAATTATCCCAGCCTATTTCTATCAATGATAATATTATCCCCTGGGTTTCTTGCTCCAAAGTTCTAGGCCTAGTTTTCCAAAACAACTTCACCTGGAAAGAACACTGCCTTGCCAGCTGCAAAAAAGGCTCAAAAATCCTAAACATTATCAAGTTCATCAGCAGTAAAAACACGGGAATCAAAGCCAAACTAGCCCTCCAAATCATCTCCCAAGTCCTCCTTCCACGGATTGATTTTGCTAACTCAGTGAGAACAAATGATTCCCAGATGAACATGCTCAAGTATGAAGTTTTGGAAAACTCTGCTATCCGTTTCGCACTTGGTATCTTCAAATGGGCGCCAAATGACATCATCCGGAAAATTTCTAATATCCCACCATACCGAATTCGTGCTAAATGGTCTCAAATTACAATGGCTCTAAAAGTTCAATTTCACAATTTACCCCTTCCAAAGCCTGAATCCTATATCAAAAACCATCAGATTCGTTCTACGATCTGCAACTTGGAAGTCCAATTTGGTCTTCAAAATCGAACCCGTTTCCTACAAGTTCAGGTGCACCCCTCGCAAACCCACCATTTGGAATGCATCACCAACTTTTTCCCGAACTCCTCAACCAAATCTCCTGTCTTAATTCAATCCCTTTTTTGGGAACTTCGTAAGAGATACGAGGATTTCGAACTCTGGGCTACAGATGGATCTAAGACTGGCTGCGGGCTGGGTTTCGGCCTAGTCAATGAAAATGGCTCAGTCTCTCGATCCATTCGACTTCCTATGCCCTCCTCGAGTTTCACCGCCGAAACGGCTGCCATACTTTATTTAGCCACCTTTTTTTTTAAGAGATGTCCCCTCTTTAATATTATCAGATAATAAAGGGGCTGTTGAGGGCATTGGCAATGTTTGTGGAAGGGGTTCGTCTCTTATTACTGAAGCACGACTAGCCCTAATTAACAAATCCATACTCTCCCCAACGATCCTGGTTTGGTGTAATGCCCACGCTGGTATTCAAATTAATGAAACAGCTGATCAACTAGCCGGCAAGGCTGCATCAGATCCTTCCTCTCCAACCATGTCTATTTTGGATTGGATGGATATGAAACGTTTCATCAAGAGGAAACGACAAGAAGAATTTGATTTTCTTTGGTCCTCCTCCAAATATAACTTCAAGTTTCATGATCAATTAGTCACTCCTCCCTTCCTATCCTGGATCTCCTCGAGATATGAAGAAGTAAAGCTTTTCAGGATTATTTCAAATTGTTATCCCACCAAAAGCATCCTTCACAAAATAGGACTCTCGGCTTCTCCTCTTTGTAACTCTTGTCATATCCCAGACGATTATCCCCACAGATTTCTCCAATGCGCCCGATACGATTCAGAGAGATCAATTCTTTTTGATCTCCTAAAAATCTCACCCAGCCAAAAAACTTCAGTCAAAGATATTTTGAATTGTGCTAATCTATCCTCTCCATGTATCGGAAAAGTGATTCTTCGCTTTTTCGCTTAAAAAGCTTTCGTTTTATGACGTCAGCATAAATATGTATACGGAGACAGGGGTTGTATGCCCGTAGTTCTCCTTCCTTTGCCTCTTTTGAAGAGGTTCCAACAACAACAACAAATTAATAGTTTAAAAAACTAAAAAACACGCTTTAATAGAAAAGTGAACTAAAAAGTAGAAAATAATTTTAAATAAGTTTGAAATAAGAATAGAGTGATTAACAAGAAATATTTATTTTATCGTAAAAAAGCGTGGGGTGCTTTTTAAGATATTTTCATAATGGCTCTACTTTTACCAATATATATACAATAATTGACATCAAGCACCCCACGCTTTTTTACGATAAAATAAATATTTCTTGTTAATCACTCTATTCTTATTTCAAACTTATTTAAAATTATTTTCTACTTTTTAGTTCACTTTTCTATTAAAGCGTGTTTTTTAGTTTTTTAAACTATTAATTATTTTCTACTTTTTAGTTTAGTTTTCTATTAAAGCATGCTTTTTAGTTTTTTAAACTATTAATTATTTTTTCTGTGATTACTGGGATTGTAATGGGTCGTTACCCATTACAATCCCAGTAGAACCTATCATCGACAATTGATAAGGCAGACATTTGAAAGATTTGTCATGGGAATGACGGTTATACAAAGCGTGTTTTTTTAGTCGCATTATCCTTACCAGGATCTTCAGGATTAGTGATTTTTCATATTCAGAGACACGGTAGTGTTTTGTGCCAAGTAATACGGCGTGTACTGCACACCAGGGTTCGATTCCGGAGAAGGTTGGTTGGTTGGAATTTAACGGCGCAAAGGCAACACGAGCTAATCCTTGTGATAAAGCGACAAACTTATAGAATTATTGTATTGTCATCGGGTATTTGACAAGTGTGCAAAGTTTGAACATACAGGTGAAACTAATAAAAGCGTGTTAAAAAGGGAATTTCGGTAATTTTTTTATGGTGAACTATAATTAAAAAGGCACTTCCGATCGAGGTTGTAGACTTCTTTAAAGTTATACTTAAGTAAGTAATCGGCGCGCCTGGTAGTTTCCCTTATTGGTCTTGACGCAGACACTCCGGGTCTCAGGAAAACAAAAAATTGCTAATCCTGATTATCCTAGTAAGGATAACGGGTCAAACTGTTTAAAATATTGAATTGTCATCGGTCCTTAATAAGTATGCCAAATTTCGAGTTAATCCGACGTTTTGAAAGGGGTCAAAATCATGTTCAAAGATTCCGTTACATACTAACATACATACGTCTGAAGCTAATAAAAGCGTGTTAATAAAAACAGAGCATGAGTCATCAAGAGAAGACCGACAGCAGCGCCTGCGCCAACATGCATTTTGCCGTGCCGTTTGTAAACAATTCTTCATTGTCCATGCTCGTTATAATTAACGTGTCTTTACAGATATTTTTGCCGTGTTTTCTCGCCAGCAGAATACTTTTCAATTCAACGGGAAATTTTTTCTTCATTGACAGATGAGAAAATATTAATTATTCGTATGACTGATTTCAAGATGCCTTCCTGCTGCTGCGTATTCGCATGCAAAGGAAATTTTGACAGCAGTGCTACAAAAGTAACTGTTTTTAAATTCCCTGAAAATTCAGATATGAGCGAGAAATGGTGAAAAGCAATTCCCAGAAAGGATTTTGTTCCAACTAAATCTTCGCGGGTCTTCAAGAAGGATGACATTGAGAGGGACACTTGGATATACAACAGCATGACTGGAGAGAAATTAATAGCTCCCTTAGGTCCTTATTATACAGAGACACTCGAGTGGCGAACGCGCACGTTGCGGACCATTATATCCTATGGAGCTTATTATACATAACAACAGCAGTGGCTAGTGGTCGCGTCTATGGCATGAGCTGTCCACTGCAGTCGCCTACCCTCGCTACTTGTGGCTTGCGTGCGCGACTGTGGTAGAGGACTATTGTTTGTTTTGAAGCTTATTAAATTTGTTTATAGGCTTGCCTTGACCCAGTTATCTAGTCAGGCCCTGATTATCGACTAAGCCCACAAGATCTGACCCTTGGGTTCAATATTTTAGGGGGCAACGAAATTAGCTGTAAACCTGTAACTTTTGTTTCACAAAAGTTATGTGAATATCTTTTATTATCTGTATAAAAAAATGTTTACATAAAAATCATTTTGTATGAATCTTGAAGTGTGTTTAGTATCCCAGAATGGTATTTAATCAAATAAATTAAACCCTCATTTAAAATCTTAAATAATATAACCCATAAAAATAGAGTTCTTAAAAAATCGGATATGCATTGTCAATTTTTGTATTCATTAACACAGCGTCGATATCAAAAACATTTGTATCAGCAAAATGAGTGGCAAACTACGTTTCAATTTTTTTTTAATAAAAATTGACGTGAATTTGTGCTCTCCCATAGAAATATAATTTATTTATACTAATTAAAGTAATTTTATTATTTATTTATTAAAAAAAAAAATTGCCAACAAGAAAGAATTTCAACAATGTACGGTTCAATGTTATTTTAATGCGATTGGATGACGCCAAGTTGGTTAATTAGTATTCCGTAAAAGCGACCTTTGAGTGACAGTAACAACCCCAAAATTTGATAGAATGCATTGTCATCGACATCGAACCTATCTGCCAAGTTTAAACCTGATTGGATGATGGTAAGGGGGTTGATTAGACAGCCGCAAATTCCGCTTTCATTGACAAACAAACTAAGGGCCTGATTTTCACCTACTCTCGAATCGGAATTGCAATCGGAAAGGGAGGTGTCACGTGACTTTCCGATTATTTGCGATTCTCACTTCAAAATCTAGTTTTAACGAGATGTCCAATCTCTCGGAATGCGTCTCGGTTGCTTTGGAGCTCTTGGGATGCCATGACGATTATCGAGATTTCGGCGAAGTTTATTCTGATTGGTTGTTCTAGTTAAATGTTGAAGTGTCTATTGTTGCTGCTGTTTTAAAACAACAACAACAAAATGGATCCTGCAAGAACATTAGTTTTTATGAATTTTACCCAGTATTTAGTGAACAGGGAATTGAGAAGACAAAGAGTATTTAGAGATAAAACAAATCCCTTTGACTCTCACGATATTCATTTTATTGAAATTTTTCGGCTTTCGAAACCTGCAGCATGGCTGGTAATCGAAGAAATTAGAAGTGTACTTGTCACACAGTGCCGGAAAAAAAGAAATATGAGCCCTGAACTACTTTATTTTTTCTGTTATTAAGACTTATTTCTCCTAAGTTTTACATAAAACTACGGAGCCAATACAGGAAGGAAAAAGTAATCATGATAAATGTTCACTACATTTACGAAAAAAAACCTGATTTTTCCAAACGGTATAGTGGTTAGCGTGCTAGCTTCTAGACAGCGAGGTTGCGGGTTCGAGTCCCGTGTTAGGCATGGATGTTTGTAAATGTATGTTGGCTTGTCTAATGACAAATGTTTCGGCGCGTTATAGCCCTCGTGTTGCTGACGGCGCCAAATAATCTGAAAACAACCAACCAACCTGATTTTTCCTTTGACTACCAAATAGTTTTGGTGGTACCAGGTAAGAACGTGATTCATTTAATTCAGACAGCAGCCAACTGTTAGCAAATTAGTATTTGCATGTTGCGATTCTTATCAATATTCTAATTAAAACTGTTGCATATATTTATCTCCTGTTGGGTACCTGCTACTTACCAATAAATTTTATCACTATGTTCTAAATCATAAACAAAACATTGTGTTCATCACAAAGAGTTAAAATGCACAATAAAAGCCATAAATACCGCCTAGCTTGTGTTTGATAAAAGTTTTTTTTTTTTTTTTTTTTTTTTTTTTGAGTCATTCATTCTCAAAACCTGCTGTCTTGTGATTTAGAGGGACCAAAGGTATTCCTCTGTTTTCATCAGAAAAGTTAATAAATGTTTTAATGCATTTTAGTATCTGTTCAACTTTCTTGGAAGCCATTTCTTGCTTCCACGAGGAGAGGAGGAGTTCCTCAAAAAAATTATGAACATTGAATTGATGTCAAAACAGCACATGGTTCTGAAAACTCTACTGCGCATTCCTAACCGTGCAGTTTTCAGCGGAGGAAGTGCGTCATTCTTCGATTTCGGGAAAAACTGAGGTCAGAATCACTCCTTATCTACTGAACGAGAAATGGAACGATTCCGAGAGAGCGGGTCACGATTTTTTTCCCGATTCGATCGGAGGTGAGAATCAGGCTCTAACACACAAAGTCGAAGTTAATATAAACTATTTAAAAACAAGACTTCTTGAAAGATAGAGAAAAAAATTTAAAGAAAGTCTTGACGAATTTATTGTGAAATCAGCTTTTCGAACTCTTCGAATATTCACTCTGAAATTGTGAATAATGCTGCAGGTATTGTTGTTATGGATATTACTATACATTGTGGTAGTGAAATGCAATGCTATATAAAACAAAGTTTTTCCTCATTTGATCTATAAATTTGATTGTTTGAAATTTGTTTCTTTATTTGTGATAAAAAAAATTTAGAGTACAATATTAACCTTACTTTATCAACTTTTTCTATTTTTGTCTTTTTTGTCTATTTTGACTTTTTGTCAAGCAAATTTCCAACAAATCTCGCTTTTGAAAAAGAGGCCCCTGAAAGCCTTGGGTCCCAACTTGTCATGGTCAGGCCCTGTGTCAAGTGTTCCTTGAACATTGATTATTTTAATATCTATACTTTAAACGATTGTTATGATGATCAATCGAGTGAAAAATCGATAGTATCGAAAAAGGGCAAACTATCGATTGTTTCATGCTAAATAAGACAATCGATTGTCGAAATTTAGTAAGAAACAATTGCATGCGACGATTATTTTTCTCTTGGCAATATTATTGGGCTGTATAGCTGTTCAGGATATAAATACGATACTACGGTTCAGGATATAATATTACGTTGTAGAAAAAAGCTTTTATAGAGGCTATATTGTTTTTATATAAATTGCATGTATTTGCACTTACGTATTGCACATTTGTATAACATGATGTATTGCAAATAGGTAATACCTGGATGTATTGCAAATAGGTTTTGCACATGTGCATTGCATATAAGTATTGCACATATACAGGACCGACGCTAGCGGGGTGGGGGGAGGGAAGAGTCTAGGTCTTTAAGTTTTAGAAAGTTGAAGAGTCGAAATTTCCGAAATTTTATTGCATTCTTTTTTATTCCGATTCAGAAGGAAACCGAATTGAATGAAAAAACTAAAAATGGGGGGCATAAAAAAATTTGTAGAACAACTGTATTGAAAATATTGGAAGGCTGTTCAAACTGGGTTTGACGAATCGGAAATTCTATACTAGAAGTCTGCAGTTCATCAATGTAGGGGGAGAGAAAGAGTCCTCACCTACACTTTCCCTCTACCTACTTTGATGGCCTGCGAACATAATTATAACCATAGATAACTTCAAGATAATTGAAATCGTCAAATAGTATTCAAAAATCCTGTTTGTAAGCAAGTCGGTGACAGCTGCTAAATGAAATTAAATATAAAAATGCATGGCACATTGATAGCATATTTTTGTTTGAAGGAAACGGAAAATCATTCGGTACCACATATTTTTATTTTGTGGGATCAACTTCTGCTTCTGCTTGAGTCAGAAATATATCATTGCGACTTTTTGTTTTAATATGGAATGATGAGTTTTTAAAACAGGCGAAATATCAAGTATAATTTTTCCCGTTTGTGCGTCACACATGCCACGTTTTCGAATAATCATGTTCCATTTTTACTAAACGTGCAAATGACGAACTGAAGTTTAGTTTCGTATTAAAAAACAAATTTATTTTTGTTTAGTATAAGCTATTTGACGAAAAATGCAACAAGTTGAGGAAAAAATGTTTTACATTTAATATTGACATAATAAAAGGGGAATGTAATGCGAAAATAAAAAGATAATTAAAATAATATAAGGCATAATAAGCAATTTGCAGGGAAAGGAAGGGGGAGGGGAAAAACCGAATTCATGGGCGTCACCAAGGAGGTATAAAAGAGTGTACCCCCCCCCCCGGTTTTCGAAATTTTAAAATGATGTGGAGAAAAGTATTACGATTAACTGAAAATAAAAGTATGCTATAGGTTTTAAAATATTCAACGGAACAAAAATTTAATACAAAACGATTAATTAAAATTTCATTTAGACATCCAACTGAAAAATCAAAGTTAAAGCAAAAAACTAGGGGTGTGGCACATCGTACAACTTTCAATTACACTGTATTACTGATGTGGATTTGTGTCATTTACCATTTTTATATTTTTATCATTTATTGAGAAAATATGGCCAGTTTGGTGATATTTTTTTGTTGCGATAATTCTTATACGCATCTTTAAAAAAAATTTAAAAAAAATAAAAAATAACCAAAATACCCATTCTGGCGATATTTATTTCTATAATTCTTATGTTATCCTTTCTTATAAGTGAAACTGCGCAGAGGAGAAACATTGATTGTCGATGAGCTGTGCTCAAGGAAAGAGAATTTTATATTGAAGGTATTCGTTTTTCAACTTTTTACGCCATTAAAGCATTTTTAATGAAATTTCGGATATGGAAAGGTTTAGAACATATTAAGAGGGCATTACCACTGAGATTTTGAACAAAATCGTTAGAGCAGCCAATCATTGAAAAACATGATTTTTTCCAATGGCTGCAGTAGATAGAATATGGGGCTCCTACGCCAAGGAGGGATGAGGGATGGGACGGGGAACGATGACGTCACATGAAGTGGGCGTGGTTATGAAGTGGGCGTGGTTGAAGTGGGCGTCACATGATATGACATCACCGAATATGACGCCACCGGAAGTCAAATGACCGGAAGTGAAGTTGAGCTGTTCGACTACTGCTGTTGAGTTGTTATCCTCCTGCTGCAGTTTTGGTTTCGGTTTCTTTATAGGCTTTTTCTCGTTACGTCACAGTGGGTATGACGTCATAATATATTAAAATTTAGCTTGTTAAAGGTGGCAACACCATTTAGTTTCGATTTCTACTAAGTTTAGGATGGGATGGGGTTGAGTTGTTTGTTTCCTTCTCCTGAATGAAGACTATACTTATAAGCTTTTATGCTTGTGACGTCACAATGGGTATGACGTCATAACATGGAAATAAATACGAATTTAATCTGTTTTTGTTGGAATATATCCGAATTTAGCTTGTTAGAGGTGGCAACATCTCCAATTTTAGATGACGTCATCATCTCTCGTTCTACCTGAGAAATATTTTACACAACTTGTTTCTTTATTCGGTAAATCTGTAAGATCGTTAGTAAAGAAGTATCATTAATTAAACATCATTAGTTAAACAATTTAATTTATAAGCATACTGGAATTGAAGCCTCTTAATAAAACTTTTTCTGAATTTATCTTTTCATAACATTTTATTCCTTGTTCGAATTCAGAAATTGCACTTAAATCCTATTCGACCTTCTTTTCCTGAGACACCTGTGAATAAGTCAGACAAACTCGATAGGGAAGTTTTATTCGTACAACAAAATTGAAAAAGTGTAAACATTCATTACCTAAGAAATTTTTTAATTTACACTCAAATATCACCAGTGTAATAAGTTTAAAAAAAAAAAAAAAAAATATTTCATGAATATACAAAACAGAGGTAAATCAATATAATTATGAATCATATTAAATATTAATGAAATTTGATCTAACTTTAAGAATTCTAATTTTAACTATATTTTTGAATTTAGCACATTCACTGATTATTAAACAAAACTAATTTCGAAAACTTTTCCCTTTGTGTTTGTGTTTTACATATATGGTGCAGCCTTATTTTCAAATAACATTTAGTTTAAATATTAATAAGACGGTAAATGTGGTTGCAATCTGGAGATGAATCGAACATGTGTTCTTCAAGTGTTGGAAATATTCCATTTTGAGTATTTCCAACATCTGCCAGTACAATGTTGCATATGCACAGCTCCAATTTCTTCACATTGCACGGCATTATTGTGCCCAAATTAGCATTTAACAGCCTTCGAACACATTGTTCTGTTTTTTTACAAACTAATGTGGTCGATACTGAGGGCACAATCAGACCACCTTGTGTCTTTCGCAACAATAAATTGAAACAAGTAGATTGAGACTTTTCAAAGGAAACTAATGCTGCACAACATGTGTTACATTTAACAATTTTTTGGGCCATTCGAACCACAAAACCAGCAATGTATGTAACAACATTTTCAATGTAATCAGAAAGATTGATTACATTGGAAATATCACAGTAATCATGTTCATCTTGCAATGGTTCTCTAACTTTTAAATCATACAATTTATCATATGCCACCTCAACAATGTCGATACCACTTTCAATGCAGTCCCCCTGAACCACATGCAACATTTTTGTGTCATCCTGGGCTTCCACATTCCCATTAATACTCCTCACCTCATGATGCAGCATTAGTCTTTTAAAAGTAGAAATGAACTGTCAGGCAGTTGGATTATTATTCCAGCCTCCTCTTGCTCTTACAGCGCAGAAAAAAAGTTCTAAATGGTCTTGGCTGAATTTGTAAGTCAAAAGATAAGAAAGCAAAGGGTTTTCGCCCAGAACCAACTCATCCATGATGAGCTTTGTGCTCAAAGCACAGGTATATAAGCCAGTGATTGCAGTTTTCCTGGGGGTCAAATACAACAAGATATTGTCAGGATCTGTCAGTTGTATCATGTATGAAAGGGCATCGAGAAGAGACTGATTCCATGATGCACAGTTTGACTTACTTAAAGGCGCTTTAAAATTTTTTGCTAAAGGATTCCTGGAATTCAAGGAATAAAACAAGCGATCGATGATTCGAATGAACTTTATTGTGGCTGCACACCCATTAAATTCGGGCTTTATCGCAAAATTCTAAGGCATCAGCTACACTGGCACTAAATACTTGTGCTGCTAAATTCACCTTCACTTTTTGCGTTTGAAACTGGATATGTGCACTCCGCAATTTAATAACACACTTAAGACCTTCTTTTTCTTGAAGTTCTTGCAACTGTTTACTAAATTTCCATTGGATTTCATTTCCTTCATTATCCTTAAACACTTCAAGAAAACTCCACGAATTTCTAAGTAATTTTATCATGTGACACACATCCAAGAATATAAATACTTTGTGATCACTTCCTGGTGGACAAATGAAATAAGGCACTACATCAGGCAATTGTAAATTTGCCCCAAAGTATTTGGCCATTGAAAAATGGCAACTTGGCCCATCAAATGTAAGCGACGAGCAAACTACTCCAATTTCATCTAGACGAGTAATGCACTCTATTACTAAATTCGCTTGTTCTTCGCCAGAAAGCCCGCTTATTAAAAAATAGCCTACTGCTAATTTCCATAGCTATTAACGGCAACTACCATAAATACTAGAGCATTAGTAGCTAATGGAGCATCATCATCTTGAATATTTGTCCCCATATTCACATAGCCTCGGATACGACCTCCACTCACTTCAATATGCTTTCTGATACTCATTTCATCAAGCATTAGAGAGCACACAACCTTTTCTTCTTTTGCTGAGGCCTCTTGAACTCGCTTTTCGAACAAAGCAAAAGCATACGAAGAAAATCCTGATTTACAATTCAGACCACTGCACCATCTACGAATAGTTGACAAATCAGGAAGTGCTAACTCAAATGTTTGCCTAACACATTCATAGGCTTTTGTTGAATAAAATTGAAGTGTGAGGGCAAAAGTTCTCAACTGATTATCATATTTCTTTCTAGACAAACATCCGTCTTTATTTGATAGCATTCTTTTCATCAATTTCAGTGGTACACCTGAAAATTATTTTTCAAGCATAGTGGCTGCATTGTAACTTATTAGCTCTTTTTTCTCAAATCATCGACAACTTCATTCAAGTTTTCAATTTTCTTTTTCATCCGCCTTATGTTTTGTTGCAACAGTTTTTTTTTGTTTTAAAACTGCCACATTCTCATTAGCTCTTCGCTCTAGTTGGCTCAATGTCGTGTTATAATTGTGATCCTTTCTGACAGCCAATTCATTTACTTTAACCACAGCAGCTGATGTAGACGGAACATTGTCTTTAACAAGTTGTATTCTGCTTGGAGGTTTTCTTTCTTTGGTAACCTAAATAAATTTTTTAAACTTGTTTAGAATTAAATAAATTTGTTATTGGTTAAAATAAATTTTTCCAATTACTTTCAAAGAACTTTTTAATGTATAATTTATCCTTTTATTCATGTCAAAAAATATTTGTTATTGATGACATGAATTTTCTATTAAATGCCATGCAAAAACAAACATTATTTAGTTATGTAGTTATCTTCTTCATGCTCCATGCACTTAACAAGCATTTGAAATGAAAGGAAAGTCAATATATTTACCTTCTGCAAATGTTTAGGAAAGTTGAATATTGTTGGTACTGCATCTCGACGTAATCTAACTATACTACCAGTTCGATCAAAACAGTCAGGCTTGAAATAATCACTACACAGAACACTTCCATGTGAAGGCTTCCAATTTTCCCTTCGGACATTCTGAATCCATTTCTTTAGAACAATTGGGCGGCTAAATGGAAACCTGTAAGCCAAACAAATACTGAAATTCTAATTTTAAATCCAAAACAAAATAAAAACATCAACTACGTTAACAGATAGTGCCAAAAAAATTAAGAAATGCATACATCTAACTGTGAATTCTATCTTGTAATTTATGACTGAAAGATGTGCAATACATTTAAACACAATACATAACTTCAAAGAAAACAGTTCTATTAAATGTCCTAATAAGCAATCTTAGAAATATTTCACAAGTATTTCATCTAAATTTGACTACATCAATGTAAACAAATATTGCATTGTTGTCTTTCTAATAACTCATCGAATTTTTAACTTTGGCATACATAATAATAGTTGCCATTTTTAAGAAATAAAGATTCTACACGCATTTTAACTAAATTAGAATCATAGGCAATTTAACTATTTCTTAAAATTATAATATGCATTTCATCAATCTATATCGAAGTATATCAATCACATGTATCACGTAAATCTCTCATTATTCTCAGTTATTTGTAACATGTGCTTGGATAATTCTGATCCTCTTTTAAGTTATATTATTATTTTAACTACTTTAAAATACAACAAGTCAAAAGAAACAGTTAAACACTTACCTATGAGTGGTTTTACCAGGTATTTTGTTCTTACAATCTTTATAAGAACATCCAAAAGCACTGCAAGTTGGCATATTGTATAGTTTTAAACACGGTGCTCGAATCAGTACGGGGGAAATTGCTCGGCCTCGTCCGACTTCACGTCAATTGTTGTTGTTGTTGTTACCCTAGTAGCAATTTTACCTCGGCCGGTGATCGGAATTCCATCCCCAGGTGAATCGCCGATGATTGGCGATTCACCGGAAACTCACCCTAAACTCATCTTTCCCTTGGCAACTAATCCATTTTGTCCCCGTGGCCGGCCATTGGCCGATGTCCGGAAACTGATCGAATTCGAGCAGAAGCCGACAAGAATTAGTTCGAAGGCCGAGGAAAATTTTGCTCTCAAGAAATATCGAAACAATGGTCGTTATTTTGTCGAAAATATCAATTAATAAACATTAAATAATTATAAAGATGTAAGTATTGAATATTAAAAACGACAAGTTAAAATAATGCAAAACTAAAAGCCGGAGTGCGTAATTCTTACATGGTAGTATTTTCAAGGACATTTTAAGAGTACAAATAAATCGAAGTTATAACACTACCAAATTCAGAATTGTCTAAATTACTTACCCTGGGATCGAACCTAGGACGGTTATCTCTGGAGTGCGTTGACATGGCCACTGGACTGTAGTTACTTGTGATTCTTGGTATAACAATTGTATTGTAGTACAAAACTCTACTATCATACAGACTTTGCAAGGAAATTGACCGACATTTTTTTTTATATATGGGGTATTTTCGGAAAATAGCAAATCTTCCATAAATTTGGGAAAATGATATTAATTTATTTATTATAGCAAAAAAATAATAGTGTCAAATAAATAGTGTCGCCATCTATTTTGTAAAATTTTAACTAACTGATTTTATGATATTTTTTGAATTGCAATTTAAGAGTTTATTTAATAATTTTGACATTTAAAAAAATATATTTAATTTTTAAATTTTTAAAAAACTATATCCAATTTGATTAACTTTTTGAAACATATAAACATATTTTTATTTTACTTAAAAGATGTTTAAAAAACGGACCAAAATATGTTCAGCAAATTATAATGAAAACTATTTAAAAACAAGGACTATATTTTTATTTTATATTAAATTGAAATGAGAATTTATATTTAATTTTAGAAAATTGTTCCTATATTGTTTTACTATATAAAAACTTTTATTTATGGATTTTATTGACGTATTAGGTAAGCAATATATAATTATGTGGTTTGTATTTTTTCAAAATATATATTTACATTTAAAAATTTTCGTACACTTAGTTTTAAAATATTTTTCACTTATTGCCAAAGCGAAATGTTTAGCAAATTGTATACTTGATTTAAATTTGAAATACATTCAAGGATCGCCTCTAATTCAGTGGAATTGCAAGAAAAAGAAACATAAGTTTTTTATCGCCTGTCGATGTGGTTCCGATATCTTGCCGATCAAAAAAACGATGATCAGAAATTCTAATCGGCCCCCGATGTTGGGAAGATATCTTTTCCCGATGAGTTTAGGGTCATCGGCAGACGAGGAAATAAGGGTGTGTTTATATATCAGTCTGGGGAATCGCCGATGACTTTGATGAATTCCGATCATTGGCCGACGAAACGCCATGCAGTGATTGCTACTAGGGTAGAACCTCTTCAAAAGAGGCAAAGGAAGGAGAACTACGGGCATACAACCCCTATCTCCGTATACATATTTATGCTGACGTCATAAATCGAAAGCTTTTCAAGCGAAATGATTTTTTCCGATACATGGAGAGGATAGATTGGCACAATTCAAAATATCTTTGACTGAAGTTTTTTGCCTGGGTGAGATTTTTAGGAGATCAAAAAGAATTGATCTCTCTGAATCGTATCGGGCGCATTGGAGAAATCTGTGGGGATAATCGTCTGGGATATGACAAGAGTTACAAAGAGGAGAAGCCGAGAGTCCTATTTTGTGAAGGATGCTTTTGGTGGGATAACAATTTGAAATAATCCTGAAAAGCTTTACTTCTTCATATCTCGAGGAGATCCAGGATAGGAAGGGAGGAGTGACTAATTGATCATGAAACTTGAAGTTACATTTGGAGGAGGACCAAAGAAGATCAAATTCTTCTAGTCGTTTCCTCTTGAGGAAACGTCTCATATCCATCCAATCCAAAATAAACATGGTCGGAGAGGAAGGATCTGATGCAGCCTTGCCGGCTAGTTGATTAGCTGTTTCATTAATTTGAATACCAGCGTGGGCATTACACCAAACCAGGATCGTTGGGGAGAGGATGAATTTGTTAATTAGGGCTAGTCGTGCTTCAGTAATAAGAGACGAACCCCTTCCACAAACATTGCCAATGCCCTCAACAGCCCCTTTATTATCTGATAATATTAAAGAGGGGACATCTCTTAAAAAAAAGGTGGCTAAATAATGAATGGCAGCCGTTTCGGCGGTGAAACTCGAGGAGGGCATAGGAAATCGAATGGATCGAGAGACTGAGCCATTTTCATTGACTAGGCCGAAACCCACCCCGCAGCCAGTCTTAGATCCATCTGTAGCCCAGAGTTCGAAATCCTCGTATCTCTTACGAAGTTCCCAAAAAAGGGATTGAATGAAGACAGGAGATTTGGTTGAGGAGTTCGGGAAAAAGTTGGTGATGCATTCCAAATGGTGGGTTTGCGAGGGGTGCACCTGAACTTGTAGGAAACGGGTTCGATTTTGAAGACCAAATTGAACTTCCAAGTTGCAGATCATGGAACGAATCTGATGGTTTTTGATATAGGATTCAGGCTTTGGAAGGGGCAAATTATGAAATTGAACTTTTAGAGCCATTGTAATTTGAGACCATTTAGCACGAATTCGGTATGGTGGGATATTAGAAATTTTCCGGATGATGTCATTTCGCGCCCATTGAAGATACCAAGTGCGAAACGGATAGCAGAGTTTTCCAAAACTTCATACTTGAGCATGTTCATCTGGGAATCATTTGTTCTCACTGAGTTAGCAAAATCAATCCGTGGAAGGAAGACTGGCGAGATGATTTGAAGGGCAAGTTTGGCTTTGATTCCCGTGTTTTTACTGCTGATGAACTTGATGATGTTTAGTATTTTTGAGTCTTTTTTGCAGCTGGCAAGGCAGTGTTCTTTCCAGGTGAAGTTGTTTTGGAAAACTAGGCCTAGAACTTTGGAGCAAGTAACCCAGGGGATAATATTATCATTGATGGAAACAGGCTGGGATAATTTCGAAATTTTGGGAGAAAGGTCAATGATGGATGATTTCTCACTGGCAAAATCCACCTTCCAGCGTTTGGCCCAGACTGAAATGTTCTCCAAGAAATGTTTGATATTAGCTACACACTGGGCAGGGGACGAAGCCGAAACTACCACAGTGATATCGTCTGCATATAAAAAAAACCTGGGAGTGAGGGGGGACTTCTTTAATGAGATCATGCATGTAAATATTGAATAAGAAAGGAGATAAGATTGATCCTTGAGGAAGGGATGAAACCGCCAAGGGGTCGGAGAGCTAACCTCTCCACCTTACTTGGATCAGGCGGCAAAAGAGAAAATCCTGGATCAAGGAGAGTAGTTTCATTTCTAAACCAGCCGACTTAAGTTTTTTGACGAGTCCCTCAACCCAGACTCCGTCATAGGCTCCAGCGATATCAAGGGAGATCATGCAAACCCAATTTTTCTTGGATCTAGCCCAGGCAATGTGTTGGGAAATGTTATGGAGGCAATCCACCGCCGATTTCCCCGGTATAAAGCCAAACATATTTTTATGAAATAACTTAACATTTGAGGTCCAAAAAATCAGACGGGCGAGAACCATTCTTTCCAGGATTTTACTAATAACGGGTTTAAGGCAATTGCACGATAGCTGGTGGGTAGATTAGCTGGTTTGTTGGGTTTTCTAATCGGAACAATAACAGTTTTTTTCCGGCTTTTTGGAAAAAAGGAAAATTCTAGGCAAAAATTGAAAAAACTTAACAGTTTTAGACAGTCCACATTTGTAAGGGATTTAAAGGCTCTTGCAGAGATACCGTCAATCCCCGGGGCCGAGACCCTCTGGAGTTTGATAGATCTATCGAGTTCCTGGATGGAGAAGAAAGGCTGACAAGTAAAATAAGGCTGAGATAGAGGTTGGATAGGAAGAGTCGAAGGGATTTGAGATTTAGAAACGAATCTTTGACAAAGAAGGTTGGCTTGGTGGAGAGGATCACTGATTTGTTTATCTTTATCCTCAAAAATAAGGTTACAGGTGTTGTTAGAGGGGGCCATATTGTTGTTGATATTTCTCACCACTTTGAAAAGCTGCTTGGGAGAGGAGATTGATTGCATTTTTGATCCCCAAAAATTACGTTTTGCTTTTAAAATAGTCTTCTTAAAAATGCCAGTTGCCTTTTCGGCCTCAAGCCACACCTTATCATCAAGAGATCTTTTTGCTTTTTTATAAAGACAATTTTTTAAGCGTTTGGCTTTAGCACATGCCTTGTTTCACCATGAGAGTAAAGATTTTTTACCTCTGGAAGAAACCTGAACAGTAGATTTTTGAATAGAGGAGGACAGGACAACCTGTATTGAATGGGATGTTTCCTCAGTGGAAATAAGGGCAGTAGAGTCATTGGTGGGGATTTCCACACAACTCAAAACACAATTTTCTGAGAAAGATCGCCAATTTGTATAGGAACGATTTTGGGTATTGAAAGAATGCCGATTCTTAAATTTGATGAAAGTGGGGAAATGGTCACTAGAACCCTTTTCTTCTACTCTCTTCCAGTCCACTTTATTCATTTGAGAGGGAGAGCAAAAAATCAAATCGAGAACACTTCCAACACCTGTGGAGTGTTCCCTTGTTATTCCTTTGGAGTTTAGTAAAACAAGAGGGCCATTATCAACCCACTTCGCAAAAGCTTGACAGCTTGGGGAGGAGACGTTGTCCCCAAAAGAGATACTGCGAGCATTGAAATCACCAGCAATGAAGCAGGGGTGATTTATGAAGGAATCTAAGGTTAAAGAGTCTTTGTTGGACCAAGGTCCAGCCAACCTGTGAACATTGCCAATATGAAAAGTTTGTTTACAAAAAATAATCTGGATACCAAGAAATTCCATAGTAGGAGAGTCTTGAAAATCCGGAAGGATCCAACCCGGAATATCCGATTTTTTGAGGATGGCAAGACCACCCCCCGCTCTTTCCCAGATCGAGGTTTATTAAAGTTAACATACCCTTTCAGGTGAAGAAGGGAACTATTCTTATTAATCCAAGTTTCTTGGAGGCAAATTACCGAAGGATTTAAGTGATGCACCAATAAAAGTAAGGTGGTGAGATTGGCAGCAATACTGCGGCAATTCCATGTTAATAGAAAGGCCATGTTGCCTGGGGAAAAGACAAAATTCGCAAATTGTGTCTAAGTTCCCTCTCCAAAGTTCATAGGAGATGAAGCAAATTGTTCGTCGAAATCGGGGCTGTTAAAGTTCTGTCCATGCCACAAAGGTCTACCTCTCTGAGCAATGATAGAGGTAAAACGCTCAGTCTCTGACTTTAGAAAGATTACTGTATTATGAAGTTCTGAGACTACGTCTCCCAGTTTGTGATTTTCTTTTTTGAGGTCTGCGATGTCTGCTTGGTATTTTTTTCCCTTCAAGATAAATGACTCTGCTGTGTGGGATTCTTTCGCTTCCCCCTCTGTAGCGTCAACAATTGTTGTTAACTCTGAAGAAAGCTGACTTGTTACGGCTGGTAGGGTTAAACTGGCCTGGTGACCAGAAGGAATGTCTGTGTTTCTGGGTTGAAACAATACTGCTTGAATAACTGCGATGGCACTTTTCAGTTCTTGGATATCTTTTTGGATACTAGGTATCACCTCCCAAGTTGAATGGGGATTGTTGGTCTGGGCTGTGATTGCCGCGTAGGATACTTTAGTCTTCAAAGATGCTTTAGCTAATTTGATAGGGATCTTTTCTTTGATAGCCTTGTTGATGGCCGATTTTTAGAGTTTAATGAACTCACACGAGGAGTCTGTAGCTTTATGGTCTTTGCTTTTACATCTAAAGCAGATGCTTTCTTTTAGACACGGGGTGGTGGGAGGATGGAAGTCTCCACAAGCGGCGCACCGTTGTTTGCGGTCGCAGGACTTCTGGAAATGTCCAAAGCGGAGGCAGTTGTAACACATTTTGGGGGATTCCGTGTAGTAGGACACCCTGTGTAACATATGAAACAGGGGTACTGACTGTCGTTCCTTATATCCAAGCTCTTTAACGAGTACGATAGGAATAGGATCCTCAGAATTCTTTCATGTAAATCTCACAATTTGTGAGAAATTAATTCCCATCTCTTTGAGCTCTGTTGCAATATCTTCAAGAGGGATAGAAGAGTCGACGCCTCTGATTAGATATTTGGTCGTGATGGTTTTTTCTATCGCTCGCCAGGTAATGGGGACAGAGCCAATTACTTTTAAGTCTGCGAGTTTAACGAAAGTCGAACAATTTTTAGATTCCAGAAGAAGTTTTTGTCTTCTGGTAATTTTGAGCGTATCGTCTGATGATAAAATGTTTTTAAAGGTAGACTTGATAACTTGAGGGTTCGAAAAAGGTAGACTGCTTTTTCCTAAAGTAGATTCGATAATGACTTTCGGACACGTTGCACCATATTGAATAGCGAATTGGATTTTTTCTAGCTCAGATAGCTCGGTGTAAAAAACCTTGCCACCGCGACGTTGCTCTATGGTGGAAACACCCTCGAGGAGATCTTCGTCGTCCAACGACCTCTTGAGGCCTTCAGTCATGGTGAAGAAGAAACAAGTAACTTACTTGGTGGGGATTCTTAAAGAATTCAGAAATTGAAGCAGTGGAAAACCGACACTGTCGATTAAAAGTAGAAAAACGAAGTGACGAAAGTGGTAAAGAAGAGCTTTCCGAACACGTAAAACAGTCTCCAGGTCTAGGAGTCGAAAAACCTTCACGTCAAGTAATAGGAATGCACAATCCAGAAGTTACAGTTAGAGATCAGTGCTCGCACCTCCTCCTAGGAGGAAAGAGGGGGGTAAGGAGAGGTCCTGGTTCATGCGCAGTAGCGCACAAAAGAAGCAGCCTGCGCAATGCATCTGGGATGCATCCTAGCAGTTTCGCTTTCTGATAGCCAAGTGCAGACGAACCCGATTAGACCATGGGCCGAAATGGCTATCGTAGTTTCGTTACAACATTGTAGTGGCAAATTTAAATACATCTGAAAATTAAATAAAATATTTTATTTTAAATATTTATTTTTCTGAATTAAATATTTGCATATTATTTATAAATTACTGAAGATATATTTTAATAATTAAGGTTATTGTTGAAGTGATTCTTAAGTACATTTTAAAGTAAAATGCGAGGAAAAAGAGTAGAGTTAGTTGTTAAAAAATAACTAGGTTATAAGCAAAAAAGTTTTATACATATATATTAGTTTACCACATGTTTTTTAGTATTGATAACAAGAAAAAAAAATCACTTTATATATAAAAAAATAGTTTATTGCAGTGTGAAAAATATATGTATACTATGTTACACAGTTTTATTCAGCAATATGTTTTTGGTTCAGCAAAATTAAAAATGCGTTAATAATATTCAAACATAATAAAAATATTTGAATAAATAATTTTTAATAATATATGAAAGCATGTTCAGCCTTTTTGATTTGATTCACGCATTTTGTAAATGGCATGAATGTGAAAAAGGTTTTAAAGGAATGCTAGAAGAGACATACAAATTTAACAATACCTTTCCTTCTAGATTGGCTGAAAAAAATTTGAAACAATAATTTCCCAAAAATATATTATTTAAGGGCCTAGTTCTATATATGAGTTACATGATAAGATACAATTTGAATTTGCATAACTATTATTTTACAACAAATACTTTGATCTGAATATTTAACTAATTACAATTTTCAATTACTTGTCCTTATTGTCCCTCACATTTTACACACTGAAACTAGGTATCAATCGTAATGTAAAAAAAAAGGGGGAAAATATGTGAAATGTAAAATAAGAAAAAAATATTAAATTCATATATTTAAGGCTATGCAATAAGAGAAAAATCATTTCACACTAGTGTATATTTTATGTTTACCATATAATACATATTGTGGTTATCATTATTAGGCATAATCAGTGCTAGTTTTGCAGAATATAAAATTTTACCTAAATACTATTTGAATGTTATGTAAAATTAGACACATAATCTCTACATATTTTTCCACTTAAATAAACCTGAATAACTGCTGAGCAGTTTTTAGTAACCTTGAAGCCCCAAAACACAATTCCACACAATATTTATATTATTATACGTTAAGTTTCATTTATACAATTACAGCCCATATCTTTAAAAATAAAATACAGAAGAGGAAAAACAACATTTTATGTTTAGAGACGTGGAATAACTGAAATAATTCACTCAACCCACTAACTAGTGTATTTAATTAAAAACATAACTTTCGATTTCTAAATTACGCAAATCTAGACTAATTGCTTAGATTTTGTTAACTTATTAGAATACTATAATACAAAATCCAACGATTAAAGTATCAACAACCACTATACTTACTTAACACGTGCAGATGAAATTAATAATAATAAAACAATAATATTTATGTTTACAAGTTGCAGAAATAGACAGTCGGTGGTTTCAAAACAAAACAAAAAATAATATTTATTAAATGCATAATTTAAACATCCATACAAGACATTGAAAATTTTTATACACTGCATTAATAGTAATCATTAATCCTAATATTACCACAATATTAACTTAGAAATTACCGCATACTACAAAAAGTATAAGACTAATTTTAATTTAATTTCAGAATTGTTTTTACCTGTGAAATGAAATATTTTCAGATTTTCTGGAAGGTCTGTTATTGCATTTGTAGGCCACACAAGCCGTAATTGATTATTAGAACATTAAAATACTAAAAAGATTTATTTAAAACTTAAGAAATATCAACGCAATTCAAGGAGAATAAAGTCAGTGACAGCTAGAAGAGCTAGGATGAATCCCAGAATGCATAGCGTTTTGTTATGCGCAGAACCTGGAAAAACTTGACGGCGATGCTTCAAATTCCGAAACGGGCAGGGCCCCTCCTTACCCCCCTCTTTCCTCCTTGACCTCCTCTCTCTTCGAACCAAGGAGGAAAGAGGGGGTTAGGAGGGGCCCTGCCCGTTTCGGAATTTGAAGCATTGCCGGTAGGTTTTTCCAGGTTCTGCTCATAACAAAACGCTATGCATTCTGGGATTCATCCTAGCTCTTTTAGCTGTCACGGACTTTATTCTCCTTGAATTGCGTTGATATTTCTTAAGTTTTAAATAAATCTTTTTAGTATTTTAATGTTCTAATAATCAACTATGGCTTGTGTGGCCTACAAATGCAATAACAGACCTTCCAGAAAATCTGAAAATATTTCATTCCACAGGTAAAAACAATTCTGAAATTAAATTAAAATTACTCTTATACTTTTTGTAGCATGCTGTAATTTCTAAGTTAATATTGTGGTAATATTAGGATTAATGATTATTATAAATGCAGTGTATAAAAAATTTCAATGTTTTGTATGGATGTTTAAATTATGCATTTAATAAATATTATTGTTTTATTATTATTAATTTCATCTGCACGTGTAAAGTAGGTATAGTGGTTGTTGATACTTTAATCGCGGCCGCCGCTTTAATCGTTGGATTTTATGTTATAGTATTCTAATAAGTTAACAAAATCTAAGCAATTAGTCTAGATTTGCGTAATTTAGAAATCGAAAGTTATGTTTTTAATTAAATGTACTAGTTAGTGGGTTGAGTGAATTATTTCAGTTATTCCACGCCTCTAAACATAAAATGTTATTTTTCCTCTTCTGTATTTTATTTTTAAAGATATGGGATGTAATTATGTAAATGAAACTTAACCTATAATAATATAAATATTGTGTGGAATTGTTAATGCTTCAAGGTTATTAAAAACTGCTCAGCAGTGATTCAGGTTTATTTAAGTGGCAAAATATGTAGAGATTATGTGTCTAATTTTCCATAACATTCAAATAGTATTTAGGTAAAATTTTATATTCTACAAAACTCGCACTGATTATGCCTAATAATGATAACCACAATATATATTATATGGTAAACATAAAATATACACTAGTGTGAAATGATTTTTCTCTTATTGCATAGCCTTAAATATATGAATTTAGTATTTTTTTCTTATTTTACATTTCACATATTTTTTCGCTTTTTTACATTACGATTGATACCTAGTTTCAGTGTGTAAAATGTGAGGGACAATAAGGACAAGTAATTGAAAATTGTAATTAGTTAAATATTCAGATCAAAATATATGTTGTAAAATAATAGTTATGCAAATTCAAATCGTACCTTATCATGCAACTCATATATAGAACTAGGTCCTTAAATAATATATTTATTTTTGGGAAATTATTGTTTCAAAATTTTTTCAGCCAATCTAGAAGGAAAGGTATTGTTAAATTTGTATGTCTCTTTTAGCATTCCTGTAAAACCTTTTTCACATTCATGCCATTTACAAAATGTGTGAATCAAATCAAAAAGGCTGAACATGCTTTCATATATTGTTAAAAATTATTTATTCAAATATTTTTATTATATTTGAATATTATTAACGCATTTTTAATTTTGCTGAACCAAAAACATATTGCTGAATAAAATTTTGTAACATAGCATACATATATTTTTCACACTGCAATAAACTATTTTTTATATATAAAGTGATTTTTTTCTTGTTATCAATACTAAAAAACATGTGGTAAACTGATATATATGTATAAAACTTTTTTTGCTTATAACCTAGTTATCTTTTAACAACTAACTCTACTCTTTTCCCTCGCGTTTTACTTTAAAATGTACTTAAGAATCACTTCAACAAATATGTTTGTATTTATTAATTAATGTATTGTATTTATTAATGTATTTATTAAAATATATCTTCAGTAATTTATAAATAATATGCAAATATTTAATTCAGAAAAGTAAACATTTAAATTAAAATATTTAATTTAATTTTCAGATGTATTTAAATGTGCCACTACAATGTTGTAACGAAACTACGATAGCCAGTTCGGCCCATGGATCAGGTTCGTCTGCACTTGGCTATCAGAAAGCGAAACTGCTAGGACCCAGATACATTGCGCAGGCTGCTTCTTTTGTGAGCTACTGCGCATAAACCGGAGCCTCATTTTACCCCCCTCTTTCCTCCTTGCTTCAAACCAAGGAGGTTAGAAGAGAAGGAGGTGTGAGCAAGCTGGAAAACCATTCGAAACTGGTTGTACCTATGAAGCAGGTTTATCGCCGTTTTCGCCAAGCAACTAAGCCCTTTTCGACGCCAAACTCCCAACTGCGCCAAGCTTAGTTGATTTTCTCTACCAGCGGTTCCTACCCCACGGACCGCGAGTAGCGCGGTACTGGGCCATGGACTCTGGTAGAGAATCGCCGAGATAAATATTATCGGAGCTCCAGGGTTTAAGATGGAAACAATCTAGCCACTCGATTGTATTTTTCGATGTTGTAACGAGTGAATAACATCGATAGTGAATAATGCGTGAATTAAACAGCATGGCTAAGTTTTAATCTAGATATTGACTCTCTCATTGACGGGGGATAAACAATGTCAAAAATTCCGATGATTTTTTTTTTTAAACTTTGGTCACTTGTTTTTTAGTTTTCTAATTGTTGTAACAGCCAAGTGCAATCAAGTTCCTCACTTTATAAAAAAATATAATTTAATTTTTCGTGTACATTATATTTTTTTCATAATACGTATAGATAGTTGATCCGAACAACTAAAAGGGTTAGAAACCGCTGTTTTATACAATATCATTTTTCTCTTTGTCAAAGAGAACTTCTTCTGTCCCCCCCCCCCCCTCCCCCCCTCCTTTCTCCCAATTTGTTTGGGAAGTTGTTTGGGGGGGAGAATCTGTGTTGAGTTAGTATTATTTTTGTAGCTTTTATTATTCTAAAACAATTATAAAATGGACTTGTTTACTGTTTAACATTGCTTTATAAGCAGTGGCGTTATTGACTTGACCCCAATGCGGAAAGGGGGGTGATGTCTGCTCAGGGGGCCATAAAGGATGATACTTTTGTATCGATAAACAAAATTCTTCTAAAAATCATTAATTTTTTTTTCTGAGAATAGCGATTTGACCATACAAGTATAATATACGAGAAGGTTGAAAAACAAATAATAAGATGTAATATGCAGGTGCAAATTTGGAAATTATGGTAAGTCACAATATGTTTCAACTTATATCAAATGATTGTATTTCATTCGTTCTGACAGTTACTTACAAATTATTACCTTTTTTAAAAAATTGTTTATATAAATTTCGATTTTGTGTGTGTGTGTGACCTACAAATCTGCGAATGGCTAATTAACCCTCTTACCGTCATCCAATCAGGCTGATCAACCTGATGGCGGTGTGGTTAGCGCTCTGGCCACGCATGCCAAAGGCCGGGTTTGAATCCGGGTTTTGCCATGGATGTTCGTTGTGGTTCAGAATCCACGTTAAGCTGTAAATCCTGGCCTGATTAGCCGTTATTGTGCATAAAAATAGGTCTTTGAGCGAACCAACCAACCAATCGGATGAAATTGGTCACATAGATTCGATATCGATGACAATGCATTTTATTAAGTTTTGGGGGCTGTCACTTAAAGACCGCTATTGCCGACACTACATTGTCACTTCTAATGATTTTTTTTATTAACACCCGTTCTGTCATCCAGTCGAAATGAAACTTTGCAGATTGATTTGATATAGATTCCAATACATTGTATCAAGTTTTGGGGGCTGCCACAGACACTCAAAAAGATCGCTTTAACACAGGCTTCTATTATCGTTTCTGAATGCTAATAAATCCACTTACCGTCATCCAATCGCGCTGAAATTTGATAGACAGATTCATTGTCACTAAGAATGTATTATATCAAGTTTTGGGGACTGACACTATTATAAAAGAATGCTTTTACACAAGCTACTATCGTCGCCCTCTGATGACATCACACTTCATCCAATTGGACTGAAACTTGCCAGATAGACTCGCTGTGGATGAAAATGTATTCAAGCAAGTTTTGAAACTAGTAAATATTTCGGAATAGATGTTGTTTTTTCCCCTTAGTGATCAAACATTATCAAAACTTGATCTGAGTTCAGTGACTTAACACATAAAACATATATAAAGGATTTATATTAGAAACTTTGTTTTTATGAGTTATAATAGTAAAAAGACTTCTTGAATTTAAGATGTTAATGAGATAAATAATTAAATCATCGAACAGTTTTCTTTCGGTACTTCAGATATTTACCCTTTAATAAGTTTACATTATTAAATAACTCAAGGTGGTTCCTCTAATCTGGCGCCGTAATTTCTCTGTAGTTTGTAAAAGTTTAGATAAATCTGTTAATTTTTAATTCTGAGTTTTATTATGTAGGTTTATATAATAATGTCAATATAAACTGATGATAATAATTATTGTTAACCGTTTCAGTGCTTTTTAAAAGCTTTTTTTATTTTTTATTTGCGTTGAAGAATTTTCTCTTCTAGTTGGTAAATAAATAAAAATTATAATATTTTTTAGTTATTATTTAGTACAGTGCATTATATTTTAAAGGATAGTGTTATGCATGAAAAAAGTTATTCATTACTGAACTGAGAATTTTATTATGAGTCTAATTTACGAATAGAAGAAATTTTATAACAAAAGATACATGAACATTGGAAAAAGTTTAAAGTGGCATCCGACAATGCCGCAACAAATGTGACAGATCTTGCAGTAAAGAAATTGGCAGGATTTTTTTTTCATTACTCTTCTTTTATCAATTTTTTCTTAAAATGTACGACTTTAATATTGATTTCTGGCGAATTACAGTATTGAAATTATTCTTAATTAATTACTGAATTCAAACAAAATTCTCACAAAAGTATTTCAATCACGCAAAATATTCCAAAAACACATCAGAGCTTCATAAGTAATAATATAAATTAAACCAAAGCAACGTAGATATCTGATGACCCATGATATTACAATAATAATGTTTTGTAAAACTATTATAACAAAACTCGAATCGAAAAAGAGCATCCAAAGTTTTCAATAGAAAGCCAAGTTTTTTCCATTATTCCTTTTCTTTTCAAACATAAAGTTCGAAATCCAAATACCTTAAGAACTAAGAAAAGAAGCCGCCTTGTTCATCGACAAGTCGTAAAACTTCTGCTTAGAAATCCCAATAGCAGGGGGCTTTTCTCTGTTCCTATTCTTCCCTCAGGCCACGGTGTGATAATGGACTTGTTTTCGGACCCTTGTACCCATCGTCCGTTACAAATTAACAAAGAGGGGCGGTTGTCACCCGCCACCATGGGGGGGGGGGGAAACCGGCTCTCGCATCTCGTTTCAGGCCCACCCACAGTGGACCCTCAATTTCCCTTTACAAATTAGCACCGAGAAGTCTTCAAAAGTAAGCCATTGTAAAAGCTACGATTTAGATTTCAGCGGACATTAGGAATTTGACGCACGGAAAACGAAATAATCAATCGAAGTAAACAACCAAAAACTTTAATTAATATTTTTTAATTAATTTTTTAAGCTTTTTTTATAAAGTGATTTTAAATAAGCGTAGAGCTCTGAAATTTTCGACATTAGTAGATCTTGCCTTCTAATTTTGATTTTCTTAAACAAAATGTTAACATTTAAATTTTTTTTATTTAAATTTTTTTAAAGTTTTTTTTTATAAAGTGACTTCAAATAAGCGTAGGGTACGAGTTTCAGTGAGCGAAGTGAACATATGCTTGCGCAATAAAATTAACCTTCCAGCGAGCAAAGCAAGCCTGTGAGGGCGTAGCAAAGAATTTTTCAGCGAGCGAAGAGAGTTGTGTTTGCGTAGCAACTAACCTTTGAACGAGTGAAGCGAGCCAGTGCTTATGTGTCAATAAACTTTTTAGCCAGTGAAGCGAGCTGCTTTTATGTTACAATTAAACTTCCAGCAGGCGAAGCGAGCTTGGATTTGCGTGGCAATGAACCTTTTTTCGAGTAAAGCCCCAAAAGCTGAGACGAGACCTATACACCAATGATGGATATCCGCAACGAGGAACCATGCAGCTAGTGTAAAATATTTCCAATAGATTACGAAACGATTACATTACATAGTGTGCAAAGGTAAAGAAAATATTGGTATCCATTTTTTTAAAATATTGGTTGGTTGTATTCAGATTATCTGGCGCCGTCAGCAACACGAGGGCTATAAAATGCGCCGAAACATTCGTCATTAGACAAGCCAACATACATTTACAAACACCCATGCCAACATGGGACTCGAACCCGCAACCTCGTGGTCTAGAAGCTAGCACGCTAACCACTATACCGTTTGGTCGGCTTTAAAATATTGAATCCATTTTTTAAATTTTCATCCACAACGAGTCCATCTGCCAAGTCTCAGTTCAATTAGATGACGGCAAGTGGGTTAATTAGCCCTTTGAATATTTTTCCTCGGTAACTTTAATAGTAGAAGATTTCAGTCATTAAATATTGCTAAAATTTAACATGTTTGAATTAAGGTTTGTATCTGGATATTAGTACGTGAGTAAAGGCTACTGATAATCCTAACGTAAGGCAATAGAAACGCATGTAAAAACTGCCGTTGTGTGACAGTCCCAAAACTTAATAGAAAGCATTCTCATAGACAACGAGTGCGTCCGCTAAGTTTAAATGTTTAATCTCATGATAGGAAAAGGGTTTATAAGTAAACCAAAGCGTCAATAAAAAGCATACGTAAAAGTGGCCTTTTAGTGGTAGTGACTCGCCTAAAAATTTGATGGAATGTATTGTCATCCAAATCGAATCCATCTGCCAAGTTTCAGCTTGATGGGTGGATGGCAAGTGGGCTAATTAGTCCAATAGTAGCGTGTGTAAAAGCAGTCTTTTAGTGATAGTAATAGTCCCCAAAACTTAACTGAGTGCATTGTCATCAACATCGAATCAATCTGATAAGTTTTTTCTCGATTGGATGACGCCAAATGTTTAATTAGCCCTCCATCGATTTGCACGTATCATACAAAATCGAAGTTAGTGAGAGGGATTTAAAAACCTCTGAATATTGCTTAATTATTAGCTGTGAAGAGTAATACGCATACCATTTGATAGTTCAGGTCTTGAACTATAGCCTACAACCACAGAAATTGCTTTTTTAGAAACTATATTAAAAATTTGGCAGAATTTCAAACCCTACCCACGTTTTTTCCCGTAGAAGAGCGTACTAAAAAGTTGGTTTGTATAGGCTTAGTTCAAGTGAGAGTAGGGTTGCCAAAGTCTGCTTCTTCGCGCCAAGCTTGCTCGGACCTCCTCTCTCTTCTAACCTCCTTGCTTCAAACCTACTTGGCTCGTTTGGGGTGCTTATTTCTGCCACTATAAAGTGCATAATTTAAAATAAATGTATTGAGTATTTATGAGGGTATTTTTTTTTCCCAATTTCTGTTTCTATCTGAAGTAGAAAATATTATTATAAAAATGGAGTCCAAAAAGATATTATTTTGCGGAGCCGTGGAGATCCAACAATCTGTCTAGTTAAAGAGGCTAAATTTTAGTACTCGTACTTTGACTTCCTGTGTCAATTTTTACTCACTTGTTTTGTGTTTATTGTTTATCCTTGGCAAGTTTTGCTTTTTGTGATTTTTCCTTCAGTTTTTTCCCTGTGAGGTATTTTTAATTCTAAAGTAAGTTCTGAAAATTCCCAGTGCAATCCAGTAGCGAACTATAGTGAAAATTAAAGTTGCATTCTGTGAAATTCAAAATTGACCGGATGTGTCATTGTATTCTATATATATATATAATATAATTAAGAATTTCATAAAAATGAATCACACAAAGTGTTATTTTGAAGTGTAAAAATATCTGCATAGAAAAACTTTCTGGTTTATGAAGCTACTCTGTTTTGGTTATCATTTGCAAATAAGCGGCGAAGAGAGCTCGTAATTTTGTTTCGTGTTTTGCCATTGCAATACTCTCTAAACTGGAATGTAGTAACGTTTTTGATCAAACAGGAAAAATGTCATTTTTTAGTAATTTCAAAAAAATTTTCAATCTTGCAAATGTAACTGGATCAGAATATAAACGTCGGAAAATTTATAACAATGTTCGTGCAAACGAAAATCCAGAGGATATATGGGAAATAGTTGGAGAGTTAGGAGATGGTGCTTTTGGTAAAGTTTATAAGGTAAGATTTTTTTGTGACTTTTGCAAAAACACTGTTTTTGGTTTACTATATATTCTCATTGCTAGGCATGCTTTTAAGTTAAAGTTTTAGGTGATTGCATTGCTCTTGACATAACTGACAACTTTTAAATTTTACTGTACAGACAAATTGGGAGAAAAGGAAAGGAGATGCTGTCTATAATTGTTATCCGTTGTTTTTCAATTTGCAAATTTTTTTTTATAAATATTGTGGCATTTGTAAACTGAATGTTTGATAACAAAATGTGGATTTTGTTTTTAAGTATCGTACTGTGAAATTCTTAGTATATTAACAAATTACAATATATTCATCAGGGTTGGAAAAAAAACAACAGTTTTTTTCCAAAAAAAACAAATAAACCGTTTTTTTTTTACCCAGGTTTTTTTGGTTTAAACCTGGTTTTTTTTTTAAATCCTTTCTAATTACTTAGAGATATGTTTATAAATAAAATTTGACATTAACTAGAATAAGTAATATTCAAATAACTATTAATATTTTTTCTAAAAATAAATTTAACTAAGTAAATAAATAATTGTTGCTACTTATGTGGACATTCAAATCATAATTTTAATATTTTATTGAGAGATACAATTTTTTTAAATTCAATGTATACAGTTTAATACAATGGTAATGGTTTACTACGTAAAACATGGAATATTGCTCTTGGATTCATCAGTAATGGTGATAAGTTATTCATAATGGTATTTTTAAGATATAGTAATAAGTTGTTAAAACATAAAACTTTTATTTTAGAAACAAATTTAAAATGCAGACCAGGGTTCCCACGGTCCTGGAAAGTCCTTGAATTTTTTTTTATGAAATTTGGTCCTTGAAAAAAGGATAAGGTCCTTGAAAGTCCTTGAATTTTTAAGTGACCAACAACAGTGGTGTAGTGCAAAATAAAAAGGTGTGGGAATGCTATGTTGCGTCGTTACAAACGTATATATATATTTCTGTGTGTGTGGGGTTGGGGGGGGGGGGAGATAGGGTGAAAATGACAACTTTAAATAGTTTTGTTAATATTACTTTAATAATCTCAAAATTGCTCACAAGCACCTCTAAAAATTAAAAATAAAAAATGAAAATAATAATTTCGTGTTTCGACTTATTCTTTTATACAAATAATTTTTTTAAACTATTAAGTTATATGGATTTTAAATAATTTGCTTTGCACAACTCATTTTAAAAGATTGTTTAACACTTTATAAAGGATTATAACACATTTTCAAACATATTATTGACACAAATTTTTAAACATTTTTTCCAAAATGTCAGAGATGCCTTACATGCAATGGGTTCGGTTAAATTCCCAGATTCTGTAGCTCCTGGAAATCTGTTTTCAAAATGAATGAAAAAGATTGTGATTATTGCAGAAGTTGATTGAAATGTAGAGAAGTTCCTCTTTCTTGATAGATCCTTCCTTTCCTTTTCCAAATTTGCTCCATTAATAAAATAATTGGAAAATTCAAATCCATCAGTCGATTTAAAATTTTTTGATAAAATATTAATTTGTGTACTATCTCAATCATCTCTAATTTTAAGTGGGATATTTCAATGTAGACTCATTACTTGCCAGATGTGTTTGGGACATTCCTGTTTTTTTTTATCTTATCCAGTTCAATTTTGTTATCCCGACAGTGGTGACGGTTAGGTGACAATAATAGTCAAAAATGGGTATAAATCGAAGGAAAGCAAACTGCAAAATATATATGATATGGCCAACAAAAACACTTGATTTTAAAAAAGATTGTGGAAATTTCCTCCCCTTATTGCTGCCACTGTATGATTTTTTTTTTAAAGAACTGCTACTACATTTTAGGAATAAATTCTGAAATAACTGTAAATGTAAAACTTTCCCATTCTCAAACCGAAAAGAAATTTAATTTTGCATTTTAAAGTACATCTGAACGGCTTTCCTACTTCTTCACAGCCCAATTTCAATGTATTATATCCATTAGCACTTTTATATTAAGGAAAATCAAATATACAGGACCAGCCTAGGAGTAAAATGCTATGTGTGCAAGAGTGAGTTTTGGTGCCCCTTACAATGAAAATGGGTATAGAAAACACTCCAAAAATGGTAAGGGTGCACATTATTAAAATCGTAGCGTTTTCTGCACTAAATAACATTATTTTAAGTCAGCTTTTATTAAGGAATTCACAGATTAATTTATTTTTTTTATAAAAAATTGTAATAAATTTATTTTTGTACGAATTTAATAAAATACATGTTATTAAAATTACTGATTTTTGCTACGTATTACTTTTATTAGTAGTAATCTGCTCTTAGCGCAAGCATTGGAACTCCTTTGCAACCCTGGGTTGTGAACGGCTGCAATTCGGCTAATGTAGCATTATCAGAACTGCCAAGTTTAAGTGAAACAAAGTTAACAACTGTTCAGTTCTGTCAAAACAACGTAGCGGAGCGCTTGAAGCCAGTCTCTTAACTGTACTTTCAAGCAACATTTTATGTGTTGAACTAAACATATTCAAATTCACAAATATTCAAAAGCGAAGTTAATATAAAGGATTTAAGAATCAATACTATTTTGAACATATTTTGTCATGTTCAAACAAGTTATCAGTTTGATTTTCCCAATATCTGGGAATAAAATAAATATTTCCCAATATCTGACAAAATATAAATACATAATTCCGTGATCTCAAAACACCTTAAAAGCTAGTACAAAATATCAACATTCTGCTCTTACTTATCTTGATTTTTAGCACTAACCAGTTTATTCCATCAGAACCACAGGTTTGCTTAACTTTTTTTTATTGTAAAAAATCCCATTTTTTATTGTCATTTGTTTTTTTCTCTTGAACAAATTCATTTCTTAGGTACGTTGAGAGGTTTACAAATAATTTTATTAAATCCGTGATATAAAAATTTAAAAAAAAAAAGTTACATAACTTTTGTTGATAAATCGGTTAGCGTTCCAGTTAAAATTAGAGGAGGCGAAATATTCTTCAAGGAAAGAGCGCAAAGAACTGAATGTGCTAGGTCACAGTTTTGTTCTTTAAAAATGTTGATACTTGGCGTGAATTTGTGCATGTAAGTTTTAGACTGTATATACGACGAACCATACAAATTTGACGTCTGGAATTCTTCCACAAATACAGATCATTCATTGAAGAGGATAATTGCTATTGGATGAATCGTAGCTAGATGTAAACATATCTGTCAGTTCATTTCTAATGAAGGAGAAATGTCCATGTGTGGGTTGCCGCGCCTCTTTTAAGTGTTTTACAAAAACTAGAACTTGCCTGCTCAGCTCTGAAGTTGTGGATCCCAGACGAAAGCAAGTTCCCACGAAATGACTTTTTTGTTTGCTTACTTGGCTTTGAGTTCAGTATTACGTAAAGAGAAAAAAAATACAAATTAAAAAAATTTTAGATGAGGGAATGTCGTTCCGCCTTATAAAAAGATAAAGGATTGCTGTTGCCTTATGTTCCCACTCCACTCCACCCCTGACCACCGATAATCTCCGTTTTGTAGTTTTACGTCTGATGTATTTAAAATTATTGTCCTTAAATTTTTTTAAAAAGGTCCTTGAAAGTCCTTGAATTTTTTTCTTCAATAAGAGTGGGAACCCTGGGCAGACTATAATTTGAGTTTAATAAATAATTTTGAATAATCATAAAAATTTATATATAGATTAATATAAAAACTTATTGTTCAATAGGTAGTCTTTAAATGCAAGATTTATTTAGAAATAGATTTGAACTTTATCTATAGTATTAGTGTAATTTTTCATTTACAAAAACATCACTCAATCATGTTATAGTACCAAAAATGTAGATATTTCATTTAGTGAATTATTTTCTTAAAAAATAGAAAGAAAACTAAATTCCAATTTCTTTATTCCATTTAAAACAAATTTTGGATTTTACATTTTGAATAAAAAAAAAAAAAACAAGCTTTGTTGCTTTTTCTAAAACCTGTCTATTAAGCAACATTTGTACAACTCCACAAAAAGATAGAAAATATTCTCTCCAGATTTGTTGTTGTTGTTTTTCCAATAAAAATTATTTAAACTTCCTTCAATACATATTGTTTTCTTGCATTCGACTTAATTCTATAACTGTTAAATTTTCAATAAATTTCTTTTGAAAAAGATATTTTTGGAATGGAAAACTTTTGCTTAAAAGTAGAAGTTATTTACAACATTGAATAATTTGAAAGATATAGTTGTAAATTAATAAATAAAAATACAATTTTAAATTTTTCTTTAAAAAATCAATTGTTTTTTTTTTGAGAAAAAAAACATTTGGTTTAAACCATGCCAACCCTGATATTCATATTCAATAGTGTTTGAAGAATTTGAATAATTCTTGTGCTTTTGGTATTGATTTATGTGTGCACAGCTTTTTCTATTAATATATATATATTTTAAATTCCCTATAAATCTGGGTCTAAAATATCTGATTTTCTCAGTATGAAGTAATCTAATGTTTGTATGTTAAGTAATGAATTTTTATTTTTAGTACTGTAGCATTATTTACCTAACTTTTTTTAGGCTGTAAATAAAGAGACCAAAGAATTTGCAGCTGCAAAAATATGTGAACTGAAAGATGAAGATGAATTGGATGATTTCATTGTCGAAATCGCCATTCTAACAGAATGTCGTCATCCAAATATTGTTGGCTTGGAAGAAGCCTTCTTTTATGAGAGCAAATTATGGGTAAGTATAATATGTAATGCAATTATTCATACTTTGAAGCCTTGAAAATTGTGAATAAATATGTTATAATACTAGAGCCGGTGTGAAAATTTTCGAGTAGGTATTTGAGGCACATTTTGTATACTAGTAGTATTTCAATATGACCTGAACATCAAATCAAACAGTACTCATCCTATAAATGAAAAAGGGCAAGGTGCCAACTGCCAAGAAAGAGCAGCTCATGTTTCCGAGGGCACATTCAAAATGCAGAATCTCGCTAAACACTTAGGATGAGCATTGAATCAAGGATCAGGCTGCTGGGTAGCAGTTATTTAACTGGAAAGGTTCCAAAAACTCATTAGCTAAACTTTTCCTAATTCGTCATATCTAGGAAACAGGATTATTTTTAGGTTGAGTCTGGGCATCAAATTGAATTCTATTGCCAATGTTTAAGTTTGCATTGTTTTGGTTGTCTATTTCTGCCTCCATGAATTGCTTGTCACAGTCAAATACACCTCTTAGTTTTGAACTATGATAAGATTACAAGGTAAAAACCTTATTATTGGAGAGATAGGTATACCTCCAACCCCAACACACTGAGAGGACATTGAGGCCACAACCTATTTGCTTCAAGAGTTGCCCTTTTTTTGGAAAATAGCACCCTGCTCTTTTCCATTTCTAGGATGAACTCTGTCAAATTTATTATCATTAAAATGCTTTGATTTTAAGTTTGATATTTAACTTGTATATTTTATCTAAATAAAACTGAATTTAAATGTAATGTTCTTATACTTCAATTCTTTTTTATTTATTTGATATTTAAATCAAATAGTATATATATGCCTGTCTTAAAATTTATTCTCTATTAGTAAATAAATATAATACTTGATTATTCATTAAACAAACATAACTTTAATGTGTTGGAATATGTAACTCCATGTTTATTAATCATTGTATGCCAATATAGATGGCAGCACTATTAGTTCTATGCTACCTTGTGACGTCATCTAAATTTGTTCTTGTACCTCTCTTTCAATAAAACTTCCTAATCGTAAAGACGTGTTGTCGTTGTCCTCTAATAATATGTTCGGTTCGTGATGCACATTTATAGACTTTTCCGGAGCACGACCTTCCAAGAGATTATGAGACTGAAACGCTAATTAAGAACTTATCTCCGAACCTGGATTTATTTAAATCACGAACCTAGATTTGTTTAGTCGCTGAATTTGTTCTCGCTGAAAGCCAAAACGAAACTTCGAAAATGGCAACAATGGCTTCTCTGAGTGTCGTCAAACTGAACAACGAAAATTACCAGCTTTGGAAATTCAAGATGGAGATGCTTCTCATTAAAGAGGATTTATGCACTGTTATTATCGAAAACGCTCCCGCAACCTTGACCGAAACTTGGATTAAGAAAGATAACCAAGCCAGAGCGACGATATGTCTATTGCTGGAAGACAACCAAATCGAAAACATCCGCGAGCAGAAAACCGCGAAGGAAATTTGGGAAAAGCTGAAAACTATCCACGAGCGGGATAACTTGATAAGTAAGTTGTATCTACTTAGAAAATTATATAGCATTCGATATAAAGAAGGAACATCTATGCAAGAGCACATCACAAAAATTCTGGAAATTATCTCGAAACTTCGTGCAATCAAAGAGGAAGTAATGGATTCCCACATCGGCGCAATATTATTGTGCAGTCTTCCAAATTCCTATGAAACCCTCATCACAGCTCTCGAAGCATGGCCTGAAAAAGAACTAAACCTAGAATTGATTAAAAATAAAGTTCTCGATGAAGCAGGCAGGCGATTAGAAAGAAAACAGAACTCTGATGAAGCTATCGCTTTCAAGACAAGCCGAAATTACCATCACAAGTACTGCTCCTATTGTAGTAAGAATACACACGAAACAGCTGATTGCAGAGTTAAGAAAAGAAACGAATTGAATTTTGAACATTCCCGAAACCAAAAATCACCACCTGCTCGAATTCGAAAGAATTTTACCGCCAGAGCCATTTTGAATTGTGAAACGAAACAAGAACACCATCCAAGGCTCTTAGAAGAGAAGAGACAAATTAAATCTAAGGCTGAAGTACATCCAGCGGAAGCAGCCTCTAACTACAGGGAAATTGATGACGTCACCCCGACAAAGAAGAATGAAAGGGAGAAAAACCAAGCCGCCTCTAACTACAGGGAAACTGATGACGTCAACCCATTAGCGGAGAATGAAGGAGAGGAAAACCAGACCTCCTCAGCTCTTCAAAGTTGGCACAGTTCCAAATCCAAGGAGAAAGTGAATTTAACGGACGCGACTGCGTACAAAGCAACAAGATGCTCACCAAGAATAGAGTTCATGGTCGATTCTGGAGCCTCTTGTCACATATGTAACAATAGAGACTTTTTTAGTGAATTATTCTCCAACAATGACCTGATCACAACGGCATGTGGAAAGCAAATCCAAGCTGCTGGAATAGGCACAGGTTACTTCGATGTGAAACTGGATTCAGGAATAACAAGTACAATTGAAGTCAATAACTGTTTATATGTTCCAAACATCCAGACAAATCTTCTCTCTGTACAGAAAATAGTCAGTAAAGGCTATGAAGTGAACTTTTCAAAAAAGGACTGTATCATCTCTAAAGGTAAGAAAATTGTTGCATCTGCTACTATCGATGCCCAAACAAAAACTGTTTGTCATTATGGCACCAACGTCTCGGTCACCGAGACAATATTGCCATTAACATGATGTGCAAAAATGACTTGTTCGTGGTCTAAAACTAGACAACTGTCATAAAATGGAAATATGTGAAAGCTGCATTAAGGGCAAGATGTCTCAAACTCCTTATCCCAAGAAGTCTACGTATCAAGCCAAACACATACTTAATTTAGTTCACAGCAATCTTTGTGGACCAATGGATAAAACTACTCCATCTGGCAAGAGATATTTTATCACGTTCATTGATGAACTTAGTAGATACTGTCACACTTATCTGCTCAACTCTAAAGATGAAGCTACAGAAAAATTTATGGAATATGTGGCAATGGTGAAAAACAAGTTCAACAGATATCCAAAGATACTGAGAACAGACAACGGAGGAGAATACACTTGTCATCAACTAGAGAACTACCTGAAACAAAATGGAATTGAACATCAAACAACAGTCAGGTACTCGCCAAGTCAAAATGGGACAGCTGAAAGAAAAAATTGATATCTTGTGGAGATGACTAAAACAATGCTGAATGATGCTAAGTTGGATGAGAAATACTGGGGTGAAGCGATATTAACAGCAACATATCTTCAAAATAGATTACCAACAAGATCAACTCAGAAAACACCTTTCGAACTGTGGCATGGATTTTTACCCTATGTTGGTCACCTGAAAGTATTTGGTTCAAAAGCCTTCTCGTACATCCCAAGACAACTAAGAAAGAAGTTCGACAACAACGCAGAAGAAGGAGTCCTAATTGGGTATAGTACTACCACAAAAGGATATAGAATTCTTAACCCCAAAACAGAAAAAGTCACCATCAGCAGATCTGTCAAATTCGATGAAAGAAATCAACTTCATCACGAAGAGAATCCAACAAGAATTTCAAATGGAGAAAATGAAGTAAGCATCCCTTTCAACTCCCAAACAACAGAGATAGAACAAGCACCAGTCTTACGAAGATTACAGAGAATCACTCGACCACCAAATCGACTGACCTACTCTGCAAAAGTTGAAATATCTACAGCACCAGAATCCTGGGAAGAAGTCCTGAGACTTGATGATTCAGCCAAGTTGAAATGGATAGCAGCAGCAGACGAAGAATACAAATCACTTATGGAAAACAAGACATGGACACTTGTTGATCTCCCAAAAGGAAAGAAAGCAATTGGATCAAAATGGGTATTCAAAGAAAAGCTCCTTACAGATGGAACTATAACAGAGAAAGCTAGATTGTGCGCCCTTGGATATTCTCAACGACCTGGAGTCGATTTTGATGAGACTTTTAGTCCCGTAACCAAACACAGCACTATAAGAGCAATCCTGAAGATTGCAGCTATTCGAAAGATGTACATCAAACATCTTGACATCAAAACAGCGTTTTTATATGGAATTTTAGAAGACAAGATCTACATGAAGCAACCACGAGGATATGAACAGCCAGGGCAAGAAGATAAAGTCTGTCTTCTCCATCGCACATTATACGGATTGAAACAGAGCTCGAAAATTTAGAACGAAACGGTCGTTAAAACCTTCATCGACATTGGTTTCAAACAAGGAGACGGTGATCCATGTTGTTTAACAAGAAAAGATCATAATGAAAAGCTTACCTTCATACTTCTATACGTTGACGATATTCCTCTAGTAAGTGACTCCGAAGACACAATCGAAGAAATCAAGACAACAATACAGAGCTTATACACAACGAAAGATCTAGGAAATGCCACTCACTACGTTGGTTTGCAGATTGAGAGAATAGAAGACGGCAGTTTTTACATCCACCAAACAACAATACAACAACTAATCGAACGATACGATGAAAACGAACGAAAATTATCTTACGCTCCAATGTCAGCTGATTTTTGTAAACAAACCTCATCTGACAGTGAGCTGCTTTCATCTGCGGAGAAAAAGTGTTACCGTGAAATCATCGGGGCCCTTCTCTACATTGCGAATTGTACAAGACCAGACATTTGTGCTAGTGTCAGTGTTCTTTCAAGAAAAGTGGAAAATCCATCAAAGTATCATTGGGAAAGTCTACTTAGAATAATTACCTACTTAAAAACCACTGTGCATTTAAAATTATTAATCAGTGCTAGTGATAACCTTCTTAATGAGATAGTTGTTTACTGTGACGCTGATTTCGCTGGAGATTTAATAGATCGTAAGTCAACAAGTGGATATATTGTTTATTTTGGTGATACTCCTATTATGTGGCAAAGTAAGAAGCAATCAACTATTGCTTTATCATCTATAGAAAGTGAATTTTTAGCGTTAACGAACGTTGCTAAAGACATTTTATGGTTGATTAAATTATTTAATGACTTTAATTATCCAAAAATTACTCCTATTATTGTTTATGAGGATAATTTACCATGTATAAATATGTTAAACAACGAAAAGTTTTCTTCTAGATTAAAACATGTAGATTTTAAGTATAATTTTGTTAAGGAATTGATTAACAACAATACCATTAATATTCAATATTGTAAAGCTAATATGATGATTGCTGATATATTTACAAAGCCTCTTCCTAGAAAACAATTTGAATTTTTAAGAGGTAAAATTATTCAATAATCTCTTATATTTGTTATGCTGATAAATTGATGATTGATAAACATTCGTTAAGGGCAAGTGTTGGAATATGTAACTCCATGTTTATTAATCATTTTATGCCAATATAGATGGCAGCACTATTAGTTCTATGCTACCTTGTGACGTCATCTAAATTTGTTCTTGTACCTCACTTTCAATAAAACTTCCTAATCGTAAAGACGTGTTGTCGTTGTCCTCTAATAATATGTTCTGTTCATGATGCACATTTATAGACTTTTCCGGGGCACGACCTTCCAAGATAATGATGGGGCAGATTGAACATAGGTATTTACTGCCCCTTTTTTGTGGTCCAATGTACCCCATTGGCAGCCATTTTAAAATATTTACTTTGACTCATTTATGGTGTACCAATTTGATTTAAAGCTATGACAACCAGAGTTCATCCTAGGCAATTTTCGCTGTGGCGGCACACCCTGCCCGCCTTTTTTCTTTAAAAATAGCGCCCTTCCTGCCTTTTTCAGAAAAAATGGAATTATGCACGAGTTTGCAAAATTTCCATTTTCCCCCGTAAAAGTACGCAATATATGGATCAACCCTCCTGAAATCGTCTTTCATGTATGCACATTTATGTTTAAACGCACAACACACAGACCAGGAACTGAAATCAGTGAATGGATGCTGATATAACAAGCATCATTAGTCGGTGGATTGTAGGGGTCTTTAATAAATTTCCGATTGCTAGTTAATTAACACGGATACTATTTCGTACACATTTTGTCAAAGCATATTTCTCCTGATTTTTACCATGCCTTCTTCCTTAGAACAGAGAAGAAAGGTATTTGAAAGGATTGATTAAATTAGTTAAAGGTGTCTAAGCATTTAAAAGGATATTTCCGTTAAAAAGGATATTCACGCGAAATCATGATGACTTCTAATGAAGTTTAGGGGAATTTACCTGTTGCCAATTTGTTTTAAAACCACAGTTTTATATTTAGAATGAAATACTATTACAAGAATGCTTTAAAAATTCCAAATTATTTCCGCTTTCTTTAAAGAGAAGAAAAACTTCTATTATAGCCTTAACAGAAGCCAAAAATTGCTGTTTTGACCCTATTTGGAAAATAAAAAAATGCACTAATGTTAGAACATAGACTAAGTTCTTTAGTCAGAATACTCCACATGATATCCTCAAAACAAATATTGTTAAATTTAGAAAAAAACACTATTTCCTGTCTGGTATTGGTAAAGCCTAATACCTAGTTTAAATTTGATTCGTTTAAATTTTAGAAAATTTTGCAATGGGGGGGGGGGTTAGATTGTTAAAATTTGGTATCTCAACATTTATTATATTAATTGTACAGTATTATAAATTGATATTTTTATAAAAATGAATAGTGATGAAAATTTTACTGTGTAGATGGGTGTTTTTTTTTTAAATAAATTTCTCAGTCTCATTCCAACTTAAGTAGAAATGTAGCATTTTATCAGTATTTTGAAATCATTTAAGTTTCTGAGCAAGTTTTTGATTCACAGCCTTGCATTATTAATTGTTTAAAAAAAAAAAAAAAAAAAAAAAAAAAAATATCGTGGTGGAAAAGCAAAACAATACAGAAATTGTTTCAGAAAATAGAATACAAGTTTATGCAATTTGTCATAAAAGTGCCTTTGGAAAATAGCACCCTGCCCTTTTTCATTTCTAGGATGAACTCTGTGACAACCATTATCTAGAATATTACAATCTGTTTAGTAAAAGAAACTTAATTAAAAGCACATTCATCAAAGTGAAAATAAACTGTTTACTTATCTGTGAAATGTTACTTTCGTATATAGATTTTAAACAAAACTTTCTAAAATGGATGTAAGCAAGGGAAATAAACAATGCTTTACATTAGTCATATGTTTAGTTCTAGTCAAAAACAAAACCTTTAAAAAAAATCTTTACAAAACCTTCTAAAATGGATGTAAGCAAGGGAAATAAACAATGCTTTACATTAGTCATATGTTTAGTTCTAGTTTATAGTATTGTGGTGAGCTAATGGTTCACGGTGCTCCTATAATCTCAAGCATTCGACACATTTCAATTTATTTAAATATAATTTATTTTGAGAGATAAACAAAAACAATTTTCTAAAATCCATACAAACTCTACTATGATCTTAATTTCTTTATTTTCTACCTGACAATTTCAAAATTAGTGGGAGGAAAACAGGTTTTGTTTAGATGTTGTATTGACTAAACTCGTTACTAAAAGCAATGTGAAATATTTTTGAATGCTCCCACTTCTTTAGCTTTTGTTTCATATCATCACAATGTAGTTAAAGAAATATCTGAATAAAACTATACAAAATGAACTATGCTTCTGATATTTTAATAAAATACTTAGCTAAAGCTTAGAATTGTAATAAATTGAATGTGAATGGACAAGTTGAGCATTTAATTTGTTTTATTCTATCCCGAAACAAGAAACACTTTTTAAAAATGTTCAATATTTCTCGAGTTATACCCTTTTCACTTTTTCACTCTTAAAATCGTTTAAAGAATAAGGCTAGCTGAACTGTGATATCAATTTACAGTATCCGCCATGTTTCCCTCAGTCATTAAAGTTATGGTGAGTTTGTTCGGATTGCTATAGAATGTTTCGAATTTCTTTTAATCGCTTTGCAATTCAATGTACAAAAATTGCCTTGTCCCGAAATGTTGGAATATTTGTTTAATCCCTTGGGTACGGATTTATTTGGGAAAATTCTTGCGTTTTGAACGGTTGGTTCAAAACAATAAAGGAACTTTAAAGGAATACAGCCAAACAAATTATTTTTTTAAAGTATAGGTAAACCAACCAATCATGGCTCTTGTGACATTAAAATCTATCTAATCAAACTAGTTTGAATGACGAATTAGGTTCGTCATTATTAACAGGCAAAACAAGTGCATGACGAATCTCAGCCGTCAAATGTACCCAAGGGGTTAAAAATGTATGTCAAGCAGATCCAGTGCTTTAATTAGCAGATTTCATTACAAGAATAGCAATGTATGAACAGGATTAAGTTAAAAATATAAACAAAATTGAATTAAATTTTTAAACAAAATTAAATTTTTGCATGCAAACAAAATTAAATTTTCATTGGTTTCTACATTCACTTCTAAAGTTAAGCATGAAAAGTGTGAAAAAACCTCGAAAGTACAGCTTTGATTTACAGGAAATGCTGCAGGAAAGTAGCGAAAAGGTTTATGCATGAAAAAAAAAAAAAAAAAAAAAAAAAAAAATTGAATACAAAGATTTAAACAATATTAAATTTTCATAAATTATAATTATATAGGAGTCATTAACAAAATCATGTTTAAATCTGGGTTGGAGAAAAAAACAGGTTTTTTCCCTAAAAAACCTAAAATAAGCCCTTTTTTTTGTTTAAACCGTTTTTTAAAAAAAAAAATCCTTTTCTAACTACATGTATACATATTTATAAATAAAATTTGACATTAACTAGAATAATTGATGTTCAGATAACAAATAATTTTCCTTCTGAAAACAATTTAAACTAAGTAAATAAACAATTGTTACTTATGGACATTCAAATCATATTAAATATTAATATTATACGTAGAGATACAATTTTTTAAATTCAATGTACACAATATAATACAATAGTAATTGTTTACTGCATTATGCATGAAATATTGCTCTTAGATTTGACAGTAATGTTGATAAGTTGTACGAAATGATATTTTTTAGGTTTAGAAATAAGTTGTTAAAGCACAAAACCTCTATTTTAAAAACAAATTTAAAATGCAGCCTATAATTTAATTTTAATTAATAATTTTAAATAACTACAAAACATTAATACATCCATTTGATTAATATAAAAACTCATTGTTGATACTTATAAATACTTTAATAGTCTTTAATTATAAGATTTATTTTAAAATACGTTACAACTTATTCTATCGATAATATTCGTATCATTTTTCATTTACAAAAACATCAGTCATGTAATACCAAGAATGTAGTTCTTTCATTAAGTGAAATATTTTCTAGAAAATTAATAGAAAGAAAAACTACATGCTTTTATTTTTTATTCCAATTAAAAACAAAATTTAGAATTTAACATTTTGAAAAGAAAAAAAAAAAAAGTTTGTTGCTTTTTATAACCCCAGGTTATTACACAATTTTGACTGCACAGCTTCAAAAGAAAGAAAAAAAAAATATCTCAACATTTGCTATTTGTTTTTGCAGTAAAATTCTTTTTGAATAAGATATCTTTGGAATGGAAAACTTTTGGTTGAAAGTAGAAGTTATTTACGACATCAAATAATTAAAAAAATCTAATTATAAATCAATAAAAATACAATTTTAAAGTATTCTTTAAAAAACATTTGGTTTAAACCATGCCAATCCTGGTTTAAAAATCTAAAACAAATAAACAAATGTGACATTATTAGACCTTTTTCAGTTGAGGCAACTAGTTGATTCAACTAGTTTGTCACGCAGTTGATAAAGTGTGTAGCCTTATAAGAAATGATAGGGAATCGTTTGAACCCTTTCACAAGCTGTCAACTCGTCCGCCCAAGTGGTTTGTTTGCAGGCACAAGTGCTGCTAACATTTGCATCCTAACTAGTTGATTCAACTCAAAAGACATCGATATTCGTCCTTTCACACCAGTCGCATAGTTGAATCAACTTTGTTCTCTATGCAGGGCTCATATGCCTCAGGGAGAACAGGGAAAACCTAGCAAACTCAGGGAAATTAAATCTGACTTAAAATCTCAGGGAAAAAAGTAAAATCCCCTCTAAAACCTGGAAATAGGCATTGTTACTCTGGAAAAAAATCCGACTCTTCTGTGCTTTTTGTTTAATCCTAACTCGAAGAACTGAAGTTACAGTTTTATTTGATAACACAGATTTGCAGAAAGTTATTCTTAAAGAAAAAACATTTTTTTTTAAAAGTTATCTGAAGAATTTGTGTAATCAAGGTAGTTTGACTATGTTTATGTGGCTAAAAATAATTTACTCTGTGATGGCGAGCACGAATATTGGAAATCTCAGGGAATTTTTTTCTTACATTGAGTATGAACCCTGCTATGGAAAGCTTTGTAATTGCAAGTTTCAATGTAGAAAGTTTAACGAAGAAATTTGTGTTAGTCCAGCGATATGTTACTATCAAACTATATACATTAAGTAAGTATCGATATAAATAAATACAGATGTCTACTCCATAAAGCAGTTGGTACCGTTCAAATTTAAAAATTCATTTGTTATTTTGTTAATGGTGTTAATAATGGTAAAAAACTCTAAAATTAAAACTAAAGTTTTCTTTTTTTTTAAATTAAAAAAAAATATATCTACAAGCCGAATCATCATAAAAAAAAAACCAGAAGAGAAATATTTTTATTTGTTCATTTCTACGAAATATATTCTTTATTATTGGTTTTTTATTTGATGTTGCTATGTTGACATAAGTCACTCTCTTTAGATAACCTATCAAACAGCATCACATTGATTAGTACAGGTTATGACTGTCACATTTAAAAACATGTGGAGCACCAAATTACACAAATTTATCCATTAAGAAATTTATCTAGCTTTTTCGAATGTCAACATCGCAAAATGCCTATAGGAGTAGTTTTCGTACATTAAAAATTAAAACATTAAACATCTCCAATCCTATTTTATCCAGTCCTCGGGTTCTAATATCGTACTGACCTCCCGTTGGGAAGAGAAGTTGATTCCACAAGTTGCCTCGTGTGAAAGTTCTAAGAAAGAGTGTTCACATGACAATCAACTAGTTGAGAGTTTACCAAGCAACTTAGTTGAATCTACTAAACCACCTCGTGTGAAAGAGGCTTTAGGGTATGCCCTCATTCTTATTCAAAGCATGCTTTCCATGAGGTGATCAACCTCCCCAGAGTCTTGATGATTGTGGATTTGAGGATGAAACAAGTTGAGCACTTCAACTAAGGTTAATTAGGAATCCCTTATATTCAACTAATCCTGTATTGACATAAAATGCACAACAGCAGGGACATAAACCATCCTGCACATGAAGTCTTTTAAGATTACATAAAAATTTCATTTATAACTTTATTTTAAGTGTTACTAAAATTTTATTGTAAGGTAAATGTAACATAAAAGTAACTTAGATGAAATTTTTACAGATGATGATTGAATTTTGTGAATGTGGTGCAGTTGATAGCATCATGATAGATTTAGAAAAACCTCTCACTGAACCTCAAATCAGATATCTCTGTCATGAAATGTGTAAAGGAATCGATTTTCTTCACTCTAAAAAAGTTATCCATAGAGATCTGAAAGCAGGCAATGTTTTACTTACAATGGAAGCTGGTGTAAAATTGGGTAAGTTTCCATAAGGAAGAGTCTTATGGTTTGAAGTTAATTTTTGCTGCATTATTTTTATTATTTATCAATATTTTATTTCTGATTTTTATCTGCCAATTTAACACTGTTTAAATCAAGCATATTAAAAAAAAAAAAAGAAAAAAAAAAAAAAAAGAACTATCTTGTAAATGTTAGTACACTCGATTTTATGAACCTCTAATTTACGAACTAATGACTGGTCCCAACCACGTTTTCATAGACATAATGATAATTCCCATTTATGAACCCAAATTTAAAAAACTTCTCTTTTTCCTACTTCATTCTTTTGACCAAAGATAAAAAAAAATGCTTTCTTTTGTGAATAATGGATTGGCAAAGACATTATAGAAAAGAACTCATAGTCCAACAGCAGGTGGATAACAGGTCTGTGATTGGAGCTCTGTCTTTCAGTAAGCAGTCAGTGGGGTTGGGGTGCTTTGTAGCTAGTAGTCAGTTTCATCTGGATTACTCAATCTGTGAAGTCTCGAGAGGGAGAATGAGTTAGTTTCATTTACGAATTTCAGTTATGTCGCAGTTGAATGCAGTTTATGTAGTACATGTTTCTCTGTTGACGGAAAAAAGAACATTTATAGCGGAATTAATATATCCTTGTACATCTATAGCGGGGTGAATATATCCTCCTGCCATCACAACTAGATATCCTCATGTTTTATATTGGAAGTCGTGTTCTATAGATTTGAAGAAGCCTCTTTCGGAAACATTCAACTCCAATCCTGTGCACTCTTTCAAGTTGCTTGGTTTGAATTAATGGAATATATGGAATCATATGCGCTGACAGCGGAACAAATCACTATATTGCAGGGTAGATGCTATCATCATTCTTTTGTGAGCAAACACTTTGCATGCAGCTAAATTAAAGTTTTTAAAGCTCGTGTAATTAGGTAAAAAATATGACTGTTTGCATTTTAAACATTTTGAGAAGAACGAAGATTTGAATAATTTGTTTTCATTTATTTTTTACTGAGAGTATCAATTTTTGCATTTTCTAATACAGAGCATCTATCATTTAGAAATTCTATGAAAGGATCAAAAGACAGGAAGTCTACATCTATTGTTTTTTCTGACTATAAGTGTTGAGTTTCAGGGTTAATTTTATTAAGGAGTATGTGGATGAGCCTAACATCTGATTCTGCAACACTTTTGTCCATACATTTTAACCATCTAACAACTTGCTCCAATTTATCAGCTAGTGATCGCAAATTGCTATCATTGACCCTAGAAATTGTATTTTGTGTAAAAAATATTGTAAGCAATGTATTTACGATTTTCTTTTTCTTATCGTTCTGATTTACGAGTTTCAGCTACGCTTCATCGTAACTGGCACTTGTTACTACCAAATGATTGCTTTAGGATCTTCCCCTAGAAGTAAAAGTAAATATTACTATTTCTGAAAGTTGTCTAACATTATGTACAATACCAAGGTATAAATCTTTAAAGGGAATCCACTGTGTATATAATTCTCATAAAAAGTAGGAATGTTTTGCCTAGGCATTCGAAAACCTGTTGCTGTTCTAACTATTTTGTTTAAATCTGTGTATTTGTTGATTGTTCAGGAAGCGTTTTCAGCTCTAACAATTGACCAATATTGCTTTTGTTTCCAAATACTGGTCTATAATTCATCTACTTTCTGCTCTTCCGGCAAAGTAAAGTCATGTTCTAGGATTTTATAAAATATATCTTCTAACCTAACAAATAGTTTGTTAATGTTCACATAGCTAGTGTTTGATCTGACGATGGTTAGAAACATCTCGATTTGAATTAATGCTGTCTTTTCCTAACAACTAAACCTCATTATTTGCTCCGGTTCCATTTAAAATGAGTAAATTTGTCTTTTAAAAGATGAAACATTCCAATATTTCTGTTAAATGGAAGTTGCTTGAAGATTGTATTTTGAAGGCAACTAGAACAACTTTTATTTCAAAACTTATTCTCCTTAGATTCAGTTAGGAAGATAGCACATATGCTTAGTAAAAGTCATACAAAAATTTGCATGGAGAAACACCTCTTTTCTAAGCTCCATATTTCAAACAAATTCTATAAACCCCAAAATATATGATAATTTGCAGTTTTTATTAACTTGACAAGTACTACCACAGATGCGAAAATTCTAGATTAAGACCATTGGGTTGATTTGACATGGAATGACCCCATATTAAAGATACGTTCTTTGATCTTTTTGCACAAGTTTTGTTTATGCTATTTTAAACATTTAAGTTTAATTATAAATGAATAAATATACTTTCTTATTTATGTATATATATATATGTATGTATTTCTTGTGTGAAAATTAAAAAGAAGTATTTAATTTTTAATAGCTGATTTTGGAGTGTCTGCCAAGAATAAAAATACTATGCAGAAAAGAGACTCATTTATTGGTACTCCTTATTGGTGAGTTTAGGTGTTAAAATGCAGTAGGCTTCATTATTAGTATTGTAGCTCTTTTCAATTAACAATTGTCATTCATTATCTTTCCTAATATGTGTTACATTCCTCATCATAAAAGTGTGGAATCATAAAAACATGAAGTATTTATTGAACATACCTTTAAATTTGTTGCATTTCCCAGAATCAGCTCCTTAGAAATCTTGAAGCGTTAGTGATTAATTAGGATTGCTTTGCAATCCTCAGGGAATGACGAGTGTTAGTCAGCAGAACCTTCTAGTGAAAACACAAAAATATTTAGTACTGTAACACAATTGAAGGGCACAGGAGGAAAACCTGACATTGCATTCTGTGGGATTCTGCATCCGTGGTTACATTTTTAAATAATCGGTGACTGTTGAAAAATCGAATAGTTATATTTTCAGAATTTGCTCTAATCTTTCTATAAATACAGACATGATATTAACATAAAATTTGTTTATTAACTATCTTTGAAATTAAACACGAAGTTTATCCTTCTTTTGATATTTTCTTGTAACAACATGTAAAAAGCGTTTGCTCAAAGCGAATCGATCGGAAAAATAAAGGGACATGTACAGTGTTGTGCTTCTACCAGCCAAACAAATTTATTTATGCCTGCGAGTAGTACATCAGTGACACCTGTAGTTTTAGTGCTGCATAGCTTCCTCAAATTTTATGGCTTCTATGAAATTATTTATTTTGTATGATGGTAATATTTTTGCGTAGAGCTACACTGATATAATGGCAGCCATTTGGGCGCTATAGCTGGTGATGCCAAAAAGATTTACTTTAGTGTGTAAGCAATTTTCCCTGTATCGCACTGATGAAATAACTTCTGTTGGAGATATTTGCAACTTCATGGTGGGCGTAACCTCGATATTTATATTGGAGTGATGAACATTTTAAGTAAAAGAGCCGAAATTTATATGATGTAATAGCAACTATTGCCAAATTTGGCATCGTCATTTTTGTTGCATTCGCCATGGCTTTTTCTGACATGATAACCATTCTATTTTCGAAATTACCATTGGTCTGATGGATGGCTTCCTCTAGGCTTCCGCTGATGTGATAGCTACTCTGTTAGTGAACAAACAAAATAATGTGCAATTGTTAATAAAGTATTCGTCAGAAATGCAAGTCTTAGTCTTTAAGTTGTTATAACATTTATCAATTTTGGTTGTGTACAAAATGAGGAAAAGGGATTGATTGTCTCATATTTTTTTAGTATTTTTTCAGCTTGACAAACAATTTTGCTTTTACCGAAATAATAATTTAAAAGTTGAAGTGTTGCTTTAAAAAATTAGAAAACTGGGTTTTATTAAATTTGCCTGTTTGAATATACAGGGTTTCCGCGCATATGGAGAGTCAAGATATGTCCTGAATTTGGACATTGGGTAAATTTTTTCATGGAAAGTCATGATTTTGAGTAACAAAATAGCCATAAATCATGGAAATACAGTAAATTTCATGGATTTCTAAATATTTTAAAATCACGTAACTGTGACATCACAAACGCCATGATTGCTATTTAGCTCATCAAAAATTCATCTATGTTTTTATTTACAATTTGACCAAAACCATGGTCACAGTTAAAAACCGCAGCCAATGAAAACATTTCTGAACTCCAAATTTGTGATATCACATGAGTAAGGTCTCATAGGTAAAAAAAAAAAAATTCATAATATGAGAACTGAAATTAACAATTTTGATAAGCTTGTGTTTACATTTTTTTTCCGTCTTCTTTCTTCTGTTTTGCTTTGTTGATATCAAAACATTCGATTTTTGATGATATTATTATTGACTTATTCTTTCTTCAAATATTTCTTTATTATCAAAGATTGATTAGGTTTTTTAATACTGAAATATCAAAGAATGAAAAATTATTTTTCCCTTTTTCTTCTGATTTGGAAGTTACTTAAACAAGGATTTTTTAAACAAGGACTATTTGAAATTACATTTACTATTTAAATTTGTATATTTTTAAATAAGCCATTTTTTTCTTTTTTGTTTTTTGATTGATAACGTCAACAGATCGACATCAAGGAATTTTCCGGCAATCAATGAAATGTGAGGGAATTTTGTTTCTCGAATTCTGTAGTCACCCTGCAAATGAATATTTGATGAAAATCTTACAAAGTGTAGATGTTTTTCTTTATATTCAATAATTTTCTTTTAATCACATTCCTACAGAGGTGGGACTGGAGCATTTTTAATTGATATTTCAGTATTTTAATATCATTTGACTTTCGAGTTTTAAAAAGTTTTCCGAAAAAGTTTTAATTTGTTCCCTTTTGAGCATCATTGTCAATTAAAAAAAAAAATAATCGATAGTTTAAATACGTTCATTGTGGTAGAAAAATAAAATAATATAGATGTTATGGCAAAAAACCAGTTACGAAATTTTGCAATTTGCTTTAAAAGTGCCATCAGAAACGAGAGATTATTAAAAATATGCATAATTTACATTGCACTTCAAAAATTTAAATCAAGGTGATGATTAAATCACGATGATTGGTTATAATCATTAGGAATTAAAAGAAATTTCATTCATGAATTTTAGTATGCATTTCACCCCATCGTATAAATCACAAAGAAAATTGAAGTCCTTAAAAAGTTAACAAAGTCCTTATTTTTTATTTTGAAAATCTGTATGAACCATGCCTTTAAAATATTTCATCTTTGACTATTATATGTAGTTTTCCTTTACTATGTTTTATACAATTTAAACCTATGTTTACCAATATTTTTGGCACAACATAGCCTACCTGTTGCCCTTGCACCAGAAATCTCAAACCATTCAACCACAGCAGTTAAAGGTTAAGATCACCAGATGGTGCCAAACTGGATGATGTGGATTGATTGAAGGAAAAAGTTGGTACAGTGTATTACACACATGTGCGTATCCGCTTTACTCTTCCCACTACTCTACACTATCAAGTGTGTTTACACAGGAACTTTACCAAAGACTCATCCTGGAACTCTCCCCTTATAAACAGGGCTACATGCACAGATTTACTTTATTCTTCCCATCTTTCTCCACTCTACACTACCAAATGTGTTTACACCGGAAGACTCACCCCGGTGTAAACTGGGCTTTATGATTCAATAACTACTGGCTGGACAATGGAATATTCTAATAAACACATGAAACACATTGATTGCAATGCTTGTGTAATGCTAAATTTGTCAGAATTTGCGGAGCTAGTAGCAACCTCTAAGTATCATTTGATTTTAATAAAAATAATTGCGAATTTTTTCTCATCAAATGAACAAAATGAGAGGGTGTTCCTTAAAAAATTAATACCTTCGGAAATAAGACGCACCCTATTGGGCAACCCTTTAAATTAATTTTTTAATTTAAGTCTTTGAAATTATTATTTTTACATATATGGAAGTAGTATTACTAAGAAAAAATTACATTTTATTTAAAAAAAAAGTTCACATAGTGCTCTAAATTTTAAAAATTAAAAAAAAAAAAAATCATAAAATTTCAAATTCTATCTTTTTTATTTCTCAATATTTATCCTGATTTTTTTTAAAAATGTTCCTAGTAATATATCCTAACTTAATAAGCATCAGATTTTGAAGAAGTTTTTGAATAGTTTTCGAGAAAACAATAATTACTATACCTAGAGGTAAAAAAGTGTAAGAAAAGGATATTTTTCAACATTTAAATTTGTAAAAAAAAATTTATATTTTATTTAAAAAAAAATTCAAACCTATTTTTGTCAAATAACTTTTTAGAATGACAAAAAAAAAAAAAAAAAAAAAAAAATCAAGTCATTTCATTCATGAAGTTTTAGCATTTTCTCTAAAGTGGGAATTCCAAAAAGCACGAACTGAGAAAAATGCATGCGAAACATCAGCTATGCTAAATTCTCCATAAAAATATAATTTTCTTCAATTGCTGTTATCGGAACAGCTCAAAAACTTGCTAGAATAAGGAGAAGATTCCAAAGATTATAAACACTTAAAAAATAGAAAATTGATATTTTTATAATTTTTTATGAAAACAAGTATTACCAAGTCCCTTTAACCAGCCTTGGTTTAACCATCCAAAAAATTTTAAATTGCAAAACATAAAAAAATAGTATAAATTATGAACTTTTCAAAAATGGAAAACTTTTTCCTAGTTCTGTTGCTGCAACCCACATTTTCAATTCAGTCATTCCACAAACCTTTCAGAGCAATCTACAGGCAACTTTGAATTGCCTAAAAAATTTTAGTGTGAGCAAAGACATGGAGCAGAGGCTGGATGTTGACAAGGATCTCCAGCAAGAGAATTTATGAGATGATGATATCAAAGCTGTCACCAATATGGTTCAAGATGATGATGACAATGTTGCATCTCTTATATCGCATACGGATGGGTAAAATGCATTAGAAACGGCTACCTTATCACCAGAAATTGGCTTCCTCTTTTGATGTGATGCTTTTATAGAAATTGATGAAACTAAGCTGCAAGTAATCGAATCTCGTGCCTTCAGCAGGAAAAATATCACTAACATCTTTAAAGATTTGTTTTAATGATATTATATAATATTGAAATTTTTTAAATAGTAGTGTATTGTATTCGTTAAATTTCTTATTAATTGCCCAAAAAACAAACATCCCTATCCAGTTAACTATCTGTTTTTTCAATTCTCCACTTTATCCGGATTTTAACTTCACTTCCTTTTTTGTCATTTAGGTCATTTAAAGGGGAGTTGTTAAGGAAGCGGTAATTTGTGATGTTACAATCTGAAGAGGTTTTATTAGCTGTATAACTTTTTGAAAAGTATCTTTTGTTTAAAATTTGAAATTTTTTTATTTTTATTCTATTAAATAGAACCAAATTTTAAATAATTCATTTTTACAATATCGTTATATCTGGAATATTGTATAAACCAATCGGTCATAATTGCATACTTTGTATCCCACAATGTAGTATCACGTCATTTAAGAAACCTCTATACATTTTTGATGAAAAGAAGTGAAAACAAAAACCAGCACTTCCTCTGCTTAGGCAAAGAAATGTTGCATTATTGGAATTAATCTTTTTGGTGCAGAATTCGCAACTGATTTGGAATTCCACAGAATGCAATGTTGGGTTTATCCTATGTACCCTTCGCCGATCAAACAGTATAGTGGTTAGCGTGCTAGCTTCTAGACAGTGAGGTTGCGGGTTTGAGTCCCGTGTAAGGCATGGGTGTTTGTAAATGTATGTTGGCTTGTCAAATGATAAATGTTTCGGCGCATTATACCCTCGTGTTGCTGACGCTGCCAGATAATCTGAAAACAATCAACCAACCTATGTACCCTTCAATTATATTCACATTTCAAAAGGGACCTTTGAAGTCTGTAATTCTGTTTCAGCTATTAATTTTTAATGGGAAAATTGTACAAATTTAAACCTTTGTCCAATCCCTTGCTTTATGGATTGTTAGGTTTAATTATTTGTCAATCGGGTAGATCATTTTATTTTTCGAAGGTTGCTTGTCTAAAGAAATATGAAAGCACACTAGTAGAAATATGTGGAGTTCAATAGTTAGTTTTGAAAATAATGGACTCATTATTACAAGTATTTAATGTAAAATTTAATCAACAAAAAAGAAAACTTTAATTTTATTCAAGCATTTCACTAAAGACAATGTTTTTATTCAACTACTTAGGGATTCATCCATACTATAATGGAAACCATTGATCTTTATAACAATTAGGTAACTTTACAATATTTTTTAAATATTTTTTTTTTTTAAACAAGAGATGATTTGTTTGTGTGTGGTAGTTAGCATTTTTTTTTCATTGAGGTTTTTATTCACATGCCTACAAAATGAGCTGACCAACTAACTGTCTGCAGAATAAAATATTGTCAGTTTAATTTTGTTTTTGTACTTTTTCAAATACATTATTTCAAAAAGCAGAAATAAGAAAAAGTTAATTTTTAACTTAGGACCAATTTGAAGCAAAATATCAATAACCAATCTAATGATTTGTCAATTTATCATCTCATGCTAATTTGCAGTAGACTGAACCTTGGAATTTTGCTGCTCTGCTATCTTTCAACCATTGCCAAAAGCATTTTTTTTAAATTAGATATTTTCTACTTTATAAATTAGATCACCTGAACAGTAGAAATAATCAATGATTTATTTTATGTCTTAACAATATATTTTATTTGTGATCTTATAAACTTACTGTGTTATATTATAAACCAAGCTTTTATTAAGAATGTGTATAATATTGTGGGAAACAATGAACAAATTAGTTTTAGAGAATTTTGAGCTATAAAACACGGAAAAACATTTTTAAATAAAACCTTTTTATTGATTTGAAATTTAAAATGCTATCAACAGTGTAGTTCTGATTGTTAGGAAATCCACATCAAATAGATTCCTGATTATGCTTATTAGAAATAACAAGAAATTTGGCATAACTTAAGATTGAGTGATTTTACAAAGATATGATCATTGATTGAATATTATTTTATCTAGTCTAAGAGTTTTTATCCTTGAAAGATGAATAAACTGTATGCACTACTTATTCTCTTTTTGTTTATTATATTCTTGATGTTATTAAATTTACATGATGTCATCTTAAATTAATTTTCTAATTTTTAGGATGGCACCAGAAGTTGTCATGTGTGAAACTTTTCGAGATAATCTGTATGACTACAAAGCAGATATTTGGAGTCTAGGGGTGACTTTAATTGAATTTGCTCAAATGGAACCTCCTAATCATGAACTAAGCCCGATGCGAGTTTTGTTAAAAATACAGAAATCTGATCCTCCAAAGTTAGAACAGCCATCCAAATGGTTAGAACAGCCATTCAAATAGCACTTTCTCTAAAAAAAAAAAAAAAAAAAAAATGGTTTATATTCAACAAATATTTCTCAATTTTTTTTTTAGGTCAAAAGAATTTAGTCAGTTTTTAACTAAATGTCTTCTTAAAGATCCACAGTCACGCCTAAGTGCTTCTGAACTTTTAAGAGTAAGCTAATTTCTGTTGTACATTGTTATTTATTTACTATGATTGCTTTATATTACTTGATTTGGAAGAACATATTTTGGTAATTGTTTTGTTTGTTACAGCATCCATTTATTGCTAATGCCACTGACAGAAAACCGCTTTTTGAGCTAATAGTTGAATACAAAGCAGATGTATATGAAGAAGTCACAGAGGAAGCTGATGATGATTCTGTAAGTAATTTTGTTGTATAAAATTTATATTGTCATATAAAATTTTCACTTTTGAGAGTGAATTCTTAATTTTCCTAGGAGGTCACAGAGTTTGACGAACTGGAATCTTTGAAATTATTGAGACCAAAAAAGGTTCTATATTTCAAACCAAATTTATTTTGTTAAAGTCAAATTTTATTGTTTTGGTTTATTTTAGGCATTTTCTAAATTATCTTTTCTAGTTTTCATATTTATAATGATGAATATTCAAAATATATTAAATACATTTATGATATATAAGTTTAACAAAGTATAATTAATGCAAGTTAAATTATTTTTTGCTGAATTGATTTTTGCATTGCTTAGTTTGCATTTTTGGGATTCTTGTCACTTTAATAGTCTTTGGGATGTTCTTATTTGTAAGATACACATCACATGTATGTCCTTGATATCTGTATCTTGCAAAAAAATCTGAATAGAGTCTATATCTTTTCTTCTAATTGATATAATATTCATAAAAAATGAAATTTTTTTGCTATAAGGCATAGCTGCCAAATTGTACCAGAGTGGCCACCGAACCGGGAAATCAGGGAAATGTCAGGGAGCTTTCTGATTCTGGAAAAAATCAGGGAAATGTCAGGAAACTTTTTAAAATTTCATGAAAATCAGGGAAATCTGGCTAAAAGTCCTTAAAAACTCCTTAATTTTGTTTTTCATTTTTAAAGGCCCTTAAGAACTCCTTATTTTTGACAGATCAGGTCCTTAAAAACTCCTTAATTTCCTCTTAAAACTGTGCGCGATCGCAATTTTCTGCTGGTTTTCGAAACTGCATTAGCAAAATATTAAGTAGAGCCAATCTGTCGCTAAAGCTCAAAATATAGTAATGGGAACACTAAACACCTCTTCTAAACCAGTTTTTTTCGGTAACTGAGAGGTGTTTAAATCTGAGGCCCCATTTTGGGAACGAGCTCTCCTGCTAAATTCCTAGTCTACGTGTATGGGTTGGCGCGTTTTTGAAAAGTTGACAACAAGGTCAAAACGTCACCAATTTATTATTGCGGGTAATTCAGAATCCAGTAATAATGAAAAATGGCCATTGATGTGGCCAAATTTAATTTTGTTTTAGCTGTTGCTAAATTACTGCAACCTTTCCTCGAGTTCTTCTCCTTTTGCTCTTTTTTGGAGATGAATAGTCAAAACTCATCATAAAGTGCATGAACTATTTCCATGTTCCATGAACTATTTCCATGTTTCCAAGTGCATAAAACTAAATTCGCAATAAACTTTGTAAGTTTGACTTTGAAGATTATAATTGTTACTTGTCTACCAACGAAATTAGCATGGGGTTTGTTACTAATAAACTATTAAAAGAAAAATTGAATACAAATGATGTAAGTGCAAAAGGAACCTTCAATTTAAAAAGATATTGTTGTAGTTTTATTGTAAAAATGTTGCAAACTCTCATGTTTAAATCACCATTAAATGATACAATTGTTCATAATTCATCATGTCTAAATCCTAGACAAATGGTAAAAGATAAGAGCAGAAATTTAAATTTTAAGACAGGGTCTCAAATGTCATGAAAATATGCGAAAATTGAAAACTGGTCCCGAAAAAGTACTGAAATCGTAAATTTTGTCTCGAAAATTTATTACCTTCATTCGGCGATTTCCCCCCCCCCCCACCCCTTCTCCCTTTTAAAAAATTTGTCCGCTTTATTTTACAAATTTCAAAGAAAATCAGCGTTATTCTACAAATTTCCCATTGATCTCGTGGATAGATAGTAGTTACTCCTTAATTTCTCTTCATACATGGTTCAATTTCGAAGTTTTCAGGTTCTTTGACCGAAATTTTGATCGTGTGTGAGATCGATGTAAATTTTCTGACAACCATGGAACCTGCATATGTTCAGATCTCCCTAAATCATGGATGGAATAACTACTTTTTTCTCTTATGTTATAGCCTCTATCGGCATTATTTACGTTGGTATGTGATGGCCATTTTGCTGAACTCTTTGCTTAATGGTGGACTCTATCGTCTAGAATTACGTTGTTGCGTTGTTACAGAATACCAGCTTTATCATTATTATTTATGTTGATGTGTAGTGGTTAGTTTCGCTGATTTGAAGGCTGTTATTACCGAGATTTACATTGCTTAGATGATAACTATCGTCGAGATTTACCTTGTTGTGATGTTCACTTTCAGTGAATGTTACTTCGCTATAAGTACCAATATTCGGAAGGTTTGCGCATCTTTAGTTGTCGCTGCCGCTGAGATTTACATGGTTGTAATAGTTAATTCCGTAGAGTTACATTGAAATAGTCACCTCTATTGTAGAGATTTCCACCAATATATTTGGGCGCTAATGCTACTATTTACGTTCTTCTTCTCTTCTTATATCAAGGCTTATGGGGACTAAGGGATCTCTGCTTTTCAAGTATTTTGTACCAACTCCATTTCCTGAAGGTCGGTAGTGGGTAGTACTGCACAGGATGTTAGCACAGACTTCGCTCGTGAGAGGGAGTGTGCTAGACTGCCTATAACCACAGAAGCGTTCATTTCTACCACTTTTCAGTAGCTACCCGATAGATGGCAGCACTACCGACCGTATGTGGAACTTCTTAATTTAGAGAAAATACCAAACAGAAGATTCCAGCAGAAGACTTGGCACCCCAGAGGTATTGATTTGTATGGGAACTTGGAGGACTTTGCGACCACAACTGATTTAACGTGTCCCAGTCACCATTAGCGAACTCGGTAGTCTTTAGTTAGTCCTAGACCCTGAACTCACCACCATCAGAATTTGAGCACTAAGCCAGGATCGAACTCGCGACGCCTACACAGACCAGTATTTACTTTGGTGTGATGGTAATTTTTGCAGATTGTTGCTTCAACTGCTGAGATTTTCAACGGTATGGTGCCCGCTATCGCCGATATTTGCGTTGGAGTAGTGGTAATTTTAAGCCTTTAATAGCAGCTATTTCTGAGATTTGCTATGCCGTTTTAGTGTCATTCGATCGGGCTTCCGCTGATGTGATAGACATTATGTCCGTGATTAGTGTGTGAGGATTGGTTTTGCCTTTGGTTTTAATCGATGCAGAATTATTAAAATTTAATTTTATTCAAGAAATTAGTCCAAATTATCTAATTTCACTATGTATCCTTAATTAAAATTTTAACTGCTATGGTATGTAAAATAGATTATTTTAGCTTGAAAAACAATTTTATATTTTAGTTATCGATGCAAATTTTTATGCTGTATGGATATAAAAAAATGCTGTGGAAAACAATTTTTTTTATATAATTGTTTCAAATTAATTGCTTTTGCAATTTTGTGAAAACTTGAAATTTTTTCCTTGGATACTGTAACTGAACGGTGGCTGCAACTGAACTTCCACCAAATAAAAATGAGAAAAATCAGAGTGGCTACAGAACCTGGAAATGTCGGGGAGTTTTTTAAAATTTCATGAAAATCAGGGAAATTTTCTTTGTTCTAAAGGCATGTTTCCCGCTCATCTATATTTTGGCACCATTTTCCTGGAAAATTGTGGTTAGAAGTGTAATGTTACAGAATAATTTAAACTTTTCATTACCACCAAAACTATTAAAAAAGTTTTGGCATATTATCCCTTTAGCATACATGTTCTATTTGATCAGAGTGTCGACACATCTGGAAAAGTTGGGGAAATTTGGGAAAAAAAAAAAATAGCATTAAAATAAAGGCATTTTTTTAAAATCTATTAGGAAACTTTTCTTCCTAAATTTTGTGGTCACCCTGAAAATATAAATAATGGAAAGTGAATATCAGGAAATTGAACAATTAGACAAAGAAATAATTCAAGCTGAAAAGAAATGGAAAATAGTGAAACTCCTCTAATCCAACTACATTCGGAGACAGTTTTTTTAAATACGCAAATTGATTTATAATTTTTTTACCAACTGCATTTGACGCATAAAAATAAAAACAAAAATTACATTACGATATGTTTTTAAAGTAAATTGTTAATTTCTTCAATTTTTATTAAAATTTCAAGTATTTGGAAAACAAAAAAGAATGAATATAGTATAAAGTATTTGTTTAATGTTCTTCTACTTTGACATGATTTATGCTGTCTTTATTTAAAAAAAAAACTATTTAGAAAACAGTTTTTTAAAGCTGAAATTTGATACTAGAGTCATCTTTTCTTTAGATTAGACTATAAGCAATGAAAAAAGTGTTTTTTTTTAATAGTATAATTGCATGTAACTGACTTACATAATTGCGTAAAGTCGTATCATAAATTTATTTTGAAAGTCCCTAAAAGGTCCCGAAAAAGTCTTGGCGCAGCTTGGCCCTAGCGTTTCCCTTGCGCTAGTAAATTTCAACAAATCAACCAAACCAAAAAAGTCTAAATGGACCAGAAATTTAGTAGACACCCTGTATGACAACCATACTTATCGTCCTAAACCAAAAGACAGTCGTAGATAAAGTCGTTTATTATATTTGACTTAATTTGTTCCCAACATGATTTACTGTGAAGGTGTAATATAATTTTTTTGTGTGTTTTTTAAGGTCCTTAATAAATATTTCTGGGTCCTTAATTTTCCTTAATTTTAAATAAAGGTCTTACTTAAGTCCTTAATTTTCAGTTTGAAAAAAGAGTGGGAACCCTGAATTAGTCATTCACTAGCTATAATTACATTAACTTATTAAATTTATATATTTTAAAACTGGCCATTATTTTCCTTTTCGTTTTTTGAATGATAATGTCAACAAAGATGCACATCAGGGAATTTTCTGAAAATCAGAGAAATGTTAGGGAATTTTGTTTCTCAAATTCTGTAGCGATACTGAATAAGAATTCGATGCAAAAGCATGCATGATTAAACACTATTTGAATACCATCTCCTTGTATGTCTCAATAAAGTTCTTGTGTAATAAAGCATGTTATATGGGTTAATGTAGACAAAATCATAAACATTTACAGGGATTTCATTTTAAAGTTTAAATTTTATTTATTTTTTAATCCGGTTTAGTATTTTATTTTATAATTTCTATTCTGCTAAAATGCAACAATTAGTTATATTTGAGAGTAATTTAATAATTATACAAATTTTTTTGCATTTGTTAGAGAATTAGCATTATTTGTAAATTACATTCAAAAGTACTGACACTATTTGATTTCCCTTGAGTCATTGGAATGCAAATATTTGTTCTGTAAAAATTGTACTAATTTCAAAATGCCAATGGTATGTATAAGGGGTCATTTACATATTAAAACTGCCTTAAACTGCAAAAAGTTCAATTGAAGCAGCAAAATATTATTTCATATTTGAAAGCAGAAGCCAAAAAATGATGAAAATACCAAGCTTTATTATTATATTATAAGTGTTTCGATGTTTTTGTATATCCAAACAATGAAACCAACTTAATGTTAAATCAAAATATTTGTTTTTATGAAATAAATTGTAAAATTATAATTTCTATTATTTTTTGTGAAACAATTGTTCCTTAGAGATCAAACTTAAATATAGTACATATATTTTGGCTAAAAATATTTTTTTAATTATTATAATTGGAATAATTTTTAAAAGTTCCTAAATAGAGGCTAATTTTTTTCTCTATTAAAATCAAAATGTCCAAAAACCCATAGGATTAATTTTCTTTTGATCCTGATGTTTAATTGCAAATAGCTAATGAAATGTACTTTAACTTTGTAGTAATTATGTATTAATCAATGAAAGTAGAAATAATTAAAGCTATTTGTTACGTATTATAACTTATAAAATGCATTTATTAATGTTGAAACATGCTCCTCACATTTTTTCTAATTTGTACTATTGTAATTTTTCTACTGCAAGTAAAATAATAATATTTAACTTGCAGTAGAATTTTTTTTAATTTAGTAGGAACGGAGGTATTTGAATTGAATGGAGATTTTGCCAACACCAAATAAATACGAATTGTTCCTCATTGAGTCAGGACAAAATGATTTGCCACTGCACCAATAAAATTTATGAACTTGAAAGCACTTTTAGTACACCCAATTTTTTTAATTTCAGCAAAGACTGAGACACTATGCATACAGTTTACCTCTTTTAAGTAAATAATCTTGAAATGTTTCAAATTTTAGTATTTTTCTTGTGGATTTAACATTCTTTTTCATTCATGAAATTTAATTGTGTAAACATTTTTATATTATTTAGAAAAGTGTTGTATGTATTTTTGTAGGAAGCTTCTATACCAAATGCTTGCAGAAACTCCCAACTAAGTATGGATAGTGAAGCTGGGCTGGATAATGTTTCTAATTTCAGTGAACCGATTGATGATCCAATAGGAACATCAAAAAAGGACAATGATGCAGGTCTTGACAGTGTCTCCAATTTTAGTGGATCATCAAAAATATCAACAAATAATATGGCTGGACTAGACAATTTATCTACTTATAGTGAAACGAATGATGAAGCTTTGATTATATCAAGAAAAGGCAGTGAAAATGGACTAGATAATATTTCTCATTTCAGTGAACCTACCAACGATCTCTCTGATGCATCCAAAAGATATTTAGGTAATTGAATATTAATATCTAGTTCAGTGATATAGTATAAAATAAAAAGGTAGTGGAAAGCTATTAACGAATATCAAATTTTTTTTAGTACTACTGTTTTTAAATTTGTATGAAGTGTTAAATGTTAAACTTAAGATGATTCTTGGGTTTCTTTCAATGGCGAAAGCAGAGTGATAACTATTCAATGAAAGACTTAATCAAAACGTAATAAACTTGTTCATTGAAGATAAATCAACATACCTAAAATTTTTTTTATTTAAAGATAAAGTTTTGTTTAAATCTCATTTTTCACTCTTTGTGTTGCTCAGAAGTATGCGTGTAAATTTGATGAACCAGTATTGTGTTTAACTTAAATTCCTAGAATGTCATATTTTGACTTTTTTTTTAACAGTTTTATACTTAGTAAATCATTTGAGATAAAAGTTTCAATTTAATGCATAACTATTAGCATGATATAAAATTTCAATAAATTTATAATTGTTAAAAGTAGAGTTATAAAAATATTGTTACATACAAATTCAGTATATGTAAATAGGTACTGGTAGTTCTGACTGAATTTCTCCAGGTACACTAATGTGCCATTGTGCCTCTAGATTTTCTTAACTATCAAATTAAGTTCTGCTTTTTTTCTTTAAAGTATTTAAAAAAAGTTTTCTGTTTTCATTTAGCTAAGTATTACACTTTAATGCAATTGTAATAAAGAAAATAGTGTATCATGCATTCATGCCCAGTAGTAGAAACTTTTCTGCCAGGCTGCGACCATTAATTTGGGTATTCGAAAATAATCCTCTGTGTAATTTTTTTTTTTTTTTTTTTTTTTTTTTTTTTTTTAAGTTTGCATAAAGCACCTTATACATCATTTTGTCAAAAATTCCTGTTTTTCGTAAACATAGAAATTTGACAAAATAAAGTAACTGTTGAAACGGAAATATTTAAAATTATTGTATCTTATTTTTTAAAATTTCATATTATTCTAAATTAATCATTTAAAAAAGTTCAAGACTGTTTTGGTTAAATAATACACAAGTATAATAATTAAGTAATTTTATATACGTGTGGGTAGAGCTCCATATCGTCTATCTCGGCTACTATTAAAACCTTAATTTTGATTATGGGAAATGTGGACCTAGTATAATAAAATATTTCACTTGTTTGAAATCATTATATTGCGGGGAGGGGAGATAGCAACAAAGAAAGAGACATCTATGGGCAGTACTGGGATTTACTTTTACTGTGTGTAAAATACATAGTTAATATCAATATATCACATTATCGGGATATTTAAGAGTGATATCTCATTACTAAAATTGCAATATCACCCAAGCCTACCCTATAGTTTTTGTTATCAACCTGCTACGTTTTTTTATTTTTTCACAGGAGATATAACTTTTAGATGATGCTTCTGTAAACACCATAAACTACTATCTTTTTCTTGATGATAGACCTGAGCAATGTTAACATTTCTGCATTGCGAATTATTGGGAAGCAAACATCCCAATGTTGCGTTGTAAATTTTTTTTTTACAAAATACAACCAAACACTTTTTTTAACATGCTATATAGCCCAGTGTTTTTACATCAAGAGTTAAGTTTACTTAATTTTGTAAAATTTTACTAAATTCATATATGTAAGTATATTTTAGCTATTACAGGATGTCTACTAAATTTCTGTAGGTCCATTTAGGGATTTTTCTAGGACATTTTGGGGACATGATCTGATTTGGAAAGGCATGATCTGATTTTACTTGATTATGTGGCTCACTTAGAAGTAATTATACTTTAAAATCACACTTTTTTCGTTGCTTACAGTGTAATCTTGGGGGGGGGGGGGGGGGGGGGAGAAAAAAACCTATGGTATTGAATATCGGCTTTAATTAGCTGTTATCTAAATAAGATTTTAAAAATAAAGACTAACCATAAATCATGTAAATTAATACTTTATATTATATTCGTTATTTTTGTTTTCTGAATACTCGATTTTTTTTATAAAAACTGAAGAAATCAACAATGACTTTAAAAATATTTTGTATTGTAAATTTTTTATTTTTATGTTTTATGTATCAAATGAAATTGGAAAACAATTTATACATCAATTTGTGTATTTAAAAAACTGTCTTCAAATGTGGTTGGATTGGGGAAGTTATACCATTTTCTGTTCAGTTTACATAATTTCTTTCTAATTGTTCAATTTTATTGTTATCAGTTTGCATTTGCAATTTTCTTTTTTCATTTAAGTTCAGCTGCAGCCATAGTTCAGGTACAGTATTCAAATCACAAATTGCACAAATCAATTATTTTAAACATTTATATATAAATTACTTTAACTTGTAAATTATTATTCATATCTTAAGCTAAAGTGTAAAATTGTTTTTCGAGCTAAAATAAACAATTTTACTTACAATAGCCATTAAAATGACAATTTTAAATAAGGATATACTGTTCAACTGGAACTTGATTTCGTGTGCACAAAATTAAATTAAAATTCTAATTCTGTATCAATTAAAACCCAAGGATGAGATTTTTCCGCCTTTTGATGGATTTCCGCTTTTTTGTTTTTTCTGTAAAATCTCTTTTTTCGCCTTTTTGTCCCTGTTTCGAAGATCCGCATTTTCTCTGATCTGGATAAGTTTTTCCTGTGAAAAGTATTCTGGTCAAGAGATTTTCCCTTTTCGCTCCCCTTTCCTCGCAGATTAGTTCACAAGCCTTGGCGATTGGGATACACTCTTTACGATTGGTTATTGAAGTCACATGACCACCTCTGTATTTTTTGGTTCTGCATATGCAGTTGATTGAGTCCAAAAATCTACAATATCGCTCTTTGACGTAAAAACGTTTAAATGTTTACATATAAAGCATATAATTAGAAAAAAAAACTTGTTTGATGACACATTTGCATTGTTTTCTTACAGAGATTTAAATTTACCGGAAATGTAGTTAATAAATGTACAAGTGTTTTAAATCCTATTATATCTGCTGATAGCATTATACTAAAAGTTAAATAAAATGGTTATTATGTCACATCCGAGTACTTTTACAAGCAACAAAATAAGCAGATTTTTTACTTTTTATAACAACGTGCATTTTGAATAAAAAATCGTGGCAAAAGTAGCACTTTTTTGCTAGGAGTGATGGAAGGTAACATTTTCTCACTAGTGTGGAAAGTACTTTTTCGCACGCCTCGAGCTGAAATATTATATAGTCTTGGCATTGATATGACATATTTTTCGATGAAATTCATTTACTCTAGTTGCCAACATTAATAAATGTATGTGTTAAAAATATTTTTTTTGCACGTGATTATAAAAAATATTGTATGCAACACGTGGGAAAATACTTTTTCAAACTCGGCAGCACTCGTCAAATAACCATTTTACCTAGTTTGAAAAAGTATTACTTTCCCCACTAGTTGCATAAATAACTAATTATGCACCTTTTGAATTAGTCAATTTCATGTGTAGTTTATGGATGGCATTTTCCTTGTCTTTTTTTTTATAACTGAAATTTGGAGAATGCTAGAGTACTATGTTTTGAGAACAATATCTGGCACATGTTAATTTCTTCCCAAATATTTGAAATGTAATCATTTTATAGTAAGGAATTTCATTGTATCTTTTAAAATTGGTAAATCATTACTTCCACATGTTTGTTTGTCGAATTTTTGGATATTGTCCCTTCTGCAAGCTTTTTTAGTAAATTTTTGGATATCATTCATTCCGCATGCTTTTTTGGGGAGTTATTGGATTTCTGTCTTTTTACCTTCTGTCCACTCTCATCTCTGAAAACCAAACGGCGAAACAAATCCTAACGGGCATACTATGGACATAGCGGCTAGCACATCAGCAAAAGCCTAGGTGAATGACACCAAAATGGCATCACAATTCTTGCCAATAACTGCTATTAAGAATTTCCATCAATATCTATATCTTTGATTCTGACTCGCCAGTGGACACTGCAGTTAATTGTCAAATCATACTTACTGGTGATAAAAAAAAGATGTATTTTTATTTCTGGTGGGTGATGTTCAGCCAGTCCCTCCCTCCCCCACATCGTCCCGATAATACGAATCGTGCATGTTTTGGAGAGGGTTTATTTTCGTTCTTTCATGAGATCCAAGCAAATGTGTTCGTTTCCACTTGACTGTTTTGATCACGAGGGGAATGCGTTAATAACATAATGTGAGTAAATCCAGATGTGTTCACCTAGATCGGTCAACCGAATATTACAAATGAAGTATCGATATATTAGTTTGAGTTCTTTGAGTGTCACTTGGCGAAACACATTTTAAAGTTTAAAATAATAAATCATAATAAAAAAAAAATATGAAGATTTCCCCCTTTTGATGAAGGCTGAATGTTATCCAAAACCAATTGTAGTACAAGAATTGCTAATTTCGTGACAGGCAAATTTTAGATATCTTGAGTTAGAAATTGAAATATTATCCCTGATAAGTTGGAAATACTACTTGATTTTATAATAACAATTGCGTTCTTAATTTTTTTTTTTAAAGTTGTATGTTCAATTATCAGCATTACTCTCAGAAATTATTAGAAACTTCGGCAATTGTACAGTTAGGATTATTTTTAGCGTAGGCTGGCTTAAAAGAAATGTGAATTTATGGAACTTTATTTTTGAAGCATAAATGTATTATGTACATTATACTACGTACTCATACTTTTGTATTCATAAAGTAAAGATACGTTTTTTTTTAATTTGAATTTAGCTGATTTGAAAAATTAACTAATAAAATTTCTTGATCAAGAAGCTGCTTAAATGATAATAATAATAAAAAACATCACCCCTCATTGCTGCTATCTACATATGCTCATATTTGCTCTTTATATAATACACATCAACTTACTGACCTTTTTTTTAAATTTTTTTTTTTTTTTTAATTTGAAGTTTAAAAAAAATAGTTTCTATCATTTGATCACGAAACCCATTAATAGTAAAACCTAATCGACACTAAATCCAAATTTATTTTATTTGATTTCATTTTATAATTACAAACAACATTAACATGCATTTTTAGAGGGGGATAGTAAGATTAATTTTTAGGAAGGAGGGAAGATGTCAGAAACGGGAAGTAATTTTAGATGATTAAACAGGACTGAACAGGAGGAGGAGGTTTATAATAAATTCAAAATTTTGGGTAATGTATGTTATATGTCCCCTAAACAGGTACAAATATTCCTCCCCCTTTTAGAAAAGAAAGGTTAGTTACGGCCTTGAATGCTAAACATTTTAAAATTGGTCAGTTGAAAGTCTTTCCAAAATTTTGCTTCGATACTTTGAAATGTAATACAGATCGTTCCTTTTTGTGTGTATGATACTCACATCTAGAGATAATTGCATTTTACTTTATTTCATCCGTCTACAATAGTCATCGCATTAATGTGGGAAATTCAAGAACCGTTTCCAAACCCTATACGGCACAATTAAAGCTAATTTCTTACTTGGTTGCAAAGGTAAATGTTAGATTCATATGGAACCAGCAATTGAAATAGTAACCGAGGCAAAATGGAATTATTTAAATTTTATAATAATAATTGTGTGATTAATTTTTCAAAGAAAAGTTGCTGGTGAGACATCCCAAGCTTTACCAAGCAGGGATTTAAATAACGAGTAGACACTATGGGTATTGTGATAGATCACGTGTCAATAGTCAGGCCATGATCCGAATACGGCAAGGCTGAAGTTAGTAGCTATGCAAAAATTTTGACTTTTTCATATATCACCACTTTCTTCTGTGTTCGGGAAAACTTCTAGCAAAATTATGTTTTTTTGGATAACTAAGCAGCACATTTTGATAAAAGTTCAAGTAAAAGTTAAAAATATGTAGTATATTAGATGGCAACAATTAAGTGTATGTATGTGTGTGTTTGTGACTCTAATTTTTGGATTTCATGGGTCAGTTCCTGCAGGTAGTGCTATAGCAGGCCGACCCATGGCAAGGGCAGAATAAATTCCAGACCGCAAGCCTATTTATAAGTAGATATTTTGTCATACATTGAAACCATCTAATATACTAATAACTTCAATTATATTTAGCATACTAATTAAGTTTGTGCTTTTTTTTTCCAATTGCATCCAAAATATACTGCGGTTCACTTAATGTCTGATTTCGAGATGCTTGTGGATCAACAATCTCAGGAATGCAGAAGTGCATATAAAATTTGTCGAATTTTGGTGTAATGTTACTCCAAAATTCCTCATCTTTTGCAATCAGAGACGTTAAATTGTCATTTCGCCACCAAAAAACAAATTGCACCATTTTCTAACGGTGAGTCTTAGTTGTCCTTGAACTTGGAAGAAATATTTATGGGACCATGGTACGTGCAAACTTCCGCTGGTGTATATTTTAATGCCAATAGCATGCTTTTTGCACACTTCAGTTAAACTACTAGCATCCTTTGCAGAATATGGGCATTTAATTTCTACAAATCCATCTTTTTCAACTAAACAATCCAGGCTTGAGCAAAGAAATGGCATATCTGGGCAGATGAACATGCCGTAGCACTCCACGTTTACTTTGTTTTTCTTTTCATAAACTTTAATGGCTGTTTCTCCATTTGCTCGCCCATATTCCATCGACTAGGTAGATATATTTTCTTTCTATAAAATTCATTTTACCAGGTTGGAGTTGAGGGTAGTTGCCCTTCAATGAATTACATCTTTGAACATAGTAGAAGGAATCCTTCGCGATCTCTCTCGTCTCCATATCTCGGATGTAGCTTGGGTCCGAGTTAAGGATTTGTATTGGCATCTTGAATTAACTTTAAGCAATGAAATGTGTGTGATGGCTTGTACCCGAGTCGCTGCAATGTTCAGATCTGGAACATTTGGCGCATCCCTGTAATGCTCAACGCCTCCATGACTAACATAAATCTTCCTTTTCTTTTTTTCATTATTGTTGGGAAAGAGGGATTTCCGCTTTAAACTCCTCATTTTCTCTGCATTTTGCTTGTTTAGCAATTTAAACTGAAATGTTTTGGGTCTTTCTCCAACCAATGCTTTGTTAACAGAATATTGTCGTTTTAGAAATGGCTTCTGGAAAGCTAAAGCAGCAACATTTGCTCTTCTTTCAATAGATTCACCTTTCGAAAAATCTATTCTTTTGCCTTCTGTAGTTCTGCACTATTAGCTCATGCATATTTCTGCCGGATTGTTTGTCAGATTATATATGAGCGTATTGCAACAAGAAACAACAATCAACTTAAAACTCCAAGATTCAGAAATATTGTTGCATCAAAATTGCTGGGATCAATGTTTTAAGGATGTTTGTTACTGAAACAGCTCCAAACTGAAAAATTACTGGTTTTTTTACTGCAGAGGACAGCGTATTTCCTTTTCTGCCCCCTCAATGGAATTTTTCAACCCCCTCAAGAGATCCTGTCTCCATGTTAAGGGGTAGGGTTGCTTTCATTATTTGGTGAAAACCAAATTTTCTGTTTGGCTTCAAATTAACGAATTTTTCAGCTGTCTGGAATTTAAACAATCAACATAGTTTCTTGTTTGTGATCAAAGATTTTGATGTAAAATGTTTTTTTTATAAAAAAAAATTATAAGAGTTTATAATTAATATAATTTTATAGATAAATAAAACGATATAATTTATTTTAAAAAAGGAAAATAGCAGAAACTGCCCTCTTTCTTCTGTAGACATGGCCACGAGTGTGAAGCTTAGGAAATCTGAAAAAATTAAATATAAAAAACTCTCCCAGTTTCTTTCCATTTAAAAAAACGTCAATGATCTTTTATTGCTGTTATTATACTTGGTGAAAAAATTCCTATGGTTTAAAGCAATACTTTGGAAGATATTGAGGCTAAAAATTAATGCATTAGGTCTATGGGACAAAGTACGACTGACGATCCCTCTTAAAATGGCTTAAACCTAGGTGACAATTACCACTACTCCAATGTAAGTATTGGCAATAATTACCACCTTACCGACACAACCTTTGGTGATATGCAACAATCCGCAAAAATGACAATCACACCAACGTAAATATCAGCATTAACATCTGATTGATGGAACTCTAAGCAATAGAGGCTATTATATCGACGTAACACTCTACGAAATTGACTATCACAACCAAGTAAATATTGGTGATGACGATAAGTATTGAGATGCAAACCTTCAGTGGCATAAAAAATAGTGGCTATTATATCGGTGTAACATTCTCTGAAAAGGAACTTCACTACAACATAACTATCATTCTCTTGTCTTAATTAGCGTGAATCTCGGCAATAGAAGTCCTTACATCAGCTTAAATTTTCTGCAAAACCATAGGCGTAACAAGGGGGGTTTTGGGGGTTCATAGAGGACCCTAACACTAAACAATAATTGAATGTAAACTAGGGTGTGTGGAATATCACACAACTTTTAATTACACTATAATACTGACACTATAATGATTGCCAGTTGATGTTGAATAGTGTTATTACCATTTTTATTTATTTGTAAAAAATGGCCAGTTTAGTGATATTTTTGGCGATAATTCTTACATGGGGCAAAAAAACATTGCCAAAATGCCGAATGTAATAATAGACTTTTCGATAATTCTTAGAATATCCTTTCATGTTAGTGAAACAGAGGAGAGAAGAAAAACGGTCGTTGATGAGCGATGCTTAAAGGAGGAGAATTCTATGCTGAAGACACACATTTTTTATCTTTTTACACCTTTGTTGCATTTTTACCGGAATTCCGGAGGTGTGGATGCTTGGAACATCTTAAGAGGCATTACCATAGAGATTTTGATCAATATCGTTTAGTAAATGCTTAAAAACCGGATTTTTGTCATGTTTTGTTTATTTTTGGCAGTGTATGTTTGAAATATTTTGAGGGGCCTGCCACTGATCCTATCTTGTTTGCTGCGCCTGGAAAAGTTCTCTGAAAATATTGCGTTCATGTATTTTATAATTATATCCAACTCTTTCAATTTTCTTGTGTTTAAGAACATATTCCCACTCCTTTTTTTTTGTCGAAGAAAAGAATTCTTAAGATATTTCCCTTACCCCGTAGGTTTTGAAAGTGACTTTAACCTTTCCAATAAAATGAACTTTTTTCTTTCTTTCCCTCTCTCCTCCCCCCCCCCCCTCTTTTTCATCGAAATTAACCCTCCCCCATTCAAACTAATCACCAGACACCAATGTAAATAGTAGCTGACTGGCAATCTGCAAGAAAAGTGATAATGATATGGGGGGGGGGGGGGGAGTCTGAACGTATGCAGGTTCCGTGGTTGTCAGACTTGCAAATAAGCTCAATAAAATAATAATGTAGATTGGTATCGATCTCGAGAATGATAACAATTTTGATAAAAAAAAGAGCTGAATTCTACTATGCCTGACAGGTGTAATCTATGCAATAGTGCCAGCAACTATTGTATCGGCGTAAAACTCGGCGAAAATTAATATCACGCAACAGCGTAATTTTCGGCCATAATCACATGAACAGTTCCTATTTCATCCCCATAATGGATAGCTAAATAGCCATTACCTGCAATATAATATAACTATGACTGAAACAATCAAAATAAAATTAATACAAAATAAGATTTAAAATTTTAATTACCTTTTATTTTGTCTAAAAAATATTTTGTTTTTGCATTTTTTTGGAAGCAATGCTTGTTTTTGTGTAATTAGGATTCCCCCAGTGCTAAGAACTTATGGAGCTCACTCAATTTCTTTCAGTTCAATTCTTGTAATTGTCGTAATCCCTTAAAATGTGGTCACAAGCAAATAGACCTTGGGCAAAAACCCTGACGGTTCTATATTGTGAACGAAATCGAAAAGAAGGCTCCTAAAGCGAATGTTATGTATGAGCCAATTACAGCAGAGAGAAAGAAACGCTATGTGGATTCCATACCATCCATCCCCTGTCGCGCAGCACGAAAGCAAATAGAATTCGCTATGTTTCTATTTTCTATACAATCTCTGTAAAATCACACTTGGAGGGCATTACAATTCCGATTCCTCTTTTCTGAAGTGAAGTATTGTGCTTGCGCATTAACTCTATTAGCCCAAACTTACAAATGAGACTCAAAGAATTTTTTTTTCTCAAAATGTTTTTTTTTTTTAATTTTTTTAAAGTCAGTTTTCAGTTTTGGAAAATAATCTATAGGTTGCTGAAAAATCTGCGAGGCCCGTCTCCCGTCTCGCACTTTCTGCTACCGAGCATTCATAAGTTTGTTGTTATTTTCTTTGAGAACCTGTAAGAAAATTATAAAGTATGCAAAAGTAAAACAAATAAACATATATTTGAAGTTTACTATATCCCTATATCTTTTCTTTTTGTAGAAACAAAATTTTAAGTTCCAATTTACTTGAATTTAAAATATTAAATACTCTTGCTAAGAGAGTATATAGCAATAAAATTTTGTGTTTTAAATAAATTGAACTGTTTTACATATTTTAATTTCAGAGAATAAAAAAGAAATTGAACATTTGATTGAGGATGTCAAAACAACTATTGAAGATAAAGTTATCAAGGAAGAAAATATGCTTACAAGTACTATTTCAGATAGTGTAATAAGTTCAACAAAGAGCTGTGACTCATTGTGCATGACATCCTTGAAATTGAGTATGGAAAATATGAATTTGGAGACAACTATTTTGTCCTTAGTAGAATCAAGGAGTGAAACAAATCTGTTAAAATGCAAACCTAAACTAAATAAATCTTTGTCTGAAAGCAGTGTTTGTGTTTTAAGGGAAAATTTCTTAGCATCCTTGATATCGCAGCATGCAGATGATAGAATTGAGACTCATGAAGATGGTATTACAAGTTTTGAAAGTAAAACTGAACAAGTTATTGCGATTTCACATGATAGTGAGCAAATTGACATTAATTTGAGTCAAGAACCAAACTTTGTAATGCTTACTAATGTTCATTCCATTGCAAAAGATACTGCAAATATTGATTCTTTTGAATCTGAAGCTGTAAATGACAAGTATGTTCATAATTTTCTTTTGATATTAAGTTTTCATTTTTGTAGTACAACTGCTAGATAAGAACACAAAAAAGTATTAAGGAATTTCATTTCCTTTACAAACCTAGTTTTTTATTAAAAAATATTTTCATAGCATCACCTTTCAAAATGTTTTCATCAAATTTTAATCGCCATGTTTTTTAAATTTGAAAAGCTAATTAAGGGCCATTTGAAGCCCAAAGGAGAAAATCTGAAAGAAATTAAGAACTAGCTCATATACACATCACATGATTTAAGATTTACTGTATGTACTTGCATATAAGCTAAGAAATTTGAGTCACATTTTTCTTAAAAGTAGGAGGTAGCTTTATACATGGGTCAGTAAAAACTACAACAAAAGATATTCATGCACAAGGAAGATATAAGGTACCCTTTTTTACCACCGCTTCAGACCTAGATCGCTATCGCTACTATAGAAGTCACACAGAAAGATGATACCAATCTCAAATGAAACTAAATGTAAAATTTATATGCTCTGATAGACAATTATTTGCTTTGCAAGAATTTGTAAAGATAATAGTTATAATTTAATTACAACTTTGAATGGAAGGCTATGAAATGAACAGAAGCACAGTCCTTTGTGAATTATAAACAAAATCGTCACCAGTTCCGTATTTCCCTTTCTCAGTTGAAATAGCAGTAGTAATATATTTAATCAAATAATATGTAATGTTATTTAGCTTTTTAGTTAGGACTTCCTGTTGAATAGTCATTTACCTTGAAAATTTGTTGCTCTGAAAAAAAATACTTCACTTATAAACATTGTGTGAAGTGGATTTTTTAAAAGAGTTTTTCTCAGTTAAATAATTCTATTGAAGATAAAATAGTTTTATTGGTGTACTTTCTTAGAAGCCGTTGTCAATTCAAGTAAGAGTTCAAGTAATGTTTTGTTAAGTACTCTTCTAATCATTTTATAAACAATCAGGATTGGAGTATTTTTATTCATTATTGATCAGGATATAAAATTTTGCCCCAGCAATATTTGGAACTGAATTCATAGTTTGATGATGAAATGAAAACAAAGTAACCTCAGCTGATCTACTCTAATTGGGAGACAATACTTCTAGGATTAGCATTGCTAGTAAACATTTTCTTAATTCTAAAGACATTCTTAGTTAATATAAAACTTTTTAAAAATCAGATATTTTTTTTCGCATCTTGAACAGAAATTTTTTGATTGCAAAAGTCAAACTTAGCTTATGCATGAGTTGTCAATTTTAGACAGAATGCCTATTGTAAATTAGTGAAAGATTAGCTTTTATGCAGGTATATACAGTTATAGGTATTTGTAAAATCTAAATATCGACTAAGTTATTTATTAAATTTTATTTCATTTCCTGAAATTTGAATAAAGATTTATTTGAAAATGTAAGAAAACGCCCTGTGTGAAATTGAAATAAAGGGCATTTCTTAAGACATCATAACTATACAAATCTAAAAGGGTAAATTAAGGAAAGTACCACTTTTAACTTATACCATGTTAAAATGAAATGATGTTTACCTAATAAAGAGTTCATGTATATTTTGCTATTCTATATATGTAACATAAGTTGTGACATTCAATTCTATTGTTTATATGTTTAAACTATATAAAAAGAATATTAATCTTATCTAAATTCAAATTTTTATAAGTGCAGTAAAATATCCAAATAAATGTTTTATATTAAATATATACAGCTGTGTAGCTATTTGTGCACTATGTTCCTTATCATTAGGTTTGGTATTCAATCTTGAAAGAAGCTTGGATTTTTTTTCTGGCAGTTCAAAAGGCTCAGTAGCTCAGCATTGGTCTCATGACCGAAAGATTGTGGGGTTGAGCCAATGTTCACAGGCATGTAATATAATGGTGACCATTGCATGTGAAGTTCTCCTATGGGTGTGAAGATAGGAATAGAAATGCTAACTAAAGTGTCAGTGCCTCGTCATCTAAACAGGTTCAAAGTCATGAGGCGTAATTCTAGTTTATGTTACAAAGCAGTGTAAAGAAAACTCTAAAACAATCAAATGGCAACTACAGAATTTGGTGCATCATCAAACATCAGTTTCAAATTTTTGGAGAATGTGCTGAACTTGTCATTTGTATAAGATTATCTATGCCTGCCTCTTTTTATTTACAGAACTGGTGCAATAAAATAATTTGAAAGAGTTGAAACAAACTGCTTTTAAAAGTGGAAAATTTTGCCTTACAAGAAAACTTTTGAAACTGAAATATAAAAGAGTTTATAAAAAACAAATGTATTTTTAATGTTTTCATAAAAATACCTTTATCAGCATCATTTTATATTATGATTATTTAATCCCTATGATTTCCTGTAATTATACCTGCATTTTATGCTCTAATCGGTTTTGATATTCTTGATTTTAATGTCATTTTCTTATAGAAAATTTATTTATATACTTTTTATGGCTATAGTTTTGAACAAGGAAAAACTATCGGCATTGAGTGTGAGCCTGATTTAATAGAGGAGCCTTGTACACCAAAATTAGAGTCAGGTATAATGAAAATTTGTTTAGTCCATAAATTTAATTGATAATTTACCCTGTAGAGTGTTTTCCTTTTTTGTAAATGTACCATTGAAAGACATTTTGTTTTAAGTTCTAAACTTAAGTTGAAATTGTAATGAATATTAATTGTAATGAAGTTTGTACTGTTTCTAACTATACATAAAAATCTAGTTTCGAAACTACATTTGGCCAGTGAAAATATCTCTTTCATGCCGTATAATTTCTGACCATTAAAATGTTATATTTAAAACATTGAGGCAGGGGCATGACATCTCAACTCTTTCTGTTACTGATTCGTTACTGATCAAATATCGTGAAGAACACGCTTAACCCATTGACTGTCAAGCACACATATATACGTCATTTGATCTCCAGTTTTTCCAGCAATACATAACATTTTTAAATTTATAAATAAAATTTAAAATAAAATATTTTTATTAGGATGATAGTTTATAACCTATCTAAAACCAAATAAATAAAAAATAATTTTAAAAAATATGTATTTGAGTCAGAAATATAATTTAAAAATTATTGCATGGAAAACAACTGTAGAATTTCGCCCATTCCCATGACTGTCAGTGGGTTAATCTCAAAGCCAAATTGTTTAATGCAGATAAATTTTAGCCATACTCCTTTGGTGAATACACCAAACTAAGATCATTTCGACAACCATTTTGCTAACAAGTGAAATGTCTATTAAATCTCACTTCCATTTATTCTAATATGAACAACGATTTGAAAGTAAAAAAGGAGTTGACTATTGATAGTTTAAATAAAATATGTTTTATCAAAATATTTTAGATTCAAATAAATAAAATTAACAGATTAATATTTATGTAAATTCTAAATGGGTTTAGGTCTAAAATGTAGCTGCTAAGATTTTGAATAAAACATTTAATTGTTGAAAAATACCTTCCTCCATTTCTTTCAAAACTAACAAGCTGAAATATATACTGCGGACTGAATTTGAATCCCAATTCTTCCATTAACTCTTTACAGACCAGTGACGTTATCCAAACTTTCGATAATTTTTCCTTTCTAGTTTACTTTAAATTTCAATTATGTTTTGAAATTTATTTTCAGAAACAAGTAAAGTCGCTATTTCAATCACTTGAGATATTTGATAGAAAAATATTTGAAAATATTGGACATGAATTCAAATAGCCTTAGGGCTGAAAGAGTTGTTGCTTAGTGTTCCTTGATTGTTTATTCATAAGCTGCTTGTGAAACTTCTGTTATGTTAAAAAAGGTGTTCATAGTGAATGTTTAAGCACTAAAGTATGGAGCTATAAAAATGTTTACACTATACTTGGGGACTTTTGGGTTAATTGTGATGCTATGCATTAATATTAAAACTTGAAATCAGAGAAGAGATAGGCAAAAATTTAATGTTTTTTTTTAACAGTCAGATTCAAATTGAGTTATTTTTATTTAATTTAATGTAGAATTAATTTAATTGTATATAAAAACTATGAAAATCTTAGTATTTTAAAATAGTTTCCAATTTTAAAAATGTATTCTAAATAATCTAATAATTGTGTCTAATTTCTCTGTATTATAAAATAGATCTACTGTCTACGAATATAAATCCCTCTGAAAGTTTACCACAAGAAATTGCAACAACTTGCAAACATAACATGTCTGAAAACAATTGTTTAACAGATGCAGTATGTGAATCAAAAAAGTTAGTATAGCTTTGTATTATAATTCTTTTACTCCTGTTTAAAAGATGTAAAAACTAGATTTGTTATGATGTTTATAGGTTAGCTGATAGTCAAAATTAAATATAACCAATATTTGCTTAATAAACTGTTTTAATAATGGATAAGCAGTATTACTTAACAAGGCAGCATATTTTCTTTTCTTGCTATGACAGAGAGATAAATAGTAAATTATTAATTATTTTATAGTCTTTCAATCTATTTCAAGAAACTTTAAAAAATTTCAATTCACTTTGAAATTGAACGAACTCTTTATTACTAATTAGTTCAATTGTTTTCTTTCTTTTCATTAAAAGTATAATTTTGTTTATTTTAACAGGAATTTGGAAAGAGGACAAGATTGTACAGACAACAAAGCTCTCATTTGTGAAGATAATGTTCTACTATTGCAATGCCTTTCAACTTTTGCTGATAAAAAAATGAATGATTCTATCCAAGAAACTTCATCTGTACCTAATGCAGTTGATATTAACAATCAGAAATTGCCCATGGAATGTGAAGTTTTGTTAGAAACAGTAAGCCCTACACAATTAAGATTAAATTTAGAAGTTGCTGAAGAAACTAGCTTTATTCTGGAAGATAAAATTGTTTTTAGAAATGATACAGATATTTCTAATTTAGAGTATGGTGAACCAGTTCACCGAATGGCTGATCAGATGGAATGCTTGAATAAAATCGATGAATTACTTAATTCTTCCGAAAAGCAACCTTGTCTAGATATTAGCTCCAGCATTTCAGATGAAAACAATACAGCAAATGATTTGTCTGTGTGTCTTGAAACTAAAATTAGTGTTGAATTAGATGATAATGACAAACATATATGTGGAGTTAACAACTCGGTTCCTTTACATGAAACTAAGGATACAGCTGCGTTAAATTTAAAAGGATCTGTAATTAATGCAGAATGTGATAAATTGAATGAAACTCAATGCAAAAATGAACAAGCAAAGAATACCAATGACAGTTCTATCAAAGAAAATAATGAGTCTTCTAAGGATGCTGAGGACGAAGTTCAAGTCATTTTGAGAAGAAAGGTACTTGTTCTAACTTAATTATATTGCATTGATATGCAACCTCAGATATACAATAGAGCATTTTAATTAACAAGATCTATTTAAATAATGAGCATCAACTTAAACTGAATTTAAACTATTTTTTCTATTAAGAACACTGTTTCCCATTTTTTCAATTATATTTATATGTGTATGTTCGTTGAAAGCTGAAATCCCCACACCCTGAAAATATCTCAAAGGAGAATAAAAGTAAAGAATTGCTATAAAAGTTAATTTTTCTAATTATAATAATAATTTATTTTTATATTTTTGTGGCACAATGTAGTTTAACTTCTCGACATAGAAAGTTTGTCCATTTCATTGACTATGTAAAAGAAAGTACACATTACAAAGTGAACATTATATAAAAGAACAAATTCCAGAAAAATAAGAAAAAAAAAAATACTTATTGCTGTTATTGTAATCAATAGAACTATAAAAACCCAAATACTGTTGGAAGCTCCAAGTTTAAGTCCTTGTCTCATGTGTTAACAGAAATTGTGTATATACAGATCGGGAATGTCGGGAAAAGTCAGGGAATTCGGCATTTCGGGAAATATTAGGAAATTATCAGGGATTTTGTCAAAAAGTTTAAAGAAATCAGGGTTTTTTCTGAAATTAAACTGAAACTTTTAATTTGGACAATTGGAGATAGACTGCTAACAAAAATAACAAAAACAATTTGCAAAAAAGTTAGAAAATGTTTTTAAAAAAAAATAAAATGTATTCAAATTGCAAGACTGACCACGTAACTTCTCGCATTAAAATTTCCTGACAAACACTGAACCTGCATACGTTCAGACTTCCCCTTCAGAAAAGTGAATATTAAAGTTTCTGAACCTATCGATTTGCATCCTGTTTTTCTAGCAGTTTCTTTTAATATATACGAACGCTGTGAACATGTATCAATCAAGGCTCTTACTGTTTGTTTCTTGCAGTTACAACTAATATTAACTAATGAAGTCTGTAGGAACACATCGCCTGTACTACAAGAATTAGATAAAGTTACATTCTTATCTTCTTCTGTGTGTGCCTTTACTTCGTTTTTCAGATTTATATTTAATTCAGGACATAATATAGCCCAGTGTCTTTTCGAACAAATAAGGCAGTATACACATGTCTTGCACTGCTTAGCTCGGTGCCCCACTTTTAAACATATATAGCATCCTCTCTTCTCTTTTATAAGGTCATACCTTTCCTTAAGAGCCATTTTTCGAGCTGAAAAGCAATCTTTACTTTCATGTGATTTTGCACAAAATGGCCTTGATATTTCTTTCGAACCTGATAGCAAATCATTGGCGGTAGGAGTAGAATGTTCTGTTTCCTTATATTTTGCTGATCTCGAAACTGAATCACCTTGTTTAATTCCTGCCTTAGCGAGGGAAATACGTTCTTCTCCTTCCACTTCTGCTCGAAGAAAATTTAGCTACAAGTTTAATTTTCTACTATGAGAGTGATCCTCTTCATTCAATGAAAGATTTCAAAGCCAAACACGAAATAAATCCTCTGGCACACAGGATTCCACTAAAGGAAAAAGCATTTCTGCATACTTGTCTGATGTCATCCCAATTGACTCTAATGACCTTAAATTGGACTCTAATATTTCATATAATTGGGTGATGCTTAATCTAGATTTTAAATTTGTAGTATTTCCAAGTCCAAGAAGTTCCCTAACGTAAAATTCTACGAGCATCTCTTCACAGCCGAATCGAGATTTCAGACTCTCTATCCCTTTCCCATAATTTTCTGCCATTGGAGAATAACTGTCGATAATTTCGTTGGCTATTGCACCGGGCGACATACATTGTATCAATTATTGGAATTTGTGTTCGACTTCCAATTGTTCATCCTCATGTATTTTACTAAAGACGCTCCAAAAACTTAGCCAATCTTTTATTATCAGTCAAATTTCATTAACTCAATTTTCGTAAGTTTTAACTTAGGTTTTTCTGAATTTAAATTAATAGAATTCTGCTGCACGGTTAAATTCTTCGTAATAGATCTGTAACGAACTTGTGCAATATCAAAAAATTCTTTATACTCTTCAATAATTTCAAATTTCTCAGCGTATCTTTTTGCATTTTTGTCATGCACCAATAACTCCATAATATTGTCATCTAGATCAGTTAATCTAGCAAATACTCTTTCTAGAGATGTAAACTTACTCTCAAGAACTACTAAGTTAATATCATTGTCTTCAAATAATGCATTTAGACTTTTATACAACTTAGTAAAACTCGCTCTTACTGGCGATCGTTTTATCTTTAGAACCTCCATACTTCAACTGCATTCAAATGATCACAATAAGAAATAAAATTCTGATGTAATAATCTCACTAACCTTGTCCCAGTTAACTTTCTGTGTCCCTGTTCAGGCGCCATATTTTGAGATTTGAAAAAACACTTAGTCCTCCTTTCTCCTTAAAACTTATCATTTTACTTTATCAATCAAAATCTACCATTTTTCTTTTTCCTCGAATAACGAATAATGCCACACACAACTAAAAACTTTATGCACTTTTAAAGCACTTTCACATTTCTCATATTTGTACGAGTTGGTGACGTAACAATCAGTTTACTTAGTAATTGGTACCTATTGTGTTTATGGGTAGTAGGTTTTTCATCCACCAGTCTTATCAGACCAGTTTATTTGGCCAAATGTAAACATTGGGTTTGTTTCATTGGACTGGGCTGAATTGTTTTTAGATGGAGAAGCAGCAGCAAGTGCAGATTATATTTTTCTGAAAGCTAACTTGTTTATTATATGCAAATTTATATCTGTGTAACTGCAACTGTTTATGTGGGGAATAATATATATACGCAAGTGTTTGTATACACTTTCTCTTTCGTCTCGCTGCGGTGACAGCTTGCTCAGTTTGTGAGCATCATCTATAAATATCATCATATGCATTAAAACCAGTTTTTCAATCATTAAGTTTGTTTTCCAACTTCTTCTTAACTCTAAGATAAATGCATGTTGAGTTAGAGCAATAATTCTTGTGATTATGGCAGACATTATCGCTGAGAATTACGTTGTTGTGTGATGATAATTTTCCTTGTATGTTATGTTGATATAATAGTCACTAATGTTAGTGCAAAGATTTGCACGTGTCAGACATGGTACAGGGCTGAACCTAAAGGCTGATTTCGGCTTTTTTTTTGCTGAAATTTTGATAATACCTGAGATCAATACAATTTTTTGGGGCTTCTTGAAAGTTTGACAATAATGGATGTTGCGTATGTTCAGATTTCCCCTAACCTCCAATGTAATGACGACTTGTCCTGTAGATTGCCAGCCTCTCTCAGCATTATTTACGTCGGTATGTGATGGCCATTCTGCTAAGGTATACAGTGAGGAAATGCTTGCTATTTTTTTTCGATTATGGCGGCACTGTCACAGAGAATTACTTTGTAGCGTGATGATCATTTTCGTTGGGTGTTATGGCAATATAGCCACTGATGCTGTTGTAGATATTTGCACTTGTCAGTCATGGTACAGTTCAGCTGAAACATGGATTTCTGCTCTTTTCTGATTGAAATTTCAATCATTCCCAAGATTAATACAAATCTGCATTGCAATTTTATTGGGCTTGCTTGCAAGTCTTGCAACAGCACAACCTAAGTACGTTTTAGACTTCCCCAAACTTCCGATGTCATGATCACTTTTACTGCAAATTGCTAACCTCTATCGACATTATTTGCGTTGGCGCTTGGTGATTATTTTCTCTGAGCATTATAATGATGTAAAGAGTGCTATTGCTGAGATTTGTGCTACTACAGCAAATGCTATCACCAAGATTTACATTTTCCCGACCACTGCATTAGGAAATGTTCATTTTTGGCGAGTATCACCCTTATAAAATAGCCACTATTCCAAAGGTTTGCCCCTTTATAATTATCGCTGTCACCAAAATTTATGTGATTGTGATAGTAAATTTTGTAGAATCTTACATCGATATAAGCGCCTCTATTGCTGAGATTTCCACCTATATATGTGTGCTTACATTGATGTTTATGTTGGTGTGATGGTCAGTTTGCTGATTGTTGTTTTTAAGTAGTTGTGATTTTCACTTTGGAGCTGCTTTAAAGCAGCTATTGAAATTTATTGGGATGAGCCTTGATATCCATAAAGTATGCTTGAATCAAGTATACTTTTTATAGCTACTAATTTTTATCAAAAGGTTATTAAATATAATTCTTATTACACTTCTTTTGGGTGAATATTGTATCTCGGTAATGTACAGGTTGTAAATATGATTTAATGCCTGATTTTAGATTTCTGATGATCTTGATGATGCGTTAAATGTATTTGTTAATTAAACTTTTAATATAAATGATTTAATACTTTTTTTTTATTACCTACTGATTGAAAAATAATTAAGTTATTAATTTTTATTTGTAATTTTTTCATCATGTAGCATTTTTTAATAATTTACTTCTTAAAACATGTTTTGTGTAAAAAAATATGGTGCAATTTTTTTTCTCGCATATGATTTCAGTCTTTTGGGTTTTTAACCAATCTCATCCCTGCTAATACAACAAACTAATGCAATACTTTCAAGTAATTTCAAACTACAAAGAAGCTACTTTATAATTCAAAAGTTACTTATAAAATTCAAAACATTTGGTAAACATTCAATGCTTTAAATATGTTAAACATTCAATAATTAAACATGAAATACATTTGACTTAAGTATTTCCAAATGGCAGCCCAGCAATCAATTGATTAAGAGGAAAAAAAAATCTACTTTATCCAAATCTCCTTTATACAATCCAAATTCACTTTAAAGAGCACACTAATTTACCAGCTGTACTAGCCTCTGGATGCTGAATTATTATCTCAATTGGTTATCCAGACAGTTGTCGCAGTTATCAAAGTTATCTTCAGACATCTTTGCAGACCAGTTATCCCAGTAATGAAAGTATCGCATATCAATAACCGGACAAGTAGGGACCGAACGTTCCAAATCCTTGAACTTTTAACATGACATTAAAGTTGAAGATTCTATGCTTCCGCCTTTATTCCACTGCACCAGTAATTATACCAGCATCATCAGTGGTTCTAATTTGCCATTAATAATTGTCTGAATTTCCGGGTCACCAGCTATACCAATCTGTATTTGATAAGTATGGTAGTAATGTATGGAGATGAGGGTTAAAAGTAGTTAACTATTTATTTTAAAAACAAGTAAAATAACTTAAATCCGTCACCTGGAAAGCATCAAGAAAAACAAAGACGATTAAGTCAGCTAGCTCTCTTCTAGAGGTATCATGGCTCTAAATATTAAATGCAGATCACATAGGTGGTAGTTAACAGGCTAATTAGCATAACATGCACAAACAAGGTACGGCACTGGCAGTCTGACGAGGCCTGTAGACAGGCACGGACAGTCTGACAAAGTGCTTGAAGATCAAGGGCATGTGCGCTGGTCGCCACAGTAACATATTTCACCATATTGCCTATTTTAAGGATAAAATATAACATTATTGTAACTAAAAAAGCTATTTAGAATATATTTTAAATATTCAGGTTGTGATGATTTTAATAGTTAGGTACTACCACTAGCGTTATTTGCAGTTAACATGCTGCTAAAATAAAAATTTGTTGAAAAAACATGGACTTTTATTTAACCGGAAAATTCAGTTATCCGGAAATCCTTGTTTTCAGGCAATTCCAGATAACCAGGTTTTTACTATATATGCAATTCTTATAAATTTCAGTACTTGGAATGTAACTTAAAAAATTTAGGAAACTAGGTTTAATTAGATTCACCTGTTTTTCAATATATTGTAATTGTTTGAAGTTGTTTGATTCCTGAAACTTTTGGAAGAGTTGCTTGTTTTTATCACTTTTGCATGAAGTTCAAAATTTTTTGTTTAGAAGCTGTACCACGTCTGAATATATAATCTAATTTGTATTCTTTGTAGGTTAAACCACAAACAATAGCTATCAAAAAGATGGGTCCAGGAAGTAATGCTTCTCAAAAAGTACGACAAAAAACTTTAAAGAAAACCAGAAAATTTATGATTGATGGAGTAATTGTAACTACTACAACCAGCAAAGTCATCTATGGAGATGAAGATAAGCAAGTTAAAGAAGATCATATATTAAGGTTCTAATTTTATACATTGAATTGATAGAAAATTATTTAATTCTAACTGAAAATAAACTTAATTTAATACAATTATGCAAAAAAATATTCTTGTTTTTACCTTAATTTGAAGTATATGTCAAAGTAAGGATTTCTTTTCTGCCAATGTTTTAATTCGGAAAGAAAGTCTACTCTTAACTTTATGAATTTGCTTATACTTAAAACAAAAGCTTTTTATTAAAAATGAATGGTTACACTTTTGATTTCTATCTGGCTTCATAAAATGTCAAAATTTCAGATGACACTAGATTTTTGCTATAGTATTGTTCAACTTCTAGAAATTCTTTCCTGAACTGTGGTTTTTCCCTCTTCAATTTTTGCTAAATTTACTATGTTTTCCTTACAAAATATTAAATTATTCAATTTCAATCCCTCTCTAGGGTTTTTGTTGGATGGGCATTAGATTTATCTTTAAAGTAGTACTTGTGGAAAAGTTGATGGGGTGAGGGGGGTCCAGTCTCTAAAAAAGAAAAATTATGATTTTTATGTGGATTCCACACTAGCCTTCTAGTCAGCTTAATCTGTAATAGAGAATTGTCTGTTGACAAAATTTTATGAAAAAGAAGTCACAGTGTTCTGAAGTAAATTTTTATTTAAATTTGGAACTAAATAAACTACGAAATAAGTAGTAATTTACGAACTGAAGTAAATTTTTACAAGATAGAAAGACTACTTATCACAGCAAGATTGTAGATAAAGCATAAGGGATCCACACTCCAGAAATGTAGTACAGTAGAGTTAGGTGGGGACTTATCACATGGACTTAGGTGATTTAGGATTCTGGACTTCAGAACACATCATTATTTACTCACAAAATCAATGAAAGAATATATATAAATGGAATAAACTAAGAAAAAACCTTATATAACTTAATTTGATTTTGAAAAACCTTTATTTTAAGGTTAGCTGTTTTAATAGTTTTTGGCTAAACTTCTAACTTATTTCCTGTTTTTCAAATAATTATTTTTGATTTTGAAATTGTAGCTTTGCTCTAGTCCTATAATTGCAGAGCCTAATACTTCAACTAACCTGGTCCTTGGGAATTTAACCTCAACCACTTTGTTTTCGCTGTCATCACTTTCAGATACGGACAAACTTTTTGGAAGTCCGGTTGTAGGATATTTTACTGTACATCAAAAGAATACTTGTTGATTTTGCTAGTACAGTTTGTGTACAAAACTATCTTGTGGAAAGGTAATTTTCTATTAACACACACAACGACTCAACAGCCTACCTCTATTAACTTGGGGTTTGAAATAAATGCTTCTTATATGGATGCTTAAAGAGAATTGCATCAAAAGCTATTCAGATAACCCACTTATATACTTCCACTGAGTCTTTAGAACAAAACAGGCATGTCATCTCTGTGCAAAATAATCAACGCCCATCAGAACTATCATGATATCACAGAAAGTCAATTTCGCATACCACATTACGTAGCTGAAAATAGAAAAGGTAAACATGGAGGATTTGTCGGAATTTTGTGTTATGAATTACTGAGAACTGGGGATTTGCAACAATTTGCAAGAAGACAGTGTGTATATTTACAATTCTTAAAGAAATTCAGACATTTAATTTTAAATTGTATTTTTTTTAGTTTAAATGGCCAGGTTAATAAGTTATTAAATGTTCCCCAGCAAATCTGCTCTGTCAAGTTTTGAGAAAATTGTCTGTTTGAACAAGTACTTTCTTTTGTTATCTCTTAAAATGAACAATTCTGACTTTGTTGCTGATGTTGCGCAAGTTGTTTTGTTATTGCTGATAAGCTTTAATCAAGTTAGAAAAAATCATTTATTTATTAGTTATTTTATTTATATTCTTAACTTATTTTAAAATTTTCTTACTTAATAGGAAACTAGAATTGAGAGAGCTAAAACTGTTGCAAAAGCTTGAAACCAAACAATTTCAAGATTTAAGTGCTAAAGCTCAAGCCGCTCGTGACCAAGCTGAAAAGCGTTTTGATCAAGAGAAGTCAGTTAGTATATATATGTTTTTTAGAAGTACAGTTTTCTTGTTCACAGGATGAAGCGAAAATGTCTGAACAGTGACTTAGAGAAATTTTATTGCAAACTAGAGCAATATTTAGTTATATTGTTTAAAAAGTTTCAAGTTGTCTTTCATAAACTGATTAAATAGATTGACAAAAAACAACAGTCTTCTATGTAGGTTTTGTTGTAACAATATTTCGTTGTTTAGTGTGCCTGAATGCCTTTTTATCATTTCTTATACTTTGGTAAATTTTATTTAAAAAATACACAATTAATAACAAAATATTATAACATTAATTTAGCTGTTTACAGCTTTTCCATAAATCGCCAATGAAACAACCCTGGATTTTATGAGAATTGTTGCAACTAATTAGAAAGCAAATTTGTAGGCAAAAAAAGCAAGTATAATTTTAAAATAATGTTATGTTGTAAAGAGTTAAGTTAAAATATAATTTTAATTCTATTAACTTAAACAAATTTGTTTTTAACAATTTCATATTTAATAATCACATGTTTTTATATTGTTGTTGAAGTTGAGTTGATGTTGTAAAAAGTTAAGTTAAAATATAATTTTAATTCTATTAACTTAAAAAAATTTGTTTTTAACAATTTCATATTTAATAGTCACATGTTTTTAAATTGTTGTGCTCTATAATAGTTGTTATTTTTTCAAAACTGATAATTTTTTCCTTGTTACCAACAAACAGGTCTTTCACTTGCTATGTTGAGCAATGCAGATCTGATTTTAGAATAAGATAAAAGATTACCTTACAGGAACTTCAATTAAAAAGTTATTAAGCAATTTATATCATACCACTGACAAATTTATTTCCTGAAATAATATATTCTTTTTTTTAATGGAAAAGTCATCTTGTCTTTTTATCCGAATCCAACTCAGTTAAATCTAACGACTAGTAAAAACATTCAGGAATTTGCTGTGCAAAAGGACCTGGTTTGTCTCACACTTTTCATTCAGCAGAAACACAGTATTGCTACGTTATCACTGTCAATGAAAGAAGTGTTGCAGGGAAAATATGTCAGTCAATTTTTTGTGAGAATAAAAGGAAAATCCTGCAAAGAAAAATAAAAAAATCCCTTTACAGAAACATCACATGCAGCAAAAAGAAAATATTGTTGAGCATTCCTTCTTCTAAATGTTTATTTTTTTAGTCTACTTGACTTTTTATGGCAGTCACGAAAACTGTTCAAACAGTTTAAAATAATAAAATAAAAATGTTTAGTTGTAAATTATGAAAAAATAAAAAAAAATTCCAATTTTAAATTTTCAGTTGTTTGGAATTGGGTTTTGCCAAATCGCACAGTTTAAAATAATAAAATAAAAATGTTTAGTTGTAAATTATGAAAAAATAAAAAAAAATTCCAATTTTAAATTTTCAGTTGTTTGGAATTGGGTTTTGCCAAATCACAATCCAAAATGTGTTTTGTCATGGTGGAAATCCTTTAATTATTCAGAATAGTGTCAATATATACTTTAAAGTATATTCTAAAAGAATATTTTCTTTTTGAATTAAGTTGTTAGAATAATTTTTTCCATATAAGTACTGAAATAACTTATAAACAATGTAAAGTCTAAGCCTTGGACCTCTTTCATTAATTTGTAATTATTTAATTGTAAACTTTACTATGGTCACCAATTAATAACTTTAGATTACATGTTAATATAATATTGCTTTATATACATACTAATATCCCCCATCTCCAATTTAAAGTTTAAAGTTCCCTTGCTGTGCATTGTCTTTCAACCTTTTACACTTGTTCAGATAAATTTTGAAGAAATTTAAATAAATTAAAATTAAGAAAAATTCTACTATAAGTAACGTTTATAAGATAAAATAAATAAAAAGTCAAATATCTTATAAGAATTAAACTACTATGTATTAAATAAAATTTTTAATGGTAGGTTTCTGTAATTTATCTGTTTAGCATTATTGAAGATGTAATTATATTAATTAAGGAATTGACTGAAAGTCACATGATTGGTGGAAATATTCAAGCAAACCAAACTTGATTATTCAAGTAAACCAAACATTGCATCTGGTGTTTCTATCGGCAGGATGGCAGCGACTGGTTGACTTTGTTTTTACGTGTTCGTTTTTCCGGTCGTGTATTGATGTTCTTTTTAACAACTTGTTCGTACTGATATTAAAGCAACTTTCAGTTCCAACTGGCGTTTTTCAATTTGCATTTACAACTTGTGAATCTTAAAGAAAGATTTTGATGATTAAGAGCTTTTCACAGCATAGTTTTAACGAATAGTTTTAGTCCAGAATTTCCCATGATTATTAAAATAACAACAAACCTTAGATTATTATGATAACAATTTGTACTTGATAAATGCAATGCAGACAATGTTCAGAAATTAGCTTAAATGGTGGCTTCACTTTTAGTGGATTAAGATTGAGGAGGCATGTTGTGAGAAAGGAAATGGTAGAAATAGCTTCAAATAGCATGACATAATAACAGTATGGAATCTAATTGGAAACCTTCTTATATCTTCCCATGAATACTTGCATCTTAGAAACAAGCTTATTTTTTTTTTAATTTGAAATTTTTTTTAACTTATTGCACTTCAGTTATTTTAAGATAAATAATGTATAAATATCTCCTAGAATTTAATTCGGGGATATGACACTGACCTTGAAGCATTAGCTAGACAACAAAAGCAACAGTTGGAAAGAGCAGAACAGCAACAAGAGTTAGATCTCAAAATAGCATCAAAAAAAGTTAGAGCCGAACAGGTATCGTCAATATGATGTTGACAATTTAAATTTTCTATTTAATTTTGTAAAGAATACATCAGTTTATTTAAGTAAGATGTTTCATAAAAATCTATTTTGGCATATATCTGTTTCATATAAGCATTTAAAGTGCTTGGAAAAAAATTATTGATAAGTGTTTTTTTCTTTTCTGTTTTATATATTTTGAATTGCAAATTTACAAATTTTATTTATGTTGTGTCAGACTAAAATATTATATTTTGTACTTGAGGTGTAGAAATTTCCTGGCCCTTTAATATTTTCTGTATTTCTCTAGGATCATGTTTTTAGTGCAGCGGAGGAAAACTGCATTAGTGTGGTTTTCAAATATATTCTTAGGATTTTTTTCCAAGCTAGATTTAAAAAAAATAATAATTGATAGTTAAACTCCCTTAAATTTGGTAATTGGAAGATATTATGTATTGTAATTATGCAGAAACAATGATTTGCTTAACCCTTTCAGCCCAAATATTCACAAATGTCCCAGTTTGTGTATTTAACAGTGGGAAGTAAATAAATTAACTTATTATAAATTTTAAAGTAAATATCAAAACAAGTTTATTGTAAAGGTCAAAGCAATTAATTTTGTTACCAATAATTTTTTTATGAAGTATAAAAATGTCTGAATTTTGAGTTTTTGGTTTTAATCTAGACAAGATATCTGTTTTCTAGTGAAATTATTTACATTATTAGTGTTTTTAGCATATATTAATATTTGGAGACTATTTTTTTTATCCGACTAATTATCAGACAGTTCAGCGATACTTTGACTGCAACATAAAAAAATTAAAAACTGGCTTTAATTACATTCTCCTGACTGTCAATATAGTATATTTGTTTAAAGTTGTTTGACCTTTGAAATTTTTTGAAAATTTGATGGTTTTTTTTATGGTTTTTATTGCTTTTGGATGAAACTCATATTTTTTTATTTAAAGTTTTATTTGATTAAGAAATAATATTATTTTCTCAGGATCGAGAGTTAAAAGTATTTAAAGAAAGTTTAAAACATGAAATGAAACTTCTAAAACATGAAATTGATTTGTTGCCCAAAGAAAAACGAAAAGATGCTTACAAAGAAACAAAAGAAAAACTTGAAGTAGAACATTCAGAAAAAGTAAGTACAAATTAAGCTTGCATTTATTTTTACGATAGGTAATTCATGTAGTTCTGAATTTTCTCAGAGGATTGTTTATTTATTCTTTGTTTAGAGGTTTACAAAACTTCTATAAACAATAGCAAACTCGCTATCGAGCTTTAATAAAAACTGCAGTGCATACCACTTCAGATACTACTACAATTCAGGCACCACAAAATAAATAAGTGCTGAGATCCTTTCACAGCAGTTTTTCAATATCCAACTGGCCTCCTATTTCACAGCCCAGGAGTATTTATATGATCGCATGCAAACTTTCTCAAAATATTCAGAGCAAATGATCTGGTGATCAGACACACTAGAAAACATCTTGAAATTTCTAGACTCTCTCAGGTGTTGCCACCTTTTAGCCTGTGTTATTGCTGTTAATAATTACAGACTTTAAAAAGAAATGCAGCTGTACATTATTTACAATTATATACAGAGAAATTGCATAGCAATATTCGTGTAATATATGGGTATGCTGCATGAGTCTGTATTATTGTTTCAGTACAGTAATTTCTACAGTAGCTTCAATTATGGTAATAGATGACTATATTTCTGAAGGTGTATTTTCAAGAATGCATATATAAGTTTAAAAAAGAATGTTTGCTAGTTTGATTGCTGCTTTACTTTGCTACACTACGCAATTTTGAACAATTTTACCAAATTATAAATTATTTACGAAATGAAGTACCATTTTAATTTGTTTGAGGCCTTTTGCATATTTTTTTATTATGTCAACAATTTAGTACAGTTAGCATTGGAAGAACGAGTTTAAGAATAATGCACTGACACTGTTCCATACAAAGAAAAATGTTGTTAGCTGCAACATTGAAAATTGTTGTTGTTAAAAATCATTCTAGTGTTCACCACTGTTGTAGCCTCATTTATCTCACTAACTTACTGATATGTTGGACAATCTGGTAGTTTCTGCAATCATTAAGCTGCAGTCAATGCATAGTCTATATGAGAGCAGAATTCTGTCATTTTAACGTGCATTTTGGTTTTATGAAATGTTTTAACATTAGGTGGTTGTGGTGAGGTTTTACTGTAAACGAGTTTAAATAAACCAAATAGTTCATTTGAACGACTTCATTAAATTCACCCGAAATTTGAACATTTTCTAGTATGATAGCATACAATCTTTTGAAGAGATTGTCTCTTATTACGATTGAACTGCAATAAAATGATCAATAACAGTGCTTAATATGATTTGATTCTACAACCTTTAGTATAGAACAGTATTTGTTAACTTTTCAGTTGACGAGAATGATAGTATAATAAATCAACCAATGTATATAGCGTATCTAATTCGTATTTCCATTTCCTGATGGCTGCCAAGTTCAAATCGTGGGTTTGATCACAGTGGTTCGGAATGCACGTTAAACTGTAGATCCTGTCCTGATAGCCGTTTTTGTACACAAAAGTAGATTTTTGAGTGTACAAACCAGACAACCAAGTCGTGTTTCCCACAATTCAAATATAAGTAATTTGAGTTTCATTAGGATCTACATTTATTCCAATGCTTATGAAAAGCACTATTTTCCATGTTTGACTCTTGTGTTGCCCTTGTGCAAAGAAAAATCAATCAACTATTTCCAAGCGCATGAACGGATATGCACAAGTTATTCCACTTTGATTATCAACATTTTGTTGAGTGTTTTGTGGTGAGAAATGTGGTTAATATAACATCTTGAAACAATGCATCTATTTAGTCAAGCGTCCTCCAGGTTTGCTTTTTTAATTTAAGTAAATTACACTGAGCTTTGCTGTTTTCAAGGCATTTGGAATATCTGTCCATAAATTTTTTAATCTACTTAACCCATTTTGTATGACTTAGTTAAAAAGAAATGTGGATACTACATAGAAATACAATTCTTCTGATGTAGTAGAAATGTTTTTAATTTCACAATATTCTTTCGTTGAGTGATGTGACGTGCCTATTACAACATATATGTGGTTGCATGATTTTAATTGCGGGGTTTGAAATTTTATCCCACGTAGATAAATTGAAGTTGGCACTTGAATATTTTTTTACATTGTTTAAGGCGCAATTTAAACAAATGTATCTGTTGAACAATTATTCAATGTAATTAGGTCGGTGGTATATCCTATTGTTTTAGATTTTTAAATTCGAAAATAATTTTGCACCTAAGTTACAATGCGGCCATATATTTTATTATTTGTACCCAAGCAACTATGGGAATCTCCAACATTCCACATCGTCACTCCTACCTCATAGCTGTTTGGTTAGCCCTCTGGCCTCGCATGCCAAAGGTGCCAGGTTTGAATCCTGGATTAGGCATGGTTGTTCGTTGTGGTTCAAAATCCACATTAAGCTGCAAGTCCCGCCCTGATTAGCCGTTGTTGTGCATAAAAGTTTATCATTGAGTTGAGCGTACAAACCAAGCAAGGAATCTTCAAGGTCACACTTCATCATTCGGTTGTCTCTCGAACCGTGGTTGTCAAGCGAGGTTTGAAATTTTTTAATAGAATCTGACCAAATTTGCACTTCTAACCCTATCATCCCGGTGCTTAAAAGGATGCATTTTCATTAATCAATGATTACTTTCAGAAAACCAATAGTTGATTTGTGCATCTTGGACTCAACCCCTTAATGAAGTGCAGAAACTAAAGCCATCCTGTGAAACACATTCAGAGTAAATTAGCATTCCAAATTCAGAAACGAAAGGGGTGAGATATAAGTTACAAAATGAATAAATTAAAAAAAAAAAAAACATCGAATTTTACTTCCAATATTTTTGCTGTTTAAAAGAGCACATTAGGCTTAACCTTTTAGTGATAGTGAAGGAGGTCACAGACTCCAAACAAATCTTTTAAATTTTTTTATTCTCTTAAAAACTTTTCGAATCTGGAGAACTATTTAGTGCAAACTATATCTTAAGTAAGATTGAAATAAAATGCAATATTTGTCACAAATTATATACTATATTTACTTCGGTGAATATTATTTCAATTATTTCTGATTATTTTTTTAATTCATTATTGAGGTCCTTATTTTTTGGTTGGAAGGTACTTGAAAAGTCCTTAGAACAGAGTGGCCACAGAACCTGGAAATCAGGGAAATGTCAGGGAGCTTTTTGATTCTGGAAAATATCAGGGAAATGTCAGGGAACTTTATAAAATTTCACGAAAATCAGGAAATTTTTCAGGCATGTTTTCCCATTCTTCTGTATTTTGGTGCTATTTACTGGAAGATTTATTGTGGTAGACGTTAGAAGTTTAATGTTATGGAAAAATTTTAACTTTTCATTACCAAAACTATTTTTTAAAAAATTGGCAAGTTATCTTGCCGAACTCTCCGCTGCCATTGCCGCCGGTCAAGCTCGCCAAGAAGCTACTAACACCGAACTTTCCACTACAATTGCCGCTGGTCAAGCCCGTCAAGAATTTACAAATGCTGAATTTGCTGCCGCAATTACAGGTGACATTAAAGCTTTACAAGAAACAACATCATCGGACATTAAAATTTTAGCTTCTAAACAAGAATCGACTTCTGCGTCCATTGACGGATTTATAGAGCGCACGGAAAATGTCCTTCAGTCAATGAAGGCTGATATTTCAGAAGTCAAAGAAGATCTTGTGACTGTGAGGAATGAAATTGAGGAAAAGGTTTCCACCATGAAAGAGGAGCAAGAAAAGTTCAATACCGCTATGGAAGAAAGACTGCAGAAACTCGTGGAACTGTGGCAACCGCAACGCCCAACTGGGAAGAGATTTCCACTACAGTTTTGGCAGCATGTTCTAATATCAAAGTGGCCACTTTTGATGGGAAGTCCTCTTGGCGCATTGATCAATTGCAGTTCGAAATAGTTGCGTCTGCGAATGGATGGGACGATACTTGGAAGGCTTTCCGTCTCGCTGTGTCACTCCGCGAAGAAGCCGCCAATATCCTTCAAATACTACTGAGGGACAAAAGAGGAGATTTTGCTGCTTTGACATCTGCTCTGGAGTTGCGGTTCGGTGAACAGCATCTTAAAAATTATAACAGGTAAAAACTCATAATTCATAACATAAATGTTATGAATTACGTTTATGTTAGTAAATCGAAGTCTAAAAAAGAAGCGAAGATTTGGTTTCAACTTGACAATGCGACTTGACATAATTAAACTGTACTTCTAGATTATTTCGTTTTAGTTGATATCAATTGTGAAATGGTGGCGGTCGAAGTCGTTCAGTTTATTTTATGATAGAGTCGATGTCTTTTGGAATATTTGTTGCAGTCAATATTAATAAATTGACTGCAACAAATTCTTGATGAAAACTACCTTGCATAGTTTCTTCGTGTGCGTAGTGGAGAACTGTGTTCTAGATAGTTAATACGTATTATTTCGGATGAATTATATTTATGAAAAACAAAAAAAGAAGTCAATACAGTGAAATTTGATTTTTTTTAAAAATCTTCTGTGGTGCCGGCTGGCCGCAGAAATATCTGTCTCAGGCCAAATTCGGCCCACGGGCCACGTTGTGGCTGACGCTGCTTTACACGGTCTGGACACGATAGAGCTGTGCGTTTATCGGTTTGTAGCTTGTGAGGACAACGTCATAGAGAGAGCTTCAGAGTTCACGAAGATATACGGATTTGAAAAGACAGAGCCTACATCTACGAAAGGTACCGCCTCAATCCCGGGTAAAGAATTGGAGGAAGCAACACGAATGGCCCTCTCCCAGGAGATGGTTCGTGTAGGAATGGACAGTGTTGGTGATGCTATCCGAGTTATCAAGAAAGAAAAGATCAGCCCTTGTACTCTTGTTACAATCATCGAACAGAGGTCCCAGGATCTACCAGCTGCACCTGTGGACAATTCCGGTACAGACACTGACCAGTTTACTGCAGATGATGTTCGGTTGAACAGGAATGTGAAATCTCCTTCCGGACGTCCATGTACGGAGAGCTGTCGACGTTCATCCAAGGCTGAGTCCAAGTTCAGAACACCCACGTTTTCTGCTCAACAACCAACCTCAAAGCCATGCAACCAACAAGTCGGGCTTCAGAAACTTTTACCGCTTCTGTTGGCATACGGGAGTGCAACTCACGAGATCAACGGATTTTCCCCATCTCTGAAGATGTTTGGAAGAGACCTTAGGATCCCCTGCAACCTCCTCTTTGGACGACCACCGGACACTCCTTCCTCGCCTGTCCAGTATCTTGATGATCTCCAGGCATGTTTGGAAGCTGTACATCGGTTCGCCAGAGAAAGAATCAACATCATGATGGAGCGCATGAAGGTCTGCTACGATGCCAAGGCCACAGAACGTTCATTCCAGGAAGGTGACAAGGTGTGGTTAGGAACCCTAAACGTCGGAAAGGACTCTCCCCTAAGCTCCAGACGAACTGGGAAGGGCTCGTCGTGGTAAGGATTCAACGGACACCTTCCTGTAAACGTAAAGTTGTACATTACAATAGGCTAGCCCCATATCATGATTGAATGGCCTTTCCTCTTAAGGACTTCACTGCCCGGGACGTGCAGTCTTTAAGAAGGGGGAAATGTTACAAAAATTTTCTGTATATAGTGTAAATAGTGACATATTATTTTAAAATTCTATTGTAATTTATTTTATCTTATTTTTTTTATTAACAGCGATAATACAGGTTAGAAAAAGGTGGCAACACCGAAAGCAATCGGGAAATTTTGAGATGTTTCTTTTTTCGACGAATTGGCTGAATATTTCGAGAAGGTTCTCACTCGCTTATAAATTCGACTGCAGCTAAAATCGACGGACAATTTACTTTGGAACTCAATGAAAGCTGAACGCTTTGAGTGTGTCTGACCTGAATTATTTCTGATTTTGAAGTTGTTGTTATTGAAGATTGATAGTGATTGCACTGTTCTTCGAATAAATTTTGTGAGCTTTTGAAGTGAATAAATGACAGTTTTTATCTAATAAAAACTATGTCATCATTGCCTCCGTGAAAAATTCAAAACAATATTTAAGTGACCATAATGCAATGTATCTTTATTGTAGTTCTTTCTGGTGCTGAAGAAACTTGCATGTTAAAAGTTGAGTATTAAAAAAAAATTACAATCATTGCAGCTGAAAAAATTGTTTTTTTAAACTTGATAATCCTTTATTATACATCGTATATTCCACTGAATTAAAGCATAAGATTATATATTTGCTTTATCTCCTAGGAATTGTCATTTTTAAAGAAACTCAATGTTAACCATGAGGTCTCTATGAAGCGACTCAAGGATAGTTATGCTGCAAAGATTGCATTATTAGAACGTCAGTTTTTACAGCAAAAGCAGCAGCTTCTAAGAGGTATTTCACAATTTATAAAAAAATCAGTATACATGCTTCACTTTTAAAAATTCTGTTGCATATTGGATTATTGTAATAAATAATTTTCACCTTTTAAATAGTCTTCACATTATTACTTTTTTATTGTGTTTCTAATTTGCAAAGATTTGATGAAGAGGTTGTCATATTTTCTGGTCTTTTAAATTCTTGTGCTAGTTATTCATCCTAAGAGCAGGGGTCGCAGACGTCCTATATGTCCTATAAATCCTATATTTTTTAAAAAATCGGTAAAAACGTCCTATATTGTCCTATATTTTACAATTGTCCTATATATCCTATATTTCTACATTGATTCAATCTATATTTTCTTCGAATTCGTAATAACGGCGCCGTTTGTTGCCATTTTTTAATATTTCTGATTCTTTGGCGCGATCGTGGGTGAAAAAGACCTGACAAAAACGATGTTTGTAACGGCGGCGCGGCGTTTTATCTCTTGTGACGTCACGTGCTGCATAACGTACAACTCAACTCTACTGGACCGGCGGGAGTTGTAAATATGTGAACATTTCCATAACAATCGGTCTTGAACTTCTGATATGATTTCTCCTCCAACGTAATAAATTAATTGACATAATGCAGAGAGAGATGCAACAACAGAACTCTGCCTCGGGAAAAACGGATAAAAACAACTTGGGATTAACTTGCAGGACTACTAAAGAACATTTTGAGTGCTCAGTCAATAATTGATGATGAAGGAAACAAAAGGGTTAAGATTTACTGTATGATGTCGGATGGCGATTTTTTTTATTCCGAATCCTGTACGGATTCTGCGCCACGAATTGTTTACATCAAACCGCTCCAAATTATGGCAACCATAGGCAGTTAGTTATCTTGCTCTTAAAAAATGGCAGGGCTGCCATTTTTTTGCGAAAATCGCCTTAGCGCAGAATTCGTACCGGATTCGGAATATTCGCCACAATTTTTCATAAAAGTCGCCAAAATTGAAAATTACGTCAATACGTTGTGTTGTCAAATCCAAACGATCACTAGGATTGCTTTAAAACCAAATGCCAGGTTCGCCACATTCGGCGATAAATCTCCCACTTTTCGCCACCAATCCAGCCGACACTGAACAGTAAATCTGAATCAACAAAAGACTGCAAACAGGGATAAAAAGAAAATACTTAAAGAAATTGGAACAGTTAAAAATGCTGGAAGCAAAAGACTCATGATTGCAAATGATGTAATTAATAAAACTTGATTTAGGGATAGAATATTGAGGCAATAACGGGGGGGGGGGGGATCATGTATTCAGGATCATGCGATTTCTTTTTTTAAAGGTGTGTTTTCTATTCTCTTAAATTCAATATAACGAGTATATAAATGTATAACGAATTAATTTTGAAGTTCAGTAGCAACTGTAAATTTCATGAAAATCAGAAATTTTGTTTTGTTTATGGCACATTCATTCATATTTTGGTGCTATTTACCCTGAGATTTGTGGTGATTATCGTTAGAAGTTTAATGTTACAGAATAATTTAAACTTTTCAATACCAGCAAAACTATTTTTTAAAAAAATTGCATATTATCTCTTTAGCATACATGTTCTATTTGATTAATGTGTCTAGACATCTGGAAAACCTAGGGAAATTTGAAAAAAAGTTTGCCCTAAAATCAGGGAATTTCTTAGAAATCTGGAAATTATCAGGGAACTTTTTTTCTTGAATTTTGTGGCCAACCTGTATGATGTTTTTGCCAAACACTGTATCAATTTATTTTTTTAATTTGGTGTCTGTTGGCTGAAAACTGCCAACATTACTGTGATGATTCATTGTCAGTTGTTTCATCACTGTCTCCAAAACCTGCGTATCAGGCATTTCCAGATATGGGGTTTTTCCGTTTAGCGTTGGATTTTTCATCCCCCTCTCCGCTTTTTTCGCAAATTTCAAAGATAATCAACGTCTTCTTGCATTTTATTCTCATGATTGACTTATCTTCGCTTTCCCTTTAAAGTTTTATGTCTTATTTCAGAGATGATATAATTCTGCGAATTTTATGGCTTTTTTACCGAAATTTCAATCATGCGAATCCTGCTTCTAATGTTATACAGGGTTTCCACAGCATTGAAAGTGCTTAATATTTTTAACTGGTTTTTCAGGCCTTAAAATTACTTGAAAATGCTTAAAGGGCCTTAAAAATCATTGACTTTTGTCACTTATCTGCACCACACCAAAATTGTGTGGTATAACATGAATAAACTTTTACATTGTTTGGTTCATATTTGCTGATTGGTGGAGTAGAGTTCGAATGGTTTTAGTTACACACTGTACTCTGGGAGACAAACATGCCAGATTAGTGTTTACGTTTTGTGAGCCAAAAAATCAGACCATCATCAAAGTCTGTATATAAGGCAAAATGCAAATTGTGCATGAAAGATTTTGATATTAATGCTCTGGGCAAAGCAGCTCCGAAGTCACACATTAGAGACCTGATGCATGAAAATTGATTTTCGAAGGTCATTAAAAATAATTAGTTCCTTAAAGTCATTGATTTCTAATTTATGATTTCAGTAGGAATCCTGTTATAGTCTTATTATTTTCTTTGGATGGACATTTTCTGAATTACGCTGATGTAATGGCTGCTATTGACGAGATTTGCGTCTTTTTGATGGTTGCTATTTACATTGTTGTGAGATGGCAATTTTTGTTGAGTGTTGCACCGATATAATAATCAGAGATTTGCACCTGAACATTGGTTTGATGATCATTTTCGATTAGTGTGGCACTGTTGTTACTATCCGGTTTTACTTTATCCGATCTAACCACAGAACCAGCATACCTTCAAATTTCCTCAAACATCCTTTGCAAAGACTATTTTTTTGCCACTGCTTCCTCTAATGTTACACCCTTTATCCTCGTTATTTATGTTAGTGTGTGATGGCCGTTTAGTCGAACGTTATTCTGATGTTATGGCAGTTATTTCCGAAATTTGTGCCAATACTGCCAAGATTTACGTTGTTGATTTTTGTTGCTTGTTACTCCGATGTTATAGCCACTATTGTAGTAATTTGCAGTATTATAGTATTGGGCATTTACTCTGATTTTTACATTGGTGTGAAGACATTTTTGTTGAACATTATGCTGTTGTAATATCCTTTATTACTGTGATTTGTGGTGATATTATCCGAACGATATTGCTGAGATTTATGCTAGTATGGTGGGATCTATCACCAATATTTATGTTTCTGTGATTGTCATTTTTCCTGAAATTTATGTGTAGTATTATCTATTGTCGAGATGTGCGACGCTGTTTTGTTGGCATTCGCTGATGTGATAACCGTTTATGCTAGTGATTAGTGCTTACGTATGAGGCTGCTTTTATTTTATATTGATTCAGAATTGTTGAAATTTTAATATAATATGTACCAGAAAATTAGTACCAATTGTTCAATTTTCAATATTTCTTGTTTAAAATTGTAATTTTTTCAACAATTGTATGTAAAATTGTTTATTTTTGGTTTACAAATTATTTTATGTTTTGGCTATTATTTTTAGAAATAATAGTTTAAAAGTTGAAGCAAATTTCCTAATTTTTTATGCTTTTCTTTCATTAGTTTACTGTTTGAGTAGTAGTATTTGACTTGTACATTACTCAGGGTGTCCACAGATCAGGAATATTGGGAAAAATCAAGGAATTCGATATTTAGGGAAAAATTAGGGAATTGTCAGGAATTTTGTCAAAAAGTTTAAAGGAATCGGGGAATTTTCCAAAATTAAATTGAAACTTTTAATTTTGACAATTGAAGATATACTGCTAGCAAAAATACCAAAAACAATTTACAATTTTTTTTAAAAAAGTTTTTAAAAAATGGCAAAAATTTGAATCAAAGACCGACCACAACTTCTCTCATTAAAATTTTCTGACAATCATTGAACCTGCGTAAGTTCAGATTTCCCCAAATCACTAATGAAATGACTACCTTTCACCCTCATTTTTCTCTAATGTTATAGCCTCTATCCCCATTATTTACCTTCGTATGTGATGGTAACTTTTCTGAGCGTTACGGCGATGAAATGCCGCAGTGAATTACGTTCTTGTGTCTTGTCTATTTCAAAGATTGCACCTCTCAGAACATGATGCAGTTTTGCTGATTTCAGCTCTTTTTATCTGAAATTTTGATCATTCCTGAGATCAATACAAATCTGTATTACAATTTTATTGGGTTTGCTTACAAGTCTGACTACCTACGGAACCTGTGTACGTTAAGACTTCTCCAAACTTCCGATTATAAGTGAAAGTTTTCAGTATTTCTGCAGATATCCGTATTTTTTTTATTTTCAATTATAGACCATTACGGTAGTGTCTTAGTGGGAAAAGTTCCACTTGAGTTCATGTTTTTTAACGGCTAACAAAGAATTCAAAATGGAACCTACCTACGTTCAGACTTCCTCCAAAACCACCAATGAAATGAGCATTTTCCTTTAATGTCATAGCTTCTATCGACATTATTGATGTTGGTATGTAATGGCCATTTTGCTGAGCGTTACGGGGATGAAATGACCGCTACTCCCATGATTATGGAGGGCAAAATCGCGTTGTGTGATGATCACGCCGAGATAATAGTCACTGACGCTGTTACAGAGGTTTGCATCTGTCGGATATGGTACAGTTATGATAAAACGCTGATTTTAGCTCTTTTTTATTACTGAAATTTTGATCATTCCTGACATTGATACAAATCTGCATTACAGTTTTATTGGGCTTAATTGCAAGTCTCGCAACAGGCATTTTCCGACTTCTCCAAACCTCCCATGTCATGGTCACTTTTCCTGCAAATTGCCCACCTCTGTCTTTATTATTTACTTTGGTTGCGATTATTTTTGCTGAAGATTATGGTGACGTAAGGATTGTTGTTGTCAGATTTGTGCTACTACCGCCGAGATTTACATTGTTGTGATGCTCATTTCAGCGAGTATCACGACGATATAATAGCCACTATTCTGTAGGTTTATGCCTCTATATTTGTCGCTATCGCCGAGATTTACGATTGCAATAATCAATTTCGTAGATTGTTACTTCAGTATAATCGCCTCTATATCAGAGATTTCTACCGATATTTTGTGTGTTAAAGTTGATACTTACGTTGGTGTGATGGTCATTGTTGCCGACTGTTGCCTTAATGCAATTGCCGAGTCTTGCATTGTTATGATAGCCTATTTTTATGTTGGATTTGTAGTAATTTTCACCTAAGTATAAGCCGTATTATTAGCAATTATTTCTGAGATTTGCGACGCAGGTTTGGTGTCATTCGCCTAGCCTTCCGCTGATGTAATAGCCACTATGTCCGTGATTAGTGTGTGTGAGGATTAGTTTCACCGTTTGGTTTGAATTGGTGCAGAATGATTACGTTGTTACAATTTTAATTTAATTTTGTGCAAGAAATTTTCCCCAATTGTCCAATTTTACTGTATATTCTTATTTAAAATTGTAATTTTAATTGCCTTTGTATGTTTATTTTAGCTTGAAAAAAAGTTTTACATTTTAACTATACATATGAGCAATAGTTTAAAAGTTAAAGCAATTTTTTTAATTGTTTAAAATTATCTTGTGAAAATTTGTTCATTTTGTAAAAATTTTGCTTGGATACTGTACCTAAACAGTAGCTGCAGCTGAACTTAAACAAATGAAGAAAAAAAACCCCGATAATTGCAAGTGATGAAATAGAATGAATGTTGAAATTTAAACAGTGAAATTATGTAAACTGAAAAGAAAATGAAAATGGTGTTACTCCCTCAATCCAACCACATTCAAAGACAGTTTTTTAAAATACGCAAATTGATATTTAATTTTTTACCTATTTTATTTGATGCATAAATTATAAAAATTAAAAATTTACATTACAAAATGTTTTTTAAAGTAATAATTGATTTTTTAAAATTTGTATAAAATTTCAAGTTTTTGAAAACAAAAATAGTTAATGTAATATAGATTATTTGTTGAATGTTTCATCCACTTTGACATCATTTTATTGATGATCTTTATTTTGAAAGTTTAACTTAGAATATAGCTTATTGAATCTGAAATTTAATACTAGAGACCTCTTTAATTGAGATTAGACCGTAAGCAATGAAAAGAGTGGTTTTAAAATATAATTGCTCATACACACACAGTACTGGTACACTACACTAAATTGAGCAATTTAGTGTTTGTGTCATGAATAATTTTTGAATGATGAATTTTTTTCTATGATGGTAAGTCTGAACATGTTTTTACTTGAAAGTTTATTAGAAATATATTTTGTCGGTAACTTGTAATCAGGAAAAAAAATGGGTGTCACATGGAATAATCAAGGAATTTCAAAATAACTTTTCTGTGGACACCCTGATTTCTGTAATATAATTTAAGGAATTAAATGTTATTTTAAAAAAGATCCAGGTATAAGTTCCACAGTTGTAAATAATTGCAGTAAATGTTATATCCTTCCAAACAATACAAAGCAGTATTCAAAAAACTCAAGGCACATAATAAAAATCTATTTCAATCGTTTCAAATTTTGATTTTAAATTAAACAAGGCAAAAAGAAAATTTGATTTTTCTTGTCACTGAGTTGGTAAAAATCCGATTTCATCTGATATAAAGCTGATACAAAATTTGATTTTGTCTGATACAAAGTTGATTCAAAATCTAATTTCAACTAATAAGGAGCTCATACAATTGGGGCATGAAGCTGTGCCATTCCTGCTATTGTGAATGTGTGCCTTATTACTTTAAAAAACTAGGAAATATGTATGAGAAATTGATCTTATGTGAAACTTTCTTGAAAAGAGCACTTGATTAGCAATAAAGAATTTATAATTCTTAACTGAAAATGTTTAATTTTGCTTAAATTACACTTTTTTAAAGGAAAAAAAAATAATGATAATATACATAGTTTTATATATTTTTCTAAATTTGAGTTTTTACTAGCACGAGAAGCAGCTATTTGGGAACTAGAAGAAAGACAACTTCAAGAAAAACATCAATTGTCTAAACGCCAGTTAAAAGATATATTTTTCCTTCAGAGACATCAGATGCTAGTTCGCCATGAAAAGGTATTTTTCTTCAAAGAAAGAATAAAATCTAAATTTCAAATGATGTTTTATGTCAAGAATTTGTATTGTATTTTATAAAATCTGAAAACATATGAAAATATTATTTAGCATTTATACTTTATTTGCATTCTTATAGTTTGGTTAATTTAGTTAAATATTTAGAAAATTACTATGAAATACAATTGATAGGTGCCAAGCATAATGAGTTTAAAGCACAAAATTGTTGGTTTTTAGTCAGGTTCTATTTGTTTATAAAAAGGATAGACATGGAGGAATAGTATCTTCAGGAAAAAAGATTATGAATAGAGCTTCCTTGTATATATATATATCCTAGTATCTAAATATGAAAACTAAATATTGTGAGACTACCAAAGATTCAACTTATTATATATACTATATGTATAGATACTATTTCTAATGATTAGATTTTTAGAAAGATGTTTTTCCCTAATTCAAACTGCTCATTGTGTTTTCATTCTTTAAAGTGATTACTGTATTGTACCAATATACCATTTAAAGTATCAAAGTTCCAACCTTCATTATTGTTATGAAATTTTCACCGAGTAAATGATGACACAGTTTTTACTAAATAAAAACTATAATTTATTCTTCCTTCAAAGGCTCACAAAACTTCTCTAAACAACTGAGCAATTGCTATTAAGCTTCAATACAAGCTTCAGTACGTACAACTTCAAACACAGCTATAATTCTGGCACCATAAAAGTAAACAAAAGATCCGATGCTTCCCGAACAGCAAATGGTACTCGACTGATCTGGTGATTTGATTGTTTGCCTTTTTTATAGTCTCGCGGCCAAAATTTCTGGCAAAATCTAATTAACAAATTACGTGATGGAAATGCTTCAAACTTTCCAGATTGATTTTGATGTTGCCACCTTTTTCTAACCTGTATTATCAATGTTAACAAATAAAATAAAATGGAACGTTAAAATAAATGCGTCACTGTTTACAATTTTATACAGAATAAAATAAAATAGAGCTTTATGATAAATACATCAATACGTCACTGTTTACAGTTATTCCAGGATAAAATAGAACTTTAAAATAAATATATCAATATTTACAATTATATACAGAACATTTTCGTAACATTTCCTTCTCCCTTTTTAAAGGCTGCACGTCCTGGGCAGTGAAGTCCTTAAGAAGAACTACTGAAATACGGGGCTAGCCTATTATAATGTACAACTTTAGGTTTACAGGAAGGTGTCCGTTGAATCCTTACTGCGACTTGGTTGATCTTTTTAAGGACAGCATACAGCCCTTCCTAGTTCATCTGCAGCTTAGAGGAGAGTAATTTCCGACGTTTAAGGTTCCATTAACTGCACCTTGTCACTTTCCTTGAATGATCAGTCCATGGCCATGGCATCGTACTGGATCTTCATGCTCTCTGTCATGATGTTGATTTTCTCTCTGACGAACTGATATACATCTTCCAAACGTGCCTGGAGAACATCCAGATACTGGACAGATGAGGAAGGAGTTTCCGGTGGTCGTCCAAAGAGGAGATCGCAGGGTAGCCTAAGGTCTCTTCCAAACATCATTTGAGATGGTGTAAATCCGGTGGTGTCGTGAGTTGGACTCCTGTAAACTAAGAAGAACAGTGGAAGTTTCTGATCCCAATCTTGCTTGTTCTTTATAGCCAACAGAGAAGGTGATTCTAAATCATTCTGTTAAACCTCTTGACCATTCCGTCGGATTGTAGGTGTAAGGTGGTTATACTAGTCTTTTCCATGCTGACCAAGTTACGAAGACTAGTGCATTGAAGTTTAATCCCTGCCGGAATATATCAGCAGGGGTACTCCAAATCGGGAGATTCAATTCTGTACAAGGACTTCCACTACGTTCATGGCTTCTTGGTTTCGAATCGCACATGCTTTTGGCCACTTGTTGAAATAGGCCATGACAACTAAGATGCATTTGTTGCCATTAGTTGTGTGAGGCAGGGGGTCTAAAACATCCAAAGCAATTCTTTCGAATGGAGCTCCTACTTTGCAACATTGCAACCTTCCATGAGTTTGTGTCTTTGGTCCCTTCCATGAGTTGCATGGATCACAAGACTTGCATTACTTCTCCACATCGGACTACTTTGCTTTATCCCAGAAGAACCTTTCACTGACTTTCTGAAGAGTTTTCATAACACCGAAATGTCCTCCAGTAGGGCTGCTGGGAATTTCTCCTAGAACGTTGGGTAACTCTGGAATGTGGTGGGAGTAATTGCCACCAGAAGCTCTTGCCATCATTGAACTCCCATCAATGATAGAGTACTCAATTTTTCAAGTGCAAAGAGTTCCACATGGCCCAATATTTCTTCATTGTTGGGGCTATAGTGTGCAGTCTCCTGCCAACTGGGTTTTCCAATTGGTTCTTCCAGGAACTCAATGAGAGGTTTCAAGTCCTGATCTTCAACCTGCTCCTGCAGATGTTCTGATCACCCCAAGGGGCCACGTCTGAAGTAGTTGACTTGGAAGTCATTTTCCGAACAGCAGATGTGGTTGCCCCAAACATGGTCTTCTGGAAAGAGCATCTGCATGCCCGTGGGTTGTTCCTTTTCAGTGGTGGATATCTATATCGTATTCCTGTAGATGCTGGATCCACCTTGCTGTTTCTCCCTCTATATTCTTGAAATTGAGCAACCAAGTCAGAGACGTATGATCAGTTCTTAAAAGGAATTTTCGGCTGTACAAGTAATGATAAAAGTGCTCAACGGCCTTCACTATTGCCAGTAACTCTTTTCTTGTTACACAATAGTTCCATTCGGATCTCGATAGGTTCTTGCTAAAGTAAGCAATGACTTTCTCCTGTCCTTCGATTTCCTTTGAGAGAACGGCCCCCACCCCTTAATTACTGGCATCTGTGTCCAATATAAAGGCCTCATTAACAGCTGGGAAAGCCAAAACAGGTGCGGCTGTCTTTAGCTGATTGAAGGAATCATCACTATCGGCTACTTATTCAATCTAATATAAGAGAGCCACAGAAACTTGTGTTTGCTCTATGTTAGTCGATGTAGGGGTCTGGCAATTTTGGAGACGTCCTGTACAAACCATCATTAATATGCGCACAGTCCTGGAAAGTTTCGCACTTGATGAACATCTTGGGGCCAAGACCAACTTTGAATGGCTAGGATCTGCGCTCACTATATCGGATGAGATAATGTGTCAAAGATAGCTAACTTTCTGCCTAAAGAGCTTGCATTTCGATGGACTAAGCTTCAAGTTGGCTTCCCTAAGTTTCAGAAATGCATTCTTCAAATGCTGATCAAAATTCCACCCAGTGATAATTATATCGTCCAAGTATACCAGGCAGGTTTTGTAGGGGAGTCCTCTAAGCACAGTTTCCACTAGTCCTTCAAATGTAGCATGCTCAACGGGATGTATCTCCACTTGTCAGTATCTTTAGGTCCAAAGTTGAAAACCACTTATTTCCCAATAGAGTGTCTAATGTATCATCAATTCTTGACAGAGGGTAGCTGTCCTTTTTCGTAATTTTGTTCAATATCTCTTAATCCACACAAAAGCTGTGGAACCATCCTTCTTTTGAACAAGTACGATTGGAGAAGCCCATGGACTTGAGGAGGATTCCATCTCTTGTAACAATTTCATTACCTCCTCCTGTTTTGCAAATGGAAGTCTTCGAGGACATTGTTTAATTGGTAAATGGGTCCCAGAATCAATTCGAGGTTGTGCGAGATTCGTTCTTCCAACATCTTTCAATGGATGACATGGAGAAAAATCTTGAATTCTCTTGACTTCCTTCCAACCGAGCATCCCCTAGAAGCTGGTTCACTAAATCTTCTCTAGGTGCAGCCGAAAGCTCCTTAGATCCTAGTTCGATGCTAGTAACACGTCTGCAAGTAGCAATTTCTTCTTTATAACTCTGGTAGTATCACCGATATTGGCCCTTCTCACATGCACCACCTGCTGAGAGAGGTCCACCAGCGTCATCCTACTAGCACTCCTTTCGGGATACCACTTGAAGATGGGAAGTCCAATGCTCCGAACCAGAAGCTCTTCGGAACATCTGCTAAATCCGTCGTGGAGAGGATGGTGGTGTTTTCAAGAGCTACTATTCTATATGCACACAGCTCTTTAGTGTCCAAATCCAACAGTTGAACTTATTCTTTCCCTGTTTGAAGCTCGTCTTTCTCGAAATTCCAAGTGATACCATTTTGGTTCAGAAAGTCCAGTCCGAGAATGCATGGGTGAATGATTTCAGTAATGTAATTGGTGTGCGTGTAGGTATTAAATCCAAAGGAGATGTTGTCTTTTAATTTCCCATGCACAGAAATCTTGTCACCAATCACTGTCTGTATTGACGCAGCGTAAAGAGGTTAGCTGTCCAGGCTATATCCGTTCATACGATGGTTACATTTACCCCTGAGTCAACTATGAGACGACAGGGATTTTGTTTATCGCTCCCTCCACGAATTAACCCTGGTTTCCTTCTTGGAGGGATGAGATGTGAAAGAGGCTGAGTGAGGCACCACCTGCTCTACACAGCAACCTGTGTCCCATGAAATGTCTGCTTATTAGTTTAACTGCCGAGACTCATATGACTTGTTATCCCCTCTCTTGTCCAAATCTGGGCAATTACGTCTGAAATATCTTTCACAATTACAAAGTCAACAAACAACTCTAATTTTCTGATCCCTTGATCCAGGATAACTTCTCATAATTCTCTCCACCGTGTTTTCCAGTTCCTGAAACTTCTTTGTGAAAAGTTCAGATGAATCGTCAGTCAATGTTCCACATACAAAACGTTGATTTTTCCTGGGAGCTTGCTGTGCAGCTTCTACTCTCATAGCATATATGAAAGCGGACTTTAGATCTTTACTTTCTGATATCCTTGTAGCTTGCTGTACGCTGATATCTTTGATGGCGTTTACAAAATTCTGCAGAGACAGACTATCTCGTTCATCCGAGGGGCAGTCTGGGAATGCCAGGAGGGATAGTCTTTCTATATCTGAGGCCAATTCTTGGAAGAATTTCACTGGCCTTCTGCTGTCTCATTTTCAATTGCAGTCTGTTATAATCCTTTAAATGCTGCTCGTCACACCTTACCTTTAACGTTCTTGCTAGAGCAGGGAATTTTCCTCGCTTCTCTTCGGATTGTGTCTGTAAGATATTAGCAGCTTCACCTGGAAGAGATGCTGCTAGATAGAATGCTTTCATGAGGTCATCCCATCCATTAGCAGTGGCTTTCATATCGAACTGAGGTCAATAGACGCTCCACATCGACGTCCCATCGAAAGTTGAAGCCTTGATGTTGGAACGTGGTGCCAACATTGCAGTGGAAACCTCCTCCCAGTTCTCTTGGCGGCTAAATCTTTTACGTCAGATGATGTTACTCTTGTAAAATTTTAAACAAACAGAAGATATATTTTAAGAATGCTTAACATATTAATAAATGCTGAAATTTTTTATTTACCAATTAAGCAGCAAAAACCTACCAGAGTTGATTTCATGTGTAATAAGTGAAATAATACATTTGCACATCTTTTAAAACATTTCAATCACAAACCTTCACCTGAATAATTAAATTATTCACTGTTGAAAGGATTCATGTCCATTTATTGCAATTGAGCACTGGTCAAAAAACTTTGGAAAAAAATTAGTTATAAATTTTAAATGACAATCAATTTATCATATCACTACATACTATTAGTGGGATTTTATTAGAATTTTGATACAGCATATGGATTTGGTATAACAATTTTGACATGAGCCTTTTCAATATTAAACATAATCATTTGTTGTAATAAGGATTAAATGTAATCATTGATTGAAAATTTTCAGTAGTTGAATTAGTAACCTTTTCAATTTGTGGGGCTTTTCACAAATTTGATTCACAAGCAATTATTGAGTACAAAATTATTTAAAATAAACGACTTTCAAAATTAATATGAATTTTTTTTAGATAAGTTGATTTAAAATTTATTTACTACTGAGCAGCAATTGTCCTAATACTTATCAACTAAAACCATTTCAGTTGGCAAGTTCAAAATTTGATTCATTTTTCAAAATTTTAGGCCTAGTTTAACTTAGTATTACTTTATATAAGGTTATAGAGTTTCATGTTTAATATTTGGTTCTTTGTTTTAAGGAGTTCCTTTGACATCGGTACAAAATTAACCAATGCTAAACTGTATATTCTGCTCTACATACTAAAAATGATTTAGGGTGCATTCAAATCACTGGACTGATCCTTTTCTTTCAAGCCTATGCACATACTTTGAACAATTATACTATACTGACAAATAAGGTCAATTTAATTAAACCCTGTTTTTAAATTTTTCGAGCTTCATTCAAAGTACTGAAATTTGGGTAAAAAAATGCTGAAATCAGCAATTCCACTAACACTGTACCATGTATATAAATACAATACTCATATGTAGAACACTCTTCAATATTAGCAAAAATCATCTGTTTTATAAATGGCCCATTTTTGTCCTTGGCAAAAATGACTCAAGTGAAAAAAGTATAAAAATATGTAAAAACTACTTATTAACAGTAAAAGAACTTTAAGTTTTACCGTGAAATCAAGGAATTTTGTAGAAATCTGTCAGGGAAATCAGGGAACTTTTTTTCCTGAATTTTGTGGCCACCCTGTACATGGTCAACCACATTTACATTAACCTACCAACAATTTTTTGATGAAAATATATAAATTAGAGTACTCTTTGTTAGAGGGTTACCAGTTGGCGCTAAGCCTAAATGTTCACGTTTAAATGATGATTAAAAGTATCGCCATGCCTAAATCTTTACAGTTTGTAATAGGCTTGCCATAGCAACCCTACAACCGTTTTTTGAAAGGAATTATAAAGGATTTGAGAGTTGTTAATTTGGATGAGTTTTTGCTGTAATTTGGTGGTTTTTATCTAGTACCCATCTAACAGGAAAGCACATAAATTACCCTTATCAATTTACTTACCCGACTTGTTTGCATTTTCATCCTTGCAAGATCTATATTCCAAATTGGCCAACTCTTCTTCAATACATAAAGGCTGCCTAGAGCGCTAGTCAGTAAATTTCTTGGAAAGTCGCTGTTAGCATAGATCAGAAAAACAATTTTGGTTCTGCACATTGGAACAATTCAGTTGTTGAGCAAGTATTATGCTGTCTGTTGGTGGTCGCAGGAGAACACAGGTAACTGAATGGTCCTGGGGCTGGAATGAAGCGTTTATATGCTGTTAGCACTGGTATCCAATGAATAATGAACTTAACTGGTATCATCTAAATCAAAACTATTAAACAATGTTCAACAACCATCAAAACCTTTGACCAAAACCCCCAAGCTGGCATTATGCCGTTTGTTGGTCGTCACAAGTAAGCAATAAAATGCTGCCAGCCAAATGTTGTTCAGGGGACTGAAATGAAGAGTATTTTGTTTGTGCTGGCATCTGATGAATGGAAATTTCAGCTGGTTATGTCAACAAAACTGGAGTAGTTGGCGTCCCACTTTGAAGAAGGCCAATCACCTGACAAAAAATTTGAAAAAATAAGTTTCTAACAAGATATACCTACAAAATCAGTCATTCTACACCTGTGTACTAATACAGGTACCATTGGTGCGGATTCTGCATCAAGGCTATTAATGCCAACAAATGGTAACTGCAGCCATTATTTAGGTACTCTTCTGTTAGACGAGTACCAGTTGGCGCCAAGCCTAAATGTTTGCACTTAAAAGTGAAGCGTAAATGTCTCACTAAGCCTAAATGTTTACAGTTTGTTAGAAGGTTGCTATTTCAAGCTTATAACAGTTTATTTTGGGAACTAAAAATGATTTGAATGTTTTTTTAGTTTGGATGAATTATTGCTACAATTTTGTGGATTTTATCTGGATGTCTAACAGAAGAGTACCATTATTTACTTGCAAGTAAAATGCTTATGGTTGCTGTAATTAGGCGCTGCTTTTATGTAAATAATTCTTGGTACAGAAGCTGCACAGAAGAAAGAATCTTGCTCAATAAAGCTTCAATCTAAAAGATATTTTTCATTTTAGTTAAAAAATGCCCTAGAAAATCCTTACATTTTATGCTTTTCAATTTTAAACAACAGTAGAATTGTGAGGATTGGTATTGCCACTTGTAATCTTTTTAGAAAGAGATTGTATCCTTTGTCGGAAATATTTTTCTTTCACACAGTGGGACCAAAATACAATGCAGTTTGTATAAAAGGAGCCCAAATTTTTAACTTTAATATTCGTAATACGACATGTTCATAACAATGCCAGATGGTTTATACCCAACACATTCGTATAAAATGTGATTCAATATCAAGACTTGCATTCTCATGCAAAACGATGGAGTATCATGATCAGACAGATGTGCAGAAGAAAAAAGTCCAAATCGGGGTGAATTCCAAGTCCATAGTACAAGGAAAATTTGGGCAACAATTGGCAAGTAAGAAAGCTTACAATTTGTTAACAACTCTGATTGTTGAATAGCAGTTTTGACTTGGTGACAAGCAAGGAACTTCCTTTTGGCCATAGAGCCAAATTTTCAGAAATATCTTCAAGTTGCACCATAGACTAGGAATTTACCTTCAACATTATTCATTCATTAAGCAAATGAAGCAAAATATGAAAGCGGTTCATAGGTAGAAAAGGGTACCACTTGGATTGACTGTGGGTGATTTTACACTTTTACCATGGTTTGTTACTTCTGGCAGCAGGTTTTTTTTTATAATGAAAAAGGAATGTCTTCATTCCAGTCTTCTTTTTGGATTTATTGAAAATTATTTTTCAATTAGTTCTATGTTGCGAGAAATCAAAAGTTTTTCAACTTGGCTATTAACCAGAACACATGACGCAAGTACATTTGTTTACGTTTTCCTTCTTTTTTCAGATGTCAGCCATCTTGAAAACATTTCTTCGCCAAAATAATAAGGCGTACCTGATTCTACACTTTTACTGTGCAGTAAAAATATTGATAAATACGGAACTTACTATTTTATTTTAAGTTGAATAAAGAAGTATCAGTATTGTTGACACTATGAGACGTGCGTTATCTGTTCGCCGATCAGGATCTGGGCAGGTGGCCAGGTGCTTTTTTTTTTTTTTTTTTTTTTCATTGTCAATGACTTCGAGTCAAGGATAGATTAATGAAAACGGCAGTTAAAATATTTACATTTTAAGTGATTTTTTTTCCTTTTCATATTAATGTTGAAAGTACCAAAATAAAACTTTCTGGAATTATAAAATAACATTTTAAAAATAACAGATGGGTTTGGATGCTTGGTTAGACCATATGGGCTGTCTCACATTAGCCCATGTGGGATCTGTAAGGATTTCGCTTCCAGTAACATGAACATGTAAATAACTTCTTTTCAACTTTTTTTACTTTCTTTCATTTTTAAATCAATGAATATACATTTGTTAATAAAAAAAAAAATTGTATTATGTTAGTTTCAAGAATGCTTCTGAATAAATTCGAACACAAGGTTTCATATGGGTTGGTAATGGGCAGATGGGCCCACCATCTCTCATCTATTCTATATGGATCCCGCGAAGGCCCATGTGAATCTGCTTCAGTGTGCTACCTGGATCAGGCACAGCGAAAGTAAACAAAAGATCCGATGCTTCCTGAACAGCAAATGATGCTCGACTGATGTGGCGATTAAATTTTTTGCCTCTTTTACACTTTCAAGGACCAAAATTTCTAGCAAAATCCAGTTAACCAATCACATGATGGAAATGTCTCAAAATTTCCCTATTGATTTTAAAGTTGCCCCCTTCTTCTAATATGTATTATTGCTGTTAACAAACAAAACAAAATAGAATGTTAAAATAAATACGTAACTGTTTACAGTTATACACAGTATAAAATAAAATAGAACTTTAAAACAAATACGTCAGTATTTACAACTGTATACAAAACATTTTCATAAAAAATTTCTATTTTCTTAAACATAATAACCACAAATTTTTCACTGATAAAACTTTTTGTCGCCAAACCACAGCCTGAAAAAATTCAAGATTTAAATACTTTAATTAGCAGATTGGATAAACACCAAAAAGAAAATTTGCATTCTATATTGTATGATTACATTTTATTTATATTGTAATTACAGATGTATTTAATTATATTTTCAGTAATACAAATTCATATTTTGTAGGAACTTGAACAAGTTAAAAGAATGAATGTGTGTAAAGAAGAAGAATTGCTGAAATGTCAAGCTATAGAAAAAAGATTACTTCCGAAACGCATTCGGGCAGAAATGAAAACTAGAGAGTTGATGTTCCGAGAAAGTTTACGTATAAGTGTAGTTAACTTCTCTGAATCGCCTGAAGTAGAACGAGAAAAAATTAGAAAAGTAGTTATTTTTTTATTTATGACGAAAAAAGATGTTATGCAAGTTTTATATTTCTGTGTTTAGTCTGGGTGCTTAGTATTGAACCTAACACCTTTTACTCAGCAAACAGATATTTATCATCCATTTTATGCAATGTTATATTTATTATCTATTTTATGTAGGTTTAGAATTGTTTGTTATTTAATTATTACATTAGTTACTGTCCTTTAGTTCACATATAGAATAATTGTCATTTCAGTCTGTATCTGGCCAAAAGTATCCGGACACCCCCCTAAAGAAGTGGATCTGGCAAGTGACGTAATTTGATACGTAATTGAAAGCTATAAAAGTGTTGGTAGTGGTTTGTCAGGTCATATTTATGCGTTTGTGAGACAATGAGTTAGTTAAAGGAGCTTAGTGACTTTGATCGTGGCACTATAGTAGGATGCTATCTCTGTGGGAAATCAGTTCCTGAAATTTCGGACGTTCTATTGAAGCCAAACTCCACTGTGAGTGATGTTATTGTAAAGTGGAAATATTGAAACAGTAAAACTGCAGAAAAACGAAGTGGCAGGCTGAACAAAAAATTGTGAACGCAGCCTTTGAACTCTGAAAAGTAAAACAAAATTGCAATTCCTCATTGGTTGAAATCTCTCGGGAGTTTTAGCATCAGGTCTGTTTGTCGAGAGTTAAAAGACCTTGGATTCCATAGCCATGTAGTCATTTCCAAGGCAGACATCACTCATTGGAATGTGAATCATCGATTGCAATGGTGCGATGCTCACTGTCATTGGACTATGGACTTGCGGAAAAATGTTCTGTGGAGTGATGAATCTCGCTTTACAATCTAGCAGTCTGATGGACACGTCTGGGCTTGACAGATGCCCAGCTAGTGCTTTTACGTGACTGCATTGTACTGACTGTAAAGTTTAGTGGAGGCAGCGTCATGGTGTGGTGGTGTTTTTCATGGTTTGGCCTGGATCCCTTGGTTACTGTGGTTGGAAATGTGAACTCTGAAATGTATGTGAACATTTAAGACAATGCTGCTCTCTCAACTCTATTGCAATATTTTGGGGAAGGCCCATTTCTCTTTCAGCAGGATAACTGCTTCATTCACCCATCAAGACTTGCACTGTCATGGTTTCACAAAATATGGGTGTTCAAAAACTGAGCTGGCCTTCTCAGAGTCCTGATATAAGTTCCATATAACACTTTTGGAACTAATTAGAATGTAGATTACATGGTCAGCAAAATCGACCATCTTGACTGCCAGCACTCACTTCAGCTGTGATGGATGCCTGGAAGTCAATTCCTATGGCCACCTATCAAAAACTGGTGGAATGTCTCCCCAGATGTGTAGAGGCTGTCATCGATGCAAAAGGGGGACCAACATCATATTGATATATGCCTCAGGACTCTCTGAGTCCATTCCACTGGGTGTCTGGATAGAACAATTCAATTTATAAAATCATAATGTTGAATGAAATTGTTGAAATGTTATGCTTAAAAATATTCTGCCTTTGTGGTTTTTTCTAAGATTGCTCTTGTCTTAATATAATGGTGCTTCTAGCTTCTGAAGTGGTTCTACAATATTTTCAGCATTATAAAAGTCGTACTTAATTATACTTTAGTTTATTGGCTTTTATCCAAGTGGCTTCAAAAGTAGCTTCACATATCTCTAGTTTTGCATCCAATTTGTTTCCTGGTATCACTTTTTATCCCATCCTGAAGTTTAAGTGGCATTCTTGTCATTTCATAACATGGTGCTAATTATTAGTCTGAATAATATTTCTCTCTCCTTCATATTATAGGAATTTGTCAATGACTATTCTACGACGTTCTCCTTTGATCCGCTATAGCAATCGATAAAAGAGCATTTTTATATAATTTACCTACTATGTCGTCTTTGCATGGGCACTGACTGGATTATTTGCAGGGGTGTGCAAGCCTGCTAGATATTTGTTTAAATCGTTAATTTTTTACGAATGTTGATTGCAATTTCTAATGAAATGTTAATCAGCAACTATGCAATAATTTTCACTTTGATTACAAAAAAAAAAAAAAATCACGTTATATATTTTAAAATTCCTCTCCTCTGTGTTAAAGACATTTGTTTTTAAATTTTTTGCTGAAAAATATGATTTTTTCAATGGCAGATACCTTATGTACAATTTTGATGAAAAGCATAATGACATGTCCCATGGCCACCACTAAGCATATGCAAAAGTTGAACATTGTTGATCAATCTGTTTGGGAATTATGCCGAGCACAGACACATGCACAGAAATTTTTTCTATGCTACTTCTTTGAACTCAACACGCTCGAAAACGTGGAGAAATGCAAAAAAAAAAATTGACCGAATGCAATACTTTCATTATAATATGTTAACATATGGGTAGTTGAAAGTAACAATTACTAGTCAGAAGAGAAAATCCCTCAAAGGAAATGGAAAAAAAAATTCTTTACAAGTAATCATTTTTTAAACAACTGTTATCAGTCAACGTGTTAGTTCATACTAACTATGCTAGATATATTATAATATAGTTCAAAGTGATGAATAACCAGATTTATCTAAATTTGAATAAACTAGACAGAAATCACGGCACCACAAAAGCACAATCCCCTTGTGTTAATAAATAAATAAAACAAACAGAGGGTAAAAATGTGAATTACAAAAAACCACTACAATTATTATCTTATTTCCTTTTTATGCTCAAGCAATCTTTTTGAAAAAGAATAATATTTTGCAATTAGCTGTCTGCAATGATGTGATTTACTATAATTTCCTAAGGAGATATAGTTTTAAGTTAATATAAAGGATTTAAAAATACAAAAGAAAGTAATATTTTAATTCTTCCAAGTTAAGAGAAAAATTAAAAATGATGAAAAGACAGTGTATGAAATGTTGAATTGAAATCTAAAAACAGATATCAAGGCCTTATATCTGATATTCCCAATCTTCATTCTACAATATTACTAGACAACAGGCACTGGAAAATCAATAAATTGCAATACTCAGCTATAAAAAATGAAATAGGAAATAAACATCAAGAAACATAAAATAATAATAATAAAAAAAAAAAAAACCACATTGTAACATTGAACTCTAGTTTCAAAAATGGCGTACATACTCTTTTTCCTTTTTAATTATCCTTGCCAAAATAATTAAAATAGTAAAATTATTTTTTTATACCTATGATGTTTCTATGTTTTACATTAGAAATACATCAGTATATTTAAAAATCAGTATATTTATTTTTTAAGTAAGGCATATACTATGATGTTTTAAATAAGGTTTTGAGTGATATTATGCTGTGATTTGTCTATTTAGCATCATTGAAATAATATGTTAATTAAAAACCCACTAAAAATTAAGAGATAATTCTGTAGTAAGATTTTAGTGTTTAACAGCTTGTCACAGTAAACTCTGAAAAATTCTCTTAAAGAATAACAACTTAAATAGTCTGTAATTTCATATCTTTGGACAAAGAAGGCTGCCAAATTAAAGAGAAATCATTATCCTGGTCTTCAAAAGATTTTATAGTGATATGAACTTTGTGCGCACTGGTATTTTATAATGTTGAAATGGGCCATCTTGTTCTCTTGTAACAGCAATAATAGAATTGTGTCTCATCCTTTATAAGAATAATCTAGTGTATTATGTTATGTATGATATTCTGAAGCCAACTTTTATTCTGAAATTATTTCACAAATAATAAAACGTATATAAAAAAATCCTGGTCCTGTAGAATATTGATGAGATGTAGATATTTTATACTCCATTCTTGATAAATGCTTTTTACTGGATTGCATGACAAAATCAGACCTACATCTTCAGGTACTCTTCTGCCACCTTGTGCACCTAATGTCAAACTTTTTTTAAACTATGTTAGATCAGATAGAATATATATTTCTCTATATATTGATTTATTATAAAAAAAAAATCTATGGCAAATATTCTATTTTGTAATAAAAATATGAAATTTATTTTAATTTTTATATATTTTAATTTCATCAAATTATTGGCGTTGAAAGTGTATTTAATAAATGAATCTCTTTAATGTAGTTTAAATTGTAAGTTTCAGGATGGAGAAAAGAAACGATACAAAGCTGAGCAATTACGTCATGAACAGAAACAAAAAAAGCAATTGGAGGAGCTGCGTAATTCTGCTGAAACAACTTTAAAAGAACTTGAGCAACTACAAGTAATATACATATTTTGAGTTAAAAATAAAAAAATTTATATGGTGTGCATAAATAAATCCTGATATCGAAATTATTATTTCACTCTATTTTATTACAAGTTAAGTAATTCTTTTTTAAAATGCAACAGGCTTGTAAAATGTATATATATTTAAATATCATTAATTTATGACTTTAGTCTTTTACTTTATCATGTACATGTAAAGTACATGTTCACCCAATTTTGTAAATTTAAGCACTGAGTCAGGAAACTGTCTTTTAATTTACAGTCAACATATTTATTGAGTTAAGTTGGAAGGTTGAAATAAATATGTTGATCGAACGAGAGATGGAAATCGAATACGAAAATCGCCACGTGAAACACACTGGAAACTAACCATGGGAATTATGCTGAGGCTCACTGAAATGAGTGTGTAAACGAAAATAATTCGCTGCTTAGATGAACAACACTGTTAAAAAACACACTGACAAATAAATCTCACATAAATGGATTGTCGAACATGAAGATCTATGAAGTGATTAAAAATATAATTTGCACTTTAAAAGGATGTCGATATTATTAATTTAATTAGTAATATCGTAAATAGGTTAAATTAGTTTTGATAATTGGTTAAATTAATATCGGTAGTAAAAGAGATTGTTATTGCATATCTATGTAATAACAATCTCTTTTAATTTCAACATTAATTTAATTTATCCTTTCAAAGTGCACAATTTCTTTCAATAACTTCCCATGCACAGCTACGTGTGTGAGAATTGTTTAGGTCAGTGTTTTTTTAACATTGAATCCCTTAATTAATATCCAGTATTTCTCATCGTAGCATCAGACTGTTTTCGTTCACACATTCCTTTTCTGCAAGCCTCAGCACAATTTCCACCATTAGTTTCCAGTGTGTTTCATGAGGCGATTCATTCATTTGATTGTCCATTTTCTAAAAGTTAGACATATTTTTAATCCATTTCCCTCTCTCTCTCTCCATGAACTTCCTACTTAACTCAATAAATGTGTTGACTGCATCGTAAAAAACTGTTTCCTGATTCGCCACACTGCCTAAATTTACAAACTATGGGGACATTATATGTATATTTGGTAATGTTTATAGTTATGACATAATTATATTAATATGTGACTGTATTATGTACATTTTGATAAGAAAATTTGAGACTAAATTCTGGTTGAAAATTTATAAAAAAAAAAAAAAATTAAAAAAAAAGTGCTATTTTATTGTTGAATCTTCTTAACTTATGACATTTCTAAACCATGTTTCTAAATAATTATGTATTGGAAAAACACTTTTTAAATTCTTAAAATAAAATGGCTGTAAAATACTAACATTTTATCTTTCTTTTATGTAATAAACTTTGAAAAACATCTAAGGAATACTTTTAAAATCATTTATCAGTAAATTTTATAAGGTGTATTAGTATATTGTTGCCTAAAAGGGTGAAACTTGCAAGCCCAATAATTCCTATTACTACACTTCAAAATGTCAAATATGTTTGAAACTTTTTATCATTTTTTTGTGAGGTAGCTGGGCTTTATTTAGAAATGTGATCATTTCTGCAAGCTGATTTTGGAGTTATCAAATTTTGTTTAAAAGTACTTGAGAATTCATGTTTTTAGAAAGTTTTTAAACTAAGCTTTTAACAATTTCAACAAATTATAATACTTTTAATAACAGAGCTTACAATAAACATTTATTTTTACATTTTTATTAATACCCATATGTTTAAATTGTGTAATGAAGATATTGCATTCTGTAAATTTTTGTTGTTGAATAGGTTTCTATATGTTTTGGAACATCCAAAAAATAGAATGGAAATTTTTTTGTGTCTGCGGTCAGCATATTTCCCAAACAGATTGAACTATGATGTTCAACTTTTGCATTGAGTCATTTGTGGTCATGGAACCTGGCAATAAGGTTTTCATCAAATTAGTGCATATGCATATAGCTGCCATTAAAAAATAGGTTTTTTAGAAATACCAAAAATTGGCTCTAAAAATCACTGTGGTAATGTTTAAACATCACCACCCCTGAAATTCCTTTAAAAATTCAATAAAGGAGTAAAAAGTTTAAAAACGAATGTTTGTAAGATATAATTCTCTTCCCTTGAGCATTGCCTATCAATGACTATTTCTCCTCTATTTCACTTACGTCAAAGGAATAATATGAAAATTATCGCCACAAATATTGTTAAATTGGCCAAGTTAGAGTACATCTTAATTTATGTAATGTAATTGAAAGATGTGCAATGCTTTACCCACCTGTTACTGTTACCTTGCTTATTGCTTTATTTTTTGCTTTTTATTTACATCTTATCAATATATATTTCACACTTAAGGCTTATTCATCTCAAAATAATTATGTAGATACTATCACAGATCTTATAAAAACAGCTTTAAATACACTTTATGAAATTCAAACCAAACCATTATGCTTGTTCTTATTTCAAATTGTACTACACATAAGGGTTGGACTTAAAATTTTAATGGTTTCAGTCTTTTAAATTTGGATATTGCAGCTTTTCATACAACCTTATATTTTATGTCATTTAGAATATCAAAAATATTTCCAGGACATTTGCCACTTTTATACCCAACAATACCATAAAATATAAATGACCAAAATAGGATTTAGCATCTTTACACACTTAGCCAACTGTAGGAATTATTTCAAAATGTCACTTATAATTTGAAGTTCTGAAAAAGTTATATAACAGTAAAAACATATATTGGAGCAATGAATTTTAAAATTTTATTTTTTAAATATATTTTACGATTCAACCTTTTTAACTTTATAGAATGAAAAGCGAAAAATGTTACTTGAACATGAAACATTAAAGTTGAAACAACTAGAAGAACAGCATTCAATAGATCAGCAAGACTGGAAAAATAGTTTAAAGCCAAGAAAACAAGTAAAGAGATTTTTCTTTTGATTTCAATGTTTTATATAAATGACATATTATTAAATTTTAATGCATTTTCCAACATGATTAATTTAGAGTTTAGAAGAAGGATTTTTAAAGCAACAGGAAGAACATGAATCCTTATTGAAGCAACAAATAGAAGGTGTTATTTCTCCATCAATTTCTGAAGCTGTACCTTCTGGCATAGCTTTCGAGTAATTTTGAAAGCTGGTAAGATTAAAAAAACTTTATAACAAGTGCCTTTTTGCAGTGCCAATGTCTTGTGCTCTGTATAGGATACATTGCATTTGAAAATGTGTAAAAGAATACCTTGGAAAATGATAATTTGAAATATATATATATATATATATTATGATACTCTCATCCTGTGATATCTTCAAGATCTCTCTTATTTCTGTTCTCATGAGTTTTCCTTGTTAATCTTTTTGTTTGTTTAGATCATTTGCTTAGTACAATATGTATTGCTATACTACATTGTTTTTTACTTGCATATAGTTCAACACAACTTATTAAAAAGTTCCTTTTAATAAGTTGTGTGGATGCAAGCATTTTTTTTTAAATGGAATATATATTGCAAAAATACTTATCTTTCCTTCTAAAAATAAATATTAGCAATTTATGTTTAAAATTGGTGATTATATATATTGAAATTGGATTTTTGTAGAAAACAAAAAATATTATTTATCTTTATACATTTTGTATACAAAGCTTTAAACTTTGAAGGCATATTTTTCTTGCAATGATGAAGTTTGTTTATATTTACTTCTAGTGTCATTTTGATTCTTTGTTTAATAATTTGTTAATTTATTTTTAAATTTTGGTATAGCAATGTATTTTTCTATATTTTGAGAACTCCATGCAACATTTATTGGTGTAGATCTGTATTAATTGATGTTTAGCATTTTTTGTTATCTAGTCTGCTTAAATCTCATTTGAACCATTTTTTTCATGCACAAAGTCTTTTTCAATTTGAGTGATTCATTTTACAAAAATAATGTGTCTTTTACCTTGATTTCAGTGTATAACAAAGTGAATATATCCCAGGTCTTTAGCATTCGTCTCTCTTTCCCTTAGTGTTCTTTTTTCTTGGGTCCCTTTTGTCCCCTTTTTTTAAAGTTTGGTCCCTAAAGTCTTTTAATATTTTTTCAAAAAATATTTACCATGTGGTTGATGTGAACCATTTTCTTCTCTTTTTTTTTCCCTGTGATTCTTCCATTGTCAAAATCAAAAAGAGGAGGAAGAGGGGAATCTACATCATTTTATCTGCATTGATTGGTTGAAAAAGCTATTTGGTTAAAGCTATAAGGCTAAAACTCACGTTTTTTTACTATTGACATAAATATCTTTTCCGAGAGTGAATATGGTATTTTGCGATAAGTTTCTCCTTTTTGGACGATATTTTTAATGGGCTGTTGGCGATTTCTGCGATCGCATTTGCAACCTTATTTGTATCTATGAGAAATGGATTTGGTGTCCTGTTCTGATTACAATAAAGTAAAGATCAAGTAAGTGTTTTTGTTTGCATCCATCTTGCTCGGCACTGACAGACACCATGTGTTTTAAATTTTATCACTGAAACAGTGAGCACTATTTTTATATTTTCAAATACATTTATTGCAGTTTCATCGGATCAGTTTCTGATTAATAGTCGGAAAGGCGGATTCAAATTTAGTATTAGACGATTCTGCATTAGTAAACTGTGCTTTTTTTTGGGATTATATACTTCTTTTAAAGATAAATCATAACTGATTCTTGTTTTGTTCTATTTTATCTTTTAAAATGAATCAATGTTGATATTGAATAGGTTCTTGAAATTTGTTTTTCGGCGACTTATGAATTTGATTTCCTTTTGTTTAATTACTATACCACTCTAAAATTCTTGATATAAACGTTTTAAAGTTAACATATTGAGCGCCACACTTATTCTTTAGAAATTCCCATTCAGGCTATGTGTGCTGCTTAGAAGCGCTGGTATTGCAGTATAGCAATGCAAAGCGCACTACCTACAGATTGAAATTTACTCGATACAGCTCTGTAAATATATTAGGGCCATTGTTTCTTATCGCAGTAGAAAATATTTATGCTAAGAATGAAATGCTTATAGACATTCATTCAACACGTTAAGCGTCAAGTCTGTTTTGTCTTGTTTATCCTTCAGCTCATGGGTGGTGTTCCTTTTATGACAAAGCAATATGTTATTTAAAAAAATGTGACACAATATGGTAGAGCAATGGCCAGAAAAATGACTAAACGAGCTGTCACATTTTGTGATACCTGTGAAGGACAACTGTTTTTATGTTGACTGTGTTTCAGTAAAATCCATTAAAATGCCTTAATGATATAATCCTGTAATAAATAAAAATTAAGTAAATTTTAAATAAACTTTCAGTAATTACCTAAAACAATGTAAATTTTTTAGTTTTATATCATATTTTACACTGTCAGCCACTGATGGCTGACAGGGCGCTCAACGTGTTTACTAATTGGTTGAAAAGTTTGTCAATCAGATTGTAAATATTTTAGGATAATTTTAAGGTTTCCAAATGGGGCCATTCTTAAGGGTGTGCTGCAAAGGGTCCCTTGCTCAATTAAAAAGTATAATAATAATACCTTGAGGGAAATAAATTCCCATTTGCTAAAATTACATTAGGATTAGTTTTAATTTGTGTTTACTTATGTATCTAGTGGTGATATCAATCTTGTGGTCTAGTGGAATTTCAATTAAAAAAAAATACTTTTTACAGTTTATAATAATTACTTTAAATAACTTTTTAAGTTTAGTGCCATACATTTATTTAAATTTTTTTAATTCTTATTTTGTATTATCCTGTCGACCATTGGCAAAGTTTTTGGTAACGAGAAAAGTTTAAACTGCCTGGCCTCCTCAGAGGTTCAGTCCAGACCAGCATCAAATCCATTTTGTGGGATGCCTCCAAGGGTTTTCTTGATTCTGCTAAAATACTATTGAAATCAAGTTGATGTAAAGTACAGTGTTACAAATCTCAGCTTTTTTTTTAAAAAATTTGAGCTTTTTGTCTTTCATGCTTACGAGATTTTCTTTTAAATCTAATGGGTAAAATTTACAGATAGTGATAATTTGATTGATGTTATTGTTGATGAAATCGATATATTGCCACTGTGATCTAAGCAATGAATAATCAACTATGAAAAAAAAAAAAGACTAAAACAATTCTGTCAAAGTACTCAAAAGTATTATGTGCAGCATATACATTCTTTAAAGGACAATTTAAAGTATGCTTCAGGAAATTATGTATTCCATCTATGATGTTTAGCACAGGGAAATTTAAAATTACAACTCTCCAGTGAGTCACAAAATGCTGTTTGGAAATTGGACAGGTTCTTCCATTTAATATAGATATTTTTCATCTTGTAGACATACGTATACTTTTAAAATTAGAAGACATTGAAAATTCTGCAGATGAAAAAATTAACAAAAATTAGTTTTATCCAAAACACTTATATTTAATTTTTTTTTTTTAAATTAAAAAAATTTGGCAATAAGCCTTTCCTAGTCTAACTCTTTTTTCTACTCGTAAACTTGTTAGAGTTGTCGAATTAAAACGCATCTGGTAGTTATTTTTTAACTTGGCCAAATATGCATTTATAACCTCTCTTCACGAGTCGCACATGGGTGCGTCAGATGTTGTAAAGGAATAATTTACCAAGTTAAAATAATTATTTTTTCATATAAGTTTGCCACCAACTAATATTATACAAAGCAAAATAAAACTAAATTCATCATAATTTTACATTTCTATTTTTTTTTACGAGTGGTAAAAAAAAAGTGCAAAATATCTCATTCAATCAGGTGTCCATTTTGGTACACCCTGTGTATAGAACATACCAAATAATATACATGTGTGTTTTTGCACCAAATATTTCTAAAAGAATTTACCCACAGAACAAAAATTGTACTCGAAATCATTTATATTCATTAACTACTTTTTATGTGCAATTTCAACTTATTTAAGTGATTTTGAGCTCGGATCAAGTTTCAATTGTTTGATTATTACAGAAAAAAACATCAATTCTGTGCCATTGACTACCTTCTTTTGCCCCCATAACTTGATAGAATGCATAGTTACCGATGAGTCTACCGGCAAGTTTCAGTTAGATGGGTAGACGGTTAGTTAGTTAAACAAAAAAGTGGAAGGAAAAACAAATGATAAACCATCCGAAGATATTGGCTACCACAAAGAAATTCAAAGTTAATATAAAGAATTTAAAAGTAATCCTTTTTTATATAATTTTGGTTCCTAAGTCCTTTTTTAGGGAGGTCCTATCAGCTAAAAGCAATGATATCCTAAAAAAAATCTGTACGTTTTCCTAAAAAAATTTGTTATCTTAAAAAAATCTATGTTATCTTAAAAAAATCTATGTTATCTTAAAAAAATCTATGTTATCTTAAAAAAAAATCTATGTTATCTTAAAAAAATCTCTGTGTTATCCTAAAAAAATCTATGTTATCCTAAAAAATCTATGTTGCCGTATGTTATGCAAGCAATGGGTTTCTTACTATTTATTAGTTTATAAATTTTAATATTTGGATGGAAATTACATTCTTGTATTGTAGTCTAATTTAAGAAATATTAGATTATTTTCAACTAATTTTGCATTTTCTATCAAGTTTTGGTTATAATGATGAAATGAGAAATGTTTTGCAGGTTTACTTGCTATGTTCAAACTTTTAATCTGCCTCAATATCTGAAATGTTTATTGATCATCTGATGGTTAAAAGTTTTAAATCCCAAATTGACATATGATGCTGTATTCTTCTTCAAAAGTGTGTGCTAATGATATATTTTTCATAAGATGGCTTCAACTACATAAAATCATACTTAGTTGATTTACTACGTTTGGCCGGTTTTCATTGAAATATACCTTCATTTTAGTACCATTAGATTTATGTACATATAAGCCATCTGTAATGAAATATTTAGAATAAACACTATTGTATTTTAATATTTGAACATTTTTAATATGAGGTGCATTTTTATTCCCAAATGATTGTCAATTGATAGTATAAGTATCCAAACAATTGAAATTTACCTTAACAGCAAAATATATCTTTTGTAAAAGATTTAATATAATAATATTTGTAAGCCAAGGTACTTTTTAAGTGATTTAAAAACATTTCTATTCCAAGTGTTTTTTTACTGTTTGCTCTATGTAGTCTAACGAAAGTTTTAACTAGTATTTACCATACTATTTGTGCCTTACACATTACAAAATATATTTTGATAAATGAAAATTATAGTGCTTTTGTAAAAGTGTACTTTCAAAAATTGTAACATATCATAATTTATTATTTCAAAAAGCGGTTAATAACATACATACTATTATATTTTACTATTACAATAAAATTTCAAACCTGTGCTTTTTCTTAGAAAATTATCTATGTAAATCCTCCCGAGACCCACAACTGTTTGAAACAGGATTTAAAATGAATTTTTATGTATATTATTCTTTTGGTTCTATGTAATGTACTCTTAAAGTTCAGAACTGATCCATGCACTTAGACCAAAAATGATTATCTCGTTAAGCTTGTAAAAATTCTGAAATATAATTGTTCGGATTGAAATTTAATCATGAAAGGCTGCAAAACAATTTCATGAGGACGTGATACATAAAAATACTTTACAAAATGTGTTTTTTACAAAAATACTTTACAGAATGCGGGAAAAAAAATGTGTTTGCGCTGAACATCCGAACAACGTGAGGAAAAAGTCTTAGTGTCCATTGCTGGTTGGTGCTTCGCACCAACTTTTTGTGACACCTCTACTGGCAGAGAAACTGTTTTTTGCCATTTCTTTACAGGCTTTACTTTCTCACAATCGATGGACTATCATCAGCTGTAGGACTGAATTCGGCTATTTCACGCAAAGAAAAATAATGCTCCAAAAATCTGATGTGCATTCAAATGTACGCGGGGTCTCAGGAGGATAAATGAGTCCATGATATTAAGTTATCTGAACACCATTAAAAGCCTATTAGTTGGTTTATTCATTTTATTGTTTTTGTAAATATTTGTGTGCAGGATCCAGAAGTAAATTCAACATAGCTAAGAATTTTTATGGAACATATACTTAGATAAAGTTTACTTTTTAAACTTCTTATGTGCATTGTATTTTGCTTAATGATTATACTTTTAAGAAAATAGCTTTATGCCATACAAGCAAATGGAAATATGAATACGTCCATCACTGATCATAGCATAAGCTTTGCATTGATTTTTCCTCTCTTCAATGAAGTGTATTAATGCTACAGAAAGCAATAACTGCATTTCCCATAGAAAACCATTCTTTGTTTTTTTTAAATATTAATAAAGAGTAGACTGGAAATTTTTTTTCCGACCTTAGACAGAGGTTTTGCAATGAATTTAATGCCCAAAGAATTCGCAAAAGTGTTTTCCTTGTTCATAATTAGCTTGATCATTAGATTTGGATAAAAGAGCAATTGTCACGTCCATTTCCTTAAATTAGTTGTTTTTCATCCTAAACATATCTAAATAAATGTGAATAAAAGAAAGAACTCTGACCTCTTGTTATTTTAATATTATGAGCTGGAATATTAAATTGACTAACTTGCAATTGGATACTGGAGAATACTGAAATAGTATCCCTTTGAGGAGAATAGACTACAATAGTTGGATCATAATTTATTTATATGAACTCTTGCCCTAAAAGAGAAATATTGGCAATTAATTACTTTGAGAACAAAGGTTTTATTCATATCGGATTTTAATCTTAGTCCTATCAAAAACATTTTTTTCATGCACTTAAAACTTTTTCTTCCTCAAAATATTGCATTGCAAAAAATGTTATATTGGATTTACTACTGTATGCTTAACTTTTGAAGGCCAGTGTATGTAATTTCAAAATTTCTTACTTGTACAGGGTTGTCACATTCATTGTACATGACTTTTCTGCACATTTCAATGTTAGTTTTGTTTGCTATTGCAGGATTTAAATAATTTGTATTAAATTACAGGGAGAGAAGAAGCTAGAAAAGAGCAATAAAAAGTTGTTTTTAAAATTATATGTTTAATGAGAAAAACTTTTCTTTTATTTCTTTTATTATTTTTGAAAGTTATCTACAAAGAGAATTTTTATAGTTTATAAATTGCTTAGTTATATATAAATGCATAGCTCTGCTACATTACCATGTTATTCATAGGCCAAGCTTCGATACAATTTTCTTTTATAATAAAGTATGGTGCTTATTTTAAATTCTCATCTCTGTATATTTAGTAGTACATTGATTTAAACTAGCACTTTGTATTTTGTTTTGTAATTTTTACATTTTATCATATACGCTTGTATTTAATTTATTTCTTATTAAGCTTGCAATGACTACACAAGTGCATTTCAGATTTTGACTTATAATTGCTTACTTAAGTTCTTTTTTAATTTTTTTGGCAATGCCTTTAATCCTGTAATATCTTTTTATTTTATATTAAACATCGTTGTTTAACTTTTCTGCTCTTATATTCTTTTGTATTATTGAGAAGTTTTTACTGCAAATCTAATTAAGTAGTTTTATAATTTTCAAGTAGATTTTTGTGCTTTAAATAAATTTGTTTTGCTTTCATTTGATATTCATTGACCATGATTTCTAAAAGTTTCTTGTAATATCAAATAGAAAACCATTTTTTTTTACCCAATAGCATCTGAGAAATGATAAAAAATTAGTTCCTTAATTTCAGAAAATCCAAAATTTGAAGTTTTTTACCTGGCAATTTTGTATTATCTACACTATTTTTACTCTGTAACACTCCTGGAACACATGTTCTGTGCTTTTAATAACATCAGTCCAGTACAGATACTTACCCATTCAGTATTACTGTAACCAAAATAATTTAAAACTTGTAGCTATTTTTCTATTTAGTTTCAAATCACTCCTAATTTGCATTTGCTTACTCATAATACTATAAAGTTTTTTTTTAATTATTTGATACAGTTTTTTTTTATATTAATTTGCAAGACTGGAATGTGGATAAATGAACAAAAAATTTATCTCAAATTAAAGGGTTGTATACTTTGAAATTTCATATAAAGAATAAATATAAACAAAACAGCCTTTAACAATTTGTTACAGAATCATAAAATAATTCTTGTAATTTGGAGATATAAAAGCATTAAATGCTTGATAGTCATAAATTCACTATTTTAGCCTCATAAACATGTCCTCTGTATCAATTGTGAATTATTTGCGATTTCATTTAATCAAAATGTTTTCTTGTTCTTTTACAAGAAATCAACTTAATTAAATTAAAAAAAATCGGAAATGGTGACTGAGCTTTTTAATATATAGAAATTTCAATTAGTAGAAAAGCCTGTTAATTTTTAATAAAGAATAAAGTATCGGAGTTTCTAAGTAAATATACAATGTATATACCCTGATAATCTTTACTATCACAATAACCATAAAAAAACAAAAATGTCTCAAGTTGATAGCTGGTGGCAATCCATCTAATTCAAGAATAATACAAAAGACAATTTTTGTTGTCCAAAACGTACTAGCAAATCAGTTATCAGCATAATCTCTTGCCAAAAGCTCTTTTAATAATATGTGGGGACAACTTAATTCAAAGAAGAAGCTCTTGTAATTAAATTTCATGGCTGATTAAATTTCCGGGCATTGTATTTACGGAGGGATACAAAAACAAATGAAGAGAAGACAGTTATAAAAGCAATCAAGTGCAATCACACATGTTTTGTTATTTATTTCAGTCATGGTACAGTTTCGTGATATATGGAATTCTGCTTTTTTGATCGATACTTCGATCATGTATCATGGATGGAAATCTGGATTAGAATTTCATGGGTGTGGGGAGGACAAAAAAAATTTGACAAAAAAGTAGTACGGAAAAGTTATCTTTTGACATCAATAGTAAGTGTGCAAAATTAAATATATTCTGGTGCCATAACGGACGGGAAGTTTCGAAAAAAGATTCGTAATCGATCAGTTAATTTTAAGGATTTAAAAAAAATTTAAATGGAAAAGGTTAGTCTAAGGTACTGTAATAAGTACAAATAAATTTAGTTTGATAAAGTAATAACTTTCATTGCCACATGAGTTGTGAAAATATTGAAAAAATTTATCCAGACATTGCTTCGAACTTTTTTCTTTGATGCAATTCAATTTCTTAACTACATTCAATTTAACTACAATTTAAATTAATAATGCAGTAGTCATGTTGGTAATGAATAATCTCTAAAATAATTTTTAGAGTTTAAATCAATATTTTGAGCTAATATATACTTTAGAAACTACACATTTCATTCTACATGGTATTTATTCTACTACAACACATGGATGGTAATAACTGAACCAACAAAATGCTATATGTATATATTATACTTTGAATAAGTTAGATAAGGGGTAACTGTGGTCGATAATCCAATATCATTCTAAATTCATGCATAACTGTTCTTGAGTGCACCTTAGCTCTTATGTAGCCATTCCTATTCTTCTCGCCACAAACAGAATCAGTAGTCTTTGCTACTATCTTCGTACATATCTCCATACTTTGTGCAGGGGTGCCGATCCCCTCCCCCCTAGCACCATGATGCACAACCCCCCCATTTCACAAATTTGCGCCCCCCCCCCCCTCTCCAATTTAGAAAATAATACAGTAATAAAAAAAATTAATACAGCAAATACCGATTAAGCAACATGTATAGCAAAAACTGTTTTAATTAGTTTTGTTAAACTGTTTTAATTAGTTAGCCTTACTTAAATATCTCGTTGTTTGTACTTTTTTTATGTCTTCTTCTTTGACTTCGTTCTTGACGATATTTTCTTAAGAAATCTATCATGCCATTCAGAACTGAAATGACGATACTGTTTCTCAAGGAAAGCCCGATCTCGCTATTTTGGAGTTAAAAATAGTAAATAAAACCAATCCATGTCAATATTATAGTGAATTGAAAGTCGTGCGATGTTCCACACTCCTAGCTTAATTTAAAGTTTAAAAAAAATTAACTTCAGTCATTCGAGATCATTTTGTCAAAGAAAGTTAATCTGTTATTTAAGTTGGACTTATTTCTGAGTTAATTTCAAAACCATACACACGTTACTTATTTAATTTTTGAAATTAATTAAAAATACATTCTTTTGAAGAGAAAGGCAGCAACTTGGCGTAATTGTGGTGATGTGAGGTCGTTCTAACGTGACATGGGGGGGGGGGAGTAAAAATTGTGTGTGACGTAATTTTGCTCTTCTCCAAAAGAGAATAAATTTCAAAGTTATGGACAAAAAGCAATAGACTTTCAATGACTAAAGTGAATGTAGGAGTGAGAAATCAACCATGAAAAGCCAAACAAAAAAAGCTCTATGTCTTTCCTTTTGCCTTTATGTCTTAAAGCCCAATGCATGGGCCATTCATATTTACAGCACCATTCATACTTTGGCCTATGTTATTTTAATGGTCCAGTCCCTTTTGAACCAACATGTTCCATTCTTCTAATTTAGTTACCTACATAAATAATTGATTGTTACGTAAAAAATGTATAGCATATTTTAAACCCATACAAATCTAGAAATCCATACAGTACTTGTGACTATTAAGTTCTAACACTCCATACATACTCTACTTTCAAATACTAAATTTATGCAGATAATAAATAAGGCAAGAAAGTAGATATACTTATAAAAGTACAAAATAGGAATTTTACAAAAAAAAACTGAATTTAGTATGGAAAATTTGTTGAAAATTAAAAGTTAAAATTGTGTTTATACTATTGGGCCGCAGGAAGGGGACTTACGAGGTTACGGTTTTCATCCCCTTGACTTTTAGAAACGAAATAAGTGGAAAATAGCGGTAAAAAAGTAGTCATGTGCTACTTAAAATAAATTTCAAATTATTCATTTGTACACAATATTGATGAATAACTACTAGATAATACTTCATAAAGAAATCTTAACATTTTTAAAAATCAAATTTTGAAAACGAAAAAAACTTTAATTGTACTCTTCTTTTTAACACAGCTTTGTACCCCTTTGTAAATAATCATACAGGCGGCCATGTTCATGTTCTAAAGAATTATTAAGAAAAACCCATTTTATGTTCAATTACCTTAGTCTAAAATTATAATAATAGTTTTGTTTTTATTACATATTCAGTTTGTAATATATTAAGTCTAAAATAAGTGTTCTAAAATAAAAATAGTTTTTGCGGAAATTTTCAAACTTGAAGTTTATTTTATTTTTCTATTTTTTTTGTTGCACACTTTAGCGATCACAAGTGAAAGAAGAAATAACATGGGAATGAGTCTGCCGCGCCTTTGCTCCAATGTGATTGGATCGTCAGAATTAGAATTATGAAACGTTGGTGCATTATTGCTTAGAGTGACATTGACATATTAAAAGTTTCTGTTTTTAATTTATATCCTTTTTTTTTTTTTTTTTTTTACTTTGCACATTCTTCCTTTTCATCACGTGAGTAGCGTAATTTCCCCGTGAAAATCGGGACCCATCAAGGTACTGTCGGTTTCAATATACTTTGGCTCATATTCAAGGGAATTAATTGATCAGGCACTTTTGACCGACTTTTAAGATTGTAAAATTATTAGATTTTTCTTGCACCTCCCCGGACGCACAATATTGACTTGACAGTACTGTAATTTAAGTTTTAAGTTTTAAGTTGCATTTAAAGCATTGTCAACTCTAGACAGGATAGGTTTGGTAGGAGTTTATTAGCGGCGGAAATGTGCAAATATAATATTTCTGTTTCATATAATGAGGCGAATTTGGATTCCCCCAACCCCATCACACGAGTATTGTCCGCGATTATCTGCTTTGAAAGGGTAGGGGATGAGGTAATCAGGCTTAAAATATTCCTCTCCCCCGTCCCCCAGGTTATAAACGAACTAAAGGTAGGCCAAACAGACATTAAAGATAGTGTTGCATACTAAATAGAACACTCCTCTCAGACCTTAAACATATTGTTGATTCATAGTAATCATTACACCCCCCTCAGATCGTAAGTATATTTTTGCTGGATAGTACTTAATAGACACCCCCGCTCATCTTAGACATAAAACATATTGCTACTTATTAAATATGTAGCAATATGTAGTATAGTTAAATATACCCCCCCCCCCCCTCCACTTTAAAAATACAATTAAATACTGAAATATAGACCCCCTCCCATCAAACCACAAAGATACTAATGTATACTAAACATTGCCCCTCCCCCACCTCAGATCTTAAACATATTGGTACATAACAAAATGAAGATCACCCCTCAGAACCTTATACATCCTATTACATGGTTTCTAGACCGCGAGGTTGCGGGTTCGAGTCCCGTGTTAGGCATGGGTGTTTGTAAATGTATGTTGGCTTGTTTAATGACGAATGTTTCGGCGCATTATAGCCCTCGTGTTGCTGACGGCGTCAGATAATCTGAATACAACCAACCAACCTATTACACGGCAAACATACTGTTAAAAAGTTGGTGAACCTTCTCCCCCTTCAAACCACAAATAAATTAATACATACTAAACGCTCCCCTCCCGCGCTCCTTCAGATCTTAAACATATTTCTTCAAACTTAGGTGCAAGCGCCCTAACCCACCTTCTCCCCATCAGCCTTATAAAATACTTTATATATAATACTTTATATTTTTCCATTTTCTTATCACCCCCCCCCCTCCTTGAAAAAAAAAAATTCGATGACGCAGTTTGCGTCACGAAAACCCCCTGTAAGCACCCCTGGTTTGTGACGTGACGTGTTATCTTACTTCGGTTTGTACTTCTAGAGTAGCCTCGGAGCATCCTCGCCATGATTGTTCAGTGGCCGTAACGTAAGCATGGCGTATGCGCCACGTTTCTCGTATAAGCCCTGCCATCGGCCTTTACAGTTAGTCTCGTTGCTTTTCGTAAGTTTGAACGTCGACCTGGCGTTTTTGATCACCGCTGGTCGATGAACCATTGTTTAGTATTCTGGAAGCTTTCACGAAACCACCAGTTGCTCCGACACAAGTACGTGGCATGAAAGCCTTTGAAGGTTTGCTGTTGGTAAGCTGTTTACTTCTGAAAATTGTCCTCCCCTACTCAGTTTAGCGTTCCTCTGTCTGCCTGTGCATTTCAGTATTAACCCTTTGCACTTCAGAGGTGACTCTCACTCACCACAGGCTTGAATGCCGCAACTCGAGAGGACCACTAGGTTTGATGCGGACATTCGATGCAAGGTCAATGACTGTGTTTAGTTTCTTTGAAGCGTGTTTACTTTCTTTGAGCACGAACCGATCCAAAATTGGCGGGAAAGTCTCGAGTTCCTGATTCCTCCATACGAAAAAGGCATGGAGTGCAAAGTGTTAATAAATATTTAAGCTTATTCTTCTATATCCACCTTGTATGTGTATCAGCGTGTGTTACATTTGGGGACAGGATGCGGCATGTTGCATTGACGTCCGCAACAGGATTGATATTGTACGACAGGAATTGTACAACAGAATACATTTGATACGACAGTCGAGACGTTTACATTTGGCGTCCGCGACTGTTTTTGCTTATTGTTATGTTCATCCTGAACTATACAATAACTAAAAATGAACCTTTGCATTTAATATTGTTGATGCTGGAGTGTTGTAGACTAGAGCGGCTATCCCTTGTTTTGTGGGAGGGGGAGAGTAGATAAATAGCAGGTAGCTGTGACGTGCTAGCTTGGACAAGTCGGACACCCTTTGTCCCCCAAACCACAGCTGCTTGGTTCAAGTTTAATATAGGGGTGCTGTTGTTTTAATATGAAGTATAGATATTTGCGGGGTGCTTGGGATTTTAGTAATGGTTTACGGGTACTAAAGTTGAGTTTTATATAGTAATTTTTGTATTTTGTGGCTATTTTTGGGTATTGAATTTTTATCAACATTGTTGTCTTTTACAATGAATCTGTTGCTGGGCATCGTAGTGTGTATTATTATAGTGGCTATTACTTGTATGTATATTAAGGTGGAGTGAAAAAACGAAAAGTAAGAAATATATAACGCCTATATGTGGAAAAGTTTTCTCCTACAAAGCCTATTTATCATACAAAATTTCATCTAAATCAAATAATATCTTTGAAACTACGAATGGCTGAAATTAAACTTTAGAAGAAATAAATATTCAATGAAAATTTGAATGACATTGGAAATCGTGGGGTGGCCTTCAAATGTGCATTGTTAACGCGCATGCTCTTCTGACTCTGGCTAATGTTTTCTCTGCGCAACTAGTACCAACTGCATTCTCAGTTCGAGTTGGTTGTCTTCCTAGAGCGTTCTATTTAGTTTGTGTTATATGAATACCATATTTTTTTCATGTTTGCTGATGTATGTTCCCATTTTAAAAAAATGTTAAACGCGTATATGAAAAAAGTTCACTTCCTATTGTATCGGATCAACAAATAAAACATAAGGTAAGAAAATACCATAACAAATATCGTTGTATTATAAAAAATTTAAAATGAGAAGTTTTATGAAATTTTTTCAAAATTTGTTTTGTGTCTTTATAAAATCAGCTGAGGAAAATCTGTTTGATGCTTCATTATGTGTATGTAAATGAAATGACTAATTGGAAATGTTGATATAAAAGCAAGTAAAATCATTGAAAAGAGATTGAAACGGAAAGAAAAAGCAACAAAATGAAGTAAAAATGCACAAATGCGAGATATTGTGCAAAATACAGGTAATAGACTTTTTAGTTCTGATGTGACCCAGATTTCGGAATCTTCAAATGAAAATGAAGATAATGTTTTTGAATATAAACAACTTGAAATGAAAAAGACAATTATAAGTCAAGATTCCTCTTCATCTTCGCAAATGAGAACTAAGCTTCCGAATGTAGCACAGGCTTGTGACAGAACTAGTGTGTTCGATAGATCAGCGTCAACTCTTATAAATACTGCTTTAAACGATTAAACGATATGGGAGGAGGGGGGGGGGGGGTCCTGTTCCTTCCTAAATTTGAATTAAAGTCTTGTATTTTCGACAGTCAAAGTATATCGCATATTCTGATGAAGAGTGTTTTTCCTTTCAAGTCAATGCGGTTTTTTATTTTTTGCTTTTTGGTTTGCTACTATCGACTACTTTAGAAGATTTTTTTTTGGTAATTATTCTCATATCGTTTAAAGCAGCACTAAGGCCCTTCACTACCCCAGCGAAATTTTCTCTTCCAGAAAACCAGATATTTTTAACAACACTTAGTGCGTGTCTTGCTCGAAGAGGTAAGGAATGTGATTCGAGGAAAGCAGAGGGATTGACAGTTTGACAGCGGGGAAAAAAGGGTCCAAAATTCAGATTGTTGATCGTTACAGTGAGTTGTCACCACGATAATTAACTTGGAAAAAGTTAGGTCTTTCACTATTGCTACCAGAAAAGAGAGCTGTTTTTAGTTACTTGCGCAAGGACATGTGTGGGGGAAATGGATTGAAAAAATGTACCATTTATTTTCTTATCAAATCAAATAAGAGCGAGGTAGCATTTCCCGCAACAAAATACTTTTGATAATACTCAGTACTCACAATAATTTAAATACGAACACTTCACATATTTTCGATTAATGAAGATCATGGCTTTTCGAATAAAGAATGTCTGCAAGAATATGATGTGAATAAAAACCTTGCCTCTATATTAAAAAAAAAAGGGGGGGGGGGAGACACTGGTCATTGTAATAGAATGTTATTTTTTTTAACAAAAAAGGAATAAAATAGCATGTTTCACACTCATATCTTCTTATTAATTTTAATTTGATTCACCTCCATTTTTTCACACAACTGACGAAAAAACAATCTTAATGGTGTTTTTTTTTCCAAAAGTGATGCTGCTAGTAATTTTCTTATGTTCTAAATTTGAAATGTTTGCAATTATTTATTCTACGGCAAATAAATTTGAATTTTGAAAACTACGATGTATTTTTTCTTTTCTTTTCTGGCACTGATAACAGGGAATTAAATTTTTAAAATGAAACTTTTTCTTCAAATGTATTACGATTTCAATAAGTCAATTTGATCTGTATGTCCAGTGGCTCTCAAAAGTCTTCGTACAGTTAAAAAAATTTGTAGAATAAGTGCTGTTGTCTGGAATTGTTTTCGAATATTAACTTCAATAATTTTTTTTTTGTCGAATCTATATTTAATGCTGATTGAAGCCTGATATTTTTAAAAGTGAATCGTTTTATTCTAATAAAAATCTGAACAGGAGAAACAAACACCATAAAAGTATTTGTACACCATTACATTTTCTGATAAATTCATTAATAAAATTATTTTCTGACCCTTTTTTTTTTAAATTCCATTGCTGTGGCATTTAAAAAATCGATTGCCTGTAATATTGGCTTTCTATTCATTATAACATATTTATTAGCCACAAAGAAACAATAAACAACAGTCTAAAACTGATCATCAAGAGGCTACTAAAATGAGGACTTGAAGGGGGATTGAAAGACCACCTGATACCCTCCAAAGCTGCGAAGGTTGAAATGCCATCATCGTCAGTAGATGACAGTAAGGCTTTGAGTGAGCTCTCGATCTGCCCCAATAAAATTGGTTCCACAATCACTGTAGATCTCACTAGTCCTACGACGTCTGGCAATAAACCGCTTGAGCGCAGCAATAAATGCTTTTGACATAAGGTCATTCACGAATTCTAAATGCACTGCCTTCGTGGAAAAACACACAAAAACTGAAACATATATCTTGAATGATTTACGGCCTCTGCCATTCCTTTCTCGAATCAAAAATGGGCCAGCAAAATCAACACCAGTAGTGTTAAATACTCTTGAAGGAACAACTCTGTTTGCTGACAAGTCACCCAACAACTGCTTGGCCTGCACTGGTGACATTCGGAAACACACTTTTTCACGAATTGATGTACCACAAGGAATCCAGTACTTCTGCCGAATGGCACAAAGTAACAGCTGTGGAGCGGCATGGAGATGTGTGATATGGTAATGTCTCACAACTGCTAAAATCGCCACAAAAGACAATGCATAACAGTTCACTTTCAGAACTACTCTGAATGCTCACTGAGAGACAACTAACTCAGTAACTCCACTCACGACCGGCCTTATATAGGAAAGTCAATCCTTCGTGAATCTTCTAAAGATAGAAATTTGGAGGATTTTCCAGATCGTAGTCGAAAAGCCCTATACATGTACGTGGGGACCGAAAATGTCACCAAATGGTTGCCAAGTTTGGCAACATTTGGTGATTTCTCGCCAACTTGGCGAGATTGCCATTAACCATAATGTTATATAGTCTATCCCTTGTAAAACTCGTTTTCCAGCACGATCCTTGTAGAACTCGTTTTCAAGCATTAAGAGACACGTTGCAGGAAAGCGAAGTAAAGAACTCTTGCATTGCCTTATGCAAAATATACATAAATTTTCCTTTTTACATAATTATTGCTTAGAAATATTTACAAATATACAGAAATTCGTAACACTATATATATATATATATATATATATATATATATATATATATATATATATATATATATATATATATATATATATATATATATATATATATATATATATATATATATATATATATATATATATATATTATAAAGCTACGTAGTATATACTGCTTTTCTAGTACTGTGCAAGTTGGTCTTTCAATTTTAAGTTAGTGCAATTTCATTTGCTATATATTAAGTGTAAAAACAAGTAAAGCATTAAAAGAAAAAGTGCTCGGAAAATAAACTGTACAACACCAATGTTACACTAAAGAATGTCGTACAACATTTTAGACGAAATATTATTTATACTTTACACACAAAGTATAAACATTCATTTCAACAGGTATCATATAAAAAAAATATAGAAATGTTCTTTCAGATGCACATAAATTTAAAATTAACAAAATAAAATTTTAAATGAAGAAAATACACTTTTTGATGCATTTTGAAATCAGAAAGAGTTAAATGACTCATAAAGAAAAATTTTGTTTTCAAAATTAAATTACCGGTATGTGTAGAAAATGAATTAAATGACAGATTATCTCAACATTAATTCTGCTGAACTCACAATTTAAATCCCTTAGGCTTAAAATTTAAAAAAAAAAAAAAAATCAGATTCGGAATTTTTTTTTATCACAACACATGTCTATTGCCTACATTCCTACATATCAAGATTATGAAATTAAATTTGATTTGTTTTCAAGTTCCATTGGACAATCAAATCAGATTGGTTGGTTATATCGGAGATTAGCGCTAAAATTTCAATGAGACTTTTTAATGAATTTGGTTTTATATTACATTGACCCACGTTTACATCTTATAGGAGAGAAAGTTTGGAAAACTCTCATCTGGCAATTCGACAGGAGATCACAATCGCTGTCGTTTCTACTCTGAAAAGAAGAAAAGAATGTACAACAAGAGTCGCCACCCCACAGTTTCTTTGATTGCGAAAGGAGATAAGGGATCTTTTTGTTATGCTTATCTCCAAATCAAAACTAGCGCTGAACTGAAGTGATATTTCCCACAACCAGACCATAAGCTAATACACCTATTATGTTAAAACTATGGAAAAGTTCACTCTTCAACCACAAACATATAAGATCGATTGAAGATAGATATTTATTACCACCAAACATAATACTATTTCTAAAATAATTCAATGTATATAATTTTGTTGGAAAAGTTGGTATGGCAGCTGCCTACTGGTTCGCAGCCATTGGAATTTCCCTTTCCAAAGTGTTCCTTATTTTATTTATTGTAAAAATATCTAAGCCTTTGATCGCCATTTTGATCGATTAGGAACCTTTATTCTCTGACTGGTACATTTTAGTGTCTGGGACGAATGCATGCATAAAATTGTCTTACATTTGCAAGGTAAAATGTCAAACAATATAGATAGGATAAAGTCTTTCTAGAAGGATAAAGTCTTTTAAAAAAAAAAAAAACGTTTCAGATGGTGCGCCTTCGATATCTCTATTACTCGTTTGACAGTAGGAATGTTGCTGGTAGGATATGGAAACTCTTGCCCATATTTTTTTGGTTTTTGTCCCAACAATGTCCTCGATTTCTTTATACGTGGGTTTTTTATTAGTTTCATTATCACGTCTTATCTTATGACGGTTTCACTCATAGAACTTCATAACGTATTTATAGCCTAGTAACATAATGCATTTAATATTACTTGAATCATCAAACAACAAAAGTTTCCATTTTGTAAACCATGATAAAAAAAAAATGTACAAACCTACACAACACAACCTCACCTTGTTGCCGACGGAGCTATACTGGAAACGTAGGTGTCCCTCGACTCTCTACACTCCACCCATCCATCCCTCATGCTTGCAATCATGATACATTATCCATATATATATATAATATATATAAATTTTTTAATTAATTCCTCTTTTCAAAACCCGAAATCCAGTTTGACTAATTCATTCAACAACTTAGTTTGATGCTGCCCACGCACAGTTAAAAGTGTGAGAACAATGGTGTCAGCATTATTAATATCAGAGTATCCCATAATTAGTATTTCGTTTTGGTGCCAATATGCTTCCTTCTCACTTCGATGTTCATAAAAACATCCTTGCTAAATCAGATTTGCTCTGCCAGATTTTGTTAGATGATTATGCTCTCTGTTCGACAATAATACGCATACATTCTGTTTCCTATCATCATGTAGTTAAGACGTAACTTTCACGCTCTCTCTCCGAGCTTTTTTAATAAATGTCTTCGATTGCTCCAAATTGACTCTTCACTGTTCCACACTGCAAAAACTCGAATTGAAATGTGTTAGTACATTACATATCTATAATAATAAAACAAGCTGTGTGTCTGTCTGTGGCTCTGTGGATCTATAGAAACCTACTTAAAATTGGAGTAGAGTTCTGAAATTTTCAGCATAAAAATTTTTGGCGTTCTAATTTTAAGCATCACAAACAGAATGTTAAAATTTTAATTAGTTATTTTTTAATTATTTTTTTAATTAATTAATAAATATGTTACAAAACGATATCTAATTGAGCTACAGCTTTGAAATTTTCAACATAAGTAATTTGGGCCTCTAATTGTATACATCACAAACAGAATGTAAAAATTTTAATTAGTTCTTTTTTAATTAATTATTAAATATGTTACAAAACGATGTCTAAAAGGGCTACAGCTCTGAAATTTTCAACATAAGTAGTTTTGGCATTTTAATTGTACTTTTAAAAAACAGAATTTAAAATTTTTATTTTTTTTCATTTTTAATTTATTTTTTTAATTAATTAATAAACATTTTACAAAACGACTACTAATAGGGCTATAGCTCTGAAATTTTCAACAGAAGTAGTTTTGGCCTTCTAATTGGACTTTTGAAAAACATAATTTTAAATTTTCATTTAGTTTCTTTTTAATTAATTTTTTTTGATAATTAATATTTTACAAAACGATATCTAATAGGGCTACAGATCTAAAATTTTCAACATAAGTAGTTTTGACCTGCTAATTGGACTTTAGAAAAACAGAATTTAAATTTTTTGCTCAGTTCGTTATTAATTAATTTTTTTAATTAATTGATATATATATTACAAAACGATTTCAAATAGGGCTACAGCTTTGAAATTTTCAACATTAATAGTTGTGGCCTTCTAATTGGATTTTTTAAAAACAGAATTTAACATTTAAATTTTTTTTTAATTAACAAATATTTTACAAAACGATTTGTAATTGGACTACATTTCTGAGATTTTCAACACAAGAAGTTTTGGCCATCTAATTGGACTTTTGACAAAAAGAATGTTACAATTTTAATTTGTTTTTTAATTCATTTTTTTATTAATATTTTCACAAAAAGCGACTTCTAATTGGCCTAGAGCTCTGAAAGTTTCAACATAGGCCGTTTTGGCCTTCTAATTTTGCTTTCCACTAACACGTGTTAAAAGAATCTTAAAGGGGTACTGTATTATTGTATTGAAGTGGAATTTTTTTCTTGACAAGGGAGAGGCTTCCAATATTAAGTCTTTACGTAGCAATTAGATTTTAGTGAGTGAAGCGAGCTTATGCTTACGCAGCAATGTACCTTTCAGGGAAAAAAGCGAGCCTATGCTTGCGTAGCGATGAACCTTCCTGCGAGCGAAGCGCCAAAGACTGGGTCCTATACAAGAATGACAGATTTCTGAAACGCGAGGCCCCACAGCTAGCTAAAATATTGCACATGTTAAAATTTCGTAGAGAAGCACGGGTATTTAGCTAGTATATATATATATGTAGAAAATAATGTTTATTGGAGATTTCTCTATTGCGTTGAAGTCATACGTCAAAAGAAAGCTAACTGAAGAAAAAAACAAGAAAAATAGCACAACCTGAGATAATGAACTCAAATTCATGAAGAACTCCATGAAAATTTCAAAACCCCATAGGATGTACCTATTGAAACTCGGTACATAGATTTTTTTAATTTTAACTTGTTTTTCCCCAAAAATAATCTCACTATGCAAAACTTTTTTAACTTCTATAAAAATTCATTTTTAACCACAAAACTTATTTCAAAATGATTGACTATTAGAAATGGCCGTCATCAAAAAATTTTATTTTGAAAATCCTTTTTTGCTTCATTCTCTAATCATTGAATATAAACAAGTATTAACTGTTAACATTAACTTCTAATGCCTTAAAACATTATTAAAATTCCAAAAAGATTAAAATATCCTTTATATTTCCAAAAACATTAACAACTGCAATCACCAAAGACTACCAGAAAAAACATTCCTAAAACGGGAAAAGTACAGTACTGAATGCACACTTCACGTATGTAATTTTATGTAAGTAATTATATGTAATTTTTATAGAAGTTAAAAAAGTTTTGGATAGTGAGATTATTTTTTGGGGGAAACAAGTTGAAATTAAAAAATCTATGTACCGAGTTTCAATAGGTACATCCTATGGGGTTTTGAAATTTTCATGGAGTTCTTCATGAATTTGGGTTCATTATCTCAGGTTGTGCTATTTTTCTTGTTTTTTTCTTCAGCTAGCTTTCTTTTGACGTATGACTTCAACGCAATAGAGAAATCTCTGCTGTGGAGGATATATCATTATGACTTTTTTTTTAAATTTGGAATGGTGAGTTATTATATCATGTGAATTATCAAGTACTGTAGCGAAATACGCTAACGGGAGTCGAACCGGGGACTCCATCGACAGGCGTTCAAACCACTAGGCAAAAGTCACCATTAGTGCCTAGGTGTTGCATCGGTCATTTGTGTACGACTCCACCACATAGCCCCTTCCCAATGAGTCACGAAGGGGAAACGATTGAATTACTTGCGTGTGAGTTGAGTGCGTGTCAGTGAGTCGCTAGAGGTTGCTTTGCTGTTAGCAGTGAGTCTCCAGAGAGATGCTGAGGTGTTAGTGAGGAAGTCGTGTAGTAGATGGCGCCATTGATGTGTTCGAATATCCGAGTCCCCAATGTAGGCGAAATGCTAACGCGAGTTGAACCGTGGACTCCTAGATCAGAAGACAGGCGTTCTAACCACTAGGCAAAATAGTATCTGTCATCTGAACACTACTCCACCTCAGTACCATAATTTTTCACTTTTATCACACACCCCGTTTTCGAATAATCCCGTTCCATCTTTATTAAACGTGCAAATGACTAACTGAAGTTTAGTTTCGTAATAAAAAGTAAAACTTAGTAAAGTTTCGTATTTATTATTATTATTATTTGTTTAGTAAAAGCTATTGGACGAAAAAAGCAACAACTTTAGGAAAAAAATATTTTACTTGTAATATTGACATAATAAAATGACATAATAATGCGAAAATGAAAAGATAATTAAAACAATATAAGGCGTAATAAGCATTTTGCAGGGAAAGGAGAAGAGACGTATTCATGGGCGCCGCCAAGGAGGTACGAGAGGGTGCACTTGTACCCCCTGGTTTTTGAAATAATGTGGAGAAAAGTGGTACGATTAATAGCAGGAAATAAAAGTGTGCTATAGGTTTTTAAATATTCAACGGAACAGAAATTTAATGCATAACGACTAATTAAAATTTCATTTAGAATTCTGCCAGCGCTCATTTCCCCGTGTCGCTAATGCATGTATGCTGTGCCAATAAGTGCTTTTACTATATAAATAGTGTGACGTGGCTTCGAAATACTTATATTTTCTATAGAATTTTTATCCTGGATTATCTTCCTTATTTCGAGGTATCAATTTCCATAAATTCTCTACAAAATGAGTTCATTTCGTTTAATTTCAAATCAGTGTATATTAATTGCATAAGTTGACAAAAGACTGCCGTAAGTTTTTTAATTAATGTACTCAATTGCTGTGTACACCAATACTCTTAGAAAAAAATAACTGACAATATTAACTTATTCTTCCAACCATTGGATAATTTTGATGCGTTACAGTTACACTAAGTAACGGTCTTGTAGTAAGTCAAGTAGCACCTAAAAAATTATAGCATACAATTAAACATCATTTACACAGTCGTCATTTACGTCATCACACGTTCAATAATAAAAACATAACAAACATAACAATATTATAAACTTAGCATAATTATTTAAGTTTTTTCTGCAATTTTTTAAAACATGTTATACACAGTAGGGTGGATCGTTCTTCTATAGAGAAAAAAAAATTATTAATAATCAAAACCTACCAATGAGGAAAAGATGTTCTATGGTAGAGAGATTAGGGGAAAAATAATAAAAAAAAATTATTCTAAAATTTTACACTACCACAAAGGGGTTGAATTTTGCAAAAAATCCTAATTTTAGTTAGATGATTTCACACAAAAAATAATTATTTTTTACAACATAAATCCTAAAAAAGTGATGATTACTGAATAATTCAAGTACAATGTACATTTCAACCTTTTTTTACCCAACTCCCTCCCCCCACATCACCGTTGAATCAGCCCAACAACCATATAGTGCAGTTGTCAGCGGCTTACGGAATTGGAAGCCTAATCGGTGAGGGCTGTTCTTGTAAAGTAAATTAAACTACAATTTTATTGTGCGACATTTGTTTGTTTGTGTACTTGGAATAATACTGTATTGTAGCGTTGTTAAGAAAAGACATGATTTGTACTATATTTGGGTCAGGCTGTAATATGCCCACGATTATGCTTCCTACTTAATAAGGTGTGTATATTGGCATTCAAAAATAGAAGCAAAGAACAATGTATTTAAATACACTTTTCTCCACGTGTCAATAAGTTGCAAGTAAGTTAGAAGAGACCTGGAAACGAGCTTTAATACCAATAAATGACCACTACAACATTTTGAGAAAGATAAGTTCATACCACGACAAATATCGCGCTTTCAAAGCTAGAAAATAAACTGAAAGCTATCTCAGGGAAAGCACATCGTAAGTTTTGTTCATGCGTCAACAATGACATAGATGTAACAAAGTTGGTTGCGATAATAGGTAGTCTGTCAACACAGGTATTAAAGAAGGTGTAATACAAAGTATGGAACTAATTCTAAAGCATCCACTACAATGGTTTGTGTGCCAGTTACAAGCCAACGAATGACCGTATGCGAGATACTACCTGTAGTTTCAGTCACGTAAACCCAACCTATGCAAACTGATTAACAAGAAAGACTTAAGTACTGATCAACTGTGCTTAATAGAAATTTGTGAAGCCATCACTGCGGACAACGCAGCGAAGGTCTGTTGAAGAGAAACTCTGGAAAGATTTGCCACTCAAGGTGGTTTACAACTTCCAACAGAATTCTCATGTTCTATTTGGCTTAGAAGAAGTGCAACCAAACCTTTAGTGGCATTAATTACGTTCAACGTAAAAGTCTAGGCACCTATGTGATTCAAGATCAACGGTAATCTATGGTGCACAGCATTTGCATCAATCAATCTTTCTATCGCGTTATTTCTCAATTGATTTGAAGAAAATCATTGATCCAGTAATTTTTGAAACAGGGGTTTGGGCTTTCCTGAAAGTATCCTGATATCAATGCTAGCTGACGACAGAAATAACGTTAGGGAATCGGTCCTCCAAAGAATTTTGAATTTGCGCAAAGTCAAACGGTCTGCTGCAACCCAAACCCTGTTAGCGAATAATATCCGTATCTTAAATATACCAAATTTTGACCCTTGTGTGACAGATTATGTGTACTTGATTAAGGGAGAGAATGTGACAGAACGATTTAGTGATGACATGATTTCAGGAGCATTAGTAAACCCAGCAATCATTTCTATGGCAATACTACCTACTATCAAGGGGTCAGTCTATCAAGCTACAGAACGAATAGTCACAGAAGCATTTTCTGCTGTACGCGGATCATACAGAAGAGACGGGTTAATAAGAAATAGCCTGGAATCACGAAACCTCAAGCCAGTTTTCAACACCAAACGTGATTACCGTTCACTGTAATTCCGAAGATTTTTTAGATTTTTTTTTGGTTTAATGAAGCTGTTATATGTACCGAAAGCTTTTTTTTTTTCATGTAACCAGTTAGTATATGTCCTCTCATTCCAATAAAAATTTAAAAGTACCAAAGGCCTGTTTCACTTACACAAAAATCACTTTGACTTTTTACCATTAAAAAGCTTAAATACCAAAACGTCATCCCCATTGCAAAGAGCTTAACATAAAATTTAATTATTTTATTTTATTTTCCCCTTAATCAATGTACCTTTGAACATCTTTTCCGTATAGGTAGGTTTTAAAATTCCACAGAAAAAAAATTCAATTGACTGAATTTTTGCTATAAAAAAGCTCAAATACCTAAACTTCATCCTCCTTGTGGCAGTATTGAACTTCAAAAATTTTTTTTTAATTATTTTCCCATATATCTATATACCGTAGAACATCTTTTCCCCATAGGTAGGATTTGAAATTCTGAATTTTTTTTTTTCGTTCCACCCTACTAGACATGCATTTATATTATTGTTTACATCTCTGTCTCGTCTTTCTCACTGGCCTTTGGTACGACCTACAGAAAATCGTCTTTTGGGCAGTACTTCATTTTCCCTTTTAGCGTTTCTTCTCTGAGTGGATTGACTGTACTCAAAAAATGATCAAAAATTTTCTCCCGAAATTTTAAAATTTTAATACTGTATTAAGTTGAAAACATTTTTATTTCGTGCTATGAATGTTTCTCAAGGAAAAATATTCACAAAATTGCGTGCGATGGTCAGAATTCGCGTTAAACCTCTACTTTTTGAAAAAAATCGAAAAGAGTACCCCAAAATAAGTGCCAAAACTGGTTCGGTCAGCTTTATTTAACATTTACAGGTATACACAAATTGACATTACCAAACTCTTATTTATTAATGTGTTAGTAAAAGTCCATGGAATTTATTGCATTCAACAGGAATCGTCTAGCGTTTGTAGTTGTTTTATAAATTGAGGTCAAAGTTGAAAAATTGCGATTTTCTTAAAAATCGATTTTCTCAAAAACTGAGGATGATAGGTGATAACTGTTTTCAGATTCGTTTTTAACTCGTCGAGATCTATAAGAACCAACTGCAGGTATTACCGCTCAAAAATCGTGTTGAACAGAGTAATCTGACTCACCCCACGAAGCGAACCGTGAATTCAAGCGCAAAGAGAAAACCCTGAGTATTGGTGCCGGAGTTATACACGCTCCATTCGCTTTACTAGACAATAGAGCTTCACCGTTCTCATAAGCTTTCAATCCATTTTGGGGCTGTAAACACATTGTGATCGCCAACATCCACTGATCTCTTGCTACCATCGGATTGGCCAGTGCAATCACCGGGTCTGTCAGTGTCTGTAAAAAATGGGTCGCTCCGGTACGGAAATTTTTTAATTTCTTTTTAGATTTAAGGTAAGATAAATAGGATTATTTCGGATATCATTTTCTAATAAAATACTAGTTATATATCTAGTACTCTTCATATTTCAATTTAGATTTCTGTGTTTTAAGTTTTAACAACAAGCTATGGTTTATTAGAAACTAAGTTCCCTAAAATAAGAGGTATAAAGAGCAGAGACGGATAAAATTTAATTTAATTAAAGTAATTATTATAACAATTTAATTATTAAAATTAATTAATAAATCAAATTATTTAGATATTGAAAAAAAAATATTGAATATTAATATTTATATAATAAAATATATATATTATTTAAATTAATAATTTAATTATTAAATTCATTTAATTAATTATTTTGAATTATTTTATTATTAACAATAGTTATAAAAATTTGGATTAATGATTCTATTTCAAATTGGGCCGGTATAAATCAAAAATTGATGTCCCTTTAACTACAAAAACTTCTTCACACCAATCTAGTAGCAAATAGCAAACATAAAATAAATATTCATTTAATAAATGGGCCCGGGAATAATGTCCCGAGTATCTGTATGGCAATTGAGCCCTGGTAGGTATTCAGATTATCTGGCAGCAACACGAGGGCTATGATGCGCCGCGTCATTAGACAAGCCAACATACATTTACAAACACCCATGCCTAACACGGGACTCGAACCCGCAACCTCGTGGTCTAGAAGCCAGCATGCTAACCACTATACTGTTTGGTCGGCGCAATTGAGCCCTGATTTATAAATTGAGAAAGAAACACAGGTTTAATCAAGTTCATTTGTTCGAAAACTACCATTTACCATATCTTGTAGTTGCTTAGTAAAAAATTACTTTAAACATGGCAGTCGTCAGTGGAGATGCCGCTTCAAAGTTAAAATTAACCCTGAACTCCCTTGCAAATAATCCTGCAGGAGCCCATTTTTATATAGAATTTCTGCACTCTTTTTATATAAATATTAAAAATGCTACACAAAATATATATATAATCCAATGGTATGTTTTGAGTTTCTATTCATCTTTTTATGCTTTATGAACTCAAATAGATCCGATGTAATGCACCAAAATATTTCCAAAGTAGTGTAAAAGATTTTTTTAACTTTTACACCATGACCATCTCAGGGCCCAACAAACGCAAGGTCAGATACACTATACTTTTCACTCCCCCCAACCCCCCCAGAATAATATATAATGTTCTGCAACGGGACTTTTGACAGTTACAAATGTTCTGCAGACATTTTTTCGAAATTTCCATTATGACATAAAAGAAAAAATCCATAAAATTAATACTACACATTTATTGCAAAATGACAATGCCGAAAAAAATTATTTTTCAAATCAAGGCATACATTCAAAATTTGTAACTTTATCAATGACTTTCAGCAAGAAAACCGCTCCAGAACGGGAAACGGACACGTGATTGATCCCCCTATGAACTCGGGGAAATGTTGTTCCGAGAAAATTGAGGGGGGGAGGGGAAGGGTGGACAATATAGTCGTTTTGTTCTACAGAACATGTCATCCCGTAGGTGAAATTCTTTTTCTCACTCGCGGGCATTTGTTCCAAACTTAAAATTGTTCTGCAAGGACTCTGATTGTTCTGCGACGTACGTCGCAGTTTTAGGCACTTTCTGCTTTCGGGCCAACCCCTATCACATCAATCAATCCTCCACAAGAAAAATTTGCTGGGAAGTTTGGTCCAGCATTCCTGTAGAGGGAAAAAGTCTGTAAGATTTGGCAAGCATTGTGTGGTGCCAAGAGATCATTGGATATTGGCGAGCATAATGTCTTCACAGCGCCAAAACAGATCGAAAACTATGAGAACGGTTAAGCGCTACCGTCTAGTTTCGCTTTTACGCATGCGCGATACCATAACAGTAAAACCACGCCGTGTTCATTTCGTTTTACGATTTCTTTCTCGGTAATTAAATCTGGTACAGTACCCCCCCCCCCCCAAAAAAAAATCAGAACGATGGCTATATCTTCGGTTCTAATTATCGTAGAATCTTACGGTTTGCACCTAAATGTTTTGCTTACGATTTTCTATATATCTGATGCAATTTTTTTCTTAAGGGACCGTTTACTAAGTAAAAGTAACTAGGCCCGTAGCCAGCCAAAGTTTGTAGGACGGGCAAAAATTTTCCCAGGAGGGGCAGAAATATAAATTATTTAATTGATTTTCAATTAATTTTTACAATTGATTACATGTAAAAGAGTATTTATCAGAGCACTTTATGAAGTACATATGCAAAAAAAAATTAAAAAAAAAGAAACATTGTTAATGTATTTTTGATGTAATGTTATTTTTTTTAATTCTTTTAAAGACGCTACACCAGAAATTTTTTTTGATTTAAACAAAACTTTCAATTTAAAATTTTTTAAAGTATATTTAATACAATTCTATTCCTTTAAAATATTCTATGCTTGTCCATCTCTTGATTTTTCACACATTTCAACTTAAGAATATCTACTTTAAAAATAATTACAAACATAACAATTAGTACAAGTTACTTTTACATAAACAGTTTTTTTAACATAAAAAGTTTTTTCGAAGTTACGTTCTTACATTTCTATTTAAAAATATATATTGTTAAACAAATTACATTTTCCTATCATTGGTCTTGTGGAACAGCTATATAACTCTTTAACAAACTTGTTATTTAAGAAATTCTTTCAGCATTAAAAAGTTATTTACATTTTTATATAAAAACTATATCTTTATATATATACACATTACTAATAGAATTGCATTTTCCTTTATTTTCTCCTATCATTTTCAATACTCTGAAAAATTTATCAGAAACTATTATAATATAAAAACCCTTTTTCTATTTCTTTGTATATATTATTAATTATAATATAAAATAATAGAAATTCAGTTTCCTATTCTTGGTCTTATATTAAACATTTTGAAACTTTTTAAAATACATAGCATAAAAAAATCTAAAATAAAATGATAAATGTTAGTATAATTGCAATTTCCTATCTTTACACATATTAAACAATTTCAAAACTCATCTCTACTTCAAATGCCAAAAACACTAGATTTGCCATCCTTTCGTGGGCCATTGAAATTCTTTGGGGACGATTTATGGCCGTCAAAGTTGAAAAGGTAGATTCGCAAGTTGCTGTGCTACAACCGAAAGTATCTTCAGCAGCAAAAAGTTCGTTTCTATTCAATCATAGATATAAAGGTTTACAAGTAAAAACAAATGATTGGGATAAAATTTTCCAGGACGGGCGAAGATTATTCCAGGTCGGGAATAGCCCGACCTCGCCCCCCTCTGGCTACAGGCCTGAAAGTAACGCTATCTTCGAAAATTTCAATACGAACCCTTATTTTTTTATCATTTCATTCGATTTAGAATACATCATTTACTCTATATAGAAAATTTCAATGCAATATGTTGAAAAACACGTCACTTATGAGCGAAAATGTTTCGACCATTTTTTGACCAATCTTCAGGGAGAATTTCCATAAAACGAAAGGTATTTTTAAGGTTCTATTTCATAGAGGGAGAAATCGAACGTTCAGTGCGGCGTTTCACGACGTTAAAAAATACAAATATTAGTCCAAAACTGCATAGAAACTACTTGGATTTATAGAGTCATGTTTAAGATTAATACAAAAATAGCAAGTAAACGCTAAAGTAACATAATTTATTTACAATATTAAAGATGTGCATTCTTCACACGAAATAAATAAAATATCGAAAACTGTAATTGCAGAAGTATAACGTATACTACTGATAATTAGAAAATTAATAAATATAAAATGTAGGCATTAGTAAACAGTATTCAGCAAAACGTGATTATTTTACAGAAACATTTCACTGTAAACACAAATGCAACTTGATCGTTGAAATTAATTATAAAATTAAAAAATTACATGATTCAGTAAAATTTTTAAAGGATAACTTATTGAAATTGCTTAAAAAATGTTGTTTTAAATAAATGTAATTTAAGAAAGTAATTAAAAAAAACAAACAAAAAAACCACTGTTGAAAAACACATAAAACATATGTTCCACGGTTCCAAACACGTTAGAGAGATTAAAAAAATATATATAAAAATAAAACTGCTTTGTTTGTATAAAATAATATATATAATTTTTTTGTAATTTCAAGAAATTCTGTTCCGATTCACCCCGCTGTTCCTATTCACCCCATTTTACGATAATTGAACGTTGTGCGATTTTCCACACCTCTAGTTTACCTTGAATTAATCTTTGATAGTTTTCAAAAGTCGTCTACTATACGGTCCCTTAAAGTGAGCGTTTTTTACATTTTCGCTAAAAAATCGAAAACTAAAAGTCAAAATAGAAAGAAAAAATTTGTGTGGGGGTTTTAGACCATGGTAAATCTAATGAGAGCAAAAAAAAAATATATGTTTCTATTAAAAAAATTTTTTTAATTGTTTTATTAATTAATAATTAATTATTAAAAACGAAATGGATGCAAAAGTTGATTGCTATTTATGTTTGGCCATTTACAAACTATCTTTTGAAGAAAAAATTCCTGAAATATATTAATTATTTAAGTATTTATGGCCAAAAAAACAACTTTTTTATTTAACATTAATTTATCATTTTCTTTTTATCATTTAAATTACAAACCATTCATTAGAAAATTACAAAAATTTTGTATTTCGATATTTTTTTGGATGCTGAATCCAAATATGGGATAATATTATGAGGTTGCTATTGAACTTTTAAAAGTTTAGTTCTGTTTTAATATGTAGATGACCTCTCATGACAAAAAAAAAAACTACATGCAATTATTAAAACCCTTTCGCGATTTACAAAGGTACCTTTTGTCTGTTATTTCAACAATTAGAGCACAAGATATAGCCATCGTTCTGATTTTTTTTGGGGGTACTGTACCATCGTCGTTTCTGCACAAAGTCCATTTTTCGAATGATGTTTGCTCAGGGCCCGAGCCCTACTTACAAATGCAGGGGCTCAGGGCACAAACCCTAATAGGGGCTCCTTCTCATAATAAATGACTTTCGAAAGAAACTTATAACCAATAAAAGAGGCCTTATATACCAATTGTAATAAAATATAGATTGTTTGGAACAAAAATTTGCATCAAATGAATAGCGCAGGAAATGACATTTAATACAGTGCAATGGCTATTCTAAAAGAAAAAAACTAACATGCATACAATTTTAAAAGCTGCCAAATTGAAAAAACTGTTACAAAAGAAATTTAACTAAATGGGAATCTCTACAATTCAATAAAAAAACTCAACTTTATAAAAAATACTTAAATACTTTCAAATTGAATATATTTATGTACTAAAATTTTTTTAATGCTTTCAATAATTGAAGGAATTTTTCCGTTTAAAGGATCCAGATAGGTATGAACGACCCATTTATATTTAAAAATTAACTAATCGGAATTTACTGTGCGAATTTTCAGTCAATGAATACAAATATTGCTAAAATTAAGTTAAGTTGAGATGTATTCCTAGGTTTCCAATTCACTAAATAAATGTTTTTATTTTATTTTCAAGAAAGAATAAGGACACGAGTCTACTTTTTTTTTTTTTTTTTAAATAACCTTGTTTCATCGAATTTTTACAAATTTTGGATTATGGACCACAATTATTTGGGGGCCTAACTAAATGGGGGCATTACTAAAAATGAAAGTACATTTTAGACTTTTTCATTTGTAAAATAAATTCAGTATGTGCATTTAAACGTATTAAAAAAAAATGTCCGCTTCCAGTTTTTTATTTCTACTGATACGACCTTCATGGGTGAACAAACAAATTAAGCAACTTTTTTGCAACTCTCACTAAGGTTGAGAAATATCAATCCAATGAAGGTGCTTACAGAAGTAGGATTTTTTGAGAAGTACGTAAGTAATTTTGCACTCTATCTTAAAAAAATGAAAGGATCCAATTCGGATCTAATGTACTATGGTGCCAATCAATTCATACAATTAACAAAGTAACCTGAGAAGATCTGCGAAAATACCAGTTCAGTTTAACTGTTGCAAAGTAGCCAAATAAATATTGCCTAGTATTTGAAATTTCATAACTTGTTTTCGTAGACAATAGTACATTACAACGGCTTTTTTACAGAACTATCTTATTATTTTAAAATCGTTTTTAGAAATGGTGTTGTCCTATCAAAGCTTTAAAGCCAAGATTACTTTGTTGCAAGATATCTTGAACTGTACTACCCACCACTCCGAGGCACAAAGAAATTAAATAATATAATTGTTTTACGTAAAATTTAATTACTATATCTACCTTTTCCAAAATATGATACTTTTGTAATTTAAACCGTAAGTTATAGTAGTGATATTTTTCAGCGCAATGATTTTTTTTAGATCCGGGCAAGATTTTCAGCTCATAGTGTATTTTATTAATGAAATGTCTAGTCTTGGGAAATGATTGCATAATGCAATACTATGACGGGCACAAGAAATTCATTGTTTTAACGAATATTAAATTTATTTTTTTAAATGAATAGTAACGCATGAAATACTATGAAGTTTTCTGAATGTTAGGTAATACTTTTACTTCTAAATTTTACCTAAAGTTACTGTTAAGGAGTAATAATTTTAATTATTACAGCACTTAATAAATAATGTTAATTAAATTACAGAACTGACTGTTTTCAACAAATAATCAAAATAATTACAATTATTCAATTCATACTACTTCATTAATATGTAACTAATTAAATAAAATGCCTTCATAGCATAATTTCCCCAAAAAAATGATTCCAACCGAAATGTTATGATTCTGCAATATGTTCCTCGAAATCATGAACATTTTCGCATAAAACAGAATTTGTTCCGTCAAATGAAAGTCGTTTGGAGATTCGGAAACAGATGCAATACAATACACAATGAAAGGATTGTTTATATAAACAGAACATTTTCAGACTTGAGTGAATTCGGAAAATACCGAAACTCTTTGCAAAATTACCCGCCGCATAAAGCGTGACGTCAAATGACGCAGTTGTCACATGTTCTAGTTTAAGCCAGTGAGCGCAAACTAAACATCACATTTCTCTTAAGCATCTCGGATGAAAGTGAAGATCCAATATAGAGAACGAATATTATATACCAATAACATAAAATACGAATATCAGTTATTGCATATAATTGTTAAAATACGTACGAGATAAAACGCCCACCCATAAAATTTGTATCGTTTCCAAAAAACTACGGCTACATTGCTTTAGTAGAAAAAGGTAAGAAAGTGGCTGCTTGATTTTATTTTTGTTGTTGTTTTTTCGATTTTTATCGAGTTAATATTCTTCTTTGTAAAATGATTTGTTTTATGATTCGAATATGTTTCTTCCATTCAAAAAGTTAAATATATACAATAATATAAACTTAAACTAATGTTTCGAAATTCGGTAAGAACTCTTTCATTTCAAAATATTATGTAGTTTCTTTTTAGGATATTTTAACTTAAGTTTGTTCAGTATCCCCCCCCCCCCAAAAAAAAAATCAGAACGATGGCTATATCTTGTGCTCTAATTCTTGAAACAACAAACAAAAGGTACCGTTGTAAATCGTGGAAGGTTTTTAATAATTGCATGAAGTTTTTTTTGTCATAAGGGGTCATCTACATATTAAAACAGAACCAAACTTTAAAAAGTTCAATAGCAACCTCATAATATTATCCTATATTTAGATTCAGCATCCAAAAAAATGTCGAAATACAAAAATTAGTAATTTTCTAATGAATGGTTTGTAATTTAAATGATAAAAAGAAAATGATAAATTAATGTTAAATAAAAAAGTTTGTTTTTTGGCCATAAATACTTAAAAAAATTAATATATTTCGGTAATTTTTTTTTTTAAAGATAGTTTGTAAATGGCCAAACATAAATAGCAAGCAACTTTTGCATCAATTTCTTTTTTAATAATTAATTATTAATTAATAAAACAATTAAAATTTTTTTTTGAATAGAAACATATTTTTTTTGCTTTCATTAGATTCACCATGGTCTGAAACCCTACCACAATTTTTTCTTTTTCTTTTGACTTTTAGTTCTCGATTTTTTAGCGAAAATGTAAAAAACGCTCACTTTAAGGGACCGTATAGTAGACGATTTTTGAAAACTATCAAAGATTAATTCAAGGTAAACTAGAGGTGTGGAAAATTGCACAACGTTCAATTATCGTAAAATGGGGTGAATAGGAACAGCAGGGTGAATCGGAACAGAATTTCTTGAGATTACAAATATATATATATATATATATATATATATATATATATATATATATATATATATATATATATATATATATATTATTTTATACAAACAAAGCAGTTTTATTTTTTGTATGTATATTTTTAATCTGTCTAACGTGTTTGGAATCGTGGAACATATGTTTTGTGTGGTTTTCAAAAGTGTCCTTTTTTAAAATAAAATTTACTTCCTTAAATTACATTTATTTAAAACAACATTTTTTAAGCAATTTCAATAAGTTATCCTTTAAAAATTTTACTGAATCAGGTGATTTTTTCATTTTATAAATAATTTCAACGATCAAGTTACATTTGTGTTTACAGTGAAATGTTTCTGTAAAATAATCACACTTTGCTGAATACTATTTACTAATGCCTACATTTTATATTTATTAATTTTCTAATTATCAGTAGTATACGTTATACTTCTGCAATTACAGTTTTCGATATTTTATTTATTTCGTGTGAAGAATGCACATCTTTAACGTTGTAAATAAATTATGTTACTTTTGCGTTTACTTGCTATTTTTGTATTAATCTTAAACATGTCACTATAAATCCAAGTAGTTTCTATGCAATTTTAGACTAATATTTGTATTTTATAACGTCGTGAAACGCTGTTGGATTCTCCCGCTGTGAAGAAGAACCTTAAAAATACCTTTCGTTTTATGGAAATTCTCCCTGAAGATCGGTCAAAAAATGGTCGAAACATTTTCGCTCATAAGTGACGTGTTTTTCAACATAATGCATTGAAATTTGGTAAATCTATGTAAATGACGTATTCTGAATCGAATGAAATGATAAAAAATAAGGGTTCGTATTGAAATTTTCGAAGATAGCGTTACTTTTACTTAGTAAACGGTCCCTCAAGAAAAAGAAATTGCATCAGATCTATAGAAAATTGTAAGCAAAACGTTTTGGTGCAAACCTTAAGATTCTACGATAATTACAACTGAAGGCATAGCCATCATTCTGATTTTTTTTTTGGGTACTGTACAACTCATTTATATAGAACCGCCTAAATATACGGCATGAACAGGATTAAGTTAGATATACATAAAATATTATATATATAAAATATTTGAAAGTTTTTTTGTTTTTTTTTAATACTAGAAAGTAGTTGCTATTAAAATCCCTTGTTGTATTAGCATTTTAGTTACATTACACTTATTGAAACTTGTAATGACTACATTTATGTTATTAAAACTATTTTAATTCAGATGATATAATCATTGAATAGTCAACTAGAAAGTTGGTTAGCAGAGACGATTATAGGTGAGCAGACCTTTAATGAGTTATATATACAGTTTCTATAAAAAATATCACTGGTCAGAATGGCCAGAAATTTGATCTGCATATACGCACCATTTCTCGTATAATCAGGTCAAATTTCAGGTGAATATAGTTTGTTGGTATCTGGACGTTTCAATGTGTTGTTTAATATGTTTATATGTTAAATATGTTCTTTAATTATATGTTTGATAGATGAACCTTAATTTTTTCTTGGTACTTGGACTATAATACTGTCGATTTGAACTTGTTGATAGATGAATAAAAAAAAAGGGGGGGGGGGGGAAAGATCACAAATTTTTCTGTATGTATTTTTGGGAAATCAGACGTTATTCAATAAAAATAAAAAGGATAAATCATTATAAATAATTACTTTTCTTAGAGTTAAGCCAAATCATTAACTTATTGAATTGCGATTTTCCGTTCCATTGGATTAGAGTCGTAATGGAGAGCTTTTTTACTTAACGCTATTTTTACTTTCTTCTTATCAGATGTAAAACGGCTGAGCTTTTGTTTGCTGTCACTCGTCACAAAGACCACTTTTACCAAACGAAATGTGTTTTTTTCTTATTCCATACGGCCTCTACTAGGAAGTGAATTGAAATTCATTATCAACTTCACTTTCCTTATCAATACTAATGCCGACATTTTTCTTCCTATTATTTGGTTTAATTGTAACAACGATAAAAAGTAAATTGTTGCAAGAATATATTGAAATTATATTCAGTTGTTTTTAAGATATTGTGGAATATATGGTTTAAAAATGTCCCTGCTATAACTATATATTCCAAGGGAAGATCCTGAGTTTTATTATGGAGGGGGTGGAGGCTGTTGAATAATTTCGATAAATTTTGTTGTTCTTAAGTTACTATACCATCTTAACTTGATTATACAGAATATGTTACAGTGAAGTAAAAAGTCTCAATAACATAAAGTTGACACTATGATTGGCTAAGTGTGAATTTACGATAATAAATTAGAGTTGTCTTTAACTATTTCAACTATATGGTTCCGGATAAATTTTTGTTAAGTATGATAGAAAGGATAATCTAAATAAAGAATTCATATACATAAAATAAAACTTTAATTAGCTTTGTTGTCTTGCTTCGTCCTCGGCTTTTCATTCCCACTTTTTCGGAACCTTGAATGATTTTATTCAAACTGTGAGAGCAGCGCGCATTCAAACGTGAGCTGTAAAAACAATATAATACATTAGTTTTATTTTTAATTCCAATCTTTCAACATGTTAATAAGATTATAATATACATCAATTAACTAATTAAATAGACGTATAAACTTTGGAAGACAGTGTTAGACTTTTGTTAATTATAACTATGATAAACAATACATAAAATATTCTTTTCCCTATTTAACACTGAACAACGGAGGCCCCCTCCCTGTATCCCGCCATTGACATAAAAAATGTATTTCACCTTTTGAATCTTACGATTCTCATTCGTGGACAGGAAGGCTTCTTTCAGTCACTGTTCAGTTAGTACCTTCTTATGTTTTCTTTAATCGTCATTCAGAATAAAAAGGTTTATTTGTGTCTTTTACAAAATTCAGTTGGGTACATTTAAAATGAAATCACTTTATTCGAACTTCAATGGAGAAATTAAGACTGTAATGGTGGTCTCGCAAACTACGCTCACACAAGATTTATTAAGATAACACAACTATTGTGACCATCTTGGCGAAATAATTGGTTTTTTGTGCACCTTCATATCTTATATTTAGAAAATAAATAAGTATTTTACATATCAGTGTATTTTCAAAAAATTATTATTCGAAAAATCTAGCGATTAACAAAAACAAATACCGTTTCTCTTTTTTTTTTTTTTTTTTTGTAACTTTTTCTCAAAAATTAAACATTTAGTCAAATTTCAAAGAAATACTTTATATCAATGAATTTATTTTTTAAAAATGATGTGCAATACTATAGGTTTTAATGTTAGGTTTTATAATAAGATGATAAACAAAAACCCATTGAGTATTTTTGAAAATTGTCGGTTAATGGTTTAAAATGGCGACAGACATGAATTTCAACTGATATTATTAAGAAATATCTTAATTATCATTGATATTTAAATGTGGAAGGCAAAAAAAAACTTCTGATATAATATACTTTTTGTTGCGGCAACAATCAGTATACGCCTAGTGTTACTTCTGATCTCTGTGTCTTCCTAGACTCACATTTTCACCCGATTTTTCTTATTTCAGTTGAATATAATTTAAAAAATACGTAATATCATTTTAGAAATTGAACAAAAAATTATAATATGAAAAAATTAAAAATTAACAAACTTTCTGATTTTGAAGCAGGGTTAAGTGGGTACTGTACCAAAAATAAAAAAACATAGTTTATTTATAAATATATTTATTCCAAAAATTTATCTTATCCTCTCATTTATGCTATTTATATGTCTGTGAGATAATTTTTTTTTCAAATATTGCGTTAATTTAAATAAAATTTAAAACAAAGAAACATTCATAATAATTAATGTTGGCGCGTTTTTAAATAAATAAATAAATAAATAAATAAATAAATAAATAAATAAATAAATAAATAAATAAATAAATAAATAAATAAATAAATAAATAAATAAATAAATAAATAAATAAATAAATAAATAAATAAATAAATAAATAAATAAATAAATAAATAAATAAATAAATAAATAAATAAATAAATAAATAAATAAATAAATAAATAAATAAAAAAAAAATAAGCTATCTGAAATACATAATTGTAGAAAGAAAAAAGATTGTCATCACATAATTTTAATGGATAAAAAAAGGAAAAACTAAAAAAAAAAAAAAAAAAAAGGGGGAAAAAAAAAATCAAAAATCTCAGAGTTAAAACATTGAAAATTTTTGCTTCTTATCATGTTATCGTTTAAGGTAAATATTATATTTTAAAACAAAATCTATACTGGATAAATTAAATGATCCACACATTTGAATATCCAAAAACACTAGAGCTCGAAAAACGCATTTAAGCAGACGGTTCAAGGTTCCATTTGTGATGTTTTAAATAACAGTTAATTTCAGGGACTTCTAATCACTGGAGGAATACGATAAAAACATCATTCTATTCAAAAATGTATAAACTGTTTGTAAAAGAAATTTTTCATTTTTATTTTTGATGAAATCTCGGCAATGCCCGTTCAATTAAAAATAGTAAATGTTCATTCCTTGGAAATTGTTTCCCAAAAATATAAAGTAAGTGGTAAAAGAAAATTCGTTTCAAATTCTCAACACGGATATTTTCCCAATTTTCTGTGTTTTGTAAGAATCTGTGTTAAGTGTTTAAGTGTTTTGAAGTAATATCACACATTAAGAAGAATCCAGTGTTAAAACTAGAGTAATATTCAAGAATGAATATTTAAACAAACAAAATAATGAATGAATCAATATTTAGTAGAAGGAACAAAACTAATCTAAAAATCGAAAGGAATCCACAGAAACTAATTCAACAATATTTACTAATTTTTAGATGCAGAGGAATTAATTGCAAGTAAGGCCACAAACATTAAGAGTTGATTGAATCCCCACACCTCATATAAGAAGAGTTTTCTCTTAATTTGTCTTCATAATCTGGACTAAATTAATTTACGAATAACTATATAAACTAACGAACTTTACGAAATTTGGTAAACTTTACGAACTAAAAAATAAACAATTCATTAACTTATGATATATTCAATGATAATAAACTTGATACTTTATCCAACTTAATAAATTATGTATCTTATATAGTTTTTAATACAGTAACATTGAAATAAGTACCCCGAATTTTTTCTTCCGTAAACCGGGGTTACTTTGGCATATTTTTTCAGATGACTCCTTCAGCATATATTAAGTTAGGTTTCTGAGACTATGGTGTTATATGAAGTGAATTTTCTTCTTTTAAAGTATGGATATATGATCTACGACCAATGATACCCACATACAAGAACCTTATTGTTTAGGCGAGATAAATAAATTTTGATTTGACATAAATTTATTATTGAAATTTTTTTAAAATTGGTTTGGTATTAGCTCTTGAACTTTTAAGAAATTCCCGTTGCTCAATTTGAGTGGTGGATTTTCTGGATGATTTTGATTAAAAAATTTCGTCGGGCTTAGCTGGCCATTTCCAGTTCTTGAACTCAGAGATAAGTATCTCAATGCTAAAGCTCATCTTCTTATCTCAAAGAACACCAGATCCCTCGGATTTAAATAATGGAGCTAAAATGAGTTGCTTTAGTTGAATTAGTTACACCTTAAAAAGGGGAAAAGTCGGACTTGTTAAGACGTAATTGCAATGAGGAATTTGCACGTTTTTTGGTTTTATTTTTTATAAAAAGTAGACCATGAAAAACAATACCATTCTTTCAAAAATTTGAGTTGGGATAGATAGCTAAAAAAATCTAGTTTTTCACTTTGTGGCGGGAAAAACTACTTTTGCGTGTGACGTCACAGCGCAGGAAGTGAAAATCACCTGCTATACGAGGATACGTGGGTTGCAGTTCTGCTTACGAACTTTCGACGGATGCGATTCTGTTTATTTCAGCTTTGACCAAGTCCTATTGTAAGGAATATTTACGATTATTAAAAAGTACGATCTAAATCCCTCCTACACATTTTAAAACAAAAATTAGTTTTCTAATTTTTTTTAAATAATTAAATAAATTTTAATAATTAAATTTGAAAAATACGGAATCTAATTTTTCTATTTTATTTCATTACACATAAAATTTTCATTAAAAAAATAACCATTAACCATTCAAATATTGAGGGCTCTAAAATTGCGTGAGCCAGCTCCAGGAAAATTTTTGATGCCTCCTTTTTTAAACAAAAAATGCTTTTTAGAGCTATAAATGAAATTTCTTCATATAAAATTCTAGAACTCTTGTATTACAAATAGCAGGCGAGACACCGTGTGATCGAAAGCAATTTATTTGGTAAGAAAGAGCAAGATGAAAAATGAGTTTCTCATATTTATGCAGAATAGCGAACTTACAAGAAAGCTACATAATGATGAAATAGCGACATGCGATTACGCAATAATACTATGCGATTACATCAGGCACATTATAACACCCGCCCTTAATCGCATATCAAAATAACAATACATTATAGCTTATTTTTAACAACACAAAGGCAATAGCTCATGAAATTTAAATTTCGGCAAAGCTTTTGTGAACATATCTTGCAAATTTGAACAAATATACTCAATTTTAATATTATTCATTCTTGCAGCATTTCTAATGAATTTTAACTTTATATCTATGTGCTTTAACCTACCTGTGCTATTCTCATTTGTTACACATTTTATGCAAGACTGATTGTCTTCTAACACCAATATATTTGAAAGATTAACAATTTCACAGACAATTGTTTTATACCATATAAGTTCTTGGACAGCTTTTCCCAAAGCTATTACCTCGGCTTCTGTAGAAGATAAACTAATGCAATTTTGCTTTCTGCATGACCACAGTACAGAACAACCATTTAACATTACAACAAAGCCAGTAATGGACTTTCTATCATTTGGATTTGCCCCCCAATCAGCATATACATACATTGATAAATTGTAACCTTCAAAATCACACTTATTATATTCAATTTTTAAGTTCAAAGTACCCTTTAAATATCTTAAAATTCTCTTTAACCCTAACCAAGCACTTTCAGTTGGTTTCTCTTGGAGTTGGTTAAAACAGTTTACTGCAAATAAAATATCAGGTCGTGTAGCATAAGCAAGATATAACAATGAACCTACAAGTTCACGATAAGGGCCATTAAATGCAGCCCCGTTTTCAAAATCAGCTACTGTTGCCTTTGCTTCGATTGGAGTGGTGCAAGTTTTGCACTCTGACATATTGAACCTATTTAATAATCTAGTGATGTAGTTCTCTTGTTTAAGAAACAGTGTACTTGGAGTAAACTTCATTCTGATACCCAAAAACTCAGAAGTCTTTTCTGTTTTAGACATTTGAAACTCATTAGATAACAATTCTATGATAACATTCAATTCACAAATATCAGAACCTGCAATTAAAAGATCGTCAACATACAGAGCAATAATTACTTTCTTTGTATTCACTTCTCTAATAAAAAAACAGGGTTCAGATATTAAATGCTTAAAACCTAGTTTTAACAGAAATTGAAGAAATTTTAAAAACCATTGACTTGGAGCCTGTCTTAACCCATACAGACTTTTTTTGAGCTTGCACTTTCTACGACTTTGGTCATCATAACCTTGTGGTAGATCCATGTAAATTACTTCTTGCAAATCTCCATTCAGAAAGGCAGTTTTCCCATCTAGCACAAACACAGAAATGTTTTCTTACACAATAATCACAAGCACTAATCGAAGAGCTGGTATACTGATAACAGGAGAGTAGGTGTTGGAATAATCCACATCCTTCTGTTGTTGAAATCCACGAACAACGAGACGGGCTTTAAACTTCCCATCCCGCTTTTGTCGTAACACCCACTTGCAGGATAAAGCTCGTCTTCCTTCTTTCAAATCTTCTAGGTCCCACACATCATTTTTCTCTATTGCCTCCTTTCTTCCCCCATGGCTTCTTTCCATTTCCCTGTTCGTCATCTGGTAGAGTTGTGATATCATCAAAAGAGAGTGATTCTTGAATCGAAATCATGGCTTCATACACTTCAGACTGAGGAAATCGAACAGGCTCTTTCTTTACTCTACCGGATCTTCTTGGTTCCTGTTCTGAGTCTCCATCCTCATCTTCTATGTGAGGATTGCTAAGTACATTGACGTTATCAGTCTCATTAATGATATCATTGGAAAGGTTCACATCATTTTCTGTGTTCTCTGGATCTGAATCTTGAGATGTGTATCTTCTTTGATAATCACTTTTCTTCGCTTCATTAAATTTAACATTAGAAGAAACCACAACACGTCTAGTTACTGGATCTTCTTAAACGAGGATGACCGTCATTATTCACCAAGCAGATACAAGTCGGCTTAGAATCGAGTAGGTTGATCCTTGACCCCATATCGCCCCTTTCCATCGAGGTAAGGAGCCCCTTTAGAGACAAGCATGCGGGGGGGGGGGGGTCCCCCCGCCCCACACAGCCACGAAAATATTTTATAGCACGAAATATCTCTAGGACCAGGGCGCCTCTATCTTAAATTATTTCCGTCAGTCGGCAAACCACTCCACTTATAATGCCACAGCATGATTGATATTCGGCAATTCTTGAATTAGCATAAAATATAATAGTATTAAAAGAAAGACACGTAGGTTTTAATGTCATAAGTGTGGTAGTTATTGTTTCAATGAGGATTGCAAGCAAAAGCGTGAATTTAGCGCACATGCAGGAAACGTAGTTTCCTTAAACCATGTTGGTACACCAGCAAATCCATTTGAATCTGCATGCAAAATAAAAATTGTTAATCTAATAATTTTTTTCTTTCTTACTTTTATCATTCTAGTGCCGTACGACAACATTATTTGTACGGGAGGAGGGGCTTCATTTTTTTAAAACTTGATGTTTCGAAAGTGGGAATCCTAATGAAGTGCGAATTGATAGCTGAGTATTAAATTTTTGTTCAAAAAATATTTAAAATATGGCTTCCTGCTTTCTGTGAATGTTGTTATTTTCTCCCCTAATTTTTAATTAAAAAAGTTTAGGAATGTACAAGTACCCAGGTGATATTTTGTAATTTTGTTTGGTATTGCAACTTCTTCAGTCCTTATCAACACTACTTATTTTGCATACAAAGTGAAGTTTTAAAATTTTATTTTCACACACTTATGGTATTAGCTATATCCATTTATCGCCTATGCAAGTACACATCTATTTTTTTTAATTCTTAATAGTACTGAGGGTAAATGTTAAAAAGATTTAATATTTGGTGAGCAAAAAAAAAAAAAAAAAATTACATGAATCTGGCATGAGTCACAAAAAAAAAAAAAAATTGAGTGAACTTTTGTCTAAACTGTAAACAGATTTTACATAAAAAATTTATTTTAATGTGTTATCAACATTTATGTAGCTGCTGTGGGTTCGGTTCTTTTTCACAACTTCTGACTTGGATAGAAAAATCGTAGATTCGCCTTGAAATTTGTTGGATTAAAATTTTGTAATGATTAAATCAGAGTGTTTTTTCAAATTTTTTTTGTAAATGTATGAAATTATCGGGATTCTCAAAGAAATTATATTTCTAAATTTTCCCCATGATTGCATTACACCCTATGACCAGTACGCACCTGATCTTGGCCAATCCTGTGCAAAAAGAATAAAATATTCTGGAGGGTTTGAAATATTGATATGCACAGTATTAAAATTGAGATATTCTTTTATAAGCAAGGAGGGATGGCTAAAAATGTATTTTGTGATGCTTGTGACTTGTTTGTTTTTGTAAAAATATCGTGTATTTTGGAATGATTCCGACCAAGATTGGTCAATACTTCCAGAACCCCTGTTCCAGACATTGGCCAATACAGCTGTGCTCACCTGGTGAGTTCCGTGCATAGGAAGGGGCGAAGGGGGAGGGGGGCTTATCCAAAGAAAGAAAAACTGCAAAGGGTGCCAAACCGAGCCCGCCAGTATCTATAAAAAATGGACGGGTCCAGTACTTAAGTTCCTTTTTGAGAGTTCCAATTTTTATTTCAATACAAGTAGTTGCTTTGCTCAGCGCTTTTTTTTTAAAGTCCAATCCATTCAAATCCAAATCACTCCCACCACAATTATAACAATTCAGTTATTAAAATTAATTTATAAATAAAACTATTTAATTTTTGAAATTATTATTTATAAATATTTTAATAATAAGGTATAGTAATTATTTAAACTAATTATTGGAAATATTATTAAAATTTGATTAATGATTTTATTGAAAACTTGAGCCACCCTAAATCTAAAATCAATGGGCCGATTTTATGTCTCATCACGCTTCTGGCCAAGATCGATGACAACGGCCGGTTTACAACGGTCTATATCAGGATTGACTAATGTAGAGCGATATTGGCCAGCGTTGTTGAACTAGTGGGGCATCTGTATCACAAGCTTATTAACAGTCCTGGTCTCCACACATATTTTTTTCTCAGCGCTCCTTTTTAAACCTTTTTGATACTTCACGTACTACAAGCTCGCTTCGCTCTCTAAAAGTTTTTACGCAAGCAGACTCGCGCTTCACTCGCTGAAAGGTTTTGCTGAGCAAGCACAGGCTCGCTTCGCTGGATAAAAGGAACATTGCTACGTAAACCCTTATTATTAGAGCCCTCCTGTCGAAAAACAAACAAATCAACGTTAGTACAGTAATACAACCATCCTCACCCGTCCGACTATTTTTTTTTTTTAAATAGCCTTAATTTCCTTTCCCATCCTCTAAAAAACAAAATACTAATGGAGTATTTGCATTGTACAGTCGAGAAGACACTGGCTCTTTTTTTTTTTTTTTTTTTTTTTTTTTTGAGAGAGAGAGATTGGAAAGGGTGCTGGCACTTTATTTTTTTTTGTTTGACCTTATTTTAAAAACTTCTAAAAAATGAATTAAAATTTTAACATTCTGTTTGTGAAAATAAACATTAGAAGGTCAAACTATTTTTGTTTAAAATTTCAATGTGCTACGCCTATTAGAAGTCACTTTGTAAAAAAAAAACTTAAATTAAAAAAAATTAATTAATTAAATGAGTAGCCAAACTTTCATTTATAGTCGGCATTTTTCAGCGTTACTCCCCCTCCCCCCTCCCCCTACAAAAGTTGTATTGGATCTCCACTGCTCTACCACGTCACAGTTTTTTTTAGGCATTTTTGGTCACGTGATTTTTGTTTCGATTTTTAAGTAATCGAAAGCATAACGACAAAAAATAATTGCACAGCTCAAATATATAAGTTCAATAATACAAGAAAATACAAAAATTATTCATTTTCCTCACATGTGCAAGTTCCTCATTACGAAAACACTTTCCACTTATACGTAAAACTTTACCAATGTTTGATTAAATTGCTAAAAAAAAATGATCCATTCCAATAAAGTACTTCAACTAAGTACCAGTGTGTTGCGCGCGAAGGTGTATTGTATATTAAAAGGAAAAAATTCAATATTTCTGACTTAATAGGCGCACGGTATTTTACTTCTACATCCGGTTTGTTTATTTAATAAAATCGTTATTTCTACTTAGTCACCGGAATATTGAGCTTCCAGAGAAACTTTTTTGCTGAATCTGTAAGTAAGTGAAGTGCATTTTGCCATAAAAAATATCAATGTATAAACTGTAATGTAATCGTTTCATGGTTTAGATTAAAACTATTTGTAACTGTTCTTTTCGACAATTTTTATGGAAAATCTGAAGATTTGTTTCTATGAAAAAAAAAAAAAACTATTTTATTATGTTACATTACTCTAGAAGATCGATATAGTTTCTTAAACAATGTAATAATGAATCTTACAAAATAACAACAATTTCAATTGTTTCTTCCCTTTCAAAAGTAATTTCAAAAACACCGAAAAATTGAGTTCTTTAAATATGCTTCAAAATAGTCAGTTTTACTGCTGACCCAAATTTACTTCAAAAAGTAAGCATTAGTAGGTATAAAGTGGGGGTTCTGAGCCACCGGAGCCCCGGAGCCATCCCGGAGCGGGGAGTTCTGAGCCACCGGAGTCATATTGGAGGGTGGTTTCTGAGCCAGGGTGTTATCCCGGAGGTGTACGAGGGTTCTACACCATAGTGTTGTAGAGTTGAGTTGTTTCTCCTGTTGTAAAAGTTTGTTTTTAAGAAATGGCAACACTTTTTAGTTTTGCTTTATGTAACACTACGACTACTATAGTAACTTATTTAAGTTAAAATTTTGTGAAGTCACAATACTAAATTAATAAAGTTTAGTTATACTGAGTGGCAACAACTCTTACTTTTTGGCTAAATTTAATGTATTAGTAGCGTTGTCTAGTGATATGGAATTAAAATATAGTGTACAGAATCATTTTTTAGATTTATTTTACTTGGTCGGGGGATCGAACCTACAGTATTGTGGTAAAATAACTTTGTAGCTTAGTAACCGATAGAAAAACAGATAATAAGTTCATAATTTTATAAATAAATCTCCATTTCTACACCTGTGCTTAAACCAACCACTTTGTGGGGTAGATGTTTTACCATTGGGCATAATAAAATGATTTTAAATTAATTAATTTAGTTATTGAAGTAAATACTTATACAAATTCATTTATAAATCATATTCATTTGTACATGAAAATAATATACATTCCTTTTTTCAATAGATAATGTAACTTTATTATCCTTTATTCTCAATTTTTATAAAGCGTATACTAATTCAAATTTGTTCTATTATTTCTTGAAAAGTTGTTTTTCTACATAAAATAGAATTAAATGCCACTAATTAATAGTAAACACCCTTACGTGGGAAGATAAATTCGTTTGCACTTTCTTTTGAAAATAAGATTAACTTGGAGAGTCAGTATTTTCACGTGTAATGAACATGTACTTTGATGTGTCTATAAACATTTATCACGACAAAGGGAGTTGGTTCCAAAGTGATTTAGATAATCTTTAAGAATAGACTTTACATTGAAATCGAATTGTCACTGCTTTGTGGATTGTAGATAGTGCTAATCACGCAGTAATTGTGCTGGAAAAGTACCATCTACTAATGTGTGCATAACATCGTTTAAAAAACCTACTATCGAAAGTAAACTTTATTCTCATCAAATCTATTTAACTCCATGCGATAATGACTTTTCTAGTAGTCTGCTGTTTCTAATCTTGTACGCTTATCAAAATACATACTACAAATCTCAATTCGTATATTTGCCTATACTCATTTCTTTATTTAAAATACTAACATGTCTGTATATTTAAGACTTAATCAAAGATTATTTTCTTGTGTGTGTAAAAAGCATGCGTTCCCATGATGACAAACTTTCAAAGGGTTTTACTGCATTCTATCTTATTTGACGAAGTTGGGCATTATTCGTCACGTATATAATCACTTGTGCGCAAGTGCAAGCATGAAGTTGACTCTAATGTGATTGGTGTATACATCGCAAGGACATGTATATAAAATGAAGTATTTGAAGATATAAATCATTACACCCCTTGCTTGAGCTAATTGCCTTCTTTAGCTTTTTTGGCTACTTAACTCTACTGTCTTAGGATTTAATCTACTTACTTCCCTTGCTACCATGGATAGTGTCTCTCAAGTGTTTGAAACTTCATCAATGCCTCTAAATGATGAAGTTTTCGCTATGGCGGATTTTGGTGATATCACCGCCTCACAGCTAAGTGAACCATTCGACAATTTATCGTGTAATATTTGTTTCACGGCATTCACATTGCGGCGTAATCTGCTACGACATCTTAGATATCAGCATGGGAACAACAATAAAAAATGCCATATATGTGGACGGCAATTTAGTAGAGTGGATACTTTGAAGGAGCATATAAAAACACACGAAAATAGAAAGCGTAAGCGGGAAGGTAATGATGAAGTGTCACATCTACCACCATTATCTTCAAATGTAAGTATTTATTGCTTTCTTATTTAAATTGTATGTGAAATTTTTTTATGATTGAAATATTTCAATGTCACTAATTTCTTATTTTATATCTTAAGTGAACCGATCATATTTTTACTTAAAGTGTATGAATAAAAATGTTATATCTTTCATTTCAGTCATCTGCTGTTGCATCTACATCTCGTGCCCAAGCAGTTCCCTCTAATGTTCAGGCCTCTTCTTCAAATGTAAGTATTTATTGTTTATAACAAATGTTTCACAGCGGTGTAAACCTAATGAATGATCTTTCTCAAGGTCAAGATTTTAAAACAGCCGCCAAACGAAGGCTCAAAGAAGCCGGAAATGTGTTAACAGATAAAGCCGCCACTCGAGTTAAAACTATGATTGGTAGCGGGAAAAAGCATAAAAAGCGTAAACAGAAGAAGAAGTATATCATTCCACGTTTAACCAAGAAGAAGTGTGCAGCACGAGATATTTTCTCCTAATGGCTTCCTTTATCTACAAAGATTCTCCCCCTTGCGTAAAGTCGGAATTGGATTTATTTTCAATTCCCCCTACACAAACCGTTATCGAAAAAGGGCAATTTGTAGAATTTCATCCCCTTTCAAGTGTTCGTGATGGTGGACCGATCGAGTTCACGATATCGGGGAGTGGTGAAGAATATGTAGACTTAGCTGCATCCTATCTACATGTTAAAGTGAAAGTGACAAAATCAGACGGCTCTAAACTGCCAGAAAATGAACCTGTTGCCCCCATAAACCTTTTCCTACACTCGCTATTCAGTCAAGTGGACGTTAGTTTAAATGAAAGAAATATCTCATCTGCAAGCAACACCTATCCTTTTAGAGCCTATATAGAGACATTGTTAAATTATGGAGAAGACGCCAAGAAAAGTCTACTTACCTGTGAAGGATTCTACAAAGATACCCAACCTGATATTATAGACCCCTTAAATGCAAGTGCTGATGCCGGAATGAAGACGCGCTACAATCTTATCAAAGACAGTCGAACCGTAGACATGATTGGTCAACTTCACTGCGACATTTTCCAGCAGAATCGTCTCATGATCAACTTGGTAGATATCAAAATTAAAATGATACGCAGCAAATCGTCATTTTGCTTAATTTCAACCAAACAGGATGGTGATTATAAGATAGTTCTAGAACATGCTTCTATGTTTACAAGAAAAGTGAAGGTGAGCCCTGCTGTTGCCATCGCACATGCCAAAGCTTTAGAGAAGACGTCCTGCAAATATCCAATCGATCGTGTGATTTGCAAAACTTTTAGTATTGCCAAGGGCAGTTGGTCCTTTTTACAAGATAATGTGTTTCTTGGACTCATGCCAAAGCGCGTGATACTAACCTGTTTAGGAAATGCAGCAATGAATGGACAATATTCAAAGAACCCGTTCCTATTTTCTCACTTTAACGCAAACTTTGTATCCATCTACGTAGACGGACAACCTGTTCCTTCTAAACCGTTAGAACTCAATTTCGATTCTAACAACTACGTTCGCGCCTATCACAGTTTATTCTCGGGATTTAATCAAGATAAGGGAATTTACTTATCTCAAGAAGAATACACCAGAGGACATGTACTTTACGCATTTGATCTAAGTCCTGATCTTTGTGACGGAGAACATTTTAATCTACAACACCAGGGAAATTTACGTGTGGAAATTAATTTTTCCGAAGCTATTTCGGAGACATTATCCGTTCTCATTTACGCAGAGTTTCAAAACGTGATTGAAATATCAAAACCACGTCACGTTGTCTGTGAATTTCCGAATTAATGGATACCTTTCAAATAACCAGAATTCTTTCTAGAAATGCAAAAACGAAGAATATATTCTTGGGCGTTTTCTCAAGTGATCGATTACCCTCGTCTATTCGAAACTTTCCAGCCTGTTTTATTGCCAACACTGACAAGTCTGATCAAGAAGGTAGTCATTGGGTAGCTTTCTATATAGATTCGCCTACAAAAATTTGCTTCTTTGACTCGTTCGGAAACCCGCCCTCATATTTTACTGGAAAAATTTCAAGTTATGTTAAAAATTATCAACATGTAGAGTTTAATCCCATGATACTTCAATCGAATGCGAGTTCCGTATGCGGACAATATTGTATTTTTTATCTATATTCTAAATGTAATGGTCGTTCTCTGAACGATATCCTCTTATCTTTTGTACCCAATCAGCTATGTAATGATATCAAAGTGCATTATTTTGTAACCAAGCACTTTAAAATTGTAGCACCATTTTATCAATAAAGAGAGTATTTAAACAGTAACACTTTGTATCGTCTCTCATTCAATATGGAATTTCCAAAGTTGCAACACCCTTTTACTATGGTAATTGCCGGTCCAACTGGTTGTGGTAAAAGCTATTTTGTGCGGGATTTGATAAGTGAAAAGCATGGCATGTTTTCAATCGTTCCCGATAAGGTTGTTTGGTTTTACGGAATACATCAGCCTTTATATGACGAAATTGACAATGTTACATTTGTAGAAGGTCTGCCAACTACATTTAAAGAATTTTTGGGGGAGAATACACTCTTCGTAATTGATGATTTAATGTCAAATGCTAACAGTCATTTAACTGATCTTTTTACAAAAGGGAGTCATCATTTAAACCTGAGTGTTATATTCATAACACAGAATTTCTTCTATAAAGGAAAGGAAATGCGTGACATTACATTGAAGGCGCATTACTTGGTACTTTGTAAAAATAGGCGAGATTTGAGTCAAATCTCGCATCTCGGAAGGCAACTATTTCCTAGACATGTAAAATTGTTTCAAAAAGTCTTTGAAGACGCCACGAAAAACCCCTATTCATATCTTTTTATAGATTTACGGGCTGAAACTCCAGAAGAGTTGCGCCTTCGATCAAAAATTTTACCTCATCAGACACAGCTAGTGTATCAATTTAAATAATATAAAAGTAAATAACTTTGAATAAAAGTGTCATTTAGCAAGATGTCACTTAAGAAGGAACAACTCAATCAATTGCGACTATTACAAATATGTCCGTTAAAGTTACGAAAAACGTTACTGAGTAAACTCAATAAGAAATGTATAAAAACCATATGCGAATGCTGCATGAACACATTGAATGGAAATGTTCCATTGACTCCACAGCAGAAGAAAGCACTCTCTAAGCATAAAAAAACTTTGCGACATTTAAGTAATCGTAAAGTGTCTTTATCGAAAAAGCGTCAAGTTATTTTACAGAAAGGAGGTTTTCTTAACATACTTATTCCCGCCGCTTTGAGTGTTCTAACAACATTATTTCATGGCTCAAATTAAGAAATTTGCTCTTATACCAGAGGAATTGGTCACAAAACATACAGTGTCTCATAAGAGACTTAGTGAATTAGATAAAGCTATGATACAAATTTTAAATAGTGACTTACCTGATCATGAGAAATTAGTTCGTTATCAAGAGCTGCTTATGAAAAGTTTAAATTTGCAAGAATTTAACAACTCGCGTTCAACAGAGGAAAAGAAAAATGGAGAAGTAGAAGACATTGAGAAATCTGAAAGTAACAAGAATGTGGAAGAATCTGTGAAAGTGGAAGATAGTAAGAAGCATGTTCAAAAAGAAAACATTTATCAAGAACTTATATTGTCTTCAGTACCTAAGAATTTACGAAGGAAGGCGGAAAGCGTCTACTCTCTTATCAAGAACCAGTCTGATATCTTATCGTGGAATTCCAAAGGACAAATTTCACTACATGGAGAAAAAATACCAAACTCTAATATTGTAGACTTTTTCAATTATATGTACAATAGCAAAAGTAATGCCAGAAGTATATATGATACAGCATTACAAGATTTAAATGTTCCAAAGCAGTTTATTGGAAATAAAAATTTGTTAAAGTCACCTGTAAAAAATGTTCGAGGGAAGGTGAAACGAAATGTAAAACATGCTTTAAAGTGGGAACCTTATTCAATAAACTAGTGTTGCTTAAAACTGTTCTATTATTGAAATCACACAGACACAAATTATTGAATGAAATACATTTTATTTATAATCTCATAAGTTTTAAAATATCTGAATAACATAGAGTTTCAATGACAATTATTTACAGCAATTTAAAATTTTAAATGATCTTTCAAAGCATTCCAAGAAATAACTTTGAAGAAATCTTCATCAAATAAGTGAATAACATTTTTAGATATCAAAGTTTCAATGATAGTATTTACATTCAATATGAGAATTGCACTGTCACCTACATACCAAAATTGATCTTCTACCGAGGCAGTTATACAGGTGTGTGATTGTTGTCCCATTGCGTTGTCAACGCAACCTTCACAACGAAATAACTTAAAAACATTAGTTTCAACTTCAAGTCGCAAAGCAGAGACATATTCATTAAATAAATCTACATTAGGAGGTACATTAACATTTGCTGCACATTTAACAAGAATTTTAGAATTTAATAGAGTTAAAAGAGATTCTTTAATTGTTTCACACATTTCGGGTATAAGGTCTTTAATTTTAATGAGATTATTATCATCCACTTTTAAAAACCTGTCTTTAAGTTGAAAATTAAAAATTTGTTTGAAAAGTAGCTCACCTTTCTGTGATAAGATTAGGAGTTGGTTATTACACACTACGCTTGAAGTTGAATATTTCGTATTCACGAGAAAGATTTTGTTCATAAAGTCCACAAATGTGCTCATGTTCATTACAATTTTCTGAGTACCTCCTTGGCTACTATGTTGACACATATGAATAAAAACGCGAGAGTCAAATTGATGTAGGGACACTACAAAACCAAACCCGAGGTTCCACTCTTTAAGGCACACACTATTTTTCTTTGCTGGGGCGTATAGTCGGGTCAACCAGTCATCTTCGGGGATAGCTTCCTCAAACGATCGTTTTTGTGAAGAAGACTTGTGGAGGCCAATATCTTGAGGTTTCTTAACGAGTTTCCGGAAGGTAATGCTGATTCTAGGCTCCGTTACAGCAGGCTCAGCAGGAATTTCATGGCTCCAAAAGTTGTTAGTTGGCGGCTTCATGAGAAGAAGGGATCCACTTTTCAGCAAAACTTTATGGGACTGGAATTGAAATCGGGTAAAGTTCATGGTGCGGCTGGCCCCAAGACTGAGCGTGGGGATGATAGAGGTCGGGTCGAGACTTGTTTCATCATCCTTGTGGGCTCCAATCTTGGCAGATCCATCCGGGTAGAAATTGAGAAGGGCATAGTTGTACTCTTGTCCAGTTTTACTTTCCACATCCTTCTTAATGGCTAGTAGCGTGGGAGTCCATGGCTCGGCAGAGACACTCGTTCCGGAAAAGGCATAGCTAAGACCAAAATCACCAAATGCAAGGACCTTCCTCTTAGGAGTGTAGCTTCGTCCATTGAAACAGAGTTTCAAATCATGATACTTGTACTCCAACAATTCAAGAAGCAATTGTTGAGAATAATCAGAATCGAAAATTTTTTCAATGTTTTCAATACTTAAGTTAGCCATTTTAACTAACGAGCAGCAGCAACTTCTTTTAGCAAGCTCGAGTAAGGAATGAAGTTCGATCAGTGACGATAGTTTTATAAAGAGAGCTAGCTATGATAACGATATCAGCGGTCGATATATATCACGCGATGGCCAAGCTTCGAACATCACATGATGTTTACTCGTGATATCGTGATTAAACAAACCTTAACCCGTGAATAGTATGTACTTGTACAGTCACCTCTATCGATTATCTCATGACTTGATAAGGAGCACGTCACCATCACATCGATGGTTGACTGAGGCTCGTGATCTTGTTATAAGACTAATCCTGTTTAAACAAAGTCATGCAGTTTAAGCACACATGTTTAAACCATCCGCATAGAAATTAAGTTTTAAAGTAAAATCACCAAATCTCAAAAAGTTATTTATGAAAACTTTTATAACTAATTAAATTGCAATCTCTTTAACCAAATTTTAGTAACAATATTCATGACACTAAGTTCTATAAGTATGTGAGAAAATACTACTGCTTTTGTAATAAATAATAAAAACAAAATTTGGAAACAGAAATATATTTTTTTTTATTCTCAACCATACAAAAAATCACATTTTAAAATTTAAATTAATGAATACAAAATCAATAATGTTCGAACTATAATAAAATCAAGTTCTATTTTAACAATTGAATAGTTTAGAAAGAAAAATAAGTTTAAATAGTAAAATGACCATAAGCTAGTGATGAAATGCCATCCCTTAGTACATATCGTTTTGTGTCATATGGACACAGTGTCGACTTTGAATAGGAGACAGTTTGTAGAACGTGATTAAGGCTTAGTATTCGATGTGTCCGTGCTATGTCTCTACATTCCGAAATTAGACAGTTTTTATAATCACTATGCCTAATACTATTTTTTACAACTACTTTACTTACACCCTTTGCCGTCTTCTTCTCATCTTGCACACTTTTCAAACTATACATTTTAGGTTTAAGACCTATAAATTCAAGAGTAATGACCGAGGATAATTCATCCTTCATTTTGCCTAAAACTTTTTTATTAACATTGCTATAAAGTGCATGGTTAGGAGGATAATCCGAAAAATCGAATAAATGGGAGTCAGTATGCATGTCAGTGTATATGTCCTCAGTCATTATGCTATAACACAAGGAATCTGTGTCTGTAAAGAGTAATTTAGCATGTGTATTATATTTAGGTTTGATGTATGTGTAGTGAAAATTATACATTAAAATTTTAGAAATGTCTAAAATTGAGAATCCAACGTAAATTGGCCTGTTTAGGAGAAGTGATGTGATTTTACGTTCAACTGAAACTAAATCTTTATTAATTATCTTATATGAATTAAAACTAGGAGATGCTACTAATTTTTTGGCCTTTTTCTCACTTGTAACTAAATCTAATTTCATTCTATTTCTAAGGTTTTCAATTGTCTTACCAAATACGGCATTATTCAAAAGTTTAAACAAGTCTTTTTGAAATGTGGTTTGGGCTAATTTTCTCTGCTCAGTATTAAAAGAAATATATTTCTTTAACCATGCACTTTGTCTAAATTTAATAACAGAGTGAATTTTGGTAACTTTTAATCCTAGTGAAACGTACTGCTTCAAATTTCTATAATGAAGAATGTATTTGCTTTTAGACATCAAATTGGGTACAAGTTTAACAGCGGGGTTCACTTTTAAATTAAGCTTTTCAGCTAAAGATTTATTGTAGGGGGAAACCATGTGTGGGGAAATTATCATCTTTTCTGGAGCGAGGGGGTAATCATTATGCTCATCATGCAAAGACTGAGGATACTCTAAATCTACCTCCAAAATATAACCTACTTCACAATCATCGGCTACATTCATGAAATCTATTGGACCTTTATGCCATTCAAAGGCGTGTGTAGGAAGAGCCTCTGACATAGCCCAACCGTATAGATTGTTGGCATCCAAGTACATGATATAGTTTGAGGCAAGATCAGGATTAAAGTTTTCCATATATTTATTATTTGCTTCACTATGTCTATGCGAAATCATTGATACACCCCCTCTTATGCCCCGTTCAATAAATAAATGCATATCTGGATCAACTAAAAGTTCTAGTTTAACACCAGACATGCGAAGACAAGCTTGCCAAGCAAGACCAGGAGCAGTGAAACAATGACATGGATCCAATTTGTAGAATGAGAGACAAAATTGCCTAAAATTTTCAAAGACGTCCGCAAGCAATAAAACATCAGTTACAACATATAAGTTATGATAATCCCCTAAACATTTCAAATTAAATTCTCTCCAGATTTGTTGGGCATATTTGTAGTCATCTAATGAAACGTGGCTTTCTGTCAAATTGCTAAAAAATGCATGTTGAGGCGGAAGAGAGGATTCTTCAAATTTTTGGAAGCTATCCATATATTCATAGGGATAACAACCCTTCCTAATCATTAAACCCGCCTTTTCTCCAAAATATTTCTTGGTAAGTCTTAGTTGATTATTCTCTAAACTCCCGACAAGTTTATCAAGAGAAGCATTTAAAAATTGGAGAGAGTCCAGAAAGCGTAAATTACCAAGTGAAAATGAAATAAATTTTTCACTGTTATTTGGTAAACAGCTAATGTTTTTATCCTTGATTTTACCAATGCCCTGTAGAATTAAATGCGCATCATAGTTTTTCAAATTGTGAATAATAACAGGAATGTGGGTTGCAATTTGATAATCTATGTTACATTTGCTATGAGCTGGGCCTCTATACAATGAACTCAGGTGGCAATGGTCCCTGACCTTATCACCACGAAGAGGCTTTTCACAAATATGGCATATTATACTTTCCTTAAAGTGTTGTTTGTCAACATCAGTGAAAGTCATGGGTTTTTTAACTTTGAGGATATTGTCAATTTGAGCCTCTTCCTCAAGTAGACTGGATAAGAACTTATCAACAGCATCCTCACCTCTGTAAATGACAGGATCTTTTATCATTTTTCCTTGATCATCAACTACAATATACGAAAAGCCACATGGTACGTGATATGCAACAGGAACTGTTGAAGAGTACTTTGGGTTTGGGAAGCAAGTATGCGTTTTCACTAGGATTGACTCAAAGTCTGCATAAATTGAGAAGGGGACAGGCAAAGCAAATTTATACTTATCAAAGGTGAGCCATTTATTATGTTCAGACGGCATTTAAATTTTTTGCAGTTTATGTACTTTACAATCGATAACATGCTCATTTAAATTTTCTTCTAACGCAAATCTATGAAGACAGTAGTTACAATAATATGCTCTACTTTTATGTTTCGTCAACTCAGAAAGTAATCTATTTAAATCTTTTATCAAACAATAGTGTTGATTTTCCCCCTTCGATATCACCAATAGATTAACATGATTATCACTATTCAAACGTGTGATGCGAAGTGGAAAAATTTCCTTTTCGAAACCAAAAACATTTACTGAAATATTATTTTGTGTCTCAAATTTCTCAATCTGGGATATCGGTGTGGGAAAATCAATACCATTTAAATTTAATTCCTGCTCAAATGGTTGATAATTACTAATTCTATAGGCATGATTAGTGTGATTAATAGGATGTAGAGATGCTAGGACACACCAAAGAAAGCACTTACTGTCACTATTTTGTAAGTTCAGAATGGCCTTTTTGTTTTGAAGACTTTTAGGGAGGGGGATGTATGATGAGACAACGAGGGGTGTGTATGCAGCAGTCTTTAGTTCAGCATACAGGATACGGTCAATAATCCATCCAGAACCCTTGGCTTCAAATTCATCATAGGAACTTAGAATCTGTTAAATAAAAATAAAGTTCTTAGTAAAAGTTATTTTATAAATTTCCTTCCCTTTTAAATAATACTATGTTGTTGTTGTTTTTTCTAAAATTTCTTAAAATTATATCAAAGAAAATATTTAAATAATAATTTTAAAGCTATTATTATAAAATCTATGTTTTTGATTACAAGTTTTAAAATGAAACGTATGTTACAATCAGTTTTGAAAAACACATACTTAAAATTCAATAGTTTATATAGTGCAGAAACAAGTGTTCACTTGAGCATAGTAGATTCGAGCATTAATCCAAGCAGTTCCCATGCTTACAAATTCTTTATACGAAGATATAATCTTTTAAATAAGAGAGAAAAAAAAATAGAAAGAAAGAAATGTACGACATTATACATTTGATAAATAATTATAAACTTTTCAAAGTTCTATTCAATTTCTCGCTATATTATTTCATTTAAAAAAAATTAAATACATTTTAAAGCTGCAATTATAATACCTAACTTCTAAAGAAGTTATTGAAAAACATGTATCCTCTATTAAAAGTTTTGAAAAGCAATTACTCTTCTTGGTAATATTAAAAGAGAAATGCATATTAATTTAAATTACATGTTACCTTAAAATCGTTAATGTTTAACTTACATTATTTAAAAGGTTCATTAAACATACATTAAAAATATTTCATTCGAGTAAGTGATTTGAATTAGTAAAAATATTTATATTTCTTAAATTTTCTTGTTAAAGAAGTTTGAAAAAACAAATACATAAGGTAGAATTACAAATGCTACAAAACTATCATTTCTCAAATATTATTTCTAAAAAGGTATAATCATAAAATCTATCACTCAAATATATATTCGAGGATTTTTCTTAATGAACATTTTAAATGCTTATTTAACCCTCAGAATAAAAAATGTTGTGCTACAGTTAAGTATTGAACTTTTAATGTTAAAGATTCTTTCTAAATAAAGAATAAAAATAAATAGTTTTAATTTCACCAAACTTTAATCTTTTCAAAAGTAGAATTTGCATTTTAACTATAGAACATAAACTTTTAAAATGTATATATGAAAGAAATTGAACTTACTTTTTCATAAGCTTTCTCGATATTTGGGCTTTCTCCTTGAAGAGTAACATCGCAATTTGATCTGAAGTGGCCAACACACTCTTCATTCTCAGTTGTAGAAATCCTTCGAGTGAAGCGAATTGAGATTGAGATGTACCATTTTAAGCCTTTGCGAACAAGACGCTCAATTATTTCTTGTAGCTCACTCTTATTCGTTCTAAGAAACACTAACAGGTCCATACACTCCTTCTCACATGGATGCACATACTGAGTTTCGAATGTGTCCAGACTTCTGGGTAGGCCACGGGGGGGTAAACCAACAAAGGGAACTGCTTGGGGACGAGAGGTAGACACAACAGCAGGTGACTGAAATGAAAGACATAACATTTTTATACGTACACTTTAAGTAAAAACATGATCGGTTCACTAAAGGTATAAAATAAGAAATTAGTGACATTGAAATATTTCAACAATAAAAAAAAAATTCACATACAATTTAAATAAGCAAGCAATAAATACTTACATTTGAAGAAGAGGCCTGAATATTAGGGGGAACTGGTTGGGCACGAGATGTAGACGCAACAGCAGGTAGCTAAAAAGAAACACAACATTTTTATACATACACTCTAAGTAAAAACATGAGCGGTTCACTTAAGCTATAAAATAAGAAATTAGTTACATTGAAAAATTTCAGCCATCAAGTTTTTTTCACATACAATTTAAATAAGCAAGCAATAAATACTCACATTTGAAGAAGAGGCCTGAACATTAGAGGGAACTGCTTGGACACGAGATGTGGACTCAACAGCATGTGGCTGAAATGAAAGATATAACATTTTTATACATACACTCTAAGTAAAAACATGAGCGGTTCACTTAAGCTATAAAATAAGAAATTAGTTACATTGAAAAATTTCAACCATAAAATTTTTTTCACATACAATTTAAATAAACAATAAATACTTACATTTGAAGAAGAGGCCTGAACATTAGAGGGAACTGCTTGGGCACGAGATGTAGATGCAACAGCAGATGACTGAAATGAAAGATATAACATTTTTATTCATACACTTTAAGTAAAAATATGATCGGTTCACTTAAGCTATAAAATAAGAAATTAGTTACATTGAAAAATTTCAGCCATCAAGTTTTTTTCACATACAATTTAAATAAGCAAGCAATAAATACTCACATTTGAAGAAGAGGCCTGAACATTAGAGGGAACTGCTTGGACACGAGATGTGGACTCAACAGCATGTAGCTGAAATGAAAGATATAACATTTTTATACATACACTCTAAGTAAAAACATGAGCGGTTCACTTAAGCTATAAAATAAGAAATTAGTTACATTGAAAAATTTCAACCATAAAAATTTTTTCACATACAATTTAAATAAACAATAAATACTTACATTTGAAGAAGAGGCCTGAACATTAGAGGGAACTGCTTGGGCACGAGATGTAGATGCAACAGCAGATGACTGAAATGAAAGATATAACATTTTTATTCATACACTTTAAGTAAAAATATGATTGGTTCACTTAAGATATAAAATAAGAAATTAGTGACATTGAAATATTTCAATCATAAAAAAATTTCACATACAATTTAAATAAGAAAGCAATAAATACTTACATTTGAAGATAATGGTGGTAGATGTGACACTTCATCATTACCTTCCCGCTTACGCTTTCTATTTTCGTGTGTTTTTATATGCTCCTTCAAAGTATCCACTCTACTAAATTGCCGTCCACATATATGGCATTTTTTATTGTTGTTCCCATGCTGATATCTAAGATGTCGTAGCAGATTACGCCGCAATGTGAATGCCGTGAAACAAATATTACACGATAAATTGTCGAATGGTTCACTTAGCTGTGAGGCGGTGATATCACCAAAATCCGCCATAGCGAAAACTTCATCATTTAGAGGCATTGATGAAGTTTCAAACACTTGAGAGACACTATCCATGGTAGCAAGGGAAGTAAGTAGATTAAATCCTAAGACAGTAGAGTTAAGTAGCCAAAAAAGCTAAAGAAGGCAATTAGCTCAAGCAAGGGGTGTAATGATTTATATCTTCAAATACTTCATTTTATATACATGTCCTTGCGATGTATACACCAATCACATTAGAGTCAACTTCATGCTTGCACTTGCGCACAAGTGATTATATGCGTGACGAATAATGCCCAACTTCGTCAAATAAGATAGAATGCAGTAAAACCCTTTGAAAGTTTGTCATCATGGGAACGCATGCTTTTTACACACACAAGAAAATAATCTTTGATTAAGTCTTAAATATACAGACATGTTAGTATTTTAAATAAAGAAATGAGTATAGGCAAATATACGAATTGAGATTTGTAGTATGTATTGTGATAAGCGTACAAGATTAGAAACAGCAGACTACTAGAAAAGTCATTATCGCATGGAGTTAAATAGATTTGATGAGAATAAAGTTTACTTTTGATAGTAGGTTTTTTAAACGATGTTATGCACACATTAGTAGATGGTACTTTTCCAGCACAATTACTGCGTGATTAGCACTATCTACAATCCACAAAGCAGTGACAATTCGATTTCAATGTAAAGTCTATTCTTAAAGATTATCTAAATCACTTTGGAACCAACTCCCTTTGTCGTGATAAATGTTTATAGACACATCAAAGTACATGTTCATTACACGTGAAAATACTGACTCTCCAAGTTAATCATATTTTCAAAAGAAAGTGCAAACGAATTTATCTTCCCACGTAAGGGTGTTTACTATTAATTAGTGGCATTTAATTCTATTTTATGTAGAAAAACAACTTTTCAAGAAATAATAGAACAAATTTGAATTAGTATACGCTTTATAAAAATTGAGAATAAAGGATAATAAAGTTACATTATCTATTGAAAAAAGGAATGTATATTATTTTCATGTACAAATGAATATGATTTATAAATGAATTTGTATAAGTATTTACTTCAATAACTAAATTAATTAATTTAAAATCATTTTATTATGCCCAATGGTAAAACATCTACCCCACAAAGTGGTTGGTTTAAGCACAGGTGTAGAAATGGAGATTTATTTATAAAATTATGAGCTTATTATCTGTTTTTCTATCGGTTACTAAGCTACAAAGTTATTTTACCACAATACTGTAGGTTCGATCCCCCGACCAAGTAAAATAAATCTAAAAAATGATTCTGTACACTATATTTTAATTCCATATCACTAGACAACGCTACTAATACATTAAATTTAGCCAAAAAGTAAGAGTTGTTGCCACTCAGTATAACTAAACTTTATTAATTTAGTATTGTGACGTCACAAAATTTTAACTTAAATAAGTTACTATAGTAGTCGTAGTGTTACATAAAGCAAAACTAAAAAGTGTTGCCATTTCTTAAAAACAAACTTTTACAACAGGAGAAACAACTCAACTCTACAACACTATGGTGTAGAACCCTCGTACACCTCCGGGATAACACCCTGGCTCAGAAACCACCCTCCAATATGACTCCGGTGGCTCAGAACTCCCCGCTCCCGGATGGCTCCGGGGCTCCGGTGGCTCAGAACCCCCACTTAGTAAAATTGTACTAATTTGTTTCAATTCCAATTCGAGAACGCTGAATGTCCAAAATAATTGAAATTCATTAGTTAATAATTTCGAAACAACATAAAACTTAAAATTAACCTTACAAGAGTACCTTATTTTAACGCTTTTCCATTCAGATATGGAAATTTCAAAATTTTATACAACAAAAGTTCTAAAATATTTATATATATTTTTTTTACTTTTGACTTTAAAAAACATTAATTTTAATTCAATATTTTCTATTATTAGTTATTAAAACGTATGATTGGTTTGATAGCTAACGAATTAAATACAATAAATTGAAAACTTTTTAACGAAACAATGAATATTTATATTAAGTCCATAAATCAAACACTGAATCAAACTAAATGATGTTGAAATGCCGTCCATGCTATAATCCTTTGTTTTATTGAAATAAGTAACATTATTCTATGAATTAATTTAATTGGTTAAATAATTTTAGCAATTATGTGTTATTTTCGTCTCTATGTCGATTTGAGTAACATTTTCCTATAGAATTCATTCATGTATTTGCACATATGGGACATTCTCTCTTACACTTACAAAAACCATAATGAAACATTTTGAATAATAATTTTTTTATACGCATTTTGTCCAGATGAAATGCATTTTAATTAATTTTTCTCTTTTTTATTTAAACACAATTAATATTGAAATGTCCATCCACTTTCCCTTTTCACATATTTTGTCTTTCAAGATCGATAGATAAATATGATATTTATTTTGATATATAATTTTTATTAAATATCATACATTTCAATTACAAAAGTATAAAACCTTTTCTATAAAAAGTGTTTAAAAATATTACTTTTATACTCCATCCAATAATTTTTACATACTTTCTTGAGCACTAAATGACACTTCTGATTAAAATAACAGGCTTTGGGAGCAGCAGTCCTGATAGGGATAATAATACTGCATTTTTTATATATTTTAGTTAGGATTGCCAAGCTGATGGTTATTTTATTGCTGTCATTACCATCCTTAATGTTATTTAATTACATTAAATTCTATTTAATCTTTTTATGGTTATATATTCTTTTGTTAGGTGAACTTATGTTTTAAATTAGCAATCCAAAAAAATTCTTTACTACATAAAATATGATGAGATGTCATTACCATCTTCATACCTAAATTTTAATGTTCTAAATTTGTTGATTTTTTATTCATTGATAGACTTTGAAATATTTGTTGCATCAGTAGTTTGAGAAATTAACTTTATTTTGAATATAAGTTTTATATTAAGTATGAAAAGAAAATTATGTGCTCCATTCTACAAAAAAGACATGCAAAAACATTTATTGTATTTAATAAATTAAACTGAAAATTAATTGTTTGGTTTATTGATCCTAAGTTATGACTAGTCCAAACTATAAAAAAACTAAGGCAATGCAAAACTTATATGATTTCTGTTTGATTTAGGATGATCTGCCTAATTTATACGTTTAAGCATAATTATTTTCAAAATAATTTCATAAGCGTTCATTTCATAGTCCTAAAAATTGGCGTTAAATGAAATCGTTAAATATTGAAACCTAAAATGGACGTTTCGGGTGAATGACCCACATGTTTAATTCGGGCACTTTTACTACTTACGAGTTGCCACTGATTATGCTCTTAAATTCAAACAAAACTAAAGACTCTTTTCAAAATGACTGATTACACTTTTTAGACTAATATTCACAAAATGGATATCATTATGTAGAATTATATCGTATGATATAATATGATGTAATTCAATAGATTACAACAAAATACGAGATAATAAAGTATATAATTTTAAAAGTATTTGCTTACCCACTTAATTCAAATAACGTATATGAGTATGTAATAAAGGACAATTCTGAGTCATAAGGTGGCGATGAGGTGACACCTTAATGGAGTGAGACTCCAATGTGACTCGTTACATCCTAGATATTATTACTTAAATTCTGTGCCTACACTGTTGAAAATTTTGTTCTACATTGCACCGAAATTCGGTTCCCGTTTAGCTGCAACCAACATTTGGTACTTAGTTTCACGATTTACATGGGCGGTCAAAGGTACAATCCTAGCAAGCCATCGAAAGGGGCGCCAAATTTACCGAATTTGGAAGGGGCGCCAAAATACAAGTTCTGTATGTGTTTTTTTTTTTTTTTTTTTTAACTCAATTACTTTTCAAATTGAAAATAAACATTTCCAGGATAAAATCAATAGATGTGTCCTCTCAAAAAAGCCCCCCGCCCCCTTTAGTGCAGGACATTTTGCCTTGGAAAAGGTTTGTAGTTCTGATTTTTTAATATGTTATAAAGGTCGGTCCCGTGGTTTATAAACCAAGTTTTCGACCTCCTAACCCTTGTGCTTTCTCCGTGGTGCACCAAAAACTGAGCCGTTTTTCAGTTTATACGTCATAACTCTTTGTCAATGTATCTTAGAAACAAACTTTATATTCAAAAGTTGTAGAATATTAAATTTTCTACAGCTCTTGTACACAAAGTTTTTTTGTAGACCTATTATGGAAATGGTTATGTCGCATCAAAGTCAAAACTTTTTCGTAAAAATGCTACTTTTTTAAGATTTGTGTCAAGTTTTTTGATTATATCTCCATAATGGTACGTTTTAGAGAAAAAGTTTGTGAATAAAAGTTGTAGAGCAATAAATTTTCTATAAGTTTTATATATTAACTTATTTTCTAGGTTGGTTGGTTGTTTTCAGATTATCTGGCGCCGTCAACAACTCGAGGGCTATAATGCGCGGAAACTTTCGTCATTAGACAAGCCAACATACATTTACAAACACCCATGCCTAACACGGGACTCGAAACCACAACCTCGCGGTCTAGAAACTAGCACGCTAACCACTATACCGTTTGGTCGGCCTTATTTTCAAGGACTAATAACAAAGGAGTTACTCTGCTTTGTGTATTTTCCGTGGTGCACCAAAAAAAACACGTTTTTCAGTTTATAGATCATAACTCTTTTGCAATTCATTTTAAAAACAAACATTAAATTTAAAAGTTGTAGAATATTAAATTTTATACAACTTTTGTGCACAATTTGCTTTTGTAAAGCTATTAGGTAAAGAGTTACGTATCATCAAAGTTAAAAACTTTTCGTAAAAATGCTGCTTTTTTAAGTTTTTTGCCGAGTTTTTCAATTATATCTTCATAACAATAAGTCGTAGGGAAAAATATATTATACAAAAGTTGTAGATCTATAAATTGGCTATGAGTTTTATACGAAAAGTTACTATCTAGGACTAATAACTAAGGAGCTACTCTTAAGGTTTACGAGATGATAACCTACAATATTTTATGTATAGGTAGGGGTTAAAAAAATAGCTTCTTACTGCATAGTCTGACAATTTTAATAAAAAAATAAAACAAGATATTTATAATACTAATGATAATGTAAAATAAAAAGTGGAAATATATTAAAATAATATATATATATACAATAACGGTAATATCAATTTACTATTTTCGCCATGGTGCGCCAAAAACCATCTGTATTCTGAAATTTTGGATTTTTTTCAGTATACTGATCATATCATTTTTCCACTGCATTTTATGGGGAAAATATTATATTTTAGGCTATAGAGTGTTAAATTTTCTACAACTTAGGTCTGTGCAAAGTTTGTTTTGTAGAACTCTTGTATGAAAAACAAATTGCATGAAAAGCATCACAGCAAAAACTCTTTCGTAAAAATACCATTTTACGATTCTTGTCGTATTTTTAGATGATATCCATAAAAGTATATCATAAAAATTGTAGAACACTAAATTTGCTACGTTTTATATACAAAGTTATTTTATAGGACTAATAACAAAAGAGCTACTTGGTAAGATCTAATATTAAAAACAGTTTCTTATTGAAAAGCCTGATAACTTTGATTAAAAATAAAACAATATAGGTATTAAAATAATAGTATTATAAAACAAAAAATATAAATATTATAAAAATGTATTTATCTATATATAATAATAGTAATATCAATAAAATTTACAATTTAGAAAACTTATAAATTCCTAAATTTAGTTTCGTTTAGCTACGAAGGTTCGGCTAATTCCTCCGCTATTTCTTCAATTAAGAGTTCTGTTGGGTCGTCATCATCGTTGTCACAGGTTTGTCCATGACAGTTTTTACATATTATGGAGCACTTGGCCTTTATACAACCGCCGGTCTTAGTGCATCCTATATCGCACTGGCAGAAAATGTAGGTCAGAATTGATTGAGGAGCTGAATCCCTGGTGGTTGTAATAGGACGAAGTCCTTTACTGTCCTTCTTCCACCCCCAGACCAGAGGATTTTTCATTTGGCCCATCCATGTTTTTACTTGATGGTATCTGCGAAAGACATGGCAGCTTCTTGGGTCGTGGTAGCTTTGACAGATTTAACTTGCTGCCAGTTGTTGATTTGGAAAATTGCTTAAAACGCAAAGCATTTAAAATTGTTCCCTGTCACCACCATAGAGAGCAACAAGAATGCTTGATACTGCTTAAGTGATGCTTTAAACACTGGCATTAGGATCTAGGAAGATCTTTGCAAATTGCTGTAATATTGGACACAACGAAGAAGCCATCATTACAACGCATGTATTCCATTACTAAGTAACTACTCTGAGTGGCTGATATTCTGTCGGGATGGTTAGTGGTGCGGAGGGGTGAGAAAGAAAGCACTAGAAACTTTTTTTCGGTTTTTCTAATCTTCATCCATGAATTCGGCAGTGGCAAATCTCAATCAACAGTATATGGTGTTTTCGTGGAAACTGAGCCCTTAAAATAATTCATTTACAAGTCACTTATGCCACTCGACTTGAGATTTTTCTTTTCTATCTCAAAAGATCTGTACTAGTTTAGAATTAGCCACTTGAATGCAGCCTATTTCACATTTTTATTTCCGAATGCAGAAATTTTTGGTGCATCACGGCAAAATGGTAAATTTTATATTACTATTATTATCTATAGATGTATACATTATTTAATATGTTTCCACTTTTTATTTTACATTATCATTAGTATTATATATATATTGTTTGATTTCTTTTATTAAAATTGTCAGACTGTGCAGTAAGAAGCTATTTTTAAACCCCTACCTATACATAAAATATTATAGGTTATCATCTCGTAAACCTTCAAAGAAGAGTAGCTCCTTAGTTATTAGTCCTAGATAGTAACTTTTTGTATAAAACTTATAGCAAATTTATAGATCTACAACTATTATTATATAAATTTTTAAGTTTATTGTCAGTAATGTTTCTATCTTTCTGTATATAAATTAGTAAGTTTTAAAGTTTAGTAATGAACACAGAGTGTTTTCTAGTAAGCCTTCCTTTCCGGAAACTGTACTGCCCGGGACGTGCAGTCCTTGGGAGGGGGGCAATGTTACGAATTTTTGTATATTTGTAAATATTTCGTTGTGTTAATTTTGTAAATAGGAAAACTTATGCACATTTCGCATGAGACAGTGCAATAGTTCGTCGTTAGTTTGCTTCCCCGCAATGTGCGTCTTTTGTTGCCTGATAACGGGTTTTACAGAGGTAACGCTGGGAGCAGGGCATTTAACATTATGGTAATAGAAATCTCGCCAATTTGGTGAGATAGAGCCAAGTTGGCGACGGTTTTGGCGACTAATTTTTGTCACCAAATTTGACGAGAAATCGCCAAATTTCGCCAAACTTGGCAACCATTTGGCGACATTTTCGGTCCTCATGTATATGTAAAGGACTTTTTGACTTCGATCCGGAAAGTTCTCCAAATATCTACCTCTAGAAGATTCACGTATGTTCGCCTCCCCTATAAAAGCTCAAGAGAGTGGGTGATGGAGTTAGTTGTTGATTTTGAGTCACTGAATTAGTTGACTGGTGAGTTGACTGGAATTACTGAGTTGAGATACTGAGTCTCAGTGAACATTCAGAGTAGTTCTAAAGCGAACTGTATTGCATTGTCTTTTGCAGCGATTTGAGCAGTTGTGTTGTCAAGTTTTTAACTGCTGTTTTGCGCTCTATTGTTGTGAAAAGAGCTGTATTGTGTCTACTAGAACGCGAAGTTCTGGAGTTGTAAGAGAATCTGTGAAGAGTTATATTGAAATAAATTTCCGCAAGTTTTGATCTGCTTTGGCTTCAAATCTTTCGAACCCATCATTGGCGGATCCAGGGTGGAGCACAGGGGGCACGTGCCCCCCCCCCCCCCCAGAAAATGTAAAGTTACACTGGATATTATTGAATTTCCTCCCCAAATAATTGATAAAGTCTATTTCTTTCATAATTTTTGGTGGGAAAACGTACATTTCTCATTCTGAATGACGTCATTGATTGTTGATGAAACCACTGATATGGCTTTAAAAGAGAAACTGTCAATCTGTATCCGTTATTTTAATAAAAGCACTTTTACTATAAATGAAGATTTTATCAAATTTTTAGAAGTTGAAGATCTCACTGGTGAAGGTTTGTGTAAAGTATTATTGGAAGAACTGCAGAACCTAGGTTTAGATATATCCAACTACCGTGGTCATGCTTTCGACGGAGGTTCCAATATGAGTGGAAAATATCAAGGAATTCAAGCTAGAATAGCCAAAATACAACCCCTTCCCATTTATAGCCACTGCGCTAATCACAGATTAAATTTAGTAATTTGTAAGGCCTGCTCAACTCTATCAATAAGAAATGCTGTTGGGGTAATATCGTCAGTCGCAATTTTTTTTTTTGAGAATCTGCTAAGAGGCTGCACAAACTAGATGAAGGAATGCACGATACTCTGAAGAAAGGAAAGCATGCAGTGAAAAAGTTGTGTGAAACGAGATGGATCGATCGCCATGATTCGGTACTAACTTTTTTAGATACCCTACCCTTCTTACCCCAAGTGTTGGAATCTATTGCTAACTCGCAGGACGGAAAAGGAAGTAACGCCTTTTCATTTATGTACAGTATTATGTCACCTGAATTTATCATTAGCGTGGTAGTTTTAGCAGATGTGTTTGCACTGACTCTCCCCTTAGCCACAAGACTCCAAGCAGAGTACATGGATGTGCTCAAAGCAATGAAGTTAGTTGATGCCACACTGAAAAGCCTACAAAGTCGCAGAGAAAGTAGCAGCGAACATTTTAATAAATTATATTTAAAAGCTGAAAACTTGGCAGATCAGATGGGGACTGAAATAAAGAAGCTAAGACTAACAGGCAATCAAAAAAACAGAGCCAATGTGCAATGCAAATCTAAGGAAGATTACTTCAGAATCAGCATTTATATTCCATTCATGGACTTCCTCATCCATGAGCTTTCAACAAGATTCCCAAAATCACAAATGGTTTATGTCGGGAACTTTCAAAAGTTATTACCAGTTAATTCACATTTCGATGAAGATTTCGAAACTTCTGTCATAGAAGGTAGTAAAATGTATAAGTCCGATTTACCCTGCTTCTATGCACTGGAAGGTGAATTAGAACTATGAAAGCATATGTGGGATGGACAGAAGAAGTTACCCAAATCTCCAGCGGAAGCAATCAAATACGCTGAAGATTTGCCCAACATATCAACACTTCTTCAATTAATATGCACTCTTCCAGTTACAAGCAGTACTACGGAGAGATCCTTTTCTACTCTCCGTCGGATAAAGACATTTTTAAGGACTACGATGACGGAAGAACGTTTAAGTGGGTTGGCCAACCTTCACATTCATAAAGAAGCAGCAGCTAATCTATCTCCTTTATAAGTATTGGATGTTTTTGCTTTGAAAAAAAAAGAGAAGACTGCGTTTGAAACTAGATCATTAATTTTAAAAATAAACATACTGACTTTTAAAATTGATTTTTTTTTTAATATAACTACAACCATTTTATTCTAAAGCAGTATTAATCACTCTGCCAAGTGCAATTAATTATATTTTAAATTTGGCAAGTTTCTTTAAAAAAAAAAAACAAAAAAAAAAAACTAAATTTAATTTTGAAAAACATCAGTAAGTTAGGTGCCAATTTTTCTGTTTATTTTAAGTGCCCAATAGTGTAAATGTGATTTTCAGCTTTTGATGATGATCTTTCTCTCCTCTTGTGAGTATTTAACACGATTGTTGTATGCCCCCCCAGGGCGAATTTCTGGATCCGCCACTGGAACCCATCCACGCAACAATATCTATGGCATTTTTTGTATAATTATGCGAAGTTCGGAAGCACGCTAAAAAATAGTCAGTTTCGGCTTTTTCGTTGGAAGTTGTGCAGAGAATCGATACTTACTGTCGGTTATGCCTTTTTAAGGTTGGCGGCGAGACGACTGTTTCGTCTGATAATAACTAGGATTTACAGAGCATTTTAACGCGAAATGGTCACATTGGGGTCTCACTTCATTAAGGTAGCACCTCATCGCCACCTTATGGCTCAAAACTGTTCTTTATTACCGACTGGTATGTATGTTTACTCTGCTGAAATAGCAAAATTTAAAAAAAATTACAGCTGATACCAGTTAAGTTTTATTTGTACTATGCATATTTTACATACATCAATAGGATGATTATGATGAAATAAAATTTAAAACTTTAATTACACACTTCACAAACACATTTTAATTTACACTAACGTGTTTTTTTTAAATTTCTATGCTCCTGACTCCAAAAAGTACATTATGCAAGAATGTGTTTGGAAGGACTTGCTGATTTTATACATGCAAAACTTACATGTATAAAATCAGCATAGCATAGATAAAACTTTTTTGAAAATTTAAATGCATTTGTATTTCTATTTGTTTGTTTGAAGTTCTTAATATTATTTTATTTCATCCCCTGTTTAGTCTATCGAATATTTCTATTCCAAATATTATAACGGTGCCTAGGAAGATACGTGGTGCCTGTCACACGTTTTTCAACTTAATGTTTTGAATGGTGTGATAAACTCTTTTGTTCCTTTTTTCTAGGATCGAAGAATTTTAAGAGCATATTTCCAGCGATAAGGACATTCAGGTAATTTTATGTATTTTTGTGTTATACGTCCGGTTAGGTGAACTCGATTCGTGAGTCTATTTGATTCACGAATGCAAGTTGAATGACAAAGCAAGTGACTATCATATATAAAATAACATTTATCAAGTTAGGTGATTAGTGGGTTATTTTAAATAAAAATTAGCTATTAGTAATAAGAATAGCTATTAATAGCTATTATAAGAATAATAAATTGGCTATTGTAAATAAGAATTAAACTAGGATGATGGAAAGAAACATAAATGTTTTTTGTTGGTTGATAGTTCACGTAAAACTGTTGTTTTTGCAACAGTTGTTTCCTTAACAAAAAATTACTTTTTAACTAAAATTTTTAAATGGTCCAATAGTATACTTGTTTTTAAAATTGTAGTGAGTAAAAAATTGTTGTTTGAATATCAGAACTTTTTGGTTCTTCTTTTTTGCCGTTAAACTATTAAATGCCACCCATTTAAATTAACTGAGAAAACATTTTGCACCCAATATTTAATCAGAAGTTTTCAGTAACTTTCAAACTTGCTTACAAAGTTTTATCTCTTGTAACTTTGGTAGTATGCAATTTTTTTTAGTTAAACACTCAAACTGAGGGTTATCTTGCAGAACACACCTAAAGTTTTTGCCTGTTCAAGATGGAAGAACATTTTTGGATTAATCCACTGCAACTTGACGAATCTACTGTCGATAGAACAGAACCGGAAAATAATTCGAATCGTGAATCTAGACAGAGTAGAAGTTTGTATAAAACTCCGGAAGCTTTCCTTAAAGAAGAGTGTATTTGTACTTTTCTGAAAAGTACAGAAGTAGCCAACGACCACATCGAAGTTGTGAAAGCATATATGGTATATCATAAATTGTTTCATAATTTTGATTGTCTTTTGAAATAGTAGTTTTTATTTCGTTTTAATTTCTTTTTCGTAATTATTATTATCTCTTGGTACACTGTTAAAAAATTGGTGCCGGATTTCACCAGAAATCTGGTAATATAGTAGCTGCAATCACTGTGTGGTGTAACGTTTTACCACTTTTATGGTTCGACTTAATATACGAAATTCACGGTGAAAGGTTGAACCAGATTTTACATTTCTCCCTGCATTAGTTTCTGGATTTAGCTTTCACTGGTATTATGGATTTAGCTTTCACTAGTATTCTGGAATTAGCTTTTCCCCTTTTTGGAATTGGTTTTCACAACCTTGCCAAGTCAGCACACTTAAAACAAAGTTCAATGTTTCTATAAAACCTTAGTTTGAAGGAAAATGAAAAACAGCATATTTTTTTAATGTTTATTTACTAATTTGTTAATTAACTACACTAAATCATTTTACTAAGAACTGCTTTTCAATAGAAATGTTTTTATATTTAGTAAAATAGCATTAACAATAAATCACTATTTTTTTCCCTGTACATTAGAGCAGACAATGTTTTAATCTTTTATTAATAACACAATAAACACACATTTTTCCAAAAAAAATATTTTTATTTACAAAATATTTTACTGCTAGAATTCAAAATACAAAATTATTAAATGGCGAGTTGTGCGTAAAACCGAAAAATTTGCAAAAATCACATATTAATCAGATTTATAAATTCTTTAATAAAGAGCAAACGTACCAATTATTATTAGAACAGCCAATTTATCAAAAAAAAATCTGCCATTGTTGCCAAAATGTAAAACATTACATTCATTAGGGTTAAAAAATTATATTCTTCGGAATTACAATATTATTACTGTTGCACTATCGACAAACTGTTTACAAGTTATATTAATACCAATACATTCTGATAGTCAGCATGGGTAAAATGGTATCAAACTTGAAAATACGATAGACAAAAAAAAAAAAAAAAATTCTTTAGACTTACTGATAATTAGCCCAATTTTAAAAACGTTGATTCATCAGTTTAAAATCCGTTGTCCTTTTTATATTAAGCTTTAGCGATGTTGTGATCCTTGGTTTAATTATCTGACTCTATTTTAGTTTAATACAAATTTATTGCCTTTAATTTACTACATAAACTCCAACGATACAACATGCTAAGAAAATATTCATGGAACACAAGTAATAAAAATAAAACTGCTCGCCAGGAAAGTTATTTTTTCCGTCGCTATGCAACGCACGAGACATCATCTCATCTCACGCCGATGGAGTTCAAAATGTCATACCAACAAGCTCGCGCCGCCACAGGGGTCCCCCACCAGTCCAAGGGACGATCCAAGTTAATATCCGTAGCGATCGACGAACCGCACCCGTCTACCGGACTTGAGGTTACTTGAACTTACCTCGTTGAGGAACTTGACAAGGAATTGTCCGGAATCGTTGAGGGAGCTGCTGTTGTTGAGGGAACTGGAGTCGGTGAAGGTACTGGAGTCGGTGAAGGAACTGGAGACGTTGAGACAACTGGAGTCGGTGAAGGAATTGGAATCGTTGAAATAACTGGATCTTTCTGGAGCCCGTCGTTATCCATAAAAGCAGGCTTCAGGCGATCAATCGACACCCGTTAACCTCTAACACGAAGAACTTGTCAGCTCGAGATACGACTCTCCATGATCCTTTATAGGGCTGTTCCAGGGGTCGTCTTACCGCGTCAGTTCTCACAAACACATGGGACGTTCGGTGGAGGTCTCCGTGAATGAAGGCACTTTGCTTAGAGTGATTTGAGAAGGGGACAGGACGTACCTCTCTCATCTCTGCACGTAACCTTCTCACAAACTCAGCTTGCGAGATGTCTTCTGGCCCTGAAGAATTCCTAAAAAATTCACCAGGAAGTCGCAAAGTAGTTCCATACACCATTTCCGCAGCAGTTGCCTGTATGTCGTCTTTGAGACTGCAACGCATCCCCAAGAGAACGGTCGGGAGGACGTCACACCATCTTTCTGTGCTGTGGCACTTGATGGCTGCCTTAAGCTGGCGGTTTCATACGCTCTACAGCGCCATTACTCATTGGGTGATAAGCAGTGGTTCTGATCCGATGTACCCCTAACAACTTAGTAAGAGAAGCAAAAAGGTTGCTTTCAAATATAGTTCCTCGGTCAGTAGTTACAATATCGGGTACACCAAAACGAGCAATCCAATTAGCGTAAAAGCCTGTGCTACCTTCTCAGCTGTCTGATCCTTTATTGGAATGGCTTCAGGCCATCTACTGTACCTATCTACGCAGGTCAAAATGTAATGACAGTCTTTCGATGGTGGCAAGGGTCCCACTATGTCGATATGGACATGTGAAAATCTGGCGTTAGGTGAAGGAAACGACTGGAGCACTGATTTATTGTGGCGTTGCACTTTTGACTTTTGGCAAGGTATGCTACACCAATTTTTGCAGTCTTTTGTCAAATCTCGCCAAACAAAACGCTTACGAACTAAATCAGTCGTTGCCTTAATGCCAGGGTGAGAAAGTCCATGACAAATATCAAATGCCCTGAGACGAAATGAAACTGGAACATAGGGCCTCACAGTACCATTGGATACATCACAAAAAATACTTCGGCTTGATGAGGGGAATGTCAAAGGCTTCAACTCAAGACCAGAATCGGCGCCGATCAAAGCTTGCATCTCCTCATCAGAATCCTGCGCGATGGCCATTTCGTCGTTGTCTAAAGGTCCTGGGACCTGAATTGCAGAAATACGAGAAAACGCGTCGGCAACTGGATTCTTGTCGCCAGAAATGTGATGGAAATCCGTGGTAAATTGACTTATAAATTCAAGATGTCTCTGTTGTCTCGGAGAACATCTATCTGGTTTTTGCTGAAATGCATATATTAAAGGCTTATGATCAGTCAGAACTTTAAATTCGCGTCCCTCTACCATATGTCTAAGAATATATCGCTAACAATTCGCGATCGTAAGTGCTATATTTGCACTCAGATGGTGTTAATTTACGCGAAAAAAAAACCCCAAAGGTTCCAAATTGTCACCTACAGATTGATGCAATGCGGCACCAATTGCAATTTCAGAAGCATCAGTAACAAAAGTCAACTCTGCATTCGGAAGAGGGTGCACTAAAAGTGTAGCATTAGTTAGCATTTCTTTACACTCATTAAATGCTTTCTCGTTAGCCTCGTTCCAAACAATTGGGGTCTTGTCTTTTTTGGCTTTGCCTTTTGTAAGCTCATACAAACACGCTTGAACACCAGCAGCGTTCTTAACCTGTTCAGGACCGTGATCGCGTATATGTGATCAGACGATTCTTCCCTCACGGCCCGCGATATCGTATTTGTGATCAGTGTTTCCGTGCCAGCCGGCCCATCATCACACAGACGTGATTTCAGATTGGAACGTTTTATTTGAATTTAACGGGGCAAAATGCTTAACGGGGAAAAATGCCCGGAGGAACCTGTGATAAAAATTTAGCATTGCCAAAAAACGACGAAGTTCATCAACCGTTTTAGGAAGATTGTACTCTTTGAGTGCCTGAACTTTGGCTGGAAGAGGAGAAATTCCTTTACCAGAGACATGAAAACCCAGAAATTCAATTTCACTTTTACCAAACTCGCATTTCTCCAAGTTTATAACTATACCATACTCACTTAACCTTTCAAAAACTCTATTAAGGTCAGACTCGTGAGCTTTGGGATCACTTGAGGCAATAAGAATATCATCAAGGTAGACATAACAACACTCAAGACCGCGTAAGACTTCATCCATAAACCTCTGAAAAGTTTGCCCAGAGTTACATAATCCAAAGCACATTTTTACGTATTCAAAAAGCCCCACCGGGAAAATGACTGCGGTTTTTGGAATGTTCTATGGAAATCTGATGATAGGCCTTTACGAGGTCTACCTTTGAAAAAATATTTTTCCCTGCAAGTCCATGTGAAAAATCTTGAATGTGAGGAAGGGGATATCTATCCGGGATAGTTTGGAAATTTAACCGCCGAAAATCACCTACAATTCACCAAGTATTATTTTTCTATGGTACAAGATGTATTGGGCTTGCGTAAGGACTACTAGAAGGTCGAATTATTCCTTTTTGTAGTAGTTCTTCAAATTCTTTTTTGACGATTTTAAGTTTTTCTGGCGATAAGCGCCTAGCTTTAGAATATACAGGTGGACCTTTTGTCTCTATACAATGAGTGACAGAATGAGTCATTCTCTCATTACTTAAATTCAAGTTAACAAGTTGGGGATATTTGGCCAGAATTTTATGGTACGGGGATGCCTCTGAAATTAGAGTTAATCCTAATGTGGGACCAGGACAAGTTGTGGCTTTGGCATTAAGCTTAGTTAGGCCATCAACAAGCTGTCTATTTTTAACGTCTACCACAAGACCAAAATGCTCCAAAAAATCTGCGCCTAAAATCGGATGCGAAACATCAGCTATCCAAAAAACCCATGTAAATACTCGACGCAACCCGATATCTAAGTTATACTTCTTAGTACCTTAATTGCAAATTTTACTGTCGTTAGCCGCGTAAAGAAAAAGTTCCGAAGGTGTGCTTTCTTTCACAAGTCCTTCGGGAATGCAGCTTATTGCAGCACCACAATCGACCAAAAAACGAAAGCCGGAATTTTTGTCAATAACAAACAGACGACTGGAAAGTAAGCTGCAATCTGCCGCCGTTAAAACAGAAGCGCTTAATTGTTTTCCGTAAACTCACATGGTTTAATGCAATCACGGGCTTTATCTCCGAAACGTTTGTGGTACCAGCATAAAACATTGCATGACCCCTCTCTACTACGGGTGGTTGTTCTATTTCTATTACGACTTCGAAAGCGCTGTTTAGAGCCATTTAACAAACTTTTCATATCAGCGCGAAGTGCTGCCATTTCATCCCGTAGAATTTGAATCTCTGTCTTTTCATGTCTTGATGATACACTAGAAACCGCAAGTGTGCAACCTGATACTTCATTGACCTTGTCTGCTATTTTTGACATCCCATCTAAAGTTTCACTGCTTACAGATAAAATCTGTTGCATAGAAACAGGGAGGCGTTGAAGCCACAATGATTTTAAGACTTCGTCAGTAATTTTCCCATCAGGCCAAATTCCGCATCTCGAGAAGTAGCTGCGAAGGCCTTTTATCGCCAAGGGTTAAATCTTGCAAAAGTTGCTTGAGGCGAAAAGAATCAGATTGCACAAAATTGCTTAAAATTCGCGATTTTAAAGTTATGTACATATTTTGAGTGGGGAGGGGGGGGGGGTGCGAACTAAATCGGTTGCACAAGAAAGTACACTTGCATTTAAGGCTGTAACCACAGAATGAAATTTTGTGGCATCTGCTGTGATACCAGAAATGTGAAACTGTGACTCGAGTTGGCCAAACCATAATTCTGGGTTATTTTCCCAAAATGGGGGCGGACGAAATGCAACTCTAGCCACCTCCATTGTGGTAGGTAGCGAAAACTTATCCTGATCACCCTCGTGTGACATATTTATATACGAAAGCCCAAGAAAATTCTTACAAAATAACGTACGAAAATGGTCACCGAGCAAGATCTAATTCATCACTCACCAAGTTGTGAAGTCCTTTATTAATTCTTCGGAGGTGGTGTATTGACTAGCAACATCCAAATTCGAAACGATCGAATTGCCACAATCTTCAAAAATAAACCTTCCAGGCCACTTTACTTTCACATTGGTGCTTGAATTTCTTATTACAATCTGTGAAACTTTCCAGTCCAGCCGGTATTCGCAATAAGGTTACTCATGAAAGTTCAGAGTCCGTAAAAATCACCACTTTAGCGATGTTGTGATCCTTGGTTTAATTATCTGACTCCATTTTAGTTTAATACAAATTTATTGCCTATAACTTACTACATAAACTCCAACGATACAACATGCTCAGAAAATATTCATGGAACACAAGTAATAAAAATAAAACTGCTCGCCAGGAAAGTTATTTTTTCCGTCGCTATGCAACGCACGAGACATCATCTCATCTCACGCCGATGGAGCTCAAAATGTCATACCAACAAGCTCTCGCCGCCACAAAGCCCATTAGATTTTGCTTTCGAAACATAGAAATCATGGTAAACTTCTGGTAATCATGGTAATAATATTTTCAGAATAAATGTTCTCTTATTTGATAGTTTGGCATTATTAGTCGTATCTCGCTGACCTACATGTCTAGAAGAATAATTATAGTAGCAATGCCAGTGCTTTTTAACGAAAGACAAGTCATTAAGTTTTTAGCACTTTGTACAACACTTTTAAAATACATATGTTTAGCTTCATAACACATGTACCAAGAAGTTATCAAAGAACCAAATTCCATAAATAGTTTGGGGTAGTGGGCCGGAATATGGTACTTCAGATTTATTGCAAAAAAAGGGAAAAGGTTTTGCAAGAAGGCGATGATCATAAATCAAATCTTGATGAATATGGAATATACTTAATATTAATAATAGGAAAAGAGCTCTATCCAATATTTCATTTGCCTTTAGGAAATGCTAAATGATACTGCTGGGGACTTGGTGTCGGTATTGCACTTAATAAGACACCCGGTAGAATGACTGTCAGATGTTTGTTTTTTATATTATGGTGTAAATAATAGGATGGCTCTTGATAATAATAATTATGATTTAATTGCACTCTTAACTTTGCTACACTACATTTCTAAACTAAATGCTATTACATTAGAGTCCAACAAGTGCTGAGGACTTCGTGGAGGGAGCACTGTGGCAGCATGTTTGAATTCTAGTAGCAAACAACCGAGATGTTACTTCAACAACAATCAAATTAGGCACTATTGGTTGATTAGGTACAGAAAATTTGATTTTTTTGGCCATAAATTCTCATATAGTTAAAATATTTTAGCAATTTTTATTTCAAAGGATAGTTTGTTTAAGGCCAAACACAAATAACATGCAACTTTTGTATTAAACAGTTTTTTACTAATTAATTATTAATTAATAAAAAAGTGATAATTTTTTTTTTAAATAGAAATATATTATGGATATTTTTTTTTGCTTCAATTAGATTTACATGGTCGAAAACCCCTCCAGATTTTTTTTCATTCCATTTTGATATTTGGTTCTCGATATTGAAGCAAAAACATAAAAAACTTTAAACTCACTTTAAGGGACCGCGTAATAGATTAGTATTGAAGCATGCAAAATGTTCGATTCAGCCCGCTATTAAGAAATTTGCCTTCAAGATTCGACAAACAATTTTGCTCATAAGCGACGTATTTCTCAAGATAATGAACTGAAATTTGATATCCAAGGTAAACGAGGTATTCTAAATCGAATAGAAACATAAAAAAATAGGGATTCGTAATGAAATTTCTAGAGATAAAGTTAAATTTACTTAGTATACAACCCCCTAAGAAAAAAATTTGCATTAGACATATAGGACAAACATAACATTTGATGCAAACAAAACATTTTGATGCAAACCACAAGATTCTACATTAATTAGAACCGAAGATATAGTCATCGTCCGATTTTTTTTTTTGCTTACTGTACCACGTGGGGTACAGATCTTTTGTGGTAGGATCGGAAAAATCTCAAGTTGGGTGGTATGGATGACCTAGAATGGAATGTCTTCTGAAACTCACGAAAACACCATATGCTGATGATTGAGATTTCCCATTGCTATTGTATTTGTGTGAATGCATTAGAACATGTCCGCCACAGGTCCCTTTTCTGTTTCTAATGTTTACTTTGTTTTTCAAAGTTTTATACTTGTACAAGTTTGTGCTTGAAGATTTTTTTACAATTTCTAAAATATGTAGTTTTGTGATGATTTTTTCCTGGAAACAAAATCAACAAAACAATAAAACAATTTTCATTGGTAATTTTATTGAAATTTGATAAATTTTAAGAAATATTCTGAGTGAAGCCTAATTTACAAATGTAAACAATAAATTTGTCAGTTTCTTTTTATTGACTTGATATTAATTTTCAGTTATGTAGTAGTTAGTTTGTTTGTAAGCTCAACGACCTGTTTTTATGCACAATGACAGTTAATCATCTACTGCTTATTGTGGATTCTGAACAACAATGAACACCCAAGCATAACCCAGCATTCGAACCAGACACCTTTGACATGCAAGGCTAGAGCGCTAATCCCACAGCCATCAGGGAGGCTAGTTACGTAGTAGTACAAGTTGATTTACTTCTACAGGAAATTTCACTTGCACAATAGGAAACGGTATTCTTCCATTAGACGGGTACCAGTTGGCATCAAGCTTAAATGTTTACATATTTAAACGTCACGTAAATGTATCCCCAAGTCTATATGTTTACGGTTTATTATAAGGTTGCTATAGAAACTCTATAACCGTTTGTTATAGGAGTTATAAATTAATTAAAAGTTGTTAGTTTGGAGGAGTTATCGTTGCAGTTTGGCGACCAGTTTTATTTGGTACCAGTGTAGCGGATCAGTATTTAAAAAACAAGACATAAAACACAAATAAATTTTTCACCAAAATTCATACATACATGTATGTTCACATGAAACAAAATTATACATTTAGAGTTTATTTTTTGGTACTTTTCTGTTACCCGTGTACCAGTTGGCACCAAGCCTAAATGTTCACAGGTTTAAATGATACGTAAATATATTGTCATAACGGTTTATTGTAGGAATTATAGATTTGAAGGTTGTTAGTTTTTATGAGTCATCACTACAATTTAGTGGTTTTTATCTGGTACCAGACTAACGGAAGAGTAACTGTTTTTAAACTGGCACAAATTTGATCTTATTGAAGAAAATGACAATATATGCCAGTAATTTAATACAGAAGTATTAAATATTAAGTATACAAACGCTTTAAGTTAAATTGATTTTAATGTAAATTAAAATTAATATCTGCATTATTTCGAAATCTACGATTCTTATTATACTCATGAGAATATTTTTTGCATTTGTATTGTTGAGAAATATATTTAAAAACTATTTGCAGCACAGTTTTATACTTATTAACACTAACTGCTTATGCAGAACTGGGTGTTTAGGGCTTTTCACTCCTAGAAAGTCAGTTCGTGTCTCAGCAGATTGGAAGGAATAATAAATGTATACGAGTCCTAAGTTTTGAACGTTTTCGAATAATCCTGTTCCATCCTTATTAAACGTGCAAATTACTAACTGAAGTTTAGTATCGCAATAAAAAGCAAAACTTGATAAAGTTTCGTTTTTTTTTTATTATTATTATTCGTGTAGTAAAAATTATTTGACGAAAAAAGCAACAACTTTAGGGGAAAAAATATTTTCCTAGTTGTATTGACATATGAAATGGGAATTTAATGCGAAAATAAAAAGATAATTAAAATAATATAAGGCGTAATAATCTTTTTGTAGGGAAAGGAGTGTGTGTGGGGAAGGGGGGGGGGGGCAAAACCGTATCCATGGGCGCCGCCAAGGAGGTACAAAGGGATGCACTTGTACTCCCCTGGTTTTTGAAAATTTTAAATAATGTGGAGAAAAGTGGTACGATAAGCAGGAAATAAAAGTGTGCAATAGGTTTTTAAATATTCAACGGAACATAAATTTAATACATAACGACTAATTAAAATTTCATTTACACATCAAAGATAAAAATCAAAGTTAAAAAATAAATAAAAAATAACCACCTTGCATTCCCCTTGGAGGTCATTTACAACCCCGTGAAAATAATTCTGCCGACACTCATGGTCCCGTGAAAGGATCATATAACTTAATCACATCTGATAGTATAGAACGTTTGGTTGGGGATTTTATCTCGGGAGAAAATTTAAGTTTAAAGCAAAAGTAATTCTGTTTAGGGTTCCTAAAGTTTTAATTATGGTTTCGGAATTGATAGGTTTATTTTCACTTATTTCTCGATGCTGTTGTGGTATGTCTTCGAGTAGATGATTTAAATTACTTGCCCATTTTCTTAAATTAAATCCACCTTCCTTCAGGATTTCGATTATCTCCATTCTTTTCTTAGTAGACACCTTTGACATGCAAGGCCAAAGCGCTAACTCCACAGCCATCAGGGAGGCTAGTTGCGTAGTAGTACAACTTAATTTACTTGTACAGGAAATTTCAGTTGCACAATAGGAAACGGTATTCTTCCGTTAGACGGGTACTAGTTGGCGTCAAGCTTAAATGTCAACGGTTTGTTATAAGGTTGCTATAGAAACTCTATAACAGTTTGTTATAGGAGTTATAAATCAATTGAAGTTTGTTAGTTTGGAAGAGTTATCGTTGCAATTTGGCGATTTTTATTTGGAACCCGTCTAACGGTAAAAAACAAGCCTTAAAACAAAAATAAACTTTTCCCCAAAATTCATACATACATGTACGTTCACATGAAACAAAATTCTACATTTAGAGGTGGGTTTTTTTTTTGTACTTTTCCGTTACCCGGGTACCAGTTGGCTCCAAACCTATAAATGTTCACATGTTTAAGTGATGCGTAAATATATTGTCATAACGGTTTATTGTCGGAATTATCGATTTGATGGTTGTTGGTTTGTATGAGTTACCACTACAATTTGCCAGTTTTTATCTGATACCAGACTAACGGATGAGTACCTGTTTTTTAACGAACACAAATTTTATCTTAATGAAGAAAAGTAATAACAATACATTTCAGTTATTTATGGAAATTAGAATATAGAAGTATTAAATATTAAGTATAGAAGTATTAAATATTAAGTATACAAAAGCTTCAAGTTAAATTGATTTTAATGTAAATTAACTGTTAACATCTGCATTATTTTGAAATCTACGATTCTTATTATAATCATAAGAACTATTTTTTGCACTTGTATTGTTGAAACATATATTTAAAAATTATTGCAGCACAGTTTTACACTAATACCAACTACTTATACAGGAAATATAGGGTATCAAACTCTGAGTAAGTCAGTTCGTGTCTCCGCAAATTGAATCGAATATTAAATGTATTCGAGTCCTAAGTTTTGAACGGTTTTGAAGCATCGAGATAGATAAACAACTGGATAGACTGCTTAACGCAGGGAAAATGAAGCCGTTGCCAGATGCAATTGGTGTGATAAAAAATACGGATTGCGGAGGATTGAAAATACAATTTTGGGTTGTACACAGCAGAAATGTCAATAGTAGACCTTAATTAGTAATAATGTGCAAAAAAATATATACTCTAACACTTTACAAGGTTTTTTGTATTCCCATCCAACTATAATAGTGAACTGTGATTGGTTAATCATCCCACCATCTTCGCAATCCCCTGCGCGTTTTTCTCCTTTCATTGACAACGGAGCAGTCTATCCAGTTGTTTATCTATATCGATGTTTTGAAGAGCTACTACTTGCAAGCCACTCTTTAAAGGTACATGTTACTAGTGCTCCAGTCGTTAAGTTTATTGGAAGGTTGTTATCAAGCTGAAAGTCAGCTTTGTGTTTACACTGTACCAGCAGCTTGAACGAAGGAGGGTTGCATCACCTGTTGGTCAGGGAAGAGCGCTATTTCCTAACTGGAATTGGAAGTCCATTGAGTAAGAAAGAGTCATTCTTTAATATCCCTAATGCATTCTTGGTCTCGAGCTGGTAAGTGAATAGGATCAAACGTTAAGTCGAATGTCAGCTCTGCATTTATGTGAGGCAAGCAGTTTAAACAATCCGCCATTGAGCGAGTGTTGCACCATCTGTTAATGGTCTTGGAAGAACCCAGTTGATTCAATGATAGTAGTTGATGAGCTAGTACATAGAAAAAGTTTGATATACTAAAGCCACCAGCTACAGAATAGCACATGATAAACTGGCTTCTCTTAAACAGAGAGAAGCTTGTTTTCTGAAGAAAAAAAAATAATATATATATATATATATATATATATATATATATATATATATATATATATATATATATATATATATATATATATATATATATATATATATATATATATATATATATATATATATATATATATATATATATATATATATATATATATATATATATATATATATATATTGTTATGTATGGCCTATCGATAGCTCACACTTTTTGAAATTATTTATCTCTGCTAACATAGCTAAGAAATAAAACACTGCACGAGTGGACTGTAACTAGATCTCTGCTTTATTACTCATAATTACGCTATCTCAATTACAAAAAAAAGGGGAAATCCCGTCTTCCAAAAGACCTTGGCGAGGGAATCATGGAGCAGGGCCCTCACATTGGCGAGATAAGCGCAAGAGAATCGAAACAGCATCAACATTCTCCCCGCCATGAAACCCTCACCAAGGGTTTCATAAAAAAATACAAAATACACAAGGTTTAAAACAAAATTAAGAAATAAATCACTTAATTAAAGATTATAGTACTTATATTTAAAATACAATAGTACTCAGGGACCTGCCTATTATAAAGTGTGCTGGGGTTAAGGCATTAAGGTCATCTGCACCATTTGATATAGGGCACAGTGGACGTGAATTTAAGACTCCCTCTATTTGCACACTAACAGTCAAAAATTCTTCATATGTCAAAGTTAACCCACCTACAACTCTTTTGAAATGGTACTTAAACGACTTTACTGCTGCTTCCCATAAACCACCGAAGGAAGGTGCTCTCGGATGAATAAATTTCCATTCTATTCCCTCAGAAGCTAGGTAACCCGCAAATTGATCAGCTTGCTCTGTTACCAATTTTAACAATCTTTTAACTTCTCTATTAGCACCTACCAGGTTTTTCCCATTATCAGAATAAATCTTTGCACATTTACCCCTTCTTGCAAAAAATCTCTTCAGAGTAGCAAGAAGAGCTTCTGAAGTCAAATCTGAAACAATTTCAATGTGAATACATTTTGTTGCAAAACATATAAATATACAAACATATAATTTCTGCAAGGTACCCTTTCTCTGGTTGGGGTATTTGACATTAAAGGGACCACAGAAATCTACTCCAGAACAATTAAAGGGATAATTTGGAACTATTCTGTCTCTTGGAAGATTACCCATTAATTGGGAAGTCACCATTGGCTTTGTTTTGAAACAAACCATGCAATCATGTGCGACTTTCCGACACATAGAATGACCACTTAAAGGCCAGAATTTTTGTCTGATCTCGTGTAGCAACGCCTGTGGACCGGCATGCAAGTATCTTTTATGGTAGTATTCAACAATTAATTTTGTAAATTTATGATTAGGAGGCAGGAGCATAGGAAATTTTGAGTTAAAATCTAAATCGCTATTTATTAGTCGACCGCCAACCCGTAAAACACCATCTTCATCAAGGAAAGGATGAAGAGATCTTACCTTACTCTCTTTTGAGACCATACCTGACCTGTGAAGGTCACTAATTTCTTTTTTAAATTCCGCACTTTGAATACATTTTATGAGGTGTGTTTCAGATCTATGAAACTCCTCTGTGTCAAGTGGCCCACTCTTCTTCTGGCTGGCTCGACAATTTCTAATGAATCTATAAATAAAACTTAATACGCGTATTAACTTTAAATACCTATTACACGATTTAAGTAAATCATCAATAAAAGAGTTAATTGTTACGTTAAAACATTCAACAATTTTAGAGTCAAATTTTTTAAGTTCACGGTTAAAGTACTCTTGTTGAAGTGGAGGGACGATCAACTTTGAAGGATACTTATCACCCTTCAAGAACTCTGGTCCCTCGAACCACAAGCGACTTTGGGGAAGCTTGTCTGGTTCAAGCCCTCTGGATACTAAGTCAGCTGGATTTTGATCAGTAGGAACATGTCTCCACTGCTGAATTGAAGTCAGATCCTGAATAGTTGCGACTCTGTTAGCCACAAAAGTCTTGAGTTGTGACGATTCCTTCGCAATCCACGAAAGAACTATCATCGAGTCCGACCACAGAAAGATGTCAGAGGTATACAAGCTCAAAGAGGTACGAACTCTTTTCATAAGTTTAGCTAAAAGTACAGCTGCATTAAGTTCGAGTTTCGGAATTGTGATGACCTTAACCGGCGCACATTTAGACTTACTGGAAACAAGCCTGATCAGAGTGTCAGATGAGGAATTCTTAGTTTTGGCAAATATTACTGCTCCATAGCACTTCGCACTCGCGTCTGCAAACCCATGCAGCTCAATGACAACGGCCTGTTGAATGAAGATGGGTCGCGGTATCTCCACTATCAAGGTCCTTAAAGAAGTGAGGAATTTATGCCAATCCCTAGCCTCCCTTTCAGGAAGCACGTCTCCCCAGTCTATTTTCAGCAACCACAAACTCTGCAAGAAGATTTTCGCTTTTGCTATGACAGGACCCACTAAACCTAGCGGATCGAAAATTCGGGCGATGGTAGACAACACTTGTCGCTTAGTGTAAACACCATCCAGGCCCGTGCTGGGCCGCCGGGACACCGGGACGTTTCCCGGTGCGCCCTCCAGCCTGGAAATTTTGGCGCCCTCCTGTTCCGAAACTGACAAGTTTTACGACGAGGCTTATCGTCGATATTGCCGAGCGGCCTGGTTGAGTGTAGGGACTGTAGGCTACTACTGAATGGACAGGTGCGTTTCGTTGGCTCCGTCCATAAACGCACTAATTTTTTAATATATACCAAAATTTAGTGCTTTCAAAATCCAGCATTAAAAAAAATTTGTGCATCAATATTTACCGAGAAATATAAAGAAATGCGTGGACGGGGCCAACGAAACGCTAGCCCCCCCCCCCCCCACAAACGCACTAATTTTTTAATATGTACCAAATTTTAGTGCTTCAATTAGTGCTTTCAGAATCCATCATCCAAAAAATTAGTGCGTCCTTACTTTTCATAAAATTCAAGGTTAATTGAGGGTAGGCAGGCAAACTGCTGGCCTCGCCCTCAAAAGCAATCATCATTCATTATATGTTAAAATGTTGGGCATAATTAGTGCTTTCAGAATCCCCAACTGCCAGAATTAGTGCGTCAATATTTTGGCTAAAATTGACCATTTTGATATAATTATTCACTAATCATTTCCGTTTCGTTGGCCCCGCCTTCAGATGCACTAATTGTCTCACAAATGCAAACATGTAGTGCTCAATTAGTGTTTTCAGAATACCCAACTGCCAAAATTAGTGCGTCAATATTTTGGCCAAAATCCCCAATTTTAGCTTATTGCCGAATGTACGCGAGCCTTAAACCGATGTTAATTATCTCGCACTAATTGAATGACCGATGTCAAATTTTAGTGCTCAATTAGTGCTTTCAGAATCCCCAACTGCAAGAATTACTGCGTCAATATTTTGACCATAATTGACTTTTTTGTAATAATTATTCACAAATCACTTCCGTTTTGTTGACCTGAACCACAGACGCACTAAAAGTATTGTTACGAATTTTTGTATATTTGTAAATATTTCATAGTGTTAATTTTGTAAATAGATAAATTTCTGTACATTTCGCATAAGGCAATGCAATGGTTTGTTTCCCTGCAATGAGCCTCCCAATGCTTGATAACGGGTTTTACAGAGGTAACTCTGGGAAGCGAGTTTCAAGGGGCAGGGCATTTAACATTATGGTAATGAAAATCTCGCCAAATTGGCGAGATAGAGCCAAGTTGGCGACGGTTTTGGCGACTAATTTTTGTCGCCAAATTTGGTGAGAAATCGCCAAATGTCGCCAAACTTGGCGACCATTTGGTGACATTTTCGGTACATGTATAGGTACATGTATCCCATGTACATGTAATAGGACTTTTCGACTACAATCTGGAAAGTTCTCCAAATGTCTATCTCTGGAATATTCACGAAAGTTCCCCACTCCTATACAAGGACGGCCGTGAGTAGAGTTAGTCAGTTAGTGATTTTGAGTCACTGAGTTGTTGTTAGCTGAGTCCATTAGTTGACTGGAATTACTGAGTCTCAGTAAGCGAACTGTATTGCATTGTCTTTTGCAGTGATTTAGCAGTTGTTTTCAAGTTTTTAACTGCTGTTTTGTGCTCTATTGAGGTGAAAAGAGCTGTATTGTGTCTACTAGAACGAGAAGTTCTGGAGCTGTAAGAAAACTGTGAAGAGTTATTTTGGAATAAATTTCTGCAAGTTTTGATCAGCTTTGGCGTCAAATCTTTCGAACCCGTACAACGCAACAGTATATAAATTTCTTCTAACCATTCCACTGACTCAAGTTTCTTGCGAACTAGCATTTTCTAAATTGACACTTATTGAAACCAGATTGAGATCATCCTTGACAAACGAAAATTTAGAATCTTTACTGTTAATGCACTCAAAAGCTGATATTTTAAACTCCATAGATCCAGACACCTTTATTGATTATCTTTGCCACTCCAGCTCTGAATTAAGAAGACTTCTTCAGGTTTAGTTTGTAAATTCAATCAAAGAACATTACATTTGTGAACATATTTGTTTTTGTTACTTTCCTTAAGAAATTAAGTAGTAAATGCTGGTAACTTTTTTTAAATGTATGTAATTTTAAATTATCTCGTCTTAATTTTCCTGTGTGTTAGTTTACCAAAATTACACTAATTATGTTTCAACTACTACTTTGTCTTTTATTTCACCCTAAGACATTGTAAATATTTGAAATGGATCAAATGAACATTAGAATTTAGCAAACAATACATGTTCATTTTGTTTGACAAATACCGGTACGATATGTGTAAGTGTGATGGTCCCTTCGTACCGTGATCCGTTGCCAGAAAAGCATATTGAACCCAGCGTCATGTGCGATTAAAGTTTTAGTTATTATATTCCATACCCCCCCCCCCCCCGGTAGTCCTCCCCCTGCATAGTGCTGGCGCCCTCTGGTCAAGGGCGTCCACCGCCCTAACAAGGGGTCCAGCACGGGCCTGACAAAATCTTGGGGTTCAGTTTTGAACACGAACTTATCTCGATGGCAATTCCATAGAACACCTAACGTCTTGACCTATTCCTTGTCAGAGAAAGAATAGTCTGATTCAGAACACGATTGTAAAGAAGGGCAATTACTACACCACTTATGCAGCACCATTCCAGCGGTCTGAAATGGACAAGTCAATTGATGTTTTAATTCATCTATCTCACTCAACATTTCAGCCCCTGCTAAAACGTCATCCATGTAAAAGTTATGTCGTATAACAGTTTCTGCTAAAGGAAAGTTGGGGCCTTCGTCATCGGCTATTTGTTGAAGAGTTCTCATCGCAAGAAACGGAGCACTTACTGTACCGTAAGTAACAGTGTTCAACTCATATATTTTAACCGGCGCGTTTGCATTCTCTTTCCAAAAAATGCGTTGCAGTTTTGTCTGATTTTTATCCATTTCGATCATACGAAACATCTTTTGGATGTCCGCAGTGAACGCGTACCTATACTTTCTAAAGTTTAACATATGATCATATAGATCTCTTTGTATCACGCCTCCATTTAACTGTATTGAATTTAACGAGTTACCCTTAGTTGTCTCAGTTGAGGCGTTAAAAACTACCCTCAATTTTGTCGATGTTTTTTCGGGCCTATATACCCCATGGTGTGGCATATAATATGTAACTTCAGGTTCGTCCTTTGATATCACCTCACTCATATGACCCAACTTTTCATACTCGTTAAGAAAGCTCTTATACAAATTTAAATACTCGGTGTTTTTTTCTAGTCTATTCCACAACGAATCTAATCTCCTAAGCGCAATTGCTTTTGAATCCCCTAATACACTCGGAGCCTCTCTAAAGGGCATTTGAACTATATATCTTCCGTCATCCTTTCTCACGTGTGTTTTCTGGAAATGATCCTCGCATATTTCATTTTCTTTACTTTTTAGATTTTTTACATCGGACTCTACTTCCTCAATTTCCCAAAATTTACGTAAAGTTACATTTAAGTTATCTTCTCGAACTAACCCACAATGTAATTTAGCCTCAGTGATAGTATTTACCTTTCCTGAAGCAATATATCCGAACACACTGTTTTGGAAAATTAGTCCCGTATTTGGAGGATATATCTGACCCGGCTTCAACAGTTCGTAAAATACTGGGGCTCCCAAAAGCAAATCTACTTCCCCTGGTATGTTAAAAGACGCATCCGCAAGTCGGATGTGCGCCAAACCCTCAATTGGAATATTTATTAGGGAAAAAGGAATCCTATCAGTTATACGTTCCACAACCAAGAATTCAAGGTCGCGAATAAAAGTTCCTTCTTTATTCGCAATAGTTGCTGTTATACTTCCCTGCAACGGTAACGAGACATTGCCTAAACAAGACACTCTCAGATTTGTTTTATTTTTATTTAAACCTAATTCCTCTACGCAATTTTGACTCACGAAATGATTCATAGAGCCATTGTCTAATAAAACCCTCACTTCCACTAATTTATTTTTAATTAATACTCGTGCGGTACTCAAAAGGACAGTAGTCGAACGATCTTCGACACTAGCGCAATTAATCACCTCTGAATTTACACTTTCAGGTGCAAAAACTCTTGCATGCACATCTAAACCATTACTACTTTCAATCTCATTGAAGTTGTTATTTCGACTAGCTGTTTCACCTACCATACCCACGACATCTCTCTGAAAATGGAGGGAATTATGGTGTCTCTTCCCGCATTCTTGACACGAGAACTTTAACCTACATTTGCCTACATTATGTTTACCAAGGCAGTTAAAACACAAATTATTGTGCTTAACGACCTCTAATCTTTTTAGGACGGGCTTTTTCGTGTAGACTGGGCATCGGTACAAGTAATGTGTTTCACATTTACATAAAACGCATTTGAAATCCTTAATCTCGGTTGCTTTAACTCCCGAAAAGAGAGACTTAACATTCACCTCTCTTTGGATAGGACGAAATTTCTGAAAGTTGTTTGCCTCCGACATTGGTTTATTTTTTGATTGGTAAAACACGTCGCAATTTTGAGCCATTATTGTGGGCAACATCCAGTTTTCTCCTTGCTTTATACTGATATGCATAGACGTTTCACGATCTAACGTCGAAAATAGCTTATCAGAAACTATTAAATTATTTAAAGCCTCAAATGTTTCGACTTTTCTCAATTTTAAATAGTAATCCCAAGCTGTTGTAAGCCTTGCCGTAAACTGCGTGTGCGTTTCATTTGCCTCTCTAGAAGCCTTCCGAAAATTTTCCAAACACGATTGAGCTGAAGGCTCATATTGCTTCATTACAATAGCTTTTAGTCTTTCATAATCCGAAATTTCGTCTCCCTGAATGTATGTTAATATATTGCTTGCGCGTTCCCCTAACAAAATCAACAATATTTCAGCCTGGTACATTTTAGGTTCACTTTTTGTTTGGAACGCCCTCTCTAAAGATACAAAAAAATGTCCCCCCCCCTCTGCTCTATTTGGGACTTTGAGGGTTAAAACTCGTACACTTTTAACGAAAGAATCTATAGACTCAATTTTATCATTCTTTGATTCGTCTATATTTACTATAGGTGATTCCTTTCTTAACTCTGCTAATTTTAATTCTGTTTGAATTCGTTCTAATTTTAATTGCTCAATTTGTATGGCTGAAGCCTCATCGCTTCGTCGTTCCTCGATAATAAAATTAGCGGTATCCGAAACTAACTCCGGATCAATTTTATATGTCTCACTGTTCTTAATGATACTCATTAAATCAGAAATAGTAGCGGTTTCATCAAAAACCTCCCCTATCTCTGAGCAAATCAACTTTAAATCATTTTTCCTCGCGTTTTTAAACATTTTCAAAAAACACTCAAGCAACACAAAATTTACTTAAAATTGCGTTAAAGTACTACTAGGCATCACATGAAAAGAGAATGCAACATACCTCGGCTACGTACTTCAAAAAACACACTTTCCAGAAGAGTCAGTAGCACTTTTCTCAGACGCACTCAAATCACCTCCGGCTCGACGGACCACATGTTATGTATGGCCTATCGATAGCTCACACTTTTTGAAATTATTTATCTCTGCTAACATAGCTAAGAAATAAAACACTGCACGAGTGGACTGTAACTAGATCTCTGCTTTATTACTCATAATTACGCTCGCTCTCTCAATTACAAAAAAAAAATTGAAAATCCCGTCTTCCAAAAGACCTTGGCGAGGGAATCATGGAGCAGGGCCCTCACATTGGCGAGATAAGCGCAAGAGAATCGAAACAGCATCAACATATCTATCTATCTATCTATCTATCTATCTATCTATCTATCTATCTATCTATCTATCTATCTATCTATCTATCTATCTATCTATCTATCTATCTATCTATCTATCTATCTATCTATCTATCTATCTATCTATATATATATATATATATATATATATATATATATATATATATATATATATATATATATATATATATATATATATATATATATATATATATATATATATATATATATATATATATATATATATATATATATATATATATATATATATATATATATATATATATATATATTTTTTTTTTTTTTTTGCGCCAATCAGACTTTATTGGCTACAGCACACAGTATACACATAAAATTTTTTAATAATGCTGAAAATCTCACCAAGTAAATTATATTTATTAATTTCATTTATTTTCGAAATTGTCGCGACTTGTTATGAAAATTTGGTGGTAAAAGGTTACCAGCGGGGATATTTAGCTTCAGTTTCATTATTTTTGGCGACTTTATCGCCTGCGCACGCGAAACGGAAAAGTACCTAAGATTTTAAATCAGATTTGGAAAAGTACTGAATATAAAACTGATCCTAATAAAAAAAAAAAAAAAAAAAAAAAAAAAAAACACTGAACAAGGCAACCTATCATAAGCGGCAAAACTAGAATACTTAAAAAAATTTGACAAAAAAATTATATTTTATCAAAAATTTAACTTACATTATTCAGAGAATGTTACTATATCTTAACTATTTGATAATGACACTGTTGTTTATACGATGCAAACATTCACAAATAAAGTGAGCTAATTTGAATATGTTTAGCCTCAAAATTCACCACTAAAATGTTTCGGTAAAATATCTAAAAGTTGGAAGTTGTAGAAGATATGAAAACTTCTGTAGCATTGCAAGAAACGCTATTTAACAAAATGTAAAAGTTTTCACAATTCTCAACAACAACTTTAGACCTCGAATACAATTAGTCCCATTAAAATGAAAGCAATTTTATTGCTTAACGTTGCTAGCATAGTCTCTGATCTATATCTAATCTTTAAATATGTTCTATAACATTGAATCTGTATTTAATATCTAAAATGTTTTATAACAATAAATTATGCGACTTTTAAAGATATATATTACATATTTACATACAATACATAGTTCAATCTTCAAAACAATTCTTAACCAAAAATTAAAGCACTATTTAGATAAATAGGCCTAGTTGTTCTATCCATTATTAAACTAACAGTCGGAACTTGCACACCAAACTATTATTAAACTAAGTAATAAAAAAACCTTACCTTGATTTGAAATATGTTGTTCAACAGCAACAGGTCACAAATGAAATTCAAAGTAATTCGAAATTACATAGCAAAATCACCATTCTTACTTGACGAGTGTCGGCCATCTTGTGTTTTGTGAGTCTGATCGAAATGCATGATGGTGTAAAGATTTACCTAGGCGAGTGGTAACAGCCGAATGGTTACCCTGACTACGGTCTGCAAGACAAGAATAAGATTGTAGTTTGCAAGAAAAAATATATGATAGATTTCAGTAATATTCTATTTAACAACTTCTTTTAAAAAATTAATAAACTATCATTTGTAATTCGCCGTCGTTTTTGAGAAATTGTAACAGTAAAAACTAGTGGCAAGTGTTGGATTGGTTGGACAAGTTTGGAACTGGTGAAAAAATTCAGTGCCGAAGAATGTTTGAGTTTGACAAGACTGACAGCCATTTTGATGCAACGGAAGAAAAGTGACCTTGAGTTATGTATCCCCTCCTTGTCGTTAGTATAGTGCTAAATTATTTTAGGTTACAAGGAATTATTAAAAATTAATTTCCGATTTGCAAATATATATTTTGTTTGAAGTTTTACTGTGACTTACTTATCAATATATCGAATTCTAAGATGAAGTTTATTGGAAATCACAATAATGTTATTGAAAGCTATGCTGGTTGTTTAAATACGATGTTAAATTAATTTAGGAATATTATTGAAAAGTTGTATATATGAAACTTTAGCTTGGCTATATTTAGAGTTTGCTGGCATTTTCTTTTTATGTATTGATAAAACTTTTGTTGGCGATAGGTTGGATTTTTTAGTCTTTGATTTATTTCCCTTTATAGAATATAAGTGAAATGTTCTGTAATTTTGTCGAATACGAAGTAAGATTTTAAACGTTATTTCGAAAAGCTACGATTGCTGTGGTAGCATTTTAAGTATACTTCAGTATTCGCTTGAAAAAAAGTTTTGATCATATTATTGTATTTGAGTAAATTCAAGAATATTGATTGTATTTCACATTGTTGAAATTTAAAATTTTGCAGTTTGGTTGTTGGTTGTTTTCTGATTATCTGGCGCCGTCAGCAACACGAGGGCTATACTAAAGAGAATGATCATAATCCACTGGTCTAGTTAGAGAAAAATATAGGGGTTAATCAGCGACTGTTGAGATGGGCCCTCACATTACAACCATTCAATTATGAGGTTGTCCATCGAAATGCCCTTAATAGTCCGGGGAATAGAGACTGAAAAAGGGGTCTTACCTTGCAAAAGGTTATGTAGTTCTAATTTTTTAATATGTTATAAAGGTCGGTCCCGTGGTTTATAAACAAAGTTTTCGACCTCCTAACCCTTGTGTGTTCTCCGTGGTGCACCAAACACTGAGCCGTTTTTCAGTTTATACATCATAACTCTTTGCCAATGCATCTTAAAAACAAACATTATATTCAAAAGTTGTAGAATATTAAATTATCTACAACTTTTGTATACTAAGTTTTTTTGTAGACCTGTTATGTAAATAGTTATGTCGCATCAAAGTCAAAACTTTTTCGTAAAAATGCTACTTTTTTAAGATTTGTGTCAAGTTTTTTGATTATATCTTCATAATGGTACGTTTTAGAGAAAAAGTTTGTGAATAAAAGTTGTAGAGCAATAAATTTCCTACAAGTTTTCTGTCTAAACTTATTTTCTAGCACTAATAACAAAGGAGTTACTCTGCTTTGTGTATTTTCCGTGGTGCACCACAAAAAAATGCGTTTTTCAGTTTATAGATCATAACTCTTTCGCAATGCATTTTTTTAAAAACAAACATTAAGTTTAAAAGTTGAAGAATATTAAATTTTCTACAACTTTTGTGAACAATTTGCTTTTGTAAAGCAAAGAATTACGTAGCATTAAAGTAAACACTTTTTCGTAAAAATGCTGCTTTTTTAAGTTTTTTGCCGAGTTTTTCAATTATATCTTCATAACAATAAGTCGTAGGGAAAAATATATTATACAAAAGTTGTAGATCTATAAATTTGCTATAAGTTTCATACAAAAAAAGTTACTATCTAGGACTAATAACTAAGGAGCTACTCTTCTTTGAAGGTTTACGAGATTATAATCTATAATATTTTATGTATAGGTAGGGGTTTAAAAATAGCTTCTGACTGCAAGTCTGACAATTTTAATAAAAAAATAAAACTATATAATACTAATGATAATGTAAAATAAAAAGTGGAAATATATTAAATAATGTATATATCTATAGATAATAATGGTAATATAAAATTTACCATTTTGCCGTGATGCACCAAAAATATCTGCATTCGGAAATAAAAATGAGAAATAGACTGCATTCAAGTGGCTGATTCTAAACTACGTGGGGTACAGATCTTTTGAGATAGAATAGAAAAATCACAAGTCGGGTGGCATTAGTGACATGTAAAGGAATTCTTTTAAGGACTTAGTTTCCGCGAAAACACCATATACTGTTGATTGAGATTTGCCACTGCCGAATTCAGGGTAGAAGATTAGAAGAACCGAAAAACCATTCTCAACCCTCCCCACCATTAACCGTCCCGACAGAATATCAACCACTCAGTGTAGTTACTAAATATTGGAATACATGCGTTGTAATGTTGGCTGCTTCATCATATCCAATATTACAGGAATTTCCAAAGATCTTCCTAGATCCTATTGCCAGTGTTTCAAGCATCACCGAAGCAGTATCAAGTATTCTTGTTGCTCTCTTTGGTGGTCACAGGGCAACAACTTGAAATGCTTTGCGTTATAAGCAATTTTCCAAATCAACAACTGGGAGTAAGTTAAATCTGTCAAAGCTACCTCCGACCCAAGAAGCTGCTACGCACCATGTCTTTCGCACATACCATCAAGTAAAGACATGGATGGACCAATTGAAAAACCCTCTGGTCTGTGGGTGGTAGATGGACAGTAAAGGACTTCTTCCTATTACAACCACCAAGGATTCAGCTCCTCAATCAATTCTGACCTACATTTTCTGCCAGCGCAACATAGGATGCACTAAGGCCTGCGGTTGTAGAAAGGCCGGTCTCAAGTGCTCCATAATGTGTAAAAATTGTCATGGACAAACCTGTGACAATACAGCGAACATCATAATTGATCACAACGATGAAGACGACCCAACAGAACTCTTAATTCAAGAAGTAGCGGAGGAACTAGCCGAGCCTTCGTGGCTAAACGAAACTAAATTTAAGAATTTATAAGTTTTCTAAATTGTAAGTTTTATTGATATTACTATATATATATATATATATATATATATATATATATATATATATATATATATATATATATATATATATATATATATATATATATATATATATATATATATATATATATATATATATATATATATATATATATATATATATACACACATTATTATAATATTTACATTTTTTGATTTATAATACTATTATTTTAATACCTATATTTGTGAGGCTTTGCAGTAAGAAACTATTTTTAATATTAGATCTTGCCAAGTAGCTCTTTTGTTATTAGTCCTATAAAATAACTTTGTATATAAAACGTAGCAAATTTAGGATTCTACAATTTTTATGATATACTTTTATGGATATCATCTAAAAACTCGACAAGAATCTTAAAATGGTATTTTACGAAAGAGTTTTTGCTTTGATGCTTTTCATACAATTTGTTTTTCATACAATAGTTCTACAAAACAAATTTTGCACATACATTAGTGGTAGAAAATTTAATACTCTACAACCTAAAATATAATTTTTCCCCTATAAAATGCAGTGGAAAAAGGATATGATCGGTGTACTGAAAAAAATTCAAAATTTCAGAATTCAGAAGGTTTTTGGTGCACCATGGCGAAAATGGTAAATTGATATTACCGTTATTGTATATAGATATATACGTTATTTAATATATTTCCACTTTTTATTTTACATTATCATTAGTATTATGTAAATATTATTTTATTTTTTATTAAAATTGTCAGACTATGCAGTAAGAAGCTATTTTTAAACCCCTACCTATACATAAAATATTATAGGTTATCATCTCGTAAACCTTCAAAGAAGAGTAGATCCTTAATTATTAGTCCTAGATAGTAACTTTTTGTATAAAACTTAGAGCAAATTTATAGATCTACATTTTTTGTTTATATATTTTTCCCTACGACTTATTGTTATGAAGATATAATTGAACAACTCGGCAAAAAACTTAAAAAAGCAGCATTTTTATGAAAAAGTTTTTACTTTCATATGACGTAACTCTTTACATAATAGCTTTACAAAAGCAAATTGTTCACAAAAGTTGTAGAAAATTTAATATTCTACAACTTTTAAACTTAATGTTTGTTTTTAAAATGCATTGCGAAAGAGTTATGATCTATAAACTGAAAAACGTATTTTTTTGTGGTGCACCACGGAAAATACACAAAGCAGAGTAACTCCTTTGTGATTAGTCCTAGAAAATAAGTTTATGCAGAAAACTTGTAGGAAATTTATTGCTCTACAACTTTTATTCACAAACTTTTTCTCTAAAATGTACTATTATGAAGATATAATCAAAAAACTTGACACAAATCTTAAAAAAATAGCATTTTTACGAAAAAGTTTTGACTTTGATGCGACATAACTATTTACATAATAGGTCTACAAAAAACTTATTATACAAAAGTTGTAGATAATTTAATATTCTACAGTTTTTGAATATGATGTGTGTTTCTAAGATGCATTGGCAAAGAGCTATGACGTACAAATTGAAAAACGGCTCAGTTTTTGGTGCACCACGGAGAACGCACAAGGGTTAGGAGTTCGAAAACTTGGTTTATAAACCACGAGACCAACCTTTATAACATATTAAAAAATCAGAACTACATAACCTTTTGCAAGGCAAAATGTCTCTATTCCCTGGACTATAAGAGTTCCATAAACATTGATGTATGACATTGACTTTTTTCATTTATTATTCTTTTTAGAACCTTATTATTATTATTGGTAGGCTTATTTATTTCAACTTGCAATACTCTACTTAAATATTATAATTTGGCAGTAAAATACTAATTTAAATTAGGGCACTGAATCCAACTGTCGGCATGAAATCTTGAGATTAAAGGACTTTTTTAAATACTAAGATTTTTTCTCTTCAATAAAAAGTCCACTCTTGGAGGGGAGGAGTCTGTGAAATTTTATCTAAGAGAGTGGTAACAGCCTAATGGTTACCCTGACAATTGTCAACAAGACATGAACAAGATTGCAGTTTGCAAGAAAAAATATGTGATAGAATTCAATAATATTCTATATAACAACTTCTTTTTAAGAAATTGATAAAAGCTCTACCATTTATAATTCGTCGTCGTTTTTGAGAAATTGTTAATTTCACCAGAATAACTCATCTAATCGAGAAAGTAGCTCGAATTGGTTGTAAAATTTTTCTGTTGAAATCTCTCAGCTTCGCTAGATTAAACCAGAAAAGTGGTGAAAGGTTGAACTATTATTTTTAACAGTGTAAAACGTAATAAGTAATGCATGGTTTCTCACACAGCTAAACTGAAAGTTGAAAGTGTTTTGAAATATTTTTTATTAATATTGGGGTTGTATTTATTGACAGCTTGATGTACAGTATCCACATCTGGAGCCAGATTCTCTTGCTGCTCACCACTACGAGTTTCTGAATGTTCCAGAAGATATTATAACAGATGTAAGCAGAGATAATTTTCGTCAAAATTACTTCATTTTTCTCCTAAAGTAGGCTTTAAAATTATATAGTGGTATTGTGTTTCACTGCCATAAATTGGTTTTAGGATACAATGCTAGATTTTTATTCACAGGCGTCTTATAGGTTTATTTTTTGTCTAATGGAAATAAGCTTCACTGGGAATCAACATGCATAGTTTTTATTTCACTGAGAATCAACCTATATAGTTTTTATATGAAATTTGAATACTGCTAATTGTTTGAGCATAATAAGATGATTTAGTGAGACAATGGTAACAGTTTTACATATTGAACAAAATTCATTAATAAAACATTAACTGTTAAATGATCTTATAAAAAAAGATAAGAATAAAAATAACAAAATCTTCCAAAACAGTCGTCTCCCTATCCAAAATATGAAATTAAAAAATATTGAATCTTTATCGTACAGCTGTCGCTAAGATCATAACTGTCAAAAGCTAGGCTTTCTATGTTTTCTTTAAAGGAAAGTATCAAACCTTGTATGAAACTTTTTTACTCGGCACAGAAATAAATTTGGGTAAAATATCTTTTGTAAAATAATACCATTTACCAAACAATGCCAAATACAAAATATTAAAAATTTGTAAAATTTACAAAACACCAAATAATGCCATTTGCTTCCAATTTTACGCTTTTAATTTCTTCAAAAATGCAATTTAAAAATTTAAAAAAAAAAAATTGGTTCGAAATGAAGTCTTTGCACTCCGGTCACTGGATCGGTTTACTATTGTGGGAAATGATTCTATCTATCTGCAAGTGATAAATGCCCCCCTCCCCAAATAAAAAAGTTTCCATTTGTTCGTAGAGGAAAGGGGTAATTCATTAAAAAGAAATAAATTAATTTGAAGGTACTTGAACTAAAATGCGATGGAAATGTACTTAAAAAATTTGATATTAATTACGCATTAATATTGTTCAGACCGTAATTTAAAATTAATTAAACATTAATTAAAATAATTTACACATTAAATAAAATAAATTAAATTAAACATGCAGTAACAATTAGTTATACATTAATTAATTAACAATTAAGTGTGTACTAATGTTCAATTATTTAGATATTAAATAATATTAATTATATATTAATAAAAATTAATTAACAATTTATTAGCACCTTAATTGATATTTTTTACTTTTACACCGAACTTGCCTTGATTTCAGTCCGCAAAATAATGTCCAACGCCCCCCCAACTGAAATTCTTAGCGACGATTCTGCTCATATCAATACCAAATGTATTTATCTATTTTGTCAATCCTCGTTGTTAAAATGTACACTGCGGAACAGTACGTAGAAATGTTACTTCTGTATGGTCAATGTAATCGAAATGAGCGAGAGGCTGCAAGACAATATGCAATTAAATTTCCAAATGGTACACTTCCATCTAAATATACGATTTTAAATGTTGTAAAGCGTTTACGAGAAACGGGTAGCATAGGAAGACGTCCTTGATCCGGAAATTCAAGAGTGGTTGTCTATGACGAAGAAATTTTGAGCCATGCTCTTGCTATCGTTCAGTCTAGTGTCAATGACGTTAGTGAAGCATGTGGATACTCAAAAACCTATATGTGGAGAGTCTTAAACCAACACGGTGTACATCCTTATCGCCCGCGATTGATGCAAGAGTGTTTGCCCGGGGATGAAAATAGACGGTTTGATTTCTGCAATTTCATCATGAACAAGCTAGAATTGGATTCATCATTTGCGAATAACATTCTATTTTCTCATGAGTGCACGTTTTCAAGTACTGGGGTAGTAAATAGAAAAAACACACACTTTTGGTCTTTGTAAAATCCCTTGTAATCCGACAAAACAAGCATCAAGTGCAATAGTCCGTTAACGTTTGGTGTGGCATATGGAAAAGAGCTTTAATATGACCTTTTTTTTTTTTTTTTTTGCTGATACATTAACAGATAAAAAGTATGCGAACCTGTTACGAGGGACCTTTATCTGACTTTCTGGATGACCATGTCGTGTTAGCAGACCTTAAAAAGATGTGGTTTCAACAGGATAGTGCACCACCCCACAAGGCAGCTTCCTGCCGAACAGTACTACACAAAATGTTTCCAAACAACATTATAGGCTATGGAGGTCCGGTAGAATGGCCTCCTAGATTCCAGATCTAAATCCTTTAAATTTCTTTCTTTGGGGATTTTTGAAAAACAAGGTCTATGAAAAAGAATCGACGAGTCTATTAGATTTGCAGAATCGAATTTTATCCTCTGTCAGGTGTATTTCGCCTGTAATGCTGAAAAATGTTGAAGATGAATTTGAATTAAGTGTGTGCTTAAATATTTTAGTCGAAGGAAAACACTTCGAACATATGTAATTAAGAAAGAGGTTATTTATTCTTTTCCCTTTGTTCATTTTTATCACCTTTTATTTTTGTCGGTGTTAACAAAAAGCGCTTCTTTCTGTTTATGTTATTATTTAAAACTACTTAATTAAAATTGTTTATAAGTTTGTTTGCTGTTTATTATGTGTTGTACAATTTGTAATTTTTTTTTTTCAAAGCAGTTTCTAGTCAAAAATTATAATGTTTTAGGAGATGAACAACAACTTGTTCGCCATAGTCAAACCTAGTCTAGAAGCTCTTTGTTATTCTGATAGGATGATATTTTCTCATTTCAATTTATGTACGGTCCCCCCAAATAGCGTTAAAACTTTAAACTCCAATAACACCGTGGCTATTGGTCGAACAAATTTCGATTTTTTTTTTTTTTTATTTAAAATGTTTTTTCATGGGCAACATTTTTCTAAATATGAGTTGGGGGATCTGGTGACCATATAAAAATTTACAATCAGTAATTTTTATACCAACCCCTTTCCTAACTTAAAAACTATCCAGTAAAAATATTTTAATGATTTAAAACATTTCTTAAACTGGGACTATGCATCTAGAACCAACGGTGTCGAAAATAAAGGTTGGCCAGGTTATACGGGGACACGCCGTATAACAATTATAATATCTTTTGACACTAATGGAATGTATATTAGAATCTAAAGTTTTAAGATAAATAACGTTAAAAATGGCGAAATTTGTAGAAAAAAAACCCAGTTTTTGACGTGTTTTGCCACCTGTTTAAAGTTTGCAGAATTTTAGCTTCAAATTTGACAATTTCGCCCACGAAACCCTAATTTGGGGGGAGTGGGGCTCTTCTTGCAAACTTTAGTAAGATACCAAGAAATTTTATTTGAAAAACTTAGTACTGGTATTATTTAAGTAGATTATACAAAAAAAAAAAAAAAAAAAAAACATCGGCACCTATTTTAAGGTCTCTAGAAATTTAAATTATACATTGCCGTATTTCAGTTATAATGTAAGAAAACGAACTTTACCCGCCGTATAAAGACAATTGGCAAAAAAATCCCCAAAATGCTGATTCAATTTTTACTAAGACACTATAGAGAATATCTGGTGTAAATTTCAGCAAAATCAAAATTGTCAGCTTACAAGTGTACCTCGCTTACAGAAAATCACTCTTTAGTTAGTATCTTTTGTCATACATAACTAACCACTCATCAAATTCATGAATTTTTTTTTAAATATAAGATATATATAAGATACATCACAAAAAAAGAAAGTTCTATAAATTAGCACTTTTTCTTCTTGCATAAAATTTAGAGTCTTGATTTGCATTTTCTAATCATCCACTCTTTTTTAACACACATCCTTCTTTGACCCTTTCCAAGAAGACCTTTTCTCGAAAATATATTAACTAAACACATGTGGCTTCTTTTGCGCTTTCTTCGGATATCAGCCATTTCTTTTCATACATTTTAGACGTAAGTAAAATCCGCAAGGCCATATTGTTTAGTTGTGTGATTATGGTTTTTCAATTCTTTGAAAAAATAAAAATTGATTTTTATTTATTGAAAGTATTTTTATTTAAGTGATGAATTTAATTTTGTTCATGGATCATTCACCTCGTTCTGAAATCCTTATAAATCCCAGTATAAAAACCGAAAATTTGACTGAATACTTGAAATTGTTTATAAATAATAAGAAACCATGGAATTTGCATGGAATAGAAATTTAAATTTGCATAGAATATTGATTTTTTTTTGTATTTTTCAGAGTGCTACCTGTTTATTGGAAGTGTTGCATTATTTACAAAAGTATGCGGTTACCTTTTATCAAATGTTAAAAGAAACGGATCAATTTGAAATGAATACTGAATATTATAACGTACTGAAAGATACAAGGGATAAAATTGTTCGATTATTATGCGATATTCAATTGGCCATCGAGGTTTTTGAGTTGACACCGTATGAAGATGTCACATACGAAATGCTCCCTACCCACATGAAATATAAAAACAGAGTATCTACTAAATCTCTACGTGATTACCTGGTGTTAAGGCATTACTCGAACTTTCTTGAATTTATAATAAACCAAAAAGATAACTTGATGAGATTAGCAGCCTAATATTCAATTTTGAAAATGAAATTATTAGTGAAATTCATGGTGAGACATTAATTCATAACGATAGTTTTACTTATTTTAAAAACAAACTGTTGGTTTTAAAACCTTGTTTTATAAAAAAAGGAAATTTTTCTAAATATTTCCCCTGTAGCTTCAGGGAAACACCCTAAAAAAATTGAAAAGTATTATTTTGTTACTTCTATTAAATATTGAAAACTAATAATATGCTTTTGATGTGTCAATATGAGTCCACTAAAACTTGTTTAAATGTGTTATTCTTTTGAAGATGGAACACGTTGTAATTTAATTCTTAGCATTCTAATCATTGGAATATTTCTATAGATTTCACAACATTTGTAAAATACTTTTTGTGAAATTCATTAGATTGATCTTTTCATTATATTTAAGTCATTGTATTTCATTCACTGTACTTTAGGCATAATGTTTAATTAATGTTTTCACATTTCTTTATTCACTTTATTTCACAGTGATTTTTCATTATATTTTATTACTGAATCTTAGTTACACCGAAACTTTATCCAGGGAATTATCTTCATTGTTTTTAATATAATAAGATTCACCATTTGATTGACATATTATACGTATTAATATAAATGCATTTATATTTTGTGCTTAAAATAGAAAATGTACTGCCTGCTTTAGAAGAAATGTGTGCTTTTTTCACAACATTTTGCAATACTTACAGTGAAGTCATTCTTGTTTCATAATGGAACACTTAAAAATATAGAATCACCTCGATGTCTGCCTGTCGGTCCAAAATGTTAAAAGTTGATTGGCACGGGAATTATTTGGAAAATTTAAATGGTACACAGGTAATCCTGCTATACCCAAACATGAACAAAATAGAGAACATTTTAAACATATTCATTTCAAGTTTTAATACATAACTTTTAATCTAACAACACAATTCTTAAATAACTATTGTATAATTGCAACTATTTTATGGTTATGTTATCCACTTGCCAAAAATGTGGGAACACAAATGAGTTATTTAAATTTTTAAAAGAGGCTTGTAATCATAATATATATAAAAACAACTTTAACAACATTCTTTACAATTGGGAATATCAAATCTAGACTATCCATGATTATATAGAAATAGAGTTTTTAACGACAATTGTTTGCTTTAATATTTAATGATCTTTTGAAAGTCTTCGTAGTGCTTTCAAATATGAATGTTCTTTATTAAGGCAATGTTATTTTCCAAAGGTAAGCCTCATTTGGATTACTTTTATGCTTCAACCACACTCAGATTCAGAAGGAAGTGTGAAAGAAGGGAAAGTCATTGCTTTTAGAATGCGATCTTCTAAAAAAATTACTGGAAATTTTTCTACTCATAAGTTCATTTACAATTGATAACATGCTATCACTAAGTATGCATTCAATCAAAGTCAAATCACTGTCGATGTCATTGTATACTTTTTATGGAATCAAGAAATGTTATAATTTTGTAATTTATACATTTGGTTTGTTTATTTTGTATTGTATGTAATAATCAAATTCTAATTAAACCAAGTTCGAACACTAGTTTACTTAATGGTCTCTTTGTCAATTATGCTTCCTTTTTTGGCATCTATTGGATAATCATTGTGTAACTATAATGATGTAATAAATGAATGCACTTTGAGTTGCAAAAGCTCGAATTTGTTTTGTAATACATTTTTCTATTGAAATATAAAAAAAATTATGTCAAGCTCAAAGCTCAATAAGATTGCTACAAATCAAACATTTCTATCAGTAATACAGATTATGTTACACTTTAAAAGTGAATAATTCAAAGACAAATAATTTTTTAGAAACTAGTCCCACGATGGCTTTTGAAAGCTAATCTAGGGTATTTAAAGTTTTGTTTTATAAATAACTAATGTGTAAAATTGTCTTATAGTTGATATTTCTTAAATAGCACAACTTTTTTCAGCAGATGTACTATTTTTTTTATTTTACAATAAGCTAGCATTTGAATTAATATTTTAAAATTTTGCTTCTCAAAAAATAAATATTTGTTCAATGTAAATATTATACCGTAAGTTTTGTGGTCACTATAAAATTGAACAAATATTATTTAAAATTAATAATTTGTAATTAGATAAAAGTGTGACACTAGGTTTCACAGAATACTTAAGCCATCAGCATTTTTTTTTTATTTTAGTCTTTTTTTACATAAAATATTTCAAAGAGTTCTTTTATAGCAGGCATCTGTGGGGAGGGGGGGGGGGTTCAAGACTGTTAGAACAATGTTTGAAGAGCAAATTTTTCAGAAATGTTGATTGCAATCCATAATGACATGTTAAATAACAATTATGTATTAATTTTTACTTTGAAAAAAAAAAAAAAAAATTCACGGTACATATTTTTGAAATCCTTTTGCTACCTAATGCAGTACGTTACTCACAAACACAGTAACGCAAAAAATAATTTCTCCATAAAGTTGATAAAGAAAAAAAATTATGCTCACATCATGTTAAAAAGAACGCAACAAAACTTACTTTAAAAACATTTTCTTTCACAATTGTAGTTACAGATTTGTATTACATCGTAATCAATATGATGTTAATTTTATTTTAAGAAATAAAATAAAAATAATCTTTCCCAGTACGTATAGCACTTTCCCCAAGTCTGATATAAGTTAAAGTAATATTTTATTACTCTTTACTTACCTCGTTTTAAACAGTCCCTTCCAATAATCATTTTTGTAATTTTTCTTGTAGAATTTTAAATGAAAAAAATAGCACATGCCTTTCTAATAATACATTTGGTATGGTAACAAAAATGTGAGGTTAATATATTTTTTTCCCGAAAAGATTAATATTTTTAATAACGCAGTCAAAGTTTACCACTTCACCAATCTTATTATTATATTCTTCTTATTATTATTATATTCTTCTTATTATTAATTAATATTATTGGTCATTTCACACCAAAATAAACTCAGGATGCCACAAATAATACAGCCAGCCCATAATCATGAACAAAATCAATTTAATAAGATAAGTTTACAAGTATGAAGCCTAAAAAAAAACCATCACAATCCAATCCTGTATATATATACCTTTTACAACCATTACGGTTACAGAAATAACCATGAAATTTGCATAACATGGAGTACGACACATAATAATTCAATAATAAATATAATATTAAATAAATCTCCAATATTCGGCCCCATCGGACTCCACAAGCAAATTCTAATCCTTCTTTACATAATCTCCGTAAAGCTTTACCTTAAAAGAAAACATCAATACATTTGATTAAATATAAAATGCAAACAATTTTTCAACTTCTCTTTCACAAGAGGCTTCGTCAGAAAATCAGCTACATTTTCTGAAGACATAACATATTTTAAATCAAATTTATCTTCAACTAACAATTGTCTTATGAACTGATACTTGATATCAATGTGCTTTGTTCTCAAATTCTCAACTGAATTTTTCGTGAAATAAATCGCAGATTGATTATCGCAATACTGCGTCGGTATTTCTACTTTAAATAAATTTAATTCTCTTAGAATATTTGTAAACCAAATTAATTCTTTAACCGATTCAGTCAAAGCTACAAATTCAGACTCCATAGTGCTAAGAGCAATACATCGCTGCTTTCTAGATTTCCAAGAAAATGGTATATTACCGAGAAACAAAATATGACCACTCGTTGAATGACGATTTGATAATCTACAACCCCAATTCGCATCTGAATATGCCGTTAAATTACCATTGCAAACATCTGAAAGATTTATCTTATAATCTATAGTATTAAAAACATAGTTTATAATATCTACAACAATTTTCCAATGCTCAAATGTATACCCATTACAAAATTGTGACATTAAATTAACTGAAAAACTTATATCTGGTCTACTTCGGTCTGCTAAAAACATTAAGCATCCTATCAACGATCTGTAAGGGTAACTTAACATTAAATCACTTTCTACAATTTCAGTTTCTTTAACTACATCTGGAAGTGTCACACCAACTTTAAATGGTAAACTGACATTAGATTTTGGTAATCCAGCAAATCGATTCATTAACTTTTTAATATAAGTTTGTTGATGCAAAAAAACTCCTTTCTCATTACAATCAAAATTAACTCCAAGTAAAAATTTTACCTTTCCTAATTCTTTAACATCTAAACTTGCCTTAAGTTTTGAAATAACAATTTCTATTTCTGAAATCTCTTTTCCAAATAAAATTAGATCATCAACATATACAGCTAATATAACATTATTGTACTTATAAACACAATTAACCCAACACAAACTTTCAAATCCAAGTTTCTTAACTATCGAATCAAACTCTGTTGCCCATTGCCTTGAAGATACTCTAAGTCCATAAATGGCTTTTTCTAGTTTACAGACCTTTTGTTCATTACCACTTTCTACAAAACCAGGTGGTTGTCTCATATACACTATCGTGTCCAATTTGCTGTACAAATATGCAGACTTGACATCAAGCTGAAAATGATTCCAACCTAACAAACACACTAAAAGTATAAAAAGAAATTTTAGTACAGAAAAATTTATCACAGGTGAAAAAATATCAGTGTATTCAAAAATATGTCGTCCTTGTCCCTGTTTGAAATCTTGTGCACAAAGTCTCGCTTTGAACCGTTGTACTTTATTGTTATCATCGCATTTAACCGTGTACACCCACCTACATCCTACAATCTTTGCATTTGACGGCGGGTTAACTAACTTCCAAACTTGTCTGTCTTTCATTGTTTGAATTTCATCTAACATAGCAGAATCCCACTCGATCTTATCTTCACTCTTCTGTGTATCTGCAAAGCTCTTTGGTAATTCCACGTTATAAATTTCATCTTGAAATATGTCTTCTATGCAGTTTTCAAAATACATAGACTCATTACTTTGTTCTTCTGAATTAGTTTCTCGATTTTCATTATTGATATTCACAATTTCAGACTGAGCTTGAACAGTAGATTCTGGTTTAAAAGAACACACACTCGAATCATACACAATGTCATGCATTTCGCAATATTTTTGAACGTCATTTTGTGATCTTAGCCTTGCATTATCAGGTGTAAAATAATACACATAGACCCTATTGCCTAATGTATTCATCTTTTCCTCTCGTCTCCATGATTTAACATCCAGTTTTTGTTTATCTGCTCTCTCAGGACGCATCTCTTTCTTACCATCCAACTCCTCTACTTGAGTTTTATTAACCTTTGAGACTGAAATGGTATTCTCATTTTCCTGTTCATCTTCGCTAAAATGTTCACTATCAAGACTTCTAATTTTTACGTATTCACATGCTCTATCTTTACCAAATAAAACATCAACAGCTCTCTTGCCTTCGTCTATTTTCACGTGTATCGTTTCTACAATTTTCCTTTCTTTTGGTAGATAAATCCTATACCCCTTGGTTTGACTTGCATAACCAATTAAGATACCTATCTTTGCCCTTGGTTGTAACTTATTTCTGTTAACTTTAGGTATATGGACAAATGCCAATGATCCGAATATTCTAAAATGCCTTACTGACGGCTTGTGACCAGTCCAAAGTTCAATTGGAGTTTTTCCGTTTAACAACTTATGTTCACAGCGGTTTCTTATGTATGTAAACGCGTGTAACGCTTCTCCCCAAAATTGTGGCTTTAATCCGCTATCAAAAAGCATAGATCTGACCCCGTCCATACAAGTTCTATTAAATTTTTCGCAAATTCCCATCTGCTCTGGTGTTGCTACGGATGATCTTTCAATTCTGATCCCCAACTCACGCAAATAAGTTTCGAATTCTTTATGACAAAATTCTAAACCATTGTCTGTTCTCACGCACTTTAATTTAGTATTATGTTGTCTTTCGGATATCGCCAAGTAGTTTTTGAAACAACCAAAAACCTCCGTTTTCTCCTTGACCGTATATACTTCTACTTTCCTTGAGAACTCATCAATTATTGACAAAAAATATCTTTTCCCTCCTAAAGTTTTTGTTGATGCAGGTCCCCATAAATCCATATGTATTCTATCCAGAACATTACTAGTTCTTCGTTCGTAATTTAATTTTAATGATGACCTAGTTGATTTCGCTATTTTACATGTATCACACGAGTCTAATTTACCAACTAACTTTTCCAAACCATAGACCACATTATTTCGACTCATCTGCCTTAATAAAGGAATATTGACATGACCAAAACGCTTATGAACTATTTCAATGTTCGTACTATAAGTAAAATTACATTCAGACCTTTTACTATTGCAATAAGCATATAAAATATACAATCTACCCTTCCTACGTACAGAATAAAAATACTCGTTCAATTCATTATATACAATCATTTTATCATTTCCCCAAAACACTGTATGCTTTGCTATATCAATGCATGCACCACTTATTAAGTTACGGCGTATGTTAGGTGCGTACAATACATTTCTCAGAATCAAATTTATCTTACGATTAGCATCTGAAAAAACTAACTTTACAGTACCTGTACCTTCAATCTTTAGATTTGTGTTCTTGTCTCCTACAAAAGCTGTTGTCGATACTAGACTTTTGAAATCCTCGAAATACTCCTTTTTGTTACAAAAATGGGAAGTTGCCGCTGAATCTATGAGCCACTCGCTCATTTCTAGATTCTTATCCTGAATAACTACATGTGGATCCAAATCACTTTCTGACCCCACATAGTACATGTCGCTTTGAAAATTTCGGTCACGTCTTCGCGATGTGTTATACTGTTTTTGTGTGACTGGCTGTTTCTGTAGTTGAACCCTGCAATCTCGCATTATATGTCCTTTTTGCTTGCATCTCCAGCACGGCCCCACAATTCTTCGTTCTGTAGCTCTTTGAGGATGATTAGGCTTTGTCGTTTTCGGCCCTTTTGCAATGAACGCATCCGCTATCCCCTCAACTTCACTGTCTTTCTTCTTCTGTAATATGCGGCCAGATTCATTTATAAGACTATCTTCCACATTTTCCATCCTAAAGTTGTCTTCATCAAGTCGATATAACACTTGAACTATATTGTCGTATTCAGCCGGAAGCCTTCTGATTAACTGGAAACACTGCAACAACTCGGGTATTGCAAATCCAGCTTCTTTTGTCTGTTGTGCTTTCTCCGCGACTCTTTTGATAAAGATCCCAATCGTCTCGTTCTCTGGTTCGAACCTCAGATCATAGAATTCGTCAACAAGTCCAGCCAAACGTGCTCTTGAAACCGGTTCAAAATTCTTTTTCAGAATTTCCCACGCTTCTTTTCCGTCTGTTGTAGCTGAAATCAGGGATTGATACTTCCGTTCCACTGCTTGATATATTGTTGTATATGCTCGATCTTTTCTCCAGTTGTACATTCGCCTTTCTCTGTCTGATGCTTCATCCGGACATGGCGTCGCCTCGTTCGTAATAAACTCCCAAGAACCTCTGTCTATTAGCAGCACTTTAACGTCACATTTCCAACTAGCATAGTTCGTCGAATTTAGCTTCGGAAAATTAAAACTTAACTCAGATAGTTCAGTCATCTTCAGCACGCTTTTATCTTAAATAAGTTTGAAATACACTCTACCACGTCAACACACTTCTACATACTTTTGACTTCTATTAACTCATTGGGCTTTTCTACTGGCTTTCTCTGAGAATCCTATTCAGGGCACCCTGTCCTGGGCCCATAACCCTATTGGTCATTTCACACCAAAATAAACTCAGGATGCCACAAATAATACAGCCAGCCCATAATCATGAACAAAATCAATTTAATAAGATAAGTTTACAAGTATGAAGCCTCAAAAAAAAACCATCACAATCCAATCCTGTATATATATACCTTTTACAACCATTACGGTTACAGAAATAACCATGAAATTTGCATAACATGGAGTACGACACATAATAATTCAATAATAAATATAATATTAAATAAATCTCCAATAAATATATTAAAAAAATCATATTTTCCGATCGCGCATTCACCTCTAAAGTTTGGAGAAAATACATAAAATAACTATTTTTTGTACATTTTTTTAAACTTCTAAATTTTATATATTTGAAAGACAATAATTTGCAATGCTTAGTGAAAGGGAGGTAGAACACAGGAAACACTATTCTATGCCTTTTAAAAACATTTATTAATAATAAAAAATATTCGAAAATACATTTTAGGTTAAAAAAAAAAATGATTTTTCTATAAAATGGTAGCAACGTTATTTTTTACATATTTTTGTTAAAATTATTTTATTTACTTCAAGCAATCACTTAAAAGTTTCGAATAAATACAAAAGATATATATATTCGAATAAATACAATAGAACACACCAATCGCTAAATTATCGAGGTACATTAATTTGTATTGTGTGAAATGAAGAAGATAGATCATGTAAAAAAAAATCAAATTAGTAATTATTATAATAATAGTTCACTCATAACCTTGAAAGGATTGATAAAAATTGCGTTTTGATTGGTTTCAATCTGGGTGGCCTTTCTCGTAGCGCCTTCTCATCCTTTGAAGCTCATAAACTTACTTGCTTGTTTATAGGATCATAGCGCACATGGCTGTGATTTGCGCACATGGCTGTGATTTGCGCACATGGCTGTGATTGGCGCACATGGCTGTGATTGGGACTGCATTAATACTGGCTAGAAATAATCCGACAGGTGAAATTGCACGTTGGATGACCACTGCAGTGGGATATATGCTTCACTGGGTCATTCCATGTGAAATCAACTCAAAAAAGTGTCATTTTCAACCCAACCCCTTCAGAATTTAATAAAATTTTACTCACTTGTTGGATTCACTGTTAAAAGAAAAAATTACCAATATTAGGTTGGACAGCAAAGTATAGTTTGGTTTCTGAAATACGGTGCTTTAAAAATGGGCCAAAAGGTCAAAATTTCGTATTTCTTGCTTTACAGATTTGCACATAATTTTGTCCCTAATTGTATTGCTCTTGGTGCCAAAAAAAAAAAGAAAAAAAAGCTGAATATTTGGGCTTTCCTATGATGTATCATTTGCACCAATTTTTAAAGCAATTAATTTTAAGGTCAAACTGTTTGACCTTTGACTTTCAATACCTCTAAAAGGGGTATTTTTATTTTTTTTAAAAATATATATTTTCTTCATGCATTAATTCTCTACAAAAATCTGTTGGTTTCATTTTGGGACCGCAAAGGGAGGACAAGTTATAAATTTAAATGCAAACCTTAACTTCGCACGATAATCGAAAGTGATGGGTGCGAAGTGGAGATTCCCATATTTGCGATACCTTAAGCAAAAGTTTCACCTCATGGATATGGGGTTAGCGCTGTGGCCTCGCATGCCAAAGGGGCCGCGTTCGAATCCTGGATTAAGCATTGATTTTCGTTGTGTTTCGGAATCCACGTTAAGCTGTCGGTCCCGGCCTAGTTAACCGTTACTGTGCAACAACAGGTCGTTGAGCGTACAAGGCAACCAACCAACCTAATGCAAAAATATGTACAGGGAACTGAATGTAAATTGTCTAGTTTTTTAAAAGAACTAAATGATGAAAATTTAATTCTTGGTCTTTTGTTAAATGTATGGGAGAGTTGCCATATTTTATAATTAGGGTATACAAGTTTATTGATATGCGATTAAATAAATGTCTTTACAGGAGGAACACTTATCGTTTGTCAAATTCATAAACATGTGAAATTAATGCTGATAAGATGCGAACGAATTAAGTAAAGAAACTCCATTAGATTCCTGTTAAACCTGCATATATACAATTGTTTTCAAGTCTTCTCAAACAATATGTTTCCTGTTGAGACTGTCTGTAACGATTGTCCGAAATTCATCATCCCTTCTACAAAGGATTTTTAACTTACCATCTTAATTTTTTTTAAAGCTTAAAATATTAGAAAAGTATTTTAATTTGGTACTTTAAAACACATTCTCATTTTTAAGAAATACGACTTTCTCCGAAAAACTTTATATTATCACCTTAAAAATACCTACATATGTTAAGCTATACCCATTTTACCCCATTCACAGAATTTGGATTTAAAACAAAAAACTGATTTTACCTGCAATTTGAATAAGCAATAAAAATGTTCAATAAACATATTCTAGTCACTAGAATGTAATTTTATTAAAAATTCTGAGGATGGAAGTAGACAACATATGGCCTGTACACAAGTATTTTTGCATTCATGTAAAGTAAATTATTGAAATAAAGTTTAGACATCATACTACATATACAACTTGAAAAACTATGAATGTATTAAAAACTTTTAAAATTTTGAACAATATATTTTGACTGCCCATTTTACTTTTTTTTACTCCAATTGCATCGTGGAAAACATTTCATTCTTCAACAATTCTCAATTTGAAATTTTTAATTTCCATATTTTTTGTTATCTGAGGGTTTCTATTGAGGGCGCGCTGGTATCCGACTGATAGGACCTATTTTAGAAATTTCATTTCATTAAGGCTTCAAATTTTTCTTCCCTGAATAATTTCATGCAGAAAAGAAACTCATTTTAATCCTGAAAACTTTTACTAGAAGTTATCTGAATTATATTTCTAAACTACAAATATCGTAGTAGTGTTAGAACCTTCCCATAAAAAATACTCAAAATTAATAAAGTTCCTATGCGTCCAGCACCTGGCCTATTGCAATTTTTATACACGTAATATCCGGATTAGCAGTTCGTCAAAAAAATTACTGCACTAAAATACTACACTCCAACTTAACTTTACGTCACTAGACTGTAGATCATCACCGTGCTCATAGGAAATTCATCCATTTTGGTGGCGTGAAGGCAAAATGCTCGCCAAACCGGTATAGTCTTTTCTTCTCTACAGGGATGCTGTACTGAGCTTCCCATCGTGGCACCAAAATGGATGAATTTCCAATGAGCCCGATGAAAATCTCCCGTCTTAGATGTTAAGTTAAGGTGGAGTTTAGTATAGACGTCTGTAACAGTTCATTGGTACTAGATGTCATAACAATAATCAGAGCAATAGACAGTACGTTTGCGAATTTCTTTTTCATATGAGTAATTAATTTCTTCGAAAAATTGTCAAAGTATAGTAATGACATTTCGAAGATGTTTATTACTTTCAATTAATTTCCCTATATGTAATACTTGCTGAATACCCCTTTTGGACTCCTTAAGTTTTTTTTATCGGTATTGGAATAGCTTACTTTTACTATGCTTGCTCGTGTTGACATTTGTATCAATTTTCAGAGTTGTAGCTATATGAGAAGTGGGATGATTAGTGATTAGTGGAAAGTGGGAGAATTAGTGAGTCAGTAATACATTAGAGATAGGAAGTATAGCAGTCGATCAAAAAAAAAAATTCTCTCATTTCTACACGGTTTGAAACGCCCCGAATTCAAAAAAGTGGTCTAGAAAAACGTCTGTGTATCCTTCCATCCATCTGTGTGTATTGTGTTCAGCATAACTCCCGAATGGATTGACTTGGGAAGTTCAACTTTTTATATGAATTAGTGGTGGCCATTAGACCTGGCATTAAGGTTTTCGTCAAAATTGCGCATGCGCATAAAATAGCTGGCTCTGGAAAAAAATAAAAAATTTCTGCAAATGCACAAAAACTGTTTTAAAGATTTCAATTAAAAAAAATCATCGATAGGGCAATGCCTTTTAAGGTGTTCTTAGCATCCCCACCTCCGACATTTCCACAGAAATTCGATAAGGCGTAAAAAGTTCAAATGCGAATACATTTAATACAGAGTACTCTTCCCGAGAACATGGCCCATCAATAACTGTTTCTCCTCTATTTCACTTACTCGAAAGGATAATGTAATAAACATAACCCCAATTTTGCCATTTTGGAGCTGTTTTTTTTTACCAGTGTATAATTATCGCAAGAAATATCGCGAAACTGGGAATGTTTTATAATTAATGAAAATACGAAAATGGAAGAGCTATATTACATCTATGGAGACCACCCCTAAAATCAATCTTTAAAATAAAAAATAAAGAAATAACCCGTTCAACAGACGTAAACCACAAGTGAAGAGACTATGGGAATGAGGAGAAGGGGGGGGGGGGGGGATTGGTTAAGATAACCTTTTACCACCAACAACTTGTAGCCAAATTTTTAATTAGCTATATATACCAGTCTGATGGATGTCTGCTCTATCAGAGTGAAAGCTTCCCGATTTTTACTTAGTAAGTAATCTTTTTGGTTCGAGTAAGCATCGATAAACCTCTATGGGACCCTTAACAAGCTCTGACTTCAAAGTCAAACAATGTTTATTAAAAAAACTAAATTTTACTTAAAATATTAATAAAAAAATTATGGTATTATTTCGTAGACATAGGTTTAGCATAAAGTAAGAATTAATCTACAAAATATCCTCGATAGCCAATGCCCTAGAGATATTTTTGAGGGATCCAGGCCACTTAAAAAACTAAGTTTATTCTTAAACGTGAAACTTCATTTTAAGTAGATGCAAAAGTTATTTTTTGTCATTTCATAGACGACAGTTCATTGTAAGTTTTTAGCAAAAAAAGAAACGCGTAATAAATATCAATTATGTCCCTGAGGGCCCTGGTCCCAAAATACAATGTAATAACAAAATACAGTAAAAAATAGTATTAGTATGTAAATATTAAACCCCAACTAAGTTGTTTAAAGATTTACTTATTTACAGTTTAAATAATTATTTTTCAAAATACCAAGTTTTCATTCTTGAAAACGTCATTTTATATTACTTATTGATTTATAAAGGAAAAGGTAAATTCCTTACTTATGTAAGTATGTATGTCCAGAGATTAATGCATGTCTAAAAAGATTATTAATTCATTGTGTATGTAATTTATATAGAGGTTTTTTAATGTTTGAGAACTACTGGTTCAATTTGCAGGCAACATTTTGCAAACTGTTAGGACTTTTCGATTATTTTACCTTGTAAATCTGGTAAATTAAGAAATACAGTTAAAAAAAGAAAAAGCTGTTTGTACGAAATATTTGGTTAAAAATAACTTTTGTTTATACTGCATTTTTTGAAATGTCAGCAAAATTCGTTAAAATGTAAAAAACGTAAATATTTTGTAACCCAATAAAATGGTTTGAAAATTTTGTCTTTTTATATGTATTTCTTGGCGTATTATGTTGAATATGCAATTATCTCGAATACCACAATGAATGAATTTAATTGACACTTTAAACTGTCTAAATAAAAGTAACATATTCGAAAATGCTGTTTTCGAAAGTTTCCGAAATGTTTTGCTTTTCTTTCTTACAAAAAAAATTGCCCTCCCTTATATTTATAAAGTCTCTTTCAAAGCCCCTGCTTTTACAAGTACGAAGCGTTAAAAAACACCTAAACAAACATAAATTAAACATCAAGCATTGAACTTCGTCGATAGTTGTTCCAACAGAATAAAAATATTTATATCATAATCATAACTACACCAAAAATAAGCCCGTGTACCAATTTTAAATTAAATGTTCCTTTTAATGTGCCAGCAACGTTAGACGTCACGAGTACAGTTATAATTTATGTATTGTAATTTTTTGAGCCAAAACGTTCAACCTGATAACTTATGATTATGTCGCTGTTCATATGTGCACTATAGTAAAACTCAAAATTATTTCCTCATGAATGCGGTTGGTTGAATGAGTTTTGTGTAATCGTATATGGTTTTACCCACTAGTCAAAAGTGATTTTATATAAGTTTCTCAGATGGCTGAACATTGCATTATCCTCAATAAGCAGTTGACATTTGTATTTACAATAGAAATTTGTCTTGGTATAGTAAATTTAAAGAGCAGAAATACGAGTTTTTAACTACGAACACTATTTTATAGTATAAAAATTGTTTAATTTCTAGAATTTTTTTATTATAAACTGTTGTTCCGATTTAATTCACTAGATGGCACTACTGATGTAAATGCTGTTTTCAAAAAGTTTCCAGTGTAGTCGAGAGGGCAGATGTGTAGAGAACCCGAGATGTGGATGTTGATGAATAAAGGAAGGGGATTTTGTTACTGGTGGCGTTTCCTTTTTTGTGCAAACATTAGTGATGTGTTACACAGCGTTTTAAGAGCAACCGTATTTTATGAGATACAGTCCGCTTGGGAAAACCGACAAAAATCACGGCAGATGAGACAAGTCAGTTGTCCAAATTTGGTTTTATTGACGCATACGATTCAGTCCATTCTTTCTGAAATTCTCGATATTTCTCATCAATTTTTTACTTTGTTTCTGAACGAAATCGAACCCATGTTTTTCCAATCAGGTTTATTAAATAGCAACGGCAAAAGCAGTTTTAACAGCAAGCGTAAACGAGAAAAGTTTGCAGTAAAAGTTGTCGTCTACCTCAGTTGGAGACAAGAGAACAACGAACGTCAACAAAAGCTCGAGGAAATTGGCTCTATGATGCATTGTGGGCGCACTCATATAGCGCATTCTGATTATTCTGTATTTTGACAGGGAAGGTACAGTACACAAAGAAAAAAAAATCCGTACGATGGCTATATCTTCGGTTCTAATTATCGTAGAATCTTGCGATTTGCACCAAAATGTTTTGTTTACGATTTTCTATATGTCTGATGTAAAAAAAATTTCGTAGGGGCTGTAAACTAAATAAATTTAACTCTATCTTTAAAAATTTCAATATAACCCCCTATCTTTTATGTTTTCATTCGATTTAGAATACCTCGTTTACCCTAGATACCGAATTGCAGATCATTATCTTGAGAAACACGTCACTTATGAGTGAAAATGTTTTGACCGATCTGTAGGGCGAATCTCTTTACATCGGGGAAGAATCGAAGGTTTTGCATGCTTCAAGACATAATCTATTACGCGGTCCCCTAAAGTGAGCTTTTTTTTTTATATTACATTTTTGCTAAAATATCGAGAACCAAAAGTCAAAATGGAATGAAAAAAATTCTGGAGGGGCTTTCGACCATGATAATTTTAATGGAAGCAAATAAAATATTTGTTTCTATTTAAACATTTTAAAAACTTGTTTTATTAATTAATAATTAATTATTAAAAACTGTTTAATACAAAAGTTGCATGTTTTTTATGTTTGGCCTTAAACAAATTATCCTTTGAAATAAAAATTGCTAAAATATATCAAGTATATAAGAATTTATGGTCAAAAAAACAAATTTTCTTTTTAACATTAATTTAAAATGTTTCTGACATCATTAAATTACTAACCACATATTGGAAAATTACGAAATTTTGTATTTAAACGTTTTTTCTTTTTTTTTTGGATTCTAATTATTGGGTTGCCATTGAACTTTTTAAAGTTTGGTTTAGTTTAAATATGTAGATGACCCCTCATAATAAAAAAAAAATATATACAATTAATAAAGCCCTTCCACAATTTGCAACGGTACTTGACCTTTGCTATTTCATCAATTTGAATACAAGACATAGCCATCGTTCAGATTTTTTTTTTTTGCGTACTGTACCAGGGTGCGCTGACTTTAAGTTGGGATATGAGAACAGTGTTATCAGTTCATCACTTACTCATTTCTCTTTGTTTCTTCGCGTTTCCCTATTTTTTTGGTTTGAAGTTTATTATGGATTTACTCAAACAATGAAAAAATTTATTACCATTTATTGCTTCCGTTTATTATTAGGTTGAATTATTCAGAACTCCACAAATATCCATCAGCATGTGGAGCCGCCGTCTAATTACATGTGCTTCATCCCACTTCAAAACTAACAACTGTGGAGATATTATCTTTTTAGTATTGACGGCGGTATGTGATAAGGGTCCTGCAACTACCTCATTCACATCTCCGATTCATTTCGAATCTCACGTAGCAAGACCTATGACTTTTAACGCGCGCTATTTTACCCTTTCTACAATATTTATATTTTTAATCACTTGCTAAAAACTCTAAAATGTGCGCCTCCCTAAAAGGAGGAAGTACAACCTATTTTGTTGAACTTACGGCCAATTAAGCCTGAAAAAAAAATGTGACATGTCACCCCCAAAATCACTTTGTTTTTAATCACTTGATATTGTAAGACTCTCTAAAAAAATAAGATGTGATCGCTCTAAAAAAAAAAATTATGGCATATTTCGTTGGCCTTCGGGCCAAAAAATACCTATGTAAAAACCTCCTAAAAATACCTCTACCTATTTCGGGCAGTCATTTATGGCCCCAAAATCACTTTTTTTTTTACTACTTGGTACTGTAAAACTCTCTAAAAAGTCTCCAAATCAATTTTAAAAATCCCTTCATCCCGAAATTTAAGAATGTTATCTTATATTCGAAGAAATTTATTGAAACGTGTTTAATTTCCTAAGCATATTATGAATATAAAATACGGTGTGTCTATACTCATATTTAAAAAAGTTCTATTATTTTATTAATAATAAATTATGTACAATCTCATATTATTTCATCATTATAGTATGTGGATATAATTCTTTCCATTCCTCCTCTAATCTACAATTTCTTATCTTTTTCCTTATCTATATATGCGTGTCATTCTCTACCGCCAAAATATCGCTTAACGCATCTCCCAAGACTTTGATAAAGTGAATTTTTTTTACTTTGCTATGCGGTCCACCATTCAAAGGGCTGATTTTCGCATAAAAGCTCAGGCTTGGGACTCAGAAATTTTTGAAATGTTGTTGCGGTTAAATTAAACCCTGAGTCCTTTTTAAATATTTCTCATTATGTTTTGAACTCAAATAAACCTTAAACTGATTTTAAACAACTAAATCTGGAAAAAACATGAGCTTAATATTTAAGTGAATTTCATTTTGGTTGATTTTCTGTTGTAGGATTTTGAACTTTAGAATATAGTTATCTTGCAGACTAAAAACCAAAATCCTTCCAACAAACATTGACAATAATATTGGGCTCTGTTTGATAAGAATGAAATCTACAAATGTAAGTTAAAAAAGGCCCGACGAAAGTTAAATGTTGTTGGTTTAAATCAGTAGTTGGTTCTAAAATGATAGATCATTTTAACACTATATGATTCTTTATAAATGTCATTTTATTCACTCACTTTACCTTTTTTTATAACCTTTTATTCCTCCAGTAATTGAAGGGAAAATATTTTCTTCTAATTTTAAATTGTTTTTCGCCTTTAAACCTAACAGCAAGTTAAGATATTGAAATGTTCATTTAACAACATTCGTGATTCCAGAAGAAGTTCTGGAACTGAAACCTGACTAATTAAGTATCTTAGAATTGAAGCACAAAACAGACGCTAACTGTGAATGCGGTTAATACGATTTGATGATTGTACTACAGTACTAAAAGAAAAGTTTTTCTAAAACAAATTTCAAGTTTAATAATATCGTAACGCGAACCGTAAATTCTCCAGCTTTTGCTGTAAATATTATATTTTAAGTTTTATAAAATTTAAATAGTATTTAAATGATTTAACTTTAAAACAATATAATTATTTAAAAAAGCATCTATTCTGAAATGGTGAAAGCATCAATATAAGAACTCGTCTATCAAGTTGGTTATTCACTGCTTTTGTTTACATCACTTTATACATATATATATATATATACAATTCACAATACCACACACAATTCTAGCTCCACAAAATCTTGTCTCAAGCTAATCATGTCCAATGATTTGACTGGCGATCAAGAAGCCTTTATCTGAACTAAACAAAAAATTTGTGAAGCATTCTGTTTCGTGAAATTTATGTAAAGAGTAAAACTTGCATCTTAGTTGCAAATTATTAAGACAAATATGCTGTTGTAGCTAGCAAACAATATTTAAAATAATTTTAAAAAAAAGTGTTAATTGATGAAATCTTTTTTTAGTGCATGACTCTTTAATAAACAACGTAAAATCTATAGATCAATAAAATCAGTATATTCTTGTAAGTTTTCTTTTTTCCCCCAGTGTTTCCTATTTCAGTTTTAATAAATTTACAAACTAATTCAAATTATAAACAAATGTATATGTTTATACTTAATTAACTAGTTCTGTTTCTCATTTTACTCATGACTAAGACAGTAAAAAATTACTTACAGGTTTCTGGTACATTTTATTTGAACTATCATCTCAGCTTGAAAGTTACTTGGTAGCAAGAATATTTACATGGCTACTTTCTGACATTAAAGTTGAAAGAAGAAATGTAAAAACAATTGCGCATAGCGCTATCTAGTGGACTGTATGATGAATATTACTGAACATATCGCCCTTCTTGAAACCTCGGAGGGGGGTTTCAACAATGCAAGAAAAAAATTATAACTAAAACTACTAAAAATAACAATACGCAAGTAAATAAAAAATATACACAGATGGAAAGATGACTGTTTACATTGCTGAAAGGAAAAAATTAATATAATTAGAAATGAATTAAACATAGAAAATAAGAATGTTCAATCTTGAATAGGTAAAGGGCAAAGTTTCACAATTGGTCTGATAAGTTCGTCATTTTGAGTTTTTACCCTAACGACCTTGTTGTCCTTTCCAGGGAATGTTTTGGAAATTTTATCCAACTTCCATTGAAGTGGAGGGAGGTTCTCGTTTCTTATCAAAACCCAGATCTCCAACATCCAGTTAAGACCAGTTCTTTAAAAAACTGTTGGAGGACAACTGTGGACTCGGGGAGATGATTTGCTCAGCAAGCCCTGGCCGATTCCTGAAGCACGAAACACATTTTCTGACTGCTCTTCTGACAGCATCTTTGGTGGAAAAAATCCTAAGTTTTTCTCTCATTGCTGCTTGAAAAAGTTCTGGATCAGCGTGGAGCATTTTTAGATGATAGTGATGATGATCAAATCTACGACGTGATCACTTTTCGGAAGTAGAAGAGGATGCTTCTTCTCTTCTGGAACCTTTGCTCTTTCCAACCTACCGCCCACACGAAGAAGTACAGAATCATCAATGAATGGTGTTAAAGAGAGAATTCTTTTGCTTGAAGGAAGTTGTTTCCCAGCGGTAAGACATGATATTTTTTAGCAGAAATGAGCTTGTTGTACAATTTTCACGATAATCTTTTCTGAGTCATTCAACTCTTCGGTCGTCAAAGATGTCTTCCTTCTTCTCTCAGCTGGCAAAGAACAATATCTGCGAAATCTAAGACACCATGAAATAATTCTTTTCAATTTATTCCACTATGAATATTCATGAAAAATCTCAATTTTGAATGTTTCACTGATAGTTTGTAACATGGTAAACTTAGTTTGTTTTTTCTCCTCTTTTGACATCTCATATTTAAGAAGATGATCCTGTTCTATTTGTGCAGTGGGTAGAGAAGGGTCTTTTAACCACGTCAGACCATTGAACCACAAGTCAGCGTTAACAAATTAAACCTCTTGTGCCACAATCTGCAGGATTATCGAGTCCCCTCATGAAGTTGCACAATTTGTGTTTGTTTGAATTTTTTTTTCTTTACGTGACCCTTAACGGAAAGTCAAATAAGAAAATGAAAAAGTTCTATAGTGAGAACTATGCCTTCGTATTCGATCCATAACTTCAGAGCTGACCAGGCAAGTTCAAGTATTTGAAAAATACTTGAAAGAGGCGCGGCAACTCGCACATGGCCATTCCATCAACAATCCGATTGATGCATTAGATTCCCCCTCCTCCCTCCCAGTCTTTCAATGTTTTAATGTTCAATGTCACCAAAATCAAAATGATATTGGTGTTTGTCCGTTAACCTAAAATATTACTCCTTCTGTAATTGAATTTAAATAAACGAAAGAATTTCATATTAATTTATTATCTAGAATTCTAGAAAATATGGTTAATATGGGATCTAGATAAAATGTTATTCCATGTTAGATTGTTTTGTATAACTCTAACACTAGACAAAAACTCCAACACTAGACAAAAACCATTTAATATTTTGTCATAATGTAGGTGACAGATTAACCCTCTGAGTGTCCAGGTAATGGGCGAAATTGTACATTTTTTCCCCTGCAATAAATTTTAAATCATATTTCGTATTCAAATAAATAATTTTTTATTTATTTAGTTTTAAATGGATTTTAAACTATTATCCTAATAAAAATATTTAAAAAATATTTTATTTCAAATTTTATTTATAAATTTAAAAGCGTTGAGTATTGCTGGAAAAACTGGGGATCAAAGGACGTATATATACGCCCATGACCCTCAGAGGGAAAAAAAATAAAAATATTGATGATATGTAACAAACATGGGATGAGAAATTGTTTCTTATACAGAGAAATACTGGAACAAACTTAGGTAAAACCCCTCCTACAGAAATTTTCTGGTTGAGCCAAGGCTATCAAGAAAGAAGAACTTCTCTACATTTTCATTTCGAGAAGGAAAACAAAAACGTAAAACTCTTAATCGACGTCTGCAACAATCGCAATCTTTTTAATTCATTTTGAAAACAGATTTCGAGGAGCTACAGAATCTGGAAATTTATTCGATCCCATTGCATGTTAAGGAATCTCTGAAATTCTGGAAGTCAGATGATCAAGTTAAATCTAGGCTCTGAAAACACAGATCAGTTGACTACCCTATTATGATGAGCTCTAAGTCAAATGTGTTTGAATCTAAATTCGATCTCTTGTGGAAATTTTTCTGAATGAAAATTATTAAAAAAAAATCATATCAATAATCTGTTTAAAATGTGTTATAAGTAATCTGTTTAAAAATTGTTGTAAAAATTCTGTTTAAAAATTTGTGTCAGTAATATGTTTGAAAATGTCTTATAATCCATTTATAAAGTATCAAATAATCTGTTAAAATGGATTGTGCAAAGCGAATTGTTAAAAATCCATATAACTTAATAGTTTAAAAAATTATTTAAATAAAAAATGTCTAAACACACATTTTTTTCTTTTAAATTTTTGAGGTGCTCGTAATCTGTTTTGAGATTACTAAATTAGTATTAATAAAGTTATTTATTCTTCGTTGTCATTTTTACCCCCCCCCCCTTCCCTTCGCCCAGCCCCACAGAAAAAAGTAAACATTTTTAACGACACGACATGGCGTTTCCCACACCTTTTCATTTTACACAACACCACTGCAAATAACATAACTAATTCGGATGGAAGCAGAATTTATAAAATCCATACATTTTGATACAAATTATTATTCACCATTTTTAAATATGAGGATAAAAAAAGCTTTCAAAATTTACAAAGTACTACGTGTTGTAGCACAACGGAAAATTATAACTACGCTTAAACTTGTGAAGCATTCAACCATTGATGAAAAGTATTATCTAATTTTAATCGATGCACGTTGAATAACAATCATTTAATAGTCCATTGATAAGTATAAAAAAGAGTAAAGCATATTTATTTATAGTTACTATTATTGAATACATTTTTAAATTTAGCTACGAACTAATCTTATACAACAAATTATTTACAAAATGTAATTCAAGTTTAGATATTACTTATTTACATTACATATTAGCATTTACCTTTAAAGAGATATAAATTTTAACCCAATACAATTTGAATAAGGTAAAACATCACTAACAGAATTTTATAGTCCGGAAATCAACAAATTATACTGCTCAACAAAAATGCGCTTTAAATGGCCTTTGAAAATACCAGAAAAAGCATCTTTGAAAAAACTTTCAAATTCTACAACCTTGAGGAGGATAATACTGCCTCGTATTATTGACATTCAGATTGGAAAAGGGACTAGTTAAATCAGTAATATTCAGTATCTGTCACTAAAACGCCTCTTTTTTCAGCAAGCATGTACAATGGTGATACTTAATAAGTGAAAATTATTAACGACATATAATAAAAAATCCCTGTTAATTTTGTTTTTGAATAAAAATTATGACAAGTTGGTGAGTTTCTAGAGTCAAACTTATCGAGAAAACTTGTTACCGAATATCCATTTCTTTGCATCCATGATATACTATGGAAGAACTCTTCCAGTCAAAGTTAAAAGCATTTCCTGTTGGAACTTCCAGAGGGAATTCTTTAACTTGTCGAGAAAACTTGTTACCGAATATCCATTTATTTGAAGCCAGGATGCGGTACTATGAAAGAATTCCGGTCGAAGTTTAGAGGATTTCCGGTTGAAACTTTGAGAGGCAATTCTATGAAATCTTATTCATCCCACTTCTCTTATCAAAACCTTTAAAATGGTATTGAACACCTTGTCTGCTTATAGTTACGGCTTAACAAATTACAATTATACTTCCAGTTGAATTTTGATGTGACGAAAATATCTTTTATATCGTACCTGACCATTTGTTTATCTAGGAATGTTGACATTGGAAGATTCGAGCCTTTGTATAAACTTCTTTTGTGCTAAAAATGTAGATATTTTTTAAGTGTGACAGAAATTTTCCATCCAGGATGTCGTTAAAGAAGAAGTCATTTTAAGTATAGTGTAGATATGAATTTTGTTTCCTCGGAATAGTTTCGTAATTCTCTTTTTGCTGATAAGGATTTCTAGAGGTATAAATATAAAGTGTTCTGTTTCCCTTGCAGTTTCGACGCAGTCTTATGGTAAGATATCATTGTAATTTTTTTAAATACAAGAGGTAAGATTCTATGAGATCTAAATTTTATAAAGTTAGTAAAACACAGAATTTTTCAAAATATTAAAATCCTGATAAATAAATACCTAACTAGGCATTAAACATAATTTAGAAAATTTAGATTATTCTTTGGATCTTTTCCAGGAGCGTTAAGTATTAAGAGGGTAAGTAACTTGAAGTATTAATTTTTTTATGAAATTCAATTTGTACTCTTTCTCTATAAATTACTTTATCTTTTTCTCTATAAATTACTTTATCCTTTTCTCTATAAATTACTTCATCCTTTTCTCTATAAAGTACTTTATCCTTATGTTGTAAAAACACATGTAGAAGAATTATTCTCTTGTCAGATTTCATTATATTTCCACCTCATATCCGTCAATAAATTCAATTTTTCCTTTTTATCTCCGTTATTAATTTTTTTTCTTAAAATATTTTTATAGTAGTGATAATAGAGACCATCACTTAATTGCTTTAAAATAATGGTAAATGCTCCAGTAAGTAGTCGCCTTTTGAAAATAGTCAAAATTGTTATTTTTTTAGAGAAGCATCATTTTCTCTCACAATAAAGATGTTGTCAAAGTTGAAAAGCATGTCAGGCATCATACTTCAAAAAAATTTCATTCTTTTTGCTATTCAAATATTTTCTACTCATAGAGTAAATTATATTTGCAGAGGATGCAATTGTGAGCAATGAGTGACTATACAATTCTGTAACATACATCTATGCATAAAATATATTTTCTATTCTATATTTATAAAACGATTATTTTGTTCAATTATAAATGATTAATGAATAATAATATTTTTTTAAATTATCTATGATCAAGGATGCTTTTCGAAAATGTTTTAAGATGTTTCTTAATTGATTATTGATGTTTTAAATGATAAGGTTTGTTAATGATGTTCCATCTTTTTGATGATAAGTGAAATTTTTAATGACTAATGATGTTTTAATGATTATTGATGTTATAAAAGGATTCATGACTGAAAGCAATTTTATTACTTTTCAATAAGAAACTCGGTAGAGATTAGAGGTAATGAATAAAAAGTTTTTTTTTATAAATGTAAAATTCAAATAATTTACCTAAAGCCCAATGCTAACTAAAATTTATTCTACTACTTCAATTTAACACGAAGCAATAAAAACTTCAATCCCTTATTCGCAATCTCAATATTAAAATATTTAGTTTATAAATCCCCACTGTAATACTTAAAAATTGTTTTGAGTACTAACAAAAGTCCCATTAGAAAATCAACTTCACAAGTAATATTCAACTGCCAAATTTCAGCTTTCTTTCTTTGGTTTTTAAAAGATCTGTTTGCGGAATCCCCATGAAATAGATCAAGTTTAAAAACGTATTCACTTATAATTTTTTGTTATAGGATAGAATAACACTTATAGACACGAATTTTATTTTCTACAGATTTTGTGTTTTAAAGTATTTTTAGTAGAACGTAGTAACTGATAATATTTATGAGGGTTTTGATTAAGAGCTTTATCTTGCACTAAATATTATGAAGATAAGTTCATTAAAACAGTTTCACCATTTTAATTATGACCACCTTGTACAAGAAATACTTCACTTTTATTATTTAAAAAAAAAAAAAAAAAATTATGTTTTCGGTCTGTAATAGGTTTTTAATGTATTCTATTATTATGATATTTTTTTGTTTTTTGTTTTTTAAGTCTGAAGTTCATTAACAGATTCGTTTTCAAATGTTTGCAATTGAGATTCTTTATAAATAGTCATTAGGTTATTAAATAAAATATTAATTATATTACATATTCTTATAATTACCATTTAGAGTTCTTTAAAAATAATCTCTTTTAAGAGTAGATAATGATTCCAAATTCTTTAATGTTTTCATGTGGATTACTTTATTCTGCATGAAATATTTGCGTATTGTAAACTAATGCATATAATGGAAATGATACATTTTAAGAAATTATACAAACCTTAATACATACTTCAAAACTTATCCTACGACGCATTAGCTATCTTCAACGAAGTAAATGAATTCTCATACAATGTAGTAAGTAACTGTACCATCCGATAGCTCCTTTTGCGCATTTTGGCAACAAATGGTCTGGAAAGTTCTTATTGTTAACAAACAATCTTTATTCGTGGACTGTAGTTGTAGGGGGCTTTCTAAAGCTCTATTTTCATATCCACAGAGAGACCTCTCTATTACATAACCGCTCAAGTGGCGGGATCCAATTAGAATGAATACATAATGATAGGGGAAAGGATTAGAGGGATGGAGCTGCGCAAAAGGATTGCGCATTACAATTAATTACAGGCGTAAACAATAACCTTTTCTTAATCGATGTTATGCGAATAATTAATTAAATGTGATAAATAAATGTATGTACCTGGACACAACATTCCATACAGGGAAGATTTCATTTCAATTCCTAACAGAAATGAAATTTATTAGATTTTTATGATTTTAACATTTGTCTTATTATACATTATTTTATTATAAATCGTACTTTCTAGTAACACTTCTGATATTTTCCCTACAACAGTTTGAGCAGTTTTATGACGTTGATACTTTTAAGAATGTTCATTTTATAAATAATCGTATTTTTGCCAAATGGAGTTAAGTAATTCTGATTTTTATTTTTAGTTAAAGGTGTTTTTCAATTTTCAAAGAATCAAAAGAGATGACTCTGTTTCAAGCTGTAAATTGGGATGAAAACCCATGTGGCTTGGATAACAATGAAGACCAAATAGATTGTGGAAAAGTGCCAGAAGAAATACTGTTCAAGGATATAATAAAAAACGGAACAATTCTACGAGACAGAATTGTTGAATTAAGGAAAATATGGGTATAATATTTTCTATTGGAAAACATTTTAAGCTCTTGTATTTCTGGTGCTTAAGAAACAGTCAAAGTCAGCTTTCACCCTTTTAATGATCAAATTGAATACCGGGATAAAATTTATAATTGTATATTATATACTATAATATCACTTCTCTGATACTAGCAGAATCGTATGAATATTCTTGTCTTATTGGCACAGTGTTTTAACGCTAATCGAGCATTAGAACAAATTTTTAAAACGATTTAAGGTATACATATACAATTGAGATGATTTTCTTTAATTTTTAAGTAATAATTTCAAACTTTTTAGCAGTATATCGGTATTAAAAATTATGCATTTATATATATAAACTCTTCAACTTTTTAATCAGCTAATTTCAATTAAAGTGACTAATTAGGACATTACTAGAACATACATAAATAAACTGGTAATTAACTTAAAGGTATGATTTTTACTTCAAATAAAATATATTATATTGACGCATGTTCCTATGAAGAATTTTGAATTTGGCTGCAATATTTATTTAATTATAAATTTTTAAATAAAAAGTTAAAAAAAATACATAGTTTTTAACAAAAAATTAAGATTAAAATATTCATAAAAAATGTGTTTATAACAATATATGTTAGATTCTCCATAGAAAACACATTCATAACTTGTGTCTTCAGAATAAAATTAGAATTTTGTAAATCGGACAATTTATTATAAAGTTATGACCGTTGGCGTAAAGTTATATAACACCAAAATGTCATTCTTCAGAAAACGCGTTTAAAGTTTACTACACTAATGAACATGATACAAAACAGGTTCACAAAACCCACTGTAATTTAAAAAGTAAATTGAGTCTCAGAAAGAAAATGGTGTTATTTTAAAGGTAATGAATTCGGGAAAATTTTAAAATAAAAAAACAAAAATGCAGACTTGAGTCAAATTTTGAAATTTCTAATGTCCCTTAAAAGAACATTTTTCTCTGAATCCAAAACTAGATTTATATTCAGTGGCGGCTGTGGCCAGGGACGACGCGAACGGGGGGCGTAGGGGGCGACTCGCCCCCCCAAAGTTGTAGAAAATTGGACAGTCGGCAAATTTTCTAAATTTTAGAGAAATTTTTTTTTCTAAAGTCGATCCACAATAAAATCGAATTGAATGAAAATAATAATAATAATTGAACAAAAAATATTAAAAATATCGGAATGCAGAGTGACCCGAGTGTGAGAAATCGGCATTTTTACACTAGAAGTCTATTATAGGGGAGTCGGTGGTTTTTTTGCCGCCTACAATGATGGACTGCGATCGCAAATATTACCACATAAATATCTTCATTATGTCACCCAGTCAAAATTTTTAGAAAGGCTAATAGTCGGCAAATTTCTGAAATTTCATCCCTTCTTTTAAAAATGCCTGGTGACGGAAGTTTCAAAACATATTGAATGGAAAAAAGCACAAATAATTAAAATCATCATTAGTATTACAAAATTGTGATCACAATGCAGCCTAAGTTGACGATCGGCAATTTTGAATTGGAGTAAGCATATCCTTTTTGACAGGAACATTAAAATAATCAAATCATTGATATTTTCACTGACATTAGATAACTTTGATATACTTGTTTTTGTGGTACGTCAGATAAAGCCACAAAAAACATGACAAACCCATTAAACTTCAATTATATAAAGTGTGTAATGTACATCATATGAGTTAAAGGTTTTATACAAAATTTAAAAAAAAAAAATTGTATACGAAAATTGACCCGCATATTGACCCGAATGGCAACGCCCACTTTTTCGTATCGAAAAATGATCATCGCATGCGAAAACCCTGAAGAGCATTGGAACGGTACATGTATCACAAAAACGGACGCGTTATGAACTCACAACAAAGCAAATCTGCGAACTGCCAGCAAAAACACGATCGGAGCAATGTAGGCCGCTCGCCAAATATTCAGCTTAGAAAACCGATTAAATTGCCTGTGATGGCACTCATGTGAACTTTGGCCTCTGTCAAATGCAAATTTCCATCGTACGCCTCGATCACGTTTTAATTGGCCATTTACACAGCCTTTTTTTTGTGCGTGCATAATGCGTCCATTTTTTTGTGATACACGTACCTTTCCAACGCTCTTTAGGGTTTTCTCAGGCACTGAGCATTTTGCGACAAGAAAAAGTAGGTGTTGTCATTCGAAAATTTCGAGTGTCTGTAACCATAAACAAAACCGCGTGAGCGCCATTTGTTGAAATTCACAGAGTCCCGTGCTCATACTTCTGAATAACTATACTTGAAATCTCATCTCAATCTGTTGAACGGAACGGAAGTTAGAAGCCCATATTGTGAGAATATGTGATCTGTTTATATATATATATATATATATATATATATATATATATATATATATATATATATAAGCCTGATTTTTTGTTCCACCAATCGTTGGGTTGGGTGGCGCCGTCTGGGTTGCTTTATGTGATGTTATGTTATATTTATATGTTTTCTGTCAGTTGGAAATTAGAATTAGAATTAAGTTTTTGAATTTTGGCTGAACTAGTTGTGTTCTTTGGCCGGCGTTTCGAAGAAGCGAAGCGTTTTGTTTCATATGCTGACACATACATCGGCAAGGCTTCTTTATGACCACCTTGTACTTCATATATTGAAAATGCATTCCCAAATTAGTACATGCCACATGTAAACTGGAATGCAATATCGTATTTATTCCAACAAAATAATCTTTGGAAAAGTACTGAAAGGTTTATTATAATACTATCTAAAATTCTTAATGTGTAAACGTGCTCAAATAGCTGTGGCCCGACATTGTCCGGTACAACCAGGTTCAGTCTATTGCAAATTGTGAGTATACTTTCACTCCTATCCTCGATTTCTTTCGCAGTTTGGCCTTTGTGTTGCCATTGCGCTTAATAAATCTGAAAAACAACCAACCTATCTTGGATTTCACCACTTTATACTCGTTAACATTGGGAAAAATTGCCTTTGAGATAAACTAAGATATTTTAGTCTAAATACATTTAAAAATATTTCAAATTGGATCAATAAATCTCAAGTTAGGATCATAACCATTACATGTGGGTAAGGGATATGAGGGTGAGTTTTTGGAAATTTCATATTGATAGTGACGTTTCTCTTGCTTTGAAGATCAAATGTGCAACTTGTTCTTCCTCAAGATCGGAATAACACTGTAGATTTGAATACATCTCTCTACCCCCCCCCCCCATTTTCCCCAAAAAAACCCACAAGTACTATTCCTTATATAGTTTGGATTGTTGTGTTAAAAATTATGACATGCTGAATATTTTGGCACTAAATTCGAAGTTCTTTTAGTTGCGAATAAATTACCTTTCTGCATATAAATATTATAGTTTGGTTTAATGCTAAAGTAATCCATTTCATTTTTAACCCAGCTTAGGAAAAAAACTAGCATTTTCAAGTATACTTTCCTTCTTGAACAAATGATTATTGTTCAAAAAACGAGTAATATTTACAGAAATTATTGCTGAAAAACCATACCATATCAGTGAAAAACCACAAAAAAATCATGAAATTAAATCCAGCAATTTTGATAAAAATATATACTCGAAGTAACTACTTTTAAGAAGTAAGTTCCTGTATTGAATTGTTACAAAAAAAATTAAGTTTTACTATTAATACACTTTTCAAGAAAAATCAAAAATTGTTCTTTTTTAGTTAGGAATATGTGTTAAAAAGTACTTAAAAATTAAGTAATTAACAAAATAGGGAGGTGTAAGGCGACTAAAGTTTTTGTTCAATCCTTGATTTTTCGAAGATGGGAATTGGATTTCCTAATTGGATGTTAGTTAATAATTGTGGGGGGGGGGGGGGGGGCATTAATGTTCTGTTCAAATTGATAAATTAATATCTATATATTTTTTTCTTGTAAATTAAAATTTTTGTCCCCATGTTACTTTATTTTTTGAAATTTTACCAATTTTTTTTTCTCTATACAATTCTTTATAAAAAAGTCACCTATTTGATCAATAATTTTCATCAATTTAATTTCGTGTTAAAGTGCTATTTCCAAGCACTTTTACACGTTTAATTAATTTTTTTCGAAACTATAATTTGAAAATTTAAAAAAAAGTTGTATCGAAAGAAGCACTTGTACTACTCAGGTTACTGAATTGGTTTAAGATTGTAGGGGAAAATTCTATCCATCTGCAAAGTATAAATGTCTCCCCCCCCCCCCTGCCCCCAAATAAAAACGCTTCCAAAAATAATCTTCTTTGTTCGGAGAGGAAGGGGTAATTTACTAAAAAGAAATAAAAATTAAATGAATTTGAAGGAATTTTAACTATAATATGATGGGAATTTACTTGAAATTTGACATTAATTACGTATTAATAAAATGCCATAAAATATTAAAAATTGGTTAGATGGTAATTTAAAAGTAATTAAAATTAATTGTACATTAAATAAAATAATTCACAATTAAATAAAAAAAAATGCATTAACAATTAGTTTTACATTGATTAATAATTATGTATTAATTATTCATATATTAATTAAAAATTATTTATACGTTAATTTTACATTAATAAAAATTAGTTAACAATTTATTAACACCTTAATTTATATTTTCTACATTTACACCGGACATGCTTTGATTTCAGTCGGCAAAACGATGTCTACGCCCCCCCAACAAAAATTCTTAGCTACGGCCCTGGCTGTGGCCCTTCACTCTTTGGGACCCTGACCTGGGAGAGATCTGTCATGGACACTTCGATTATACTATCATTGAGACAAGCATATGACTACTGGCAGGATCAACATCAGTGGCGGCTGGTGCAGGGGGCCAGGGGGGCCCAGGCCCCCTCACTTTTTTCGGACCTTGATCCCACTTATATATACTTGATAATGTTGTTATGGAATTTCTGTAAAATATTTTAAAAATGCAAGACAAATGAAAGCAGTTATTAACCTCACAATATTAACTATTGTGCGTGGAGCAATACCTCCACAAACTTGTGAAAATGTCAATCAATTGCAACCATTTCAATAAAAACACACTCCCGTTCATCCCTTCTCTTAAAGACTCCATCATAATGACCTTGAAGTCTATCCTCGGGGACGCAATTCTTGAGGGATAAACGACCCCTTTCTTGGAGATCTTGAAAAGAGCATAGATTAAAGCTTGTAACCAGGTCCTTCACTTCCTGTGTGTTTTTTTTGGGAGGGAGGGTTCTCCTTCAAGGGTATCAATTTACTGCAATTCTATAAGGAATGGTCCACTTTGTGTGTTGGGTAAAAGTAGTCGAGCTCGAACTGTCGAAAGAAGTGTTGGAATTTTCTGCAGCGCAAGCTTACAAGGAAATGACGGTGAATTAAATTGGTAGAGCCAGAGAAAATAGACAGAAAACTACAATTATAGGTGGTAAAAGGGAATTAATTCTTCAACAAAAAACACAGTAAGATCATTTAATTTTACCCTTTATATTTCAAATATAAGCGTAAGCTTTTTTTAATAAATAAATTTTTAAACAGAATCTTGATTTTTCAAAAATATTTAGAGACGCATTTTGTCCAGGTATCCCAGATCCCTTCGAATGGATGAGCTCAATTGTTTATGTGTTTCATTATCTTAATTATCATAAGAAATATAATTTTTCTTTTTAATTCATTAGAGTTTAGAGGTGATTAGGTAAATGAGTTATACAGCAAGTAACATTAGGCTGTGCTTATCTTCCTCCTCCCATCCTATTTCACAACCTAATTGCTGTTATAATAATAAAAAATGGTCATCGTAACAAACTCGCTGACTTGACTGACGTCTAAATTCACTTTGAATATGCAGACATAGGACCCACTATACCTTCAGCATCTTTTTACTTTGGTATAGCAATGAAACTTCATTTTATGGGTAGCAAAAAACAAGATTTTCAAGGGATTAAAAAAGTTCATAAAATTTAAAATTGTATTTCCTTTTTCATTCTTCAATATTTTTTGCTCTTTAAAAAAAAAAAAAATGTAATAATATAATCTAACTTTTTAGGCATCGGATTTAGAATAAGTAAAATAGTTTTCGAGAAAAATTATAATTACTGTACCTATATGTAAAAAAATGGGTATTTACCAACATTTAAATTTGTAAAAAAAAAGTATTTTTATTCCATAATCCATGCCTGTTTTTGTCAAATAGGTATTAAGAATGACATACACAAAAAATTTCAAGTCATTTCATTCATATTTGCTGAAGTTTTAGCATTTTGAATAAGGTGGGAATTTCAAAAATCACTAAATGAGAAAAATGTATTCGAAAGATCAAAGGAGCTAAAAGTGATAAATTCTCCATAAAAATATAGTTTTTCTGCAATTGCAATTGCAGTTATCAGATCAGCTCAACAACTTGCCAGAATAAGAAGGTTTTAAAGATTATAAAAACGCAAAAATTAGAAAATTTATAATTTATATATATATATATATATATATATATATATATATATATATATATATATATATATATATATATATATATATATATATATATATATATATTTATTTATTTATTTTGTGAAAACAAGGGGTACAAAGTCCCCTTAACTGCTCTTATAGCTTTGTTTTATGTGCATTTGAATACCATTTAATTGCATGAAACTCGTGTATTTTGAAATTTGCACTCCCCCCCTCCCCCCATAAAAACCAATTTGTGCCCCCTCACTTTTACTACTCACGAACCGCCACTGTTTATATTATATATATATTTATATATTTATATATGCAATATTTACTGGAAGTATTATTAATTATGAAACATAAAAAACTATTCCTACAAAGTAAACATAATACTCTTTTATAAATTCAGATGCAAAATTAATGCATTTCTCATTTCAAACTTCTTTTCCAATTATAACAAAAAATAACACGAATTATCTCGTGGCTGACACTCAATGTATTAAAAAAAAGGATTTCATAATGCAATCATTAGATATCTCATTGCTTAAATTATATTGTTGATCTTCTTCCATTGAAATTAAAAGCATAAAAAGAATAAAAAATAAAATAACTTGACAAGATTTAATTTCATATACACTTATAAAAGATATCAAATTTATCAAAATTTAATTTATTTTTAATTTAAACATGCATATGGAACGCCTAAATGTTTTCGATAGAAAATACCAAAGAAATCAGAAATATAAAAGATCTCTACTTAATTTAATTAAAAAATGTACTGAAAATCAAGTTGTTTTATAATTTAAATAATTTTTTGAAGTTTGTTTATTTCTCAATTTTCTTAAAAATCATTGGTACCTAAATAGATACATACTTAAGTAAAAAAGATCCCGATTTTTAAACTGGAATATTTGTTGCATAGTTGAACATTGTGCTTTGATGTATCCTACAAAGAGACAGAAAAATGCATGAAATTCAATAGTTTTCATTCTTTCTCATTTAATGAAATTATGATTTAACTGACAATTTTTTAGCGCAAGACATTTTCAGACGTGGACGAAAAGTCTTTATATTCAGAAGAATATGCATTCTTGAAAAATGAAATAAGTGTAAGTCATTTTTTTTTAAGTATTTATCTAAAAACCTAAATGCGAAGTCAAGCCATGTAGTTTTACAAAAAGGTTGAAACGAAATTAATTTAAATATATTGATTAATTGAGTAACATTGAAATTTCTGACATAATTTAGTAGAAGTCCCGAAATATTTTTAAATAACTAATTTGACATTCCAACAAGTATTAGTTTTATGTTTTTTATTATTATATTATTTTATATTTATTAATTTATGGAAAATTTTATATTTATTAATTTGTATACTATTTTATATTTATTAATTTTTTGTAATATTATATATTTATAAAATTATGGTAAGTCGGTAGTTTTAAATATCTAAATATAATGCTTTTTGAGTTCTATAAGCGCTTGTTTTTTAATATTTGAAAAAGGCCATTTTTTTTTTTTTTATCTTTAATAAAATCTTATATTTCGCTTATTTAAATTATTTGTCATTCATTCTGAATAAATTGAATGCAAAGTAGCTTTCAATATTTAGATATTTCATTAGTTAAATATTTAGTTTAAATGTTATTGCTTTTATTTTCAGCTACAATCGGTGCTTAAGGATTGTGATTTTTCTTTGCGAGTATGTGGTCATGCATTTGACACAATTCTCAATGGAATAGACAAGAATAAAGAAATTGAATACTGGGAACAAACACAAAGAGTATGTGAGAAGTTAACAGAATTATTATGTAATTTTCAAATTTCCTTAATTTGCAAAGAGAAAAATACATCCAAAATTGATATACCTAGTTATCTCATAACCCTGAGTGAATATGAAAGGCAATACAGAGATGCTATTTTTTTGAGGCAGATTGAAGAGAATGTGAGAAACGTATTGGCGAAATTTGACAACTACAAAGAAAATGGTCCTAGTCTTTAAAGGATTATCTTACAATAAATTAATTGGAGATATGAGAAAAAACGTAATGAAAATAATAAGTAAATATCGATAAAAACTATATAATAATGAAGGTAAAAAAAGGATAAAACTGTAATTATTGTTTTAACATATGAGAAGTATGAGGAATTTGTTTATTTGAAATGAAAATGTGTATATAAGAAAGTGAAGTGAGGTCACACGGGGGCTGCCATCTTTTATGTAATGTTCTTTATTTAATGTTTTACAATCTTAACGAGCATTTTACTAATTTGGAAGTCCTTCAATGCTTTGAAAATATTCTGCAATTAATTTGACTTGAAATAAGTCTTTAAAACTTTTTTTAATTCAATTATCAAAATGACTTGTAAGGAAAGTCAACAACTATTTTATCAGCTCCACAATTATTTCAAAAGTAGTTTTACATTTGAAACACACGAAAAATTAATCTAAATTGAAAGTGAAAAATAAAAAACCTGACCTCTGTAAACAAATTTGAGTTAAGACCAACCGACTAAGTTTTGTCATGACATGCACTATCTGGCCAAAAGTATCCGTACACCCAGTGTTTATGGACTTAGAGCGTCCTGAGGCACATATTAATATGATGTTGGTCCCCCTTTTGCATCATGACAGCCTGCACACGTTTGGGAAGACTTTCCCCCAATTTTTGATAGGTGACCATAGGAATTGCCTTCCAGGCGTCCATCACAGCTGAAGTGAGTGCTTGCAGTGAAGATGGTCGATTTGGCTGGCTACGTAATCTGTGCTCTAATTCGTCCCAAAGGTGTTCTATGGGATTTAGATCGGGGCTCTGAGAAGGCCAGTCCAGTTTTTGAACACCCATTTCTTCAAACCACGTCTGTGCAAGCCTCGATGTGTGAATGGAGCAGTTATCCTGCTGGAAGAGAAATGGGCCTTCTCCGAAATATTGCCAAAGAGTTGGGAGTGCAGCATTGTCCAGAATGTCCACATACATCTCAGAGTTCATGTTTCCAACCACAGGAACTAATGGACCCAGGCCAAACCACGAGAAACACCCCCACACCATTATGCTTCCACCACCAAACTTAACAGTCGGCACAATGCAGTCACTATAGAAACGTTCGCCGGGCTTCCGCCAAACCCAGACGCGTCCATCCGACTGCCAGACTGTAAAGCGAGATTCATCCCTTCAAAGAACAGTTTTCCATATGTCCACAGTCCAATGACGGTGAGCTCTACACCATTGCAATCGATGCTTCGCATTCTGTGGAGTGATGTTCGGCTTGTGAGCGGCTGCACGACCATGGAATCCCAAGTCTTTTAACTCTCTACGGACAGTCCTGCTGCTAACACTAACGCCTGATGAACTTTGGAACTCCTGAGAAATTTCCACCAACGAGGACTTGCGATTTTGTTTCACTACCCTTTTCAGAGTTCTGCGGCTGCGTTCACCAAGTGTTTTCGGCCTACCGGTTCGTTTTTCTGCCGTTTCACAGCCTCGACGTTTCCACTTCACAATTACATCACTCACAGTGGATTTAGGCTTCTGTAGAATGTCCGCAATCTCACGAACTGATTTCCCACAAAGGTGGCATCCCACTATTCTGCCACGATCAAACTCACTAAGCTCCTTTGACTTACTCATTGCCTCACAAACGCATAAATACAATCTGACAAACCACCACCAACACTTTTATAGTTTTCAATTACGTATCAAATTGCGTCACTCGCCAGAACCACTTTTTTAAGGGGTGTACGGATACTTTTGGCCAGATAGTGTATACAGACAAATTCTTGTATTTTGGCAGTTGTTGCTATTATCAACAAATGTACCTTATCCAGTTATTTGTCCTTTTGTTATTAATTTATTTGCTGTAATATTAATGAAGTAGTTTATATATAATTGTATATAATTTTTGTTATTGATTTTTTTTTTTTTTTTTTTTTTTTTGTATCGGCTAATGATAAATAATAATGTTTTATGCTATAAAAGTTGACAGGAATAAAAAATGGAAGGACTATGAATGTTACAAAGCAATATTTCTTTAAATCCATTTCAATTAGAAGTGAATTTGCTATGTTTTGTTATTATCAAATTGCTTTTTCTAGTAATATTTTGTAATAATATTTATTAAATATTGACTATTGTTATTTTAAAGTATTTTTAATACTTTAACGTGCATTTTGAAATGTTTAAAACTATGTCGTGGACACATCTTGAATGTACTTATTTGACTAAAAAGAAATTGTTAACCATGTATTTATAAGAAAATTACTATATCGAGTCAAAAAAAAAATTTTAAAAAATTATCATTTTTGTTTGAATATGTTTTTAAAGATTACTATTTTTTCTCTGTTTAATAAATTTTACTTTCAAATTATGTTGCAATGTCTATTTTTAAGGAGCATTTTTTAATTTGCATAGTTTGCAATTTTTTATGACAGATCCAAGATTATTTGAAATGTTCTATTTACCTTTTAAATGAACTAAAATTAAAACACTGTCGATCCACATTTTATGTATAATTCTTTGTAACAAGTGTTTTCAATTAAATAGTTTAAATACATAATTGCAGTATTAAAATATGAAATGTTAATCAACTATCAGTTTTCGTAAGGACCAATTTTAAGTATAATATTTTAAATTAAATTATGTTCTTATTGAGATATATATATTTTCTACTGAAATGACTAAACACAAATAAGATTAGACCAATCTGAATTCTACAAATTGGAATTATCTTTTATATAGTGTCTATTAACATCAGAATTGTATGTATTCTGACACAGAAAATACTCAAATAAAGATAATGTAGCTTTTTAAAGTCACTAAATTCACTAAGCGTGTTATTTTCAAAGCGAAATAGATTTAAGTAAAATGAAAGATACCCCATATGTGATCGAGAATTTGTATCGAAAAATGTCTAATATTAAATACCTAATTTATTTATTCAAGCATATAGGAAGTATATAATTAATACATTAGAACAATATATATGATTAGAAGATTTTCTCATTCTATGTTTATATATACATGACAATTCCTTTGAAACTCTTCAGGAATATTTAGATTTTAAAAAGCACCACTGGGCCTATATAAAAAAAGTTGAAATACATTTGTTCATTTCAGTATAACTTGGATATAAATGCAAATTATTGCATTTCAAATCTATATTTTAACCCCGCTAGCGAGCTTGGAGATAGATATTTTACTTACAGGTCTTCGTCATGGGTCGAGTGTGTGGAAGTGGGTTTCGAATCAGTGATAATCCAATGAATATTTAAAATATGAATTTATTCATATACTAGAAATTGTAGTCGAACAGTACCGAGGAAACCGAAGATAAGCTGAAGGATGCCAGAACTTCGTTGCAGATTATTACAGACGAGTCGCCGAGAGGAGTCGATCACCACTAATTTTCGAAAGACGGGACGCTCACCTATGCGTCGTGTACGTTCACCATCACCGTATCCCCGAGTCAGCCAGTCTCCTGTACGAAGCCAACTTGTCAAGAAAAAAAAATTGGTTCCTGGCGGTTCTGCGTTGACTATCGTAAATTAAACTGTATCAGCAAGAAGGATGTCTACCCCTTCCCCCGTATAGACGATACATTAAACTGACTCAAAGGCGCGAGTTATTTCTCGTCCATAGACTTATTTTCAGTATACTGGCAAATTGTGGTTAATGAAACCGACAGTGAAAAGACCGTATTTGTCACACCAGAAGGCTGTACGAGTACAAGTATATGCCGTTCGGGATCTATAATGCACCTCCGACGTTTGAGCGGATGATTGATAACCTGCTTCGGCATCTGAAGTGGAAAATATGTCTCTGTTACATAGATAATATCATTGTTTTCTCGAAAAAATTTTAAGAGCATCTAAGTCGATTATCAACCGTACTCCAGTGTATTCGATCAGCAAGCCTTCGCCTAAACCCGAAGAAATACGTCTTGCAGCTCCAGAAATAAAAGTTATGGGTCATCTCGTAAATGGGGATGGAGTGCAACCTGATCCTGAAAAAGTAAGAGCCATCATACACTTCCCGTTGCCGCAAAACATTAGGGACATTAAAAGTATCTTAGGGCTCTGTTCATTCTATAGGCGATTTATGAAAGATTTTTTCATTATATCTCGATCCCTGAAAAAACTATTAAAAGGAGATGCTACGTTTGTCTGGAATGAGGATTAGAAAATATCGTTCAAAGTCTTGAATCAGGCTCTTACTTCCGATCCAGTGTTGGGGTTATACGATGAGAAGGCGGACTCTGAACTCCATACAGATGCTGGCTATGGAATAGGGGCAGTACTCGTCCAACTACAAGAGGGAAATGAAAAAGTAATTGCTTATGCCTTCAGGGTGTTGTCAAAAACTGAAAAAAATTATTCTGCTTCAGAGAATAAATGCCTTACTATCATCTGGGGTATCACAAAGTTTCATCCATATTTGTTTTGGTTGACCCATTAGTATTGTTACCGATTATCATTCCTTATGCTGGTTGACTAACTTAAAAGACCCATCAGGACGACTGGCAAGATGGGCCCTTAGGCTTAAGGAGCACGAGGTTACAATTTCATACAAATCGGGTAGTAAGCATCAAGACGCAGACTGCCAATTTAGAAATCCTGTTCCAGGTGAAACGGATGACGTTCCACCTGTTACTGCAGTAGCAGACATCGCACATGAGCAAAGAGAAGATCCGAACTTACTGCAAGTCATCAAGTCTTAAGAGAACGGAGTTCCAGTCAAACAAGGATATCATTTGATGGAATCTACATTATGGATGGATGGCTACTCCAGACGATCTACGATCCTCTGGAGCAGCCATAGTTACGCGTCGTCCCTAGGCATCTACGTGGCGACATTCTTAAGTTTTACTACGATGCCCCAGTATCCGGGCATTTGAGCTTTCTCAAAAACCTTCGACCGTATTCGACGGAAGTTCTACTGGCCACTTCTTTGCAGAATAGTCAGATGCTATGTGAAGCACTGCAGAGATTGCCGGAGACGAAAGCACGTGACTCAGTTACCTCCTGGTCAACTGATGCTAATTCTGCCAGCAGTTTCACCATTCCACAGAATAGGTATTGACCTACTGAGACGTTTCCCTGTGACGACTCTTGGAAATAGATGGATAATAGTCTGTACCGACTATTTGACACGCTACACTATCGACAAAGCACTACCAGCAGCAGACGCACAGGAGGTAGCCGCCAAATTTTAAGGTAGAAGAGGTTATTCTAAAACACGGAGTGCCGAAAACGATGATATCAGATAAAGGAAAGGTCTTTCAGTCAAAGCTAGTCTCCGAAACCATCTCATTATGCCAAGTCAACCATAAGATGATTAAGGCTTACCATCCACAAATGAATGAACTGACTGAGTGTTTCAACAAAACTCTAGCCGACATGTTGTCCATGTACGTCAGTATCGAACAGAAAGATTGGGTTTCATTTCGATCATTTGTGACGTTCGCCGCAAGGCAAGACACAACGGGGTTTTGGCTCTTTTTTTCTAATGCACGACCGGGAGGCAGAGACAACCATGGATATGATGTTTCCATTCTATCCTGATAACGTACACGACGACTACGTGGGGCACCTGTTGACAAAAGTGGAGGGAGCACGACAGCTAGCCAGAATTCGCACCCTGAATCCCTAAGATAGAGACCAAAAAAGATATAACGCTAAACATCGACCTGTGATCTATATCCCTGGAGAATTGGTCTGGGTATTTATACCTGTATGGAAGAATGGCCTATCCGAGAAGTTACTAAGGAGGTAGTTCCAAAGTTCTACGCCGCTTGTCAGCCGTAAACTATGAAGTGGAAGACTTCGATCCTGAGTCCAGAAGCAGGAAGCGAAAGGATATCTTGCACGTGCTAAGAACCTTTACCATGATCCAGATTGTCAGATTGAGGATGTGCTTCCCCCAATGAACGATTTCCAAGATGAAGAAAAAGACGATTCCGCTGATGAAGTAGAATTTGACCCAAAACCATTGTACGAAGGACCACTCACTAGAGCACGAAAAAGAGCCCTTTTAGAGACAGCGGATCTCTAGATTTAGAAGAGGGGGAGAAATACCGTAGTGAGTTGGTCTAGTGGCTAAGACGTCGAGCTCATATACCGGAGGTCGCGAGATCGAGCCCCGCTATCGGACTACAGTGCTAATTTCTTTATTTATTTCTAGTATTATTGACAGCTCTTTCTAAAATGTTCTACAACGTCCCAACCGGATATTACATCATTGAATACTTCCTATCAATAAGTATAAATACCGCTCCCCGAGTGTTGGGTTGGTTGTTTTCAGATTATCTGGCGCCGTCAGCAACACGAGGGCTATAATGCGCCGAAACATTCGTCATTAGACAAGCCAACATACATTTACAAACACCCATGCCAACACGGGACTCGAACCCGCAACCTCGCAGCCTAGAAGCTAGCACGCTAACTACTATACCGTTTGGTCGGCCCCCGAGTGTTGGGAGCTGGCACAAATATGTATGTATATATGTATGTACGTAATAGAAATCCTTTTTTAGACCTGACATTAAATTAATTCCTCTTTACAAAGCCCGAAATCCTATTTTGTAATTCATTCAACAACTTCTTTCAATAACTGCCCACGCACAGTTAAATGTGTGAGATATGCGGGGTCAGCGTATTTGTTATTCGAATCCCATAATTAGTATTCCGTTTTGCTATCACTATGCTTTCCTTCTCACTCTGATTGTATATAAAACACCCTTGCTAAACCAATCGATTCTCACGGTTTAACACGACGCTGATTTACTATGCTCTCTATTCGACAATAATACGGCACATTCTATTGATTTCTTTCTTACTAGTAAGTCGTAAGTTTCCCTTTCTCTCTGTACTATTTTAATAAATGTGTTAGATTTCTCCAAATTGACTTTTCACTGACTCTACCACGACACTGCAATAATTTAAAATGTGAGAACATTACCAGTGCCGGAACTAGGGGGGGGCAGGCGGGGCAGCTGCCCCGGGCGCTAACCAGAGGGGGCGCCGAAAAGCCAACAAAGCACTATTTGTTGTATAAATTTTAATATTTGGACGAAAGGATAATTTTTCATAAATAAATTTTCATTTTTTCTTAAAATTCTGGATGATCTCTAAGATATCCAACAGAAGAAAAAATCCACTAGAAAAAAAAAAAAAATACATTTCTGTACAAAGAAAGTAATAATCTATCCTTTTCCAAAAGAATGACAACGAATTCTCCCTACCCCCTGATGAAGAATAGGTTTGTGCTACATGGCAGGCTGCCAGAAATGCTAATTTAAAATCGCATTGGTAATATAGTCGCAATGTAGTTAGATAAAATTTAGCATTACAACAATTTAATGCTGTTGAAATTTTCGTAAATTGAAATATGTCGATGAAATTATCTGGGGCGCAGAATCGCAGAAAAGCAAAAGAAACTGCAAGAATATCCCAACCTTTTATCATCTTGGCTAGTTCACGAGACTGAAACCAATGAAGGTAAGAATTTTTTTAAATTTGTAACCTAATAAACTTCGGAAGATGTGTATTAAGGACAAGGGTTACGTTTGGGATATATCTCTTGCCAAATATATTTATTGTTCTCTAGGAGTCCGCAGGAATTTTTACAGGGGGCTGCAAGATGTTGAATTGTTTAGAAATCGTTTACTTTTGTTTTTGAGGTTGATTATCATTAACTTTAAAGGTTCATTGCGATTCCTAATGAAAATTAATTAGCAAAAAGTGAATTAAAAATTGAAATAATTAACGATTGAAACGTTTTCTTTAAGAGAATAATTTAGTATTTCTTCAGCTAAAAACAGATTTTTTTTCATTTTTACACATTTTGAATCGTACTGAGTTTAAAAAAACTGGGGGTGTTGAACTTTGAACAACTTTCAATTCCCACTGTTTCCTTCATTTAATTTAGCAATTATTTTGGCTGTAAAAATGACAGCGCAAACACGATTTTGACAAAAACCGTAACGCCAGGTGTAATGGCCAAAGTAGGTCAATCCGTTTGAAAGTAATGCTGACCACAGACAACACACGGACCCACAAACTTTTTTTCTAGAACACTTTTTTGATTCAGAATGTTCTGAAACGTGAAGAAATGCAAAAAAATTATGCGATAAAAAGTTGACACAAGAATTCCTATTGAGCACAAGAATTCCTATTGAGCACAAGAATTCCTATTTATCGCAAAACATATCGATTTTTTAAAAATAAAAACGAAAACAGTAAATTACATCCTATCCAAATCTCAATTTAAATGCACTGACTAAATATGTGACTATATATTTTTAACAATATATTTTACTATATATTTTTAAATCCCTTATATTAACTTCACTTTTGTTTGAGTGTGCGTTTGAGCCTGGCGTACAAATCTGCGGATGCTGGTCTATTCCTAAATAATGAAAAAATAATAAAACATCAAGGCATGAATTCTAAAAATAGATCTCAAGGCCTTATTTTTCATAAAAAATAACGAAAAAGAAAGTATTTTCCAGGAAGTGATAAATAAAATAAAAAGAATCCAGTCTCCATGCTACGAGAAAAAGGCGCAACTTTTGAAATGTCAAAGAACTTATGGCTATAAGAAGGCAAGCTTCGCCAAAGCGTAAGTAAAGATATCACGCGGATTTTCCCAGTTGAGACCACAAAACCCGCCAAATTGTAAGGATTTCTAGGCGTGTGCCATTGCATTTGCACAGAGTTATAGTGTCATTTTGACGACATTATTTTTCACCAAACAGATGTCATGTTCGTCAAATTTTGTCCATTGCATTGGTGAGAATTTTAAATTCTCCAAGAAAATGGAGAACTCACACATAGCACCAGTAAGTAATATATTATTCATTCTATTATTAAAATGAGTTTCAATAAGTTTAAATTAATTGTTCTAAAATTAACATTTATGTGTTTACCAACTATTCAATGATTTTTGTAGACAAGTCATTAAATTAATTTGCTTTTGTGTTCAATGAGTTCTGGTAATATTCGGAAGCTTTTTAAATTTTTGTATTAGTATTTTACAGAAGAAAATATTTTTTGAAATGTAAAACAGCTTAATTGTTTATGATCTAAGACGTTTTGAAACCAGGTTAACCAGATTTTGTGTTAAAAAGTGTTACATATCATTCAACTATGTTCTTTTATTTCATTGTAACTGACATTATTTGTATTGATTCATTAGTTGTTTTTTTTGTCTTTATGCAAGCAGAATGAACCCTGGTCATTAATAAGGGCTTGTCAAATATATTTATTTAAAATTTCAATTAATTAATTCTTTTATTGTTTGTTTCAAAACAGAATTTTACAAAGGAAATACCTTTGTTAATTTTCAATGTATATATAGTTAGCTTCAAATCTAAAAAATTATTGTGTGGGGGCGCCAAAATGAATTCTTGCCCCGGGTAAAAAGTGACCTAGTTCCGTCCCTGAACATTACACATATATGTATACATACAGGATGGTCTTAATGAAAATTTCGGATTGAATTGCTTAATGTTGAAAATAGGGGCATTTTATTGTTACGTAAGGGCAATCCGTCTAAGTTTTAATACGAATACTTAGTTGAATGGTCTATATATATACAGGGTGAAGCATAAAGAAACTTTGCCGATATATGAACCTCTACCTTCCTTTCCGTTCAACAGTTAGAGATGAGATTTCAGGTACAGTTATTGAGAGGTATGAGCTTGGGATTCTGAAACTGGCGACAAAACGGCGATCACGATTACGGTTAAAGTTACAGGAACTCGAAATTTTCGAAAGGCAATACCTACTTTTTCATGTCGCAAAGATCATCAGAGGATGCGAAAACCCTAGCGAGATTTGCAACGGTACGTGTATCACAAAAAAAAAAAAAAAAAAAAAAAAACGGACGCGTTATGTACGAATAAAAAACAGCTCTAAAATAAATCAATAAAAAACAGCGATCTAAAAACACGATCGGGGCGCATGGTGGAAATTTGCATATGACAGATGCCAAATTGACATCACAGGCAATTTTTTTCTTCTTTTATCTACGCTGAAAATCTGGCGAACGGCGTTCTACGATTGATGTCTTGCCTCTTAAGAGCTGTTCTTTGTACGTGCATAAGGCGTTCGTTTTTTGTGATATGCCTAATGTTCCAAAGCTCTTTATAGGGTTTTCGTATGCGCTGAGCATTTTGCATGAATTAGTAGGCATTGTCATTCGAAAATTTCGAGTTTCTGTAACTATAACCGTAACTGGGAGTGCCATTTTGTTGCCATTCACAGAATCTTGTGTTCATATCACAGAACAACTATACCTGAAATTTCATCTCGATCTGTTGAACGGAACGGCTGCTAGAGGTCCATATATTGGCAAAGTTTCTTTATGACCACCCTGTATATATAGTAGGGTGGTTCGAAAACAAACAAAAAATTATTTCAAAAACGCATGAGGTAAAAGAAGTTGATGCACATCTTTATAAGAAAAACTGGTAACAAAAAAAAACAAAAAAAAACAAAAAAAAAATCTTTTGATCCCGCATTCACCTCAATAACTATTTTTCTTAAACTTTTTAAAATTTTTAAACGTTATATATTTGAAACGCAATAGTTTGCAATGTGTAGTGAAAGGGTGGTATAACAAAGGAAAACACTATTTTATGCATTTTTAAAACATATATTAATAATTAAAAATACTCAAAAGTAAAAAATTTTGTAAGAAATAATGATTTTTCTGTAAAATGGGTACTAATGTCATTTCTTACATTTTTTTTTTTTAAACATGCTATTATTCATTTGGTTCACTTTTTTCTCGAGCTTTCTATCCCAGTGATGCACTTTGAAGGAAACTTTTGTAGAAAAGTCGGGCATTATGGATCTTTAAAAAAAAAAAGTGTTGTCCTAACGTCTTTTGCGTCACCGCCACCCACTTTTTATCTTGTCTCTCTATCTAAGCGTTACGAAGCTTGCGAGTGACAAGGAAACGAGTTGAAGTCTGATTTCAATGATTCCTAGTAGCACTCATACGCTGGCCAATTTCTCCAGACATAGGCCAATCCCGATGTGGAACGTTGTGAAACGATCGTTGGAAACAATATTAGCCAATCTCGCAAAATTCTGGATAAAAATATAGAAGAGGTTTTGATACGCCAATGTACAGTTCTAAACTAGGGATATTGTATTTATGAGAAACAAAACTATGTGGTGGTTTTGACTTGTCTGTTTGTTGAAAAATCATGTATTTTGGAACTATGCTAGGTCAGACAAGTTAGTCTCCCAGTCCCCTGTTTCCTTCAATACAGCTGTTCTACCTCGAATGTGCCAGTCTTTACTAACTAATGTTCGTCTGTTACTCTTAACAAAGGAGGGGTCCTATTACAAGCATTCCAACTAATTATGTCCAAGCAATCAGTGATTATAAAGTTAAGTTTAGTTGTCTTGAAATGCCTGATAGTAGTGCTAGTCTTTCTCTAGGAAAGTTCTCGAGATTTCAGTACCCGACGTCTCAGTTCTCTTACATCTCACCTTGCGTATAAAATCATTGCCAAAATCAAATTTTTTGGGTGAGGGAAGGAAGCATTTCGTTCAATAACTGAGTTTAAAACTTCCAGTAAATATTCAGGGAGGTATCGAGACAATCGAATTGCCACATATATGTTCTTAGGTCCTTCAGAAAATTAACTTCTTTTTTTACTGTAATAATATCAAGACGATATATCTGATCTGTTTTCAATACTTTCATCTCAACTTGAGGAATTAAACATTAAACACGTAAAAAATCAGCCTGGGAAAATTTTTCAAGGTTCTTCAGTTTTTTTTTTTTTATCTCACTGAAAGATGTTGTCTTGTTGTAGTACTATCTACGTGTTTAAATAGGTGTCTGAATGGTTGTTCATTATAGTATAAGAGGCATATAATCAATGTAGTGGTCTCCCAACGTGCAATTTGATCTGTCAGATTGTGACCAGCCAGTATTCATGGCAGTCCCAATCACAGCCACGTGCGTTATGATCCAATGAATAAGTTACAATGCGTTTTGATAGAAGTTTAGGAGCTTCAAAGGAAGAGAAGGCACCACGAGAAAGGCCACCCAGATCGAAACCTGCCGGTAATATATAAAACACAGCCGGTAATTGGTAAAACCGGTAATTGATAAAACACAGTTTTTATCAATGTTTCAAAAGTTATGCGCGAACGATTATTATTGAATAATTACTAATTTGATTTTTTTCCCAAGTTCTATCAACTTCATTCCACAGAATACAAACTAATGTACCTCGATTATTTAGTGATTGGTGTATTCTACAAATTGATGGAATAAAGGTATTTTTTATATTTATTGTAAACTTTGAAGTGAATGCTTGAAGTAAATAAAACAATTTTAACAAAAATATCTGAAACATAACGATAGTATCCATTTTATAGAAAATCCTTTTTTTAATAAAAACATTTATTTTTGAATATTTTTAATTATTAATATATGTTTTAAAAATTTATAGAAGAGTGTTTTCCGGTGTTATACCACCCTTTCACTATACATTGCAAACAATTGCCTTTCAAATATATAACGTTTAGAAATTTTAAAAAATTTAGAAAAAATAGTTATTTTTTGTATTTTCTCCAAACTTTGAGGTGAATGAGCGATCGGAAGATATTATTTTTGTTCAAATTTTTTTTACAGTTTTTCTTACCAAGATGTGTATCAACTTTTTTCACCTCATGCGTTTCAAAAATATATATATTTTTTTTTAACCACCCTAATATATAGACCATCCTACTAAGTATTCATATTAAAACTTAGACGGATTGCCCCTTACGTAACGATAAAATGTCCCTATTTTCAACATTAGGCATTTCTATCCCGAGATATTTGAAAATAGGTTCAGTGATTATTTTACAATGAATCCCTTGAAAAAGGTCTTTAGTAGTACAAACTGACACTTTACTGATTTTTTAATGTTGTTTTCAAGAAGCAAATTTAGATGCGATAAATATATGGAGTTTGATAATGCAATTTAAAGGTAAGGTGGGAACTCTGAACAGCAGTCTATACTGCGACAGTACATCCAGCTAAAATGTTAATATATAACCTCGTTTTTCTGATGTAGGTATTGACGGTTACATCAAATATGAAACACATTCAAATCTAAGATCCTATAAGGAACATAGTTTTCCTGGTAACTATTCGCAGTTTTCTATTCAAATGATTTTGCCTGTAATGTACGGAATTAAGAGGATACAACTGGTATTTTTCAACACTCAATAAGATACTTTCTTAGAAAATTCATAACAATTTGTACATGTCACATATTTTTAAAATTAACAGCTTTAATTTGGTATCAATACAATTATAGAAATAATTTCTCACACCTGAAAAAAATTATAAACATTTCAAAAAATATTTGTTAGAAAATGTTCTTTATTACATATATTTACATTTTCTGGCAAATTCTATTTCAATCATCAAACCAGTATCAGCGTTATTCAACTTTTATTATATCGAAGAGATAAGTGGTCCGGACCTTTGGAGTACGGAACCTAAATATCAACAAAATATATGCTTTCAATTCAAATACATTTTTGTAGGAAAGCAACTAATATTCAAAATAAAATGGGAAAGTGATATTTTCGCTAAGTAAAATAAAGTGATGTATTAACTACCGAAATATTACGAAGCTTATACTAAAAGTAATAAAGCTAAAATCGGCACAGTTCACTAAAACTATTTGTTTAGTAACACATAAAGAGCGGTAAAACGTACTAACAATGTCTATCTTGTTATCATTTTATAATGCTCGATTGTTCCAAAACTCTTTTGAAAACGTTTTAATGTCAAACAGATAAACAATAGTCTAAGATCGTGACTGCTGCTTTAAAAAACGTTATTTGTTGCTTCCGTTACCAATAAAAAATGTCCGTTTAAAAGCGGTGTCTGTGTTTATTGACAAAGCCAGACAATTGAAAGAGAAAAGAATCGCGACAGCTCAATGTTACAGCCACTCGTTTCACTTGCTTTATTAATACACTATATAAGTCTGTTAACTATTATTCAGTGAAGCTATATAATAATGGCAATTTCTACCTATTTAACTTGCGTTCCCGAAATATTTCAAAGACACATGGAATACACATTTGGGTTATCGTGTACCTACATTCGAAATTCAAACTTTCTAGGTTTTCTGACCATAAGAGTAGGTTTAGCATTCATTCCGAATTCATCTAAGTTTTACAAATATTTCGCAACTTCAAACATATTCATGTATTCATTTGGGTTATACAATAGGGAGAATTTTTCAGGAGTTCATTCCGACAGAAATGTGTTCTTTTTATACATGACCAAACTCAGTCCAACACGTATGAGGTATATATGTCGCAGAGAGATTTGGTCAAATCTATAAGGATCAATTCACGGAAGATATTAAAATTCTGTTGTGTGATTTTTAGAAAGAAAATAAGTGATTTGATCAAATCCTTGAACTGCTTTAGTGTAAAGATGAAATAATATTGTCTAGATATTAAAAGTATTTATTTAGTAAACCATGCATTAATAAATGTGGAGTAGGTATTACAACAATAGTCATTGAAAAACAAATTATTTATTCGAAAAAAGAAATAGGTACTTAAGCTGATATTTTTAAAAACAAAAAGGATATTTTCGGGGAAATTTTAAACATTTTTAGTGAATGTAATTGAGGAATAATAATGTTCATTCATTTTTATTAAAGCCGACCAAACGGTATAGTGGTTGGCGTGCTAGCTTCTAGACCGCGAGGTTGCGGGTTCGAGTCCCGTGTTAGACATGGGTGTTTGTAAATGTATGTTGATTTGTCTAATGAAGAATGTTTCGGCGAATAATATCCCTCGTGTTGCTGACGGCGCCACATAATCTGAAAACAATCAACCATTTTTATTAAAATGTGTTGTTGAAGCTTATGTTGCGTACTGTTGGTTTTTAAAAATTTGTCAGCTTGCATTATATATTGTATTTTTCCAGTATGATTGTCAAACGCTGTGTCAACTTTGTATATTGTATTGTATTATGTTTATTGTATTGTATAATCCTGTAACTATTGTATATTGTGTGTATGATCCTGTAACTATTCTATATTGTATGTATGATCCTGTAACTATTGTATGCAAATTATTTTCTATTCCTATATACGTTGTATATATATATATATATATATATATATATATATATATATATATATATATATATATACTCGACCAACCCTGTTGTTGGTCTTAAAATTTGTATTTGTATTTATGGCATCTCGAGTTACAAAGTACGCTATTTTTTTTTTACGGACACATCTTTTTGTTTTACGTTATATTTTGGATTGTTCACAGGAACACTTCTTGAATCCTTGACCTTCAAATAAGGATAATTTTTCTGCAATCTCATGCAGACTTAGGCAATGGCGGATACAGCCAGGGGGCGGGGAGGGGGGCACACCCTCCCCTCAGGTTGAATCTAATTTTTTTTTACAATATACAAAAAAAAAATCAATATTTTTTTCAATAAGTTCAGGTATACAAACATATTTCGATCTTCATCTAATTTTTGAAAAAAGCAACAAAAAATTAGCTTATTTTTGGATCAAGGCTCTTTTAATAGACTTTTCCCTTCCCATTCAAACGGACTTTGGAAGACTACAATTATTCAAACCTCCACCCCTTGATCTTGAAGACATTTTCACGACACTTTAAAACACATCCGTTTCTGTGAAAAGTGTCCTGGGATCGAATTATCAATGAATATTCTTCCCGTCCTACAGGACCCCTGATCCTTTTTCTGTTGGGTGGGAGGAAGAGATTTTGATTCTCTCATGCTTGATGTCCTACGCCAACCAGGGGTAAAAAAGAATAATAATGATATGTTGACTATTTGGGTCAGGGCTGCCAACTGTCAGATAGCGGGAATCGCCAACAGCCTATAAAACAATCGCCGAAAATCGCCAAACCTCAAAATTAAGAAAATCGCCAAAATATCGCCAAAAATTACCAAATGGGAAAGTATATTGTCCAAAACTAAATTATGTTAGAAAAAAGTGGATTTATTTAATAATATAGCTTGTCCAGGCTTGCCAATTGGCAGTTAATTACCCGTAAACCTTGTACTTTTAAGGTTCACGAGTATTTTGAGAGTAATTTGAAAATGAGGGTATTTTTTTTTTTTTTCTTTTCAAAAAGTATGTATGTTTTTACTACGGGGGGGGGGGGGATTTTTTTGGGTAATCTCTGATAATGTGAAGCCATGTATTAATTAGACAAGGGTTATTACAACACGAGTAGGCGACGAAACACGAGAGCAATTCATTTGACCCCCCCCCCCCAACCCAGTAGTGTTCGTTTCAATTAGTTTACAGCCGTTCTTACGGTTTCCTCCCCCCCTCCCCATAAGAGAGTTCTCTCACAAGGAGACATCGGCGCCAGCCTGTATTCTACTAAAAAAAATTAGGTCGATTGGGGGGGCTAACTTAACGTAACTGAAATGGTTATGAAGGATTGTTATAGGGCAGTTTGTCTTCTGACCTTGCCTTCTTTTTTTTTCTGTTTATGATGTACACCTGTTGCGTTTCTTAAAATACTGGTCTCACCGTATTTTAGATTGGTTGGTTGTTTTCAGATTATCTGGCGCCGTCAACAACACGTAATGCGCCGAAACATTCGTCATTAGACAAGCCAACATACATTTACAAACCCCCATGCCTAACACGGGACTCGCGGTCTAGAAGCTAGCACGCTAACCACTCTACCGTTTGGTCGGCACCGTATTTTCGATTGATGAAAAGTGCAGTATTTTCCCTTGAGCCGAAACCCATTCTATTTTCTTAAATAATTTGTAATGGTTCGGCTTTTTATTCCATTTCTATGAACTAACTGGGCTTTGATACAGCTAAGTTAAGCTGCCACGTGTATTCGTAATACAAAAGTATTCGTTGCTTTCCAAATGATATTTGAAATTTTTCTTAGATATTCTTTGGTTATTTGCTAACACTTGTCATTTAAGCTTAACAATATGAATAATAAAATACTGCAAATTCTTATTTACTTTCAATTTGATTTTGTTCAAAAAAGGAAACAATATAAATAGAAGCAATGCAACTTATCACCTATCTGGAAATAATGTTGAAAGTGGTAGATAAAAATTTAAATAGCACAACTTTAACCACAAGATTATTGTTTCTAAAAAGAGTTAATTAACTTTAGAGAGCAATGAAAGGTACATACAGATATTTTAAATGGTTTAATTTGATATGAAAATAAGAATTTATGTTTTTGAATAAGAATTATTTTATTATTTTTTTCTGAATATTCTTAATACAGTCAATCAGGGTAACATTGAACCACATTTTCAATATTTTCTTCTTCCTCACTTATGTTTTGATTTTTTCAGACCTAATGGTATAAAATGGAAGAATAAAACCCTAAATTATATTTTAATTTACACAAATTAGTGAATGCTGATGATGAAAGCACCAAATAATAGGAAAATAACCCGATGCAAAGTTACCCTGTCATTCAGGGTAACCTTGAGCCACTATCAGAAGTTTCCTATAAAATACCTTTTTTTATTTAATTTCGGAGTCTCGTAAAATTAAGTAACTAGTAAAAGTAATAGTTAAGTAACTAGTATATTTGAAATAGTAAAATTAAGTTTCTAAATATTTGAAAAATCATCAGCTGCAGTTATCGACACCATAAAGTTTGGATATTTTAAGTAACACCTCAAGGAATAAATAGGCAGGAACAGTGGATGACGAATCACATGAATATATTAAAAAACCTATTGATTATTCAGTTTAAACATACAAATATAGTGAAAAAAACAATGTTCAGTTCATTCACTTAAATATAAACTCATTTTATCAATTAAAAATTGAAAAGATAAATAGAAAATAATAAAACTGATAGTCCGTCCTTATGCTATTAGTTAAGTACTAAGGTGTTTGCAAGTCACAATGTGGCTCAAATACTAATATTCTACTCTTAATGTTAAAAATAGAATGAAAATATAAAAACAAAGTTCAAACTTCATCAAATTTCATTTTGGCATTCTTTAGGTTAATTATTTTGCATCAAAGAAAGAATCATTGATCTGGAAAACTTCTCGTGCTCTAGCTGAAATAATAATTTCTGGAGATAATTTTTTAAAAACACGTCTAATTTTTCATACCACAGATCACCATTGATATTGGGCCATTTCCAATATGCACCAGATTTCTTCATGAACCACCAAATATCACGTTGTCTTTTAAGTCAATTTGGTTTGGGTACATTTCTCCATCGTATTGAATAATTACGTGGTCGTAAACTTTGCATATGCCATAACCAAAATCTAAAACACTTGCATGCTAAGTTTATAAAATTCCTGCCTCATTGATGTGTTTAACAGCCACCACTTGAACAATCTCTGATTTTTCAATAACATTCTCCACAACAATTTCAGCAGTATAAACCTCTATCATGTCCTTATTGTCTAACTTTCATCTCCTCCGAAAAGTATAGTGTAGTACGTACACTGTCACCTGCATCATCTAGTTCAGGTTGGTTGGTTGGTTTATATGCTCAACGACCTGCATCTTAACATGGATTCCGAACTACAACGAACATCCATGACTAACCCATGATTCGAACTCGGCATCTTTGGCATGCAGGGTCAGAGCCCTAACCAAACAGCCATCAGGTAGATCATCAAGTTTAGGACTTTTACTCTTGCTGTCTCCCAGAAGTTCACATGGTAGAGGACTTTGGACGATCCCCTTATGTCCTTACTATACATATTCTTTTACCATTTATTTTAGTGTATACAAATTTTCCACTTCCTCAATTGAAACGCTTTTTACAGCCATTACATGTAGGCAGATATTTGTTTAGTTCTGTGAACGACTGCTAGATCATTATTTCTAATATTTTTAAGTACTTCCTGAATTCACTCCCAATATTTTCAATTTATCGGATTTTACATACAAGGGAAGATTTTGTAAATTAAATTACATTTGCATGTATATAAATCTGTTTTAAAAGCAACCAAAAATAAATTGGAATAAAATATGAATTACATGTGCAGTGTATACATTACACACTGTCATCAGCCTAACTTTGAAAAGGCTCAAAGTTAAACTGAGTATGTGGTAAAATGATAGTGCCTTGGTTTTTTGTTTTTTATCAAATGCTAGTAAATAAATAACCATCAGCTACCAGCAATTTCACTATTTTCAGAAAATTATACAGATGATACAGTGGTAAGTTGATACTTGCATGAATTAGTTGATTTACATCAACTTCAAATTAGCATTAAAATGGAACTTGCAAACAATACTTTAGAAAAACCACTGAATGGCCAAATAAATTATGTACTATTTTGGTGATTCGTTTTCTAAACTATAGAGCAAAAAGCCATTTTCACCATTTTGCCAGCAGTTTGGAGCAGTGGATCATGAGCAGCTTTTTAAAATCAAAAATACTGAAAACTAGGAGGTGGTGCAAAGTTACACCCTGTGGCTCAAAGTTGCCATGAATGACTGTTCTTTTGAAATTTTAATTTGGTAAAAGTTTTAAACTTGTTTTTTTAACAGTTCAATTAGTTACATCAATAAACGGACATCTGTCACAATCCTGTCTAATTAAATCCAATTCGTGAAAAATACTCCGCGCTGCTTGAAAAGAAGATACATTGAAACTAAAATTTTTAAATGATATATTGTCATTTAAAAAAATCCGAATTATGATGATCTAAAAAGAAAGACCACGGAGGCTTTAGACCACTGAGCAGCTTATTTTGATTTTTTATTTTATTTTTATTTTACTTGACTAGGTTTTGTATACATAAAAATCGATTAGGTTTGATATAAATGAAAATTGACAAGGTTATATATATATTTAAATTGCTTCATAAAGAACCAAAACTAACTAAGAAAATGTGAATGAGTTATTTAAATATATTCAGAACATATTTTTAAACCTTATTTTATCTATGTTCACATTTTAACTGCTAATAATATGAAAAAGTTTTAGTATAAAGTAGAACTTGAAAACTCTTTGATCAATGTGAGAAGCATTAAACTTGATCCTTTTTTTACAGATAATTTTTATTTTTTTATTGTAAGGAATCAGACCACAGTCAATAAAATAACAAGAATTTTTTTATTACAATATTTCATTATAATTAATAACGTTAGAAAATTAAGTAATATTAATAAACATTTATTCATTTGAACCAAAATGAATTATGAAAATCTATTTATTACAAAATGTACGGGCTTCGTGCAACTTAAGAATTTTATGCGAAACCTCTTGTTTTTTGATGACAAAAAACAAGCAAGTTTGGTTTTAGCATTTCAAAATGGAATATGTGATCAGTTATAAAGTTTCAAAACCTTCCACTTAGCTGTCTGGCATGCCATGTGATGTTATTTTGAATAATTTATTGCATAATTCACATTGTCCCACAGTGTCTGTGGTAGGAACTATATCAGTTGATGTTTGAAGTTGATGTAATTTATTCAAAACAACAATGGGCAGAAAATCAAAAGTAGCAGCAGTTATAGGAACTGTTTGGCTTGTTTACAAAGTCAAGGATACCATTGGACTAGTCATGATATAAATACAAAATACTGCAATCTCACTTTCATTGTTTAAGTACAACTTCTTCTCGTATGTTTTAGAATAATAAAGTAACAGAATAGAGTAACTATTGTAAAACAAATACGACCAGCGTGTTTGTTTTATTTGCCGTGAATAAATCAAAAAAAAAAAAAAAAAAAAAAAAAAAAAAAAAAGGAAATGTCATAAATCTTATTATTTTTTAGGATAATTTGCATTTGGATTTCTGTATAGAATTTCCAGCCTGAAATCATTTGATTCCGTTTTCATATAAGCTACTCTCTATATGATAATTATCATTTAAATAAAAAACTTGTTTTGCGATCTGATCGGGGTGAGTGTGCCAAAATGAGCATCTTTTGATGGATGTTTCATTTGGTATCCATAGATTGTAGCAAATATCTGAAATAACTTCCTATTACATCTAATAAATTACTTATGCTAATCAGGATCTGACAGTCTCTAATCGCTTTCCGAGAACATAAGCTCAAGTTTGTAAACCTTTCGTCCAGAAGTGAGTTCGTGGCATTCAGAGGGTATCCTAGTTCTTCAATAGTCATTTGAGTCATACATGCCAAGTGTTTCTGCTTTCTGGCTAAAATGAGTGATTCTCTTGCGATCATTTCTTCTCTTCGTGCTCTCTCCTGAGTACAGCTCGCGCCAAAACTTGCGAATTGATGCTCAACGAAATAAGCGTACGCCGCATGTATTAGTAGAGATGAATGAATACGCTTTAGAGCTGCCTCTGCTTCCATTTCCTAAAAGAAAACATCATTAACAAATATTTATAGCAGGCATTAGTTTCAATAGGGTATGCTCGTAAGATTTTTAAATCTTAACTTAAAGATGCATTGAGATACTTTTTGAAAAATATTCAATCATAAAATCAAATTTTTTTTTTTATGATTTAAAATGTAATTCTTTTAATAAACACATAATGTTCTCACCTACTTCTACCTTAGTCTAAAAATTACACGAATAATATCCTCTTAAACTTTTATCTTAGTTTAAGAGAAATTTATATTTGCTTGAATATTAGGGAAAAATATGTGTAGTTTTTTTTTTAATATTCAAAGAAGAAACCAATTATGACCCTATGGGACAGCAATGGCTCTTGGTAGTACCAAAACAACTACGAATCGATATTCTAAAGAGTCTTCATGATGCGCAAAACCGCCGGTCATCTCGAATTCGCTAAAACTTATGACCGAATAAGGAGGAAATACAACTGACCAGGCCTATACGGGAAGACACGCCGGTATGTGTCGCATTGTCGAGAATGTCAAAGACGGAAATCTCCACCTCAACGTCCGCCTGGGAAACTTCACCCAATAACGCCACCTGACGTACCATTTACCAAGATTGGAATAGATCTACTTGGACGCTTTCCAATCATTAAGAATGGAAACCGGTGGATTATTGTTTGCACAGATTACCTGACGCGATTCACTGTCACTAAAGCATTACCAACAGCTGAGGCCATTTAAATAGCTAAATTCATAGTGGAGGAAGTAATACTGAAGCACGGTGCTCCCAAGGAAATGATAAGTGACCGAGAACGTTCTTTCTTATCCAATATTGTAAAGGATATTAATCGTTTGTGTCAGACATCTCATCTTCTAACCACTGCCTACCATCCACAAACCAATGGTTTGACAGAGCGATTTAATAAATCTCTGGCAGACATGCTGTCCATGTACGTAGAAGTCGAGCAACGAAACTGTGATACCATCTTACTCTTTGTAACTTTCGCTTACAACTCGTCGAAACAAGACATTACGGGATTTAGTCCATTCTTTCTCGTCCATGGTAGAGAAATCGAAACTCCCCTCGACGTAATTTCCCCACACAATATAGAAAATCACAATGATAATTACTTACAACATCTTATTACGAGAGCTGAAGAAGCTAGGTAGCTTGCAAAAATCTATATCCTCGACGCTCAAGCAAATGATAAACGCCGGTACGACAAAAGACATCGATCAGTCAGCTATAATAGAGGAGACCTAGTTTGGGTCTTTACCCCAGTGCGAAAGGTTGGACTGCCAGAAAAGCTTCTAAGACGTTACCTCGGTCCCTATCGAATAACACGACGAATATCTGAAGTAACATACGAAGTAGAGAGCTTGGAAGAGAAAAGCAGACGACAAAAACAAAAAGACACAGTACACGTCCTAAGGTTAAAACCCTATATCGATCCTAAAGAACAATTACAAGACGAAAAAAAGTACAGAGAAGAGACATTTACCAAACCTGTTACGAGGAGCCAGATCAGATTGCAGCGGGACGCTGCTTTCTCCTAGTGAGGGAGAAATGTAGCGAAACTCAGATTGGTATAGCATCGGAAGGCATAGCGGAAGGTTACTCGATCGAAACCCACTGCCGCCGAAATCTCAAGTTTATTTCCTTTATTTATTTATTTATTTATTATTTCTAATATTGTTTTTAGAATTTTCTAGAAGGCATCTAGGAAGTTCGTCCATCGTATATATGCAAATTCTATTGTTTTGATTCTTACACTTCCTTTTTGGAAGATCCTTAAAATGTATATAAATTGAGGCTCCCAGAGTTCGGGGAATTAAGTCTTGAGTTTACTTGGGGATTTTGTTCATTCATTTCCTTCGATAGCGTATTCTACGCGACAATATATATATATATACAGGGTGTCTCTAAACTCATGGTACAGACACTAGGGGGTGATAAAACACATCAAGACGAGTAATAGTAAATAGGAAACCAAGGGTCCCAGATGTATTCCAAAGGAGATAGGCGCCATCAAAGTTTAGGGTCCCAAATTGCAAATGATCATAAAAATGGGAAAAATAAGTCGATTTATTTGCGGTTTTCGCTGAAATCATTCTTTAAATTAGTATTTTCTTTAAAATATTTTTAAGTATTTTCTTCTTTATCTTCTTTAAAGTATCTTTAAAGAATTTTCTTTAAAAAATTTTTTAAAGACAAAGTTCTAAAAATGTCGGTAGAGGACGCTCTAGACTTTGGAGTACCGAAAAACTACTTTTTTACCGTTTTTTTAAAACTATTTTAACTGTTACTAATTTAAAGAATGACTTCAGCGAAAACCGCAAATAAATCGACTTATTTTAACCTTTTTTATGATCATTTGCAATTTGGGACCCTAAACTTTAATGGCGCCTATCTCCTTTGGAATACGTCTGGGACCCTTGGTTTCCCATTTACTATTACTCGTCTTGATGTGTTCTATCACCCCTTAGCGTTTGTACCATGAGTTTAGAGACACCCTGTATATATATATATATATATATATATATATATATATATATATATATATATATATATATATATATATATATATATATATATATATATATATATATACATATATATACAAGGTATGGCAATAAAGATTGGCAACTTTCGGAACTAATCCTCTTTTAGGTGGAATAGATAAAATATAGTATCACTTTGTTCATTCGTTTTAGTTGCAGATGCTGCCAAACAGGGAATGTTATTTTATGGCCACCCAATATATTAAAAAGAGCAAAAAAAGTTAAGAATTAAAAGAAAAGTCTTTTTTGGCGATTTTTTTTGGAGGGGAGGGGCTAATTAACTTTTTGCACCTCACTTGCAAAAACATTAAAATACGTAAATTACCCCAATCAATTGAGGAAATAGAGGGAACAGAGGAATATAGGAAGTACTTACTTAGTTGAATAAGTGTGTTTTTCTTCAAAATGAAATTAACATTAAAATATTCAGTTGTGTGATTGCCAACTTTATAAAAGTATCTTCAAATAAAGTTTCATGCGAATATAAAATTTGATTTTTATATGCCATATACTAGTTGCGTTATCTTTATAAGTAAACAATGAATAACACTTAAATCCCACGTCTATTTGTTGCAATTGTTTTTGTTATACTGATTTTATAATTTTTCTTGTATCAATTTGACCCAAATTTTGTACTTGATTTTAAAGAATAACAAAACATTTAGATAATTTTAGATCGTACTGAAGTTTTGTTTCATAGCATAATAAATAAATTGCTAAAGAGTTGGCCAAAATAAGTAATACTATCTTTAAGTTGCATTTCAAATAACAGTTTTAAAACAGTTTAGTCTGATAACAGTTTTTAAAATATTATTGATATTGGTTTGTCAGCTATTTGTAACATAGCTCTAAGATTGAGTAAGAAAGATTCAACTTGTACTTAGAGCAAATATTATCTTAGAATGGTTTTAAATTTCTGTTACTGATTCAGCATTGAAAAAGTTTTTCATGATTCATTGTACAAAGTATATGCAGTTAATTCGAAACTATTTCAATGATCGTAAACAATGGTTCTCTTCGGGTTCAATAGACACGGTGCTAAATAGTTTTTTGATAGAATAATATCTTCTGCCCCCGCATCGCAGATGAATTTTGGATATTTGGGTAAAAATTGGCAATTTTCCTCGCCATAGGAAATATAATTACTTTTCAATATTGCTATTCTAATAGTAAGGAAGAGGTGTATACTGGGTTCAATAAGAAAGTTTTAAAATAGTTTTTCGATCAAATAATATCTTCTGTTCCCGCAACGCAATTGAAATTTCGCAATTTTTGAAGAAAGTACACTTTTTCTTGTCTCTTCATACTGCCTATTTCTCTGACAGGAAGTGGAAAGTAGGGGAAGGGGTTTCACATCACCCTAACTTGTTCGCAATTTTCTGGGGATTTCCTTCGTCACGTGATGCGTGATTTACTCGGTTAGAACTGTGTATTTTTATAGTTCGAAATAAGAAAAATCAGAAGAGTGTGTGATTTTTTAAATTAAGTTCTTCGTTCTTTTGGTTTAAATCATCTGTTAATAGACAGGACATAAAAAATTAGTACATGGAACAAATTTAAATGACCAATATTTAGAAGCCCCAAATATATATCTCAAATAAATCTTCCTACATACGAAGATATGCTGCGTTGCTGCTATTTTGAGAGATTATCTTGCACCCAAAATTGGAAACAAAGAACCGAGTTTCTCGAGAATTGCGGAAAATGTTGCAACTAAAATTGTGTCGGTATGGTTCAAAAGCAAGAACTTGCATTCCTAATGTGACCCTTTATAGAATACTGCAAATGATCCATACCTAACATGGAAAATATACCAATTTTGAGAGGAAAGGAAAGAAATGAGATCATACAGGTAAGCTTTCCGAGAAAAGATCAACGTATTTCGACAAGAAGCATGCACAAAGTTATTTGACAATGCGGTCAGCAAATGCATTACTTAAGAAGATTGCACTTGTGAACGTACTAAAAAATTACATCGAAAAGAGTATAATTTTTTGAAAGATCAACGGACAACGAGACTTCTTTACATCGGCTAGCTTGACATTAATGAAACAAAACGACTGACAAATATTCGCAATTTATATTTAAACCATATACAAGCAACGCCTAATGCAGGGTATGTAGATTATAAAGAAAAGGATTGTGCTTTAAATACATCTGAGGTCTATTTAAATCTGAAATTTACAAACCATAGACATCGAATTTTTTAACTTCTATTACTGATCTTAAGTACAAACAATTATCTCTGTGTGTATCTAAATCTACACAAATGCGACTTGGTCAGCCGGGCTGTGGTTGCAATTGCTTCAAGCGTTCTTCACGATGTCGGTCTCATAACTAGCAACAACTCAGACTTGATGGTTGACAAAAACAAGTTGCGAAGGGAAAAGGCTAAAGTTAAAAAGGCTTTTCAAGCTTTAAGAAAGGATCAAGCATTACCGTTGAAGGGGCTGTACTTCGATGGTCGTAAAAATTCTACATTGATTGAGGAGATAGTAGATACTGAAAGATACACGAGAAAAGCAAAAGAGGAACATGTGTCTCTTATTGAAGAAGCAGTTTCACTTTACAATACTCATTTGGGTCCATCATTTGGCACCGCAAAACAGATTTCCGCGACAATTATCGGTATTTTGAAGGAATCACAAGAGAGCTTTCTCAGCTTCTGGAAAATGGCTGTGATGGCACATCTGTTAATACCGGATGGAAATCTGGTGTAATTCGTAAACTTAGTAAGCCTCTACAGTGGATAATATATCTCCTGAATTTTAATGAACTAACTCTGAGACATCTGTTTGAAACGTTGGATGGGCCAATAAATGGTTCAAAGTCATATTCTGGAAATATTGGGAAGGCGCTCCTTACATATGAAACTTTGCCAGTGACAACCTTTGAAATTATCGACGGTGAGTTACCAACAACTGATAGACGTGACTTGAACAAGTATTAAATGTGCAGGGTGGGGCATAAAGATCTCCCCATTTTAAGAGGGCAATAAAAATATATAGGACATTGAAAACAAATATTTTATGTTTACATTCGGATAGAATAATGTTTGCCATTAATTAATTTTTACAATCTGTAACAATTTTTGCTATTAATTAATTTCGAGACTTTGTTGTACGAAAAAGGATACCTTCTAAATGTTTTCCTTCACTCTCTATACACTTGTGAAGTCTCTCCCGGAAATTCAGCATAACCTTTTCCATCATTGCTGGAGGAATTGCTGCAATTTCGTATCGAATAGCATCCTTCAGTTCGTAGAGTGTCTTGGTTTATGTGTGTAAACTTTAGCCCCACATGTGAAGAAGTCACATGCAGCAAGATCCGGTGAGCATGCTGGCCATGGAATGTCACCTCGAATACAGATTAAGCTGCTTGGAAACATTTGTGTTAGCACTTCCATGGATAATTTGGAAGTATGCGCTGTGGCACCGTCCTGCTGAAACCACACCTCCGACTAGAAAAACTGATTGAGCGGAGGCTGCAAGATGCTGCGTAACATATACACGTAACTTTGGTTATTTACTGTAATAATCCGAGAGGCGACTGCAATTTTTGGTCCCCATCGAACATCATTCTGAATTTTTTTATAGAAATTGGAGAAAATTGAGTAGATTACGATTCCACTGGTCTGCCGTGGCAAAAATGGCCGAAACTGGTCAAAAATCGACTTGGAATGAGTTGAACTAAAATCCTGATTGACAAATATGTCATAACTTGCCAAAAAGAGAACAAACTTTTTGGTTTGACAACCACTGCATTTTGATTTTCAATAAGAAAAAGCTCAAACGATTTCTGATCTCCTGCTCAGAAAACTTGTATTTTTTAAAAGTAAACCAAATTGGCTACATTAGTTACGTCATCAGTGACGAAATGTTTATTGCCAACTTGGCTCTCTTTTAATAGATGCAAGTAGACTGTCGCCAGATATCTGAATCGTCTGCATCCTTCTTAATTAAATATTAAAAGAGTGAGGGTTACCAAATAAAAGAAAAAATGCTCATTATTTGGCAAGTTATGGCACATTTGGCAATTGGATTTAGTTCAACTTATTAAAAGTCGATTTTTGACCAGTTTCGCCCATTTTTGCCACGGCAGACCAGTGGATTCGTAATCTACTCACTTTTCTCTAATTTCTATAAAAAATTCAGAATGATGTTCGACGGGGTCCAAAAATTGCAGTCACCTCTCAGTCTATAACAGTCTCGTTATTCACCTCTCAGTCTATAACTGTCTATTCTCCTCAAAGAAGTACGGGCCTATCACACCCAGATGTGATACAGTGTACCAAACAGTAACACGTTCGCTATGCAAAGGTCGCTCATGCTTTTGGCGTGGATTGCTTTCAGTCCAGTATTTGAAATTTTGCTTATTAACACGTCCGGACAAATGAAAATGAGCTTCGTCACTCGACAGAACAACATCATCGGGCGCAATATTTTCAAGTAAAACTTCGCAACACTTCTTTAGATTTTACCAATCGCATTCTTTCATTTCCTGTACCAACATCATTTTGTACCGATGAAACTTCAGATCTTCGTGTAAAATTCTCCTCAATGAGCGCTGGGATAATCCAAGGGCATTAGCTTGTTTACGAGCTGAACGTCGATTGCGTTACAGCATCTCTTACTGCTGTCACATTCTCCGGAGTTCGAACATGACCTAGTCTACCGGGCGACTTTCGTTTTAAACACGAACCTGTTTCTCTAAAATTAGCAACCCATAAGGATATTGTCTTTTTACTAGAAATATTTCAAGTGATACGATTGGGTAATTACTCTGATGAACTGGCTAGACGCAGTCCTGGTCTATTATCACATTCACGTTATCTTACAAAAGTGAACAAAGTTCTAAGATTATATGTTAGTTCTCCAGATCCTTCTTTGAAGTTGAAACAAATCGCTGAATTTGTTATGAAAGTTTACACTCCAAACTGGTTCAATATAAAGTCTAAACACTCGCTGAAAGATGGAACTAAACATGTGTGGAATATGTCTAGGTATTTGTCTGAAGACCTTAAGGACGTCGTTGGTCGAGTAATTTGTCAAAATTCATTCTTTGCTCATCCTGAGAATATATTACTGTGTATGTTGAAGGATGAAAGACCGCACATCAGAGAACTTGCTGTACATCACATAATTAATTCTAGAGAGTCACCCTCCAATGTAAAGTCAGTACCTGTATTTCTCCCATCGAAACTGAATTTTGAAGCTGCTGACTATACGGAAATGATTGATTGGGGTCATCAATCACTATTACTTCTCCACCAATCCTCCGTGTTGTATCCATTGCAATATTTAGCTCCATTGTGCGTGATAAGAAAAATTCAGAATGAGACTTAGTTCACTTTCCATGTCACACACACAGGCCGTTGAACGATGTGTCAAGTTAGCCTCAGGTTTAGAAACATCACATTCTTTTCCCGATCAATTATGTCTGAATTCAACCATGAGGCTGATTTCAAGCCTCTTCTTGCTGATTAAGTATAAGTAAAATTTTGGTATTGGTATGTCATTACATTCACAATATTCTTAACAAATATTAGATTAATTATTGTGACTCAGTAATTATTTAATAGTTTTCAGGCAGTATAAATCAATTGTAAAATATTATACAGAAATAAACAATGTTTGCACTAATCTATTTCTCATGTTTGGTTTATTTCTATGACACATAAAAAAAGTGCACTTTTCTTCAAAAATTGCAAAATTTCAATTGCAATGCAGGAATAGAAGATGTTATTCAATCGCAAAAATATTTGAAATCTTTCTTATTATACCCAGTGGGCACCTCCTCCGTACTATTAGAATAGCAATATTGAAAAGTAATTACATTTCCTGCGGCGAGTAAAAATTGCCAATTTTTACCCAAATATCCAAAATTCATCTGCGATACGGGGGCAGAAGATATTATCCAATCAAAAAAAATATTTTACACCGTGTTTTTTGAACCCAAAGAGAACCCTTTCCGCACTATTAGAATACCGATTTCGAAAAAAAGTGTTTTTCGGTCCACCCTATGTAACACGAATTTTTCAATTATACACTAATGTGACAATAACTAACTATTTTCAAGTTCTAAAATCTATTTCAATCACAGTTAACGTTTATTATATGATAATTTGTAATGCAATATATATCTTGTTTGCAGAATGAGAATGTTTTTCTCTGCAAGATATGACATGCTTGTGATAAAAGTGCTATTTTAAAAGCTTAATTTACTAAATACGTAAAAAATTGAGTGCCTCTGTCATACTTTTAGAAAATAGTATAACTTAAGCATATATTGATTTTTGGTATTTCTACTTAGTTTATTTTAATAGAACATACCATACGATAAAATATCAGATTCCTTTACTAAAAATGTCCTTTTTCTTAATAAATAACAGTGCGTTTCATCAAATTTTGCATCTCAATCTACTAAAACTAAAAAATAAGCTATCTTTTGATTAAAAAAATTATCTTAAGAAACAAATTCAATATTCATTTCTTCTTTTATGTACTTCTCAGATGTTTAAATTTATATATAGTATTTATTATCATGTTTCTATTGCATTTATATCAATGTTGACTTGCATCATCAAGGCTTATAGTAAGCAGTTGTTATGCAAAATTAGAGAGTAAACTTTCTAGGAAAAATTATTCAATTCTGGCAAATACATTTCGATGGTAAAAAAGTGTTTGTCATGTTAAATATTGGTGTCACATACAGAATCGAGAGTATCTTACCTTTAACTCTGACAAGCTTGGAGAATTTGGCATATTAGGTAAATTTAGAAATCCGCAATCATTTAGAGTAGACTATAAAATAAAAAAATATCATTAGAGTTTATTGGTACAATGAATTAAAGAGTTCATTAAAGTTAAGTGAAATATATTAAAGCATTTAAAGTAACTCTCAAGGAAGATATTTTTCAGGTCAACCATAGAGAAACGAATCAGTCTAAAAATGTACTTAGTATATACACCAACATTGCATAAAAAGATACAATTAATAAATTACAAATTATTTTATAAACAAAACTAATATTTCATTTAAACAGCATTTACAGAGAAATAGCTTTTAACTTATTTAATACATTCAATAGCTATATATACATTTAAGACACAAAATTTTTTAATATGAATAAAAGTTAACTATTACCTCTAAGTTATGTTGAATCCCAATGGAATTACTCAATTTTGTCAAAAGCCGTTGAATTTGAAGAATTTTAGTAGATCACTCTACTAATCACACGTCTCACATTCATTATTACTAATATTTTTACATAGAAAGTTGCCATTTTACAACAAAAAGCTCTGCTATACTTTATCTAAATCAATGGGTCATAAATGTTTATTAAATTATGTAAAATAAAAAAAACCTTTAAATTAAAAAAAAATCTCTACCCATGCACTGCTTCAATTAACATTCCATAATGCATACTATGCATATATGATATTTGTAAACAATATAAAGTGTTGTATGTATTTTAGCACTTTTTTATTAAAATATTTACCTAGTTATTAATAGCCAAGTGAATATATCTTTCTAGTGAGTTACGACTCTTAAGAAATAAATTTAGACCATACCTTAATAATACTAATTTGACCTTTAAAATATATGTACTTACAAATTCAGTCTTTTATTTATAGTGCATACTTTATAATCTTTATTGATTGCAAGTTCAATGACCTGCGACTACTTTTAGTATGGTAAGATTATTTAGATAAGTGAGACTACTTAAATAATAGCTGACTTAACATTAAGCATGACCAAAAGGAGTGCCTATTAAAGAAAAACCTTGAAAGATCAGCTTACATGTTCTTGCTAGAAAATTCCAGAGATCTGTGCACTATTATTACGTTTCAAAAGTACGGTAGACCGAAAAGGATTCTATTACTTGTCTTGTCAAGGACAAAAGAAACGGAATTCCATTGTACTTTTCTGCAGACAGTCATTGAACTTGACCCAGTAAGGTTTTTTTTTTTTTTTTCAAGAAATTTCTAGTAAAAGGACGCTATTGCATGTTTGCGTGACATAAAAAAGTTAGGTTCAAGTTATTTCTCCTTTTACTCTGTTCTATTATCATAATGAAAAACGTATCCAGGTATGCAAAACGTGAAAGTAATTGTAGCCAATTTCGCTCTTTCAAATTCCTGAGAAATAAGGACAATCAGTGCTAAAAATAGGGACGACCAAATCTCTTGACCTTTGCGATACTATTAAATCATAAAGTTAAGTTCAATTTTATATCATCGGATAACAGTGCTTAATTATAAACTGGAACTATACCGAGCACAAAGTAATATTAATTAAAAAAAATCCTGTTTCTGATTAATTGAAATGTTTACAGATTTTGTATTTAATTAGCTCCTCGGTTACTTAAAGAACTTAGACTTCTGCGACTTTATTTTAGAATTCTAAATATGTTTTGAGGTTTCTTAAAGAAACATTTACATAAAGAAACATTTAAGGTATTCCTTATGCATAAAAAATTATCATTTGTGAAGAATAAAAGATATTTTCTTTCTTTATTAATAGAAACCTTTTGATTTGCTTATTGTTGTTTTTTAGATTTTATAAAAAAGTGAAAAAAGCATTTATTCCAAAGAAATTTAAAAGATGCTAAGAAAAAGTAAGAAATGTAACGTAAGAATAAAATTGCAGTTCTAATGAACTTTCTACGAGATCTTAACTTAATATTGGAGATAAGAGGAAATTTAAACGTCTACGCTGCTGATAAATACCTGCAAGATCAAGTGAAACCTGAAAGCTTTTTGAAAAATCATCTTTTTAAGAGTATTTAACTAATTTTCATGATTTCTTTTGGTGACCAATGCAATTTTATCGATGTCATATTATAATCATTATTACGAAATTTTTCAGACAAATATTTTTCTTAAGAAAAATTATTCGAGTACAATTTATAAATAAGTTAGAATGCTTGTTCTAAACCAAAAGCCCTTAAATAAATCCTAAATGAAAACTTATATTTTCAATCGAAATTACTAAATAAAAAAATCATATGCCATAATTTAATAATAAATGTATTACTTTACTATAAAGATGTATTTATAAGAATAGACAGGCGGAGTTCAATCCTGTACAAATGCTTCTCAAAAGGAAATGGTGAACAATTGTTTTAACATTAGTTTCCTTTCTCTTTATTTTTACCGATATACTTCTCCTAAAACTAAAAATTCATAAAATATATTTCAACGCTCGATTTCGTTCTTGTTTTCTTTCTTTTCATAAAATTGTGTCTTAATTATCCAAAAAATAAATGAAAGACTACCAATTAGTTTATATACTTCACGAATTTTAATTTAAGTCCTAGTACATTTATGTATTTTATGCGAATGTCTTACGAGTGATATAGGGGAGACCTGTGTACTAGGGTGGTTCAAAAAAGAAAAAAAAATTGAAACGCATCAGGTGAAAAAAATTGATACACATCTTGGTAAGAAAAACTGTAAAAAAAAAGAAATAGAAAAAAAAATATTAATAATAATATCTTCCGATCGCGCATTCACCTCAAAGTTTGGAGAAAATACAAAAAAACCCTATTTTTTCTAAATTTTTTAAATTTCTAAACGTTATATATTTGAAAGGCAATTGTTTACAATGTATAGTGAAAGGGTAGTATAACACCGGAAAACACTCTTCTATAAATTTTTAAAACATATATTAATAATTAAAAATATTCAAAAATAAATGTTTTTATTAAAAAAAGGATTTTTTATAAAATGAATACTATCGTTATGTTTTAGATATTTTTGTTAAAATTGTTTTATTTACTTCAAGCATTCACTTCAAAGTTTACAATAAATATAAAAAATACCTTTATTCCATCAATTTGTAGAATACACCAATCACTAAATAATCGAGGTACATTAGTTTGTATTCTGTGGAATGAAGTTGATAGAACTTGGGAAAAAAATTAAATTAGTAATTATTCAATAATAATCGTTCGCGCATAACTTTTGAAACATTGATAAAAACTGTGTTTTATCAATTACCGGCTGTGTTTTATATATTACCGGCAGGTTTCGATCTGGGTGGCCTTTCTCGTGGTGCCTTCTCTTCCTTTGAAGCTCCTAAACTTCTATCAAAACGCATTGTAACTTATTCATTGGATCATAACGCACGTGGCTGTGATTGGGACTGCCATGAATACTGGCTGGTCACAATCTGACAGATCAAATTGCACGTTGGGAGACCACTACATTGATTATATGCCTCCTATACTCCAATGAACAACCATTCAGACACCTATTTAAACACGTAGATAGTACTACAACAAGACAACATCTTTCAGTGAGATAAAAAAAAAAAAACTGAAGAACCTTGAAAAATTTTCCCAGGCTGATTTTTTACGTGTTTAATGTTTAATTCCTCAAGTTGAGATGAAAGTATTGAACACAGATCAGATATATCGTCTTGATATTATTACAGTAAAAAAAAAAGTTAATTATCTGAAGGACCTAAGAACATATATGTGGCAATTCGATTGTCTCGATACCTCCCTGAATATTTACTGGAAGTTTTAAACTCAGTTATTGAACGAAATGCTTCCTTCCCTCACCCAAAAAATTTGATTTTGGCAATGATTTTATACGCAAGGTGAGATGTAAGAGAACTGAGACGTCGGGTTCTGAAATCTCGAGAACTTTCCTAGAGAAAGACTAGCACTACTATCAGGCATTTCAAGACAACTAAACTTAACTTTATAACCACTGATTGCTTGGACATAATTAGTTGGAATGCTTGTAATAGGACCCCTCCTTTGTTAAGAGTAACAGACGAACATTAGTTAGTAAAGACTGGCACATTCGAGGTAGAACATCTGTATTGAAGGAAACAGGGGACTGGGAGACTAACTAGTCTGACCTAGCATAGTTCCAAAATACATGATTTTTCAACAAACAGACAAGTCAAAACCACCACATAGTTTTGTTTCTCATAAATACAATATCCCTAGTTTAGAACTGTACATTGGCGTATCAAAACCTCTTCTATATTTTTATCCAGAATTTTGCGAGATTGGCTAATATTGTTTCCAACGATCGTTTCACAACGTTCCACATCGGGATTGGCCTATGTCTGGAGAAATTGGCCAGCGTGTGAGTGCTACTAGGGACCATTGAAATCAGACTTCAACTCGTTTCCTTGTCCCTCGCAAACTGTGCAAAGCTTATGCAGAGAGACAATACAAAAGTGGGTGGCGGTGACGCAAAAGACGTTAGGACAACACTTTTTTTAAAGGTCTATAATAGCAGACTTTTCTACAAAAGTATCCTTCAAAGTGCATCACTGGGATAGAAAGGTCGAGAAAAAAGTGAACCAAATGAATAATAGCATGTTATTTAAAAAAAATAAAAAAAAAAATGTAAGAAATAACATTAGTACCCATTTTTTCAGAAACATAATTATTTCTTACAAAAAAATTTTACTTTTGAGTATTTTTAATTATTAATATATGTTTTAAAAATGCATAAAATAGTGTTTTTCTGTGTTATACCACCCTTTCACTACACATTGCAAACTATTGCCTTTCAATTATTTAACGTTTCAAAATTTAAAAAAATTTAAGAAAAAGAGTTATTTTTTGTATTTTCTTCAAACTTTGAGGTGAATGCGCGATCGGAATATATTATTTTTTTTTTCAAAAAAATTTTTACAGTTTTTTTTATCAAGATGTGTATCAACTTTTTTTACCTCATTCGTTTCAAAAATATTTCTTTTTTTTTTCGAACCACCCTACTATGTACCTAGGGCAGCCTTCTTTCAAAGCAAAAAAAATAAATAAGCCACGGAGTCGTTTAAAAATGTGAAACTAATATGCATATATCGTTGTAGTAATTACTTCCCATTTGGATTAATATAAGTACATAAAGTAATAGATTCTGTAGAATAGAAGTTTTTTTTAAGAAATTTCACAAATGGTCCTAGGTATAAGACCTCATTCTCTTTAAGTTAGGTTGATGTCCATAATGAATAGAAAACAAACATACACATATGAATATTATAAAAGAAACAATATCAAGTAATTATCAGTCATTGGTTTATCATATAATAACTATAATATATTGCAAAATGTTAAATTATTAGGGAATTGCATGTATTTTTATAACTTGAGAAACTGATTCCAAAAAATGAGCTGCATGCATTGTCGCTTTGAAGTACCAACTTATTTTGGTTTTGTCAATTTGAACACAATATTTTTGTTCGCAATTTTATAAGCAACACCTTTATCTTAAAGAAATTTATTCGAACGTGCAATTTTTTCAAGTATTTAACTCTATAATGCTTCTGTTTAACATCGATTATTTCTACCACATAAAAACTTTTTTTTTTGCCTTGTTATCTTGTTAAACCAAAAAACCCTATTTCAATTGTATCACTTATATCAGCTACTGTAGAATTTGTATCATCAGCGAAATCAGAAGAACTAACAGTGTGTGATAATTCTTCAGATGATGTTGTTTCAATTTGAAAACACAGATTTTTTCACGCTTTTTCTTTTTGCCATTCTAATCTCATGTTTTCTTCAATTTCTTTCTTTTCTGGAGTATCAGTCAAGATTCTACATCTCCCTGGTTTTCGGCCGTTTCTTTTAGATATACGAGGTTTCGGAAAAGGCCGTACCTGTTCAGGTATGGTACATGAAATGGAGTTAGATGTCGGAAGCTCACGAAGTTTGATACCACAAAATGCTGCAGAAAACCGAATTTAATACAGAAACGTCAGACATTGTTGACTCACTTTCTTCTTCGGGGAAATCATTATTTGTTACAATTTATGAATGGATCTGGTCTATTAGTTACACTTCAAATCATGAATAAGTTTTGATTCACTGGTCATACACCAGGTACACGAAAGCCCGCTAGAATGTTTACTGTAGTAAAGGCCAATGGATAGGATTTGTCAACATTCTTCGCAACGTCGTATATGGTGATAGGTTTTACAGGGTTTGTCAACATACAATTACTGCACGCTGTACTGTAGTATTTATTAAAGAGTCCAAACACACCTCTATGCAGTTGACTCTTTAAGAAACACTGAAGTTTTTTCCAATAAATTCTCATGTGTGTATATAAGCAAATGAATAATTTTGAATAATAATAATAATAGCAAACATAATTTTTATAAGTCAAGAACATTGAAAGTTTCAGAGCAAAATATACAGTCCTCTCACTTAAATAACAACCAATAAAAAAAAATATCGAATCAAAATGGTTCAGATAATTAAGGCCATTTTCCTCCATTTATTAATAAAACTTTTTCAATAAAATAAAAACATAAAAAATATGACTGCAATTGTACCTAGGGCCATGAACCTAGGTACAAGGCAACTATGTGATCCAAGGTACACGACTTGGTAATTTCATATAAAATGTCTTCTACTAAAAATGCACATGGACCATGAACTTATTTAAACATCTCATTTAGTAATTAATGTTACAAACAAAATTATCTACTAGAATTCAAAGAAAATTATTTGAGTTAACTTTGTAAAACAATAAAAGATATGAGCTGCGAAATGTTATTACAGACCATATCAAAACGTTTTCCACTTATAACTTGCCACAGCTTTCTCCTCTAAGATTTTAAAATGGTTGCCAAAAGAGCAACTGGGTGCCATTTAACCAAGAGAGTAAAAAAACTTAAAACTAAACATTATTCAATAAAAGTGGGGTGGCCCTAGGTACACAAGTCTCCCCTACTCTTGAAAATTATTAAATTAAGATAGGAATAAATTTTGCTTAATGTTGAAAAGAGTTATGTTCTATGTGTCTATTTTTTAAGGTAAAACAATTTTACTGTTTTTCTGCTCCCGAAAATTTCCTTGGAACTTGGAGTCAAAAGCTATGTCCACACATGTAGTGGTATTAAGTATTAAACTACTAATGTGACCTCGGTTATAATGAAAATCCTGTTTGTTTTATTTTTAGCATATTAACTTTAGGAAAAATTAGTTTGATGTTGTTATAGGTCAAAATTTCTATCATGACATGGAATGACATATCATTAAAATATGACGAAATTTGTCTTTTATGAATTTGAATATTTGACAAATTGCTTTCATTTGACTATTTTAGGATAATTTTGAAAAGTATGCTTTATAATACTGATGAACTTACTTTATTGGCAACTCTTTGAGCATCTTGCTTATACAATGTGCTGTATCCAGCCATGTACCTGTAGAATGCAATGGAATACACGTGAAGCTCCGTTTTTGTCCTGTCGTTGTTTCGTCTGGTTCCGGGAGTACACGGGTTTACAATATGATTGACGAAAGGCAGATCGCTGATCTTCCAACTCAGGGTACTTTCATCAGTCCCTTCGGCACTTAGCAGTAACACAAAGATACCTGAAATTAAAGATACTCAACTGTTTCATTTCTTCTCGAAATAACTCTGAGTATTATTTGGGAATACGGTTTTTTAGAAACATATTATATGTTATGGAAAAAACTAGTCGTATTTTTCGGAATTCGACTAACAAACTAAAATGACCTATTTTATGCAAATCTGAAACTTGACTCGTATACCTCATTGTGGACCTGAAAAAAAGTACAAAACAAGCCCACATATGAAATAATCAACATTAATATTGTAGAGTATATTGCATTGACCATGTCAGAAACAGGGAATCGTAGAGAATCATTCCAAAGTACATGATTTTTTAAGAATAAAGATGTCAAAACACATTTTCTTCCATCCTTTCTTATAAAAATATAAGAAAGATCGGAAGACGACTTTCTTATAAACATATTAACCGTCCTTTCTTAAAACATTTCAGTATATTTGATTCAGAAGTGGGCGAGATGGCCAGTCTACATCGGTTCACATTTCTCAATGTCTACTGGAAATGTCTATTTAAATTCGAAATTCTTAGATTCAAGTATTATCGTATAATAAAATAAAAGACAATTAGGTTTTCTCACATAATCCTAAAGCATTTAGTTTTTGATCTTACGATACTCTAAAAAAATGGAAATGAGGACAAGCCATATTGACATATATTATATTAAATATATGTGCTTATAAATGTATCTTTAATTGTTCTATTCAGAACACATTTAACTCACTAAACATATCAATACAAATTCCATTACTTTATTATATTGATAAGAGATATTGCGAAATAAAACTAGATACATCATTTTTAGAAATTAACTTGAAATCTCTTTTTCCAAAAGAAAAAAAAGGCAAACACTATTAAACTATATATAAAACCTAAATGGAAAGTAATCGAAGGCCTTAATTAAAAAAAAAAAAACCTCAAAAGTATTGTTCCTTAATGCAAAAATTGAATGAAATTAAATATTTCAGAAATAAATAACAAGAAAAATTCACTTCAATTGATTATTGCGTTTTAATTTAAAAAAAACTAGTAAAAGTTCTTATATATTCTTGTAAATTTCCATAGTAAAATTTTTATGAAGTCAACGACAAACTTAAAATAATCTCATTTACAAATTTATTTTTCAAAACATTATTAGAAAGAAGTTTCAAGCAGGTCAAAATAAAAATATAGTATTTTTTTTAATCTGTCTTTTAATTTGCTGTGAACCAAACATTAAATTTGCGACATAAAATACCATATATATATAAAAAAGGTTGAATATTTAAAAGATTCCACTTGGTTGGATTCGTTGACATCCTCAAATTAACTTTGAACGAAACAGCAACATTAATTGACCAGAGGTGCATAAATTCTATGTTTTGTCAAACATAAATAAATATTGAAAGTATTCTATATCAAAAGAAAAGTTTGGTACTCATAATATAACACAAGTATTCCTGCGGAAAAATCGAATTCTTACATCGCATATTTTCAATTGGAAACCAATTGTGATACTAAATCATCCCAAACACTAGATTAAATATTGTCCGTATTGAAAAATAATATGTTCCCTTGGAATTATTGGATTTAAAGTTCTAATCGTAGGATATAACAGGTCAAAGGAAAATCGATACAAAATGCCATCTTGTTCAACGGTAACAGAAATAACCAAGAATAAATTGAGCAATATGTTTGAAAACTCAAAACTAAAGTTAGAAAATTAGAGTCACAATAAGCTTTCTCTGGAAATTTATTATTAGAATTACAAGTCACAATGACAGAATTGTTGGGGAAATTCTTTACAGTCAAGTGCATTTAAAACGTGTATCGTTTTTCATAAATACGGAAGTTTTCGTTCATTACGTTTCAAGTTCATGGTCATTTTGAAGTATTTACGAATCAACTGCGTAAGATATTTCAGCAAAGTTTTGCAATATCTTCAAAATCTAATTAATCATTGAGAGATAATAAATTGCAAACATTATATTATGGTTCTGATATCTATTAGCATTAGAATGCGTTGCTCAATGTTTTAGTACATGACAAATGCTTTAAAAACTTTGTTTTTGTGTGACATAATAAATAAATGATGTATTTGTAATTGTTTTCAATTAAAAATTTATGTCTTTTATAAATTATTTTATCCCCATTTATCCATGTATCGCCAGAGAAAAATTCAAACTGAAATTAGAAAAATCCAATCAACATTTGAAAATGGGCCTCTCTCATTAATTGTCAGTGACACTAACTGAATATACCTTTGTTCAGTCTCAAAAATAATGCAATAAAGATTGGAATGAATTTTACTATTATACCTTACTTTTCTTAGGCAGTTTGAAATGAAATATCATTAACAAATTAGGCAGCACAAAATTGTATATTGATTTATTTGCTCTTAAATTAAATTTCTCTGGACTGACAGTTTTGTTTTATTCTATTCCACAGTTATTAGGACACATAGACTAAATGTATTTGATTTAATTGTTTAAATATTTTCTGATAATTGCCATTGTTTGTCGTAATTCCTGTAGTGTCAGCTTAATATCCATCGTTTTCTAGAAGTCATGCTTGGTATCTGATATTTCACAATCTTTAATTTCATAAAACTTTCATAAGCCTTAAACCATTCAATGTTTACTAAAACATTTTTACAACAGCATCAAAGGAATGTTGCTCATTTTTAAGAGACAATATCCTGTATCCTTAGTAGTGGCACCATTAGCCCCAAACAGAGAATGAAATTTAATCCCTAACTTACATTTGAACAAATAACTTTGTGAAACAATTTTGTGTTAACTATTATAACTCTTTTTTACTTTGAAAATTTATTAAAAAAAATTGCAAATCGATTTTGAATAATATACCCTAGGTTAAGGTACAGATTGAAATACATTCATCAAAAGAAATAAAATGATTGAAATCAAACAAGGTTGTAGGAAATGTGAAAAGAATTAGCTTTAGAATTTTGAATTGCAAATGAAAATGAATGCTTAAATTTGAGTATTCCTATTTTCTATGCAACATTAAATAGTTAAAAATTAACTCCAAAGTATAAAATGTATATAAAATTTAAATCATGTTTGGCAAACTGGGAAATTCTTGTAGAACAAGTTAGTAGGTATTGTTTATAGAGGTATTATTAGTAGATTTGTACATAGAAGGTGAAGATAATATCATTAAATATGCAATTCATTACATTGTGATATGGTAGTATAAGACGATAGCATTAAGAACTAGGGGAGTGGATCATCGCACAACTTGCAATTACACCATAATACTGATCGCTACATTTAAATTTGACGTGGAATAGTGTTATTACCAATTTCATATTTTCATTTATTTGAAAAAATGACCAGTTGGGCGATTTTATTGGCAATAATTCTTACATGGGCTAAAAAAAACCATCGCATTAGGCGATATACTTTTCGATAATTCTTCATTTCTTGTAAGAACTCTGTGTTAAAGAATCTTGTTTTACAACATTTGAACCTTTATAGCATTTTACAGGAACACCTTAAGACACCCCTTGTTTGAAGTCAGGATGTTCCAAAATGTGGAAAAAATCAAACATTTTATTTGACCGAAAACAATACTTTCATTACCCTGTATTAATAACACCCTATGTTAACTATATTAAACTAGGGGTGTCTAACATCTTTCAATTACACTATAATATTGGTCATTGCAAAAAAATTTGATATGGTGTTATTTATTGTTTTCCTATTTTCACCCATTTAAATGAAAATGGCCAGTTTGGCGATATTTTTGGCAATAATTTTTGCATGGGAAAAAAAATCCCACCAAACTGCCGAAATTGGCAATGTTATTCCATAGAAATTCGTCCTTCCATAGAATTATATCATAGAAATTATTTCCATAGAAATTCGTTATTCCATAGAAATTGTCCTTTCTTGAGCGTGACACGGAATATTTACAAAGTGCACTGAATATTACTGTTGCACTCTGGAATATGTACCAGAAAACAATGTCCGAGGACTTTTTGTATTTTATTAGATCAGAGTGTCGATGGAATGATACAGTTTTCGTAGAATCCTTAATGAAACTTGAAAAAGAAGTGCAATGACAAGCAGTCCCCCAAATTATGAGTCTAAGATAGAAACCACTTTTGAACGACAAGGGGTTAGGCTACTACAGCAAGGAACAAACATCTTCTAAATGATGGTCAAAAATACGCATATAAAAATACTGTTGGCAGTGTTTTTTCACGAGCTGAGAATGTGTCTTTTTTGAAACTCAATCGGGGGTACAAGAAAAATATTTCTCATTAATCTGTTGCTAGCAAAAGTGCGATCAGAAGGGTTTTTAGTACTTGCTGTCTCTTCGTCTAGAATAGTTGCAACTCTGTTGGATGGTGGGCGAGCGGCATACGCTATGCTCAAATTGCCCTTAAATATTACTTCTGACTTAATAGCAGTTTGCAACATATCCAAACCAAGCAACGTTGTCAAGCTGTTGCAGCAATACTCTTTAATTGAATGTTATGAGAGTACTATATCACGAAAAACATAAATTGAAACACTTGATTAAACATTGAGGGATATTAGGAACAGCAGTCTTCAAGTTTGAAATATTTACATGCTTGAAGTGATCAAATGTTTTGACCAGTGTTAAAAAACTTTTGTTCACAATAATATGCATGCACAAGTATTTGATGACAGCAATATTTAAGTGATTTAGAAATCAATTGCTCAAACTCAGAATTTTTTACATTGTTGACATTTTGATTTGCACAACGGTATCATTTCCGTGGAAAAATTGGTTCTTCAAATTGGCTCTGCACTTATTCACCTGCCATCAAAGTTTCGAGAAAAAGCTACATTGGCTCTAAGAAATTATGCTGTCAAAGTCCATAATAATTTAGCTTTCAGAAAATAAGAAAATCATTAAAGTAGATATATGGTGTCAAAAAAATGTATACATTACTTGTATACTCACAAAAACAAGTATACAGATCGTTTATTTAAAATTCCTGGTACTTACAAATTATATCGTTTACCAATTTTGACAAAAGTGAAACTATCATCAAAATGCAGCTTGGCGGCTATTATGTGCCAGTGTGCTAATTTTTTTTATACCTAAAAATACTGGCTTTATTGCCTCAGCCAATTTGGATATTACTGAAATTTACCTGAATCCATAAACTTACACTTCGCTGATCCGATATACTTTACCTTTCAAAAAGTTCAAGCCCTAATAAGGGCTGAACTGTTTTTTAAAATACTATAACAAAATCTATTTAAGGTCAATGATAAATTGGCAATGCAAAACTCAGTATTTGGGTGGATACCTACTGAGATTTTTGATCAAAGTCAATTCGAGTGGTTAACTCGCAAGTTATTGTCCAATAATTTAAAACTGTTTTGGAACTAGAAAATAATGGTATCAAACCCGATGATTCTAAAATTATGGATGAATATAGAACTAAAGAAATATTCAATAAAACGACTGAGTTCAAAAACGGTCGGTATAAAGTACAAGTACCCTGAAAAAGTGAATTGAAAGATATGGGTGATAATATTGTTGTTGCAAAACAGCGTCTTCTGAGCCAACGAAAAAGATTTCGTCTGAATTGCGAGATATATTTCCAATACAGGAATACTGTTAAAGATTACTTGTAACAGGGTTTTATTGAGAGGGTTGAATACAGAAAGAACGTAGCAGTAGATAAACCGATTTATTACTTGAATCATCAAGCAATACATAAGCAGGATCGGGTTACAACTAAAACTTGTGTTTGATGATAGCTCACACGATAGTGATCGGCTCAGTATGGCCTTCATGTTGCAGAAGAATCAAATTCAAAGCCAACCACACGATAGTGATCAACTTCTGTTAAACGATTGCTAGCCCAAACCCAAATATGTTCGACTTTTTATTAAAATTTCGGCTAAATAAAATCTCTCTGAGATCGAAAAGGCCTTTCCTCAGATATCCTTGGCTGAAAAGGACAGAGATGCGCTGTGGAATGATGATTGTGTGGAGAACTTTCAAGTATATCGATGCCAGCTACTTCCTTTTAGAATAAATGCTAGCCCATTTTTGTTGTCTGCGACGGTGGGAAAACACATTAGTCAGTTTCAAGAGGATTATCCAATCACAGCACAGCTTCTCGATTAATGCCTCTATGTTAATGACTTTATTACGAATGAAGACTCTTAAAAATGCTTTTGAGGTTTCTTGCAATTATAGAAATATTATACAGAATGTGGGAATTGTCATAAAAAAATGGAAATACAGCGACAACGAACTCACGGCAAAATAGAAGGAAAAGGTATTCAACACAAAATCCCAAGTAGTAGAGCGACTAGAAGTAGGAAAACTGCATTTTCGTGAAACAAATCTTTAATTCGACCCATTGACGGAACATGTTATTCTGATCATTTTAAGAAGTGGAACCACTCGGATTTCACTTCCGGTCGAGTTTTTATACTAGTTCAAAGATAGGCAAAAAAATTTCGTTCTTAGCAATAAAAATAGTTATATGTGTGGTTACAGCCAAAATCATGAACTCTATAGACACGTTTTAATGTGTTAAATTTCAAGGTTTAAATGAAAGATAAAAAATATGGTACAAAATGGCTACTCAAAAAATGGCTTAACCGGAAGTGATTTGCATTTCGACAGTAAGTCTGTCTATAACAGCTTAAACTACATGCATGAAACATATGTTATTAATAAAAAGGAAATTTTGGTGGTGATGTTTTATGATGAACTAAAATTAAAAAGCGACTTCCGTCGAGATTTTAAACTTTTTTAAATTTAGACTTAAATATGCGCTTCTTTAAATTTGTCTGCCTTCATTTGAAGGTTCACAATTAAAAACTATTCATATTACATGCTGTTACATAAAATTATAAGAATTGATATGCTGTATACAAAATGAAAGATCTCAACCGGAAGTGATTGAAATTCCTACCGGAAGTCTGCTTATAAAGATCTGATACTGAAAATATGCTAATACATATATGTATCACGGTGATATCGTCTCAGATATACGGAGGATTTCAATTGATGTTTCAGAAAAAATAAAGAGGATCACGCTGAATATAAAATTGTAAATTTCAACCGGATGACTGAAATTCAGACCGGAAGTCCACTCGTGCGAACTAATTATTTTTTTTTCATTGCAATTCAAATATGAGAAAAATATTAATCTAACTAGGTGACACCCTCTCAAACATGGACTAAGGCCAGATTATTTTCAAGGGGATGCCCATAGCACTCCCCTTGGGGTGGGGGGAAGCAAAAATTGAAAATTTTAGCTTTTTTATTGGTCATACATTCATATATTTAATTGTATTTTAGACTCTGTTTGAATTTTTTTCTAAACTGTCAAGAAATATTTATTTTTTTCGCACTTGTAAGTCCCTATTGAAAGTCTCCAAGTCTAATAATTGAACAGATTTCACTTGTCTCTAGAGCTCATGGTTTTAGAAGGGCATATAACTTCTTTTATTGATAAAAATCTTACTTTGAAGTAGTAAAAATGAAGTGAAATATGAGGGGCTCCAAATGATCAGAATGACATCAATGGTGATACAAACTAGTTTCACAAAATGCAGTTTTTCGCTCTAGCCGTGCTTCTATATTTGTATATAGACAGTACTTCTGGACCTAACTTCCGATTGAAGTTCCATTTTATATGTAACATATCTATCCTTATAATTTAATGTGTAATAACTTGTAGTATTAATAATTTTTAATTGTGTCCCTATATATGAAGGTAGGCAACTTTGAAGAAAGGCATTTCTTAAGTCTAACTTTAAAAAAGTTTAAAACCTCGACTGGGAGTTGCTTTTTAATCTTAGCTCATCATAAAACATAATCAAAATTCTCTTTTAATTGATAGCATATGTTTCGCGCATGTTGTTTAAGCTGTTATAGATAGACTTCCGATCGAAATGCAAATCACTTCACTTTTTTCCCTTTTCTTTTATCGAAGCCTAATAATTTAACATACTACACGTGTCTATAGAGTTCATTATTTTGGCTGTGACTCCACACATATCTATTTTAAAAACGAACCTTTTATGCCAAACTTAGAACTAGAATAAAAACTCGACGTGAAATCCGAGTGGCTCCACTTCTTAAAGTGATCAGAATGACATATTATATCAGTGTTTACTGATTTGCTTCACAAAATGCAGTTTTTGACTATAATTTGTCGCACTCAAGAGTCCATCAGTTTAGGATCGAATCGATCAACAACCGATACTTATGCACAATAGCGACTAATCAGGTCGAGACCTACAGCTTAAAATGGATTCCGAACCACAACGAACGTCCATACTTAACCTGGGATTCGAACCCAGCACATTTGAACTTCATATCTTTTTCTCTTTTCAGCGTTCCTGAAATTTTGAACTGCTTACTAAATATAAGTAATTTTTACTGTCAAATTTTGCGTGTTATATTTTCAGTCTTATGATTAACTATCTCCAAAATGGACAGGTGGAGGATTCATAGTTAATGAGGAAATTATGAATGCTGAAACTTTCCTATTTAATTGTATACAATAAATGAACTTTCAAGAATAATTCAAAAGGTTGAAATCAATTGATTGACCTCAAGTAAAATAAAAACTTGTCCCCTTTTGTCGATAAGGTATTTAGGTACATTGTAGATAAAGTGGTAGATTACTGTTAGTTACAGCAGTCCAATTTTATTATTTTCAAAAAGTAAGTTAACTTGCTGATAATTAAGTACTTTCATAAAAAGTACATGCTCCCAAAATATTAAATTAGACAAAAATGTTGGCTCTTAAATGGTCTAAATTTATGATTTTTTGCATGATTGCAAAAGAGTGAAAAGAGTCCTAAGAAAGAGTGAAAAGAGAATTTTGTGTTCAACTCTGTAGGAGGAAAATAAGAAGCAAAGAAAGGGATCCTTAAACAAAATTTATTTATTGCCACAAAGGCGTTTAGAAATGTTCCTTTCGAATTGATTTTTAACGCACTTTCTTGTCAATTGTGCTAGATATGTCACAAAATCCGATGTTGTATTAATAATACGTACCAAATGGTCAAAATTGGATAAAAGAGGCGGTAAATTAGGTAGGCGTCTTGTTCAAATGAGCTGTTTCCAGATTGTATGTAACAGATTGATAATTGTTTGTGCCATAAATTTAAGGTATTAAATTTACTGTTTTATATTCAAAAGGAGAGATTGTCAATATATTTCTTATTTATGGACATGAAACAAAGTTTTGTATTTTTATAAGATTTCTTGAATGTTTGTCAACATTGCAAGGCGGGACGGCATGTTTGGGTATGGGTAAGAAGAGCATTGTGTGCACAGTCTGCTAATGTGTGCTGAAATTCAATTGGACTGATGTTTTATAAAACTAAAATAAAGTAGTAATTTAGACAATATTGACATTTATCAAACATTTAATTTATGATGGAATCATAAGGCAGTTCTCCTTTCTTAAAAGATTCTTAAGTGGACTAAGTTTAATGTATTTCCAAATGGGATGATTTATCCAAATAAATTTTGTGGAGGATTAAAAGAATAAAAAGAAAAAACTTTGTCAATCAAAAACCATGAGAGATCATCATCAAGAAATGATTGCATGTACAAACAGAACATCCAACCGATTCCATTTGGAGAGTAAAAATTTTTGTAAAAAGCAATGCTTACAACCATTTTTACAGAATCGTTTCAAAAACAAACATACTTTTAGAAATATAAAAAATTATTCGAATCAAATTTTTAATACAAAAATAAATTTAAACAAAAAAATTCTCATATAATAAATTATTCAAATCTTTAAAAACATTCACTCTTAGATATATTCAGCGCATTTCACAACAAATTTCTTAAAAAACTACTTTTAACATCTAAATTATATTAGACTCAAACATACATTTAAATATTACCAACTTTTCTCAACAATTTTCCTGAATCCATCTGTTATAACAATGTAAGTAAGTTGTCTACAACTTTTGTTTTTGAATTTTAATGGGTAAAAATATTTGTTTCATGCTCTATATGAAAATGTATTAAAATAATTCATTATACAAAAGAGCATACTGCACAATTTTCAAACTATGAATAATTTTTTTTAAGAAATTGAACTTTTACTTTTACTTTATTATAAAAAAACAGTGTAATTAGTGAAATATTCTCATTTTCTTTTTTAATTTTTTTTGTCCTCTCAACTAATTACTTTTTTTCAAGTGTTTAAAAAAAAAAATTTTTTTTTTTTTTTTTTTTTTTGTCAAATCTATGTTTAGTTTTAAAAATTGAAGAAATTTTTTTAATATTTCATCATTATACAAAATGAGGAACTTTCACGTTTTTTTGGTTTTATTTTTAAATAAAAGTAGAGAAAAATCATGAAAAACAATACCATTCTTTCAAAAATTTGAGCTCGGATAGATAGTTAAAAGAAATATTTAGTTTTTCACTTTGCGATTTGGCGGAAAAAAGCTTCTTTTGCGTGTGATGTCAACGCGCAGATGATGAACCAGTCTAAAACCTGTTTTAGACCAGGTTCCTTCTCAGATTTTTGACGGAATCTATGCGTAACACATCACGTTTTTTTTTATGCGTTTTTGGTCACGTGACTTTTGCTTTGATTTCAAAATCGAATTTTGATTAATTGAAAGCATAAAGATAAAAAATAATTGCACTGCTCAACTATATTCGTTGGATAACACTAGAAAATACAAAAAATATTCCTTTTCCTCACTTGTGCAAGTTCCTCATTGTACTAATTAATTACTGCATCATACTATTGAAACTCAAAAGGCCGTTTAACTTTTATTAATTACTGGCAACAAATATTTTGACAAATGTTGAATTCTTTGCTAAAGAAGAAGCAATTTTGGGGTACTGCTATATCCTCTAAATTTGTGATTTCCTTATGTTTCCTGTCAATTTATATGTCAATAATGTTGTTTTCCGTAAAAATAGCTCAATCTTATGCATTCCTACCAAAGGGTGTCTGTGAATGTTTTCTAAGCAAAGAGCATTGTATTAGTAAGAAATATTTCCATAAATCTGATTTGAATTAGCTTGATATTCTCAGCAAACGCCCTTAGAGAATGTAAATTGAGATTTAAAAAGACACTTCAGAAAGCAGCGAAGCGAAACTGCACTTTCCGTAAATCAAAAAGGGAGTTCCTTCTAAGGTATAAAGTTGTTATAGCAATTGTGTTCATTCCTTACCATTGTCTGTAGAATTATATGAAAAAGTAAAAAAGCTTGAAGTATAAAAGAAAGCATTTTGTAGGCCTAAAGCTAAGCTCATTTTCCTTTCAAATGGATATACAACGTGTCCCCGTATTACCTGACCGACCTTTATTTTCGACACCATTGGTCCTAGATGAATAGTCAGAATTGAAGAAATGTTTTCAATAGTTAAAATAGTTTTACTGAATAGTTTTTAAGTTAGCAAAGGGGTTGGTATGAAAATTGAAGATTGTAAATTTTTATACGGTCCACAGTTCCCCCCAACTCACATTTAAAAAAATGTTGCCCAAGGAAAAACATTTCAAATAAAAAATAAAAAAATTTAAATTTGTTCGACCAATAGCCACGGTGTTATTGGAGTTTAAAGTTTTAACGCGATTTGGGGAGCCCGTACATAAATTGAAATGAGAAAATATCGTCTTATTGGAATAACAACGAGCTTCTAGACTAGGTTTGACTATGGCAAACAAGTTGTTGTTCATCGCCTAAAACTATAATTTTTGACTAGAAACTGCTTTAAAAAAAATTAAGTTACAAATTATACATCCCATAATAAACAGCAAACAAACTAATAAACAATTTTAATTAAATAATTTTAAATACTAACATAATCAGAAAGCAGCGTTTTTTGTTAACACAAAAATAAAGTGAAAAGGATAAATAACCTCTTTCTTAATTACATATGCTCGAAATGTTTTCCTTCGACTAAAATACCTAAGCGCACACGTAATTCAAATTCATCTTCAACATTTTTTAGCTTTATAGGCCTAATACACCTGACAGTGGATAAAATTCGATTCTCCAAATCTAATAGACTCGTCGTTTCTTTTTCATAGACATTGTTTTTAAATAATCCCCAAAGAAAGAAATCTAAAGGATTTACATCTGGAGATCTAGGAGGCCATTCTACCGGACCTCCGTAGCCTATAATGTTGTCTGGAAACATTTTGTGTAGTACTGTTCTGCAGGAAGCTGCCTTGTGGGGTGGTGCACTATCCTGTTGAAACCACATCTTTTTAAGGTCTGCTAACACGACATAGTCATCCAGAAAGTAAAATAAAGGTCCCTGTAACAGGTTCCCATACTTTTGACCTGTTAATGTATCAGCAAAAAAGAAATGTCCTACTAACGCTCCCTTCCGCATTTAAGCATTCCTCACTTTGATTCAAACCACAGAAGGGAATGAGAGTGCGTCATTGGTCAATATTCCTGTCAGTCTGGGAAGAAGTAACAGGCTATATGCTGAATGGGAAGTTGATAGTTCTAACAGAGAATTCGTATTTTCTTCATTTGCTTTCGAAAATATGATTAGAAAAAAAAAGGAAGATATTGTTTTCATTACAAGCAACTTCAAATCATTGTATGAAAAAAAAAATCCTGGGCGGACGATTCTTACAGTATTACGAATTGCTGAATTCGACGGAGCCATATTCTTATTAAATGGGAAAAGTTATGTTTGCTGGTATTTCAAAATTGTAATATACTTACAAATAATCGTAAAACTGATTTTTAATAATAATTAATTGAAAATTTGAATGGTGGTGCCATCTATATCAAAATTTAACAAATCCCAATTTAGCTTTTATGAAATATTTTTACCATGTAAGAGTCGTGATAATTAATATTCAGTGAAGACGTTTTATGTGAAAAAATATTATTTTTCTTTTTAATTTGTGGATTGAAAGAAAAGTCGAACTATATTATATTTATATTTTATTTTTTACTTACAGTTAAATTATAGAATAGACATCTTTATAATTTCTATAACTTCATTTATCATAAAATAGATAAATATAAATTAACTGTCATAACTTATGTTCACTATATTATAATCCAATATACACTCAAGAGCCAAAACATTGTGACCACCCCTACATTTTGCAATGAACTCGCCTGGATGACGTGGAAGGCACGTGATCAGGTGGAAGTGGTATTTAACTGCTGCTGGAGAGTCTGAAGAATCATTCTTTCACTTACTTCTGTGTGTGATGAGAAAGGCTGCGGATTTAAGAGACTTTGATAGAGGGCAGATTGTAATGGCTCGAAGGCTCGGAACAAGTATTTCCGAAACTGCATGACTCGTGGGTTTTTCGCGATCTACAGTTGTTAGTATTTATGCAAAGTGGATGAATGACGGTGAAAGCAGCAGTAGACGACATGGTGTTGGACGTCCACACGCTATCAAACAAAAAGGTCGTCGGAGACTGTCTCGCATGGGGAAGCAAAACCGGAGCCAGACAGTGGCTCAGCTGACAGCCCAATACAATGCAGGGCCAAATAGAATAGCATCGGAGCACACTGTTCAGCGGACATTGTTGGATATGGGGCTACGCAGCAAACGTCCCACTCGTGTGCCTTTGCTGACCAAGCGTCATCGCCAACTGCGCCTGCGCTGGGCCCGGGAACATCGTGACTGGTCCATGGATCAGTGGGAGAGAGTTGCCTGGTCAGATGAATCACGGTTTGTCATTCATCACGGCGATGGCCGTGTCAGGATACGCCATCTTCCAGGCGAACAGTTGCTCCCTCAATGTACAGTAGGTCATACACAGGCCGGTGGTGGCGGTATTATGCTTTGGGGGACGTTCTCTTGGGCGTCTCTGGGACCCGTAGTTGTGGTAGAGCAGACCATAAATGCTACAGGGTATCTGAACATCATTGCGGACCAGTTCCACCCTTACATGGCTTCTGTTTTTCCATCTGGAAATGGAATGTTCCAACAGGACAATGCCCCATGTCACAAGGCTAAAATTGTGTTGGAGTAGTTCCAGAAACATGATGCTGAATTCCTGTTAATGTCCTGGCCGCCTAACTCACCGGATCTCAATCCGATAGAACACATTTGGGATGTCATGGGACGGAAGCTCAGATTTCAAAAACCACCAATTCGCAATATTTCGGATTTGCGTGACCGCTGCCTAAACATTTGGTACAATCTGTCTCCGGCCATCTACCAAGGACTTGTGGCATCCATGCCAAGGCGGGTTGAAGCTGTATTGAGCGCCAAAGGTGGGTCAACTCGTTATTGACTGGTGGTCATAATGTTTTGGCTCTTGAGTGTAATACTAGACTGCACATTAAAATATTTCTTATTAAATACAAGTCAATGTTAAAAAAGCTCAACATTTATTAACATTTATTATTATTATAAAATGGAACAGATGTAGTAGAGGAGATTTGGCGATATTTTTTATTTGGTAATAGCAAAAAGGTTCAAAATAAAAATACAAATAATATTGGAATAAGGTTGAAATATTAATAATAATTAAATTAAAATACTAATAGTAATAAGGTTAAAATATTAATAGTAATAAGGTTAAAATATTAATAATAATTAAATTAAAATAACACTATAATTAAGTTAAAATGTAAATAATATAAAGTATCAAATTAAAATAAAACTTGAATCTGTTTCCAGAAACCGCATTTATCAGGAAAAAAAAACACCTATATAAAATCATGTCGAAGAAATGTCATATTCTACATCTGGTGCCATAAAAATTATTATAACAAAAAGGCTCTAAAAAATTTATGCGTTGCATTGATGCAGAACATTTATTCAGAAATATTTTAGTTTCTTCCCTATAATGGCAACAAACAAATGACTATTAATAAAATAATAAGAACAAGAATTGATAATTTCAAAAGCAGCATTCGAGTTTCTGAGTCACCCGAATTTTTCTTTTACGTCTAAATGTTTAAAAAAAAAAAAAAATTTGGTTTCAAAATATATTCCAGCTGCATTATTCTCCTTGATAAATATCCAAAATTTATACTTTGTTGTTAAAAGCAGTTAATTAGATTCAATTGGAGTAAAACATTAACCAGGACTAAAATTATCATTTATAAAACATTCGCAATTTAAAAATCAGTTCCTAAACTCAAGATTTAAAACATGCGTTTAATTCTCTGTGTCAACGCAGTAAACATTGTCAGGAGTTTAGTGGCTTCCATGAAAGCAACGTATCAGCCAATGAAGCACTCTCATTCCCTTCTGTGGTTTGAATCAATGTGAGGTATGCTTAAATGCCTCCCTTCCACATGCCACACCATCAAAGGAACATCGCACTTGATGCTTGTTTGGTCGGATTACGATTTTGCAGGGACTAAAAGTGTGTGTTTTGCCTATTTACTACCTCAGTTCTTGAAAACGTGCACTCATCAGAAAATAGAATGTTATTCACAAATGATGAATCCAAGTCTAGCTTGCTCATGATGAAATTGCAGAAATCAAACCGTCTATTTTTATACCCGGGCAAAACTCTTGCACCAATCGCGGGCGATAAGGATGTACACCTTGTCGGTTTAAGACTCTCCACATATGGGTTTTTCAGTATCCACATTCTTCATTAAGGCTCCTTGCTATTCCAAAAAAATTTCGATTTTGCTTTGGACTCATTTCGGTGGCAACGCATGGGGAGGGTCCATATTCACCGGTTAGTGATACTTAATTGGATAGCAGTGGCTGATTGACAATGTCAGCAAAAGGGGAACCTAGTGAAGATATGGTCCCCATTTGACTCCAAAGATCACACTGACAAGAAGTTAATTGCTCTCTTTTGCCAGAGGAGGGGAGCCGCGCTAGTTTTTTTTTTTCTCTCTCTCTCTCTCTCTTTTTTTCTTCTTTTTTTTTTCAACGGGCTCGATCCTACTTTCTGGAAGCAAGTGTGGTGTCACAAACGAGGTCTGTGTGAATGGGATCTGATAACAGGCAGCAATCACCGTTAGTACTTGTTATTGTTTTTTAATGTGATGTTTTGAAGATACAATGCTGCTTGATTTTTAAAATATAGACGCATCTTTCACCTGGGCGGCTACCAAAACATAATTAAGTAGTAAACATAATTAAAAATAGAAACAGCAAATAATTTCACAAAGGAACGATATTAAGTTTACATTTTCAGTGATCAGAACGTTTTGGTGTTCTTTTACACAAAACATTTGGTAATATTTCTCGGATGAAAAAAGTAATCCTTCAAATTGCTACACTCTACAAGCACTTTGTCATCTATAAAATCATAAGAAAAAAATATCTTAAAGACACAATCATGTTTACTATTTCATTCTATTCATATTGAAACAAAATTTCAATTTAATAGAGACCGAGGCAAGTTCTTACAATACTAATAATTCACATACTGATTCGTCAAAGTTCGTCGGAGTGATAACAAGTAATATAAACTATTTTTAGTATCTACATAAATTTTGTCAAATTATCCTCAATAAAACAGATGACTCAAAATCTTCATAAGGTATTTTAATATTCCATCGGGGCAGTTCTCAAAAACTTCAGTTTCAACAAATTTATTTTACTAAATTCGTTGAAACAGAAAAGAATGTTTTTAAACCTAAATAATGAACCTTGGAAGTTCAGCTATAATTAATGACAAATGGGACAGTTTGCAAAAAGAGCATGGCGTATATTTACACAGTGTGCAAATCAAGGTGGATTTAAGATCCGTATAAGTTCCCAACGAGATTAGCATTTTAATGAATGCGATAAAAAAGAAAAACTCATGGGACACAAGACGTTATTATGATGAACTATAGTTGACGTCTATGCTTATTGTTGGCTTTAAAACCTTCTTATTTAATATATTCAATCATTCGTGGAATTCCCTAAATATTACAAGTTGTTGATGCACCAGTTACGTCTTAGGGACCCTACGTAATTCCATTATTTCCGAACTATGTAATAAAACATTTACAAAAGGGAAAAGTAGTAAATAGTCACCAGTATGTATCTGTTATATAAGGAGACACAAAATAAACATTAGCACAATTTCGCCATAATTTAGTTTTTTAAAATTGACGCCATAAATTTCCCTTAAAGTATAAGAAAACTAATTTGTTTAAACAAATTAAAAACATTTTATGCTTCACTATTTAATATAAATTTTAAATATGGATTTTTATACTGATTTTAATTACTGGTTTTTGTAGTGCATGCCTATTCCATAGGTATTATGTGAAGTAAAAAATACATTTATGTGCATCATTGAAAACGAATAAGGCTCGAAAGAATCATGTTACGATTAAAAATTTTTAAAAAGTGGGAAAAATTTATTGAATCTACTAAAAATATAAGCAAGAAAAATACGTTAATAAATGACACTTAATTATTATTCAGTCAATTAGTAATGAAACAGTCACAGATTCCTAACTCACAGGTAACTTTTAAAGTTAAAATATATAGTTCAGGGAATAGAGACATTTTTCTTTGCATAAGGTTATGTAGTTCTGGTTTTTTTAATATGTTATAATGGTCTGTCTCGTGGTTTATAAACCAAGTTTTTGACCTCCTAACCTTTGTGGTGCAAGGTGCACCAAAAACCAAGCCGTTTTTCAGTTTATACGTCATAACTGTTAGCCAATGCATCTTAGAAACAAACATTATATTCAAAAGTTATAGAGCATTCAATTTTCTACAACTTTTGTGCACGAAGTTTTTTCATAGAACTATTATTTATATTGTTAAGCCGCGTGAAATTCAAAACTTTTTCGTAAAAATACTACTTTTTAAGATTTGTGTCGAGTTTTTTTAAATCTCCATAAGGGTACGCCTTAGAGAAAATTTGTCTAAGTATAAGCTGTAGAACAATAAATTTCCTACAAGTTTTATACAACAAGTTGTTTTCTAGGACTAATAACAAAGGAGCTACTCTGGGTTTTGCATTTTCCGTGGTGCACCAAAAAAAAAATACGCTTTTAAGTTTATAGATCATAACTCTTTGGAAATGCATCCTAAAAACAAATATTAAATTTAAAACTTGTAGAGTATTAAATTTTCTATAACTTTTGTACATCATTAGTTTTTGTAGAGCTTATATGTAGAAAGTTAAGTAGCATCAAAATAAAAACTTTTTCGTTGATTTTACTTTCGAACTTTATAGCAAGAAAAGAAATTTATACAATGTAGAAATAAGTATGAAAATTTTCAGAAAAATACAGGGTAAGTAAAACTAAAGAAGTTAAAAAAAAAAAAATTACTCGCGGACTTCACAGAACTGAAGTTATCTATTAATAGGGGTAAAATAATACCAAAAATACATCAGAGACGCACACAAAACTAGGGGTGTGGAACATCGCATAACTTTCAATTACACTGTAATACCTACGTGAATTTGTGTCATCTACCGTTTGTATATTTTTATCCTTCATTCAAAATAAATGGCCAGTTTGGCGATATTTTTTTAGTTAATTCTTGTACGGGTCTTAAAAAAAAAATCGCCAAAGTGGTTATTTTGGCGATATACTTTTCGATAATCCTTATATTATCCTTTCTTATAAGCGAAACTGAGAAGAGAAGAAAAAACGATTGTTGATAAGGAAAGAAAAGAGAACTCTGTGTTGAAGGCATTCATTTTTCAACTTTTTACGCCATTAAAACATTTTTACGGGAATTTCGGAGGTGGGGATGTTTAGAACACCTTAAGAGGCATTATCACAGCAATTTTTATCAAAATCGTTAGAGCCGTTTTTAGCAATAATTGAAAAACAAGATTTTTTCAATGGCAGCTACCTTACGCCCATACGCGATTTTGACGAAAACCTTAATGGTAGCTCCCATGGCCGCCTCTAACCCTCATACCAAAATTGAACATCGTAGGTCAATTTTTTCGGGATTTATGCTATCCACTACACAGACAGACATTTTTTCTAGATCACTTTTTTGAAATCGGGATGCTCTAAAACGTGGAGAAATGCAAAAAAAAAAAAAAAAAAAAATTCATTACCCTATGTATATATACGTATGGGTGATTGAAAGTAAAAAATGGTCCGCTTATGAAACTTACCAAAAATATTTCATTTGACATGAAAATAAATAATTAAAAGAGTCTAAGAACTATATAGCAAAGAAGGGTGTTTTTTTTTGGGGGGGGGGACTTAGGGGATTTATAATTAAAAAATTAATTTTGGAACAATCTAGTCATGTGACGCATGTTTATCGAATAGTTTTTGATGCTGAATCGAATGAAAAAAAGGCAAGACTCTATTACCAATCAAGAAAAAGTTAGTCCTTATAAACGAAAAAACATGTAAAAAGCGAGAAAAGGTAAAATTAGGCAAAGAAATAAAAAAATATTTAGCAGAGAAGTGTGTTTTTGAAGGGGGGGGGGGGCTGAGGGATGACACATAAGTGTGGAGTATTTTTTGATGAAATAGATGATTTTTTTACTCGAATAAAAAAAAAATAAGACGATATAACTATCCTCTATAACAGTTATAGTCCATTTGTCCATTTTATAGACGAAAATACATGTAATATAAAAGTTCATGTAATGAACCAAAACTGAGTGGAAAAAGTTAAAAAACAACCAAAGTTTAATCGAAAAAGTACCAGTTAGCAATAAAATAAGTAAGTAGTTATGAATAATTGTAATAGTAAGTAAGCAAAAACATTAGTGATAAAAAATAAGTAATGGAAGTAAAGTAGTCTTTACTCTTTTTCATTCTATTCAGCATCAAAAAAAACTCTAAAATCATGCGTAAAATGCTTAGATAGTTCCAAAATTAGTTTTCAGTTATAAAAATCCCCTAATCCCCCACGCTCCCCCCCCCAAAATACACACCCTTCTTTGCTAGATATTTTTATACTCTTTTGATTATTCATTTTCATGATAAATGAAATGTTTTTCCAAGTCTCATGATAAATGAAATGTTTTTGTCAAGTTTCGTGAACGGAGCAATTTTTTGTTTTTATATCCTATTTTACCTGTACTATATTTGAACATTTTCCTAATTTAAGAGTTTTCCAAAAATAATAATCGAATATCACAAACTTAAACTGTTCTTATATCAAATATATTCTCATTCCCTCTAAAATATTCAATCTTGGAAAATGAACTAACGTTTTCCTAAGAAGGACAAGTTTCAATTTGCAATCAGCCGCCTTTTACTGCACCACGCCAAAACACGAAATCTCTATGAAAGACAAGAACCCCATTCCATTTCCTAGAAAAGGGAAGCGATCCCCTCCCCCCTCCTCTCCCTTATCCACTCCACGAAATAATAATAATAATAATAAAAATAAAATTAAAAAAAAAAAACTCCCTTCCACGACAATTAAGGCGGAGTTTATGGGAGGCGTGGTTTTCACATTTTTCTCTTATAGTTAGCTTCAAAGTTTGTCTAAAATTGACAGTTTGAAAAATAAAAATAAAGTTTTAAAACTTGAACTAAACAGATGATAGTCCAATCTTTATTTTTATTTCGTCATTTTTCCAATATCTCTATTCCTTTTAATGTAAAATGAAGTTTAAAGTAAAAAGGATTATATTTTTTCTATTTAAAAAAAATTAACAAAATTTTTGACAAAACTAAAAAGCATCAAAGAATCCTCAAAGATATATCTATCCAATAGTGCAAACCCTGTAGAAATATACTCAAAACTTCTTTAGCAAAATCCAAGCATTTGTTGCATACTTTCCCATTGCCTTAGCATTAGAGGGGAAATTCAAGATTGACGGTTTCGAGGAGCCTTAATGTCCCTGACACTAGTCTGAGGGAAAGCAAGAGCATAGCCCAAAATGTCTTCGTCAGAGACAACCACTCTTAAATTTCGGGATCGAGGACGTCTTCCTATGCTACCCGTTTCTCACAAACGCTTTACAACATTTAAAATTGTATCTTTAGATGAATGTATACCATTTGGAAATAATTTAATTGCATATTGTCTTGCAACCTCACGCCCATTTCGATTACATTGGCCATACAGAAGTAACATTTCTGCGTACTGTTCCGCACTGTACATTTTAACAACGAGGATTGACGAAATAGTTAAATATATCTGATATCTGGTATTGGTATGAGCTTTTATTCTGAAGTGAACATACATTATTGGTTATCTATCTACCAATCACTAATCTGCCACTAAAATTTGCATAGGAACCTGCAAATCCAGCAGTACTACATGCTAATTTACACATAAAAATCGGGAAATTTGTTTCCTTTCTAGAATGTTTTTTTTTTTTTTTTTTTTTTTTTTTTTCCCTGACCACTAACGGAAAAATTTTCCGCGATTTAAAATTTTTATGGATAAACGAAAAATTTAAGTACAATTTTGGGAATTTTAGGCAGAAACGAAAATGTATGGAATTATAGGAATTTTAAGGCGAATGCGACCCCTGCACAACAAAAGAGTGTAAATTCGTTCTGCTTCGATAGATTTCATTTTTGCTTTTATCGTACGTAATCGAAAGATTTTTGTTAGTTTCAGGGAGTATAGCACCTATTATCTCTTTTAAACGAGTTCAGCATCCACAATTCACTACAGATATTGATAGATCGTTTTCATGAGTTTGATTTCAGAATAATTTTTGGAACTCAATTGCTTTTTCTCTGTATTTCATTTTGTGTACATGCCCTTAAAATATGTTAATGACACGGGTGTAAAGTGATATAAGTCACTAAATTCAATTTTTCATATCTCCATGAATATTGGATGTACAAATTTCGAATTTTTTTTGTTTGAAATGTTTTTTCATAGCAACATTTTTCTAAATATGAGTTAGGGGAACTGGGGACCATATAAAAATTTACAATCCATAATTTTATACCAGCCCCTTTTCTAACTTTAAAACTATTCATTAAAAATATTTTAACGATTTAAAATATTTCTTCAACTGTAACTATGCATCAAAGATAAAGGTCAGCCAGGTTATACTGGGACACGCTGTATACAAAATTTTATTCGAAACTTATAATGTAATTTTTCATATTTTTATTTAATCAAATAAGGCACTGAAATTCAAATGTAACATAATCTGAGTGATGCACTTAGCTTAATAGATATTATTTATTGAATTGGACACTTGACATTTTTGAAAGACAACAATGAAGATTATTTTTTATTTAATTATTTCAAAGAAAAGTTTTTCGTATTGTTAAAACAATTCAATTTAAGATAAATTATCTTTATATTAACCCATTAAAGACGACTTTGAAATGGATAAACTGTCATTATTTTTAACTTTAACCTTGTTAATTTAGATCATTTAAGGTATATTTTAAGTTTTTATGATTTATAAAAAGCACTTAGTGGAAAGAAAAAAACTAAAATTTCGATTGGCAATTTTTCTTGCCAATCGTAGTTAATAAGTAACTAATGGGTTAATAAGTAGTTTGAAAAAACGATGTTTTGATAAATATATATTTTTAAAAAGCTAAAGATATTTTTATACTCTACTTATCACTTCAATTGAATTGTTATCGTAACATATAAAGCAATTGAACAAAGAATGTTCATAAATCAGGGAAAACCCTTCATTAAAAATAACTAGATTTTTGCTCTCTAAACTTTGTGGCAAATGTATCGCATCAGATAAAGTTTGAATTAAGCTTCCTTAATTATGAAATTGAATAGTTTATTCTACGAAAATTACAAAACACTTGAAGTCTCAGAATGTCGAAATTTACAGACTAATAGAAATGACATTTAAATTACAAAACATGTATTGTAACGTACAATCTCAATGTGAACTTATTTCATCAATACAAATGAATATTTTCTGTAAAGTGTTTAGTATAGTGGAACTTGAAATTGTGAATATGTCGGCGTGACAATACTAACAGTTTTCAAGGCACTGTATCTTTTTTAGAGCAAATCTAGAGGCGTGCCCTTATCAGACCCTTTTGTATCAGCAGGAAGAGGAAATTAGTCTACCCACTAGGTCTAATGGTCAACTAAAAGAAAGCTTCATTCTGCTACTTTTTATTCTTACATTTTAATATTTGAAAATTAAATATGTAGGAAAATCTAAAAAAGTGGAAGGACATCACATCATTCAATTTGAAGTCGGTAAAAATTACTTTAATTCACTAATTAAAAGACTTACAATATTATTAGCTAGATGGATATCATTGATCATATTTTAAAACAATATACATTTTATTAAGTGTAATTAGGAGGGGATGGTAAAAAAAAAAACTGAAATTTTTGAATAAATTCAAATCTTCAAAATTAGAATTGATATCTTTTGTAATTACTTTTATTGCTACACATAGAATAGCTTCGATGTAAATAAATAACTAATTTCCAATTCGACAAACTTTAGCAAATGTTAACGAAGCGAAGCTAAAAAAAAAGGAATGTTTCTATCAGTAGTGACTTGAGGAGCGGGAGCATTTCAGAAACTTTTATATAAGTCGAAATTTTTTTTTACTTGCAATTAACTGGCACACATCTTAAATCCTATCCAGTAGTGGTTGAACTTCACTTCATTTTAAAATAAGTTGTGATTGCTCTCATACAAACCAAAAGCAGAGTCGAAGGAGGCCAAAAATCGCCATAAGTTAGGGGAAAACTGAAACATAACTTGTTTTTTGTACTAAACTTCGAACAAGATATCACTTCGTGAATACTTTTAAAAAAAGATCATGCTGATTTGTGTCTTTAAAAAAATTAATTTGACATGAAATCATAAAAAAAAAAAAAAATAGCAGCAAAACTAATCACAATTTAAGTTTTTTTTTCTTTTAGAGCCTTTTAAAGAAGCTCTATATTTTTTAACTGAACTGCATAAATCATTATTTTGACGATGTACAGGGTGGTCAGAATTGCAAACAAAAAAAAAAAAAAAACTTTATGGAATGATCTCGAAAAAAAAAATTTCAAATTTCACTTCTCAAGAACAATATTTATATGACAAATATTTCAAACTTTATTGGAGTGGTGTTTTTTTTTTTTTTTTTTTTTTTTTTTGTTTTTTTGTAACACCATTCCAAACTTTTTTTTTTCTTGTAGGACTTAGTCTGTAGAATATAAGTTTTTAAAGTGCCTTAGCTCTAAAATCTGTTCATAAAATTTTATATAATAAAAATTATATATTAAAATAATTTCCTGTTAAAATATTAAAACGAATTTATACTATATTTTTATTGCGTATAAAAAGTTATTTACTCCATTTAATAGAGTTTAAATTCAAGATCGAATGAGAGCATTTCTTAAGTTAAAATTTGAAATCGAATGTTATGGCACCAATTAATCGTTTCTAACTAGTAGTATTTAATGTTAGATAAAAAAAAATTGTAAAATGTAAAAAAAATAATCGTCTAATATTCGTTTCTTAAGAACCAAATGCGTGCTTTGAATGAGAATGGATATAAGTTTATTTTCCACAAATGCCGCTATGAAAACTTTGCTTTTAAAATCGAGACTTGAGATGATTGTCCTTTTGTGGATTTTCTGGTGAGAGTTTTCCTGTATACCATTCCATATAATACACAAATTAAATTCAGTTGCGCATAGGTTTCAATTTTAAATTATAATTTACACCTATTTTTTAAAAAAATGTCAAAATTTTTACAAATCCTATAATAATAAACTTTTGAGCTCTAACAGCGTGAGTATATTTTGCACTGAAAATGGCGTAAATCGAGAGAAATATTCATGATGTTTACGTTTCGAAATGACTAGAATCGTTTTCAAATAGGAACAACTAAATTGTGCTACTTTTTGTAGAAGAGTCGAGGGGGCTGTTTTGAAGGTGGTCACAATCTTCTCCAATCGTTACGACAGGAATAATGATCCCCTGAAATGTGGGGCAAAGTTCCTTTTCGCGCATATGTAGCTTGAGCCGACTGAGAAAAAAAAAATGCTTGCTGGTTTTCCGACAGCCGGAAGTTTTGGAATTATACCATGGTTAATTCTAAAGAAAAGAAAGATATAAAGAAAGATAATGGCATTTTTAAACCTTTATATTAGCTGAAACTTGGCAGATATATTCGATGACAATGCATTCTATCAAGTTTTGGGGGCTGTCACTGTCACTAAAAGGCCTCCTTTACACACGATTCTAGTGCCTTTATGTTCTACAAAAGTTTTTACTCATTTTCTATTATTCATATATCAAGCTTAATTAAAACTTGGCGATATTTAATGAATGAAACCTTCCCCTAATAAGATTGGCGAGGCTTCAGATGACAATGAATTCAAACAAAAGTTTTGGGGACAAAACAAAAGTTAGTTCTGAATGTTTTTCGAAGTGGTGAAAACTCGAACTAAGCTCAATAAATTGTTTCTATTAAAAATTTGATTTTTATAGCTTATACTATTACAATTGCAGCTGCATATCTAATTTTAATTTAATTCTGCTAGATGTAATTGTCAATAAAAAATTTAAAATTTACACAAAAATTAACGGTTAAACAAATAATCGATTTCTTTAGGTTTTTAGAAAATATCAACTGGTCTATTGACAATCTTGTACATTAAAATTGTAATAGAAGTGCAAATGGTTTATTTTATATGGATAATATAATAGTAAGAAATTTTTAAATGTAAGTAATGTTTTAAGTATGTGTGTATAAATTTATTTATAAAAATGTTTTGGTATGTATTTTGAAAGGATATGAAAGTATGATAGGATATATAGATTAACATTTACTCTTAATAACGTAACGTATGTACAGTACCCAAAACAAAAAAAAAACAGAATGATGGCTATATCTTCGGTTCTAATTATCGTAGAATCTTACAGTTTGCACCAAAATGTTTTGTTTACGATTTTCTATATATCTGATGCAATTTTTTTTCTTTAAGGGACCGTTTACTAAGTAAAAGTAACGCTATCTTCAAAAATTTCAATACAAACCCCTATTTTTTATCATTTCATTCGATTTAGAATACATCATTTACCCTAAATACCAAATGCATTATGTTGAAAAACACGTCACTTATGAACGAAAATGTTTCAACCATTTTTTGACCGATCTTCAGCGAGAATTTCCATAAAACGAAAGGTATTTTTAAGGTTCTTCACAGAGGGAGAAATCGAACGGTTAATGTGGCGCGTTTCACGAAGATTAAAAAATACAAGTATTAGTCTAAAATTGCATAGAAAGTACTTGGATTTATAGTGTCATGTTTAAGATTAATACAAAAATAGCAAGTAAACGCAAAAGTAACATAATTTATTTACAACATTAAAGATGTGCATTCTTCACACGAAATAAATAAAATATCGAAAACTGTAATTGCAGAAATATAACGAATACTACTGATAATTAGAAAATTAATAAATATTAAATGTAGGCATTAGTAAACAGTATTTAGCAAAGCATGAATATTTTACAGAAATATTTCACTATAAACACAAATGTAACTAGATCGTTGAAATTATTTATAAAATGAAAAAGTCACATGATTCAGTAAAATTTTTAAAGGATAACCTATTGAAATTGCTTAAAAAATTTTGTTTTAAATAAATGGAATTTAAGAAAGCAAATTAAAAAAAAAATTGATAGTTTACAGAAAAAATAATTCATAATTTAAAAAACTAAAAAACACGTTTTAATAGAAAATCAAACTAAAAAGTAGAAAATAATCAATAAATTAAAAAACTAAGAAACACGCTTTAATAGAAAAGTGAACTAAAAAGTAGAAGATAATTTTAAATAAGTTTGAAATTATCTTCTACTTTTTAGTTCACTTTCCTATTAAAGCGTGTTTCTTAGTTTTTAAACTATTGGTTATACGATAATTGAACGTTATGCGATTTTCCACACCTCTAGTTTACCTTGAATTAATCTTTGATAGTTTTCAAAAGTCGTCTACTATACGGTCCCTTAAAGTGAGCAGTTTTTACATTTTCTCTAAAAAATCAAGAACTAATAGTCAAAATGGAAAGAAAAAAATTATGGGGGGGGGTTTTAGACCATGGTAAATCTAATGAAAGCAAAAAAATATATATGTTTCTATTCAAAAAAAAAATTTAATTGCTTTATTAATTAATAATTAATTATTAAAAAAGAAATTGATTCAAAAGCTGATTCCTATTTATGTTTGGCCATTTACAAACTACCTTTTGAAAAAAAAATTACTGAAATATATTAATTATTTAAGTATTTATGGCCAAAAAACCAACTTTTTTATTTAACATTAATTTATCATTTTCTTTTTATCATTTAAATTACAAACCATTCATTAGAAAATTACGAATTTTTGTATTTCGCATTCTTTTTTAATGCTGAATCCAAATATGGAATAATATTACGAGGTTGCTATTGAACTTTTTAAAGTTTGATTCTGTTTTAATATGTAGATCACCCCTCATGATAAAAAAAACTACATACAATTATTAAAAACCTTTCACGATTTACAGCGGTACCTTTTGTTTGTTATTTCAACAATTAGAACAAAAGATATAGCCATCGTTCTGTGTTTTTTTTTGGGGGGGGGGTACTGTACAACAGATAATATTTATTTTTCCAAGATTCTCTCAACAAAAATAAATGCAGCACTAAAATAAAAATTTCTTTTGAACGAAACACATTGTATAAGATCTTTATTATCAGTTTACTTTGATGTTACGTCAAATTTATTGTGAATATAATTTCAATCAATTATGTTTACAAATGCACGATCACATTTACAGTTTGACCAATTTAGAAAACAATTGTCGTTCCATATAATAATGTCTTAAACTAAAATTAGAAGCTATATTTTGTTTCAAATTTAATCACCTTAAGATTATATATGCTAAACATCAAGTATAAATAAATGAATTTTACACGTAGATTTAATATCTTTTGGGATCTATTCGACGAACTTTCAAATTTAATTGCCGTTCAACAATCAGTTTAGTTCTTAAAAATCAGTTATTTCTTAAAAATATGTTATTACAACTACAATATATTTAAAAAAAGGTAAAATCCACTATTTCTTCGAGCATTTGAAATTTTAATGTCTATAAAATTACTTAATTTAAAGTATTTTCCGCAGTAGAAAACATAATCTAGAGACTATCATTTTATAAGGATCACAGTTTATGAATCAAAAGTTGAAATGCTAACGGAAGAAAAATGTGTGTACTGCTGTATTTGATATAATTATAAAAGTTCATAGGAATTGAAGGGTTAAAAATTCAAGTTTGAAAAATATGAAGCACTTTTCAGTTGAAAAACAACAGTGATTTTTTTTTTTTTTTTTTTTTTTAATATTTCATAGTTTTGATTATCATATAAGCTCTGAGCAAACGCTTCATCGGCAAGTAATATTCTGTACATCAAAACGTAACTTACCTATGGCGGCAGAAGGCGCCGTAATCCAAATAAGCATCGGCCACAACGTAACTTCAATTCAAAATTATTGAAACTACAAAAACGAAGCAATTTCTCCAAATATATTTTTTGTCCACAAACATTACTCAAAGTCACCTAGTAACATAAATTTCAAAACATTTTTTTATGTCGATATTTTTTAATGAAACTCCAATTTTTTTTAATAAAATGGGACCTAAAAGTCCCTCATCTCCTTTCTACGCCACAATAAAACATCCGGTGGTTCCAAACAAGAGCACTTCCTTGGCGAGTGGGGTTTCCCAAACCGATGTCGTTGATCCGATCCATCTATCAGTGAAGTGAGTGAAAGGAGTCTGCTTCACTCAATGGCTTCACAAACGAGTATTGTGCTCAATGCTCTCCCACTCATTCGCATTTCCACGCTTGTTTGTTTGTTTCTTTACTTTGCCACCTCCAAGCGCAAGGACGTAACGGATGACATCACGGAATATACACGCGCGCCCAACTCAATGAGCCAATCGTGACCCTCCGAACAAACTTCATTTCAAGGTCATCTCAAAGAGCCGGAACTTCCCATAATCCTGACATTTCTTTGCAGAAATTAAACTATCAATGAGTTTTCGAAAGAGGGGAGGGAGGGCTCCAAACCGTGAGTCTTCTTTCGAAAGCATTCGTTGTAATGCATCCGATGATTATTAGTTTCCAGAATCAGCGTTGTAATGGTTTGAAGTCAAACATGTAATATACCTAATATACAAGATCATATGTAAATAAAGAAAAAAAGAGCTAGAGTATAATTTCGCCGGTCAAAACAGATAAATAAGCATTTGGAGCTCATATCGAGCCAAAAATCCATGTTGCAACATTTTACTAGTGTCTTGCAGTGTCTCATGAATTCGAGCACTGACCATAATACTGGTGTAACTGGAGCTGTTGTTATTTTTAAAGATGTCTTCACGTTAAAGTGGCGTGGGTGTGAAGAGTAGTGAAGAACTTTGAATTGATGTGTAGTAGACAGTCAGAATTGTATGAAATACTCATTACAAGTGTGTTTTTGAAAATGGGAGTTCTTAAATAAAACTTCATATGGATTGAAAAAATCCGGTTTCAAAAGAAAATTTATCAAATGTATATTATAAGTTGAAATTTGAGTGCATGTACACCATCAGAAAGCATAAAGATTTGAAAAGTCACGTTATAAATTACTTTCCTTAACTTTAAAAATTGAAAAATATGGTATATTTATGGTTTATGAGAAAAATATCCACTGATCGATATTCAACATATTCTGAGAAGTTCTGGAATATACCTAGTCATTAGTGTAACTTTGAATGAAATAGGTTATCAAAGTTCCGATAATCGTGACGTAGTTTGAATGTATAAAAAGTGCGTGTAAATCAGACGAAAACATCATTTCATAATTAGCGGTGCCTCATGTGTGCTTCTCGAATTATCATTATGACTCACGAATTTGATCTAGAAGATTTAAACAAAGCAGATCTCTAAAGTGAAAATGCATTGAAAAAGAAATATGTAATGATCACTTTTGAGTCAAAGTGAATGACTATCTACTAAATGTGAATAAGATGGGATTAGCCTGATCTTATGAGACACCTTAAGCACATCTGATATCAGGACAAGCAAAAGGACGTCTATAATGATCGAAATATAGGAACTATAAGAGCAGGATACTTTCTCTTACGGGCACTTTTTAGAACTAATTTGTAATAACTCATAAATTCTTATGCATGTATTGCGATAATAGTTAGTGAGAAAATAAATACGTTAATTAAGAGTAACTTTTTTTATGGTAAATTATGTAAAATATTGTGATTTTATATTTTATAATTTAAAAATTCCAGCAGCTACAGTTGGGGTTATGGCCACGATCGGGAAGCTTGCGTACCGGAATTTTTTTTTTAACACTTACAAGATTTTTGAGAATTAACTATATTTATTTGAGAATTAACTATATTTATCTGAGAATTAACTATATTTATCTGAGAATTAACTATATTTTTCTATGTTTCTGTACGTGTATCCAAAAACTATATTTATCTGTGTTGTTTGTTTTCCATGATACGAGTTTCGCATTGATCTTCATCTAAACTTTTTATCTAAACATTCAAAAATATCCTTTTCCTGACTTGTCAAATAAGATACCTGTATTAGAAACACTGGCTAAATTTCTGTGTCCCTTAGAAACTTTTAATGATTTCTGATGAAACTATTTGTTTTATTTATTCTAACTGCATGATTATCTTCTTTTCTACTGTTATTCAATATAATATATGAATATTAATACTTTGTTCCTTCCAAAGCTAAATTTCAATTTTGTTTAACTTCTGTTCTCAAAATGCATAGAAATTGCATTCCAACTGATTTCCTCCATAAGCAGTTTTTTCCCTTACAATGTACTTACTCTTGCACTTTAAATGCTGGTGTCTTAAATTTAGACACAAGAATGTCTGAAAGTTCATTTCAGACACATTAGGTGACTTATTTGGCAAAGAATTTATTAATATCAGATATCTCAAGTGTCTGAAATTCCATTCAGTCACGACTAGTGTCTTAAATAGCAAAAGGAATGATCAAAATAATACATTTCGGTATTCAGACAATTCGGTATTCAGACTTGACGTATAGGCCGTAGCAATATATCGTTCAAGTTCATTGACCAAGTAAAGGGATCCCACAAAATGTGTTGTTTTTCACAAAAATTCTAAGTTGTAGTATGTAAACGTGCATAGTTTTAAAAATTTAACTATTAAAATTAGAACTACTTTTCACGACCTATTTTCATGCTAATAAGAAAGTTTTCAAAACCAAAATATAAAATCAATAATTTAGAGTTATAAATTTTTTTATTTCTCAGTATAAAATGCCAATACTAAGCAAAAACGGTCACTAGAATATTATATATAAAAAATTAAAGAAAAAAAAAGGACTTTACTTGTATCCTTCCGCCGTAACGTTATTTGTTTACTTATGAAACTCGTATAATGTTTTCACATTTGCCGGCTATTATTACTTGCTATATTTTATAATTCATTTGTTTAAAGATGGCAGAAGTTCCTACACGCTTTATTCATTATTTTTACTTTTATTATTCCTACTCTGTTGAAAGATATATGGGCAAAGGAAAGTTGATCCTCACAATTTCAGAATATCTTACGTATCAAGATTTCTTATGATACGTTCATCAAAACAATTTAACGGAATGTACTGTATGCTGCTTCATGATGTTCAAATGTGTTCGAAGGTAGACAACTACTTTTGTGTAACATTTATAGTAGAATTTGTGGTACTTCACTTCTTTCGCAATAACAGTCTACATCCTGTATTTCACAAACTATTCGGACATTCTTTTCTCTCAGTGCACTACTGAGCAAAGCTTAACTGGATGTAAAGGTTTGACATTTTAGAATTTTCTCTTGCTCAAAGCTGTTTCTTGATAATGTGATGGCCATTGATTCTACCGAAGTTAGTGAAATAAGCAATTGCCAATAATTCGATTACAAAGAGACTATACTCAGCTTAATTTTGTCAAATGTAAAGAACGAAACATTCCTGAGCTTGTATTGTACCATTAAAAAAAAGTTCTTATTGCAGAAGGGTTTCGGTTAAACTTCCAACTCTTGTATGGATTCTGGGTCAAAAGTTGTTATTATTATATTAGTGCCAAATTAGAGCAATCTGAGGCATTGCAAATGCTAGTAAAAATAGAGAGACAGTTTCCATATCCAGTACCGAATGGTGCGATTTGCGAGGAACTTATAAAACTGGTTTGCGCTTCTCCGTTTCACGGCAATTCGTTCTCCAATAGCCTTAGAGTGAATACCAATACTTTCAACAGTCAGCAAGTTTTTTAAAAGCGTTGGACTTTTCACAGGGTTTTAAGAATTCTTATAGTATTGTGTGCCTTGGATTAGCAATATATGAAGTCAAGTAGTGTATCTTTGATTTCAGCAGTAAGACGTCTGAATAGCTCACTAAACCGCTTTTTCAGAAAAATATGATTACCTTTCATACAAACTTTCATTGTTTCTTATTGCACGAAGCCTTTAAGAGGTATTATAAACACGTTAAAAGTTTGAATTAAGCACGATAAATGATTTTGAATTTCTAATTCCTCATTAATCTGATGCAACAAAAGGGAGATCAGAAGTGTTGGTATCACTTGCTTTCGCTTCTTCTATAATAGCTACTACCCTGTTGAATGATGGATGAACGTCCTAAACTTTGTTCAAAAGGCCCTTTAATACTATTACTTCAGACTTAATAACACTTAACAACACATCCAAACTGAGAAACGTTGACAAACAGTTGCAGAAGCGCTCTTTAATTGCATGATATGAAAGTACTAGGTCATAAAAACATAAATTGAACACTGAGGAATATATAAGACAGCAGTATTCAAACTTGAAATAATAACATGCTTGAAGTGGTCAAATGTTTTGACCAGAGTAAAAAAGCTTTTGTTCACAATAATATATGCATGTACAAGTATTTCATGAGAATAGTATTTTAGTGACTTAACAATCAATTGCTCAAACTCGGAAATGAACTTTTTGATATGCACAACGGCTTCATTTACAGTGAAAAAGTTGGTTTATGTAATCTTGTTTATCTTATTTTCAGTGTTTTTATTATAGTAAATTTTAATTGATATCTATTTCTAAATGATACTCGCAGAATTCTAAATTTTCTGTTTTTTACATTTAATTACATTTTTATCGGTTTTTCTGCATATTACAAATACTAATGCTTTTGAAAATATAATTAGCATGATTTGATATAATCTGGATAAAATTCATTTATACTTATGATATTTATTATTATGATATAACCTGCATATTATGGGGACTGGAGACTCGATGACAGCATTAAAATTAGGAAAAGCAACTCAACAAAATATCTTGTGTAACATTGAATATTGGTCAAAATGAAGACATTTTTTGAGCATATGTTGTTCAAACCTTTTTAAAATTATATTAGAAAAAAGTTCATAATAATAGGCTAATAGTTTATTGATAATCATTTGTTTAAAACTTGGTTAAAAAAAAATCCTCAGTGAATTCAATTTGGTTACGCTTATAGAAAAATCCTAAAACTAAAATAAAGTTTTTTTACTTTATATTTCTTAGAAATGTCGATATACTGCATTAAATATCAAATTTCTCAAAATAATAAAAATAGTTTTTTTATGCGGTAATTTGTTGAACGTAAGAAAATGTGCAGTTTTTTTTAAATAGCAATATAATTAAAAAATAGATTGCATAGATTTTAACAATATTTTTGCATTATATGTTATTGTACTTTATATGTTATGTAATTGCCATGAAAAATTTCAATTTTATACCTTGCATAGTATTTGAATAAAGCACACCAAAAGTTGAAAAATCGACGTTTTGAAAAACGCTAAAAAACTATACATATTCTGATAACTTGCATGTTTTTCAAATTTAATGCAGTCTACCTCTGTATTTTGAAGCAGTCATCTTTACAGATACTTCTAATGCCTTTTTTTTTAATCCCCCCCCCCCCCTAAATCTTACATTTTTTGAAGTTCTACTCTCTGCTTCGGCTTCTCAACGACTAACGAAATCTTGCAGTGACAGGGAAAACTGTTGTAAAAAGGTCCTATTCTCAAATTACAGGAATTTTAATATTTTTTTAATTTTAATATGCACTTAGTATGTTATTTAATCATGATAACAAATTTCAATGTATGTCGGTTAAATAAAATTTTCCGCAGTGAGTTGAATTGTGGCAGCTCGTAAAAAATCTTAAAACTTAAATCTTAAAATCTTAAACTTAGCTTTATATTTCTTAGAAATGTCTATATACTGCATTAAATATCAGATTTCACAAAATAATAAACAATTTTTTTTATGAGCTAGTTTTTTTAACGTAAGAAAATTTGCAATTTCTGTAAGTAACAATATAATTAAAAAATAAATTGCATAGATTTTAATAATATTTTTGTTTAATATGTACTTTAGATGTTATGTAATTGTCATGAAAAATTTCAATTCTATATCTTGGTAGTTTTATATATGAGCGCACCAAAAGTTGGAAAATTTACGTTTTGAGAAAACGCGAAAAAGCTATAAAAGTTTTAATAACTTGAATGTTTTTCAAATTTAATGTACTCCACCTCTGTATTTTGAAGCAGCCATCTTTCTGATACTTTGAATTTCTTTTTTTTTAAATTTATTCCCTTTTCTAACATGTTTTGAGGTTTTTTAAATGCCCTCTCTGTTTCGGCTTATCAACGATTAACGAAGTGACGCAGTGACAGGGAAAATTGTTTTAAAAAGGTCCCATTCCCAAATTACAGAAATTTTATTATTATGTTAGTTTTATTATGCACCTACAATGTTATTTAATCATAATAACAAATTTCAACTGTATATCTGGCATATTTTTTTTGCGAGCTTACCAAAATTTGGGAAATCGACGTTTTCAGAAACGCAAAAGATGTTTGCGCAACCTACATACTTTTCCAATTTAATATGCTCTACCTCCATATTCAGAAGCATCTCCTTACAGATACTTTTAATGCCTTTTTATTTAATTGTTTATCTTTTATGCATCTGTTTTTTTTTTGTTTTTTTTGTTTTTGTTTTTTAAATGGTCTATCTGCTTCAGCTATTCGCCAATAATTGAAGTGTTGTAGTGTTATAATCATTGTTATTATGTAGTGTTATTACAGGAGAATGTTATAAACAAGTTAAATTCCCAGATGGGAAATAATTAGATTATTACTGCTTGATCCATCATTAAAATTATTTTATGCTGCCTCATAATGCATCCGCAGCCTTTTTAGACTTGCCAATGCAACGCATATCATAAACTAGGTTCATGTTTACATCATACTTGTTATTTGTCGTTGAAATTGACTTGTAAAAAGCAACTTAAAACTGTGATACAATCTTAGAAGCCAAACCTTTTCTATTTGAGATTCAGTCACAATACAATGTCTTCTATCCCAATACATATATTTTACAATAAGTCCCAGTTTCCTTTCTTGGATATATTAACAGTTGTGTGCATATTTTTAACAGTTAAGTTGCTGTTTTGCAATCTCTTGCTGAAATTTACCAGGAAGGTGAAATGTATTCATCAAAAAATTACGTGCGACATGGTAATAAAACAGTAATTTTGACTTTTCTTTTAATAAAAATGTGTAATTTAACACAAGCACATTTCTATTGCATTTTAATTTAAATATATGTGTTTTTAGCTTCCCAACATCTGAAAGGTAACATAAACAATCCTTTCAGACATATCAACTGTCTAAAAATATCCTCAATTCTGACACTTCAAATGTCTGAAAATACCCCATTTTAAGACACTTCAAGTGCCTTAAAGATTAAGACATCATTTTGCGTCTTAAAACAGTGCCAGTTGTTTAAGACACTTTTGTGTCTTATTTTACGACATTTCAATTTGCTGTGTGCAACACATTTAATAGTGATGCACTGTTGACTCGATATTTTATAAGAAATTTATTGATATTTAATTGAAATTCTAAAACTAATAGCATTTTATTAATTCATTTTTAATTTATGTACACTATTTTGATACATAAAAATTTAAATTGAAGGTTTCAGATGATAAAAGTGCAATGTCAAACTTTTGTTCTATTCCCTAGATCTGAAGGGAGATTAGTTTTAGGTATGAATTAAAGAACAATGGTTGGGGAAAATTTGCTGTAATGCAGAAGAAGGATTTTTTTATTATTATTATTTTGCTTGTATATCTGTCTGCTTGCTTGCTTATTTTTTTTTTTTTTTTTTTTTTTTTTTTTTTTTTGTATGCTTTGCAACATGTGTGTTTGTTTTTTGTTTCCTATACTCTTCGAATAGCTTGGTGCACTTCTTAATTTCTATAAATACAGAATATATTAATCGATTGAAAACTTTTTTCTATAAAGTAAACTTAACCCTAGAACTACAAACCGGGGTAGATATCTACCCCAGGTAAACTTTGAACTACGTTTTTAAGTTAGTCAGTGACATTATCAACTGATGACCTATTCCATAATTTAGTTCAAGGTTCTAACAATAGGGCGAGGTCGCCAGACCCTACAGTTTCTTATTTACTATGACGCAGTGAAGACGTGAATCGTGTGTGGGGTTGATATTTACCCCAGTTTGTAGTTCCCGTTAGTGTTTTGTGTAGGTAAGTTAAGGGCAAGCGACCGACCTGCGAGAGTCACAGAGTAATCTACTGAAGTTGTCTTTGAATAAGTCAAATCGTAACTTTATTTTTGAATATATTGTATATGTACCAAATTTCTCTTTTTCTTTTTACAGTTTGTATGACAGAAACTGAAATATATTCTTAAAAACCAATATTTCATAGATTTTCATTTGACTTTTCCATAGATCAGAATGCTAATTTTTTTTAATTTTCAAAGTCCCAAATAACTATACTTTTTTGGCAAAAAGTCATGATCGTATTTTTTTCTAAAAGCCTCTTGTGTCCTCTTTAAAATTCCGGTGAAAATTTGTAAAATCGGTTGTTTAAAAAAATAGTTATAAATTTTTGTTTATTAAATGACGGTTTGACCATTTTTCAGCACTTTTAGCTATTCAAATCGATTTTTCACCACCTAAACCTTGATAAAATTGAATTTTCTTTCACCATTCCCTTCAGCATGAAAAAACAAAAAAGTTCAAGTACTTAAAAGTCAAATTTCTGCTTTCAGAACGGTTTTACTAGGAAAAAACCCGTATGGTTGATATTTACCCCGGTTTGTACTTTACAGGTAAAAAAAATGAGTTTGTAGTTCTAGGGTTAAATTTGTTTTTTTAAATACATATGAAAACTATTTAAATACAAAGTTCATGTTTCAAAACCGATAAATGTGTGCAAAAATTTAGAAGCCTTTTTTCTTATATTTTAAAAGCTGGACTTTTCAAAATTAGATTAGATGTTGCAATTAAAATGTTTACTTAGCATTGGTAAAACTTTTATTTTTATATATAATTAATTTCATAAATTCATTTTTAAATTGAAATATATATATATATATATATATATATATATATATATATATATATATATATATAACAGCATATAAAACATTTTTAAAAATTCATTTAACTAAAATGCTTAAGAAGATACTTCAAAATGAGGAGTAAAATAGCTGTTTAGTGAAATAGCTTTTTTAAATGAAAATTTCTATATTATTATGATTATGAAGCATAAAACCTTATACAAACTATTTTACTTTCCCCATTTGCATAAACACATTTTTGAGAGCCTCAAAACTTATGACTTTCATTAACAATCTCTGGTTGAATAGTACAGTATGGATATGAATATTTTGCAAATAAAAAACAATTATAGTCAAGTTAATTATCGTAGAACCAGTAATTAAACATAACGATTGAATTCATTACCAGTAATTAAACATAACGATTGATATCATTACCAGTAATTAAACATAACGATAATTATAAAACTTCTAAAGAATTATTGAAAGAACTTTGAATTGAATATTCCTTTGTATTCCTGTTATACCCAAGCTTTAGAATGTTATATTAAATCAATTGGACTGAAGTTTCAGTTTCTGTTCTTGGACCTGAAAATCGTCCCTAACAGCACATGTGATCTCCAGGACGTCTTCTTTATGTCTCGAACGTCCAATTTTAGTCCCAGGATGAAAGAGACCCATTTTGGATTATCTAGGTACGTCCGCTTAGGACTTTGAAAGAAAGGGAACAAACGCGATGTTCTGGGAACGTTCCATTCGGACTTCACACTAAAGAGAGCAATTTTGAATGAACTTGGGACGTCTTCTTGGGACTTTGAAAGGATGCAGCAAACATGATATCCTGGGGACGTCTCATTCGCACTTTATATGGATGGTACAAACACGATGTTCTGAGGATGTTCTAAGTATCTGCTCAAATAAACTACATTTCAGAACGACCTAATGAGATCCTTTTTGGCGTCCTGAGTCCTATGCCCAAGTGACATCCCCAGGATGACCAATTTCAACTTTGTGATTATTCAATTTAAAATCTGCTTTTTTTTTTCCTTGAGTGAAATTTGCCCCACTTCATCCTGTAATTTTTCTTTAAGAAAACACATTTCAATTTCTGAATTCATTTCAGTGAACTTTCTATCTTTGGTGAAAATTTCATTTAATTGCAAAAGATTTTGAGTAACCATTCATTCAGAAAAACCTAAGGATCCACACGGCACATGTCATCTTCAATTTTGATCTTAGGATGAAAGAAAACAACTTTGGCGTACTTAAAACGTACGCTTAGAACTTCATAGGGATGAGATAAACTTAAAATGTCAAGGTGGAGTCGTCTAAGAAAATCGTTTGGATAGTACAAATTTGATGTTCTGGGAGCATCCTACACCGTTAAAAATTTCAGCTCAACGTTGAAGAAACTTTAGGTGTAATGTCAAGGGCGGCAGAGTGTTGCATCAGTTTTTAGTTTAACTTCGACCAACCAAAAACTACAGCGAACAGTTTGCCAGAAATAATGGTTCAACCTTCAACAGCCTGCACGAAATCTTGGTTCAACCTTCAACCGAGACACTGCTACTCAAAACTGTATTCGGCTATCAATTCGGCCGGTCAACACAAACAACAAAACTGAAAAAAGGATAATTATTTCATTAATCAAATATCAAAGTAAGTAAAGTGTTTCATTTTACAGTTACTGTCAATATTTTATGTTTACTGTAAATTATTTATAAATCAGAAAGAGATTTGTTCTGAGTTAGGTTAGTCTTAAACAATGGTTTCAAAATTCGCTGCAATGCATTGCGTTCGATGTGTATTAGCAGTGAAAATTCTAAAATTTCTGATTTTCATGGTATCCTATTGCACCCTTGCTATAACAGTGACACAACTAAAAATTCTCTTTTTTTTAGTTAAACTATGTGCAAAATCACTGACTACATAGACTTGAAGCTGGAAGATTGGCCCAAGTCAGTTTGAACTTGAATTCGATTTGTAAACAATCTTGTGCCTTTCGATCAGTTGGTATTTTATTCACGCTTTTACTTAAAATGAAGAACTTTGTGTCACTTTTGTAGGAAGCGTGCAATATATTTAATTTTTATTAAAAGAACTATAGGACTTTAAAAAATGATGCGTGCAAACTATACTATATGCATTCTGACACACCCTCATTTTTCGTGGAACGCTTTCACCCCTGTTCTAAGCTGAGGGAGGAGGGTGATTTCAAAGAAATCATAAAAAGTGGCTCGTGATCCCTCGTGGTTAGTCACTCTCTCGCTTAGAGGTTCGGTACATGAAAAACACTTGAATTCCAAAGAAATAGAACAAAAGACATGTAAAGTTTTAAAGATATTTATTTAAGATCATATATTTTAATATTTAACATTGACAATATTTAAGTATTATTTATTTATTTATTAGCCTGGCGGAGAGATGCGTATATCGCAGGAATACAAAAAGGGACTTACCTAACATCTTTATGTAGTTGGGCTAGCTGTGCACGATACACCTTCTATCTAGGTGGGTGTCAGGGAGAAAAGTGGCAGATTTTTGTATAAGCTTTACTCGACAAAAACCCGCCAACAAGTCTGATTGGCTAAAACCCTAAAACTGTTTCTTTCTAATCCAATGAATTTAAATATTTACAGTTGCTAAGCGTGGGAGGAGAGCGACGAAGGTCAAGGGAATGACTCATTTCCGTCACTTGGTGGGAGGAAGTCCCTTTTAAAAAAATTACTATATCTTAACCCCCTAAGGGTTACTTGCCGGATAAAAGGTGTTGTAATATCTTACAACAACCCCTTAAAATGAACAATGACCCCTGCCATTTGCAAGCAAATAATGAGTAGTAATAAAGTAGAAGAATTTTGCATTAATTTAACATATCAGTCAACCTTTAATCGCACTTTTGGAAGACTGCTCACTGCTTTGGTGACTACTCACACTATATATATATATATATATATATATATATATATATATATATATATATATATATATATATATATATATATATATATATATATATATATATATATATATATATATATATATATATATATATATAAATATACATAAATAAATTTTAAATTTTCATCCTGGGAATTTTACAACTTTCACCCATTCCATATGAATATGATGTGCCCATTTATTCAAAATAATTCCTTTCACATTTTTATTTCAATAATGAACTCTGAATTTAATCATGCTTCTTTTGTATATTTCAGATTCCGGATGATGATAGTACCCCGAATTGTGGAGCTTTTGCGGATCTGCACCATGTGTGTCTCTTTCTAAATCATTCACCAAGCCCAACAAAAATCCACAGTTCTCTGAGCAGGGAAAACTGACGCGTTGGAATGGCCGTCTATGGATAATCGGACAGGGAAAAATGGACCAGTATATCCTGAGCCACCAACGTATTTTTATACAACTCCACAATGTACAGGACGCATTATTTTGTCATTGTAGTTGATTGAAATGAGTACCCACTAAAGGACTATTCCTACTGCATCAAATTAAGGTTCGGATAAGATCTGGACAAGCAACCTTTTCAAGTGTTATTTCAAGGACAAACTGCCCCGCACTATTTGTATCTCAAATGGAAAGATTTGTAAAGCTCGAACGGTTAATGCCACTTTCACACGGTGCGGACGCGGGCCCGCAAACGCATGCTTTTTCACACGAACCCATATCTGCGGACGTTTCGCCCGCATCTTTGAAGAGTTTGATTATAATTTCACCCAGTGAATGCAGTATCTGGATAAGCGTTGATTAAAAGCATTTAGTTATTTTTTAAATTTTACTTTATATAGAAGTGTAAAATTTAATTATGGATAAAAGAAGGCTACGGATTTTATATCTCCTTTATTCTAGAAGGAAACGGAGACCAGCCTAAGGCGTGTGTGATCGCACACATGTAATTTTGAGAGGGGAGCCGAAATGAGAAAAAAAAAATATGATAATATGGTTAAAATGTAAGCTAATATAAAAAATTTTCGCTACTAAAGCTAGAAAAGTCCACCGCTAAGTGATGTAATACAAGTTATTTTAATCAATTTTCTGAATTTATTTTTTTTCATGAATATTAAATCAAAACTTTTGTTGTAATTAAAAAAATGTGTCTTATTTTCTAAAAAAAAAAACTATAAACAGAATAAAAGAATTTAGGAGCTATCTCTTTACAGAAGTACAGTACACCATGCCTATTGATGGTTGAAAAAGTCCGTTAAAAGAATTTGTAATAACAGAAATAATTAAAAAAAATAAAACTAATGAAAAGATACTAAATACTTTACTACTAATTACGACTTATTAGTTTGAGATTTGAATCCCTTTAAAATGCAGGTATTAAGTTCCTGCAGTAGAGCACCCATACCATTTTCGGAGTGTTTTTCCTGTGCCCTTTTTCATGTAAGAGGATCATTCTTGCACATACAGCATTTTGATCTTAGGCCGGCATTGTAGTTGAAAATAATACCAGTACTGATTAGCAGTATTAATATATGGTCGGCACCTTTTACTTACGGGATTCTCTTCCTGTTTCCAAAATACAGAAAAGTGGTTTGAAACTTAATTTGAGTTTGGACCTTTTCACTCAAAGCCGATGTTATCTCTCTATATTAAAAAAAGTTAGGAATCGAATTTTGTGTCACGTGTATCTCAATTTCTTGTGCAAGGAGAACTGTGAAATTCGAAACATAAAGTAGTTTCTACATTCATTTAGTTTCAAAAGATTTTTTTTTTTTTAAATTGTTAATTAGTTTTTTTTTTTTTTTTTTTTTTTTTTAAATTAAATTTTAAAATTTGGCTGTAATAGTAATCCAATGGGACAAATTTTTCCGCCTACTCTTCTATCGCAATAAATACTCAAAATATTTACTTTTTTCATTGAAAAAAATACCGTTAAAATCTTTTAATGCCGATGGAATTAAAAATTTCGTTGAATGATTAAAAAAAAATCAATTAGATACAACATGTTTTAGAGAGCACTAAACCTTATTTTATGTGCCTTCTTTCTCCTTCAAAAAGGGAATTCCCCGTTTTTGAGCAGGTGCATGACTGCGTGGAGGAGAATCATGACGTAATTTTTACAAGTTATAATGCATAAGCTCCAAGTATGACGTCATGAGATTATAAAGCCCATTAATACTTTTAAATGACTTTCTGCTAAAAAACTGATTATCAGCATTTACTTGGTTGATTTTTTAATTAGTTTTTTTTTAACAACACATTTCAGAAATTTGCATAATCTGAAATTATTGTTTATGTCCTTGGGTTCTTTTGTATTTTTTAATCAGCAACGTTCACTTATTTTGAAATCGGCCATCTACACTACCTACAACCTACAACATGTTGTTTTAATTTTTGGGAAGAATATTCCAAAATTTTGTTCTACTAACAAAAATATATTCTCTGGCCAGAGTAACCCCACTTGTTGCAGATAACAATTTAGTTGGTGTAAGTGCAATTTTTTTAGAGTTATATATCTTATTCTATATTTCTTTTTAACGTAAGCTATTGTTTTGGAGTAAATATTGTTTGTTTGTGTTTTTAATATATTAGTGATTTCAGTTTTTTTTTTTTTTTTTTAAGTAAGCCTTTATGCATGTTACTGTTACATAATGTTCTTTTGAGTGCAATTTTCTTATAAAACTCTGAGAGAATGTTTTATACTATGTTCTGTTTTTGCATTTTTATATTACTAAATTATCATTAATATTTTTCAATAAGCGCAGAGTCTTCTATTGATCGAGGATATACAAATGGGGTATCTTATTTGGTTTTTTAGATAACAATGCTTTTTGTGTGAATGTTAATTATGAATTTTTATTATTCAAGAGCGAAAATCTTTTTCACATACATCATTCTTATAAGTGCAAATGTGGTCTCTTTACTGTTTCTTTACCAATATTTCTTTGGCGTTTAATGTACGTAAATTCTATTGTTAGTTATGATTTCTTTTTATTCAAGTGTGAAAATCTTTTTCTAATGTTTGATTGTTTTATGTGCAAAATTGGCTCGGCGAGGGGGGGGGGGGGGAAATAATGCAAAATTATCAGGAAACAGTTAAAGATATGTAAATGGTTTTCGAATTTGTCATTAATATTTTTCAATAAAAACAGCGTCTTTAATTGATCAAGGAGATCTGGTTAGTTTATCAGTGGCCACCATGTATATCTAATTTTTTTGCGCTTTCAGGTAAGAACAGTGTGATTTCTCAACAGTTTCGTTTTTGTGTGACTTCTATTGTTAATTAGGAATTTTTATTGAATTGATGCCTTTGGTTTGCATCCCCCCCCCCACCCAATATTCTTATTGCTTCTGTACCAATATTTCTTTGGCGTTTCTTTTATGACTTTGTTTTTTGTGTTAACGATAATTGTTTTTGTTTTATTTAACGGTTGCGGTTAAAGGCCAATATTTCTTTTTGGTTTTTGTGTGAATTCTATTCTTTATTATGAATTTTTAAGGCTTAGCCCCCTTCGAAGATCGCACAGCGATCTCCTCGTTTACGCAGCGAGCACGTTTTGGGGCAAAACCCCCTTTGGACATCCAAAGGCTTATTGTACAGAATAATTTAAACTTTCATTACTTCTAAAACTATTTTTAAAAATTACCATATTATCTGTTTAGCATACATGTTCTAATTTATCAGGGTGTCTACACATCAAGAAAGTTGTGGAAATTAGAAAAAAAAAACTGTCATTTGCGTATGCAGTACCAGTAAGAGGAGTTTGAATCTCTCAAAAGCTCACAACATGGACATTTATGGTTCCCGAAACAAAAGGGAAAAAATGGCGTATACCAGTAATTAAAAAAAAAAAATCATAAAATTTTCACAATTTTCTTAATTATTTTTTATGATTAAAACTTTAACTCATATAATTTTTGAAAAATAATTGTTTTATAATGTCCTTAGACTTGACTGCTGAATGACTCTTTTGAAATGCAAGTAAGTTTTTTCTGTGTGCCCATAAATAATTGTTTGCAACTACATAAAATCTTCTTTTGCTGCAGAAAATAGACAGCAGGGATTTCAATAAGGCGTTATAAACTGTGCAACCTTTTATAAAATCATACATTGAGAATTCTAAACCTAAACAATCAAATTGCATTCAAAGAATTGAAATCTAATTAGATTAAGGTGAAACTTTTTTAAAGCCAAATATTTACAATAATTGATTACTAATTTCTCAGGCATTTAACCCGACTCTCTAAAACAGATATTTTGGCTGATTAAGGAACAAAAAAGAGAACAAGAGTAGAAACTTTAAAAGCTAATATTTCTAAAACTACATTTTAATATGTGTCACTTCTATTTTGCCCTTCAATTTTCTGTCGAATAAACATGACTAAGTTACTCATTGTACGTTCATTGTAATTTCTTACACACCTAGTTAAATTCTTTTGTATAAAGCCTATGAGTTTTTATTACATTTTATTTTTATATAAAACCTATGAGTTTTATTATATTTATTTTTGCAAAAAGCCTATGAGTTTTTATTACATTTTATTTTTTGTATAAAGCCTGTGAGTTTTTATATCATTTTATTTTTGTATAAAGCCTATGAGTGATTATTACAATTTATCGGAAAAGACTATATTTTACTATATTTGAAACGGAATTCATTTTCTTTGTGAACAATGTTTCTAAGAATGCAACAATTAAAATGTGACCATTATTACATTTTCTAACAAGCGTTTTAGGAAAGAATTTTTGCTCCTTTTAATGAATTTCTGGCATTTCTGCTTGTTTTCTAAGACATTATGAAAAAACCTTGTGTACAATAAACATACAACAAGTATTTTTGTTTCAGTTGTGAAGGTGCAATGCACGACGTGTAATATCTCAATTACTGAGACTATAATTATTTTATATGCGACGTTAAGATTAGAATCAAAACATCTAAAATTTCAACATTCCAAAACTTCCTCTCTCTCCAACTGTCCCGTTGCCATTGTTCAGGGGCGCCCTCCCCTTAATAAAACCGCTTTCTATTTTGAGAAGAGTTTTAAAGATGGTCATTTATATTGTATGTAATCAATTTATATATAAATAAGGAAACTGCTTTTAAAATATCGAGAATGTTTGTGAACCCTACAAATTTTAAATAACAATTAGTTGAAAAAAAGAAGGGAGGGGGAGAGGAAATTCAAATTAAAAAACAAATCAAAATTTAATCATAAAAACAAGGAATTAAATAAAACAACCTTAGTTATTTTTATCGTATAGCAAAGGTAAATACTGGAGTATCAGTAAGATAACTAATTATTGATATTAATAAACATACTACGTTTTTTTTTTTTTTTTTTTTTTTTTTTTTTTTTTTTTTTCCACTTTCAAATTAAAATAGAAGAACCGGGTGGGAGTTTACAGGTAATCAACATCTGAACCAAGACCCACCATCCTTTCACAAATTTTCAACCAACTAAACAAATTCTATTTATTGCTTCAATTTTTTTTTTTTTTTTTTTTTTTTTTTCAAATTACAGAAATTTTATTATTATGTTAGTTTTATTATGCACCTATAATGTTATTTAATCATACTAACAAATTTCAACTGTATGTCTGGCCCAAAATTTGGGAAATCGACTTCAAAAAAAATATTTTTTGTATTTTTTTTCAGCTTGGTACCAAATAAAAGCTACAGAAGAAAGGATTGCAAAAATATATTTCGGTATTTTTTAATTTTTCTGAAAGAAAAATTTAATGCATTATGATTCATTAATATTTCATTAGAAAATGCAATCATTTCTGAAAAATTAATGATTTGAACAAAAGTGTCTTGCACCTCTGTAAATAATCCTGTCGGTGCTCCTGTTAAGTAACGAGAAATGCAATATGACACTGAAACAATGATTAAAATAACTGTTATATCATGATTAACCATGGGTAAAGGACTGAAGGTGAAAGCAATCATCCATATCTTAGATTCTCACATGGTAAAATGAATGCATTTATCGACCTTACTTTCCAGCTAAAATTTTTCATCATTTCACCTTCAGAAATTTTTTTCTATGCATCATTATTTTTCATTAAAAGTTTGGTTACCCGAATAACAGTTTCTTATGCTAATATGGATTCAATTTATATTTATTGTTAATTAATTTTACATCTTTGTACTTTTTGTTATTTACATTCAGAAAGAAACGTTTTTTAATTCACTTTCATAAAATTTTTGATTGATATTATGGGACGTGCCAAAGTAGAAATAAAAGAAAATGTTTTTGAGAAGAATACAACCAGGCTATCTTACACAAAACATGTAGCCCAGCATTGCTCGGTATACGCGTTAATGTACACTGATTAAAGTGTCATTAGGATTAGAGGCAGAATGGTTATGGGTAAAGTGGATCCAACATTTCTGCTACTTTAATGGCACTTCACTGCAAAAATAATTATCGTAATTATTTTATAAGCATGAAAAAGTGCTTGTTTTTTGTTTATGTGTCATGCAAATCAATTCGTTTTTTTCCCCGCTTACATCACAGATGAAACAGTCTCTATAACGATAACCATTTTTTTTTTCATCGTCAATCACATTTCAAGCCTAAAACCAACCTATGATTTCAGTTAAGATAATTAAAGGAATACAATTTATTATACCCTTATGATACTATACAACATAGCTAGCTATAAACATGAAGCATATACAACGAGAGTGAAACCAACATGAACTTCGTGACGTGAGAAAAATGTAGAACAGCATGTTTCTCCTCACTTTGGCGCTGCCAAAGGGATTACTTATTTGGTGACGTCTCGTCTGTTAAATTGTTGCTTGATTGTATTGCGCATTCGTTATAACTTTTCCGATCACGTCTATGCTAAAAATTATTGTGAAGTTGTACTCTGTTTTCTTAATAAAATGTCACAATTTTAACGAATTGAAAGTAAGCTCATTTTTCAGTTTTAATTAATATAATTATAGAAACCTTTATAAGTTTTATAATTTAGTATGTTTTACTTATAGAAATATTACGGTTTTATAGCGGTTTTTGGTGCTCGTCTAACGGAAAAGTATCAAATATTGTTGCCAGAGTTTTTCACAAGCCCAAATGTGTGTGTTTTTTACTATTCAATTGGGGGTCACAGGACAAATATTCATCATTAATTTGATCTGATGCAACTAAAGTGAGATCAGAAGTGTTGGTATTACTTTCTGTCGCTTCTTCTAGAATAGCTATTACTCTGATGAATGATGGACAAACGGCATACACTGTATTCAAATTGCCCTTTAATACTATGCATGTAGTATGAAAACCGAGCAACGTTGTCAAGCTGTTGCAGCAATGCTCTTTAATTGCTTGATATGAGAGTACCATGTCACAAAAAACATAAATTGAATAGTTTTTTTTTTATATGAGCACATTAAAAAAGTTGGAAAATCGACGTTTTGAGAGACGCAAAAAAGCTTATAAAAGTTTTAATAACTTACATGTTTTTCAAATTTAATGTGCTCCTCTGTATTTTGAAGCAGACATCTTCACAGATACTTCCAATTCCTTTTTTTTTTTTTTTTTTTTAAATTTTTGTCCCTTTTCTTACATTTTTGGAGGTTTTTTTAAATGCCCTCTCTGGTTCGGCTTCTCAACGATTAACGAAGTGTCGCAGTGACAGGGAAAATTGTTGTAAAAAGGTCAAATCCCTAAATTACAGGAATTTTAATATTGTTTTAGTTTTATTATGCACCTAATATGTTATTTAATCATAGTAACAAATTTCAACTGTATCTGACATATTTTTTTACGAGCGTACCAAAATTTGGGAAACCGACGTTTTCAAAAACGCAAAAAAAATGTTTGCGCAACTTACATACTGTTACGAATTTTTGTATATTTGTAAATATATCGTAGTGTTAATTTTGTAAATACTAAAATTTAAGTACATTTCGCGTAATTCAGTGCAATAGTTCGTAGTTAGTTTGCTTCCACGCAATGTGTGTCTCAATGCTTGATAACGAGTTTTACAGAGGTAACGCTGGGAGCAGGGCATTTAACATTATGGTAATGGCAATCTCGCCAAATTGGCTAGATAGAGCCAAGTTGGCGACGGTTTTGGCAACTAATTTTTGTCACCAAATTTGGCGAGAAATTGCCAAATGTCGTCAAACTTGGCGACCATTTGGCGACATTTTCGGTCCCCATGTACATGTATAGGACTTTTCGACCACGATCTGGAAAGTTCTCCAAATATCTACCTCTAGAAGATTCACGTATGTTCGCCTCCCCTATAAAAGCTCAAGAGAGCGGGTGATAGAGTTAGTTGTTAGTTGAGTCCATTAGTTGACTGGAATTACTGAGTCTCAGTGAACATTCCGAGTAGTTCTAAAGCGAACTGTATTGCATTGTCTTTTGCGGCGATTTAGCAGTTGTGTTGTCAAGTTTTTAACTGCTGTTTTGTGCTCTATTGTTGTGAAAAGAGCTGTATTGAATCTACTAGAACGAGAAGTTCTGGAGTTGTAAAGGAATCTGTGAAGAGTTATAGTGGAATAAACTTCTGCAAGTTTTGATCTGCTTTGGCTTCAAATCTTTCGAACCCACCAACGCAACAATACTTTTTAAATTTAATATGCTCCACCTCCATATTCTGCGGCATCTCCTTACAGATACTTCTAATGCCATTTGCTTTAATTGTTTATTTTTTATGCATCTTTTGAGGTTTTTTTTAAATGCCCTATATCTGTCTCAAGTATTCGACAATAATTGAAGCGTCGTAGTGTTATAGCCATTGTTATTATGTCGTGTTATTATAGAAGAATGTTATAAACAAGTTAAAATACCAGATGAGGAATAATTAGATTATTTTTGCTTGATCCATGATTAAAATAAGTTTATGTTGCCACATAATGTATCCAAGCATTTTTAGACTTGCCAATGCAAAGCATACTATAAACTAGGTTCGTGTTTGCATCACGCTTGTTATTTGTCATTGATGAACTGTGATACAATCTTAGAAGCCAAACCTTTTCTCTTTGAGATTCAGCCACAGTACAAAGTCTGCCATGAAAATACATATATTTTACAATAAGTCCTAGTTCTGTTACTTGGATATATTAATAGTTGTATGCATATTATTAACAATGAGGAACTTGCACAAGTGAAGAAAATGAATATTTTTTGTATTTTCTAGTGTTATCCAAAGAATATATTTGATCAGTGCAATTATTTTTTTTATCTTTATGCTTTCAGTTAATCAAAAATCGAGTTTGAAATCAAAGCAAAAGTCACGTGACCAAAAACGAATAAAAAAAACTGTGACGTAGTTACGCATAGATTCCGTCGAAAATCCGGGTAGGAACCAGGTCGAAAACAGGTTTTAGACTCGTTCATCATCTGCGCGTTGACGTCACACGCAAAAGTAGCTTTTTCCCGCCAAATCGCACAGTGAAAAACTAAATATTTTTTTTAACTATCTATCCGAGCTCAAATTTTTGAAAGAATGGTAATGTTTTTCATGATTTTTCTCTACTTTTATTTAAATATAAAACCAAAAAACGTGAAAGTTCCTCATTGTGTTGCTGTTTTGCAATCTCATGCTTAAATTTTCCAGGAAGATGAAACGTAGTCAACAAAAAGTTATGTACAACTTGGTAATAAAACAGTAATTTTGACTTTTCTTTTAATAAAAATTTGTAATTTAACACAAGCACATTTCTTTTACATTTTAATTTAAATATATGTGTTTTTAGCTTCCCAACATCTGATAGGTAACAAAAACAACCCTTCCAGATAAATCAACTGTCTGAAAATATCCCCAATTCAGACACTCCAAATGTGTCAAAATACTCCATTTTCAGACACTTCAAGTGTCTTAAAGATTAAGACACCATTTTGCGTTTTAAAAAACAGTGCCCCACTTACTTAAGATACTTTTGTATCTTATTTTAAGACATTTCAATTTGCTGTGTATCTGCCTACTTTCATTTCGATTCGATGAAAGATGAGTTAATTATTTCGTCAATATGGTAAGATAGTAGCGCGTGTAAAAAAAAGCCTTTTAGTGAACCCCCCAGGGGCTGATTTAGAGGTCAATCAAGAGGGAGATACCGTGAGTGTTTACAGTAGTTTGTCAACTTGGAGGGGGAGAGGTATCAATTAGTATGATATTACCAGGGTTCAATGAAAGATAAGACCAACCTCTTTGGCGCCCCATATAACAAATTACCCCGAAAATGTAATACAAAATTAAATTATAAATATTTAGTATTTTTTATAAGATAAAAAATATCTCATGCAGATCAGGTGAAGTGTAAAATGTTCAACAACCCTGAAAATTCCACTTTTTTATACAAGTAAATTTACCAATATATTCAACATCATAAAACATTTAATGCAGAAAAAGGCGGCAGATCTGTAACAATTTTAGACAACACTGCAGGTACGTTAAACGTTTAAGTTCATAAGGTTTTAATAATTTCTAAGTTAAACAATGCTTTTCAACTCAATTTGACATCGCATTAGTAAATTAAAACATAAATTACATAAACTTGAGACTATACACTATAATATAGAGACTATACACTATCATTGCATTCAAATTTGATATGGTAATAATTACTGTTTCCATATTTTCCTTCATTTAAATGAAAATGGAGGGTTTGGTAATATTTTTGGAAATAATAATAACATGGGATAAGGAAAAAAACGCCGAAACGGCGAAATTGATGATGATATTTACTGTCCTTTCTTGTGCGAAAAACAGAAAAATATCAATTGTTGATGGGCGATGCTCAAGGGCAGAGAGCTCTGTGTTAAATATACTCGTTTTTCAACTTTTTAAGCTTTTATCAGAATTCTACGGGAATTTAGGAGATGGGGACGATTAAAACACCTTAAGAGGCATTAGATTCATGATTTCACCCTTATGTGAATGCGCAACCTTAATCGTAGGTCCCATGGCTACCGGTAACCCGCACACCAAATTTGAATAGCGTACGTCAATTTATTTAGTAGTTCTGCTGACCACATGCACATAGACATTTTATCTAGACCACTTTTTTGAAGTCAGGATGTTTCAAAACCTGAGGAAATGAAAAAAAAATAATAATCGTTTCTTACTGACTGCTGTACACTTTCATTGCCCTATGTAAAAGTGTGGGGAATTAAAAGTAAAAACGTGTATGATTCTCAATATTTTGAAAACAACATGGAATTCACTTTAAACTGTTAAGGATAAATTACTTTTTATAATTTAAGAAAATAATTTTGTTGGACATTTTCAAAGGGTTTTTATGATTTTGCATTAAAAAATCTTACGAATGTTTAGTCACCTTAACTCTACATATCATATTGATGCACTAAGACTGCTCTAACTAAATTAACATATATTCAAACTTTATAGTAAAAAAAGAGTGAGTGCGTTGACCTCAATGTGTGTGTACAGTTTTTTTTTTTTTTTTTTTTTAATTATTATCTTCGAATATAAGATAGTTTTAACTATGGCTCTCTCAATTTTTATTTATTTATTATGTAAACTTTATTTTCTTTTTATTGGTTAAATATGCATCAACAATATTAGTATCAAAATCTGAAAAGATTTTCTGTATATATTTCTTTTTTCTTTTAAAACTTTAATATAATTCTGATTTGGTTAGAGGATTACTAATACCAAACGGTACGTAAGCTTTATATCTGACATCCTCGAAAGTTTTTAAGGTTAAAAGTTTAAAAATAAAAAAACAAAAAAAACAGGTTTTTTGAAACAATCAACTTTACATTATCTGAAAATCCGTTTAGCTTTCTGCATTTCATTCAAATAAAATTCCAAGCTAAATTAGTTGCAGCAGGTAAAATTGTAATAATAATAATAATGTTCATATAACCATAGGACCTGCTTTTTCATCAAAAGTAGCATCTCAAATCGGTCACACATTGTGTCTCATATTAGATATATTATCAGTTATATTACCATCAAGTTTGAGTCACACTCACAAAAACTCATTTGAAATTAGAATAAAAAATAAATAAATAAAAAATAAGCATTTAAAAAGATTTTAACAATAACTGATTTACATTATTTGCAAGTCATCGGTATTGTTCCTAATATTTCAGTCATTTATATTTAAATAATCAGTTCATACAAAACAATTTTGGCTTTTATTTAACAGAACAAATGGAAACTGCCAAAAGCTGCGAATGCGCAATATTTACAAATTTGCAATCTAAGCTGACCAATTTTACAATTATATGATTGATTACTTGATATTCTTCTAGTAGCAATAAATGTCGTTGTATGGGATATTTCCAGGCACAAGTGCTACAAGATACTGCACCGGGACAACGTTAGATTCTGATTAGTTTGTTTATCAAGCAGGGACATCTAACAAATGGTATTTCAAGGGAAAAAATGGACTTCATATACATCTTAAATTAGATAAACCTCGGAAAACTATCAGGAAGTAGTTCAACCATCGACGCAAGATTACTGGTCAAAATTTCGTAAGTCTTTACTCAATATTGCACGATCCGGTGACATTTCGCATGGAAGGCGAGTATTGTTGCGTTGATGGGTTCGAAAGATTTGAAGCCAAAGCAGATTAACACTTGCAGAAATTTATTCCAATATAACTCTTCACAGATTCCTTTACAACTCCAGAACTTCTCGTTCTAGTAGACTCAATACAGCTCTATACACAACAATAGAGCACAAACAGCAGTTAAACTTGACACACAACTGCTAAATCGCCGCAAAAGACAATGCAATACAGTTAGCTTTCGGAACTCTCTGAATGCTCGTTGACAGACAAGCAAGTCAGTACTCCACTCAGTCAGTATCTCAGTAATTCCAATCAACTCACTGACACAACTAACTCCAGTCAACAACTAACTGACTCAACTAACTCAATGACTCAACTCACTCGATCACACTCTCTCTCGGTCTTATATAGGGGAGGCGAACTTTCGTGAATCTTCCAGAGATAGACATTTGGAGAACGTTCCAGATCGTAGTCGAAAAGTCCTATACATGTACATGGGGACCGAAAATGTCACCAAATGGTCGCCAACTTGGCTCTATCTCACCAATTTGGCGAGATTTCCATTACCATAATGTTAAATGCCCTGCTCCTTGTAAAACTCGCTTCCCAGCGTTATCTCTGTAAAACTCGTTATCAAGCATTAAGAGACTCATTACAGGAAAACAAACAATTGCACTGCCTTATGCGAAATGTATATAAATTTTCCTATTTACAAAATTAACACTACGAAATATTTACAAATATACAAAAATTCGTAACAGTATATTGCCACTTGTGAGTGAAATTGGATCACAGCAATGTTTAAAAACGTGCTTGGCTATGATCCTCAGTATTTTGAAAAGAAATTAAAAACTATATGGAACTCTCTTTAAACTGTTAAGGATAAATTTTGTAGCACTACCCTACGCTTGGGAGCCATTTGGTAAGCCTATTGCCACGCGGTTGGGGGACATCTTTAACCCTAATACGAGCCTAGAGATATAATTTACTGACAGGTCTTCGTTGTGGTTTTAGTGAGTGGGTAGGGAAAACAGAGGTAGTTATTTGAAAGTTAATATAGGAATTTATTCATATACTAGAAGTTAAAGTCTTTATTTACAACAAAGACGCCATAGGACTGGATAGCACCTTTTTACAGAATCGACTTAGAACGCACACAGCTGCGTGTCGCTTTTTCTTCTCGAGTGAGCAGTTCATCTGAAACAAGTTTTTGGCAAAGCCTTCTGGGATCGAATAAGGTGTACAGTCAGTTAAGAAGAAGCCCTTATGGATAGTGCTGCCCTCTATTGACTGTTATAAAATACATTTGTTCCCGGCAAGGAAGCAGTTTGATTTTTCTTTGGACGCCCACGCTTTCGTAAGGGCACCAATGGTACAGCATCGGAACTAGAGAAAGGTCTCAGGGCCGATGAATGATAAACTCCCATTGGAATTTCATGGGAGTCTGGATTAGCTGCCTGGAATGTTGTAGGTGACTTTTGAGTGACCACTATGTAAGGTCCATCTCTACGAGGCATGAACTTAGAGGTTTTATTCTTTGCCGCGTTACTAGCAGAATGTCTATTCACCCAAACTTTGCCACCTGAGCGAAATTGAGGACTAGTTCTTCGGTTTTTATCAGCATATCGTTTGCGGTCATCTTGTTTTCTGCTCCACTAGATCTTTTACCTGTTTGGTCATTTTGACAAATTGTTTAAGATACGGAGTTATCTCTACAATAAAATTGTCGTTAGAGATCACACTCCGAATGTCATGGGCAATGCCGTCAGTTGTTCTCAACTCTCATCCGAATTGCAGAAAAGCAACTGTCTGGCCAGTTGTCTCACACCTGGCTGTGTTCATGGCAAAACGGATAGTTGTCAATTTCTCTGCCCAAGAGGTATGGTCATCACCAACTAGTATGGCTAGTCGTGGTATCAAATCCCTATTCTTCCTTTCTACTGGATTTGCTTGTGGATGGTATGCAGGGATCAATACCTGGTCGACATCTAGCAAGAAGCATGGTTGTTGCATTACAGAACTAACAAACTGTGATCCGTTATCACTGATGCAACGTCTTGGTATTCCAAACCTCATGAATACATCTTGAATTAGGGTAAGAGCACATTCTTTGGCTGTGGCATTAGAGAGTGCAAACAACTCCGCCCATTTTGTGGAACAATCTTCAACAATGAGATCCACTTTTTCCCATCTTTGTTTTCTGGCAAGGGTCCGAATAAATCTATGGTGATTGTCTTAAATCTCTGAGCGTATACAAGTGTGTAACAGACCTGGTTAGTTCGAACCTCATTTTTAGAACTCATGATTACCTTGTGACCTTTTGTTGGAGGTTGTTAGGGTTCGAGTGTAGGTATGGTCTAGGTTCGATATAGGTATGGTGAATGCCGAACGGGAGTAGAAGAAAGGAACTGAGGTGAGCTGAGTAAAAGACGTCAGCTGTCGGTATTTAAGGTCGGTGAAATTTCTTTTGGGGCAGTTCAGGCAATACCCAGCAGTACCTCCGGTGGTGGTAGAGCTTTGTTGCCGCCCATTGTTCCCGACCAGCTGATTGCCGTCGACTCCAATGCTCGTTGGTGAGAGAGCTTTGTTGCCGCCCATTGTTCCCGACTAGCTGTTGGCCGCCGACTCGAATGTAATCTGGTGATGCAACTGTTCTGTGGTGTTAACTGAAATGTCTCTTTATTTATGAATATTTCTTTATGCAACTGTTTTGGTGTTAACTTGAATATTTCTTTATACAACAGTTTTGGTATTAACTTAAATGTTTTTATGCAACTGATTTTGGTGTGTTAAATAAATATGTGTTTGAAATTTGATCTCACTCTCTATGTTTCTGAACCTCAGATTTTCCAGTAAGGAAGTGTCACAAGTGTCTGTAATAAACCGGATGGTTTTTTATTTGATGGCTTTAATCTGTTACATTCATCGAAATTTTCACATATTCACTGATACACTTGCGCATTCCAGTAAAATAATATCTTTTAGCAATGCGATGGTAAGTTCCTTCTGAACCATAGTGACCAGCTGTCGGAGAATCATGGTATTCTTTCATAACTCTCTCCCTTTCCTGTAAAGGAACAACCATTTGGGCTTCTTCCGACTCTGAATCAGCTGCATATCTGTATAAAACGCCTTGATTCATAATGTATCCACGTCTGGTCCAATTAGTGAAGTCCATGTCGTTTGAGTCACTTTCAAAAGAATCTATAATTTTCTTTAAGTCGCCGTCTTTGAGTTGTTCTTCTCGGATAGATTTTGGACTTCTGCTTGGAATGTCAACAGTTACAGTGCAGACTTCACATTCTTTTCCTGCGTGGGAGCATGTGGGTCTTGACAGCATGTCGGCCACAACCTTGACTTTACCAGGGTGGTATTCAATCTTTAGGTTGTATGACTGCAACTGTAAGGCCCACCTGGCCAATCTTCCAAATGTCGATTTTAAGGTCATCAACCACTTAAGGGGTTGGTGGTCAGAAGCTACAGTGATTTCAGTACCCTCAACATAGCCTCGGAACTTGTTAAGTGCCCACACCACAGCAAGTGCCTCTCGTTCAGTTGTTGAATAATTCCGTTTTGTGGAATTCAGTAATCTTCTCGCATACTCAACAGGATATTCGTCTCCTCCTTGACTCTGTAGTAAGACAGCTCCCAAAGCAAAATTGCTCGCGTAGCAACGAATTATATAGGATTCTGTCTCATCCGCTTGCTGGTGTGGTTATCAAACACTGCTTCAAGGCTGCAAAAGCATTTTGCCCTTTCTGTCCCCAACTCCATTGGACCATCTTCTTAGTGCGATTGTTTAAAAGTCTTAAGATGTCTGAGAAATTTGGGATAAACTTTCGATACCACGAGCATATCTGTAGGAATTACTGAATTTGTTTAACATTTTTAGGAGATAAGATGTCCAGGATCCACTTCAACACCACTTTGTGTTATCCACAATCCTAAGTACTTCACGCGAGGGCTAGTGAAGTGGCATTTTTCATGATTGGCATGAAGGTTCAATTTATTTAATCTGCCAAAGACTTCTTGCAGGTCTTTGAGGTGTTGATCAAAGGATGTCGAAAGCATAATTATGTCATCTAGATATATGAGTATCTTTATGTGTGGCAGACATCTTCTAAAGTTATCCATCAGCCTCTGGAAGGTGGCTGGAGCATTTCGTAAACCGAAAGGTATTCTTTTGAATCTGAAGCTCCCATAGGGACAAACAAAGGCAGTTTTGTCCCTATCCTTGGCATTAACGTTTACCTGATAGTACCCAGATTTCAAATCGATGGTGGACATATCGGCCGTGTGTTTTGCATCATGTAAAAGATCGACCATCCTTGGCAAAGGGTATGTGTCTGGAACGGTTATTGCATTCAACTTGCGATAATCAATGCATAGACGTACGGTTCCGTTTGGCTTTGAAACAAATACTACTGGTGATGCATATGGAGACTCACATTCCTCAATTATGTCTTCTTCTAAAAAGGTATCCAATACCTTTCTCAAAATTTCCTTTTTGGCAGGGGACAGTCTGTAAGGAGGAACTGACACAAGATGATGACTTCCAGTATTGATATAATGTTCAATATACGTAGTGGCTTCTCCCCCTGTCTGAAAATTTCTCTCGTTTACTCTTAACAAGGTATTTAGTTTATTCCTTTGCATATTGGTGAGATGCTGTCCTTCTTCGTCTCGAAGTAGACAGGAATTAACTAGTCATATTGGGCTTCTCAGCTTAATCCATCTTCGTTTCGTCAGCAAATAGGTAACATTTGGCGGGTTCATTATTGAAAAACCAGTTATCTTCCTTCATGTTTAGGACAACTCCAGATTGTATCAAGAAGTCTGTTCCTAAGAGTGTTCGGTTGTCGGAGGCATTGGGCAAAGCGATTAATGTTGTTGAAAAGGATCTTCCTTCAAGTTCCACAGCTACACAAGTCGTGTGTACTTCCATTTCAGATTTATGTCCCGCTGCAAGTGATATCGTAAAGGGTGTCGAAGAAAATTATGTTCCTTGCTCTGGTAAGAGATTGTACAGCACTTCACCAGCTATCGAATGATGTTGGGAATTACGAATAAGTGTTCTGCTGCCTGCGCGCATGCGTGGGAAGAAGATAAAAACCCTTCCCCTCCCATGTAACTCTCTCTCTCTCTGTATACGTAATTAAAATAGATCGGACGCGCGTCTAGGCGCTCCGTTCTTTACGTTGTTACCCAATAATAAATATATGTTTCATTTTTAAGACTGTGGTACCACTGAACCCATACGACACACAACATCATCCTGGATTATTTACGAATTTATTTACGATTAAGAACATTTGGCATCCCTGCCGGGATGACGTTAGTACGTTTACTACGAATATAGGTACCTGCTACGAATTGGGTAGACAAAGACTATTACGAAAATATTTTACGCACTTACGAATTGTTGTTTACGAATTTATGGATTACGAATATTTATGTGCGTAGAACTAGATTGCATAACCGGTTGACAATTACGTGTTACGAATTACGTGTCGGTGATACGGTTAATTGGATTGAATTACGCTGTGATCATCATGTCTCATGAAAATCTGAAGCAGAGAATGACGCAGAGAAGAGCGGCGAGTAGAGGATCTTTTACTCGTGCGCTGACCAAGTTTGATGGCCTTTTAGTGACCGAACCACCGGAGCTAGTGCAACTGGAGATTTCCATGGACGTGCTATTGAAAAAAGCTGAACAACTGCGGCTAGCAGATGAAGCGGTTTTAGCAGAGATGCAGACCACTGGAGTGGATCAAGTGCAATTCGAGACGGAGTACGATGCCATAGAGGAGTACCGAGAAAAGCTGTCTACGGCCAGAACAAAAATGAAATTACTTCTCCAGCAAGTTAACCAGCAGGCCACCTTGTCCACGACAAGCGAATTCCCTTCTAATGACCCCAGCAGACCACCCCCTACGTCACATCTACAACGGCTGCCGGAGTTCGAAATAACTAAGTTTGATGGCGACCCCAGGAAGTGGATCACATTCTGGGAGCAATTTAAAAAGGTCCATGACAATCCGCAGATTGATCCCGCATACAAGCTGCAACTTCTTCTACAATCTACAAAAGAGCACTCCAAACCGCGAGAAATCGTTTCCAGTTTCCCTGGGAGTGGAGAGAATTACGAACATGCAGTTACTTATTTAAAAGAAAGGTTCGGGCAAGACAAAGTTTTGATTCAAGTATTCATACGAGATATTCTGGAGCTTGTGATGAATAAGACCACTAATACGGATATTTCTACTTTATACGATAAATTGCAAACTCAGTTACGAGCACTGGAAGCTTTAAATGTAACAAAAAATAATTATGCATATTTTTTGTACCCTTTCCCTAGTGAAGTGATAAGAGCCTGGGAACGTAACAGAGGCAAGTTTGATGTTAATACTGGTAAATCTGATCTTGATCTATTGATGGATTTCTTAAAAATTGAAGTAGAAAGTGAGGCTAGAATACAAATGGCCAGATCTTTTAACACTCCACATATTGCCCCCTACAATATTTCTAATAAAAATAATTATGTAAATTATAAGAAACAAAATAATAGAAATGTTGATAACTCCCGTAATAAAAATAATCCTGTAGCTCATGAGTTATTAAGTACGTCAGGAAAAAATAATGTGTATGATTCTAATGCATATAGATATAGAAAAATTGAATGTATTTTTTGTGAAAAGTCGCATGCTTCAGAGAATTGTGACACAGTTTCTGCCATGTCTTTGGTAGAGAAAAAGAATATTGTAAGGGAAAAAAACGCCTGCTTTGTTTGTCTGAAATTATCTCATTATTCGGATAAATGTTTTTCTAAGCATAAATGCATTATTTGTAGAAAAAGACACTTTGTAGTGTTATGCCCAGATTTGCCCGTGAAAGAAACGGAAAATCTTACGTTGGAACCAGATCGTTCTACAATTACTACGTTAAATAAGGAAACACAATTCTCTGATGTATTGTTACAAACCTTAGTTGTTAGATTACATAATGGTAATGAAGAGATTTTAATACGTGCAATTTTAGATTTCGGAGCGCAATATTCTTACCTGTGTAATGATGTAATTAAAAGTTTAAATTTTAAATCTAAAAGTCAGATAACATTGCAACAATCTCTGTTTGGAGGTATTGAAGTACGTGAAAGAATATACGAATCTTTTCATAATGAAATAAGTAATATTGATAGATCTTATAAATGTATTATTTCTGTGTTAAATCAGCCACAGATATGTTCAAAAATAAATCGCATTTCCTCTTTCAGTATTGTGCAAGAATGCGAAAGATTAAATATTCCCATTTCAGATTTCGCAATAAACGATGGAGCCAAAGAAGACATTAAGCTTTGATTGGCGCCGATTACTTGTCAAAAATACTCACTGGTAAGGTTATAAATTTAACATCTGGCCCCATCGCAATACACAGTAAACGTGGATGGACTTTAATGATTTGTTTTGGAAATATGGGCACCAAGCCGAATATTAATGAGGGCGATCATCAAAATACAGTCATTACTCACGAGAGTGTTATACAAACGAATATTGCATCTCATGTAGTGAATCTTTTAACGAAAGATAGTTTGTTGACTGATTTGTGGCGCCTCGATTCTTTGGGAATTTGTGATCCCATCTTGGAGGATGAGATTAAACTTTCTCAGGAAACTGAGAAATATTTTTTACGCAGTTTACGAATTGATAAGCAAGGTCGATATGAGGTAGGATTAACATGGATTAATGATCAGAAACAGTTAGAAACAAATTTTCTCTTGGCAAAAAAAATTGCGATAGCCACCAAAAGGAAATTAATTGCTTCAAATAAAATGAAGTATTACGGTGATATTTTTGAGGAATGGTTATGTCTTGGTATTATTGAACAAGTGACTGATCAACATTTAGATGCAAATTTAAGTGGGAAACATTATTTACCTCACAGACCGATTTTTAAGGATAATGCCACTACGAAAGTTAGACCAGTTTTTAATGCGTCTGCGAAAACAATTAATTCTTTGTCACTGAATGATTGTTTAGCTACGGGTCCAAATTTGATTTCCCAAATTCCTTCTATTCTTAATAGGTTTAGAGAATATAAATGTGCAGTCTCTAGTGATATACAACGAGCTTTTTGTATGATCGGAATTCAAGAGAGCGATAGAGATTTTTTACGATTCCTATGGTGGGAGAAAGACAATTTTGACCTACTGGTAACATATCGGCATAAACGTGTAGCGTTCGGTTTAACCTCCAGTCCATATCTATTGGCAGCCACTTTACGCTATCATTTGAATACGGTTTCCGATTATTTAAGAGAATCGGCTGAAATTTTAAGACCCTCTTTTTACGTGGATAATTGTTTGACGAGTCTTAACTCTGAGGTGGATATGGATAAATTTATTAAAGAGTCCCAAATAATTATGTCTAAAGGACATTTCAATTTACGAGGGTGGCAATCCAATGTTCCTCTTAAGGTGTTGGAGCAGTCAGCACATGAGGATGAGGTCACTGTTTTAGGTATGTTATGGGATACGGATAAGGATACTCTTTCTTGCAAAATTGACCCAGTATCCGAGATACACGAGCAAATTACGAAACGAGTTGTATTGTCTAAAGCTCATCAAATTTTTGATGTAATAGGATTTACCGCACCCGTATTATTATTACCAAAAATTATTCTACAAAAAACCTGGGAGTTAAAGCTTAAATGGGATGATGTAATCCCCGAGAATTTAGCTAAAAAATTTAAGGCATGGCTTGCTCAGTTGCATTTACTTACGAATATACGGATACCCAGGTGGTTGAATATTGAACCGGGTAATCAATTATTAAGTTGTCACTTATTTTGCGATGCAAGTCAATTAGCATATGGTTGTTGCATATTTTTGCGCATTGAATTAAATGAACAGGTTAAGGTCAATTTATTAAGTGCACGTAGTAGAGTTGCCCCTCCAAAACCAACCACTATTCCTCGTTTGGAACTTTTGGCTTGTTCCATAGGAGCTAGGCTTTTAAATTCGATTTTAAGTGATCTCCATCTTTCAGAGATAGCAATCCACTGTTGGACTGATTCCTCCACGGCTCTAAGTTGGATTAAACGTAATTTAAATTGGGGAATTTTTGTCCAAAATCGGGTTAAAGAAATCCAATCTTTAACTTCTCCTTTGGCATGGAAACATGTTCCTGGAATAGCCAATCCGGCGGATTTAGTATCCAGGGGTTGTTCAGTGGAACAATTAATCGAACGGCGTTGGTGGGAGGGACCAGATTGGCTTCTTCTAAGTGAGGAAAATTGGCCTAAGTCAAATGAAAACCCAGATGAATACATAGTTAATTCAGAAATGCGTAAAACAGTTGTTACGAATTTGACCAAATCTGTGGATGATTTAAATTGGTATTATAAATATTTTTCTTCGTATAAAAAGATAGTAAGAATGATTGCATGGATTTTAAGGTTTTATGATAAGTCAAAGAAAATTAATAATAACTGTGAGAAATATTTATATTTGAATGAAATAGATAGAGGAGAAAAATATTTGTTTAAACTCATTCAGCAAGAGTCAATCACGGATTGCTCTGATCCTAAACTAAAAAATCTCAAACCAGTGTTAGACGATGATGGATTGTTGAGAGCTAAAACTAATATTGTATTTAGAGAGGATACACGGGATTTTAAGTATCCTATTATCTTGCCTTCAAAGTACCCCGTTGTGAAATTGCTGATTATTAGTGTACATAAGGATTATATGCATGCATACACTTCTATGTTAATGTCAAATTTACGCGAAAAATTTTGGATCTTGAAAGCTCGTAAAACAATTCGTGATTGTATCAAAAAATGTGTTAAGTGTCAGCGTTTTACAAGTGACCGAGGTGAGGCTCAACCTGGAGTTTTACCTGCGGACAGAGTGCGCGATGCAGCAATTTTTGAAATTGTAGGAGTCGACTTGGCTGGTCCTCTTTACCTTAAAGGCGGACAAAAGGCATATATTGTTTTATACACCTGTGCAATATATCGCGCGATTCATCTTGAGTTGGTTACTCTTTTGTCTACTGAGGCATTCCTACAATCACTAAGACGTTTCATCGCTCGTCGTGGCCGTCCGAAAATAGTATATTCCGATAACGGTTCGAATTTTTTAGGTGCTAGTAGAGTTTTGAACGCCATTGATTGGAATCATGTTAGTTCACAAGCCATAGAGCATAAAATTCAATGCAAGTTTAACCCTCCTTTCGCTGCTTGGTGGGGCGGATGGTGGGAGCGACTTGTCCGAATGGTTAAGCAAATATTAAGAAAAATATTGAGACGTGCATCACTTAATTATGAAGAGTTGCTTACTATTTTGTGTGATTGTGAGCGAGTTATAAACACCAGACCTCTAACTTATGTGTCCGAAGATATTGACACAGTTTCTCCTTTGACGCCTTCCATGTTTTTGCATGAATTAACAACGTCAGGTGTCCCAGACATTGATGAAGTGGATCAAGCTCAATTAAGTAAGCGTTCAAAACATCTACAAAAAATACGTGAATTACTTCGATCAAGATTTCGATCCGAGTATTTAGGACAGTTGTGTCAACAATCTCTTAAAAAACAAATTAAAAACCCAATTTCTGTCGGTGATATTGTTTTATTAGAAGATACGAACAGAAAACGTATCTATTGGAATTTGGCTCGAGTGTTGCAATTAATGCCAGGCAAAGACGGCCATACGAGGCTTGCTCGAATCAAAACAGAATCTACTGAACTGTTGAGGCCCGTCCAAAGACTGTATAGACTAGAATTGGACAGTCCTATTCATGATAACAATGAACCATTATTTAGTAACAACATTTTGAAAACTAGAAGTGGCCGAATTTCTAAACCACCCTGCCGTCTGTAAAATGTATCTGTGTTTCTTATATTAATATCTTAATTGCAGTTAAGAATGTTTTATTTGTAAATTCTATATTGGTTTACTGTATTAATATTTGATTTAAGTTTGTATCATGCGTAATTTGTAGTTTTGTATTTTGAAAAAAATGACTTGCTCTAGTGTCGGCACATACTGTTCCCCATATTCCATCGATTCCTACGTTAAGCACAGCAACTTGAGGTGAGTCCATTATACAGGAGTGTAGTCGAACACTTCCTATACGTGCTTAATCATTCTTCACAGGTGGGTTGCACTTTGGGCAACGGGCTCTGATGAAACCTGGTTCTCCGCATCCAAAACAATGTATTGATGGGTGTTCTTCTTGGTTCACTTCTGGTTTCTCCTTTTGGTTCTGATAGAAAGGTTTCTTTTGATTTCCCATTCTGGAAATTTAATCTTTAGATTTATGGAAACCTCGCTTCTCTCTCTTGAAATCAGGAGCAGGATTTCTTCTTACATTACTCCGCAAGTTGTCGAACGTTTCCAACTTGTCTGCAACTTCACTGGGGGAATTGCACTGAGACCCTTCATCAAGAAAATGTTCTTTCACTTCTGGAGGGGTTTTCCTCTTCATCTGATCTGCTATCACCAGGTCCTTCAGCTGATCGAAATCTTGGATCTGCAACTCTGCCAACTATCCTTCGAAGAAACTTCTTAGTTCGAAATAAAAGTCTCTCCAAGTGTTTTCTGGTGTCTTCCTGTGTTGAGAAAACAGTTGCCTGAATTTTTCCGCACTGAGTTTGAACCGTTTCAAAAGCATCTCCTTGGTGTGTCGATAACTTCTCGATTCCTCTTCTGGTTCTCTAGCGATCAGTTTTGCCACATCAGCTGGTAAAGCTCCTATGAGGTACGCCCCCCACTGATCCTCTGGTATCTTCATGAATCTCAACTGTCTCTCGAAAATATTCAGAAAGTGACCCATGTCGTTCTCTTTAGGGTTGAAGTTTTAAATTAACTTTCTAAGTTCCCACTTAGGAAATTCATTTTCACCGTTGGGTCTAGTGGACTGTGCGGAAAGGGACATTTCTAGCTGCAACTAAATCTTTTCGAGTTCAAACCTCCTTTCCTGTTCATTCCTATCTTGTTCTTCCTTAGCCTTCTTCTCGGATCTTTCTTCTTCCGCTTTTGCTTTTATGTCTTCCATTATTGTCTGGAGGAGTTCCTTCACGAAGTCTTCTTCATATTGACTTGATGTCATAATGATGTTTTTCAATTCAACTATTTTGAGATTTTCCCCTAAGTTGGTTGGTTGTATTCAGATTATCTGGAGCCGTCAGCAACACGAGGGCTATAATGCGCCGAAACATTCGTCATTAGACAAGCCAACATACATTTACAAACACCCATGCCCAACACGGGACACGAACCCGCAACCTCGCGATCTAGAAGCTAGCATGCTAACCACTATACCGTTTGGTCGGCGATTTTCCCCTAAGACCTCACCTAATTCCTCCACTAGGATCCTAAGATCCTCCCGTTTACCTCTAGCTAGGAAAATCATTATTTTTAAACTAACCCACCTTACCTTTCAATATAAGTTTCTTTTACAAAGGGTTCAAAACAATATGTATATAAATAAAATGAAAGCAATAAATTGATACACTACGTGAAGACACCAATATGCAAATGAACAAATTATGAGTAAAAGCAATAATTATGGTTTTCTACCTAAAAATCTTTTAATCAATCTTTATTTTCAGTAACCAAGTTCTTATTTACCATAATAATCAAACTAATCACAAAATTTATACTGTCAACAACTCATATCTCAAAATTACTCAACAATAAAATTTAATAAGTGACCACGTGACTCATGGGTATATGTTTCTTAAAAAGACGATATTGTTAATCCAATCTTATAACTTACCTAAAAGTTATAACCTAATCAAAAGTATCTTCGCTAGTGTTAAACCAATGACAAAATCAATTAATAAAACTTTAAATTGACTACAATGATCTGCATCTTTGAGTGATTAAATCGATTATCTATAACTAGCGGTTAAGTTTGATGCAGAATTTTCAAAATATATAATGCGATGCAGCATACTACAATTTCATTTGATAACTATATATATCAGTTGGTTATCAACTTATAATTCTTCTTGATTGACAAGATAAATTAACTCTCATGTATTCAGCTGTCTGAGTCAAAATAATTTAAATACAATATAAAATTCAAATTTCAATACTAGTAATTATATACCAGGATACCATACAAAGCTTTATCAAATAAATTCTATATTTCCTTTCGAGAAAAGTAATTTTCTAATTATACACTTTAAAATTTATATCTACTATTTCAAGTTAGATGCATTTACGTTTAACAATACATAATTTAAAAAAAAAAAGAAACTTATCTTGTGTGTTTAAAAAACACTTTTCTGGAACGGTCTTCCTTCCAATCCACATGAAGCGTCGACGATCATCATGGCTTGAAGCATCATCGAAAGTCCGCATCCGGCTTTAATCCTCATCAGATTTCTATTTCTTATCGGCCAATCCAGGAATCTGGCAGTCAGTAAACTCCGGGATATCTGGCGACGAACTTTTCAGTCATTTATTCAATTCCACGTTGATTAGGCCACTGGTTGAGCTCCATTTGTAACACTGCCCCACGCTTGGGAGCCATTTGGTAAGCCTATTGCCACGCGGTTGGGGGACATCTTTAACCCTAATACGAGCCTAGAGATATAATTTACTCACAGGTCTTCGTTGTGGGTTTAGTGAGTGATTAGCGAAAACAGAGGTGGTCATTTGAAAGTTAAAATATGAATTTATTCATTTACTAGAAGTTAAAGTCCCTATTTTCAACAAAGACGCGATAGGACTGGATGGCACCTTTTTACAGAATCGACTTAGAACGCACACAGCTGCGTGTCACTTTTTCTTCTCGAGTGAGCAGTTCATCTGAAACAAGTTTTTGGAAAAGTCTTCTATACTAAACTTCAACTTAACTTGACATCACTAGACGGTAGATCGTCACACTGCTCATATTTTAGCGGCGTGAAAGCGTAATGCTCTCCAAACCACAACCCTGTAGAGAACAAAAGGCTATAAGATTTGGCGAGAATTAGGTCTTCACTCAGCTAAAATGGATTAATTGCCTATGAACACGGTGAAGATCTATCGTCTAGTGATGTCAAGTTAAGTTGGAGTTTAGTATGGGATAGAATAAGGTGTACAGTCAGTTAAGAAGAAACCCCTATGGATAGTGCTGCCCTCTATTGACTGTTATAAAATACATTTGTTACAATTTTTATAATTTAAGAAAGTAATTTTGTTTGACATTATCAAAGGGCTTTTATAATTTTGCATATAAAAGAGTGCAGATACAATGGATTAATCCAGTAAAATCAGTTAATTTTTATAAGAATTAAATACTTTATTACAATCTATTCATATACTGATGGTATTGAATTGAGAATTACGTTAATAATTGCCTAAAATACCAAATATGAGTGTGTAGGATAAATCACTACTTCTGATCATTTGGTCAAAAATGAAATATTCAAACATATTTAGAAGAAAAAGGCAAATGCCTAAACTAAAACGAATTGTTAATGATATATTACATTTTATAAAATAAATCCCAAGCAACGCAACCATATTGTTTCAATGTGGTGTCAACGTTAAATACCAACATGCACAATGTTGTTTCAACGTGGAACTGCAACGTTGTTTTCAAGCGGAAGTGTTCACTTAAAGGAGCGTGGATACAATGTTGAGTGCCAACGTTGTTTCAACGTAGATATATCACACTGCTTCCACATGCTAGCTATTGCCCACGTGGTTTCAATGTTGAATGTCAATATTGGTTCAACGTGGATTTGTCACATTGTTTCCACGTGAGAGTGTTCATTTTTGCCCGTGTGGTTTCCACGTTGAATGTCAATGTTGTTTCAACATGGATGCATCCCATTGTTACCACATGATAGTGTTCACTTTTACCAATGTTGTTTAAACATGAATCTTCCACATGAGTGTTCAATATTGAATCTTGCCAATGTTGTTTCAAGACACACATCCCATAATGCTGTTTTTACAGCACTATAGTTCTTGAGCCCAAGAACTAGTGCTGTAGAAACAGTTTTTCTGGAAAGTATGTCTTGAAACAACATTGGCAAGAATCAGATTGAACACTCATGTGGAAGATTCATATTTAAACAACATTGGTAAAAGTGAACACTATCATGTGGTAACAATGTGGAACACCCATGTTAAAACAGTATTGCTCATATTTTTCATATTCACATTGCTCATATTTTTTGGAAGGGGTTATGAAATTAAAATTCAAAATACCATTTAAAGTTGCAATTTTAAGCAAAACAAATTATTGATTTTTGTATTTTAATAGATAACAGAAAAAATTTGGAAGCGAATGTCGTATCCTGCCTACTTTCCTAAGCGCTTGTTTTGACACATTTTTTTCACATGAATGTGTTTAGTTTTATTAGCACTGTAAAGTTTAAGAGTATATGCATTATAGAAACTCTCATTTAATGAAAAGAAAAAGTTAAAACTAGAATATTTTCCAAGTATTGGCTTTATGAGTTTCCAACTACTGTTACACAATGTATCATCTTTTAGTAGGTAGAATATCATTTTGTGAAAAATTAAACTTTCCTTTTATATGCAGAGGATTATTCTGTACAAAAATTTAATTTTGCTCCAATGAACCACAATTAAAATTAATTATAATATTTGCTTCTTAATTATCTCTGAACTAATCAAATTTGAATAAAAATTATACATATATATTTTTAAACTGTAAAAATAAATCATAATGTTCAAAATAATTTTATTTCAAAAATAGCATGCATAACATTAAAACAAATGTTAATAAAACAAATATTAATAATTACATGTAACAGTAACAGACATAGTCCTAACACAATTACATAGGTACAAATACCTTTCAAATTGTTTCTAAATTCACACTTTAAACCAGCAAATAGAAAATTATAAGATGATTAAATATATATGTGCTAATTTTTAATGACATATCCCATTCAGAGCAACAGTAGGATCTTAACTTCAAGACCCCATTTAATGACAGTAAAATAAGAAAGGAGATACAAAACAATTATTTAAGTTTGTGAACCATATGTTATAATCCATGTTTACAATCCACAATATCATTCCCAAAAATATTCCACATCTCTGTCACAATCAGCAGCCTTAATGTCACTCCACGAGCTTCTTTCGCCTCCTCATTGGTTGTTTTCATAATCTCTAAAATAAAATTACCTTTATTTAATACAATAAAGCATTCAAACATATATTTATATAGATATAACTGTTTTCCAATTTTTAAAAGTAGACACCATGCCAAAAATAATAATAAAGAAATACAACGTGTAAAAATGCTCAAATCCAACTCTGCTACTTAAATCGCCAACCAAATTCAAAGATTGAATATATTAATCAAGATAATATCCCTTTTTTATGACTTAAAAAAATCCCTCTCTCGCGTTGAAAGCGATCCCCTTGTTTTGGATGGTTTTAAGTCAATGCCAGTATGCAGAAGCACCCTTCATATTATGGTTTGCACATTGGACTGACCAAAGATCACACGACCATTTAAGGCAATAACAGACTTATTTCAGAATATCATGCAATGACGATACACAATATAGTTTAATCAAAAGTAGATTATGTAAAAAAAATTCGAAGGCAGATGCAGAATACCAATGTTGCCTACTCCCACCCAGTATTTGAAAACTAAAATGAAGAGTAGAAAAATTTAAAGGAAAAACATATAATATAGGTTTTTAATTAATGTTATATTTCAATAGGAAACCAATTATAATTTTTGAAAATTCTAGATTGAAACAACTTAGTTGCCTTTTACTCTTAGGTATACTTTTAGAAAAATTTACTGTATCATACAAATTTAGCTTTAAATTCAAAAACCCTTTTTACTACTTTGAGGATAAATTAAATGAGCTGCTGCAACCAAATTAAAGCCATGCTTTCTATTGGTTTCCAGTTCAAAGTTAGGAGCCCTTTTTTCATTACATAGTTGCCTGGAGGTTAAAATAGTCAATTAGGATATTTTGGTACTTGCGTATTAACGCCACCGCAGCTACAGATTTGGCGGTTTTTAATTACTTACAAGGAATTAGAGTTTTATACTTACAAAGAATCCAAAAGATAACTGCATGCGAACAACAAGATTGCTCTTTATTGGCGGCACTGAAAAACCGTCAAATCTGTAGCTACAGTGGCGTTAACACGTAAGTACCGATATTTTTCTTACCAAAAAAAGTTTTCTGGAGGCTAAAATAGTCACTTTAGTAAACGCCACTAGCAGCCTTGTTATAATACTGCCATAATTCAGACATGTTCACAACAGCAAAACTAATTTAAAAAGAATAAAATTATACTTAATATATAAATTATAGAGGATTATCAAAAGAACTATCAGTGTCATTTAACATGATGGCCACAAAATTTAGGTAAAAAGTTCCCTGACAGATTTAAAAAAAATTCCCTTCTTGCAAACTTTTTCCAAATTCCCCCAATTTTTCCAGATATGTTGACACATTTATCGAATAGAACTTGTATGCTAAAGAGATAATATGCCAATTTTTTAAAAATAGGTTTGGTGGTAGTTAAAAGTTAAAATTATTCCATAACATTAAAACTTCTAATGATTATCACAGCAAATCATCAGGAAAATGGTACCAAAATAGGGATAATGGAAAAACATACCCTAAACAGTAACAGTAAATTTTCCTGAATATTAAAAAAATTCCCTGATTTTTTCCACAATCGAAAAGTTTCTTGATTTCCAGGTTCTGTAGCCACACTGTTTAAGTACAACAGCTGTATAAGCAAGTCCACTGAACACTGAAAAAAAAAAGAAGAATGTTCAATTCTAATACAATAAGTAAATTTATTCTAAAAAGTATTCCCAAATCTAATTACAGTCAAACCCTGTTAATGCGAAATCCGTTAACCTGAACTCCAGTTTAACGCAAAGTAAAAGCAGTTCTCCGTACTTAAAACTTAGCGTTAATTTATTCAGTTAGCACAAACAATTTCAGCGTCCCCATCGACTTCGTGTTAATGAAGTTTAGCCGCAGAGTTGGACCCCCCCCCCCCCCCAAAATGGGGTTTTTTTTTGTTTAAAAGTTGTTGTTTTTTTTAAATCCTTTTCTAATTTAAATGTATGCATATTTATAAATAAAATTTTACATTAACTAGAATAATAAATGTTTAAATAACAAATAATATTTCTTCTGAAAATCATTTACACTAAGTAAATAAACAATTGCTACTTATGTGAACAATTAAATCATTAAATTTTAATATTATATTTAGAGATATGTTTTTTTAAATCCAATGGAAACTATATAATACAATAGTAATTGTTTACTACTTCTACATGGAATGTTGCTCTTAGATTCATCAGTAATGGTGATAAGTGATACATAATTATATTTTTAAGGTTTAGAAATAAGTTATTTAAGCACAAAATCTCTATTTCACAAACAAGTTTAAAATGCAGCATATAATTTAATTTTAATTAATAATTTTGAATATTATTATAAAACAGTAATAAAACACTTAGATTAATATAAAAAGTTATTTTTGATACTTATAAAAAAAAAGTTCTATAGACTTTCACTATAAGATTTATTTAAAAAAGTTATTTACAACACTAATTATAAATAAACACACAAAAAAAGTGCAATTTTAAATTAATCTTTAAAAAGAGAAAAAACTATTTGGTTTAAACCATGCCAACCCTGTTCGACTGTATAACATAAAAGGGAGATTTAAAAATATATATATATATATATTTTGCAAAAGAACAGAATTCCACTTTCTAATTTTAGTTTTTTAGAAAGTTCTTTTTGTAAATTTTTAAATAGCGAAATATCCTATACTGTACTGCATCTTTTCAATTTACCACAGTACCTGAAAAGGATAGGTTTCAGTTGTTAGGAGCCAGCGATCAGATTCCAGGCACTATACCTGTTCCGCATTCCACAGTGTTGTACATGGTGGCAGTAAACTGAAAATATGATAACTATTATAAAATGTATCATCCTTATGCACATGTATATATTTACACTGATGACGTCTTTTTTAAACCTTACTTTGAAATATCGATTTGATTACCAAGTGGGATAGGGAGAAATTCTCAATTTGTTATCCATCACTGCTTGAAAAAGAAAATTAACGAAAGAAATTCATTTTTTGCACACAAAACATCAGTTCATTTTGCAGCTATGTTTTTAAATAAACACTTAATTTTACATTAATTAAAACAACACATTACACAGAGTGGCCACAAAATTCAGGAAATAAAGTTTTCTGATAATACCCTGATAGATTTTTAAAAATTCTCTGATTTTACAGCAAGTTTTCTTCAAATTTCCTGAACTTTTCCAGATGTGTGATCGAATTAAACATGTTAAAGAGACTACGGGTGTGGAAAATCACATAACTTTCAATTATATTATATAACATTAAGAAATATTCTATACTACATCTGTATTCCACCTGAAATAAATTCCCGGCCCTGTTGACAATTTATAATATTACGGTGGAGGTTTTTTTTAACTGAATTAGTTCATTTAATTACCGCAAAAATTCTTTCAACAAGTATAGAAATAATATTTATACAGCATGTTTAATTCTCAGTGATCAATCGTTTTAGAAAAACATACTTCTACAAGATAGCCCATTCAGTTTTATAGTTCATAAAAATACGTGAAATATACAATAGGTTTTTTTATTTATGTCACACGTGTGTCCCAAAAATCAACAAACCTCACTGATAAGAACATCATTATCTAATTTCATTTATAAATGTAAATACATCTAATTTAGAAAACCGGCAAATAATAGAGTATAATTTAATAATGTAATGAAGAAAACTTACCAGAAAAGGCATAAATCCAATCGTCAACAGACATCGTCAAGTTTCAAATCAACTTCAAAAGTGATGCCAACTACGTCATCACTGAAGGTAAAAGCGTATTGCGCATGCGTAGGATGATACAAATCGTGGATCAGTGGTGTAATGTTGAATTATCACATTGAAGCCATATTAAAAAACCACATTGAGTAAACGGATTTTTATTTTTTGCTTTTATAAATTGCTTTTACCAAAGTTTTCAATTAATATGATTCTTGGACAGGATTGGGGCTTTCCAAAAACCAAAGAAGACACTTGTTTCATGTCTGGTTGAAATATCACATTGAAACAACATTGTGATATCACATTAGAAAAGTAAAGAAAACGAAATTCTGACTTTATTCGTACTACATAATTAAAACCCCTAAAAATTATACGAAATAAATTGATTTCTTCTAATATCTGTTATAAAATATCAGCTTCCTTAAAAATGCATTGGAATTGCACATTGATACAATGTGGTTACAATGTGCCTTTCTCACTTTCAACGTATCCACCAAAAAACCACATAGAAACAACATGAGTGTGTTGCTTGGGATAGTAACATTAAAAAAAATCTTATCATGGTTATATATTACTGTAAATTATCTTGCACTGCAATACCAATTGGAGAAACAAACAATCTAAGTATTGACATCACACACACACTCCAACTCAAGCAAGAATGTCCATTCCATTCATCCAGGGCCTATTCTGACGGGCAGTCGTGGTTCATTTGGGCAGTCGTAAATTGAAAATGAGCAGTCGTAAATCAAAAATTGGGCAGTAGTAAAAAAAGCAACAACAAAAAAAAAATTGTAAACTAATTATAATTTTCTCACTCTAAATTTCCTATGTATTGGTTTTCTTCCTTTATAAACTTTTCAAAGTTTTGCGAAAGCTTAATTTCCTGCAAAGATGCACAGATTATTTTATGAAGTATTCAACTTTGCCATGGCTCAAAAAGCTCTAGCCTTGTGTTACCTAGTATGCAATAACGTGGGTAAGTCAAGATAGAAATAGAATAAAAAAAGGATTCAATTTAGGCCAGTATAGATCTCAAATTATAATATCTCCCCCATCCTCGCTTTTGTCCCCTTAATCAGAAAACATACAAGTTATTATGATCTTCTTAAGGAGCTAAAAAGATTAGTATTCAAAATTTGAAGTAGTCAGAAATTTTCCTCTCGTTTTGAAGATCAAGACTGCAAAATTTCCTCAAAGTCGAATAAAACTGTATATTTTTAGTTATGATTATAACCCTTAAGGGGTCAAAAAAGAGGAAGATAGTATTTTCCGAAATTTTAATTAGCCAGGATTCTTCTTTGTTTCAAAGATCAAGTGTGAAAAATTTCATCAAGATTGATTGGAATAAAACTGAAGCGTTATGTTAAATAACATACATAAATAAGGACACTTTCATTTAAATATATAGATTTTGTTACATTACATTATTAAGCCCAACATTCATATATTATTCAAGTTTATTTTGAATGTATTTTAATGACATGGTATCCCTATTTCTTAAGAAAGTGAAGAAAAAATCTTTTTGCGAGTATACATTTGTCTTATTTCTTTTTAATTTAGGAATATTTTTAGGAATCTAAGTAATTCTTTTTCCATTGTGATGACAAATGCTTCGTTTTTATTCAAAAATAATATCGGTTTTACTTGCTGATATGTGTATAAGGATTTTTTTATCCTAATTTATATTTTCAGTGTCTGTTCTTTTAACGACTTTTTTAAGCTTTATGGCATAGGAAGGTCTATATTCTGCATATTCTGCAGGGCCTGATCATGACAAGTTGGGGCCCAAGGCCCTTATACATTCGGGGGCCAATTTTTTAAATGCGTGATTTATTGGTAATTGGCTTGACACAAAGTCAAATGAATTAACATTAAATATAAAAAAAGTTAATGAATTGATCGTTAATATTGTTTTCTAAAAGTTTTTTTTTTTTTACAACAAATAAAGAAACAAATTTCAAACTATTGAATTTATAAATCAAAAGAAGACAAACTTTTTTTTTATGTATAGCATTGCATTTCACGACCATAATGTGTTGTAATATGTGTGACCACACTATCTGCAGCATTATTAACAACTTCAGAGTCGACTTTGCTGAACTCACAAAAAATTGGTCATGACTTCCTTTCAATTTTTGTTTCTCTATCTTTCTAAAAAGCTTGTTTTTAAATGATGGTTTGGTTTCTTTGAATAAATACACTCTGGGATACTAAAGACGGTTCAAGATCAATAGAAAATGATTTTTATGTAAAAATTATTTTATACAGATTGTAGAAGATATTCAAATTAGCTTTTGTGAAACAAAAGTTAAAGGTTTACAACCAATTTTGGGGCCCCCTAAAATCATGGGCCCAAGGCCTGGGCCTTGTGGGCCTAGGCGATGATCAGGGCCTGCATAGGCTACAAGATAAGAGAATTTAGTGTCACAAAAGATTTAAGTTCAAGAAAAATTGCAATAAAAATATTCAAATTGAATCAAACTGAATTTGATCATTGATCTATAAATCTCCCCTAACGTGGTTTTTGTTAGAATTAAGCTTCATGATATTTGTCGTTTTTAGTCATGTCCATTTTCCCATTTTAGGAAGAATTGTGCAGTTTGTTTAAACATTTCTCTACTTACAATACGAAAGCAAATGTGACAATATCATAATCACTCTATTTGCAACTTTGTAAACTTTTCATAATAAATCTTTACCTTTTGGCCGTGCATTTACAAATCTAAGCTAATTGCATGACTTGGGTTATAAGGTGTGTTTTTTTCTCATAGGAAATATGAACAAGAAACAATTGAATAAGAAATCAGTAAACTTCGTGGCGAGTGTGGCAAAATCGTTTGCAGTTACTACAGAATGAGGTGAAATAGTCTTGGGGGATCTTTGACAACTGAGCTTCTTTTCTTTCTTCCACATTCGGATTCACAAGCAAAACGCAAAACCCCTCTCTGTGTCCCTTCTCCCCTATTTCCGGTCAACCGTACAGTTGTAACTCTATCCCCTGGAATGTGGTTGAGCAACTAGGGCGAGGGGACATTTTTTTTTATCTTTCTGTAGTGTATTTTTAGGGGGTCGGTGACAAGAGGTTGTTTGTTGTTGTGAGTTGTGAGAAACGAGTACGAGACAGCTGTGTCCAAAGTTGTAACCAATATAAATTGAAATTTTTAAAAAAAAATTTACAATTTTTTTATTTTTAATTGATCAAAAAATTTCAAATTTATACAAATTTTAATTTGTATAAAATTGTAAATTTTACAAAAATTTAATTTTTTTAATTAATTTTTTTTTAAATTTGTAGTTTTTACAAAATTTAAATTTTTTAATTTGTAACTTTTACAAGATTTTAATTATTATTTTTAATTCAATTTTCTTATTTTGGACAAGAGATTTCACAAACAACACCCAATTAATGAATAATACTAGACAATTTTCTAAAATATTTGAAAATATTTGCCTCTTTAACAAGTCTGCGAACGCACAGTTGAGTTTGAAAAGATCTAAACCAAAGACAGGTAATTAAAACAGCACTGAAAAAAAGTTATCGCTTATAGTGTTGGGTTTGCATCTTAAGGTAATATCATTATAACACTGAGTTAAGTGAAATAGAATATTAACTGAGAGACGGATGATTTTAAAAACTAGAAGATTATTATAGTAGTAAAATATTATTTCTTGACAATACCTTTCCTTCTAGATTGGCTGAAAAAATTTTGAAACAATAATTTCCCAAAAATAAATATATTATTTAAGGACCTAGTTCTATATATGAGTTACATGATAAGGTACAATTTGAATTTACAAAATGTTGAACACAGAATTTGTGTAGTGAAATGTTGCAACACATAAAATATAAGTTGCACAGTGAGTAATCGTAGAAATATGTATAAAACTTTCACATATACACTGGCTATACATATTAGTAAATAAAAATATTTGTAAACAAAAAATATATTTCAGAGCCAGCAGGCTCATTGTTGCCCAATTTTGACAAAGGGTGATTATACATAAAATTTGCATTACCATACTTTTTGGAAACGATTTGGTAATTTATTTTCTCGCTTGCATTTCGAGATAAAAATTTGGCATCCTCAGAATATTAATTGATACTGAATATTAATAATATTAATTGAAATAAAATATTTCTTTTGAAAATGGCTCCTAAAATTGATAGATTCAAAAAAGGTTAGGTAAATGAACTTTCCATGTAGAAATACAAATTTAAACAATTAAAAAACACATAGCTGATGAAAAATAAAAATTTGTGGCAACACTCGATGAGGCATGGGTTTATTTATGTTACTGTCATTTTTGTTTACTATGTCAATTTTTGATTGATTGTCAACCAACTAACGGAAATGACTCGTATGAAATGGTTAGGCCAGTGTACAGAAAAGTTGCCAAAGCAATTTATGATAGTTGCAGAAATTTATTACAAAGGCAAATTAAAAAAAATCTTGATTAAAGCCAAAATTCATTCACTCACTATCATAAGAATATTTTAGAACCAATTTTGGAAGAAAAATTTGCAACATTATATAGAAAGGACATGGATAAAGTGTTGAACTTAATATGCAAAAAGACTCTATTTAACAAAGATTCAGAAAAAGGTGGATCCCATTTAATGAAGTACATGTAAAATCAACTGACGCTTCTCTAATTTACGCTTTTGGTTTATTAAAATAAGCCATAAGAAAAAGGCATCCGAAAACACTGAATGGACTTTAGAAAACTGTCTGAGTGGAAGGGGATAAAATTTACATTAACAGTACTAATAAAAAATTTAATTTAAAAAAAAATTGAGCTAGAGAAATTGTTAAGAAAATTAGCTATCATATAGAAGCAAATCGATTTAAAAATACGCAGTTTTTAGTAACCTTGAAGCATTAACAATTCCACACAATATTTATATTATTATTAGTTAAATTTCATTTACACAATTACAGCCCATATCTTAAAAATAAAATACAGAAGAGGAAAAACAACATTTTATGTTTAGAGACGTGGAATAACTGAAATAATTCATTAAACCCACTAACTAGTATATTTAATTAAAAACATAACTTTCGATTTCTAAATTACGCAAATCTAGACAAATTTCTTAGATTTTGTTAACTTATTAGAATTCTATAATACAAAATCCAACAATTAAAGTATCAACAACCACTATACCTACTTAACACGTGCAGATGAAAGTAATAATAATAAAACAATAATATGTATTAAATGCATAATTTAAACATCCATACAAGACATTGAAAATTTTTATACACTGCATTAATAGTAATCATTAATCCTAATATTACCACAATATTAACTTAGAAATTACCACATGCTACAAAAAGTATAAGACTAATTTTAATTTAATTTCAGAATTGTTTTTACCTGTGAAATGAAATATTTTCAGATTTTCTGGAAGGTCTGTTTTTGCATTTGTGGGCCACACAAGCCATAATTGATTATTAGAACATTAAAATACTGAAAAGATTTATTTAAAACTTAAGAAATATCAACGCAATTCAAGGAGAATAAAGTCCGGGACAGCTAAAACAGCTAGGGTGAATCCCAGAATGCGTAGCGTTTTGTTATGCGCAGAACCTGGAAAAACCTGTCGGCAATACTTCAAATTCCGAAATTTGGGAGGGCCCCTCCTTACCCCCTCTTTCCTCCTTGATTTGAGCAAGTGAAATTGTTTGATTTTCTTAACTTTCTTAAAAAAGATTTTCTTAATACAAAAATTGTCCAGATTGGAAGCTTCTTCAAGGAAAGCGTAAACTTGAAAGGAACAATGATTGGTTGGTTGTATTCAGATTATCTGGCGCCGTCAGCAACACGAGGGCTATAATGCGCCGAAACATTTCGTCATTTAACAAACCAACATACAATTACAAGCACCCATGCCTACACGGGACTCGAACCCGCAACCTCGCGGTCTAGAAGCCAGCACGCTAACCACTATACCGTTTGGTCGGCGAAAGGAACAATGAAGAAAACGACGAGGAATCATCCAGATGGTAGTTTGGAGAACGACTGCTAATATTCAATAAAAAACAAAACAGTCTCTTTAAAGTTGATGTGAGTATTCTTCAGTTATTATTAACATAAGTATAATTTATTGGAATTGATTATAACTTAAAGCATTTTTTTTACTTAGCAAATTGTGGTTAATTAGTTATTTTTTTAATTAATTGTTTTTATTATTATTATTTTTTTTTTTTTTTTTTTTTTTTTTTTTTTTTTACAAAGCGACTTCAAACAGAAATACAGCTCCGAAATTTTCCACATAAGTAGTTTTAGCCTTCTAATTGTAGTTTACAGAATTTTAAAATTTTGATTAGTTTTTTTAATTAATTTTCTTAATTAATAAACAAATTTTTTTTACAAAACGACTTTTAACAGGGCTACAGCTCTGAAATGTTCTACATAAGTAGTTTTGGACTTTTGAAAAACAGAATTTTAAATTTTTATTTAGTAGTTTTTTTTTTTAATTAATTTTTTATTTAATATATATGTTACAAAACGATTTCTAATAGGGCTACAGCTCTGAAATTTTTAACATAAGTAGTTTTGGCTTTTTAATTGGACTTTTGAAAAACACAATTTAAAATTTTTATATAGCTTCTTTTTAATTAATTTTTATTGATTAATTAATATTTTACAAAACAATTTCTAATAGGGCTACAGCTCTAAAATTTTCATCTCAAATAGTTTTGGCCTTCTAATATGGACTTCAGAAAAACAGAAAATTTTAAATTTTTGTTTAGTTCGCTATTAATTTATTTTTTTCATTAATTAATATATATTTTACAAAACGATTTCAAATAGGGCTACAGCTTTGAAATTTTCAACATAAGTAGTTGTGGCCTTCTAATTGAATTTTTGAAAAACAGATTTTTTTTTAATTAAGTAACAAATATTTTACAAAACGATTTGTAATTGAGCCACAGTTCTGAAATTTTCAACACAAGTAGTTTTGGCCTTCTACTTAGACTGACAAAAAGAATGTTAAAATTTTAATTTGTTTTTTAATTAATTTTTTCACAAAAAGCGACTTCTAATAGGACTAGAGCTCTGAAAGTTTCAACATAAGTATAGTTTTGACCTTTTAATTTTGCTTTTTACAAACATCACGTGTTAAAATATTCTTAAAGGGGTGGGTCTTGTATTAAAGTTATTAACGGGGAATTTTTTTATTGTTTCTCGACAAGGGAGGGGCTTCTAATATTAAGGCTTTACGTAGCAATTAGTTTTTAGTGTGTGAAGCGACCTTATGCTTACGCAGCAATGAACCTTTCATCGAGCAAAGCTCGCTCATGTTTGCATAGCAATGAACCTTTCAACGAGTGAAGTAAGCCTGTGTTTATGTGTCGATGAACTTTTCAAGGATCAAAGCGAGCTCGATTTTGTGTAGCGATGAACCTTCCTGCGAGCAAAGCGCCAAAAACTGGAACCTATAGATGAATGATAGATTTCCGCAATGCTAGGCCCCACAGTCAGCTAAAATATTGCACATGTTAAAATTTAGTGGCGAAACACAGGTATTCAGCTAGTTAATAATATAAGGCGCAGAACTTCGGAATTTGGAACAATTTAGAATTAAAAAAAAAATTCCAAGTTTTTTTTACAATTAGGCATGCAGTGTTCATACCGCAGAATTGAAACATTAAAAAAGTTTTAACCAGTAGCATGCTATTCAGTAAGCATTGCTTACCTGAGAAAAAAGGAAAAATAACTATTTTTTATTTCCTGGATATGTTTCGGGAGCAATTAATTTACATAAATAGATTTCCTCTTCAGATTATATAGATACTACTTATTAATTTCTTTGAAAGCCGCAAGTAATACATTGAAGAGAGAAATGAATCTTAACAAGAATTGTTCCTTCAAGACCTGTATGTTGCATGCATTACCAATTAACAAAGCAACACAATCGAAGTGAATTTTGCTTACATTCCACTCATTGCGTAATTTTAAAGTATTCGTAATAAATTAATTTTTTCAAGTCTCCTAAAGAGGAAATGTCAGTGTTTCACACCTTGAACGTAATTATTTACGTGATTTTCAACTTTTTATTTTATATGAAATAACCTAAGTGTAAGCAATCATTCCTGTTGCTTGCAAACACTTTCCAACTTCTATTCAAATATATTATGCTGCCTTCTATGCACAAATAAGGAAAACAATTTAACTATGTGTAGCATTTTATACTTTTTAAGGAGCTATTAAAATTCTAAAGTTTTTAATTCTTAAGGAATTGTTTTGATTTTTTTTTTTTTTTTTTTTTTTTATCAGCATGTATTTTAAAATTGTACTAATCAATTTATATTTTCATACACAGTAATTAAAATTAATTGAATATATAAAAACTAAATAAAGAGACTAATAGGAAATAATTACGAGAGTGATTAAGAATGTAGTGGTATAAATTGGTGATTTTAGCATTAGGCAGCATTGCTTGCCTGATCAAAAATCTTATTGCATGCTACTAAGACAACCTCATTTGAGCTCACTCAATGCCATTGTTCCTATAGCGTACTCATTTCATCCTGTCCTCTAGTATATACTAGATTTAGTTTGGAATCAGGTAATGTTCATTGAAAATTTATAATATCAAAGTAATTCTTTAAATGAATTAGGAAAAAATTAAAATGTTTAAAAATATGTTTTTAAATATACTTCTTCTATAAGAAATGAGTTTTTTTTTTTTTTTAAAGTTTTCTAGTCTTCTTCCACTGTGAATGACGTTGAAAATATGGACATGCTACCCACAACTCCATGTCTGGTCATTTGTGGTAAGCTTTTCAATACATTTTTTTTTTTAATTTTAAATGCTACTTTATGTAATATTATACATATAATTCAACGGATTTGGTTGACATACACTTATACATAATTTTTTTTTTTTTTTTTTTTTTTTTGCCAAGTATTCTGTATTTTGAAAAGAAGAGTTACTTTTGGTTGGAACTAAAGTTACCATGAATAGTTCACAAAATCAGTAAATACGTCTAAAATATTCAATGTCAACTAAAAAAAAAATATTATTAATTTGATAAAACTTATTTTTAGATAAAGAAAATAGTCAAATATTATTTAATGCGTGTTTTTCATTTTAAAATTTAATTAATAATTGTGGAATATATGTATCAGAAATATTGATTCTTTTGGAATCACGAACATGATTTAAGTTCTTTTATCAAATATAACTATATAATTTTATGTGAAAATCGATAAAAATTTTTAATTTAATTATTTTTATCTTAAATTTAGAAAGTATCTTAAATATTTGGTATTATAAATGTTCAGAACTTTAAACCTTATTTATTTTTAGACAATGAACATTCTCAGACTACATATATGATGGCAGTGTATAAAAAAAAATGTCAATGAAAATATCGAGACATTCGACAACGGAATAGTTTGCAGCCTTCTTTGTTTTAAACATAGAATATCCAGAAACTGCAAGTTCCACACTTGAGATGATCCAAAGGTAAGATTTTTTATGTATTCAAATGTGAGTTGAAAATAATTTCTGGGATAGAGTTTATATACGTAATTATTTATGAAGAATAGTTGCTTTTATCAGTTCAAAGAAGAAAGAGTTATTTTTTTATTTGTAAAGTTTTTTCTAATAATGCATTATAATCTTTGTTCATTTTAACTTCTTTTTTTCTAGGTTTTAATTTTCATTATGCCTTTGTTCTTGAAAAATATTTTTCTAATTCTATACATTTAACTACTTTTAATTATATTTTGAATTATTTCAAATTCTTATTGGAGTTAGTAATATTTTTCTTTTTGACTTTAACTAAAGTAATAATTATGTAGATAATATGAATCCATAACTTGATTTGAATTATAAAATGTTCCATTTAAGTAATATAAGAATTATCTCTTTATTTCTATCACAGGTGTTTCCTGGGTATAAATAAAGGTTCAAAAGTTAGCAAAAAGAAGAGGAAAACTAATGTAACAACTGATCTCCTGGATAGAGAGTAAATTTAATTGAAAGTCAGCGTTTTTCTGCAATTTTTCTCAAGGAAGCAATTGATCTCGTGGATAGAGTTTTCTCTTTCCCTTGGAAATTTTCTATTACTTCAGATATGATACAATTTCGAGTATTTTGACTGAAATTTCGATCATGAATGAGAAAATCATGCTTCTTCTAACGTAATAGCCTCATCTTTAATATTTTAGTCCCTATCGCCGAAATTTACCTTGGTGTGTTATGATCATTTTCATCAAGCGTTGTGCTGATATAATAGTCGATATTGCAGAGTTTTACTCCTGCAAAGTGGGTGCTATTTATATTGGTGTTATAGTGATTTTTGTCAAGTTTTCGGTTGCTGTTAATATCTGATTGTAACTTGTTTACAAAAATCCGACAACCATGGAAAGGCATACGTTCAGAATTCCCCAATGACTGTTTTTGTCGTTGCTTCTTCTAATGTTACAGCCTCTCAAGCCGTTATTTACATGAATGTGTGATGGCCGTTTACCCGAGCCTTATGCTGATGTGGCGAGCGTTATTACCCAGATTTATGGGTTTATTGTGTGATAAGCATTTTTTTTAATTTTCCCCTTTGTTATAGCCGCTATTTCAGAAATTTGCACCTGCATATTAGGTACTTGCGCTAATATATTGAAGTGACATTTCCCGTTCGGTGTTGCGCCAATGGCGGATCCAGCCAGGGGGCGCGGGGGGCGCGCGCCCCCTCCTCAGGTGGAGTCTTTTTTTACAATTTACAGAAATAAATAATAATAATAAAAATATTTTTTTTTCCAAGTTTTTTCCAATAAGTTCACGCAACTATTATATTTTGACCTTTATCTAATTTCCGAAAAAAGCAACAAAAAAAAGCTTATTTGTGTACCAAGGTTCTATTTATAGCCTTCTCTCTTCCCATTCAAACGGATGTTGGAAGTCTGTACAAGTATTCAAACCTCCACCCTCTTGACCATGAAGATATCTTGGACCCCTGATACCCGATTCCTTTTCTGTCGAGTGGGAGGAAGAGATTTTGACTCACATGCGTAATGTACAACGCCAACCAGAGGAGGTGGGGGGGGGGGGGAATAATGAGAGGTTGACTATTTGGGTTACCCCCGGAAATGGCCACCCCCATTCAACTGGACATGGTAATAGGCTAAACTTAAAACTTTTGAAAGAAAGGATGAGGAAGGTTATTTATTAACTGCATAAGAACTCGTCCAGCTCTAATTTCTGCTTCGGCTTGTAAATAAGCGTCATATTTGAATTTCGATTAACAATCCTCTCTTTCACCACACTGGAAAGGTATGCCAATTGTTTTTTTTACATAAAATAGACTTATAAAGAATTTTGTAAGAAGTATTACCTGTGTAAAGTAGCACTACAGTAGCAGAATTAATTATTTAAAAAAAATATCGCTTTCAAACCCTGTACGAAATTAAACGAATGAATTAACAAAATAAATGTGTATGTTTTTTACGATAATTCGAAAAGTAAATTTTTTTTTTGCAGAAGTAATGCAAGAAATATTGCACTTTATAAGTAATTACAACGCTTACGGCATAATATATATACATACATTTTGAGAAGGCTAAGATTACTCTAATTTTATTCTAAGCCTATTCTTCCAAAACATATTTTTTATGAAACTTCTGATTCTTGTTCAAAAGTTTCGTGAAAGAAGTAAAATAATATTGCAACTCAAAATGAAGTTCTTAATTTTTTTTAAATACAATGATCCTCTTACAATCTCTCTCTTCCAGTTATAATTGAAGAATTGGAACAAAATATTTCAGTATGCGATGTTTTTTTAATTTGTCACGGATTGATATAATTTACCTATTTTGTTTTCATTATTTTAAAAAAATGCCCAGTTTGGCGATTATTCTAAAAAAACGCCGCTGAAACGGTGAAAATCGTGATATATATTTCAATAAACACTGCATTATCCTTTCTAAGTGCAACAGAGCAGAAACAGTCGTTGATGTGCGTTTGCCATTATCTCATTTCTACGGAGGTGGGAATGATTAGAACACCTTTAAAGGCATTTTTATAGCGATTTTAATCAAAATCGTTAAAACCATTTTTTGGTAATCGCTGAAAAACGTAACTTTTTCAATATCAGCTATTTAATGCACATGTGAAAATTTAAACTGAAAAGTAATTTTGGTATAACATAGCGAGTCAGAAATGTGACGAAAAAGGGGGGGGGGGTAATCAATGGATACGGATTATCTTGAAGTATATTTCTAGAACGCTGCATAGATTTTTTTTTTTTTTTTTTAAACTTTTTTTAAATATTCGATTTCATCCTGGCTAAGGCACAGGTGTTGCCCCCCCCCCCCCTCAGGAAAATCCTAGATCCGCCACTGTGTTGCGCTGTTGTAATATCCGATAATGTGTGTGCGTACACCAGATGGGACCATTGACTATTTATAGTATTAATTGACATGTACTATTGTAACATAATTTAGGGAATTAAAAGTGCATATAAATAAGATCCATATATTAGTTGCACAATTTAAATAATTGCAATGAATATAATATCTGTCCAAACAACTCAAAACAATCATTTTTAAAATAATAAAAATCTTGATTTAATCTAGTGCACAGTTATAAAAATCTAATTCAATGGATTCAAATTTCGATTTTAACGTATACGAAGCAGAAAATAAATGTGCTTTTTCCTGTCGTGAAGTTGATAAATAATACTGATATGAAGCCAATACGAAATTGGATTTTGACTGATACTAGTGGAAAGTGAAGATGGACTTTTATATGACCTGAAAAGCATCTTGTAATGATTTAACTATTCCTATGTACATTTCATATCTTTATACTATATTAACTTTGTTATTTGTATGCTTACATAAAAATTTTCCTTATTTCAATTCTCAACTATTTGTTGGTTTTTGTAAAGTAATCTGAACCACTTTTCATCTGCGTGTACAGAAGTTTTGTAATTATGTGTGATAAATATTTTTATATGTTAAAATAAAATTGTATTTTTATCAAGTTTAATTTGTTTCTTTATACATATACACACATTATATACATACATATACACACAATGTGTTTAAATGTTAGATTTTTGTTAGTTAAATTGCATTAATATTTTGCAACTTTTTTAAATTTAGGAAAAAAAACTTTTAGAATATTTTCGTTCATTTTTGTCAATTCTGTGTTTATTTTTACAACCTTCAATATCAATTTAGCAGGGTTAATACTAATTTATCATAATAAAACTTGGTTCTCTACAAAAATAGGTCAAAAGAAAAAATATTCGGGGGTATGAAATTGAAGCAGAAGAAATTTAATTTTTTTTTTTTTTCAAACAGTTTCAATTTTAGTAATCTTTTAACAACTTCAGGCTAGTTGCAACACGGGTTAATATATTATTGAAATGAAATTTGGCACACTGTCAAGATAGACCAAAACGAAAGGAATGAGGGAGTAAGAGTTAAAATCATATGAAATTTCATTTTTGACCCCTTACATAGACCATCCTAATATATAGTTATAATTAGTCAATAAAAAGACACAATACTCAGTTATCCTACATATCATTACGTACTTTGATTCAACGTAAGATCTCAACGAGGAATTTCAAACTCAAACAGGCCGACCAAACGGTATAGTGGTTAGCGTGCTGGCTTCTAGACCGCGAGGTTGCGGGTTCGAGTCCCGTGTAGGCATGGGTGTTTGTAAATGTATGTTGGTTTGTTAAATGACGAAATGTTTCGGCGCATTATAGCCCTCGTGTTGCTGACGGCGCCAGATAATCTGAATACAACCAACCAAACGCAAACAGAAATAATATTTTAAACAATTAATAATTTTCTTTAAAAATTGAAGTTATATATTTTCGATTAATTTGTTTTAAATGGTAATCAAGACTGTAAATGAAGTTTAATTTCACCAATAATAGAAGGTCACTTTTTCTTTAATAGCACAATTTAATAAGTTAAATTCTTAACTGATAAGTTGTCTTCGTAAAAAAAATGGCGCTTGCTTTAAGCATGTACAATGTACATATTAAACAGTATTTTTAAACTTAAAATATTGTGTTTATTGATGGACGACCCAACTACGGATACAGACGATGACGCTTCGTGTTTTTAAGACAACTGTATTTTAATGTTTTCTAAAGTGCAGTTTTGTTGCGTTTTAGAATTCGATTTATTTGACAGACAGTTGAAAGAATTTCTTACAATACGTGTTCAGAACAAGTATCATTCAGTAAAAAGTGTATGCTTTCTCTAAATGATTTTTACCAAAATTGTCTTACAAAAATAAATCAGTAGACAGATAGTATTGCGTTGATTATCAGAGAGTTTTTCGGATTTTCTCCTTAATGATGCGTAAATGCGCGACATTTTCCTCTTCAAAGACCAGGGGTGAAAAAAGTCAAAATATCAAAAAGAGGAAAATATACGCAGTTTTATTTTGAACTACAAAAATAGTTGAATAAAATATAATGGTGTACTAATGTGTGCACAGAACAATGGTGGAGTTAGAAATTTTTTCTGAAAGGGCTACAGATAAATTTAGTCTGATAAAGACCAATAAAGTCTAATAAAAAAAAATTGTAGAACAGGCAGAACTTTTCAGAGTGAAAAAAAGCAGAAATCCACTTAAAAGTGGAAGATTTTGACCCCTGAAAGACACACCACTTCCAGACTGTGTACGGTTCACGTTGTTTTGGAGCATCAATGGCCTAGTGTAGTTTTTGCGCTTGATAACGACTAAATTTATTATTGGATTCTACATAGATGCCTTAAAAAGGAGTAAATATACTTAGCCGACACAACATTGAATTTGTATTTTCCGATTTTAATTTTGTTAACGCTTTAATTCTATCAGTAAACACTTACATAAACATTATATGGTAAAGAATACTCTAAAATAATATTAAAAGAAATCAACTCATGAGGCCCTCTAAAAGGAAGATTTTTTTTCCGCATCGATTACCAAAATATTTATCAAAATCAATAAATTTATTTTGCTTTTCTCTAGAAAAAGCAATTTGATTTTATAAATATAATATATAAGAAGGGTGAAAAATAAAAATAACGAAAGTTTATATTTTCCATAAGTTCAGCTACACAATTCAATATTTGATTTTTCATTTTTAGTAATCCATAATTGATAAGATTTAATTTTGAATCCATAATTGATAAGGATGTTAATAATCGCAGGAATGATTCTTTTGAAGCTCTTAACTGCTTACTACGAAAGTTAGAATCTTTTTCTAATGTAATCTTCCATTTTAACATAATCAGGGTTTCTACGGTCATTAAAAGTTATTAAAAGTGCTTAATATTTTTGAACTTGTTTTCAAGGCCTTGAAAGTACTTGAAAATGCTTAGAGATGCTTAAAAGTTTTTGGAAATTCTTAGAGGTCCTTATAAGTCCTTAATTTTTGCGGCTGTTGTGCCAACCGCAAATTTTATAATAATACTACTTAGACTTGCTATCCCCGCGTGACCACCACTTGTCCGCACTGTTATCAGAATTCTGTGACATATTTTATTACTCATGCGCTGACTTGTAAATTTTCTGGTATAATATATTCTATTAAAAATTTATATATAGACATAATGCCCGAAAACAAATTTTCAAAGGTCATTAAAAACATTATTTAGGTCCATAAAAGTCATTGAAAAGCCAGTGATTTTCATTCTGTGATTTGAGTGTGAACCCTGGTAATATCAAATCCAGTAACATTTTCAGCCTAAAGTTCTTTAATTTACGCAAACAGCTTGCTCTCTCTTTAACCCTTTCTTTCTCTCCATCGGATTCTTTTCTTGTCTACACCTAAGCCCAGGGCAAAGATGGTAAAAAAGAATGTTCAATCAAAAGAAAAGGTTAACCAAAGAAAATTCCATTGTCCTATATGGACCCTTTGACACCATTCGGGACCAGTGGGAAAAGATTTTTTTTTTTTTTAAGATTAACGGATTCCGTTTTCTCACCAGCGGTTATTTGAAGCGTGAATTTCCTCAACAAAAGGATTTTAGGTTTTTTGGTATGTTGACTGGAGTAAGGACTTGCGCTTGACATTGAATTACGAAAGTTTTTTTTTTTATACAAAAGCCAATTTTTATATTCATTAACATAGCACCGTTTCTGCTGCCAGCGTGTGCTTGTTTTAAAAATTTAAAATTCGATGCTAACACCATCTCGATCAGCAAAATATGTGGCAAACAACTTTTCAAAATTTATTCATTAAAAATTAATGTGAATTTATGCACTTTTCAAAATTTATTCATTAAAAATGAATGTGAATTTATGCACTCAGATCCAAATATCTTTTATTTCTTCTGATCAAAACAATTTTATTATTTATACTAAAATAATTTTGTCAACAGGAAATAATTTCTTCAATGATTGGTTTAATGCTATTTCAATGCGATTGGATGACGGCAAGTTGGTTTATTAGCATTCCATAAAAATGATCTTTTAGTGACAGTGACAGCCTTCAAAATGTGACAGAATGCATTGTCACCGACATCGAATCTATCTGCCAAGTTTCAGCCCGATTTGATGATGTCAAAGAGTCTCACATAATTAGGCCTCCGCATATTTGCCGTTATCGACAAACAAAACACACAAATATACACACAAAGTTGGAAGTTAATACAAGGAATTTAATAAATTAAAACTGCAAACTAAAAGAATGTACGTGTGATGAGAGGTTTGGAATGCAATTTTAATAAATAAATGTTTAGAAATGTATGGATGTAATTGTTTCAAAGGTGCGTTGTATGTTAAACTCAAAATTCAAAAGTAACTACACCCCTTTAATAGAATTAAACGTTTTTTAAAAAGATTTTTCCGTATTAGAAATAACACTTTTGTAATATTTGAAATTACCTAGTAAATTACTTTTAAGACTGATTTATCAAAGACATTTAAATGATGTGTTGATAAATTATGCTCACTTCCAAAAGAATCGGAATCCAACACCATCAGCATTATTTGAAAGCAGCCATCTGAACTTGCCTGGCTATTATTAACTCACCTTATATCTAAACTGTATTCATAGAATTTAAGTTTGAAACGATCAGAACTACTCAATCTCGTGAAATTATTCGAAATACGGCAAAATATGTTACTGGCTTTGACATTAAGTTAAAATAGATCCATTTTTAAATCCCTTATATTAACTTCGAATTTGTGTGTGGTTGGTTGGCTGTGTATGTCGATGGCGGGCAAATCTGCGCATCATATCTTTACATAGGGTATGAAAGTACAGCATTCGATTAAAAAAAAAAATCTTTTTTTTTTTTTTTTTTTTTTTTTTTTAAATTTTGGATCACCCAGATTTTTAAAAAAAATGCCTGTCTGTGTGCACGTGGTCAGAATAACTCCCGAACAAATTGACCTACACTCTTCAAATTTGGTACATGGGTTGGCGGTGGCCATGGGTCCTGCCATTTAGGTTTTCGTCAAAATCGCGCATGCGCATAAGATTGAAATAATGAAAAATCATGAAAAAATCTCGTTCTTCAGTAATTTCAAAAAACAGCCCTAACTATTTTGATTAAAATCTCTCTGCTAATGCCTCTTACGTGTTCTAAACTTCCCCACCACCTAAATTCCCGTAGAAATGCGATAAAAGCGTAAAAAGTTTTTTTAAAAGGGGAAAAAAAAAAAATCACGAATTACTTTAACACATAGTTTTCTGCCCTTGAGCATCACCCACCATCGATTGATTTGCATCTGTTTCCCGCACAAGAAAGGACAATATAATGTCTATCGAATATCTTCGCCAATTAGGTGGGTTTTTAAATAAGTGAAAATATGAAAATGGTAAATAACATCCCGTATCATATTTTAATGCAATGATCAGTATTATTTAGTGTAATTGAAAAATTGTGCAATGTTCCATACCCCTAGTTAAGGATTAAATTTTGAAAAGTAGTTTGCCGCATATTTTGCTTATAGAAATGTTCTGCGGAGGCCAATTAAACTCGCTTGCCATAATCCAATCGATCTGATTGATCTGATGATCTGGCAAATAGGATTTGATGCCGATGACAATTGTCACTAACAAATTTTGGGACTGTCATTCTCTCTAAAATATCGCTTTTTCAATTACACATGCTTCTATAATCGCTTCGGAATACTAATAAAATCCCATTTTAACCGATCATTTGTAGAAACTATTTCCTGGTGCCAAAATGTTTTAATCAAAATATATATAATATATGGGTTTTCATTAATTTACAACTGGTACCATTACAATCATTTTGAAAACTTACGTCTTCTTCAATTTTCCACTTATTTTGACGCTATTCTTACAAGAACCAAATTGAGACAAAAACTCTTATAGCACTATAAGACAATACAACAAAAATCTCCATTAGCTGATTAGATATGCAGTAGAAGAATATATAATCTAAAACTTTGTCCGAGTCCTGAACGAATAAGTTCAGAAAGCAAAATCTAACTTTAAACTTTTAACATTGCTATCATTGGACCTTTGTTCTGTGCGTCAAGCAGAGAATCGCCCCGCGCCTTTTCTTTGGTATTGGAACACATTTCTGGAGCGATCGGAGGAAGAGGGGATGTATACAAAACGCATCTCTACATGACCAGGGCTCTAATTAGGTTAAATGAGGCGTATCGCAAACTCCTCCCCAACTACCTGATTAACGATCGTCTCACCCCAGAACTTCTTCGCTCGGATCGGACAAAGGGTGACTGGCTGGGAATTTTTCTACAAGGTGATTTAGGGCGGGTTGGGATTTAAAGTATTAACAATAGATAAAGCAAATTAAGGAATGTTTGAGAGCAAAATCAATACTGTCGAGTGGCCTTTCCTAACTATTGGGGACTTAGGTATTGCAACATACTTTTTCTAAATGAAGATTATAAAGTGCCGATAATATTTGTTGAAACAGGGCCTGTGTCGCATAATTTAAAGATTATTTAAAGGAAGCCAATCTCAATCTGGCTAGATAATAGGTTGCTATTTGTTAATAAAAATAAATTGGATAATGAATATGATGGGGGCAGGCATGATTATTAACAGGGGGTTGCAATGCGGTAAAAGTTTGTATTTTCAAAAATGACTGATTTTTCATAAATGTAATTTAGATATCCTAAGGAAATGATATCTGTATATTTTCGGTTTAAATGAATAATTTAAAGCCTGTATTAAACATCTTCATTTCTGTAAATTGGGCTAATTTAGCTACTTGTTCTGGAATTTTCAAAAACTAGGGCAGTATAAGTACACATACTTGGCAGAGCCTATGATAAGGAGTCAATAATTTACTGACTGACTGATTTGGGGTGTTGGAGTTCCGACGGCCGGAACGGCCGTTCAACCTCCAGGATTACAATTAAAAGCAACATAACTGCTAATAAAAAACATAAAATTTAAGGAATAAAATAGAAAGGGGGAACAAGAAATTAAAACAGAAAGTCAAGTAACATCCTGACTAAGCAGAACAACCAACAGCAGTTGGGGAGGCGGAGCTAAGATCGAATCGTCTTAGAAATTAAGACAGGGGCTGTAAAAACTTCCAAAGTCAAAAGTAATGTACTCGGTGTTACTGGAAGAGTCAACCATCAGTGGTTGCCTGGTGTAAGTGGATTTATCCATCATAGTTCTATCAACCTGCATGAAGATTGGGGTTTCAGGAATGCTAACATCAGTGTTAGTTTCCTGATTTTTAGTAATAATAGGTCCATCATTATTAGAAGCTTGGGAAGCGACATTAGCATATGTGCGCTTGGGTTTGGAATTTAAGTTTAAAGTGATAGGTCTTGGGATGAAAATTGGCTTCGTGGCGGGGGTCGCCTTCTTGACCCCGGAACCACTAGGCCGTCGTTTACTTAAGAGATCAGTATAGAATTTACAGGAATGTGCAGAAGAGGCATGATTTCCTTTACAGTTAATGCACCGCCGCACACCGCTCTTATTAGGACAATCCCGACTGGGATGCTGTTCAGAGCAGTGGCGACATCTGGTGGGATAAGGGCAAGTGACTGAAAGGTGGGACCTCCAACGCTGGCACTTAAAGCACTGCTTGGGTCCCGAAACCTTCTTGCCATTGATTTTCTCAATTTGTATTTGTAAAAAGAGAATAGATTTGCAAGCGATGATGGCATTATGTAGTCAGCAGAATTAGGAAACTCCAAAGTGAAGAGGGGAATCTTTTTCCCGAAACGATTCTTCATTTGGAGCACGTGGCAAATTTTAAAGTCAGGATTATTGCGATGTTTATCCAGTCGAAAATTTCCTTCTCGGTAGTGTTGAAGGGCAAGCCCCTGACAACTACTTTGAAGGTGGTTCTGGGCACTGGGGCCAGTTTAGTTGAAGGAACAGCAAGTTTCTCTGAATCAACGAAATTGGAAATGAGAATTTCCTCGTTCTTGTTTTGAGGAATAATCTCATACTGGTTTTTATGAAACCGGGCAAAAACCTCGGAGCCATGGTCCAGCATAGACCTGTGCAGGGCTTGGAGCGAGGCTTTTCCCAACGTGCTGTGTGGTAATCGAAACGTTTTCAGATCAGTGCAGTCAGTCATTGAATGGTAGTCAGGCACGAGGTTAGGAGGCAGGTTTAGGATTATAGAGGGTTCAACTACAGGAGTTGAAACGGGTACAATCGGTACACCGCCAAAGAAACCATCAAGGTTGGTATCAGTCAACATAGCAATAGACCAAGCAGCTAGTCTCTCAGCTAGCGGCTACTTGGTTAGAGCAAGGTACAGCAACAGGAGCAGTAGTTCAGAGCGACTGGTCTCTCAGCCAGCTTTTATAGCAAAAACCCCTCTCCACTCATGATAATTGATGCAAGAGTATATTCTTTCTCAGGGGCGGCTCAAGGTAAGTTTTGCACCTGTGCAAAAAAAAATTATGGTGCCCTCGATTCCTCCCTCTCCCCCCCCCCCCCCCAACAAAATATAATAAAATTGGACAAAATCCCGCAAATTGAAGGAATCATTGCTTCCAAAAAAAGATTTATGATTATAATCGTCATTTTAATACAGTTATAGAATTGTATTAAAATGTGTGGAGTTACTTTAATTGCAGACAAACTTTCGTAAAACGAACGAACAGAAACAATTTTCTTTTATTTTGACTTTTTATATCTACATAATAGAATGACTGCATACAGAATGATATTAAAACAACAATGGCATGACAAGCCTACGGCTAATGGGCATATCAGTATCACCAGGAAAATTCATGAACCTAGTCTTCTGATGCCTTCAGACACCTTGGAGAGGAATTACGTGTTTGAAAGACCATTCGAGGTAGTAATACCCACCAGAGATGAATGGAATGATTACATGTTTAACTAAACAAACAATGATCTTATTTGGTTCACAGATGGATCAAAGAAAGACAACCTCTCAGGACTGGGAGTACATGACGTACCACCAAGAACTAACTTCTTTAGAGGTCTTGGGAAGTATGCCACTGTATTCCAGGCAGAAGTTCTTGCAATCATTGACTGTCTACTGATAAATATGAGAAAAGGCTACCGGGATAAGCGGATTCTCATCTATAGTGACAGTCAAGCAGCCTTAAAGGCACTTAGTTCATTCCAAATCAATTCAAGGCTGTATTGGAATGCAGAAACCTTCTAGAAGAACTGGCAATCGAAAATGAGGTTACTCTTATATGGGTGCCAGGACACAAGGGTATAGAAGGTAACGAAAAGGCTGATGAACTTGCAAAACAGGGATCGTCTTATAATCCAATAGGTGCGGAGCCCTTCTGTGGGATCAATTTGAAGACTGCAAAAGGTGTTCTTCATAAATGGGAAAAACAGGAGATGAATAAAACGTGGCGAAGTTCTTCTGGACAAAAACACGCTAAAAGTATGATTATCAGATCATCTGCGAAGATTGCCTCTGAAATTCTTAGACATCCAAGACTGAAGATGCAACCAATTGTGGGCTTCATCACAGGGCATTACCATTTCAGAAAACACCTCCATACAATGGGACTTTTCCAACAAGACCCCATATACAGGAAATGTCACAAAAACGAGTAAACGGCACATCATGTTATATATGAATGTGATGCTCTTGCCCCCACTCGACTAACAACTTTAGGAGTCACCAACACTAAAGAATTGCAACAAGGGTTCCATCAAGGGTTTGTCAAACTTTATTGCTAAAGTGGGCGATCCGAATATAAGCTAAGAAACATTGGTTTAGGAGTATAGTACAAAATGCTACCCTAAAGCAGAGGTGCCACATATCTGACTAACCCAAAACAAAGAAGAAGATCTATATATTATTGCATTAAAAAATTACTATAATATTTATTTTTTAGATATTTTTAGGATTTTACTCAAACTTTTTTATTTAAATAATAATTTTACAAGGCAATTACCTTTTTTATAATTTTAATTATTAAAGGCTTACCAAATCTCAATTAATAAATAATAGCATTATATAATGCATTTCTTTAAAATTAAAATGTCAATTAACTGTGGAGCATAAGAAATATCGAAAATAAATAAAAATACTTAATTTATAAACATAAGTCGTTTTTAACTATTTGATATTGAATGCATTTCTTACTAATATTTCAATTATAAAAGCAAAACCTGGTTTTCAAAGCAATTTCAAACAAAACCGTTTTAAATTATGACATTAAAAAGGAAGTAACTTGCTTAGAATGACCCTTTATTTTTAAACATTCGATTTTACTCTTACCCTTCAATTCACGCTCATTTACATCATTACATGTTTTACATCATTACATCATTAGCATCATCCGTTTTTGTGTGTGGCATTTTATTAGACACTGGCCGCCTTTAGAAACTTCCGGCCTATTTTTTATAGTGATATTGTAACATCTACGAAAACTTTGCAAGTCAGATTTTTTTTTTTTTAAGTTTAAGATTTTTCATGATTAACAACTAGTTCTAAATATTCGATTTGGCTATATTTCATTTACATTTTGCATAGAATATGTTATAGAAATTTTTATTGCATGAAAACTATTTATAGTATCATTTGCAAATATTTGCAAATATATTTTCAAAATACACATCCAAAATGAAATACAAGATGAAGTTGAGAGTAAAAGAAAGTTATTATTAAAAAACTATCTAAAACGGATAAGAGAACCACACAAAATTAATTTTATAATTAAATTTTTGTGCACTTTTCTACGATAAGCGTGGCCGTATGGTCCTATGCAAATGCAATGGCAGTTACACTTACACGTAAAATGGGACACATATCACTCACTCACTAATCGAAATTTGAGCAAATGAAATTCCAACATCAAGAATTTGTTCCGGAATTAATGATACTTATAGTTTCAGTCAAGTGAAAAACTGTGAAAATCCAGAAGCGAATTGATTGAAGAACTTTAGTTTTAAAAAAAAATCAAAATTGGTAAAAAAAAAAAAAGGGGGGGGTGGGAATTGCCACCCTGGCGGTTGCACAGTTTGCACGGTCCTTAAGCTGCCCTTGTTCTGTCTATAAGCCAAAAGTTGGAGTGTCTAGGCAGAAAAACTTATGGGGATTTGAAAAAAGTTGTCATAAAACAATGTGTAGAAATGAAATTTCAGGTACTTTTCATTAAAGTAGGTACAGTTTTGGTCACCTTATTTAAAAAAGGACATTGATTTACTAGAAAAAGTTCAACACAGAGCAACAAAAATAATTCAGGGCATGGCATATGAGGATAGATTGAAAAAATTAAACATGTATACACTGCAGGAAAGAAGCGCAAGAGGGGATTTGATCCAGTTATTTAAATTTATTGCACATGGTGAAATTAGAGGTTTAGAATTTGTCACTGACAATAGGACGCGAGGAAATGGGTGTAAATTGTTCAAATCTCAATTTAATAGGGAAGGGCGAAAACACTATTTTTACAATAGGATTATCAATGATTGGAATAATTTGTCAGCAAATGTTGTAAATTCAGAGAGCGTAAGGAGTTTTAAGAAACAGTTAGATATGCACTGGGGGATCATCAATAGGCAATAATTGGATTACACTGGCTAGGTTTTGTACATATTTAATTTAGGTTATTTCGTTACCATATTTCGTTACTTGTGTTTGCGTACTGTTGGTTTTTGTCAGCTTGCATTATATGTATTGCATTTTTCCAGTATGATTGTCAAACGCTGTGTCAACTTTGTGTATTGTATTGTATTATGTATATTGCATTGCATTATGTATATTTTATTGTATTATGTATATTGTATTGTATAATCCTGTAAGTATTGTATATTGTGTCAGCTTGTATATATTGCTTGCATTATATATTGCATTTTTCCAGTATGATTGTCAAACGTTTCTGTCAACTTTGTATATTGCATTGTATTGTATTATGTATTGTATAATCCTGTAACTATTGTATATTGTGTGCATGATCCTGTAACTAAGCTATATTGTATGTATGATCGTGTAACTACTGTATGCAAATTATTTTCTATTTCTATATACGTGTATATATATATTTACTTGACCAACCCTGTTGGCCCTTGAGCCTGTTGTTGGTCTTAAAATTTGTATTTATATTTGTAAAGTTTTTCACTGTTATTGGCATTCATAAGTAATTGGAAGTATTAATCATAGAATTTATTTATGAGAATTAATAAAAAAATGGACAAGGTGTCCTTTATCTAAAGGACCCAGATATATTTCCTGCAGAGAAATATAAATGTGTGTAATTAATATTCATGTCAAAAAGGCTATCTTTTCTCTTATTTAAAAATTAGGTTGTTTAAAGAATGGATAAAGAACTCTCGGCATGCAAGTGCTTACACATGAACTGCTTAAGATATTTTTTGCTTCCTGTTGCACACACATGCAATTTAGTTCAATTTCAAACCTTAAAGACTGCGGAAGCATGTAAAAAAGAAGTATTGTGGATTAGCAATACATAAGTTCAGCACCAGGTCAAACATTGGGGTAAAAGATTATCTCTGCAGTGAGTCAGTAGCTAAAGTGTACTTCCACAACTTTATTTTAAATTAAAAATATTTTAAGCCAATTTAATCAATGAATCCTCTTCTGCTGAAACCCATTTTCGATTACGAGGCTGCTCGTGATGTATATATCACTTCTTATGGGCATAATAAATATTAAAAAATTGCAAGATTTTTAAAATTTTTTAATACCCTGAGTATTAAATTCAACTGTGGAGTATTTTACATGATAAATTATATTAACTGTGGAGTATTTTACATGCTGAATTATATTTTTATTAAAAAGCATGGTACGTTTGCCTATTTATTTTTGTATAAAATAACTTTTGAACCACTCTTTTTGCATTTTTCCAGTATGATTGTCAAACGCTGTGTCAACTTTGTGTATTGTATTATATTATGTATATTGCATTGCATTATGTATATTTACATGATAAATTATATTAACTGTGGAGTATTTTACATGCTGAATTATATTTTTATTAAAAAGCATGGTACGTCTAACTATTTATTTTTGTATAAAATAACTTTTGTACCACTTTTATCTCCTAAAATATAAAATTTGTATTATTACGACATGGTGCAAAAAAAAAGTATAGTATAATGCAGTGTCTTCAATTTTCAAGTTATTGACCAAAAAACTAACTAGGATTATGTGTTTAATATGTCACGCTTTTTGTAGTATCTTGATTTGTTGCAGAATATTTAGATATATATTTTACGCATTGCTGTGATTCTAAAATTAGCTTTTACTGAAACATGTCAACATTAAATTGTAAAATACATTTTTATTACATTCAAAAGACAGTACAAGTGCAAATTGTGACAAAACTAGAGCATTGTCTTGTTTTTTAGAAGCTTGAAATATATAAATCTTTTTCTAATTTTAATTTCTACTTGTGTCGTGTGCATCAACATTGAAAAATTGGTATGTATTGGGTATCATATACTACATCAGTTTTTTATCCCGACGCTTTACATATCATTGATATTTTAGTTTCAATCAAAACAAATTCAATAATGCTTCAGTCTTCAAGGGCGATATCAACATTTATTAAAAAATCCTCAATAATGAATAAAAGAAAATTTTATTTTATTTTTAGAAATATTTTCATGTTCCGTTAACGATCAGCGATTGCATAATGCTTGGAATACAGTGAGGAATAACCTTGAATTGTAAACAATATCACGTGGTACAGCTTTGACCAATGATAGCTCTCCTTAATTTTTTTTAGTTGTAATCTGAAGAAAACACACGGATTAGGAAATCCGTTAATAAGGTTATAGTGTAAACCGATTATCCTCATTTCTCAGATTTCGTATTCCGGGTTTAATCTGCGGTTTATGCCTTGATTGTGAATATGGCTGTAAGTGATTTATCATTTGATCCCTCTGCTTCAAAACTATCTTATCTAATTTGCAAAAGAAATATTGAAATACCAAAGAAGAAAGCTCAGTTTTGTACGACTCAAGGGCAAAATAAAATAAAAATTGAGTCATATCTTGGAAATGTGAATATGAAAGAATCATCTTTACTCGCAAAAAAAATTCAATTTGGATGACCTAGATGATTGGTCACATTGTAGGCATGATTATCAGAAAGTACCCAAGTTATTTTTAAAATGACAACACAACGATAGTTCATTTATGGTGTGGGCAACGTTTGGACATATTGGTCAAATTAATTCTGTATTCTCTACATGTTGCATGGGTGCTCTTAATTATCCAGAGTATTGCCATTTGCTGAGAAAATAGGTGGTCCTTCCATCTTTCAGCAGGGATAATGCATACATTCACACTGCTACAGCATATGCAAGTGGTTTTTGACAAATTAAGTTCATGTGATAAATTGGCCAGCAGTTTGTCCAGATCTAAATTCTCTTGAAAATGTAGTTTGTTTATCCAGAAATGTTTATAAAGATGAAAAACAGTACAATAGCACTTGCAATTTTCAAAGAATGGCAAGAAATCAATCAGGAACTATTTAAAACATTAGTAAGATACATGCCTGATCGTGTTTATGCCCTAACTAGAAAAGGCAAAGAATATATTGGATATTAACGGTATCTTTTAAAACTTCATATCATGCAACACCCTCAAACCAAAAAAATGTTTTTTAAGTTCTAGAATTTTTAATAATTTAATTTTTGATTCAGATAATAAATTTACAGAGTCGATTAAATTGAGGTGAGAAATATCATTATCTTCTATTTTAAAACTTTTATGTTTTAAAAACATGGTTTTCATATCCTTATGAAACACAGTGTAGTAGCTCATAAACTACAGTTAATCAATTGCATAGTAGTTTTCAAATCTTCAAGTTAATTATTGAAAAATTAACAAAACTTAATTTGGTAAATTAACTAAGAATCACACAAATCATCCCATGTCACATTAATTTAATTGGTATTTTCTTTATTGCACAAAAGCTGTAAGTATACTTATTAGTGTTAAAAGAATATATTTTGTGATGAATTGAATCAAAAACTGAATAATGTAAATGCTGGGAAAATTCCAATACAAATTATAAAATTTCTGTTTTCTTATTTAAAAGAGAAAGCAAAATTTTTAATTTAATGTTCATTAACTTATAAAAATTCGACACAAACATTTAAATTATATTCAAGAATAAGATTGTACTTACTCAAAAAAAATATTAACAAAAAGATTTTAATCTTCTGTGAAATAGTTTCTATAATTGCACACTAGTTCTGATGAATTCTAAACAATTCATACATGAATTCTTAATGATACTTCAAAACAAATATAATTCATTAAACTTAAAAATAACACATTTCAAACAACTTCTTTATTCAGTAAGACTTATGAAAAATACAATGTGGATGGGTTATATAAAACTGTGCCAATATCAAGTTACAGAAACTTCAACTTTAGAATAAAAATAGTTTTCACAGATCCAAATATCACAGATGTTTCTGCATTTTTATACAAAATAACTTCAAAGACAAAATTTTCAATTGTTACATTTGTGAATTCTAACTTATATAAGAACAAGTGCAAGAATTGAAACTGTGATTTAAAATTTTTTATTAAAAAGGTTAGATAGATCCTATATGTTAGTCTTTTCAAAGTAAAATACTAAAAATCACTACCTGGTAAAGCTTAGTTCCAAATATTAAAAAGGAAATTTTGTCAAGAGGGATAAGAGGAAGTCCACTATTTTAGTTATTATAATCGAAAAACAATACAGTCACCAAAATATGAAATAAAATAAAAATAGCAAACACAAAACCTGCTTTTTCATTGAAATTTATATTCGTTCCAAATGATGTTAATTACACATGCCCATGCACTTAAGAAATAATAAACAGAAAGTTCAGACTAGCTTAGGAATGAAAGCTCTCAAGCAAATTGTTAAATACAATATTAGTGTTATCAGCTTTAAGATGCTTTTTGCAATCAAATACAAAGTGTCGAACATTTAAGGAATGGAAATTAGCAAAAGCTGCATATTTAGCAATTGATAAGGTACCAATAGCAATGAAACCTTTATGCAATGAATCAGAATCCACAACATTTTTCAATATTTCAATCAAATTCAAACAAAGTGATTCAATATCCAAAGTTAAACCTTTGTAGGCTGCAATTGCATAATTCAAATACAAAGATGATATTGATTTATGAGTTTTCTCTGATGCTAATAAAATTTCTTTTACAGTATCACAAATTTTTAACTGATACTTTACCATCAATTCTTCCCCTTCCGGGAAGTCAAAAAGGTTACAAAGGACTTTAATGAGTAAAACATGATTTATACTTTTTTCAGTTGTTCTTAAAACATGCAATGAGTGATTCATAAAGCTTTGATTGCCAACTTTTGAGCCAACAGCTTTACACTTTACAGCAATACGTAGTAAATCCAAGGCTGGATACAAATACTCTGCAAAAAAGAGATTATATTACCTACAATGTTAATACAATAAGATGGGACTTCATGAGTAGAAAGAAATTGACAGTTGCATGCTGGGGTGGGGGGAGGGGGGGGGGGGGATCAAATAGCGTTAGAAAGTTGCATTATATTGTTCAAATTAAGTACATAAAGTCCGGCATCAATCTGCCAGAATACTTCTCTAAGCAAGTCAACTGTAATAATTTTAATTAGTAGTTTTTCAGAATGTACATAGAAAGAATTTCTTTTAATTACTTTATGTCCCACAAGTCTGAATCAGGATACCTAAAACAGTCATTTTCCATAAATGTTGCGAGTCTGCTTAATGAGACCACTTACTTTTAATACTGAACCAAACAGATGCATAGACTTTAATGACATGAGCAGAAAGTATTGACAGATTCTTTGAATGATTATCAGATGCTATGTAAAGTCATAGTCTTGATGTCATTGTGAGTCATCATGAATGCTTGACATGACTTGGTTTCTTGTTGTCTACATCAGTGGTACACACACAAAAAAAATTTCAAAATAGTACAGCTCAAAGCGTAAAAGAAACTCAAATTAGTACTAAGCTGTAGTAAATGCAAATGCAACTATTCACAATATTTTTAAAAATTGTGTTGCTTTTCTTGTAACACCATCGAAAGCTTTTGGTTCAGTTGTCAACCCCATTAAATGTCTGTCAAAAATTACTTAACGGAAGTAATATTTTACAAGCTTTTAAACACTGAAGTAGTCTTGCAAGGAGATTTTTAAGTAATTTTATTGCACTTGCATTAGCTCCTATATTCCCATTTGTACCTACATCCAACAGCGGGAAGATTTTTCAAAGATGCTTTGTACTGTGAGCAGAAATGTACAATGAATTTTTCAGAAAAAAAGATGTGCTATTGGAAACAGTGAAATGCTCTATGAAGTTTGAGGAAGAACCAAAGTTATGTATTCTTCCTAGAAAATACTGGTGCAGAACATTACTATTTTTCTTGCTTCACTGTCATTCCTTTCCTTCCATTAAAAAATAATATAATCAGCTGAAGATCAATCGAAATATCATAAGCATGCTTCTTAGCCCACTACACCTAACTCTACTTTTGTCAATGGTTTTGGTTGCATTTTCATTAATTATACTTATATCTTGTAGGACTGCACTTGCAAGTTTTGTAGAACTTTTATCAGATACACCGTGTTTATCACATTCTAAAGTAAAAACTTTTAGAGGAACTCTCATTTGTGTTCTGTCTGTGTACTTTGGCCTGTTGAAGATGTTGGAAAGACATAAACACTGTCTTTATCCAAGCTTTTATTTTCTCCAATCAAAGATGATTGATATGAGTTTTAGATTTTCACTTCAGGTGGTTCTGGTGGATGTGAAGGTTGATGCTGAAAATATGGAAATGGGTGAAAAACAATTAACTTCTTCTTTCAGAAACACTATGCTTCCTAGCAATTTTTTTCTACAGTCCCACGTAAAAATCTATCAAATACTAGCAATGTGACAAACTAAACCAATTTAAATTTTACTTTGCTTCGACTTGCAATGCCATTTGTTAAACAAAATGTCTTCTCTGTCTAGCACAATACATATTTTTTTTAAGATGTCAATGAATAACAATTTTTCTTTTTTTAATATTGATATTACGTTTTAATAAGAACTTTTCTTCACTCAGGCTTATCCATAGCAAATAAATTTTTAACAAATGGAAGATATGAAATACACGTGTTTTCCTTCAAAAATCAATACTTCAAGGTAATTGGGCAGCATAAAAAATTAAACTAGAGGATTGAAATTTTGTGTACTTCATTAGAACAATAAAATGCAACTTTCTAACATACAGGCATATTGAAAATCTAAAATTCAATTTTTTTTATCTACCTGAGTGGGCATAGTTAGAACATGGCATGACATGTAATTGATGAATGATAATGAGTATGACATTTTAGTTGTGTTGAGTTGCTGCTTCAATTGAAGTTCGGTTTTACTAAAAATCATGACTTTGTGACGTCATTATTACAGAGTGTCTGTCCCACAGAAAAGTTATTTTGAAACAGAAAAGTTGTTTTGAAACCGACATTTCCCTGCAACATCTAATTTTTTCCCTGATTATAAGTTATTTATATATATATATATAATAAACTTTCAAGTAAAAAAACATTAAGATTCATCATAAAAAAATTATGATACATGTACGTGCATGAGCAAGTACACTTTAAAACCCCACTTTTTTTCATTGCTTACAGTCTAATTTCAAGAAAAGAGGACTCTAGTATTAAATTTCAGATTTAATAAGCTATTTCCTAAGTAAAATTTAAAAAATAAAGACAAACCACAAATCATATCAAAGTGGATGAAACATTCAACATCTATTCTATATTATATTGTATTAGCTATTTTGGTTTTCTAATACTTGAAGTTTTAATAAAAAATAAAAAAAATAATAATTACTTTAAAAACTTTTGTAATGTAATTTTTATTATTTTTTATGCATCAAATAAAATTGGTAAAAAAATTAAATATCAATTTGTGTATTTAAAAAAAACTGTCTTCGAATTTGGTTGTATTAGGGGAGATGCACCATTTTTATTTTATTTTCAGTTTGCATAACTTCACTGTCCAAATTGTTCAATTTCATCATTTGCATTTTTTTTTTATAAGACAATTTTAAACAATTATATAAAGCAAAATTGCTTTAACTTTTAAACTATTACTTATATCTATAGTTAAAATGTAAAACATTTTTTCAAGCTAAGATAAACAATTTTACATACAATAGCAGTTAAAATTACAATTTTAAATAAGGATATACAGTAAAATTGGCAATTGGGATAAATTTCTTGCACAAAATTAAATTAAAATTCTATTCAATCTGAACTGATTCAAACTGAACAGTGAAACCATTCATCACATACACACTAATCACGGACCATGATCATGAAAATAACGGCCATTTCATCGCCGTAAAGCTCAGAGAAATGACCATCACATACCAATGTAAATAATGGTGATAAGAGTCTTTAACATTAGAGAAAAATGAGGAAGAAAGGAAGTCTATCCATCTATGATTTGGGAAAGTCTGAATGTATGCAGGTTCAATGTTTGTCAGGACATTTTAATGCGATAAGTTACACGGTCAGTCTTCCATTTCTTACTTTTGTCAGTTTTTTTTTTACAACTTTTTCTAATTTTTTGCAAATTGTTTTTGGTATTTGAGTTAGTAGTGTATCTTCAACTGTCCAAAATAAAAGTTTCAGTTTAATTTCGGAAAATTCCTCGATTCCATTAATATTTTTGACAAAACACCTGATATTTCCCGAAATGCCGAATTCCCTGATTTTTCCCGATCTGTGAACACCCTGTTTTTTAGTTTTGGTTATTATATTGTGTTGTACCAACCTTAAAGTTTAGTGTTTTAAATTAGACAGCGAATTAGTTTGGGTTTTCATGTATTAATAGCTAACTTTAATGTTTACTTCTTAAAAATAACGTGTCAAAAGTTAACCTTAGCTTAAAGTTTAGTTTTTGATGTATGGTATCATTAGGCATTGGGTTGAGTTGTAGGGCTCCCGATTTGGTTTCAGAATAAGCTGCGTTTTCTTTGCGTCATTATGGAGTCTTGCTAGTCCAATCATTCTAACCCAACCATAAGATTAGTAAAGCGGGATGGCAACAGTGTTCCATTATCATTCTAGTCTATAACAATGTTAGAAACTAACAAACATTGAAACGATACATTTTTAAAAAATTATTTATAAACTTGTAATTTTCTCGGTAGAGAGGGAATGGATACTCCTTAACCCTTTATTTACTGACAGGACTTATATTGCATTGCACTTAATCTTAATATTTGAACTACAGAAGACATTCTACTTTTTTTTCTCATTCCAAGAACTTTTTATTTATTTAGTAAGCTGTGTGAAAAATTATTCTCAGTGTGCACCATTTATTTACAAAATTTTGAAGTTCTATTCCATCAGAGTTATGTTTAATTCGCATCATTTTCCTAGCATCTACAAAAATTATAAAAAAATTATATTGCTATATATGCTGAACTGCTAGCGTATATGTTAATTTAGGTATTTAGTTACTATATTTGGCTACTTATGTTTGTGTACTGTTGGATTCTATAAAATTTGTCAGCTTGCATTATGTATTGCATTTTTGTAGTATGATTGCCAAACGCTGTGTCAACTTTGTATATTGTATTATTATGTATGATCCTGTAACTATTGTAAATTGTATGTATGATCCTGTAACTATTGTATATATGATCCTGTAACTATTGTATGCAAATTTTATTTTTCTATACATGTATATATCTATTTTTTACTTGACTACCCTGTTGAGCCTTGAACCTGTTGTTGGTCTTAAAATTTGTATTTGCATACAAATAAAATAATCTTTTGTTACTTTGGAAATTTTACTCGGGATAAAAGAATTGAGTATCTATCGGATTTTAAGAATATAAAAAGACCGTTTTCTGAATTTCTGGTTTAGTACAAAAAACTCAATCTTGCGACATCTTGTATCCCAACCATAGCAGTGGACTTTAAATTTCCTAAGCCACAAATCCTGGAGCGAGTTCGATTATCACTTTTTCACCGACCGCTGTTGCTTTGGGTCTGCCAGTCAATTTGGAATTACGGTGGTTTTTGCCATTTTGGGTTTGCTTTATATTAGCGTTGAAGTTCACCATTGTTTACATTTTGTGGAACAGTTAGAAAATTGATAAACAATATATAAACCAAGCCTAAAAAGAATGGAATTGAGTTTCAAACCTATGATTTATTTTGCAAAAAAAAATACTTTTCTGTCATATTCAGGGATGAGAGTGATCAGAGACCAAAAAGGAGGAAATCCAAAATTAAAAAAAAAAAAAAAAAAAAAAAAAAAAAAAAAAGCGGAAGGGTTGATACTTAAAAGTTTCATCAAAAAAGCTTGCAGAAGAAATACACAAAAATTCAACAAAAAAGCATGCAGGAAGGATGATACAATAATATACAATTAAATTTCTCTTACTAGATAATAATAACATTTCAAATATTAGGAGCTTGTGAAGTAATTTGTGAGGAAAGGAGAACTAAGAAGGAAAATTGTTTGTTTAGACATGAGGAAAAGTATACTTTTTGCAGGAAAACTGGTTCACATCAGAAAAATGAAGATCCTTGAAACAGGGACAAGGAAGGAAAATGTTACATAAAAAACCAAAAAGAAGGAAATCCTCTAAAAGGAGGAAAACTGTTATCCCTGCATATTAAATGATTTTTTATATATAATCTTGCATTCCTGTTCAGTCCACAATGTATTATTAGTTATTTCTGTACACTCTCTAAATGTTAAAATGAGAAAAAAAAAATTTAATGAGTGTTCCGATTCACCCCTTTCTGCGTGGTGAATCGAAACACCATGAAACGAAATCAAAATAAATACAAGTCATGAGTTTTCCAACTTTTGGGTGTTGATCCTTATAGAAGAAAGTAAGATCCAAATTTCAAAGTCACAAATATCTTTGTAAAAGATCTTATTACACTCAACTTTTACATTGAAAGTTGAAAAGTGCTCCGATTCACCCCATTTTACGGTAATTTTTATTATTTGTTATCTTTTTCACATTTCCTATTTTAAACTAATTTTAGACCGAAAGATTCATTTAATATATAATGTTTCTTTGTGTCAACGGTTTGGTTTTTGTGTGAATTAGCATTAAGCATATTATTTCCATTGTATATTACTAATTCAGAATGAGAAATGATGTAAGTCGTAAAATTATTCTTTTTACAACCGACATCATGATTTATATAACATATACTAAATATTAACAAAATTTTAATACAAAATATCCACGTTCAGTTTTGACCGGCAAATGCTTTTTATTGAATTGTCACTGATAAAAATGATTTGTTCAATTAGTGTATGATGTTTTTTAAGTATAAATGAAATTTATTCTCCTATTTTACTGACAAAATTATCTGTTTTGGCATTTAGTTGGCAACCCATGTTCAGTTTCGATCGGCAAATGCTTTTTATTAAATTATTTGAGGAAGGGTGAGTTAATATTTTTTTTTATTTATTCCATCTATTTTTTTTTTTTTTTTTTTTTTTGTTCTGTGCTGTAAAATGTTTCAATTCAAACTCGGCATATAAATGACAATCAAAATTGTCATTCATATTTTAATATTGCAGCAAACTGATGTTTTGTATAGCAATGGACCTTCTCGGGGAAATCATCTCACTGCCATTACGGAGAATTTGAAAAGCAACGATTATTAGATTAATTGAACCGCAACAATTTCAGTTTTTCCGTTTTGCAACTGAATTCGTTGACGCTTTATTCGAGATGTCAACGAATTATTTGTAAATGGGATTTTTGAATCAGTGTTGTGATGTTTGGAAGTCGTGACTAATATATAAATGATTTCAGTAATGATATGTTGTAAGTTTATCAGTTTTGTTGCTAAAAATAATAAGTCAGATGTGAGTTCGTTAACATTTTTAATTTGTTCACAGTTCTTCTTTGAATGTGGGGTCTGCCAACAAATAATATACTTTTTAAAACCGAAACTGTTGCCAAAAAGAAGCTTTAGCACACTGTTATTAATAATTACTAGTAAGGCTGCATTTTGGTGACAGTTTCAATTTTGTCAAAATTGGAATAATTTGTAAATACCGTAAATTTTAAATAAACGATCTGTATATATTTTTTTTGTGTATACCTGTATAAGAATATACTGGCAACAATATTTTCATATAATGAGTGTATGATGTTTTTTATGTCAAATCTTTTCTTTTATATGTCATTAATGTTTCAATAAGATCAACTATGAGTTTGGCTTTTGTGTGAATGATAATTGTTTTTCTTGCAATAGAATGTAGGGTTTCTTTTACGCTAGCCATCCTGAATAATGTATGTGAAACTCAACCTTTAAACTGATGTAAAGCTGAAAAAAATATTTTTTTAACAAAAGAAAAACATTCTATAATGCCACATTAAAAATTTAACAAAAAGTAATTATGAGCAATGCAAAACTTATTTTTTTTACAAACTTTATCTTGCGATGAATTTTCATTCACAGAAAAAAAAATTATAAATGAAAATTTACCATCACTCCAAGTCAACACAGTATCCAAAGCCTGCATCTGTTCCTCAGAAACTTCCTCTGGAAAATCTGTAACCAATATGAGTTTCTCAATAGCTTCTTCTGTAACATGCATCTCTTTTGGCACACAATACGTAAACTCGAAAAGCTTCTTCTTTAACCCGTTAATATTAGCATTAGTGTAGGTATAGTATTTGTCGATTGGAAAATAATCATTTGGATTAGGTGGCAGCTTACAAACTGAAAGAAAAGAACCAAATCAATAAAAAAAAGACACTTATTTAAACTATATAACGTGCATTTCCTTTTATGGAATCATTTAAAAGCAAATATAAACAGGCTACAAGATATTCAATACTGTTACACAAGGTGGTAGCGAGAGATTTTGTGACCTTTTGAAATAAATTATAGCTTTTATTTTGTAATAATAGTGTCATGATTTTTTTGCAGAAAATTCAGATAAATGTTAAGGCTGTTATCGAGAAACCACCTACATTTTGAATCTCAAAGTTCAAGTATAGTATATTTCATTTAGATAATCACAACACTGTGCTAAGGGTCTTTATATATTCAAATTATTTTTTCACCATAAAATAATTCCAAATGTTTAGTATGGTTAAAGAGTTATCATGGTGTAATATTTTATAGAGAAGTAGTATTTTGAAATGTTTTCATAAAATTCCATCTCTTCAGGCTTGAGTTCAAACACTAATAAAAAAATCTTTATAATACCAAAAAGAAAGATTCAACAACCCAGAGAGTTATTCACTTTCTTTTAAATGATACTTATCAATATTTTTAAGAGTTGCAAATAAAATGCTGTAATTTCTCTCAAATGTAATGATTTTCTTGGCGTATTAAACTGGCAGTGATTGACAATGGCTTCCAGTTGTAAGAATAGCATAAACAAAACGAGGTTTGTTTTACTTTTTTTTTTGCTGAGGATTTTGTTTTTTCTTTGGTATTTTGGCTAGAAGTTGGTATTTCACCTATAATTAAGGCTTTTATTTTGATGTGCATTTTGCTGATGGCAAGGCTAAAGGGTAATTTTATGAATGTTGATTCAAATAATTGAAACTATTTTCCTTTGTATTAACTTCAATTTTGTGAGGATGTGTTTGTGGCAGGAAAATATGGGGAGAGTTAATTACCCTACTTCCATTATCCAATCAAACTTAAACTTGGCAGACCGATTCGTTTTTGATGAGAATGCATTTCATCAAGTTTGGGGACTTTTACTAAAAGGACGCTTTTACAAATGGTATTATTGCTGTTTTGTAGAGTTAATCAACTCACTTCACTTCATTCAATCGATCTTAAACTTGGAGGATATATTTTCGTTGTCAATGACAATGCATTCTATTGTTTTGGGTGCTGTCTTTTCACACGCTTCCATTTCCGAGGACTAATTAATTTACTTGCATTCATCCAATTGGGAATAAACTTGGCAGATAGACTCGTTGTTCATGAGAATGCATTTCTACCGGTTCTGCTGAGTTCAAGAGAGTGGTCTAGAAAAATGTCTGGTGTGTTTATAGGGTCAGAATTACTCACAAATGGATTGACTTACAATATTCAACTTTTCTAGATAGGTTAGTGGCCGTGTGACCGGTCATTAAGGTTTCGTGGAAATTGTGCATGATATTGAAAAATTTGTTCACCCAAAATTTGTCAAAAAAAAGGATCTTAATGTTTTGATCAAAGTCGCTGCTGTAATGTCTAGGTGCTCTAAACATCCCCGCCTCTCGAATTCCCATAGAATGTGGATAATGGCATAAAAAGTTGAAAAATGAGTTCACATAGTACTCTTTCCTTGAGCATTGCCCATCAACGACTGTTTCTCTGCTTCTCCTTTTACAGCAAAGCATTATGTAATACTTATCAAAAAACTTTCTGCCATTTAGGAGGGTTTTTTGGTGTAGGTGGGGTTAACAATGAAATAATTTTTGCTAAACGGAATTTTTTTTTTAATTAATGAAAATATCAAAACAAAAATGGTAAATTTCACCAATTCATGGCTAATTTACATCCTTGTAACAAGTGTAATTGAAAGTTGTGCTGTATTCCATGATCCTAGTTTTTTAAATCTTTTATAGTAACTTCGATTTCGTTCGTTTGGCTTCCAACTCGGAAATTTGCAAGAAATGTCAACAAGGGTAACCATAGAAAATGAAAGATATTTTAATCTCAGTTAACCAATTTATAGGGGTCGAAATTAGGTGTCAAATGTACGAAATGTGGAATGCATGAATGTCTTTTGATCACCAAAATGCACATCATAAAATGTCCTAGCAAGTATTCAGCTAACCATCTATATTCGATTTTGATTGTGTGGATGTGCGAGTGCGTTTGTGGCGGGCAAATCTGCAGAGGACTGATTAATCTACTTGTCGTCATTCAATCGAGCTTGAACTTGGCAGATAGATTAGTTTTTGGTGAGAATGTTCTATCAAGTTTTGAAGATTGTCACTAAAGGACACTTTTACAAATGCTATTATTGCTGCTTCGGAGGACTAATTAAACTAGTTGCCTGCATCCAATCATGGTGAAACTTGGTAGATACTTGTTGTCGATAACAATGCATTTTATAAAATTTTGGGGGCTAAGAAAAGTCAGTCAATGGCATGGAATGGTTTTCTACATAGAGGTCAAATACTCTGAAAACTCAATCTAATCACAAAATCACTTATATATGTTGCAATTGCACGTAAAAGTTAAAAATGTATAAAGAGGAATTTCAATTCCCCCCTCTCCATTTTTAAAACTCGAAATGAAAAAATATGGATTTTCGATCTGCAAAAGTGGAATTGATGCTTCATGCAAGTGATTACCCCTACATGTCATGCATCAGATACAGAATGCTTACATAGCTTGCAAGGTGTCCGAGATTCAACTTCCATCAAGGGAATTCTGAAATTTCTCATTTTAAAGAAGTTGGGTTGTCTCATTGACTGTCATTAAAAAGCTAATGCTACAAATGTGTTTCTATTGCAGTACTTTAGGTCCAGATATGCAGCATGTACAATTTGTCATTTGGCGATACTTAATTACTACAATCTCCCAAGGTTGAAAAATAATACAAGACTAATAATTTGTAGAATTTTTAAAACAATCTACCACAACGAGTATACTGTATTTGATCACTGTGCACGACCCCCCCATTTTTTTTAAAGGTAACATGAGATTTGTAGGCATCTCATAAACATGCTATTTTTAGGGTTTCAGTATTGTGGGTATTTATTTTTTGATTAATTTGACATTGATTATTTTTCATAAATTATAAAATAAGGACTCTAATAATGGTTTCAAAAGTAAGGGTCTGTCCTTAAATGATGTCACACCCTTCCTCGATATTTTCGACCTCCTTCGCTCATGTTACAAGGTGTCCTCCTTCACTCTCCCCTATGTCACGTTTTTCCTTCAGCAATATCATTACAGCTTAATTATGCATACATATACTTCCATTTCAAAAACAAAGCACTAAACTTAAGATCATGGTATTTGAAATTTTAATTTACAGCTTTAACTTATTAGTCCTAATTGTTAATGTGAGGATTTATGGCAACTTTGTTCACAGTGATATTTTTTAACTTGTACTTTTATAAGAAATAAGAATAGATATATATCAAAAGGGCGAGTTTCTTTTTGCTCATCAGAGTAAAGCAATATTATATGAATTGCTGCAATAATGAGTTCGATCGAAATTAATGTTATAAATGTAAAATAGATGAAATTGTCAATTTTATATGAAACACTCTTCATTTGCAATATTTCAGATACATAAAATGCGATTCTTTTATAAATATGCAATAAATTAATGTGGGAAATGAGTGAGCAGTGAACTTGTTTAATAGTCAAACCAATCATAAGGTGCCGATTTGATTAGCAGGCAAATTGTATTAGAAACAGTAGATTTATAAATGTGAAATTAATGATACTTTCAGTAGAGTAGATCCCACGAAAGATGGTGCTACAGCTCCACAAATTTTTCAGTTAGCAAATTGTAATAACATAACTATGTCATCAAATGCACCAAAACATGGCTGATAATAAAGGATTTGTTTAAAAAATTGCACAAAAAGTCTCTCAATTGTCATGAAAAAGTTCATCTTAACTTTCATCTTTTTCAGAATAGGATGTCACATGCAAACTAAACACATTTAAAACAGAGGTTCAACTCAAAAACCCAGTGCCATTGCTAATAGATAAATATTATTGAAATTAAGTTTTTAAAGATACATGTATATTTTATATTTATTATTTTCCTTCAGTGTTTCGTATCCAAAAGATCAAAAATAAATTACTGATGTGTCCCTCCAAAATATAAAAAATTGAATCACGCGATAAGTGCTGGATGCTTAAAAAACTGTTATACCCAAACATACACAAATAAGAAAATAAAAAATTATTCCAAGATATTAAATTTGAGATAAAACTTTTTTCCCCTCTTGAATTAAACCGTATTTGGAACAGAAATAAAATAAGTAATGAAAAACCGTGCAGATAAGCGAATACCAAAAATATTAAGCAGTTATGGATGTCTATAAATTCATAAGACTAAGTATGTGACTAACTGTCGGAAAATACCAGTCCTTGGGAGGACCACCCTCTATTTGAAAGCTTAGTAGTAGATTCTTTTTTTAAATTGAGGGAATTAGAGGATTAAGAATTGCTTGCCGGGTAACAATTTTGTAACGAATTCACAGAATTTGATTCATGCAAATAACAGGGATGAGTTTGGTAAAAAATCAAAAAGCTGAAAACAAAACTCCAAACGTTTTATGCGTAAAACACATTTTAAGATATACTTTAAAAAATTGTGGTTTTCCATGTGCGTTTATAACACTGCACCTTCTCTGTCTGTCCGTAAGAAAAATGGTTCAAAATAGAGGCACCTAGATGTATGGTCACACTTTGTGCTGTCATCAGACATGGTATAGCTTAAAAAAAAGAAGAAAAAAAACAAGAAGAAAAAAAAACAACACACCCTTCAAAAGCAATGGAATCCGGCAAAAACTTCAAATTTTCAACAAGTCAAACAACTTTAAGCAATTATACCATATTGACAAACAGGCCAAAATAATTAAACCTAGTTTTCTAAATTTTTAAGCTACATTTTAAGTACTAAAATCTTTACATTTAAATTTTTATTCCTACCGTTCAGCTTGTTCAATAAAATAAAAAGCAACAAACAATTTTACATACAATTGCAGTTAAAATAACAACTTTAAACACAGCTTCTTTAGAATTTTTTTAATTGGGACTAATTTTCAGAATATTTTTATACAAAATGATATAAAATTTTTAGTATAGATTCACATGAAACGGCGAAATCGATCCTTAAACAGGCACTAATCACGGATATAGCGGCTATCGCATTTACGGAAGTCTAGGTGAATGGCTACAAAACGGTGTTGAAAATCTCGGTAATAGTCGGTATTGTATCAGAGTAAACCTCGGCGAAAATGACCAACATTCTAACGAAAGCAATAGCGTTTGCAATACAGGCGAAAATCTAAATATCAGCCGAAATGAAAATCGCAACAACGTGCGTATCGGCGATAGCGACCACGATATCTGCACACATTTCGGTAATATCGACATTTTCTTTGTAATACTAGAGCAAATTTCGGCAATATCGGATGTTATCAAAGTACGGCATTCCACGAAAAAACAACTCTCACGCCAACTGAAATATCAAAGTTAGAACCTAATAACTCAACTCTCAACAATAACGCTATTGTATGGGCGTAACACTCGACGAAAATACGTCACAAAATCTCGGCGATATTCCTCACGGTAATATCAACTTTCTTTCGGTAATATCGAAGCAAATCTCAGATTTTACAACAGGGTAGCACACTCAACGAAAATGCCCATCCCATAAACGTAATCAGCGTTAGCGCCGAATATATCGGAACAATTCTCAGCAATAACACTGTTATATCAGCTTAATACTCCGGGAAAATGGTCACCACAGCAACCTAAATCACAGCAATAACGCACGTCCTAGCCACACAAATCTCGGCAGTGGCGGACATTACATCAGCGTAACGCTTAACGAAAACAAGCAACACATACTATCGTAAATAAACGATAGTTCCGTGGATGTCAGACTTGGAAGCAAGCGCATTATTAGTATACGTTAATCGCGTGAAATCGTAAAAAGGAATTCACATTTTGAGCAGAGAAAAAAATGACACAAAAGGTTCAAATTTCGGCGCAGTTGGAAGTATACAAAATGCGAGTTTGAGAGCCAATCTGACTAAAAAAATGCATTTCAGTGCATTTTTGTACTTGGAGCAGGAATAAGGCAGGAATGTGATGCGACCCCTGAGAGCGATAGGTTTCCCGATCTTTCGGAAGTGAAGCTGCTTCGCGGTTCAGACTTAGAAAAAAAGTTAGTTTTCCGTGGGATAGAAAAAGCGGGAAAACGCGGATTTTTTTCAGGAATTAGAAAAGCGGAATTTTCTTTGAAAAAGCGGAATTCTTTTTTTCTAAAAAATTAAAAAAGCGGAATCCCGCCACATGGCGGAAGAAACTCATCCCTGAAATAAGTTGGAACGAACTGATCTTAAATGACCACTTAAAAAATATCAGTTTTTTAATATTACTAAACTCTAACGGTTTAATTTGTATCAGGGTACGTACACTTTCTTGGAAGTGAAATTCAAGGACTTTTAAGGACATTACAAAAAAAAAAAAAAGGCTTTATTTTCCTGTTGCAGTTGGTACAAAAATTGCATTTAAATAATTTTTTTAATGAATTTGTAAGAAGTTTAAAATATGTCGCAGAGATGCAACCATACATATTTATTGACATCTTACTGGCCATGGGACTTCTTAGCACTGATTCATCCCTATTTCCAACACCAATTGCCAAATATCGTTAAATGAACCCATACTAAAGTGATTTATTTTGTAATGCAAAAAAACAGCCATAAACACAAGTTTCGAATCAAAACTTCCATGATGAAAATAAACTTTTTTGTATGCGCAATTTAAATTCAAAGAACGACAACAGCAGGCAGAACAAAACAGGACACACGACAAGTAAGCACCGTCCAAAACGCCATCCAAGTAACGAATGGTGAATATTAACATGTAATGGAAAGAAACTGTGATTGACAGATCTGTGGAAAGTGAACAGGCTGAAAAATGTGATCATACCTGCCAACATTGGCATTTTCAAATTAGTACAATCTTTACGGAACAAATATTTGCATTCCTATGACTCATGGAAAGTCAAATAGCGACAATATTTATGAATTTAATATAGAAATAATAGTAATTCTATTACAAATGCAAAAAAAAAATATAATTGAATAATATTAAATTGCTCTCAAATATAACAAATTGTTACATTTTAGCACAAAATGGAAATTATAAAATAAAAAACTAACTTGGATTTAAAAATAAATCAAATTTAAACTTTACGATGAAATCTCTGATGAGGTTTATGATTTAGCCTACACTACACCTAAATAAAACATGTTTTATGGCACAAAAACTCTAGTGAAACATACAATGAATTGGTGGTATTCAAAGTGTTTAATCACACGCACAAATATCAATTATGCAGGCTTTCAAATTCTTATTATTACATATGATGTTGTAACTGTGCTTTTTAGAATTGATATAAACTTCGACATCAGTAAATCCTCTATGAGAAATCTTAATATCAGATGCATAGATAGAGCAGAATGCAAAATTTGTTTCTTTGTTTGAATTTCTGATGATTAGAAGTAAACTGCTTGGTTTGAAGTAAACTCCAAAAAAACTTGATATTTTCTGGAGTCTTACACCAGGATTGTTTAACTTGGATATTTTAAAATAAATAGTTAAGACTAACAAAGAAGCTGAAAACCGAAAGTGCTTTAATCTCTCAAGTCCGAGAAAACGAAACAGTCGTTCGGTGAGTGCCGCCAAAACAATTGAAAACGGCGGCGTCGCGATTTAGTGCGCAGCGTTGGAGTACGGTCCAAAAGAAGAAAGAATAAAAAAAACTAAAGCACTTTCAGTTTTCTACTTTATTAATCTCTAAAGTTCGAGACAACGAAAGAGTTGCTTGGTTCGCCAAATCCCGTCGGCAACACAGATGAAAACAATGAATTTCCGGCGGCGCGCTTAAGTGCTTTTATTATATACGCGCAACATTAATGTACGGTCCAAACAGAAGGAAGAACCAAAATCTAAAGCATTTTTGGTTTTCAGATTCTTTGTTAATCTCTTAAGTCTGAGGCAACGCAATAGTTGTTTGGTTCGCCAGGTCCCGTCGGCAACACAAATGAAAACAGTGCATCCCCGGCGCAGTGGTTTAGTGCTATTATTTACGCGCAAGTCCAGTACTATTATTTACGTTTTGGAGTCCAGTCCAAAAGAAGGTAGAATTAAAAAACTAAAGCACTTTCGGTTTTCTGCTTTCTTTATTAACCTGTAAAGCCAGAAAAATCGAAGCAGTGGTTTGGTTTGCCAAATCAAGTCGGCAACAGGAAAGAAAACTGCATCCTCGCCAACGCGCTTTAGTGCTGAACATATGCGCAATCTTGGAGTGTGAATAAATATTTTGACTGATGCGGCAGCTTTGGAAAATCGTTTCGGTTTCGTTGGTGACTTGAAAAAATATTAAATTAAAAAAAAAAACGGTTTTAGGGAAAAAACGAAAAGTACCGCGAAATCCGTACGATTTTTTTTTAGCTGTTCGTACACCCGTACAAAATAGTAAAAATCCGTACATTGTACGGATAATTCGTACAAGTTGGCAGGTATGTGTGATGCAAAGTGTGACATCAAAATTCCGGTGACGGAAATTTTGCGGTTTTAGAATTGAAAATGGAAAATTCAAGGACTTTCCACAACTTTTTTGAAATAATCATATTTTTCAGGCAATTCAAAACCTTGAAAAAAATAAGGAAATTCAAGGACTTTCCAGGCCCCTTACGCATTGTGTTATATAGACTAAATTCAAATTGAGTGGGATCGAATCCCAGCATCTTAGCACGGAAAATAGCTTTTTCCTAAACTGCTTATTAATCCGAAAGCAGATAAATACAGGAAAAGATTATGTACCAGTACTTTTAGCGCCACACAGTGTTCAGTTTCACCTTCAGTGTGTGATTATTCGCACTTGAATTTTTTTTAACTGGCAAGTAAATTTCATTTACACAAGGAAATACTAAACAGGCAATATACTCTATATCACTCTTGCTAATATCCTTGCAATTTTTCTGTATGTAAACGATAAAACTGATAAATATATTTAATTTTCTAAAGTTCTCAATGTGTTGTACCTTTTAGTTTCTAAATAACTAAAAAGATTTGTTGAGAGCAGGAGTTTTGAAGTAAATTTTTTCACTTGCATATAAGCACTGACTTTCTTATAACTTTGAAGAGTCATAGTATTCATACATTTTAAATGAGATATTAAAAATAAAGAAAAAATCTGCATTAAATGGAGTTTCCATACAACATGGGTGTAATTAATAATGTGTCTCGTACATATAGTTACTTAATAATTACATAAATATTTAACTTTTGATATATCTGGAGGCTATTCGGGAGGTTTATCTATTTTTTGCATAAAAAAAATCATGATTTTTTTTTGTTATATGATTTGTTTGGAGGAAGACTACCACCACAAATTAAAATTTTAGTTTTAGAAAATTTGGAAACCATGTAGCCTGTTCCGAGATTGAGTCATAATTTTATTCCCAATGTTCGACGCAAAATAAGGATAACTTGAGAGCGAAATGGATTTCAGAGGAATGGCATTTCCTGAATATTGGAGAAATTTGCCAAATGAAGTATATAATGTGCATATAATATTTGTTATACCCAGGCACGAGTAATATGATCTATAGATTATTCGAAATAAGCCAATCAGAGCTACTTAAGAATAGGTAGGGAATTATTAATAAAAATTAATAGCAAAAGGAAGTCGGTAAATCTACATCTTAGTAGACTTTTTTAGATGTATCCACGAAAATTGTATTGGATGGCTACTGACCTTCAGTATTTGAGAACAAAACATTCAACGCGACTCACTCTTGGACACTTCTAATATCAATACATTTTAAAAACAACATGTCGTCATTCTATGGTATTATGTTCTAAAGGCGAGAGGCAAACAAAAAAATTTTATACCTAAAAAAATACTAACGTTTAAAAAATGGAAGGGTGTATTCCCCCCCCCCCCATTGCCACCACTGTAAACAAGCTTTGAGAAAAATTAGCATTTGCCACAGATATTTTGTATACAGTAATTCTGGAGTGCATTCTCTCTTGGGAAAAGTTAATTCTAGAGTGTCTAAAGAACAATTCTAAAGACTAAACTCAATTTTGAATTTGAATATCACACACTTCCCTATCCTATTATCAGGAACTACGGTCAAGATCGCTTCCAATGTCAGAAATCTTTCTCTATTAATTAAGATCCTGCAATAAAAGGACTTTCAAATTAGAGTTTTTTTAAACAGAAATGTTGACAAGTTTGTCGATAAACTTATTGAGAAAACTTGTCCATATTCAAACTCAACATACCCTATTTACAGATTATAACTTTTCCTAATGGAGGACTTTTTGAAACACTTTGATGTTTGTATGCCTTTCCAACACACATGATGTTGGTAGTTACAGGATTTTCATTCCAAGGGGCTGTCTGTTGCACATTGGGCAAAGAAGTTGTTTTTGGAAAAGTGTGCCAAGTCTATGTAAATGTGCAAGTGCCTTGTTTATGAAAATGTTCCTTGCTGACGTTTGAATTTTTCCTTGTATAAAAGTGCACTAAGATAATGTTATTTTTTGGGTATTGCGATTATACAACATTATTTTATTGTGCAGAATGTTTGAATAAAATCGAATATTACTAAACACATGAAATATTGAGCGAGAATTGAGTGTACAATTGTAACGAAATTTGGCACAGATTAGTTTATAAATACCCTACTGTACTTTTTTTTTCTTGCTCTTTGAAATCTTACATTTTAGTTTTCAAATCAGAGATTTTTTTTCATACACCATTAAGCTCGATAGAATGCATTGTCATTACGAACAAGAATATCTGCCAAGTTTCAGCTTGATTGGATGACCGCAAGTGGGTTTTTTAGTCATACAAAGCAATGATAGGAATGTGTGTAAAAGTGGTCTTTTAAAGAGAGCCCCAGAATTTGATAATATGCATTCTCACAACAAATCTATCTGCCAAGTTTCAGCTTGAATGGATGACAGCAAATAAGTTAAGAAGCCTTCCGCAGATTTGCCCTCCACAAACATACATATACTCAAAATCGAAGTTAAATATAAAAGACTTAAAAAGAAGAATATGGATTTTAAATGTTTGAGACAGAAAATAAATGCATACCTATTGACTAACATGTAAACGAAATACAATTATCATCTTCGAAAAATAAAAGTTTTAACAAAAACTTTAATCACCTTGCACACGGCAAAATTATAATATACTACAAAAGAAAGAATAATCTGATTGAAGATTTATTGGTTTTGTGGAATTTCATGACTTTTAAATCTAAGAAGTCTTTGAATTCTCTGATTTATTAAATTTGTTTCATAAATTCACAGAAATTTAATGGATCACTAGTGGTAGAAGTGGGAGGGGGGGGGGGGGGAGTGGAGGGATGCCCAAAATTTGGTAACAAGTGCGCCCCTTCCCCTTCTTCCATCTTCAATGATGAAACTGATAAAATATTAACTAGTAAAGAAATAATTTATACTTCCTAACATTAACATTAAACGAGGGTCAAAAATGTATTGTTATTTTAATGAATATTCGGCGAATTAGTTTTTTTACTTAGGAGTAAAGAGATAAAGTTAAATAATAATTCTATGTTATATACATAACTGCTCATTTAGATTTAAAGAATACTTATAAATGTGCATACTTTCATAAAATAAAATTAATAGAGAATTCCCCCCAAAAAAATTACAAAAAAATAGCTTGTCTTTACAAGAAAAACGAATAGAAATTTAACTTAAAAGAAAGTTCCTCCAAAGTTAAAAGTTGACCAAGTGTAACTGTATTTGTGAGTAAAAATACTTATACCTTTATACAAAATAGTACAATACATTTTTATTATAATATGATGCATAAATAGTTTTAAAGTTTTCAAATGTAGAAATAAATAACTTTTCTCTGTTTCACTACATTTAAAGGTTAATATTATTTTTCATTAGTAGTTTTTAGGCGGATTGAATGCTTTTAAAAGTGGGGGGATGGATAAGAGGGTTTTTAGAAGTAGGGGGACGCATGGGTATTTTCTTGAAAAGTGGGGGGACGCGTCATCCCGCGTCTACCCACACTTCTAGCACTGTAGATCACACAATTTCTTCATAATTCCCTGTTTTAAATTTTTTCCAGTTGATAAAGAAAAAATCACACATCCAAGCAAGCAATAATTGACGCTCTTTTCTCTGAAACATAAACCAAAAAAAAAAAGTGTGTGTTGTTGCTCCTACTACTATGACTATATTCAGCTCTTCTAGTGGGGGAGAAAGAAACACGCTTTTTGCTACAAAAATATCGCGATTCAGACCAGATAACAAAAATTGTTTCATCGTATGAAATAACTGAAAGAATTTATGGGCAATTCTACCAAAATTTTGGTTCTCAAGTTCCTGAGGCATAACTTTTAGAATACCAATAAGTTGCTTTTCCTTATTTTTAGACAAAGCAATGGAGATCAGTTTGAAATCAGGTAATGCCTTAGCTATTCCTGGTACATCCCAGATATCAAGATGTAACAGAGAAGTTAGACAAAATGTTTGCTTGTGAAGGAGTAGTCAAAACATTAGCAATCAAATCCAAGCATATAGGACTAAACCAGCATTCCAACCTCTCATATCAAAAAAGCCTCATCTCGCAAAGAGACTTCCATATAATGGTGGTCCCAGCACCTCAACCAAGTAAAAATCTGGAAAACCAGATAAAGTTTAAAAGGAGACTGGGTTGCTACATGTTTTGACAACTCAGTGTATCCAAGAATTGTAGGAAAATTAGAAGCGGATGCAATTACCATCCTGAATATGCCATGCCCTAGAGACAAGTTGTTCTAGCCATTAACAAAAGACAGCCACAACCTGCCAATGACAAAAATAATAGAATTCTAGTCTAGAATTGAGGATCCTCTGCAGCTAAAATCAACAATTTTTTGTCAAGGATTATGACAGACAATTTCAACAGCTATTTTAAGAATTAAACTTTATTTTTACAATACACTTAAATCTGAATTCATTCTAAATTTGTAATTACTTTTCAATTGTCCCTGAGTTGCCCTTACCGTCCCTTCACTTTCATTACCGTCCTCGAATATAAAACTTTTAGTAAATGCCTTCAAATTCATCTGCTAATATAATTAATACCTTTTTTGGATGCCTAGCATGTATATTTAAAAGTAATTGTACCTTCAACCGATATTCGTATATAGTTATAAACTTAAAAAAATGAACACAAAATACGAAAAGTTATTAAATTGTGACATTTCGGCAAAGCTAACAGAAAAAATCATTTCATAATACTGTTTATTATATGTTTGCTGTATCGTAGTAATATATGGTCCCAAATATTAAGCATAGTAAAAGTTTTAAATAATATATAATTTTATAGAATTTAAACATCATGGAGACACACAGTAAGGAAAATTGGTGCCAAAAACTCAGCATATTTAGTCAGTTTCATAAAATTCCTTTACAAATTATCAATGCTGACTATTTTCTAGTAGTCTTGAAACATTAATAAGCATTTACATACATATTTCATGTTACTTTGTTATGTTTTCATAAGTTCTAAAAATCCAAATTATGGTAGAATTGCTCTTGTATTTGAAAACAGATTTGAACAATAATTACAAGTCCATTTTAATCTCTTTGTTAGATACAAGAGTACTAAGATCTTGTTTTGTTTCCATAACTTAGGGTTAGCAAAGTACTTCCCCAACCATCTTTTTGAAATCTCCTAGGACATTAAACACCACGATTGTGCAATCCCACGGAATGCAATATCAGGATTTTTCCCCTGCATCTTTCATATTTATTATACTATATTATTACTACTACTTATGTAAGTATATATATGCTGAAATGAACACAAAAATAAATGAAGAAAATCAGCAGCAAGATTAAAAAAACCAAGATAATGAAGCTGATCACTTCATCAAGGGCCTTAATCAGCCGCAATAAAAAAACAAGCACTTTTTCTGTTATGGGACACAGACAGTGGTGGCGCCCTGGAGTATAATCTCGAGTTTTGCTTATTTGTGTTGCTTTTTCTGTATTTATATATATTATATACAAATACAGAGTAATATAAAAGGGAATAAAAACAGTAATTCCATTAATACATTTGCTACTAAACGAGTAACTTTACTTCAGAATCTAAAATATTTCAACACATAAAACTTCAATTTCTTTAAAATGAGAGTATACTCATGAACAAAGTTAAGAATTTTTGGCTATATTGAAATATGTATACACAGCATATTCAAGCAGAATGCAGTTACGATACACACAATAAATTTATCAAAACTGTAGAGTAAACACTAGACAAAATAAAAATTAACAAGTAGAATAAAAAAAATGAAAACTATTTAACAATTTTTGCTATCATATCTAGGTGTACGGCAGTGCACCCGCCAAGTTCACTGCCGGACATCTTTTACTAGAAGCCACTCAGCAGTATTTTGCCCTCACATATTTGCATATTACAGTATGCCCGAGACCTGAAACTTTTTTTTATAGGTAGGTTTTTTTATAGGTAGCCACTTTAGTAAGACCCCTATGATTCAAGTCTCCAATTATATTGGTGGTCGAGATAATCAAATTTAAAAACGGCAGAAAACAATATATCTTTATTTTGAAATCCAGCCAAAACTCATTCACTGATCATCAAATTACTAAGGTACTTCTAGCAGAGCTAGAACTATGAAATTTATATCTGAATTCTATTACATTTCTATTGGGGCTAGAGTTATAAAACATAGAATACTAGTAGCGCTTAACATATATAAATAGAGGGCAAACTCACCACATGCCGCAAAGCCTCTTAAATGAAGAAATAATAATAATAATAAAAGTGTATTTGGTATTATAAAATCAACTATTAATGATATTTTATCGCCTATGAAATGTTCGCCAATTATTAATTTTTTTCTCTTTTGCCAACTTTTTTTTTGCATATCTGAATAAATTATTTAAAATAATTTTATATCACCATCATTCATATTGAATGCATAAGTACGTCATGGACTGCGGTTCGGTAAATGTAACTTTCTTAGAAAAATCTCGTGTAATTCTCCGCTAATTGCTAGTTATTGAGAACGTTTTTTAAAACTTCCTTAAAACCAAATAATAATTCAAAGAATAAAGAAGTCGATTAGTTATATAGTTCTTGTAGTTGGCCGCCAACAAAAAGTTTGTCAACGGTCGACTGTGTAATAAGTAAGTACCAAATAAAAAACATGTATGCTTAACCCTTTCAATCCCAGGAAGTTTTCTTGAAAGTTTAAAAATTATGAACACAAAACATTTTAAAACTAGTTATTGTTGTGCAAATAATTAAAAAAATTAAAATTAGTTAATTAAAAAAACAGGGTGTCCACAGAAAAGTTATTTTAAAATTCCCTGATTATTCCCTGTAACACCCAATTTTTTCCCTGATTATAAGTTATCGACAAAATATAAATAAATAATAAACTTTCAAGTAAAAGAACATTCAAATTCACAATCACAAAGAAAATTACGATGCATATACTGTTTATTTTTACACATTCATGACACAAATACCAAATTGCTTCATTTAGTGTAGTGTATGTATGTATAGTGTACCTGTACTGTGTGTGTGCCATTATACTTTAAAATCACACTTTTTTTCATTACAATCTAATCTCAAGAAAAGAGGACTCTAGTATTAAATTTCAGATTCAATAAGCTGTTTTCTTGAGTAAAATTTTAAAAATAAAGACAATCCATAAATCATGTCAAAATGGATCACACACATACATTTAACAAATACTCTATATATTATATTAACTATTTTTGTTTTCTGAAAACTTGACATTTTAATCAAATTTTAAAAATCAATAATTACTTTAAAACATTTTTGTAATGTAAAATTTTTATGTTTTATGAATTATATATCAATTTGTGTGCTTTAAAAAAAAAAAAAAAAAAAAAAAAAAAAAAAAAAAAAAAACTTCAAATGTCGTTGGATTGGGGGAGTTACACCATTTTCTTGGGTGAGTTATACCATTTTCATTGTCTTTTTAGTTTGCATAATTTCGTTGTACAAATTGTTCGATTTCATTATTTGCATTATTTGAAATTTTCTTTTTTGTTTAAGATCAGCTGTAGCCACTGTTTAGATACAATACCCAAGCAAAATGTTTACAAAATAAACACATTTTCCCAGACAATTAATTTTAAACAATTATGCATAAAAAAATGCTTTAACTTTAAACTATTACTTACATCTATAGTTAAAATGTAAAATAGTTTTTCAAGTTAAAATAAACAATTTTACATTCAATAGCAGTTAAAATGACAATTTTAAATAGGGATACGTAATAAAAACTGGGACAATTTGGATTAAATTCTTGTGCAAAATTAAATTAAAATTCTAATCGTTCATCATTAATTCAAACCAAACGGTGAAAACGATCCTCACATACACACTAATCACGTACATAGAGGCTTTCACATCAGCGGAAAACGATGTCGCGAATCTCGCCAATAGCTTCAGTTAAAACGGCTTAAATCTAAGAGAAAACTACAGCTACTTCAATGTAAATATCGGTGATAGCGGCCGCCGTACCGGCGCAAGTCTCGGCAAGTATATTAAACCAGCAATTGGAAAAAATGCAGGCAAAATGCCCGGTAAGAAAATTCCGTGATTGTCAGACTTGCAAGTCCAACAAAATTGTAATGCAGATTTTTATCGATCTCAGGAATGACCGAAATTTCAATTAAAAGAAAAAGTCGAAATTAGCGTTTTAGCTGAACTCTACTATGTCCGACAGATGCAAACCTCTGCAATGACGTCAGTAACTATTACTTCGGAGTAAGACTTGATGAAAATGAGCATCACACAGCAACGTAATAACGGCGATAACGCTCGCCATAATCACAGGAATAACTACCATTTCATCAGCGTAACGTTCTTCAAAATGGCTATAACATACCAATGTAAATAATTCCGATAGAGTCTAACATTACAGAAAAATAAGGGAGGAAGGGAAAATAATTCCATCGTGGTTTGGGGAAGTCTGAACGCATGCAGGTTCCATGATAGTCAGGAAATTTTAATCTCCGCGAGATCAATGAGAAAATTGTAGGAAAACTTTGATAGGTGGAAAAATAAGAAAAATTCACGAAAGATAAAAGATGAGAAATTTAAAAAAAAAAGTTACTTCCTTCTTTGATTCTTTCCGCCGATCGGCGGAAAGCAATCGCATCCCTTCATTAAGGCAACAATCGGTAAAAATGACCATCACACCAACGTAAATATCAACGTTAGCATCCAATATATCGATGGAAATCGCTGAAATAGAGGCGATTCTATAGACGTCACAATCTACGAAATTGACAATCACAAGCGTAAATCTCGGCGATATACACAACTATTGAGGCGTAAACCGTGGAATAGTGATTAATAGGGACTAAAATGAACATCACAAGAATGTAAATCTCGGTGATAACTCCCTTCTTAGCAACAAAAATCTCGGCGATAACAAGCTTAACATCAGCGTAACGTTCGGCGAAACTAACCACCACACACCAGCATAAACAACAGCGATAGATACTGGCAATCAGCAAGAAAAGTGGTCATTACATCAGAAGTTTGGGGAAGTCTGAACGTATGTAGGTTCCTTGGTTGTGAGACAAGCAAGTAAACCCAATAAAATAGTAATGCAGTTTTGAATCCATCTCAGGAATGATGGAAATTTCAACAAAAAAAGTGCTGAAATCCGTGTTTCAGCAGAACTGTACCATGGCTGACAGGTGCAATCTCTGAAATAGCGTCAGTGACACATCACGAAAATGAGCAGCACGCAAGAATGTGTTTCTTGCCCTCTATAATCACGAAAATATCGGCCATTTTACCATCGTAATGTTCAGAAAAATGACCATCAAATACCAAATTAAATAATGCCGATAGACTACTACAATATAAGAGAAAAATTAGGAAGAAATGTAGTCGTTCCATCGGCGATTTGAGGCAAATCTGAACGCAAGCAGGTTCAGTGATTGTCAGGATATTTTATTGCGAAGTTACGTGGTCGGTCTTGCGGTTCCAATTTTGACCCCCCCCCCCCCTTTTTTTTTCAAATTGATTTTGGTATTTTTGGTAGCAGTGTATCTTTAATTGTCAAAATTAAAAGTTTCATTTTAATTTCGGAAAATTCCTTTAAACTTTTTGACAAAATCCCTGATAATTCCCTGACTTTTCCCGATATTCCCGGTTTTCCCGATCTGTGGACACCCTGAAAAAGAAGTGAAATCTCAACAAAAACAACTCTGTAAAGAAACGCCAAGTTCTTCATGCAATGATTATGGCAGTGAAAAGTATTGAGATCTAAAGTAGAGCCAAGTGTAAAGTTGTTGTAAATCATGGGCAATGAAAAATAGTAAAATTTTCTTCTCAAAGTCAAAATTCCCCTGCATAGGCCTAAATATCTAGCAACAAAAATGCTTGAGTGACTTGGCCATCACGTTAAAGTGAACCAGAATACGTAATGGGCAAGTGTCACGAATATTTTTGCAGCTAGATATTTAGGCCTATGCAGGGGAATTTTGATTTAGAGAAAACAAATTTAATAATATTCATAGCCCATAATTTACAACAACTTTAAACTTGGCTCGACTTTTGATCTTAACACTTTTCGCAGCCATAATCATTGCATGAAGAGCTTGGAGCCTTTTTACAGAGAAGTTTTTGTTAGGATCATAATTTTTCGTTGTATAACGAACTTTGAAAAGGCCATTTTTTCAACACCATAAGAAAAAAAATTATTTGCTGCGACATTATTGCAAGCCATATAAAATGTATGCAAGTACTGAAAAATGAAATACATTAGAAAGGATGAAAAGTTAATACACATAAATAAATGCATAGCCTTGTCAAACAGTTAGCTTGTGGGCTCATGTTTAATACAACCTAAATTCAAAATAATAGAATAATAGAATTTTCTAAGCAAAACTTGGCAATGCACCATGTAAAAAGAACATATTCAAATAAAAAGTGGGCCACATGTTTTTTCAGGAAGTGGTAAAACAATTTTCAACAACTATACAGATATTATTTAAACAATTTAGGGTAGTTAGCACATTTCAAAATTACGTTGATTTTTTTATATGGGTAAAAAAATTAGAATAATCAATTCATTCAATGTGAATTTGAAAAGCAGACAAAATATTTGCATACCTGTTAACCGATAGGTTGCAACAAGTATAAAGTTTGGCACTCAGAAAATCTTACGTTAGTCGTTTGCTGAAAATGGGTTGTCAATGTGATATTTCTGAAACAACGAAATCGTGTATTTTATCATTGCTTAAAACTGGAAAGAAATAACAATTTGTCTCGGATCAAATGAATGTTTCACAATCGACAGTTTCAAAGATTTTAAAGGAATATAGAAGAACCAGCCAACTAAAATGTAACCGAAGTAAAAGTGGTAAAAGCTTATAACAATTGCCAGAGATGAAATCAAATTAAAACAAATCGTCCAAAATAATCGCTTTCAAATAGTTTTTTACAACAAAAAGTGTTGGAAAGAATCTGCAGATGTGCTAAAGTCAACTACACTTAGGTGATTGCATAAATTTGTGCTTCAGTCGCGAGTCCCCAAAGTAAAACCATAGATGAACATGAAGCAGAGATGTGCACGACTCTTTTGTTGCAAAGAGAAGCTCATCTGGGTGCAATAAAACTGGGAAAGTGCTTTATTCAGAGATAAATCTTTGTTTCAAATATCTGTGGATGAACGAAGTGTTCGTGTTTAGAGTTTAAAACATGATGCATTTAATAAATCTTGTTTAAAATAAACTCCAGACTAGCTACTCTTTACACCAGAAGAGTTGTTCACGCCCCTGCTTCAAGTTCCATCTTTGGTTATTCTTTGAGGACCCACAATTGAAACTCAAATGTATACAATAGCCTAAGTGTAGTTGACTTTACAACAACATCTGAAGATTCTTTCCAACACTTATTGTTATAAAAATAGTTTTAAAGCGAGCGATTATTTTGGACAATTCGTTTTAATTTGCTTTCATTTCTGGCAGTTATTTTATGTTTCTAACACATTTACTTCGGTTACTTTTTAGTTGGCCAGTTCTTCTTTATTCCTTTAAAATCTTTGAAATCGTAGATTGCAAAACATTCATTTGATCCGAGATAAATTGTTGTTTCTTTCCAGCTTCAAACAATGATAAAATACACTATTTTTGTTGTTTCAGAAATATCACCTTGACGACCCATTTTCAGCAAAAGACTAACATAAGATTTTCCGAGTGCCAAGCTTTATTCTTGTCGCAACCTATCGGTTAACATGTATGCAAATATTTTGTCTGCTTTTCAAATTCATATTGAATGAATTGATTATTCTAATTTTTTGACCCATATAAAAAATCAATATAATTTTGAAATGTGTTAAAGACCCTTAAATTGCTTAAATAATATCTGTATAGTTGTTGAAAATTGTTTCACCAATTCCTGAATGACATGTGGTTCTTTTTTAATTTGAATATATTCATTTAATAAGACACATTGCCAAGTTTTGTTTAGAAAGTTAAGTTATTCTATTATTTAGAATTCGGGTTAATAGCAAAAATAAATGCAAATTGTAACAAGTAAATCAAACAAAATTATGATTGCTGGTTATCAGCATAAAAATGTTCATTTTGGAATTGGTATTAAAAAGCTCTTCATTTTATGCTCTAAAAATTAATTAAATAAGTAAAATTTTCTGTTGACAAATGAAAAAGTGTCAAAATAAGCATTTTTAAATACCAAAATTTAGAGCCTTATACAAAATGATTAAAATGAAATTAGTTTTCATTAAATTTGAGTGCAATTTAATCAATTCACAGACAATTGTTACTTAATCGAACATTTGTACATGACTATGGTCCCAAACACATGTGAAATTTTTTTATTCTGTGGATCAACCTTTCCACATGCATTCTTAGTGATGCAATTCATCTGGAAGACTTTAGTTCCTCGACAGTCATGGGTTGATCGCCAGATACACTGGAAGGTCATACAATTCCTTGCCTCTATTACGTGGGATATATTTTAAATCCTTGATTAGCCATGAATTCTAAGTTAGTAACAAATGGTTTAAGTAACCTGAAATCCTCCAAAATTACAGTGTCTGTAATTCAACCTCCATATCCCTCGGAAAAAAAATTCACAGTTCCATCTTGAGTACAAGATATTAAATATTTTAATGTATTATCCTTTTTATAATCCTACTTGATGCAGAGAGTGTGTGGTTTTTCAATCTGAATCTCAAAGGTTTTGCCATAACATGCCCTGAATGCAACGGACAAACAATGTTGAACGATTTGGATATCAGGTAAAATTATAAAATTTTGGAAAACAGAGGCAAGTCGATACAAGGTTGTATGGAATATTCATGCAATGTTGCTCATAGACATACCAAACAACATTGCAAAACAAGCATATAACTCATGCATATAATCCGTGAATCTATTTTTCTTTAGAGTAATTATAACATTGATGGCTGGATATTAGATTTTTTTTATAAAAATTCAATTAGGAAGCTAATTTGTTGTGGTAGGCCCAAACACATCAATGTTCTTTTCTTAACTGCATAAAGCATGCATAGTCGAACTTGCTTCTTCGACGCGTTGTCTTCTTCTTCTGGATTGTAGCAAGATCCAGAAACCTTATTACATTGGCAAATCAGAGTCTTCATCATTAATGCACAAAGAATCAGAACCATCCCATTTAGAGTAGTTAATGATGGAAATAGCTTTCCTTACATTTTTTTTGGAACCACATGCTATATCCTTTGTGGCAAAAACTGTGTTGAACCTTAACTCCATAGTTGAAATCTGTGGTGTGTTGATGTATTTTAAGCAGAATGGAATTTTTAAATCCACCTGTATTGTTTTATTGAATCCACCTAATTGTTTTAGGAATTTCTTCATTATCTATTGATTTCATTATCTATTGATATATTTATTGATTTCCTCATCTGTAATGATAACATCTGCTAATGAAGTAGGGGGTTGGACAGCTGAAGAGGTAGAGGGTTAATTATAGTCCTGCAGCAACTTCCAGACTGTATTTACGACCGCATTCACAAAAAACCTTACCCTCGCTGCCAAACCTCAGGGTTGATAAACACTGGGGCAAGATCTTTCACCCCGGGTTTAAAAAACGGTATTCACAGAGCCTTTTCAGCCCTAGGCTTGTCAACCCAAAGGTAATCAACCTAGGGGTGAGAGACAACTTGCTATTAGTTAAAAAGTGTCGTGTGACTTTTTTCTCAGATCGCTTGCTTTCCCGTAATGTTTTGATTATATTATTGCTCTAGTTCTTCAATGCGTTCTTAAACTTGTTATATTATTTATCATCTATTTGTGGCGATTAAAAAAACAAACAATTGGAATGCTTATCATACAGTAAAATATCCAAAAGCTAACTTATTCAGCTAACTGAAGAGTACCAGAAAGTTTATTCAATACTAAAATGTAGGACAACATTTTCCAAAACATTATCAAATGGATTACTTGTTGGATATGAGTTTCTTTTCAAAACAATCTTGTTAGTAAAAGCAGTTACTTTACGTCCAAAGTACATTAATTTTGGTATAGATGAACTATAATCCCCTGACGATAAACCTTGCATTCATTCCTAGAATTCTTTATTGCAAAAGAATTTTTCAACACAAGAGTGTTTGGAAACTTATAATACATATAAATAATATGTCAATATTTTATAATATAAAATATAACAATACCTTTGGCCCTCTATGCAATGTGACATCCTAAATTACAAACGAAGAAAGTTTTGGGACTAATAAACGTGAGCACAGGGATGCAAATGTTGAAAAGGATTAGGACAGTGCATCGAAAGGATTGGAAATGTACTTGGTGAATTAATCGCGAATGTCTAAAATCTTGCTGATAGAAAACCGAGGCACAGATCCATTATAGGGACCTGACAATTAATGATGATTTACCTTGGCTTTCTAAAGTTAGTTTCAAATTGTAACGTTTTAGTGCTCTATAAACATTTATTGCATCCATAACTGTGTATTTTAGCTTTAAAAAAGTTAACAGGTGTGAGCAGTACCTCTGCAACGAAAGCATCTTAGGAATTGTAATAAAACTGCAAAATATTCCCAGAGGAATTTCCCGACAATTTCCTGTTGCGTAGTTGCAAAGTGCTATTCACAAGAAATCCAAGTTGTTCAAAGGAATCCAGGATATTGTTGGGCCTATTATTGGTATTTTTCAGCAGTTCTAATTTTACACAAAGTAATTTGTAAATTTCAAAACCACCTCCTTCGTAAAGCAGCCTGTGACACTTGTGTCTTTCAGTTAAAAAAATCTTAACGTTTGCCCACAGTTCTTTTTCTATGACATTCAACTTTCTCCAATAATTCGAGACGGTCATACAACTTTAGATTATCCATGATTGAAATTTAAAAATACAATACACTTTTCTTGTAAGCAGTGATCCACACAGGGTAGCTATGAGTCTCGATTCCAGCGAAAATCAAAACAAACAACATAAATTCACCATCTGCGCATTGGCAGGTTATAATAATTCTGCTCTGCCCTACCTTTACCCCACCTTCCAAGGTGGGTTGAGAATAACTGAGATTAAGAACACCAGGTTGAATTAACTCGAAGGTGAAAATAGTCCGTGAATACCACTTTTGCTTGCCCTCTTATATAGACCGGTTTATCGTGGGGTGAGATTCGTTAACGATGGGGTGAAAGATTTCGTGAATACAGCCGTTATTCTTTGTCTTTTCATTACCCTTTCAGTTGATGCAGCAACTTTTTTGTTCTTTTGGCAGGAAAAAATGTAGGCAGGATTCTTCTCTTCAAATGCAAGTTCCTCGAAGTTTCCACCTCAGGAAACTTTAAGCATCATTTTAAATCTAGAAAAAAATATTTTTTAATTATTAAAAAAGATATGTTGAATTGACACTTTGTTTACTTTTAATTGTTGTGATGGATTTCAAAGTTAAAAGCGCAGTGATTTATTTTTGGAGGGTGAGGTACATCAAAGGGAGAGGGAATTTTCTGGCACAAGAGCCACAAGGTTTGTACAAATTAAGCAATGGTTTATCATGTAATATAAGATGATCTAGAACAATTTGTAATGCAATGTGGAATAGTAGATTGTGATTTCAGAACACTGGGTCTTTACCTATTTTGTTTTGTGTCAAGAATTTCAGTGGGTTGAACATTGAACTACCACATTTGCCTCAACAATATTTCTGTCATTGACAGTAAAACTTCTCAGAAAATGATGCTAAAAGCAACAACTTAGCTCTAAGCTACGAGTTCAGTTCATTTAATGTTAACAAATAAATATTCTAAATAAATTTTATAAGTTATATATTGCATACTTGCTACAAAAGTTACACCATTAGGCTGCATATGTAGTAAAAGTGATTGAATGGCACAAGATTATTTACAATTTGAAACTGACTTAGGCCAGTCTTCCATATTTAAGATCATGTAATTCATGTGTTCCAAGAGTCACACACTTTAACTGAAATTTTTTGAGCTGCATCACTTTTATAGCAAGGGTGTGATCTGTTGATTTTGAACAGATTTCATAATTCTAAAAATAACCTATTCATTGTGTTGTTTCTTGTTTACTTTCATTAGGTTTTTGTTCAACATTACCACTAAAATTGCCAAAAATACAATTGAGAAACCTGAATTTCATTCTAAAGACTTTCATAGTGCTCAGTGTTGTGTACCTCCAAATGCAATTTAGAGTTTGGATGCTTAATATTCCCGCAGTATCTTGTTTTACATACCTGTTTCAATTGATAAACCTCTTATCGTTTGCTTAGGAAACTGTCAGAAATTCGACATTTTCTATTATTATGCAAGAAACACTTGAAATTATGCAGATTTAAAAAAAAAATCAGCTAAATTTCTATTGTTAGATGTGAAATGAATAGGAATTTATGACAAGAAACAAAATGTAATGTAAACTTAAAATATTAAATCGCTTTTTGGCAAATGGAATTTTCATAGTATGAGCATTCTAACAAACCCTATCAAACAATAAAAAATAGTTCAGAATAATAAAATTCATAATTGTTTACATGAAAACATAAACATTATTGACTGAAACTAATAATAAATAACCAGAAAAGATTCCACATTAGAAAACTTATGAAAATTCAAACACCATGAAAATAAAAACTATTTTAAAGGTACAAAGATGATATACTTAAGATTCGACACAAAAAATGTAATACTTACATCAAAATGATCTTCATAAACCTGGCGTACAGACTTTTCGGAAAGAGCAGGATTTTGTTTCTCATCCCGATTCATGGTATGCCACCAAAGCTTTTTTTCGCCCATATTTCTTGGAAATTCAAAAAAAGGCTTTATCGGAAGTTTTTCATCATGTTGGTGTACTTTGGCACAATACAATAGTTGTATTTTGTCGACAAATTAAAAATAAAACAGAAATTTTATTTTTAGTACAAGTTGGTAGTGGTATGTAAAAGCAAAGGTAAAAGGAACACAATCCTAGCTGGAAGAGCTCGTTTTTTAACAAGTTGACTGCTATATGCATTCAACTCACACCACTGGTTCAATCTCTTCTCCAATCAACACGTTGACGAGTGCTGTGATGGTTTAATAATTTTGTTCAAGCGCAAAACGTGGTTCATACTGCGCTCAAAAAATTAGTGAACATCAATTTAAAATTAAAGAAACAAAGTATTGGAAAAATTAATATAAAAATCAAAGTTGAAATATTTTAGTGGGTGGAAACATTCCACAAAAAATTACTTGCAGTCTTTCAGATGCCGCATACAGCAGTTAAAGGTTAAATTAAATTGGCTCTTTAGACCGGAATCGATCAAAATTCCATGGCAGTCAACGTTTTACCAAACCCAGGCACAATTCACGTCGTACAAACATTAGCCACATGACTTCCAATTTGACCGCAACACCAAAACTGACTTTATTTTTAAGCCATAAAAATTTATTAAAAAATAGAAAAAAAATTCTCATTTGACCGTAAGAAATTTCTACTGTCACTTTCCATATCAAGTTGGTTGGTTAACTGAATGATTAATTTTTTATGATGTATCTACAGGTAGGCTACTATGCACCAATAAATTTTAACTTATGTTCTATTTGCAGCCTGAATTCAAGGGAGGAATGATTTCTGGGAAGTATTATTCCATACCATTTGGACTGTCATCTCAACTTTTTGTAAATGCAGTCAAAGCATCTTTTAATTTTTTTTTTTTCTTTTTTTACTTTTGACTCTCAGACAAGCTTTCAAATATTAAATGTTTTTTTCTGATGAGCAGTACTGTATATGACTAGTTAAATTAAAGATAGGTTTGATCATTGTTATCTTTCCATAAAGACTTAAGGTTATGTAGGGAAATACAACACGAAATTATTTTCAAAGCAAAAAACGTTATGGACAATATATAATAATCTCCTTATTGATAAGGTAAATAAAAACTTATACTCACTCAAATGAGAAACTTTGGAAAAATCCATCCAGTTTTTTACAACAAAATCAAATATATTATTAACATGCATGGCATTCAAATTATGTTCAGCCATAAAACCCAAAGTAACTTCATAAGGATCATCATTTCTATTGAACTCCAGTTTACATAGTTTATTATCTATATCCAAATAGAATTCCAAATCCTTTTTCTAAAAGAATAAAAGATAAAATTAATTCTTTGTATGGAATAACAGATTTCATTCAAAATTTTTATATGAGCATCAAACCTTGTAACTCAATTTCAACCTAAATATCAGAGTCTTATTAAGATGGAACTTGATACACATCTATACACACAATGACACAATATAATATTCTTTCATAATTAAAAGAGCACTATCTTAATAATGTCTTTTGTACTATTTTAATCTTTAATTCACAACTAATGCATGGTTTTACATACGTTGTACTACATACCAGTTGCAGAATTTTAGGGACGTTTCCAGATAAACTTTTAGATTTCAAAATCCTAATGTAAAGAAAATACACAGAATTCTTCTTAAAAATATTTATAATTCTTTCTTTTAATGCCTTACAGATAATCATCAATATATAAAAGCAAAAACCCTCAACTGATTCACTCATCAATAATTCTCCCACTTCCTATGAGGCTAGAGTTGAAATTCTGCAAAGATGTTTTCCTCATAAACAAATTAGAAAAACTACAAAAAAGTTAACCTCTCCAGAATCTTTGTTGATTTTTACAGATTACATATATAAAAAAAAAAAAAGAGTTTTTCATTTAATTCAAAGTTATGTTTTTATAATGGATAACAAATAACATCATCAACCATCAAATTTAAAATCAACTACATCTACAACCACCATATTTAGTACTATGAATTCTTAAAATTATGTCTATCTAATAGTTGTCCACCAACAGGCAATGCCTGGCTTCTGAGAAAATAAAAAAAAAGAAACTGAACATCATACGAAAATAGAGCAAACCAGAAAAAATTATAATTTTTAAAAAGAGACGATCAAACTTTATAATTAAAAACATTTTAAACAATTACATTGACTGCAGTCAACTGAAGTACAACCCTAATTCAAATAACTATAAAAACCCAATAATTGTTTTTACACTTAGTGCATTGACTGGTACCTACCTGGTGGTGGATAAATCTTATATGAAGACAAAATTTTAAGATATTAAAGTATTTAATTCTAAAACTGTTTGGTAAAAACAGGTTTGAAGAAAAGTCATTTAACTTTGGTGTTCCCTAAAACCAGTCAGAAAAGAGTATTTACAGTTTTGAAAAGTAACAATTATGAATCACCAGAAGTTGATGTTTCTGAAAATGAAATTCACTCAGTGTTTACTAATTAAATATTTTTAAAGAGTGTTTCCCCCTAACCCTCTAAATGTTAAGAGGTATTTTCAGACTAAAATTTTTTTAAACTAAAGCGAAATAAGTTTTTTGACTAAATTAATTACTTCAACAATAAGAGTGATGCACAATCGCGATTTCACGTATTGAAGCGGAAATATGCTTTTTAAATGCTTACTCAAAACACTTGATGGTTATAAACCTCAAACTATCAATCTACATATTCTAATACATTTCTTTTCTACTCTGAGAAAGAAAGCATGGTAAAAAGCAGGCGAAGTATACTTAATCAAGGAACGTACAACAAGACCATCCTTGCTAGCTTACACTTGGAATTTTGGGACAACCACCTACAATCCATCTATTAAGCCTGCATGTGGTATCAGCAGTCATTAAATGATTTCAGCCAGTCACTGGTCTGAGCTAGGCATGCTTGAACATGGATGAGCATGTGTGCAGAAGATTTCATAGAGGGTGATCCGCACATTGCATTTTGTTGGAAAATAAACACAAATTATGTACTTCTTTCAGAAAAAGACAAGAAAGACACTATTTTCAAAGGAAAAGGGTAGGAAGGGCAGGGAGGGCGCACCTTCCATCCAAAAACAACTAAGATGATCTCTGATTTTATAAAATGGAGGATTATTTTAAAGAATATAACGATGATGTGCTGATGCAGGAATTTACACATGAGGTTAATTCTATGGGGTGAACAGGGCTCTATAAAAATATTTCCTTCCTGCGTACACAAATGTCATTACCAAAAATTTCCTGTACCTCTGCGTGTTAAATTATTTGAGAATTTACTGTTTCATTCAAAACCTTCTTGGCACCTATTTTTTTTAATATAGTATAAATTGCATCAGTACAAGCTGCATTTCTATGCAAAATAACGTTAATTGCAAATTAACTGAAAAAATTGCATGAAAAAAACTGCTCTGAAATAAAAGTCGAATAATCAAAAAGAATTTGGTGAACTTAAATTTACAAATTTAAGTTAAAATGCAGAAATAAATTTTTATGTAAAATCAAAAATATATATTAACTAAGAACTGCATATACAATTGAAATATCTAAGACACATACTAAATTTTAAAACTGAAAGATGCAGAACATTGAATGTAATCATAAGAGCATTATAACAAGACTAATAAAAGTTTATAATTTCAAATTATCTTACAAAATTAAAGCTAGATAAAATAAAGTTAGATTAGTGGGAAATTAATATTAATGGATTTATTTTAGTTAAAAAATTAACAATAAAATTCATTTAAACATATAAAGACCTTTAACAAATTGACTTACTAGTTGAGGCTTTGCACTGATATCAAGTTCCAACTCATCAGGATCAAAGTCAGATTCAGCATTATTAGGTTCAATTCGGTTCAAAATCCACTTTTGTTTTAAATTATCCCATTGAAATATGCGGATACACAAGGCTGACAGCTCCAATTCTTTTTTCTGATCTCCAAATAAATATTCATTTCCTAAAACATTAAATCTGTTTATATCAAATTAAGAATAGAACTTAAAATAACTTTTTATCATTCTTAAAAAACACAGTGACAATATACCTTAGTTTTTGATTATGAACACAAATTTCAGATAAATTAATTAAAAAACTTTCCACTTACATTTCAAAATGTAACTGAGAATAAGTAGTAAAGTACTTGTGATATAAACTCTCTTCTAGGGATTAAATTTAATTACATAGTGCAAGAATGCCATTCGTTGATTACGCTTTCTAAAAAAATAGCAACAATTTGTTTTTCATATAAAATGTTACACAATTCTTTGTTTAGCTCAATATTGTCTCCAATAATCCTCTCCCAGCTGTTTAACTATCTACCACTTTTCTTACCTTGGTGGTAGAAACCAGTATTATTTTAGATAAGTCTGGGCCAATAGTCCTAGTCTGTGAAGTCTAGAACTGTGACTATGAACCTTAAGATGAATATTTGCAACAAAACCTTTATATTTTATTCAATTGTAGATGGATATAAAGCAATTCTACAAGTAGCATTTACACATAAATTTTAGTATAATTGCAAGTTGAAACTTCAGTAGGCAATAAATATATCAGGGATGAGATTGATAAAAAAACAAAAAGACAGCAAACGCCAAAATTTTTTCAAAAAACAAGCGGAAGGGACCCTATCCTCCTGAGACCCTTAACTGTTTGAAACATGATTTGAAGCTAATTTTTTATGTATATTATTCTTTTGGGTCTATGTAACGTACTTTTACAGTTCAGAACTGATCTATGCACTTTAAATACACTTAAGTATATGTGCATTTTAGTGCATATTGTTGTGCACATGTGAAATTTAATCATGAAAGGCTGCAAAACAATTTTGTGAGGATGTGATACATAAAAATACTTAACAGATAGTGCAAAAAATAAATTTTCGCGCAGAACATCCAGACATCCGACAACATGAGGAAAAAGTCTTAGTGTCCATTGCTGGCATGTGCTTCACACCAACTTTTCGTGATGCCTCTACTGGCAGGGGAACTTTTCTTTATGGGCTCTACTATGTCACAATCACTGCATCTTCAGAGCTCAAAAAGCATGCAAAGAAAAATTATGCGCCTAAAATCCGATGTGCATTTAAATGCATGCAGGGTCTCAGGAGGATATCCAAAAAAGCTTGCGGATGGGACAATACCCAAAAATTCCACAAAAAAAGCATACGATTTACTAACTTTAAAGATACAAAGAAATTTCTCACTATATAATAAGTACATTTCAAATATTGTTCTCTCTACATAGCAATGAAATATTCTCCAAATATCAGTTATAAAAAAAATGACTAGAAAAATGCCATCCACATTAACTACAAATAAAATAGACTAATTAAAATCTGCAAAAAAAAACTATAAAATCTGCTTATTTTGTTGCTTGTAAAAGTGGTAGGATTTAATCTAATAACCATTTTATTTAACTTAATAATGTTAGACAATTCTTTCCAGCAAAAGTAAAATTCAATCAGAATGATTTATAAGGAAAGAAGTGTTTTAGTATCCAGATAACAGTAATCGAGATTCATGTTGCGTGATCGAATCTACAACTTTTGTACGTTTATTAACTACATTTTCAGTAAATTCAAATCTCTGTAACTAAGAAAACAATGCAAATGTTCCATTAAACAAGTTTTTTTTATACAAATAATAACTGTAATAATCCTGCAGCAATAGGATTTGAGGATGACAAATTTAAATTGAAAGTGAAAAAAGTAAACATGACCTCTGTAAACAAATTAAAGTAAAAACCAACTAAGTTATCGGCGCTAAAGCCACACGACAACATTAGTAGTTATACAAGTTACAGTCTTTTTCTAGTAAGATAACCTAGTAGATAATCTTTTAAAAATTTGCGTCGAAATGTTCAAAAACTATCTTACCGATAGTAATTTACTGTTTACAGACTGGATTGATTTGTGCAAGTTTAATATTTTTGAAAATTTCCTTTTTAACAGTAACAATTTCTTTGACAAAACAGAGGAATTCCAATGGGATCCAGTTTCTCATCTGATTTTGCCTATACCTACATTTTTATGAACAAAAATTTCCCAAAATAACAGAGATCAAGGGTTTCAGATACAATGATGGTTTAATTTTGTTTGACTTTGACAATTTTGAAATTTTAAGGGATATTTATCCAGAAACTTTGACACTAAAATCGACAAATTCCAATTCCAAATCTGCCAATTACTTGGACATAAAAATTGTAATACACAATAATATTTTCACAGCAGTTTAAGACTAAAGATCGGATTTTAAATTTGAGGTGATTTATTTTACTAATTTCCACAGTAATTTGAATAAAAAGATTTTTCAAAACCTCTTCTTTAATCAATTTAATAGAATTAAAAGGATTTGTAACAATTTGAAAGATTTCAAAGAGGGATGCAACAAATTTAGGACTAGTTTGATTAAAAAGAATTTAATTTTTTTAATTTTTTTTTAATATTGATAAACTGACTAAGGTCTACATTTCAGATTGACAGATGGCGCAGGGTGTTATCGAATTATTTTCAAGTTTTATTCAATACGGACACGTTTCACATTCAGATTCAATCAGCCATTTCAAAATGTGGTAAGTTTGAATCTTTACGAGTTTTTCTTTATTTAGAATGAAATTTTCTTAAGTTTCAGTTTGCTTTCCTCATTGTCGTTTTCATATATCGGACTTTCAAACATTGTGGAACGAGAATTTTGGGGTTACACATGTCATTTAGGCTTTTGCCATAACATATATAAAAAATGTCTTGCATTTTGGTGTTGATTATGGTAGTCACCCCCTGACTAAGTTATCATGATCGACAAATATGCCTTTTTTTCAATTGTTTATTTCTTAGCTATTTATTAATCATTTGCAATAGGATTTTCTCATTCTCCTGTGAAAAACCACAGAACTCAACACATAGTCGTGCGATATTTTCTGTGAAAACTGTTTCTTGAGAATCAATTTTACCTAGGGTGTAGTAAGGATAACTTGGAAAATTTCTTTGCAAAACCTCTATAAGGGAGAGGTTGAATCACTTTTGTACAAAGATATTTGTGAATGATTTATGAATTGTAAAATATACTTATTGGATTATTGAATGTTTTGTAAATTTTTTTAAAAAAATTATGCATGAGGGAGGGCCGATTGTTAGACTGAAGTTATTTTTACACTCAGTATAAGCAGTTTTTCAGGATTGGAAAAGTAAAAGGTATTTTTCCCTAGCACAGCACTTCATTTTGTTTCACCCTATTTGCAGTATTATGTAATTTCTTCTTCTCCTGATTTGTCATCACTGCAATTAAGTATGGCACAACAATGACACATGCGATTGATATGGGAGTATATCTCTCCACTTTAAATAGATATATTCCAGGAAAATACGCATAAAAAAATCAGCAAAATAAGAGAAAATTTTGAAACAACTCTTGTTTCATTTTGAAATATAAAAAAATGGATGCCATTCCAAGGATTTTTTAATGTTGTTTAATTTGAATAAAAACAACTTTTAATCAAATTTAAAAGTTGCCTCTATCATATGCATATGTGTACATAAACACATGATCGGTTTTCGGCCTCTTTCCCATTAAACTCGGTAATTAGTATTGCAGCAACTCCAGAATAAGGCAAGGTCTACTAAGCTGAAACACACAGGGATGAGTTTGGTAAAAAACCAAAAAGCTGAAAACAAAAATCTACAAATTTTATGTGTAAAACACATTTTAAGCTATACTTAAAATTGTGGTTTTACATGTATTTATAACACTGCAACGTCTCTGTCTGTTCATGAACAAAAATGGTTCAAAATACTGTCACCTAAATGTAGGGATAAACACTTTGTGCTGTCATCAGGCATGGCATAGCGCCAAAGAAAAAAAAAGCTGAAATTCCTGTGAAAGTGATGAAAAAGACAAAAAAAACTTTACATTTTCCACAAGTCAAACAATTTTAAGCAATTACACCATATTGACAAACATGCCAAACTAATTAAATCCAGTTTTCTATTTAAGCTAAATTCTAAGTACTAAAAAAAAAAAAAAAAAAATTTAATTTAAAACTATTATTTATATTGATAAGCTATTACAAGCATTCCATTCAATTATGTCCACGTAATCAGTGGCAATAAAATTAAGTTTGGTTGACTGGAAATACTTGATTATCTTTCTCTAGGAAAGTTCTCGAGATTTCATAGCGACCCAGTTCTCTTACATCTCTCTTTTCAGGCAAAAACATTGGCGAAATCAAATTTTTTTAGGTGAAGGAAGGAACCATTTTGTTTAGTAACCGAGTTTACAGCTTGCAGTAAACTGAACGTATGCAGTCTGAACGGATGTAGGTTCCGCTGTTGCGAGACTTGCAAGCAAGCCCAATAAAATTGTAATGCAGATTTATATCAGTTTTAGGAAAGATCAAAATTTCAGTAAAAAAAAAAAAAAAGACCTAAAATCGACGACGTTTCAGCTGAACTGTACCATGTCTGACACTATGACAGATGCAAATTTCTGCAATAGCGTCAGTGACTTATTTGGGCGTACAACTCGAAGAAAATTATCATCTTGCAACAATGGGATACTCTGTGATTTTGCCCTCCGTAATTGTGGGAATAGAGGCCATTTCATCCCCGTAACGCTCAGCAAAATGGCAATAACATACCAACATAAATAATGCCGATAGAGGCTATGACAGCAAAGGGAAAAAAATACTCATTCCATCAGTGGTTTTTGGGGAAGTCTGAACGTATGCAGGTTCCGTTTTAAACTCTTTGTTAGCTGTTGAAAAACATGAGCTCTAGCGGAGCTTTTCCAGTTAAGACACTACCGTAATTGTCCGTAATTGAAAATAAAAAAAAAACGAAAATCCTCAAAAATGCTGAAAACTTTTACCCATGATCGGAAGTTTGAACGTAAGCAAGTTCCGTGGTTGCGAGTCTTACAAGTAAACCCTAACCCTAAAAAATTTTAATGCAGACTTGAATCTATGTCAAGAATGATCGAAATTTCAATAAAAAAAAGAGCTGAAATCCGTATTTCAGCAAAACTGTACCATGTCTGACAGATGCAATCCTTGAAATAGCGTCAGTGACTATTACATCGTAACACTCCAATGAAATGAGAATCACGGAAGAACGTAACATGCGGCTATAGCGCCCGCCATAATCATGAAAATAACGGCCATTTCATCACTGTAACACTCAGAAAAATGGTCATCACATACCAACGTAAATAATGCTGATAGAGGGTATAACATTAGAGAAAAATGAGGAGGAAAGGTAGTCATTAGTCATTCCATCAGTGATTTGGGGAAGTCTGAACGTATGCAGGTTCAATGTTTGTCATAAAATTTTATTGCGAGAAGTTACATGGTCGGTCTTGCGGTTCGAATTTTTGCCGTTTTTCTTTTTTAACTTTTTCTAATATTTTTTTGCAAATTGGTTTTGGTATCTTTGTTAGTAGTCTACACTATCTGGCCAAAAGTATCCGGACACCTCTTAAAAAAGTGGTTCTGGCGAGTGACGCAATTTGATACGTAATTGAAAGCTATAAAAGTGTTGGTAGTGGTTTGTCAGATTGTATTTATGCGTTTGTGAGGCAATGAGTAAGTCAAAGGAGCTTAGTGAGTTTGATCATGGCAGAATAGTGGGATGCCACCTTTGTGGGAAATCAGTTCGTGAGATTGCGGACATTCTACAGAAGCCTAAATCCACTGTGAGTGATGTAATTGTGAAGTGGAAACGTCGAGGCAGTGAAATGGCAGAAAAACGAACCGGTAGGCCCAAAACACTTGGTGAAAGCAGCCGCAGAACTCTGAAAAGGGTAGTGAAACAAAATCGCAAGTCCTCGTTGGTGGAAATTTCTCAGGAGTTCCAAAGTTCATCAGGCGTTAGTGTTAGCAGCAGGACTGTCCGTCGAGAGTTAAAAGACTTGGGATTCCATGATCGTGCAGCCGCTCACAAGCCGAACATCACTCCACAGAATGCGAAGCATCGATTGCAATGGTGTAGAGCTCACCGTCATTCAACTGTGGACATGTGGAAGACTGTTCTTTGGAGTGATGAATCTCGCTTTACAGTCTGGCAGTCGGATGGACTCGTCTGGGTTTGGCGGATGCCCGTCGAACGTTTCTATAGTGACTGCATTGTGCCGGCTGTTAAGTTTGGTGGTGGAACCATAATGGTGTGGGGGTGTTTCCCATGGTTTGGCCTGGGTCCATTAGTTCCTGTGGTTAGAAACATGAACTCTGAGATGTATGTGGACATTCTGGACAATGCTGCACTCCCAACTCTATGGCAATATTTCGGGGAAGGCCTATTTCTCTTCCAGGAGGATAACTGCTCCATTGACACATCGAGGCTTGCACAGACGTGGTTTGACAAAATGGGAGTTCAAAAACTGGACTGGCCTTTTCAGAGCCCCGATCTAAATCCCATAGAACACCTTTGGGACGAATTAGAGAGTAGATTACGTAGCCAGCCAAATCGACCATCTTCACTGCAAGCACTCACTTCAGCTGCAATGGACGCCTGGAAGGCTATTCCTATGGTCACCTATCAAAAATTGGTGGAAAATCTTCCCAAACGTGTGCAGGCTGTCATCGATGCAAAAGGGGGATCAACATCATATTAATATGTGCCTCAGGACGCTCTAAGTCCATACCACTGGGTGTCCGGATACTTTTGGCCAGATAGTGTATCTTCAATTGTCCAAATTTAAAGTTTCAGTTTGATTTCAGAAAATTCTGATTTCTTTAAACTTTTTGACAAAATCCCCGATATTTCCCGAAATGCCGAATTCCCTAACTTTTCCCGATATTGCCGATTTTCCTGATCCGGGGACAACCTGATAAACGTTAATATCGGCGTTAGCAACGAATATACAAGAAAAATGTTCAGCAATAGAGCTATTATATGGCGTGACACTCCACAAAAATTTTAACAACCTAAATTGCAGCGATAACATACGTCATTGTCACATAAATCTCGGCAGTTCCATGGATGTCAGGCGTGAAAGCAGGCGCATTTATAGAAAAAGCAGGGGAAAAACGGATTATTTTTTCAGGAATAAGAGAAACGGAACTTTCTTTGAAAAAGCGGAATTCTTTATTTTCTAAAAAATTAAAAAATCGGAATTCTGCTACAAAGCGGAAAAAACTCGTCCCTGAACACAGTAACTCCACTGAATTGAGGAACTGATATGTTTCTGTATTGAAAGATGCATGGAAACTTTAGGGAAGTATGATGTACGTATTTTAGGCATGTATAAGACTGGACTGACAGTGACCCATACACCTTAGATATTGTGAGATCCACTTCATAAGTTTCAATTTATTATGTTAAAAGCAGTTCATTTATCATCATTTGCTTTTGACACTGTGAACTGAATGATATGTAAGTGACTTTTTATTTTTTAGACAGTTGGTAATTATTGTATGAGTAGTTTGATGTTTAAAATGTAGAATTCTTTTTTTTTCTTTTAACTATATTATTATAGTTAGTAGAAGTTAAATTTATAAAGTGATGAATGAAAGTGGTTTGACTGCATAAAGTCAGGTGAGTGTCTTTTTATTGAAAACTTATATTGATATACAGAAATTATAATACATGCAAATAAACAATTGTTATAGATGTATGATAATGATCATTTAGGGTGTGTTATTGTAACAATTCTCAAATTGTGATTGTGAATAGCTTTATTTGCCGAAACTTATAGTCATTATTTCACAATCAAAACTTTTGTTTTTCAGGCTATTATGAGCTTAAATGCGATAAATGTGTACAAAATAAGTCGTGCAACACCAAGACCTTACTTAAAAAACATTGTTGAAATCGTTGCAGAAAGAGGAAATTACAACCTAATGTACAAAACAGAGAATCCATTTAATTAAATTTCCTTCAGATAAAAGTATTCAAAAATGTTGCTGATATGCCAACAACTAATCCCCCAAATAAAAGGGATAACCAATGAATGAAAAAAAAGTATATTAGAGAACTTGCTAATCTAATGACAGAAAATTGTCACAATTTTTGGAAATCACTTCCAGTCAACCAAAAAGCTGCACAATCTTTGGAAATCACTTCCAGTCAACCGAAAAACTGTAGATTTGCTCAGCAATTTTCACGATGTTTAGTAAGGTGAAAAGAATGGGAAAAACCATGTTCTTTTTTTGTTTTGTTTAAGTAGAACCTTAAATAAGCATTGTTATTTGTATAGTTTTGGAAGTAATACTAGGACATTTTTCATTTTATGTAAATAGCACCCAGAATTTTTCCAATAAAAGGATTTTTAAGATCCATATTCAATCCAAAAGGACCAATAAATTCATTTGTTGATAACGTTCTTACATATCTTTATATCTGTGCTATATTTATGCAAATGACAACACTACAATTATACTTTGAAGAGTGGCAACATTTCTTAACTTCTGGATACCTCTTATTTGAAATGTTACGTTCTATTGTTACGATACTACTGTTTCAAACGTACCGTTTAAATATTAGTTAATAAAAGCTTCGTTTTAAGCTTCATCTCGTAGTAATGTTATAATCATTTCAATTTTATTAACTCCCCCCCACCCCCTAATATTAAATTTAAACTTAAAACTCATAAAAGATGGAACGACTTTTGAAACCAGAGAGATTTGATGTTGATCCTACGTGTGTTGGCGCAGAATTGAAATGGAAACACTGGAAAAGGACATCCCCAAACTTTTTAACTCAAGTTAAAGAAGTTGCAGACGAAAATAAGCTCCAGCTCTTAAGTAATTACGTTTCTGCAAATGTTTATTTATACATAAACGACTCGGAAAAGTATGATGATGCCATTACCTTGATATCCTAGATTCTTTGTATATTACAAAGAGAAATGAAATCGTCGCCAGACACTGCCTGGCATCTAGAGTCCAACAAACGGGATAATCTGTAAATGAATATCTACAAATTTTGAAACAGACGAGTAAAGACTGCGAATTCAAGTCCGTTACCGCTGAAATATACAAAAATGAGTACATTAGATATGCTTTTATTCGAGGTTTAAGAAGTACGTGCATTCTGGAACGACTACTGGAAAATGCGACAATCACACTGGAGAATGCTTTTGATCAGGCCAGATCCTTGGAACTGGTTGGACATCACTCTGCATCATATTCAACTACTATACTTAATTCAACCCAGGCAGCTGCTATTGAAAAGCCAGAGAATAACATTAATGAAGATCAGTCAGCAGCAGTCCGCTCGCTCCGGAAAGTGCTTTTTTTGCAAAGCGTTTGTCCGGCTAAGGATGCACTATATCGTGGATGTGGTAAGAAAGGACATTACAAAAGAGTATGCCAGTCTAAATCTCTGCAAAATGCCACAAATTCTACTGCGTCAACCTCTGCTCTTGCCTCAGTTACTGCTATTCCTCGCTGTCTTCAGAAGTCAATAACTAAAGTTTTGGTAAATGGAGTTGAGCTGAATGGGTTGATTATGGCTGGCAGTTCCCTCAGTTTCATAAATCAGTCTTTTGTGAAAAAGTGGCAAACTCAAACAAAACCATATTTCGGTAAAATAACTATGGCTAATTCTTCCTTGAGTTCTAACATTACAGGTTGTTGTATAATTAATGTTGAATTACAAACACATCTTTACAAAGATGTTGAAGTATTAATTATGATAAATCTTTGTGCTGACTTCCTGATTGGCCATGATCTACTAAAAGATCATTCCTCTGTAGAAATTGTTTTCAAGGGTGACAGACCACCTCTTAAAATTTGCTCATTAATTATCGCTAAAGTACCTCCTGTCTCGCTTTTCTATAACTTAACACCCGACTGTAAACCTATCATTACTAAGTCAAGACGGTACACGGAGGAAGATAAGCAGTTCATTACTACAGAGATGAAGAAACTTTTTAAAGAAGGTGTGATTGAACCAAGCAATTCTCCTTGGCGTGCGCAAGCTTTCGTGGTTAAAGGAGAGAACCACCGACCGAGAATGGTTGTTGATCATTCACAGACAATAAATAAGTTTAATTTACTTAATGCTTACCCACTCCCGAAAATTGAAGAGCTAATTTCCCAGATATCAAAATACAAAATATTCAGTACTATTGACTCAAGAGTGCTTATCATCAAGTACCAATCAAGGAGTCTGAAAAGCATTACACATCTTTCGAAGCTGATGGCAAGCTCTATCAATTTCTGCGTGTTCCTTTTGGAGTCACAAATGGAGTTGCCAACTTTCAAAGAACTATTGATATAATAATTTCAAATGAAAATTTAGAAAGCACTCCTCTATATTTAGAAGACGTAACCATATGCGGAAAAAATCAAATTGAGCATGACCACCACTTGGAAAAGTTTATGGCTACTGTTAAGAAATATAACTTAACTCTGAATGAAGAAAAGTGCTCGTTTTCTACCAAATCTATTAAGTTATTAGGATATTCTATTGAGAATAAAATAATGAAACCTGATTCCGATAGACTTGCACCATTAATGAATTTGCCTATTCCTAAAGATATGGCATCATTACAACGAGCACTAGGCATGTTTGCGCATTATTGCCGTTGGATTCCCAGTTTTTCCGAAAGAATTCGCCCTCTCTTGAATAGAGGTCGTTTTCCTTTTACACAAGATGCTGTAAAAACATTTAATTTACTTAAATCTGACATAGCCAATGCTTCTTTAGCTGCCATTGAAGATAACATACCATTTAGGGTCGAAACTGATGCTTCTGAACACGCTATAGTGGCCACCCTAAGTTAAGCTGGCTGTCCTATTGCCTTTTCCTCTCGAACATTGAATGCTTCTGAGAAAAATCATTCATCTATCGAAAAAGAAACTTACACAGTTGTTGAGTCATTACGACAATGGCAACACTATTTAATCGGTAGGCACTTTGAAGTTGTTACAGATCAAAGATCAGTATCATTTATGTTTGATCAACATCATAGCAGTAAAATAAAAAACGAAAAGATTATGGGTTGGAGATAAGATCTTGCTTGCTTCAAACTCGACATTATATACCGCCCTGAAGACAAAAATGCAACTGCTGATGCACTATTTAGAATAACTGCAGTCATTTGCCCAGAAGTCAATTTAAGAGAGCTGTATGAAGCTTTGTGCCATCCAGGAATTACTCAAATGTATCATTGGATTAGATCTAAAAATTTATCTTTCTCTCTAGACAACATTAAAAGAGTCACCAACTCATGCCATTGTTGCAACGAAGTAAAGCCACGTTTCTATAAAAATGAAGGGAAATTAATCAAAGCAACAGCACCATTTTAAAGATTGAACCTCGATTTCAAGGGTCCCTCAGTTTCCAAGAATCGCTTTCTTCTTACCATAGTAGTTGAGTATTCAAGATTCCCTTTTGTAATTCCTTGCTCTAATATCTCAGCCGCTACCATTATTACACATTTGCAGAACATCTTCTCTATTTTTAGAATGCCTGCATACATTCATTCTGACAGAGGATCATTTATGTCACATGAGCTGAAATCTTTCTTAACTTCACATGGTACAGTGATATAAGTACCAAAATGTGATTTTGGAGCACTGTCGGAGCAGTAAAAATAAGATTTTGGAGCACTGTCGGAGCAGTAAAAATAAGATTTTGGAGCAGCAAAATGTGGTTTTGGAGTAGTAAATTATTACATTTAAATTCGTGATGCAGCAAATATTATTGTATATTTCAACCTTGATATTTCAAATTAATTTAAAGTAAAAAAAAGGTGTAACTTGTTCATTATATAAATAAATTTGCATTCTAAATTTACATTAATTAATTTGATTGCATTACTCAAAAAATAAATTAAAAAGCATGAAATTTATTAACATCTTTGCCAACAATTAAAATATTAGACGTTTGCAATGATATCATAAGGTTCGGGGCACAGCATGGCCCTAGTGTTGCTTTTGCGCCACAAAAACTAACCAACCAACCAATCATAAGGTTCGATTCATCACTGAAAGTTTTTCGAAATAATCTCAGTTAGAGCTACTTTTAACAACAGATGAAATAAGATTTTTTTCTTTAAATTACCCATAGAAGTTCTTCCCAATAATCCAAAATAATTTAACAGTATACAAAGTACTACCCCCCCCCCCCCCATGCAAAAAAAGTGAAACAAGGTTGCTTAGCAGCAAGCATTAGATTTCATAACTTGTTTTGGACTGGTTACTTCACTTAGCAGGTTTTTTTAGGGCCATTTGTTAATTGGAGGCAGGGCTCCAGAAAAATATTTTCTTCCTGCGTACACAAATACCATTACCAAAAATTTCCTACGAGTCTGTGCGCTTTAAATTATACCGCTGCAGAAAATTAATTTTTAAGTACTATTGAGGATTTAAAGTTGTTTAATTCAAAACCTTCTTGGCATTTATTTTGGAAGCATCAGACTCTGCAAGATAAACATTGGTTTCCAATGGCAAATTTTCAGCTTCAATATTAGGGTCATTAGTACTGGGTTGGCTTCCAAGGTTGAACTTGTGAAACGGAAGCAAACATTGATGCTTGTCCAATATGCCTCTTTTTCTAACTGTTTTCATTTTTGTGATTTCGATTTAAATGATGGGAATAGTTTTACTCCAACATTTCTTCATTGCAAATACAGCATTTTATTGTCCTTGTCTTGCTTGGATAGCTCCTTTTTATTTTAAAGAAAAATATGGTTTCTTTTAAATTACAATGAAATATCCCAAGAATTCTTTCAAATTAAAATGAAGATTGAAGGAAATAAACTCTCAAGAGCCTAGAACTCAAGATGCAAATGGATTGAAAAAATTACAGTAAAAGAAGAACAGTAAGAAAAGCATGTTTCAATAGGTTCAGATTCCAAAATTAGGAAATGATTCCCTACGGCTGTCAACACTTCTCCCTTCCCCACCCAACCTAACTGCAATTTCTCCTTCTTCCTAGAAGTAACTGGTGAGGAACTATATGGGGAATAGCATTTCCCCCTGAACCTCTTCCCTCCAGGAGTTACGGGAGTCAACACCTCTCCCTTCCCCACCCTACCTAACTGAAATTTCTCCTTCTTCCTAGAAGTAACTGGTGAGGAACTATATGGTAAATAGCATCGCTCCCCCCCCCCCCCGAACCTCTTCCCTCCCGGAGTTACAGGAGTCAACACCTCTTCTCCCTTCCCCACCCTACCTAACTGAAATTTCTCCTTCTTCTTAGAAGTAACTAGTGGGGAACTATATGGGGAAGAGCAATCCTGTGGAACGATGTCGCTTTTGCCGGAATGCGGATCACTCGATCTGTTAAGCGCATAAAAAAAAAACCACCCTCGACTTTTGATTTTAATTTCCTGCAGGATATGCCGATTTCCTGCGTACGTCCATTTTATCGGACTCCGATTGGAGGATTTTTTTTTTAACTCAAAAATTAAAACCTCTAACTGAAATTTGACAATTATACTAGCATTTAATTTATATATAAAAAAAATAACTTCCAATGTAATTAAATAATAAATTAAAACAAGGCAAGTTGAAAAATAGTAATTTTTTTAGTGGTTTGTTTTATAACACTACTCTCCATTGTCTAAATGGATTATAGAGGGTTCCCATGTGAAATCTCAAAGTCAATGGAAACAAAATGATCTTAAGTCTGTGTTTTGTGTAATCCATACAAAAAAAAAAACACATTTGGTTAGTTTTTTTTTTTTTTTTAAATATATGCTAAAAAATAATCATGTACTCTTAAAGTACTACAATATTTATTATCTTTAGTTAGAACCAGGCAAGAAAAAATATCCAAATTGGATGCATAAAGATTGATTTCATGCCTTCTACAGTTTGAATACAAAGCGCGAATCCCTGGTTGGATGGTTGAAGTTTAACGACGCAAGAGCCATACTTACTGCCATGAATCCCTTATCTTTCCTACGGCTAATTTAAAAACAAATATTTGTAATTACAAGAAATCCTTACTTTTTTTAAAAATAGAGGCTTAAATCCCCTTTCCCCCATTCAAGTTCTTCGTAGAATTTCTACGCTTTTTCTGGGAATTGGCTACAATAAAAGAATGACGTAATATGCGTTTTCCCGTTTGTTGCCAGGTCAAAATCATGATCCAACATCCAGGGTTACCAAAAAATCATTTACTAATAGTTACCAATCCTTCCACCTAATCACCACGGCAAGTTAAAAATCAAAATCCTGTTTTACCGATGACTTAGAAATTAAGCCCGGAAGTGTTTGAGGGAGGGGGGGCTGTCAATTGGATTAAGAAGTTTAGAAATTAAAAAGTTCAATTAAGAATTAAAGAGTTTTCTTTTAACTTAAAGAAAGCTATGTATTTCTTTATTATTGAAACCAGGCAAGAGAGCAAATCTAAACCGGATGCACTAAGATTGCTTGTGTGAAAAATAGAATACTTGCATTCTACTTTTAACACGGAGCCTCGGTAAAAAAAATTCTAAAAATAATCATGTATTCTATAAATATATATAAAAAAAAATTCTATAACTAAAATCAGCCAAGAAAACAGATTTAAATCAGATGTACACAGATTCATTTACTACTTCTTTACAGTTTGAAAAACCTACAACAAAACTGAGAGATTGTAATACGTATTTTCAAGTGCGAACCTGTTCTGGCACGTTAGCTGACGAAAAACGCCCTTTGAAGTGCAAAATACTCTTTATTGCTTTATTGGCGATGTTCCATAATAATTTTGAAAAATTTCTAGCCAAAATTCTCGCCAAGTAGTTTTTGAAGTCAAAAAATGATTTTTTTTGGCACAGTTCGGCGCAATCTTGGCCGAAAAGAGGTTTTTGGCGCAGTTTGGAGCAGGGTAGTCAGTTTGGCGCACTTGGAGCAGCTCTTACATCCCTGCATCATGGTATAGCAACAAGCAGAATTACCGCATACAACCCTCAAGGAAATGGCCAAGTGAAAAGATATAATGGAATCATATGGAAAACACTTCAACTTGCATTAAAATCAAAGAAAACGTCCATTGAACATTGGGAAGAAGTAATACAACCCCGCTTTGCATTCAATTCGTTCTCTTCTATGTACAGCAACTAATGCTACACCTCATGAGCGAATGTTTACTCATGCTAGGAGATTGCATAATGGTTACTCTTTACCGACTTGGTTATCTCATCCTAGCCCAGTGTTAATGCGATTATGTATGAGCTAATAAGTAGGAGCCTATTGTACAGGAAGTTAAGCTCATTGAGGCAAATCCAGATAATGCTCATGTTAGGCTTCCAGATGGACAGGAAACCAGTGTTTCTGTACGACACCTGACACCAAGAGGAGAAACTACAACTATTAATTGCAGAGGTGACGTTTGTGAAAATCAACTGCCCTCGCCGCTACCTGCTTATCCAAATTCTGAGTTAGGTGATGGATTTCCAGAGTCATCATTTCACCATGGTAGAGCCACTCCATCCATTTGCATTCCATCCCTTCCAGCGAGTCCTGAAGAGTCTATAACAGAAGAGACTTTGCAGAAGGAAGCATCCCCACGTCCTAAACAACTGAAGCGCAAAAAAAACACTGTTCGATGAATTATATAACTGACTAACAAACACTACAGAGAGGAGTGAATGTCTATATTTATACAAATGGCAACACTACAATTATACTTTGAAGAGTGGCAACATTTCTTAACTTCTGGAAATCTCTTATTTGAAATATTTACGTTCTATCGTTACGATACTACTGTTTCAAACGTACCGTTAAAATATTAGTTAATAAAAGCTTTGTTTTAAGCTTCATTCTTGCAGTAATGTCATAATCATTTCAATAGCGTAATGCAACAATATAAGCTAAGTTAGTATTACACCACTTTTGGGTCGTAAAATGTATCTTCAATAGCTGATTGATGGAGTTACTGCAATTTTGCTTAACACCAATCAGAAAATACTAGACTGAAATGCAGTAACCGCCAATTCAGGCTAAAATTTCACAAAATCGTATAATTTTATGCATTCATGTAGTAGAGCATCAAAAATACCCCCTAGTAACATAAAAAGTATAAACATTATTATATTTTAAATAGGTGGCCAACGAAAAAGAAACAAGATAACGTTTTCTGACAAATCATCTCGGGTGGAGTTCCTACATTTCTGCTTAGGATGGCAGTATAAGGTCAGTTTATATATATAGTTATAGATGCCAGCCTTTCAGTAATTAAATCAACTTTTCAGTTTAAAAATGCCAATTGTGTTGATTGCCAAACAGGAGAGAAGTCGATGTTAGAAGGGTAGGGGAGGGAGAAGATTATCTCAGTTGACCATGAAATAAGGTGCCGACTAGCTACTGGCGATTTAAGTTTTGTATATTACATACTCATGATTAATGATTATTATATTTCTCAATATTTTTAAATCAAAATACCTTAAACCCTAAAAGGGTTTAATTCAAGATGCTTTAAACTTTTTTAGAGAGAAAGGACCATAAAAAAGAGATTTCTTGCTTGATAAAGAGCAAAGTCAACTTATTTAGAAAAATTAGAAGTTGCTCTTTAGCTTCAAGGTCATATTATAAATATGGACATTGAAAGTCAACAGTATACAACATCAAGAAATAAAAATAATTAATTGTACGGGTTCCTCCCTGAGGCTTGAGTGGCTACCAGGCGCGTCGGCAGGTGGTGGATAGCCGAACGTCCTGTAAGGGGACAGCTACGAATATTAAATAAGTAACCGCGAACCAACTCCTGTAACCCTGGTGTTATGCGACCCGTGCCCAGGGTGAATGACACTGCGGTTATAGTGTCTTAACAGAGCCTCTAGTAAGCCTGTCAAACTTCTAGAGTATTTGCCTTACCCAGTAACTCAGGCAATACTGGGTGGACCTTTTTTTTTTCCTGAGATTTTTTTATATGAATTTTATGGCAGAAACTGACAATAATTCAAAACCCTCTGTTTTTACAGATAAAACTTCTGAGGCAGACCCGTCGGTAGACAAGGTAACCCAGAAGGAGCCAACCGAAGGAGTAGCAATAAATCCTTCAATGGAGGTAGAAATGACCTCCAGTCAACCATCAACATCCAGAGAAGGACAGGAAGCTATAACCAGCATGACTGACTCTCTGGACAAGATAAAATTGAAAAAAAGGATTTACGGAGCTCAAAAGAAAAAGCTCAGCCGGGAAAAAGAGATCGCTACTGGCACTTGGGTTGAAAAAACCCAGAGGAAAAGCGAAAAAGACAGAGTGACAGGATGGATTAGGATATAGCCAAAAAGACTGCAAAGAGAGACAGACCTGGGGGTGAAACCTACAGGGAGGCTCTTACGGCGGTCAAGATGGCTATACTCCTAGATGGACATCCTGAAAAACGTTTTTCAAAGTAACAGGCTACTGACTTAGAACTCTTGATAACAAACAAGATAGAAAGGAATGATGAACACCCCGCCCCTACCTTTCTATCGTGTAGACTTGAGAATGGGGCTCTTATCATCAACTGCGCAGATCTGGAGAGCTCTAAGTGGCTGGAACAGACTGTCAGTGGTATAACCCCCTGGCAAGATCAAAAACTTTTGGTGGGTGAGGCAAGGAAACTTGTCAGAACCAACAAAATTATTGCTAAGCTTCCGAAAGTTTGCAACAAACTGGATGCGAAGGACATATTGAAAAAAATTGAGGTGCAGAATGGTGGGCTCACTCCTACGGAGTGGAACATATTGAATATGAAGAAAGACCCATCCGGACATACGATCATCCTCAATGTCCCTGAATTGAAAGCGGCTATGCTTGGTAGAAGAGAATATAAATTCTATATCAGACTTCACCAAGTACAAGCCAAAGTCCTAGAAAAAACCACAAAGACTGATGGTGAAGCTTCTTCAAGCCAACCTCCACCACAGTAGAAGTGGTACAGCTAACCTCAGTAAGAAATTTCTTACTGAGGACATACACTTGGCCCTGATTCAAGAACCCTGGCTCGTCAGGGGTAGAATCAGCGGCCTAAAAGGAACCAAGGGTAAGTTAATCTATGATTATAATAGTAATGCTAGAACCTGTATCCTTATAGACAAAAATATCGAAGTTTTACCCCTTACTGAATTCATTAATAGGGATCTAACAGAGGTGAAGGTCAGACTCGACATAAAGGGAAGAGACCGAGAAATTGTTATAGGCTCTGTCTACTTGCCCTATGAAGAGAAGACTCCACCTGACCAATCCCTATACAAATTAATGCAATTTTGTGCAGCCAACAAATCGCAGGCAGTCCTTGGACTAGACTGCAATGCACACCACGTAGTCTGGAATAGTACAGACACGAACAAAAGAGGCGAGTGTCTTTTAGAATTCATTCTTAATTATAACCTTGATATTCTAAATAAAGGCAACGATCCGACTTTTATTACTTCTAACAGATCTGAAGTAATTGATATTACTATTGCTACACAGACTATTAGTAAAAATATCAATAAATGGAAAGTAGATAGTAGACCATCAGGCTCAGACCATCAGAACATCCATTTTGAAATTAACTCTAATGTTAAACTTGATCGAAGCTTCAGAGACCATTTGAGCACAGACTGGAAAAAATTCCAGGAGGAGCTTAAGGGGCTAACTGAACTAGGGAACAAACCAATTAGAGATACATATGATCTAAAAATTACAGCAGAGAATCTGCATAGTAATATTTTTGAATCATATAATAACAACTGCCCAATTCGCACTAAGAGAGCAAAACACCAATGTCCATGGTGGAACAACTCTCTAGCAACCGAAAAAGCAGAAGTCAGAAAACTCTTCAATAGAGCTAAGAAAAATGGTGAATGGGATAACTATAAGAAATCCCTCACCAAGTATAACAAAAATGTAAGAAAAAGCAAAGAAGTTCTGTGAAGAGATTGAATCTATCTCTGAAGGAGCTAGAATCCAAAGAATCCTTAGAAGGGATGAACCAATAATGGTAGGCACCTTAAAGGATGATGATGGTAACTTTGCTAATACTGGGAAAGAAGTCATGGAAATCATGGCAAAAACCACTTTCCAGGATCTAGGGATATTCATAGCGATTATGGCCAACACTTCATTAGCTCAAATAATAGAGTTGGTAGAAGTCAATGGGCCTATGCGAAGAATATCCTTAATCACAATCGTGTTAGATGGGCTATATCCACTTTTAAACCACTCAAAAGCCCTGGACCAGATGAAATAATGCCCATCATGATACAGAAGGCAGAAGAACTAATTATCCCAGTACTGACTAGAATTTATAGAGCTAGTCTAGCCCTGGGATATATTCCAAAGATATGGCAGAAGACAAGGGTTGTATTCATCCCTAAGCCTGGAAAAAATAGTTATGACCAGGCAAACTCCTTCAGACCAATCAGCCTATCTTCATTCTTTCTTAAAATCATGGAGAAAATTATTGACAGGCATAATAGAGAATACATGGGAAGCAATAGTCCCTTGCATGATCTACAGTTTGCCTATCAACCTGGAAAATCTACAGAAACAGCACTTCATCAGCTTGTTTCCAAGATAGAAGACACCCTGGAAAGAAAGGAAATTGATCTTGCTACTTTTCTTGACATACAGGGTGCATTTGATAATACCTCACATCTATCCTTAATTCCTTAAGGGACACAGGGATAAACCATATACTATGTACATGGATTGAGAACCTGCTATCAGATAGAACTATTCAAATGAACATCTTTGATGAATCTCTTGAAAAAAAGGCTACCAGAGGTTGCTCTCAAGGAGGTGTCTTATCACCATTACTTTGGAACCTGGTAGTAAATAACCTTATTAAACACCTTAACAATATAGGTTATTATACGCAAGGCTATGCGGATGACATTGTCATCCTTATCCTTGGTAAAGATTTCAATATAACTTGTTCACTTATGCAGAATGCCCTAAGTTATGTTAGCAAATGGTGCACAGAGAGGGATCTGAAGGTTAGTCTACAGAAAACCAATCTTGTACCATTCACTCGCAAAAGAAAATGGGATGGTTTTGTCATTCCTAAACTTTTTGACGTTGAAATCAATGTGGCTTCTGAGGTGAAGTATTTAGGCTTATATCTTGACCAAAAACTCACATGGAATAAACATGTTGACTACAAAATAAATCAAGCAAAAAAATGCATTATGACATGTAGGCGCATGCTTGGAAAAAACTGGGGTCTACAACCAAAAATGATGTTTTGGATGTACTCAGCAGTAATCAGACCTATGATCACATATGCCTCTGTGACCTGGTGGTATAAAGTGGAACAGATAACTGTGAAGGACAGGCTGGGTAGTCTGCAAAGACTAGCCTGCTTGTGTATCACAGGTGCAATGTCCTTGGCGCCCACCAGAGCATTAGAGACCATATTAGATCTGACCCCATTAGACATCTTCATTTGCATCACTGCAAGAATGACTGCATACAGAATGATGTTAAAACAACAATGGTATGACAAGTCTATGGCTAAAGGGCATATCAGTATCACCAGGAAAATTCATGAACCTACTCTTCTGATGTATTTCTTCCCCAAGGTGTCTGAAGGCATGTTTGAAAGACCATTCAAGGTAGTAATACCCACCAGAGATGAATGGAATGATTACATGTTTAACCAAACAAACAATGATCTTATCTGGTTCACAGATGGATCAAAGAAAGACAACCTCTCAGGACTGGGAGTACATGACGTACCACCAAGAACTAACTTCTTTAGAGGTCTTGGGAAGTATGCCACTGTATTCCAGGCAGAAGTTCTTGCAATCATTGACTGTCTACTGATAAATATGAGAAAAGGCTACCGGGATAAGCGGATTCTCATCTATAGTGACAGTCAAGCAGCCTTAAAGGCACTTAGTTCATTCCAAATCAATTCAAGGCTGTATTGGAATGCAGAAACCTTCTAGAAGAACTGGCAATCGAAAATGAGGTTACTCTTATATGGATGCCAGGACACAAGGGTATAGAAGGTAACGAAAAGGCTGATGAACTTGCAAAACAGGGATCGTCTTATAATCCAATAGGTGCGGAGCCCTTCTGTGGGATCAATTTGAAGACTGCAAAAGGTGTTCTTCATAAATGGGAAAAACAGGAGATGAATAAAACGTGGTGAAGTTCTTCTGGACAAAAACACGCTAAAAGTATGATTATCAGATCATCTGCGAAGATTGCCTCTGAAATTCTTAGACATTCAAGACTGAAAATGCAAGCAATTGTGGGCTTCATCACAGAGCATTACCATTTCAGAAAACACCTCCATACAATGGGACTTTTCCAACAAGACCCCATATGCAGGAAATGTCACAAAAAAGAGTAAACGGCACATCATGTTATATGCCCCCACTCGACTAACAACTTTAGGAGTCACCAACACTAAAGAATTGCACCTTAGTTCCATTAAGGGTTTGTCAGACTTTATTGCTAAAGTGGGCGATCCGAATAAATGGAGCTAAGAAATATTGGGTTTGGAGTATGGTACAAAATGCTACCCTAAAGCAGAGGTGCCACATATCTGACTAACCCAAAACAAAGAAGAAGAAGAGACAGGTTCCTCGCAGATTGGGACTCCCCAGGCGATGAACAACAGAAAAGTAATATGTTATGTCGAAAGAGATGAACGCCACATGACGATTGAGTGGATGAGGCAAAGACAAAGTGCCTTTGACAAATTTTCTACAAATGGAAAAAGCCCAACTGTTTCATGAAAGTATGAATATTATGTTGGATATGATATACATATTCATAGGGTTGGTTGGCAAAGTTGAAAAAACACCATCGGATACGACCGCTGCAAATTATCAGAGAGAGAGCGTCAGCTGCTAACCAAACAATGGAAGAATTGTGGTGTCAAGTGAACATTTTTCACCAGAACAGATTTACATTACTGGATTGTTCTGTCGCTACGTGCCTCATAAAACATTAGCACCTGCTGACACTAAAGTGCAAACTTTTCTTTTTCTATAAAACCTTTCGTATTCTTTGTGATTTATCAATATTTTTCAAATATTTAAATTATTGCTGATTTGCAAATAATAAAAATGGTTATTAATGTGAAGGTAAAAATATCAACTAGTTTTTATTGTTGTTCAGCTTGATTTAAATTTTAGATGTACATACATAAACCTTCCAAAACACAGAAAGTTTGTATACTACACAAATTTCGGAAAGTTAGATAGATCAATGCGAGGTGAAGTAATATGGGTACATAAAATATCAGAAATCCTGACATTCAAAATCCGAAAATATCTAACATCCGGACCTTTTCCAGTACTGCCATCTTAAAAAAAAAAATTGACGGAAGTTTTTCATTATTCGGAAGTGATGACAGCAAAAACGAAGTGGTTAAGGACAAAAATACCTAGGATCAATTAGTTGGGAGTATTAGGCACTGCGATTAAAAGATTAGAGAAAAGGCACAATTTCAGAATCGGAAATAATGGGGATTCAAGGCCAAAAGTCAAAACAACCTTAAAACAAATGTTTTTCAAAACCACATAAATTTTTCTTAGTTTATTTCATTTCATTGATTTTGTGTATGAACAATGATACGTACTAAAATCCAGAATATTCCAAAATCCGGAATCGACGAAGTCCCAGTGATTTCGGATTTGAGATACTCTGCTGTATTAGGGTGGTTTTTATATGGGGTCAAAAATTAAATTTCATACGATTTTAACTCTCCCCCCCCCCCCTTTTCAACCTATTTTGACAGTGTGCTAAATTTCATTCCACTAAATTAATATTAACTCGTGCCGCAACGAGCCTAAAGTTGTTAAAAAGCTGACAAAAATTAAAATTTAAAAAAAAAATGACATTTCTTCAGATTCGAATCTACACACCCGAAATTTTTTCCTTCAGACCAATTCTGACAAGGTATGAAGTTTTATTATAATAAGTTAATATTAACTCCTGCCACATTGATATTGAAAATTCTAAAAATGGATACAGAATTGCCAAAAATGAAAAAAATAGTTGAAATTTTTTATTCCCTTAAATAAAAAAAGGGGAATGCAAATATTGATACAATTTAACAAATAAAGGTAACATAACATTCATATAACAAAATGTAGTGTTTCTAGAGACATTTTTGCATATATATTAGCGTACTGTTGATCGTCCACATGTCGCAAAATGCATTTTTTTTTTTAATTAAAAGATTCCTTTTACTTTTTTTATTAACTTCAGTCCTTTTTCTAGTGTAATTTACTACACAAAGACATTTTTTTTTTTTTTTTTTTTTAAATTTATATTTGACATGATTGTAAGATATGTTTGCTTTCCAAAATGTGGGGACGCACTTAAAAATCACATTTAAGTTCCTTAAAGAGATTCAAACTTTTGACTGATACAAACGACAATTTTCTAATGTAAAATGATAAATATATTAAAGATTAATCATATGATGCAGATTTCTATAAAAATCTATCTTAGTATTTTATTTATAACAACATAAAAACGTACAAATATTTGTCTCACTTTCAAATCTTTTTCTTTATAACAGTTAAATATCTAATTTTCACAAAGCAATCATAATGGTCATAAAAAAAAATGTATTTTAAAATGTTACAGATATAAAATAATGACCATCTATCTCTGCACAATTGAATTGGCTATGATTTAGAAAAAAACCTCAACTATACACCAATATAAAATAAAGTGATTTTAATCAGAGATAACTCTGCAACAATTGGTGCATATGAAAACTCACATGCGAGATTTTCTTTCATTTACCTATATAATCTATCTGAGCTTTGAAAGTGAACTGAATTATTTTAGAACATGAAGAAAAATACCACAAAACATGTTTTCCTTGTGGTTTGTGACTTTATTTGGTTTATTTTTGAGTTAACATTTAACCCTAAAAATATTATGCAGAATCCAATGAGTTAAAAAAAATCCTTTTTAAAGTAATTTTGCTTTGTCTTGTTCTTTCAAAAAATAAAAAGCATTTCTTCAAATTTTTTGTTGTTGGAAGCCTCATGATTTTTTTTTTTTTTTTTTTTTTTTGCTTCTTTTTTTTTTGCACCATGAAAATTCTTCTTTTGGATATAATTCTATTTTATCTTATGTGTTTTAACCTTCGGAGTGTCCAGGACATTGACAAAATTGTACAGCTGTTTTCCCTGCAATATTTTTTTATTTATATCAAATATATAATTTTTTTTATTATTTTCATTTATTTTGTTTTGACTGGGTTTTAAACCATCATCTAATAAAAAATATTTTATTTTAAATTTTATTTATACATTTAAAAATTTTGTGTATTGCTGGAAAAACTGGGGATCAAAGGAAGTATATATATGCCCAGGACCTTTAGAGAGTTAATTCTTCATGTCTAGACTGCTTGTGACTTGGGCTAGTTCAATTTTAAGTGCCCACAACTTAAGTTATGACTCCTACAATGGAATACGACATTCATTTTCCAGCTAGATACTCCCTGTGAACAACAATCAGTCTGTAATAAACACTATGGGAGCACCAAAATAAGCACTTTCATGCAACTAATTTTAATAAAACTTTCACCGATAGTCAGCTTCCCCTCTAACATGATGCACAAATCAAGACTAACAAAAGTTGTTGATTAACGTGTAATTTGTTGCCCGTTACCTAGTGATGAAATTTACTATATAAATAAATTTTACCGGCATTACTTCTTAAACTAGGCAGCATATTTTACTCAAAGTATAATGGCAACTTCAAATAAAAAACAACACTTGTATCAAGGGATTATTTTGCGAGAATATCATATCTTCATTTCATTCTCTCGTGAACTGCGTTTGATTCAGAAACCAATTCATCCACAGAAACAGTTGTATGTTTTCCGTTTTAAAAGTTAGTTGGATTCTTAACACTGTGCAGAGCGCTTGTAAATATTAAGAGCTTAGTTCTTCAGTATTCTCTCGTTTATGTTTCACTTTAGTTAAGTAACCTTCTATGGAGAAAAAAAAATTCTTTTTAATCAAAACCTACCTATGGGGAAAAGATGTTCTATGATATAGAGATTAGGGTAAAAATAATGAAAAAAATTAATTTAAAAATTTTGCACTGCCACAAAGAGGTTGAATTTTCGAAAAAAATGCAAAAAGTCCTAATTTTAGTTAAATGATTTTATACTAAAAATTATCATTTTTTACAATATAAATCCTAAAAAAGTTATGATTACTGACTAATTAGTAGTACCAAGTACATTTCAACCTTTTTTTACCCAACTCCCACCCTCCCATATTACCGTTGAATCAGCCCTACAACCCTATAGTGCAGTTGTCGGCGGCTTACGGAATTCAACGCCTAATCGGCGAGCGCTGTTCTTGTAAAGTAAATTAAATTACAATTTTATTATGTGACATTTGTTTGTTTGTGTACTTGGACTAATACTGTACTGTGGCGTTGTTAAGAAAAGACATGATTTGTCCTATATTTGGGTCAGACTGTAATATGCCCACGATTATGCTTCCTACGTACGAAAATGTAATTAGGTATTATACTGGCATTCAAAAAGAGAAGCAAAGTGCAGTGTATTTAAATACACTTTTCTCCGCGTGTCAATATATTTGCAAGTAAGTTAGAAGAGACCTGGAAATGAGCTTCAATACCAATAAATGACCACTCCAACATTTTGAGAAAAATAAGTTCATACTACTACAAATATCGCGCTTTCAAAGCTAGAAAATTAACTGAAAGCTATCTCAAGGAAAGCACATCGTAAGTTTTGTTTATGCGTCGGCTTGGTTGTTTTCGCCGTCAGCAACACGAGGGCTATAATGAGCCGAAACATTCGTCATTTGACAAGACAACATACATTTACAAACATCCATGCCTTACACGGGACTCGTTTCACGGTCTAGAAGCTAGCACACTAACCACTATATCGTTTGGTCGGCTAGGTCATGCGTCGACAGTGACATAGATACAACAATGTTGGTTGCGATAATAGGTAGTTTGTCAACACAGGTATCAAAGAAGGTGTTATACGAAATATGAAACTGATTCTGAAGCGTCCACTACAATGGTTTGTGTTCCAGTTACAAGCCAAAGAGTGACCATATGCGAGATACTACCTGTAGTTTCATTCACTTAAATCCAACCTACGCAAACTGACTAATAAGAAAGACTTAAATACTGATCAACTGTGCTTAATGGAAATTTGTGAAGCCATCACTGCGGACAAAGCAGCAAAGGGCTGTTGAAGTGAAACTCTGGAAAGATTCGCCACTCAAGGTTGTTTACAACCCCCAATAGAATTCTCATGTTCTTTTTGGCTTTGAAGAAGTCCAACCAAAGCTTTATTGACATTAATTACGATCATCGTAAAAGTCTAGGCACCTATGTGATTCAAGATCAAAACCAAACAATCGGTAATCTATGGTGCAGAGCATTTGCATCAATCAATCTTTTTATCGCGTTATTTCTCAATTGATTTGAAGAAAGTCATTGATCCAGTAATTTTTGAAACGGGGATTTGGGCTTTCCTGAAAATATCCTGATATCAATGCTAGCTCACGACAGAAATAACACAAAGGAATCGGTCTTCCAAAGAATTTTGAATTTGAGCAAAGTCAAAAGGTCTGCTGCAACCCTAACCCTTTTAGCGATTAATATCCGTATCTTAAACATACCAACTTTTGACCCTTGTGTGACAGATTATGTGAACTTGATTAAGTGGGAGAATGTGATAGAACGATTTAGTGATATACATGATTTCAGGAGCAATAGTAAACCCATAAATCATTTCCACGGCAATACTACAGTATTATCTACTATCAAGGAGTATCCCTGTCGTACTCAAGCTACAGAATGAATAGTCACAGAAGCATTTTCTACTGTAAGCGGATCATATAGAAGAGATGGATTAAAAAGAAATAGCCTGGAATCACGAAACTTCAAGCCAGTTTTCAACACCAAACATGATTAACGTTCACTGTAATTCCGAAGATTTCTTATTTTTTTGGATTTAATTCTTAAGAAGCTGTAATATGTTCCTTGAGCTTTTTTTTCCTTCTGTTACCATTTAGTATATGTCCTCTCATTCGAATAAACATTTAAAAGTACTAAAGGCCTGTTTCACTTAAACAAAAATCACTTTGACATTTTACCATTAAAAAGCTTAAATACCAAAACTTCATCCCCCTTGCAAAGAGCTTAACATAAAATTTATTATTTATATTTTATTTTTCCCTTAATTAATGTACCTCAGAACATCTTTTTCGTACGGGTAGGTTTTGAAATTCTTCAGAACAAAAATTTCATTGATTTTGACTTTCTACTATAAAAAAGCTCAAATACCTAAACTTCATCCTCTTTGTGGCAGTACTGAACTTAATATTTAATTTTTTTAATAATATTTCCATGTATCTATATACCATAGAACATCTTTTCCCCATAGATCAGATTTGAAATTCTGAAAAAAAAAATTTCGATCCACCCTACTATACACTGAATTAAATGTGGGAGGGCGAGAGAGTGCGCTTCTACATTTCTGCAATCCTTCTTCACCCCGCAGAAATGTACTAGAATTATATCCACTTAAAAATCCTTTCTGAGTGGGATTATGCCATTCTGTAATAATTTTCTTAGTATTTGACAGCTGACCATGTTTATGTGACGTGCAAGTGAATGGTCAGCGACACAGCGCTATACAGTAAAATGCAGCTTCAGGATACGAACTTCAAGCTCGTTGCTGCATGAGTAAATCACTTCAATTTTTTTTAAAAATGGCCATAATAATTTTTTTATAGTCAAAGGGAAAATATTGGGTGGTAAGAACAAAGAAATTTGAAAGTTTAAAAATAAAGACCACTTTGCGCAATACACAATGTGAACTTCAAGCCTGTTGTGGCACGGGTTAATCACTTTAAATTTTTTAAATATTGGTAATAACAATGTTTATAATAGCCAAAGGGAAAAAATTGGGAGATGAGAAAAATGAAATTTGAAAGTAGAAAAAGGAGGACCACCCTAATGGATTAGACTAAGTGGAATTTGGTTATTATAATTTTAAAGAGGAGTTTATTTTTTTCATGAGACTAATGTAACAATATTGAATTAGGGGATTTACTACAAGACTAGTAGCACCTATTTAAATAAGCAATATTTTGAAAGTTTATAAAAGAAAACCCAGTAAAGGGTTATACGAGTTAGGATAATATCCATTGGAAATATTTTAATAGAAAATCAGTCATCTAGTGGTTACATAGAAAAGACCACAAACCTATAAAACATTTAAAAAAAGAAAGAGAAAATTTCCAAAATTCTATTGGGAATTCCAATAAAAAAATTCAAAACAACAAAATTACTTTGATTATGTTAGAGCATTTCTATTTAAAAAGAGAAACTTAACCTAAACTTATTGCACAGATAGTATATTCTGTGAACACTGAGTGAACCAACTTTTGACAAAATTAAGAATTTGGGGTATTATTATAAATTCCTAGAAATAATATCCCTACATTGTTCCAAAATCAATTAGTTAAGTTTCAAAGGATTCATAATTTAATGGCAATAGACAATTTTTTATTTTGATAAATATGTTGTAAATATTATTAAAACCAAACAATTTGACAGAAAATGTTGTGCTATTATGCATTTTACCCTTGCAGTAAGGTCATAATACAAATTCAATTAGAAGTATTAATATAATTTTAGCAACAACTTTATTGTGCTCTGATCTTAAAAATAAAGAACCCAATATCAAAATATAATACTTAAAACAATAGAAAATTTTAATAATTATAAATATCTTATAAATAGACCTACTATTGTACTCTGTTTCTGACTCTAGATAATATCAATTAGTCACACTAATACTACAACTAGATAAGTGATAACCATATTTGAAAATTTTTCTAACCATTGAAATCGTACTTCAGTTTAATGACTTCAATATAAATAGGGACCTAGTTTTAGTTATCCACTTGTGGCATACAATAAAGGTGAGTAATTTATGACTCATTGCACACATATCGAAAAAATTACAATTTTGGTGTTGTAGTGTCGAATTTATAAAATCTTAAATACATAAAAATGTTTAGATTGTTAAAAACTTTATATTTTCCATGCCATACCTGAATCCATATTTCCAAGAACACTAACAGACCCATCACTAAAATAAAATATAACATACATTAGGAAATGGGTCAAGGAGATCAACAAGAAAAAAAAAGGATATCTTATGTAATTTGAAAGTTTTACATAAAAATATATTTAAAACAATGATAAGTAAAAGTGTTATCTTTATCTTTCACACCATGCAAAAAAAGCTCAACTTTATGCTAAAGTAATGCAGGGTTCATACTCATTTTCAGAAAAAAAAATTCCCCGAGTTTTCCAGAGTCGTGTTTTCTATCACAGAGTTAATTATTCCTTGCAAGAATTTATCATTTTAATTATTTTAACAAGCCAGATAAAAATAGTCAAACCATGAATGCACAAATTTTTTTGATAACATAAAAAAAGGTATTTTTTCTTTAAAAATATTTTCCGTAAGTCTATATAATCAAATAATTCAGTAACTTTAAGTCCTCGAGTTAAGGTTAAACAAATAGCGCCGAAGAGTAGGATTTTTTTCCAGAGTAAAAATTACTTTTTTTCTGGTTTTAGGGGGGATTTTTCTTTTTTCCGAGATTTTAAAGCTGATTTATTTTCCCCGAGTTTTCCCTGAGGCGTATGAACTCTGCAATGAAAATAAGTCAAAATTTCAAAACATTTCAGGAATCAAACAACTTTAAGCAATTATACTATATTGAAAAAATTTCAGTCTAATTAAATCCAGTTTCTTAGTTTTTTGAACTACGTACATTCAAAGTACTGAAATTCCATGAAATACACATACTATCACTATCAAAACTTGACTGAAGAAAAATTCCTTTGCTGGCTTTTAAATAACTTTTTAAAGTTTATAAATATTGAGCAATTAATTTTGCAATTCATTGCACCTTTAAAATTTACATGATCTAAACTTCCTTTTATTATACGGTCAAACGTACGAAACGTGGAAGCCCAACTACCAGAATTATCCAACATCAAGACAATTTCGTGTCTTTAAAAAAAACTGAACGCATTATTTGCAGGCAACTAAAATTGGTTGGGTGGGAAGCAAAGTTTCTGACTTGTTTTTGATCTATATCCCGACTCCAAACTGTACATCTATCTTGCAGCCAATGGATATGGGAATTTAATATTAATTTGGCTGTAAGATGAAAAAGCATGGACTGACATCCTCACGAGCATGTATGTAAAAAATGACTGACATGATTTGTGGCCGGCGACTTTATTTCGTAACGATGTAAAGGTCAAAATTTGCAGTCGCCAAATGCGGATAATTCTCACGTTTTAGCGACCATTTTTTTCACTAAAGTCGCCAATGTGGCTATTATTCGCTACACGCTCAACAGTCATCTAGACATGTGACCTCTCAAAACCAACCCCTTTTCCAATAGAAATTCGGCTACCGGTTGCCATCCTGACTCCCGACCTATGACCTTGAGGTCGTATTCAGATACTGTTCATATTAAAAATATGCGTGTGGAATAAATCTAGTGGATAAAAAACCCAGTCAACTTCTTCGCGAAATGCCCTAATTGGTTGCCAATAAAGTGAATGATGATTTTTTTAAAATTACTTTGGCTAAATCAATTACAGAAGCATTCGCAAACTATTTTGGCAGCTAATTCAGAACCTCTCGATAATCTAGCCGCTATGTCAGATAAAATTCAGGAAACTTTTGAATTCCAAAATATCTCAAGCATTGCTCAAGATAAGTCTCGGATGACAACAGGCGAAATCAACATTGCTTCCTTGGCTGCAAAAATCAACGAGGTGGCTCACAAATACAAGAACTTAAAACCAGCCGTAGTAGATCGCCAAATCGATAATTTTATCGTACCAAATTCCATAGTTCCAAGAGCAGGGTTGACATTTGTTAGTATCATAGAAAGTTTGGAAATAAAGCCGCTAAATGTACAAAGCCTTGTAATTTTGAAAATTCATATGCTAGGGAAAACTAAGCGGCACATCGCTGGCGGCGACAAGCGATGGTCGCCAACAGTCAAGTCGCCTATTCATTTTGGATCGTACAAGTGGAAGGCATTTTCTGATCGACACCGGAGCAGAAATTTCTGTGTTACCTCTTTCTTCTAGAATTAAACACATTAAGTCTGATCAGAACTTTTCTCTATATGCTGCTAATTCGTCTAGAATAAATACCTATGGTTCAGAACATTTGTATCTAGATTTCAGCTTAAGCCACAGATATCTTTGGACTTTCATTGTTGCCAATGTTGTTGATATTGGTGCTGACTTTTTAAAAGAATTTGAATTGATGGTTGATGTCATACGAAAACGTCTTGTCGATCCTAGGACTTAACTGATTTCAATAGGTAGAATCGTCAGTGATTTATCTTCAAGACTGACACCAATATCAACAATTTACAAGTTAAAGCACTTCTTGTGGAGTTCAAATGTCTAACAATCCAAGCAACTGATATGAAACCAGTCCTTCATCCTGTAACTCATCATATTGTTACCCAAGGTCTACCTGTTGCTGCCAAAACACGTTGTCTCGCTCTTGACAAATTGAAATTAGCACGTAAAGTTTGACTGTATGCTACAACAAGGGATATGTCGACCTTCAAAAAGCTGTTGGGGTAGCCCACTGCATCTTGTTCCCAAAAAGACAGGCGAAGGATGGAGACCATGTGGCGACAACAAAGGTCTAAATGCAATCACTCAACCTGATCTCTATCCCATCCCAAATATACAAGACTTTTTTATAATTTGCAAGGATGCAAGGTATTTTCTAAGATTCACCTCGTCAGAGACTATAACCAAATTCCAATGGCGCCAGAAGATATTGAAAAAACAGGCATTACAACACCTTTTGAACTTTTTGAATTCTCAAGGATGCCATTTGGATTAAGAAATGCTGTTTAAATATTTCAGCGTTTTCTAGATTTAATTTTATGAGGACTCAATTTTCCTTCGCATACATCGACTTGTTGATAGCCTCCCACGACGGAGAACATATCTTTCATTTACGTCGTTTTTGAAAGACTGAAAGAAGCTGGTTTGATTATCAACATAGAAAAATGCAGATTTTCTCAACCTGAGATTATTTACTTTAGACATCAAATAAGTGCTTCGGGAATCAAACCAACAACAGAATGAATTGAAACAATAAAAGAATTTCCCCAACCATCAACAGTTCGAGACTTGAGAAAATTTCTTGGAATAATCAACTTTTAACAGCGTTTTATTCCAAATGCAGCAAAACATCAAGCAGTTTTGAACGACTATCTGAAGAGATCAAAGAGAAATGACAAATCTAAAATCCAATTGTCTGAGGACTAGATAGAAGCTTTCGAATTGGCCAAGCAACAAAATTTCTGTGCAATTATTCTTTGTCACCCACGTACACACTCTTCACTCACTGTAATGGTTGACGTATCTGATACTGCTATAAGCGGGGTTATTCAACAAAAAGTTAACGATGTGTGGGGACCATCGATATAGATAAACAACTGGATAGACTGCTCCGATGGCAACGCAAGGCGAAAAACGAGCCGGCAGAAATATTTGCTTTCCTACCAATGGTGGGACAATATCCTGAATCATGGTTAATTACTGTGTTGCATATAATTGCAACAACAACGTAAATCGGAAAAATATAAACAATAGTTTTCACCGACAAGTAAAAAATAGTCAATAAAACATGTTAATGCATTTTTTTTTATTATATATTTTGAAAAATATCTAAAATGACCCTTCTAACATTGATCGCTCGTGGTTAATGATTGATATCTTATATGGCAATTCATATCATAAATAATATATTTTAAACTCAGAACAAATAGTATATTATGAACATTTGATTTATATTTATTTAATCCTTGTTTTTATTCGTTTTCAAGAGCATTTGGCAAAGAAATGGGAAAAGAAAGCGAAATTAAAACTCTACTTGTTCACTCATTTAATAATTAAAATAATTACTCTATTTATAACTGGATAATTTATTTTAGATATGTTTTATTTAATGTATGTTTTTATACATTTTTATGAACATTTAGTAATTGTATTTAAAAAAAAAAGGATGGAATGGATTGAAACAATAACTCAAAATGCTAGTGTTCTGTTCTAAATTTATTTAATAATGAAACTGTGGACTGCAAACGGCAAAGTTTATCAGTTTCTTTATTATTTACGTACTTATTTTAAAAACTAAGTCTTTTGTAACTGTCTGTTGGAATTCGAAGTCCCACCAAACTGTCGAAAGCAATTTGTATGCAAATTGGATTGCGAAAGCAATGTAAACCTTGAACTTTAGAGAGAAATTGTCTCTCCTCTTGCAAACGTTTACAAATGCTTGAACTAAATCAAAGAAGTTTATTTAATTTTATTTACTTAAATGTTTTTATTAAATTAGGAGAAAGTGAAGTGTTTGTGTCAGGAAGGCATGGGTTTCTCAGTAGTTTTCTAATTATCAAATTTCATCTCTTAGAATACACTTTATTATTTATTGTAAAATGCACTCGGATTTTACTCTATACTTGTTTAAATGAATTGTTGTATATTAGATGGATTTATTGAGTAAATGTTAAACTGATTAAACTTGTTTCATTGGCAAATAATTTTGATTTATTTTTTAAGCTAAAATGGTACCAAAAGTATGGTCAATTTTATTTTACAAGAAACCCCATTTTTTATTAATTAATGCACTACAATTAAGATTTTTTCAGAAATCCACATCAGAATTAATGGATCAAATATAAGTCTTTGAAACTTAAATTGTTTTTTGTATTATGTTATAGTATAAATGAATTCATATTTTGCAATCTCATTATTAGTTATTTTCAACTGGTCTACTGTATTTCTTCAATTATCTTTAATTTCTACTTCTAAAATATATTTTTAAAGTCTAATATCATTTGTTTACTGTATTCTCATAACTTGTAGATAATAATTTATATTTAAAACAGTTAATTTATGTAACTTAAAATTTAAAGAATCAAATTCAAATCAATAAAGATAAAACACGTTTACAGATATCGACAGTAACTAATCTCAAATGTTTGTTCCAAATATACAAAGCCGACCAAACGGTATAGTGGTTAGCGTGCTGGCTTCTAGACCGTGAAACGGTAGACTTCTAGACCAGTAGGTTGCGGGTTCGAGTCCTGTGTTAGGCATGGGTGTTTGTAAATGTATGTTGGCTTGTCTAATGACGAATGTTTCGGCGCATTATAGCCCTCGTGTTGCTGACGGCGCCAGATAATCTGAATACAACCAACCAACAGCCAAATAAACAAATTCTATAGTTAGAATTATTTTGATCAGTTTTATTTATTGGTTAACTATTTTCTTCAAATATGTTTTATTCTTATTTTTTTGCTTGCCAAATATCAAAAGTAACACGAATATACCATAAAGATCGAAGAAAATCCACATCGGCAATACAAATTTCTCCATCCAAACATTTTGCTTCCGTGGTGGCAACGACTCGTTTCCCCAATGTTAAGGGGGTATTCTGGTTTAGAAGCCCGAATTTTAGGTATTTTTTCGGACGCGATAAAAAAAAAATATTTTTACTATACATTTTTTTTATAAGATTTTTATTGATATTTTAAGAATACAAAACATTAATAATATAAGAAAAAAAATTAAATTTCAAAAAACTGCAGGTCGGCGAAGTGGGGACTGATGGAAAAATGGCTTGTCCTGGTGTGCAGGATATAAATCCTTCCCATGACCTGAAATGGAAATCCATGAATAATTCGTAAAGAGGAAGGGTGTAGTTATCGCACTACAAAACGTTTTTGAAAAAGAAAATTTTTTTTCACAAAATGGCGGTGGTTTGAAAAAAAAGTTTCGTATTTTCCCTGTTTTTTTGTTGTTCGGAATTTTTTAAAAATACAAAAAAAAATAATTTAAAACTCTTCGTAGTGCGATACTATAATGTATAAAGAAGCTCTGTGTAAAATTTCAAGTGAATCGGTTGAGTAGAATTAAAGATATCATGCACACCGTTTCCAGAAAAGTAGTTACGAGAAAAACGAGTTTAAAGTTTGAGGACTAATCGCGCGCAGTCAGAGTCGTTTACTGACGTTTTATACTCACTTGTTATTAATAAAATTTTACACTAAAAATATATTTTTTCACGTCACTGATTTCAGAATACTTACGTTTGTACAGCGAGATAGTCGAAACAAAACTGAACTTAACTGAGCACTTAGTATAAATATATTTGAACTAAATTGGTTAAAACGATCACCCAGTTCCCGAGTAGTGAATTTTGAGAAATATACATCGAGTGAAGAAAATACATCGAGTACAAAAGACCTTGGCGGCCAGAGTGCCAGAGTTAGCCGATCGTCTATTGTTTGCTAGCTCGACCCGGCTGAGAAACGGTTTTGTCGGCGCGTCACAAAATGAGCTGTAACTCCGAAAATAATTCGAATTTCGAAAAATCCTTTTAGGGACATTTTCTCTAAGGGTTATACTATGAAAATATGCACACACAAAAAAAAATCGATTTTTTTCGAATTACTAAACCAGAATACCCCCTTAAGCAGTCTATCCAGTTGTTTATCTATATTGATGGTGGAGACCTCTAAGTTTCTTCTCCAGACGTCTCACACTGACGCAAGTTCGATATTGTACTTATGATAGAGAACTTCTTGCAGCATACTCTTCAATAAAACATTCAGGGTCTTTTAGAAGGACAAGAATTTATCTTGTTCACAGACCATCGTCCCTTGATCTATGCTGCACGTCAAAACCCAAACAAAACATAACCTCGTCAGTTATATCACATTGATTTCATTCTCCAATTCACTTTGGATATTCAGCAGATTTCGGGCAAAGACAACATTATCGCTGACACTATATCCAGACTCGAAGAAATAAAACTTCCTGAAACTTTGGATTATGTTAAAATTGCCCAAGAGCAAACCAATGACGAACTGAAAAAGCTAATTTCTTCAAACACAAGCTTTTGACTTGAGAAGTTTCCTGTAATCGAATCGGAAGAACAAATCTTTTGTGACTCGAGTCCTTTCATTCTGAATTTAGTTCAAAAATGAAAATAGCCATTGAAAAAATCAATTTCATTGTCAAAGCAGCATTCTTTTTTTATTTAATACCCGAATTCACTTTCTGAACGGCATCCGATGTTATTTATTATCCACTCATTATATTCTTCAATGGTTTGTTTAAACTCGTATCCAGTGGCTATCAGAGAAAGGGAAAAGATTGGAAATTAATATTATGGCACATTTTAAAGAAACTTTTTTCAGAGATCAGGTAGAACCATGTGGTTTCCTTAGTAAATATTTCGATCAGGTGCTCATCGCATTTCATACTGGTTTTGTGTTTCAAAGGCAAAAAGGAATTAATTAGAATTTCATTTTCTTACGGATATTTTGATTTTTTTTATTCAACTTGGAAAAACTTTTGATTTCTGTCCCAAAAATTTTTACTTCACTAATACGCGTTCGTGGAAGGCGGGAAAGCATGGCGCAGAACGGAATCAGATTGATTCTACATTAACGATTTCCGGATTTCTGTAAAAAAATTGCTAGCTCAAAAACACCCGGTTTTTAAATGTGCGGATTTGGGACTTTTCTTTTTTCAAAAATTAATTTTTGAGATGATCAAGACCAGTTACCACGGAATTGCACTTGAAGTAGTTTGTAACCAGTATGTTGCAGTAGAGAAAGGGGAGCTTCAAATAAGTCCAGTTTGTTGGACTTGGGGGAATTTGAGATAAGTGCTGATGGCCTGTTAAAGGCCATTTCAAGTGTACTGATCGCAGCAGATATTAGAAACTGGAAGAATAAATTAATGTACACTACTGTTGATGGAACCAATGTGAACGTAGGACAAATAGGGGGCCTGGTTATGAAAATTGAGACGCCTTCCTATATTACAAGTTACATTCATGTTTTTGATTTGTGTGTGAAGGAAGCGATTCAATCGTCTAATACTGCATTACTCTTGTAAGATCTGTAAGCTACTTTTACAGAACTAGTTCAAAATTGTTGAGAGAACTGAGAAAAACTGTAAAGACATTTGCCGTTGACTTTTTAACTTTCAATACAATTTGTAACACAAGATGGGCAGACTCCTTGCAAGCATCGATAGAACCTGTATTACATAACTATGCTGCAATTACTTCTCATTTGAAACAAGTAATTTCGCCACATTCCCAAACTAAACAAACAGCAGATGTAAAAGCCACAGCATCAGGGATTTTAAAGAAATTGAAGGACTATAACACGATATATATCTCTGTTGCTAATTGTATCGTAGTAATGTCAAAAGTGTCCCATTTTACTACATGTGGCCAATTCCAAAATGAAAAAGTGCGTCAATGACATCAATACAATGAAAAAAGATGTAAAGAAGTGTCCACGGTTACTTGGATTCACAAAAGAGTTCAAGGTCATTGACCATACAAAGTATAGATTTCGAGGCAGGTTCTACTTTTGCCTGAAGTGGAGTCATGGGAAACTAGAGTTGATTTTATGGGAATTTTAATCAAAGGGTCACCACTACTTCTCCATTCCTAAGAGTATTTCAAATGATGGAAGCATTATTTATTCCAAATTGTAAAGAAAGTGAGTTGTGAAAAAAAGAAGTGGCTGAAATGTCAACAGAGGAGAAAACTAAAACCATTAATTCAATCTAACTTCACAGGCTTAACAAATTTCTTTCACTTATTTAAAATGTTGTGCAGTGATTCGCTCACGCATTTGACTGAAATAAAAAAAATTGGTCAACATTCTACTTTCCATACCTGCAAGTAATGCTGAGGTAGAAAGAGTATAGAGTAGAATGATTCAGATTATCTGGCGCCGTCAGCAACACGAGGGCTATAATGCAATATAGAGTGGAATGAATAACACACTTGGAGAAAGAAGCTTATCAATGACAAAAGAAACTTTGCAAGCTAAATTGCGGATCCAAAAAAATGGTCAAGTCGTATCTTATCAAAATCCAACAAATGCCATCAATATGTGGAAGCATTCCTTGGATTCTGGTTCCGCTAGGAGACAGGATTTTGTTTAAGAATTTATGACACGCCAGCACTAAATAACGTTGTTCACTAAATTTCTTTTTATTATCCTTAGATTTTGTCTGCTCACTTTGTTATATTTACAGTTATTCATTTAACATACATATACAAATTATTTCCTCGAGCCTGTGCTAATATGAACTTTTTTAGTGCTTCAAAGTGTGGATTTAGTGCTTACAAAAGGCGGATGCAGTTTTCTTTGAAATATACATTGTTTATACACAGATTTGGTTTTTTTTTAACACGCTTTTATTAGTTTCACCTGTATGTTTGCTTGTAACCGACTCTTTTGGGCCCGATTTTGCCCTACTTTGAGCCATCAGATTTGATTCAAACTTTGCACACTAGTCAAAGACCGATGACAATACAATAATTCAATAAGAAAATTCAAGGAATAAACTTTCAAGGAAAATTCAATTCATTAAAATTTTCTTTTTAGAAAAATTTAAGGACCATAATTTTAAATACATCAGACGTAAAACTACAAAACGGAGATTATCGGTGGTCAGGAGTGTAATGGAGTGGGAACATGAGGCAAAGGCGATCCTTTACCTTTTTAGAAAGCGGAACGACATTCCCTCATCTAAAAATTTTTTAATTTGTATTTTTTCTCTTTACGTAATACTAAACTCAAAGCCAAGTAAGCAAACAAAAAAGTCATTTCGTGAGAACTTGCTTTCGTCTGGGATCCACAACTTCAGAGCTGAACAGGCAAGTTCTATTTTTTGTAAAACACTTGAAAGAGGCGCGGCAACCCACACATGGCCATTTCTCCTTCATTAGAAATGAACTGACTTATAAATTTACATCTAGCTAAGATTCATTCAATAGCAATTATCCTCTTCAACGAATGATCTGTATTTGTGGAAGAATTCCAGACGTCAAATTTGTATGGTTCGTCGTATATACAGTCTAAAACTTCCATACACAAATTCCCGCCAAATATATACATTTTTATAGAACAAAACTGTGACCTAGCTCATTCAGTTCTTTCCGTCCTTTCCTTGAAAAATATTTTGCCTCTAATTTTAACGGGAACGCTAACCGATTTATCAACAAAAGTTATGTAACTTTTTTTTTTAAAATTATCACGGATTTAATAAATTATTTGTAAACCTCTTAACGTACCTAAGAAATGAATTCGTTCAAGAGGAAAAAACAAATGACAATAAAAGATGGGGTTTTTTTACAATCCAAAAAAGTTGAGCAAACCTGCGGTTCTGACGGAATAAACTGGTTAGTGCTAAAAATCCAGATAGGTAAGAGCAGAATGTTGATATTTTGTATTAGCTTTTAAAGTGTTTTGAGATCACGGAATTATGTATTTATATTTTGTTAGATATTGGGAAATATTTATTTTATTCCCAGATATTGGGAAAATCAAACTGATAACTTGTTTGAACATGAAAAAATGTGTTCAAAATAGTATTGATTTTTAAATCCTTTATATTAACTTCGCTTTTGAATGTTTGTGAATTTGAATATGTTTAGTTCAACAGATAAAATGTTGCTTGCATGTACAGTAAAGGGACTGGCTTCAAGCGCTCCGCTAAGTTGTTGTGACAGAACTGAACAGTTGTTAACTTGATTTCACTTTAACTTGGCAGTACTGATAATCCTACATAAGCCAAATTGCAGCCCTTCACAACCCAGGGTTGAAAAGGAGTTCCAAGGCTTGCACTAAGAGCAGAGGACTACTAAAAAAAGTATTAGGTAGCAAAAATCAGTAATTTTAATAACATGTATTTTATAAAATTCTTATGAAATTAATTTTATTACAATTTTTTATAAAAAAATTTTTTTTAAAAATTGAATCCGTTGGTTTCTTAATAAAAGCCGACTTAAAATAATGATTAGTACAGAAAACGCTACGATTTTAATAATTTGCACCCATACCATATAGAGTACTCTTACCATTTTTGGAGTGTTTTCTATACCCATTTTCATTGTAAGGGGCACCAAAGCTCATTCTTGCACACATAGCATTTTACTCCTAGGCTGGTCCTGTATATTTAATTTTCCTTAATATAAAAGTGCTAATGGTTTTGCAAATGGGTATAATACATTTAAATTGGGCTGCAAAGAAGTAGGAAAATAATTCAGATCTACTTTAAAATGTAAAATTAAATTTCTTTTCGGTTTGAGAATGGGAAAGTTTTACACTTACAGTTATTTCAGAATTTATTCCAAAAATGTAGCAGTAGTTCTTAAAAAAAAAAATTTTACAGTGGCGGAAATAATGCGAGGAACTTTCCCCGATCTTTTTTAAAATCTAGTGATTTTGATGGCAATATCATATATATTCTGCAGTTTGCTTTCTCCTCCGATTTATACTCATTTTTGACTATTATTGTCACCTAACCGTCACCACTGTCGAGATGACAAAATCGAACTGGATAAGATAAAAAAAAAAACAGGAATGTCCTAAACAAATCTGGCAAGTAATGAGTCTACATTGAAATATCCCGCTTAAAATTAGAGATGATTGAGATGGTACACAAATTAATATTTTATCAAGAAATTTTAAATCGACTGATGGATTTGAATTTTCCAATTATTTTATTAATGGAGCAAATTTGGAAAAGGAAAGAAAGGATCTATCAAGAAAGAGGAACATTTCTACATTTTCTTTTTGAGAAGGAGAAAAGCCATAAAACTTTCAATCCACAATCACAATCTTTTTCATTCATTTTGAAAACAGATTTCGAGGAGCTACAGAATCTGGGAATTTATCCGAACCCATTGTATGTAAGCCATCTCAAACATTTCGGAAAAATTGTTTAAAAATTTCTGTCAATAATATATGTTTGAAAATGTATTATAATCCTTTATAAAGTGTTAAACAATCTTTTAAAATGGGTTGTGCAAAGCAAATTATTTAAAATCCATATAACTTAATAATTTTAAAAAAATATTTGTATAAAAGAATAAGTCGAAACACACAATTATTATTATTATTTTTATTGTTTTTTTTTTTAATTTTTGGAGGTGCTCGTGAGCTATTTTGAGATTGTTAAAGTAATATTAACAAAACTATTTAAAATTGTCATTTTCACTCTCTCTCCCTCCCCCCCCCCCCCCCCCTACACACACACAGAGAAAAAGATATATACGTTTGTAATGATGCAACATAGCATTCCCACACCATTTTATTTTACACTACCCCACTGTTGTTGGTCACTTAAAAAATTCAAGGACTTTCAAGGACCTTATCCTTTTTTCAAGGACTTTCCAGGACCGTGGGAACCCTGAATTACAAAAATAACTAACATTTGATTTTACCTTTACATTCTATGGCAGAAATTAGTTATTATAGATTGAATGCATTTCGATTGTAAGTAGAGTTCATCAACTTTCTTATCAACAATTATTAGAGAATCGGTGGTTTTCTTGTCTACATTTTCTGTAGAAAAAAAAATTCAAGATATTTCCATTTAACAGACCATTTTATCAGAGCTTTTTCCACATTTTCTTTCAGCCCGACGTAGTTTCTTCGAAGAGTCCATATTTTTTTCATATGCAGCAAGAGTCGCACTGTGATTTTTCCAAATGCTTGAAACTGTAGATTTTGACAAGGAAAATACTTTGCATATTGCCGATTGATTGGTGCCATCTTCAATACGTTTGATAATTTTAACTTTATCCTTAATTGAAAATGCTTTTCTTTTTACGAAATTTGCCATTTTTAAGCAATTTTTAGCTGCTCTTAAAAAAAATTTCTGCTTATCTCAAATCGTTCATAAGAATATGAAGAGAGCTACAGTAAAACGAGGGACAATTGGAGACTTTTGGACTTACCGATTGTAAAGAATAGAGGCAGGAAGGGAGGGTGTTGAACAATAGTGAACAGAGACTTCATTCTAGAATGGGGGGGGGGGGAGTCGTAAAAGGGAGGTTTGTTCTTTCAACCAGGGAGAAAGGAAAAGGAGAAATGAAACCAGTTATGAAGGAGAATGTTTAACCAGTTATTCCCTTTAATTCAAGACGATGGGCATGAAAGAGTGAAATTTAACATAATGTAAAGGAATGCTATTCAGGGTTCGTTTTTCGAAAACAAAATCAAGGAGTTACTAAGGACTTTTCAAGTACCTTCTAATAAAAAAAAAAAGGACCTTAAAATTAAACTTTAAAAAAAAAAATATTAAAAAAAATGAAAAATGTTCTACGACGTTAAAATATAACATATAATTTGCGAAAAATATTACATTTGATTTCATTCTTACTTAAGATGCAGTTTCTACTAAATAGTTCACCAGAGTACAAAGTTTATAAGAAAAAAGACAAAATTTGCTACGTATTATGTTCAGTAACCTTCTAAACTAAAAAGATTAAACCGGCCGTGTTCTTTTAGGAAGCAAAAATATCGGTAATTAAATTCGAAGGTGTTATTTTGATTATAATTTTAATCATTTTGATAGTTACATCGAATACAACACCTCTCGTTACTTCACCAGATGGTTTCAGTTTCTGTACTTTATTAAACAAGCAAAATGGATTAAATCCAAGATGCGTAAATCGTATCAAAATAATGTGTACTCACTTCCAGATAACGCAAAAGCGTGTCATGTGTGACAAATATGATAAGTAAAAATAGAAAATAAGGTTACTTGAAGCGCGAACATAAGCATACCTGGTCTTGCACCAAATAACGTTAACTCACACTTTATATTGGAAGTAAGCACATCCTATATCAATATTATTTACCCCCCTTAGGTTAAGTCAATGAGAAAAGTTTAACGGATTCACCAACTTCAAATCGTAATTGAGCTCTATTTCAGAAAAGGATTGGTCTTTCTTAAAAATTCAAACAAATACATTTCATAAAAACAAAGATGATGCATTTAAATACAAAAATGGTAGGTTTGTTTGGGTTTACTGGCACAAGGGCCACGTGAGGGTCATGCTGCGCTGAACAAGATTAGTTTAACCCAATAAAGAGGCTAAAATTTATAAAAGCATTCATATGATATCGATGACTTATGAAAATGGGGGGAGGATACGGAATGGAAAATTCCTAATACGGGAACAGGAGGTGCAACCTAAAGATTTCTCTTGGGATCAATGATGTCAAATGTTGATAATTTCTGATCAAATGATCAATGAATCACTGATCATTTGATCATTGCAAAATTATTTGATCAGTGCTTAAATGCATCTACTAACATCAGAGCTGATAGGTTTAAAAATGGAAATAGGGTCATAATAGTCTTTAGAACCATAACTTTTTCAGTTTCTAATCTTGCTTGACAACAAAGGTCCGAAAGTGATGAAGTATGAGTATATATCACCCTTCTAACTTTCAAAAGAATTATTACAGTGAGCTAACTAAAAAGATATTTTCGAGTTTAAGAATCTAAAACAGTAGGATATAGTATATGACACCATTTTTTACAAAAACTTTTTCAATAAATACAAATGTTTAAATTGAATATTAACCCCTCATCATGTAGTGTACATTTATCAAAGAAAAAGTGCCCTTAAAAATTTTGGCATGCGAAATCTCAGCTTAAACCCAACAACCATCCAATGGGCAGCCTATCCACAAATTTTCAGTGTTGTATGCGGGTATGGTTAGCTTGTACGTTTGAAAATAATACCCTTCATAACCATTGGATGAATTAAATAGATCGTAATTAAACTCATTTTGTATTTGAAATGAGGCAAACACGATTTGGTTGGTTTGTATGCTCAACAAGATATTTTTGAACACAAGACTAATGAAGACCACACACGACTAATGAAGACTGATCAACAACTTGAAGGGGATTTCGAACCACAACAACATCCGCGACTAACACAGGATTCGAACCCGGCACCTTTGGCATGCGAGTTTAAAGCGCTAACCACACAGTCATCAGATGGGTCGAAATACGATTCGGATACGTTGTATATTTCGGTTGAGTTACAATACTATGTTGTATGATCATCACCTGAAAGCATTGTTATTGTGAGACAACTTTCAATTCAAAAGATAGTATGCTATCAAGCGAAACTTCGGGTGAAATGGCTAATTTTCAATAATTGTAGTACGTTCTCCTGTACATTCATTTGACTTGACCCTCCATCAAATATCATCCGGTCATAAAATCTTTCCAGATCATATCAACTCTTTCAGCACCATGAATATTTGGATACATGTTAGTTTCTCAATGATCATTTCACAAATGAACAGTCAAATAATACCTCTAAAAAAATAATTTGAAGATATGGCTGACAACTAACCCGAATACTAAGTTTCATCAACGACAGAATAATAAACCATTTATTTTAAATTTAAAGTATTGGGTAATTTTACGTCAAAGGCAGTAATCCCAATTCGCAATACTCTACGATTAAATGACTTCTGCTTACGTTAGTTATGATTGGAACCGACATTTTATTTCTCGATGCAGTTTTCCAACCATATTTGAAGTTTAAAATACGATGACAAAAATAAATTAAATGTTGTAAATTTGGATGCATTTGCAGCTCGAGTCCCAAAATGGTTAGAAGCGAAAAAGACCATAGGCAGATTTTAAAAAAATGCAAAATCAGTGATACTTACAGAAAAAGATCCTAATATAACTGTCTTAACGCTTCATCTTTCATAATTCGTTTTGTCACAACCGAATTGGAATGGCGTAACTTTTTCATGTTTCCAGAAGTATTTGGAATTACTATTTTTTTTTTTTTTTTCTTCTTTCTTAAATTTTGGCAGCCCAATGTTTTTATGTTCCAATTTTCACAGTTTCACAAGGCTCTATTTATACACAGGATATGGATGAAAAAATAGTTTCAAATAACATAACTTAAGTCACTGTTTTACAGCTTAATAGAGGCTTCAATTATCATGAATGATTTATCACTATGATCCTTGCAATCCAAACTTACAATCTGCACATTATTTATTACACATAATTTCATTTATGGAAAGAAAAAATAAATGGAAATAAAATATGAAGCTTTTTTTTTATTATTATTATTTGATACTAGGATAGATCTGGATTTTCTTATTTTTCTGTGGAAGTTTCTGAACAATTTGTGAAAGAAACAAAATGTCCGTTATTTTGAAGTACTTTTCAAGAGCCCTCAAAAAGTGAAAATTTTCAAGGAGATTCAGGCTAAATATTGTAGCGAAAATCATTCTATCGACCCTTCGTGGCTCGGTTGGTAGAGCATCGGAAAGCAAAGCAGAAGGTTGTGCGATCGAAACCCACTGCCGCCGAAATCTCAAGTTTATTTCCTTTATTTATTATTTCTAATATTGTTTCTAGAACTTTCTAGAAGGAATCTAGGAAGTTCGTCAATCGTATATATGCAAATTCTATTGTTCTGATTCTTATATTTCCTGTTTGGAAGATCCTTAAAATGTATGTAAGTTGATGCTCCCAGAGTTCGGGGAATAAAGTCTTGAGTTTACTTGCGAATTGTTCATTCATTTCCTTCGATAGCGTATTCTATGCGACAATATAAAGAGTTTTCAAGTACTTTTCAAGGGCCCTTAGAAACATAAAGTAAAAACAAGGAGTTCTTAAGGACTTTCAAGGACCGTACGAACCCTGGCTGTTATTTGCACTCCCAACTGAAGGCAGTTTGAAGATGAAAAACTGAAAAAAAAAAATATGTGGAAATGAAATGAGAGTCCACTATAAACGAACTACCATTTTCCCAGCTGTCCACTATAAACGAACTACCATTTCCCCAGCTATCCACTATAAACGAACTACCATTTCCCCAGCTGTCCACTATAAGCATATAAAATAACATTAGTTAAATAGGAGTTCGGTCGGGACCACTAAAAAAGTTCACTATATCCCGTGTTCATTACAGCAGGGTTCGAGTGTATATATATATTGGAAATCTAAATAGAAATGAAAAACAGATTAGATTTTAACATTTGTATTAAAAGTGTGCATAATTTTTATTTTATAGCTTATATTTATTTGCATCCTAAATTTTAATTGCGTCATGATTACCCAACTAGAGTAGGCTCCTACTTGGCATGTATTCCTACACACATTGTTGAAGATCCAGTACTTCCGAACACCTGTTTTTCCTTTTACTCTTGAAGAGGGGTTCGAATGACTGTCTTCGAGGATGAAAGACTATTGTACTACTCCATATACCGGCCTCTAGGTAGACTCCCATAGTGAAAATTTCCTTCCCCCTTTAAGAATGACCTTATGGGGAGCACCTAGTTAATGTAGCATCCAAAAAATTTAGCCCACATGAGAAGGCTAACGAGGTTCAACTATATCTGAGTCATTCTCCGTAAAACGCACAAAAGCTTACTGCAGCAATTTTTTTTCACCACTAGATAAGTTGGATATAACTATTAAGCATGGAATATACTTTAATGCAATCAAAACTCCTCAAAACAAGTCATATAAATATAAAAATATATTTTTATTCTAAAAAAATAGGTCCACGGACCTGATTTGTCGCGTGCGTGGACTGTCACAACCTCAAGGTTGCTTGCTTTATCAGTATTCACTTCCTATTTCCTTGATCTCTATATTTATTTTTAGCTATAAAGGAATTTTAAGAAATATTATGCCAGGGTTTAAAGCTTTTATTAGTAGTAATTTCATTACAATTAATTGTAATACTTCTTGTCGCAAGACTGATGTGTCACGTCCGTGGAGAGCAGTTTTTAGTTCTTTAACAGCCCACCAAGTGATACAATAAATCAACTGTGATATTGGAAGGAAGTCTAATTGGTAACAATACACATTGTGTATTCTATTTATCAATACAAGAATCATATTTTATTATTTGCATGTGAAGAAATAAGTGCAACTGTAAAGATCATACCGTCATGTCCTTGGTCAAGATAAAATTAGTTAAGAATAATTAAATACTCATTATTAATTACTTATTTAATAGTATTAGTTATACAGATATCAATTTAGTATCTCATGTTTATGTACTTAAAATTCAATTCGCAACTAAACAATCAAGGAAATTGTCATGTCCGTGGGCATCAATCCATGGCATAACTATGGGCGATCTCTATATATTATCAGACAATATCTGCCAATGTCAGTCATAATTGGATTGTAATGGAAGAAACAATTTCTAAGCATTTAATGATTTCAAAAAAATTCTTTCTCCAGCTGCTGAAATAATATGTTCTGTGAAGAATGACCCATCTCAGTTAATTCAAAAAAAGACACAATGCTTGAAGTGAAAAACCCCAAATATCTTTTAGTATTTTGGCGGTGCTGCTGCAGTATCAGAATTTAATTTTTTTTTAAATATTGTGCATAATTTCATTTTTCAAATGTCATTTCATTGTAAGGGTGAATAAGTAAAAAAAATATTACTTGAAAACTTTTTATAACAAACTAGCATTAGTAAATTACTAAACTATTCAGAAATATGAATTATAAAAAGAATTCTTACCTGCATCCTACTACTAAATCTCCATTCTTTAAACAGGCAATACTCCACAAGGTGTTAGAAGCTATTTGTATAGACTGTACGCAATTGCCATTTTTCCAAATCTTTACATATTCATCCTCGCTACAAGTTGCAAAATCTATTCCATTTTTTAAGAGAGTAATACCATATATGTAATTATCATGACCCTGAAAAATATTCAAACATTCGCCTTGGATGTTCCACAAACGTACAGTAGCATCATTGCTACAAGACAAGATATTCAAATTCATATCTTGAATAATTACCAATCCTCTGACACAATCTTCGTGGCCTAAAAAAAATAAATGAAAACCTTTGCATTATTAAGACTAATATCAAGTGAAATAAAACATTTAAATTATACCTATCTTTGAACATATTCTGCACCTTCTCAAAAACATAAAATTTGCAATGGATTGAAGCGCAAAAAATATAAATTACAACAATTTCTGGAAAAGATTTTCAAAATTATTACTCTCAAATTAATACAATTGAGAGTTGGAAATGTTGCAGACATGGCTACAAAAAAAAATGGAAACACTTGATATTATAAAGCAATGCACAGACACCTAGGATGAACAAGAGAAAACAAATTACAGTAAAAGCCCAATTATGCAGCATTCAATCAACCGGAAAGCGAAAAGCTCAATCAACCAGAATTTTTTTTTTAAATCAAGTTTGGTGAAAAAATTGGCGCTATTTTGCCAAAAAACGGCGAAAAGTCATCATTTTTTTCTTTTTCTTTTCTTTTAATTTCATTTGAGATTTTGAAATTGAGGGAGTTTTTTCCCTTATTTTGATAATTTTTAATTTGTAATGACGAAGTAGCTGAATTTGCACTGATTAGAAATGAATATATTATTATAAAAAGTCATATTCTTTTTATTCCGGTTTATTTGCTGAATCTATAAGCAAATCTGTCTAGCTTCAATTGCATAAGAAAGAGGGTTTCGTAATCGAAATTTCATTATCCACAGCATCCGGAAAAACATTCACCAGCAGATAATTTGATTTATCCGGAATTCTTATTAAAAAAAACTATACAAATCTTGCATCGTTTATTGCATAACAAATTTATGTTCGTTTCCAGTATATGTGCAATTTGTATATGCGGAAGCTATATAAATCTATGGACTACTTTTATTGTAGTTATAGCAAAGAAAGGTGATTTTCCACTTGAAATTATGTTTTTAACCACACCCGGCAAAGAGTAATTAGGAAATTCAAAATTTGGTAATGGTTTGACCGAAATCCGGATAAAATCAATCATTCGGTTTGTAAGCTAGATCTACTTATGGAACATGCATTTCACTAAATTTAAAGCCATGTGTAACGGATACATTCTATTCCATACAATATCGATGCATCCGTAATTCACTTATACCCGTGATTTAATTTGTAAATTTTCAACCGCATCCGAAAAATGTGCAATTCTGCCGAATTCAACTATTCTCAACATTTTGTTCTTGTATCGCAAAATATCAGTTTCTCACGATCAATCAGAATGAAACCTAATTGCATCCATTTAAGTGCATTTCCCGCTATAATCCCAATCAAAGGTTCGATTTGTAGGCTAGTCAATCGCTTTTGTGCTAATAAGACAGCAATTGTTTATTTTTATTTTTTGCGTGCAAAAAGTACGAGTTATATTTTATTGCATACTATTAACGTGTTTTGCAATCAATTAAAAAATAAATCTGTTTTGCTGTAATTTTATTTTAGTAATATTTATTGTTTAGATTAGCCGACAACCAGACAATAAATTCAAAACCGAATGTTTTGTAAATTATCCGGAATTCCGTGATAATTTGTATTACAATTCTTGTATTCCTTTTTTCTATAACATAATAGTCGATCTTTGAAAATAAAAATCGTCTTCCCGAGCATATTTTACTTTAGGGTACAAAGAAGGTTGTGTGTGAGGAGGGGGGAAGACAATGGAATCACCAGGGTTTCCAAATACAAAAGACACTTTTCCAGAATTCTCAGAATCTGACCGAGAAAACGTATACATGAAAACTACCCCTTCAGAAAGGAAATTATGATAGTCCACTTTGTCCGCCCGGTAACCCTGAAATATAGGTTCGTTTAAAATCGGTATTATCAAGAGACTCTCCAACTCTTTTTTTACATATTTTACAAAGCTTAATCTTCAGCTTTTTTTTTTTTTTTTTTACAGAATTTCTGATATGAAAATGATTTAATTTTGGTAACATATTTTAAATTATTGCCGATTGTAAGGTAAATAATGTTATTGTAACTAAAAAAGCTATTTAGAATATTTTTTAAACATTCCGAATGTGACGATTTTAATGTTAGGTACCATCACTAGCGTTATTTGCCGTTTAAATTTGGCAAAAAAACACCGACATTCAATTAACCGGAAAATTTGGTTATCCGGAAATCCTAATTTTCCAACGATTCCGGATAATCGGGCTTTTACTGTACAAGAAAAATACATCAAATATAAAGAATTGGGGTGAAAATTCTTTGCAGAATAAGCATAAATGTACGACAATTAAAAATTAATTTGAACAGTGTTAATTAAGTATCTCCTTTAATACAAATATTATTTAAAAGTTAAAATGCTGAAATTTAAACGACTCACGATCTTTCCTTCGCAATATCATTAATAAATAGAATTAAAACTAGTAAACATATGCAAATCACTTTACCATAAAGAACTTTTTCGCAGTTTCCATCACGCCAAATGCGAATAGTATGATCAGCTGAACCTGTTAGTATGAGATTTTGCAAAGGATACACTTCAGTGGCCCAAACTGTTGCATTATGTCCTTCCAAAATAGAAGTACAATGTTGACCTGACCATACTCTAGCTGTTCCATCCCAAGAGCCACTAACAAAAAGACCAAATCCAGCAGACAAAGAACAAACTGCAACAAATTTACAAATGAATCTTGGTTAGAAAAAACTTTTATTTAAGATATTTAGGATAGAAAATAATTGGGATTTCTATTACATTCTCTGTAACAGAATATCAAGTTCAGTCGTTCCTGGGTCAGTTATTTCGTATTGATTCGTTACCGAAAAATGGTAGCATTAACAGTTGGGTACGGATTATCTCGCAGTCCACCCATTACTAGGAACAGTTCCACCCTGTTGTGACTCGTATAAAGGAAAAGCTCTAAGATCAACTTCTTGGTTGTAAATTACTTTTCCATTTACAGTTAGATAAGCCATAAGTGTCTTGAGCCTTTCCTTTATTTTGCTGATTGAATATTATCATATTCACATGCTGCAATGGAAATTGGTAAAACTACCTTACTCACAGACAGTACCCTGCAAAGAGAGCTGAACTTCACGCAAAGGGATAGTAAAAATCCACTGGCAAAAAAACAAAAAACAAAATTTAAGAAATTTCCAAAGTCAAACAACTATTTAGTAAAAAGAAAAGTTTCATGTTTAAACAAATATACTATATTGACAATGACAGGAAAATTTAACCAAGCCCTAATTTTTAAGCAACAATCAGAGTAATTAAATAAATTGCTTCAAAATTTAAATCAATATTTATAAATTCAGCAACAATATTAAAATTTTGGTCATTCTGCATCGATTGGCCTACACTGCGAAATTGATCATCACACTGGCACAAATCACGAACATAACGTCTATAACATCAATGGAAGCCTTGACGAAAGCACTCATTACAAAAACGCATATCTCAGAGATGACAGTTATAATAGTAGCACCAAAACGGCGGCCCAAATATCGGAAAAAGCAGTTGTTAAACAATTAAATCAGTGAAAACTTTGGCAAAAATAACTATCACTCCAATGTAAATAATGGTGACACAGTCCTGCACAAAAGTTTAGACACAATACAAAATTGGTGTTGTATAAAATAGTATTAAGACAGAAGATTTAATCATTATATCACTTAATAATATGCACATATTACACTGAAAATAGAAATTTGAAAATGAAAAACAAATCTGTAGCGAATTAGTCACAAAAATAACAAAAATCCGTTGTACATAAGTTTAGGTACAAACAATTTTTTTTTAATTTTTATAAGCAAGCAAAAAGTTTTAGCAATCAATTTAGCTTTCACAATGTTTTATCAAATCAATAACACAGTTTTTCATTAAAAGTACAAGCTTTTGCAAGGTTTCAGGCTTAATTCCATACGCCTTTTCAATGGCTTCTTTACGTTCAAAAATGGTAGAATACTTCTTTCCAAAGGTATACAACTTTTGTAAGAATTCCCCATACATTTAGATAGGTAGGTTGTATGGATTTTAATGGCACAAGCGCCAAGATTGGCTAAGCTGCCCCAAACATATCTTGTTTTACGAAACTATAAAATAAATTTCAGTACCTATTCAAAAAGAAATAAGTCAAATTAGGTTAGTAAAACCAATGTTATGCAGAAACGAAAACAAATTTGGATGTGGTTCGTTTAGTAGTAAATCCTTTAATATTAAATTAACTACCAAAGTAGTGCAGTCTAAATGCAATAAAATTTGGACAGACACATAAAATATGATTATCACCCACACTTGGATAGGATTACAGTCAAGACTATTAGTAAGCCAATCAAGAACAATGATTATTTTGGGTCAAAACCACTTTGTCGATCACCTGGATGTGTGGATGGAGGCATTGTCTCATTGAAATTTCCAGTTAGGTCCACTTAAAAGCTCATCAAATGGTAGTAAGTTACTTTTTAGAGTTGCTTGATAGGCCTCAGAATTTTGCTTTCCCTTTTAAAATGCTAGGAAAGTTTGGTCTTTGAATCAAAATCCTCCCCAAACCATAACTGAACCTCCACCTTGACGGCTAAACTGAGTTACAGAACCTTTATGAAGATCATGCCAGTAGTAGGAAAATCTTTCTGGACCATCTAGGCTACATTTTTTTCATCACTACAGACTACCTGCAGCCATTCGTCACTGTATGAAATGAGCTGCTGAACTCAATTCAGTCTTGCATCTTTGTGGTTGGTTGGTTGTTTTCAGATAATCTGGCGCCGCCAGCAACAAGAGGGCTATTATGCGCCGAAACATTAGTCATTAGACAAGCCAACGTACATGGGACCAAGCCAAGCCATGCCTAACATGGGACTCGAACCCGCAACCTCGCGGTCTAGAAGCCAGCACGCTAACCACTATACCGTTTGGTCGGCCTTGATTCTTTGTGATTACGCTGCAAACGCAGCTTGCGTTTACGTTTAGATATTTTTTTAAAAACGCATTCCACAGTTTTCCGTGAAAATTTAATGGCAATTATAGTTTTGATCTGATTTGCAAAATAATGTTGATTTGAAGCCAGTTTTATAACTTGTCTATCATCCCGTTTGCTGGTCGTTTGAGGCCTTCCAGATCTTGGATTTTGGTTGATATTGATCACCATGTGCTTAAACTCTATAAATACCTTTTTTGGAACAATTTAATACAATTGAAATATCAGAAATGGTTTTATCCCTGTGCTTTTAACATCCAAATTCTTAAAATCTCTACATACGAAAATTCCATAGACTTAGGCATCATTCTAACCAGTGAAAATTAATTCAAACCTTTTATAGCAACTTAAAGACACTCCCCTTTAAAGATGCGATCACTTCTTCTCAAGAATTTACATAAATCTTACATTTGTGCCTACACTTTTGAGGCATGGAGAGTTTTCAAAGTTTTAACCTGTTGATGTTAGACAATTTTATTTAATTTTTCCTGGAAATTTTTATCCTACATTTTTTCCTTATGGCTTTAAGAATATATATTTGAAAAAAACTAGTGAAAATTAAATGAATACTATTGCTTTTTCGTGAAATGCCTCAGTGTCGAAACTTTTGTGCACGACTGCAGTGCCTTCCATACCGACTTAAATAACAGCAATAGTTTACTACCAGGGTTGCCACTCAAAATGCAGAACAAAATTTTCGGCTTTTCCACACAATTTCTTTAAATTTCCAGGTTTCATTTTTAAGCCGAAGTATAAAAAAAAATTTGCATACAATTGCAGTTACAATTGTAAATTTCAAACAAAGATTATACAGAAAAAAATTTAAGATATTTTAATGTGCATTTTTATCAATTAATCAAAATTTTTGGTTTTAAAAAAAGCGAAAATCCACTTTTTTGCGGAACAGTAAAATGTTTGCGATTTGTGTTACCAAACACTGATGTACTTGCACACGAAGATAAATTTATCAGATGGTATAAGAGCAATTTGCGTGTGCTTCTACTTTTATATTTCCCTGGGGTGAAAACAGTCAAAATATAAAAAAGAGGAAAATATACATGCAGTGTTACTTTTAACTACAAAATAGCCAAATGTGAATAATAAGAATATATTTGTAACTAATATTTAACACTAAAGTGTGTACAGAACAGTGGCGCAGCTAAAAATTCTTTCTGAGAGATGTTTTAGGCAAGTTTAGTCTAATAAAGCCCAACAAAGTCAATTAAAAATAATAAAATTGTAGAAAAAGTGAAAAATCTCAACAAAAAAAGCAGAAATCGACATAAAAGCGAAAGATTTTCGCCTGTTTTTCAGACAATTTGCTTTCAGCGGGTGCTTTTTTACATTGTTACAAGAAAATATCAAATGAAGTATAAAATTTTCAAAATGCAAATGTGCGTTCTGAAAAAAATTACTGAACTTCTTGGAAGAAAACTTGAATCTGGAAGAAATTCCCTGACTTTTCCAAAAAATATCACATTTTTTAATTTTCCCTGACCTTTTTTAGGTATTTTCCTTTTCCCTGACAATTCCAGGTTTTAAAGGTGCGTGACAACCCTGTACTAGATCAGGATGATACTCGTTGATAATTATCATCACAAGAAGGCGAATATTCTCGATAGCGTCCAGCATACCGGTGAAAATCTCGCAATAGTATAATTACATCAGCGTAATAGGCAGCGAGAAGGTACAAAGTTAGGGGACTTTTTTAATCAGAGAAGAAAAATGTTTTACGATGACGTTATCAAGCCATTTAGGCTGTGCAAAAATAGATGTCCCATTGGCTACGTGGCAAGCCTCAATTGCTAAATGTACAATTCATTCGGTATTTTTACCCACATATAAGTTTTAAATTAAAAAAAAAAAAAAAAAAAAAAAAAAAAAAAAAAGATAAAGAAAACTATCCATACTTATTGCTATTTTCTTCCGGTGTTCACAGCAAATTCATTCTTGTCAAGTAAAGTAAATAAAAGCAAAATAATTTGATATTTGAGAATATAATAGTGTAAAATTTGAGCATTGCACAGCAAAAAACAAACATAGGAACCAAACAGGTAGGCGAAAATAACAATCATGTGTGCACGGTTGCCAGGGGCTTACTAACGTCCAACTAACAAAGTGACCACTTGACCCACGAATTTGAACTAAAATTAACACCCATTTCGGCAGCGTTCGCTTCCCCACCTTTAGAAAAAAACACCTACTTAGACAAAACTGTATTAGTTGCGTTAGTACTCAATACTGAATGTTTTTTGTCCTATCGGACAGTATCTTACAAAAATAGTCGCCTAAGCCTAAAAATAGTTGAAGGTTTTGCTTAAAGTAGTCGTTTTGGGCCCTTTTTTCATTGAAATAGTCGCCCGGAACTATAAAATAGTTGCTTTAGTAGCCTTTTTAGTCGCCAATAGCAATTTTGCCTGAAATGTTTGGCAATACAAATCAGGGTTTGTGGTTCGTTTGGATTTTTAGAAAACAAAATAAGCAGTTTCTAAGAAAAAAAAAAAATAAGGACCTTACAATGAACAACATTTTTAAGAATCAACTATTCTTGAACTTCTGGAAATGAAAGCTTATTCTTTGCAAAAAAAAATCTTACCCTAAAAAATCTAGTTCACTCAAAGTCAGCCAACTTCAATAAAAAATAAAATGTTGCAAAGCTTGACAAGAACTAATAATCGTTAAATAATGTTGTAAAAATAAGGAGTTTCTAAATACTTTCAAAGACAGTAAAAATCCTGTTTAAAATTTTTTATAGATTTTTGAAGAAAATGATACATGACAAAATCTGAATTTTTGAAATTTAAATCATGTCCACTTTTTCTCGGAATCACCCTGTATTAGAAAATAACCAGGAGCTTCTTTATGAATAGTATACTACTATTGATCCAAACTGCAAATTAAAAAAATACTAAGAAAGTTTTATTTCTTTAAGTTAAGCCGTATCTTTTTAGATCATCTTTGTGTGATACTGTCAAGCTTATAGTTATCAGCATTGCACTATACAATTCAATCAGGTTCGAATCAATGATAGTCTTGAAAGTTAAACATAGAGAATAATTTCAAGAGGTGTAAAAAAAATTATACGGTTCTAGAAAGTAGCTTAGGAACAGTGTTTGTTGGCAATTACGTATACAGCTCCAATCGGTAGAAAAGTTTGTAAATTTTTGGACAATACTACCACGTATATGCACCATCTTTTTTCGGTATTTTCAAATGTGTTCTCAAAGGGTTTTCTTGAACAGCACTAGAGAAAAATTATTCTGAGGCGAGAAAAGTGAATAGAAAGATCTGAATATGTGTGAGAACTTCAATGTTTACCTCAAATGTTTCATATTGTTACGAATTTTGGTATATTTGTAAATATTTCGTAGTGTTAATTTTATAAATAGGAAAATTTATGTATAGAGGCAGTGTAATAGTTCGTCTTAAGTTGGCTTCCCTGCAATGTGACACTTAATGCTTGATAACGAGTTTTACAGAGGTAATGCTGAGAAGCGAGTTTTACAAGGAGCAGGCCATTTAACATTATGGTAATGGCAATCTCGCCAAATTGGCAAGATAGAGCCAAGTTGGCGACGGTTTTTGGCGACTAATTTTTGTCGCCAAACTTGGCGACCATTTGGCGACATTTTCGGTCCCCATGTACATGTATAGGACTTTTCGACTATGATCTGGAAAGTTCTCCAAATGTCTATCTCTTGAAGATTCATGAAGGTTCGCCTCCCCTATATAAGACCAAGAGAGTGTGTGATCGAGTTAGTTGAGTCCGTTAGTTGACTGGAATTACTGAGTTGAGATACTGAGTCTCAGTGAGCATTCAGAGTAGTTCTAAAGCGAACTGTATTGCATTGTCTTTTGCAGAGATTTTAGCAGTTGTGTTGTCAAGTTTTTAACTGCTGTTTTGGGCTCTATTGTTGTAAAAAGAGCTATATTGAGTCTACTAGAACGAGAAATTCTGGAGTTGGAAGAGTTATATCGGAATAAATATCTGCAAGTTTTGATCTGCTTTGGCTTCAAATCTTTCGAACCCATCCACGCAACAATATGTTTTAGTTGCCTACTACAGTTGTTTTGTATTAATTTTTTCCATTGAATTTATTAAATTTCGAAACTTAAGGCAGGTTTATTTTTTTATAAAGCATTACCCAGCTCATGATAGTGGGCAAACGTTAGATGGAGAATAGTAATAAGAGATGAAAATATCCAATTATGCAGTATTTTTTAGTAAAAAATATTCAGTAATGCTCACATTGTAATAATCTTGTGTGTGATAAAAACTACCTCTTTTACTACATCTGGCATATATTTCAAATAGCCAGTCATTGGAGGAATAAAAAATCTTCTGGAATTATCCAGAAAGCAGGGAACAGAATTAGGCTTGGGCGATGCATCGATACATCGGCAAAAACTGGTGTGAAATCAACATCGTCAAACCGATGTCATTATTTTCTCAAAACAGATACATCACGATCTTTTTTTAACAATACTTGCCCAGCACTTCAAGGACGAAGAACCGTGCCATGATTCATGCGCGGTGTTCCTACAGGGTTCCCACTCAAAAAACAGAATGAAAATCAATGACTTTTAAGGACCTAATTAATGTTTTTAAGGACCTTTGAAAATTCGTTTTCAGGCATTATGTCGCTATATAAATTTTTAATAAAGTATATTCTACCAAAAGAGTTACAAGTTGGTGGATGCGTAATACAAATACGTCGGAAAATTCCGATATGGTGCAGATAAGTGGCGGTCACGCAGAAATAGCAAGTCCGACTTGGAATTTTTATAAATTTTGCAGTTGGACAACATCTGCAAAAATTAAGGACTTTTAAGGACCTCTAAGCATTTTCAAGGACTTTTAAGCACCTCAAAGCATTTTCCAGCACTTTCAAGGCCTTGAAAACAAGTTAAAAAATATTAAGCACTTTTAATGACTTTCAATGACCGTGGGAACCCTGTCCTAAGATACTACAGAAACGTATTGAAACCGTCGACACCGCGCCGTTTGAAACGAGTTCCATTTGCTTTTGCGCGGTACTTCATTAGCAAGCTCACAATGTGATAATACTATCCACCCTGCCCTGCATATGGGTGATGTTCCCAATATTGTATAGAAACATAGAGAAACCGTCGACATCGGACCGTTTGAGACGATTTCCATTTGCTTTTGCGCATGCCCGATACTTCATCAGAAAAAACCGCATCATGGTAATCGTATCCACCTTACGTATGTGCGATGAGTATTGAAATTGCGAGGTAGCGCCAGTAGTCTAGTAATATTGGAGATTCGTAAAAGAAGTATTCCTTTAATTGTTCGAACATTTTTTATGTTGTTTTCTGAACTCTTGGAAAAAGTTTTGATTTTTATTTAATAGTCATCAGATATAAGACCTTTATATCTATTTTTGGAATTCTACTGAGCATTTCCTACACTTTTTGTGTTTCATTTTTGATCTTGCTATTATTTTATTTTGCTTTATTTATTAACGCAAGGGGATTGCGGTATTCTGGCGGGGTAATACCTGTCTGATTATTTATTACTATGAGCTGCTTTTTATATGTGCAAAAATCATTGAGAACTAGTGCATGGACTAATCACAGTTGTTTCTCTAGTTTGATTGCTTAAACACTTATAAACGATTTTTTTCCCATTTACGTTGAAGGGTGTGTAAGTGTCTTCGGTCATGTAAGTAAATAAATGTTTTATAATTTTTTTTCAGTTTTACAATTTGAATAAAGTTTATTTCCATAAGATTAATTACTCAATCCAACATTGCTTCTTAAAAATGCGGGATTTTTTTGGCACAAAAAAAAGATCATTAGAATTTTAAATGTTACGCATTTATTTTATTTTTATTGTTTAATAGTTATATTTTACATTGTAAGTAATAAAATATTCATTATAAAGTATATTTTTGATTTAATAATTAAGAATATCCAATAACTAAAGTAACATGTGCACCGCCAGGAAGTGCACTTCCCCTTCCCCCCCCTCTTCTCTCCTTCCCTGGAAAATAACAAAGTAAAATTTCAATAAGATAGAGAAATTGAAAAATCCGCATTAAACCAAAAATAATAATAATAACCGGCTTATACCCCCTTGGGTGTTTTGTGTATCCCCCTGAAAATTATTCGGTCGCTGCTCCATGTTATTTAAAATAAACTTCCATACATGAATTTAAATTTTTTTTACAAAGCTAAGTAAGCATAACTTTCGGCTATATAGCGTGTTATGAAAACGTTGTATTGTAGTATTTTGTAAAAAAAAAATATACACATAGTTAACATTGCTATGTATCGTGACATTGTGATGTTTGCTTCCCGATATATCACGATGCAGAAATGTTAACATCGACCAGGCCTAAACAGAATACAGATTTGCATTAGGACTACGCACTTGAAAATTTAATACTACACAGATAAAATGACAGGTAAAAGGCACAATTATGTCACAAAGTTATAGAGATTTCGAGCTTATTAGACAATATTGCTACAAGTGCTTTTTGTTGTTGTTGTTGCTTTTTTTTATCCAAATGAGTATAATAATATATGCATGCGAGTATAATATGTGCATAGAAGAGGATTTTTGACTTTTGATTTGAATTTGTTGAAATGGATCAATTGCACATTGTATAGTCGATAGCTCCTGCTGCTCCACAGTGGAATTATGGTTCTTTTTAAAAATCTATTTCATATATAAAATCAATTAAAGATTTCAAACTTGTAAAAATGCTTACAACAGGTTTTCCAAGTAAATATTTTACAGAAAATAGTAAAACCAATAATTCCAGACATGCTACAACTTCCTGGGTAAGAAAAGCAATACTTCACAGGATAAAGTAATTTTGAGGACTTGCATCAATCTCATGGTCTGAAATCCATGTCAAAGAAATCTGTTTTGCAAAACTGCAGCATGTCTGCAATTCTTAACAAAAACATAAAATGTACTTTAGATTATTTTAATATGTCAGTAGTCATAACTTACCAACATTTGAATGCCCTAAAAGCTTCAAAACTGGGTACTGAGACTTAGGAGTAAAACCATAAATAGCACAATCATTGCTACCTGCTAAAATCAAACCATCTGGATATTGGGCACTAACTGGAAGAGCGCATAAGCTTGCAATAAACTTAGTTGCTCCTATGAATACATGTTCATCTTTATAACCATTTCCACTAAAAAAAATACCAAATTGGAAACTGAATACATGAATAACTTACTCAAATACAAATTATTTTAAAGCTTAGCATATTATCTTAAAAAAACTAGTTGGAAAGGTGTTCAGTCAATGGTCTCATTCAATACAGTTTTGATACATCTAGTTGAAATTTGCAAGTAGTGACAGATTGATTAACCGAATTCTTGTTGATTTGGCAAAACTGGCAATATTTAATAAAACAAATTTGGTAACCATTGTGACCAAATGATATTTTAACTAATTTAATCCTAAAAAATGTATTTTCAAACGTGTATGTTGTTTTAAATTTTCTTTAAATGTAACTACTTAATAAGATATTTTTTACTTTTAATATAGAATTTAGATATTTTACTGTTACGGTGGTAACACTGCTGTGACATGGATTTTCTTATTTTAAAGGATATTTGACTTGCGATTCAAAACTTCATCATAAGCAAATTTTTACTGTATGAAACTAAATATACGAGTTCAAATATTAGAGTTAGATTCTAAAAAATACATGTTATAAGTATGGTGTCCCCCTCCACAACATTTTATCCTTTTTTTTATTTGAAACCATAAAAATACAACAAATTTATTTCTACTTGTAAAAAGTATACTGAGCTTTAGCATACAAATTTCTGCTTGAAATAATTTCTAATTAATTAAATATCAATTTTCAAAAACTGTTTCAAAAGGGACATTTTATTTGTCATTTCTGATATGAGCATTCTTAAATCTACTAACAAAGTGGAATTTTTGAATAAGTCTAATACAATGAATCTCAACCACTGTGCCGCCAAATTTTAGAAATGTATATAGTAAAAATTATAATGCTTTTTTTTATTACGAGTAAAGTTTAAATTAAAGAAAAGTACTGATATATATATTAATACTGAAACGAAGATTTTTCACTTTCACTGCTTCGTTACATATTTCTCTGTGTCTCGTTTTTGACCTATTTTTTACATACAACCCCCTGCAGGTGTGTGAGTGCGAGTCTTGTTGTCTGATGTTTGGAAAGCACATCCGTTGAGACTTTGTTTCCCACGAATTCCGCGGGCGATTTCAAAGATCACTTCGCCACTTTCAGATTAGATTTCTACACAAAATTTTTACTGACCATTTGACAACATTAGAGGAGAGAATTATTCATTATTTCTCAAATTTAGATATAAAAAAATTTGATTGGGTTCGTAATCCATTTGTGATAACGAATACTTCTGTATTTGAATTAACTTTGAATGAAGAGAAAGAACTAATTTCGCTTTTTAATAATCAAGATTTAATTTTAAAATATTCAGAAGAATCAATTAATTCATTTTGGATTTACATTAGATGCGATTATCCCATGATAGCCAAAAAAGCTTTAAAGATATTATTACAATTTTCTACATCTTATTTGTGTTAATTCGGATTTTCAGTATTAACCAACATAAAAACGAAAAAAAGATCGAGATTGTTAAATGTAGAAGACGATATGAGAGTAGCATTGTCCTTTTTACGACCAAATATAAATGAAATTATCAAAAAACATCAAACTCAAATTTCTCATTAAAAGTATTATTATTATTCATTTGTAATTAATCCCTTAATAAATGTACTGTTGTTTTTGTAGCACATATTATATTATTTTACATTCCAAATTATTATCATAAACTATTTTACACAGTGTATTATAGGTAAGTAAACAACTTTTAAACTTATCTTTTTCTTTGTGTGCCGCCAAATTTTGAAATCGTTAAAAGTGTGCCGCGACAAAAAAAAAAAAAAAAAGGTTGAGAATCACTGGTCTAATACATAACAGATACCAAGGGAAACCTCCAGTTTTTGACAATTGAAGACCCAAGTCCCCACATTAGGCCATGGTAGCTAGGCACACATGTGAATGTAGTCAATGCAAATTTGAAATGTGAATAATGGAGTACTTTCTAAAAATAATTTGATATATAATTGTTTCTTAAAAATAGTTAATGGGCAATTCTGTAATATCTAATCTGTTTCGGAGGGGACATTTTCGATCATTTTATATTTCTTATTTAAAAATGTAAAGTATATTATGTTTTTCATATTTTTAATTAAGTCCTTCTGATAAGATAAGCTAGTAAAAAAAATTAACTTTTTACTTAGTTCACTTTTCAGCTGGAATCTTTGCTCTATCAGTATAGTTAGATCTGCAAAAAAAATTCCATTTGAATCATTGATTATTTAGTTACTTAGAAAAAAAAGTATGAAAAAAAACCTCAAATTTATTTCACTTATAATTTATTTTTTGAAATTATTTTTCCACGTTGCGGAGGGGACATAGTGGCCATTTCGTATATAGCATACAAAATTACAATTTGCACTTTAAAATGTTAGTTTATCTTCAAAGGGTTCATTTGTAGATATTGGCATTCTGCAAATTTGTAATTGATTTTTTTTTTCATCAAATGTTGGTTCAACCAAGTTTTGCATGACTGGTGAATGACAGATCCAGGGCCGTCGCTAAGAATTTCGATTGGGGGGGCGTTAAACATACTTTTGCCGACTAAAATCAAGACAAGTAAGGTGTAAATGTAGAAAATAACCATTAAGGAGTTAATCTACTATAATTTAAGTTTATTAATGCAAAATTAATACATAATTTTTTATAATTATTATATAATTATTTTTTAATTAATGCGTAATTAATTGCTAATGAGTTTATAACTAATTGTTAATTTTTTTATTTGATTGTGAATTATTTTATTGAATGTGTATAATTAATTTTAATTAGTGTTTTTAATATTTTATGGCATTTTATTAATACGTAATTAATGTCATATTTTAAGTTAATTCCCATCACATTTAAGTTAAAGTTCCATCAAATTCATTTAATTTTTAATTTTTGTTTAATAAATAACCCCCCTCTTTCCCAAACAAAGGGGATATTCTTTCGAAGTGCTTTTTTTGGGGGGTAGGAAGGGAGGCATTTATCACTTGCAGATAGAATGCATTCTCACAATCTTGAACCAATTCAGTAACATGAGTAGTACAAAGGCTCCATTACAAAACATTTTTTTTTTAATTTTCAAATTGAGGTTTCGAAGAAATTAATTAAACGTGTAAAAGTGGATGGAAATCGCACTACAACACGAAATAAAATAAATGAAAAATATTGATCAAATAGGCGATTCTAATTTAAGAATTGTAAAAAAAAAAAAAAATCAAACAAATTTTGGAAAATTTCTTCTTTGTAAAATCTTAGCAGGTTATTGCTATATCACAAAAAATTACCCACGCGAAACACTGCGATTTTTATAATAGAGACAATGGCAGGGACATATAAGAAACATGCACTTACACTCCCTCCTGCCTTTCAAAAAATGTAGTAATGTAGAAGAAGTAATTCACATGAACAAAATATATCGGTAGTAAATTATCAATTCGAGCAAATAATTATGTACAGCTATTAACTAACATCAAATTAGGATGTCCAATTCTCATTTTCGAAAAATCTAGGATTAAACAAACACTTTTGTTACCTTATACCTCCCTGTTAGCGATCTGCACCTCACTGCAAATAATCCTGTCGGCACTCGTGGACAATATAATTACATTTCAAAACACAATAATTATTAAAAACGTTTTGTTTATTAATTTTTAAATTCTTTTTAACATATTTTCCGAACTAAAAAAGAAAAGAGGTTTTTACTTTCTCTTGAAAAGTATATTAAACTTAATAAACTTAATTTTTTTTAGCAATTTAACATATGAATTTACTTTTTAAAAATAGTTACGTCGTGTACGTATTTTTTACCAAAACTGCTGGATTGAATTTAATGATTTTTTTTAGGTTTTTCAGCTATAATCTCTGCAAATATTACTCGTTTTATTAATAATAATAATAATTTGTTCCAGAAGGAAAGTATAATGCTAATTTTCTCTAAGGACTAAAAATGAAATGTATTACTTTAGCATTAACCAAACTATAATATTATTTATGTATGAAAAAAAAATTTAAAAAATAAATAATATATATATGAACCTCTATCCTAATAAAGCAGAAATCAAGTTCTACAAAGTAAATTATTCTCAACTAATTCACTACCTTTTTGAACTTCGAATTTAGCAACAAAATGTTCAGATCTTTAAAACAAACCATAATTTTCGGCACAAAAATCCAAACTAAGTAAGGAATAGTACCTGCGGAGGTTTTTTTTTTGGGGGGGGAGGTATTCAAATTGCCAATGTTATTATCTTGAGGAAAGAGAAGTTGCTCATACGATCTTCTAAAAAAAAGAAACGTCACAGTCAACATGAGATTTCTAAAAAACCTCCCCCATTTCCCTTTCCCAACTTTAAAGGTTATGATTCTAATGTGAGATCTACTGATCCAATATGAAATATTTTTAAAGGTATTTTGACTAATCTAACTTATCTGAAACACGATGTCTTTCCGATGTTTCGTGTATAAAGTGAGGATAGGCGTGTAAAGCTACTCCGGGATAGCTTCTCATCAATTTTGCTTTCCAGTTCTCGAAGCTTACTGGTGACAAGGTCAGAAGAATCCTCGGCTGATGCACCACGCACATATCGTCGGTCTTTTCCAGAAGCTAGGTGCGCGGCCTCCACTTTCATGGCGTACACGAGGGCAGACTTCAGGTTCTTGTTTAGGGATAACTTTACCGCCTGCTGCACATCGGGATCTTGAATAGCGTCGATGAAATACTGCAGTGAAAGATCGTCTCGCACATCTGGGGGACAGTCTGGAAAAGCAAGGAGCGACAGTCTTTCTATATCTGACGCCAATTCTTGAAGAGTTTCATTGGCCTTCTGCTGTCTCACTTTTAATTGCAGTCTGTTGTAATCCTTTAGATGCTGCTCCCCAAACCTTAACTTAAACGCACTTGCCAGCGACACGAATTCTCCCAGCTTCTCTTCAGGTAATGTCTGTAAAATGTCAGCAGCTTCACCTCGAAGAGATGCTGCGAGATGGAATGCTTTCGAAGTATCGTCCCAACCATTCGCAGAAGCAATCATTTCAAACTGCGTTTGATAAATGCGCCAAGACGACCTCCCATCAAAAGTGGCCACTTTGATGTTGGAACGTGGCGCAATAAAGGGAGTGGAAACATTATCCAATTAGGCGTTGCAATGGTCACAGCTTCGCGAGTTTCTATTTTCCGTAGCCTTTCTTCTACAGCATCCATGAATTTTCCTTGCTCCTCTTTGATAGTGGAAACCTTTTCTTCCATTTCGTCTCTTACCGCATTGAGAACGTCTTCCTTCACGGATTGCAGGACCGATGATGTTGTCTCCATAATAGTAGATTCTACCATTGAAGCTAGCTCGGTTTTCATTTCTTCCCTGATCTTGATTACCGCTCACACTTATCGGCCAAAGCTTTCATGTCAGATGACGTAGCGTTTTGCAAAGCTTTAATATCCGACGATGTCGCTTCTTGACTGGCGGCAATTGTGGCGGCGAGTTCGGCATTTGTCGTTTCCTGGCGGACTTGACCGGCGGCTATGGTAGTGGCGAGTTCGGCATTTGTCGTTTCTTGGCGGGCTTGACCGGCAGCAATCGCAGCGACGAGTTCAGCGTTCGTTGATTCTTGGCGGGCTTGACCGGCGGCAATTGTAGAGGCGGTGGTTTCTTGGCCGGCTTTTATTTCGGCTTTCATTTCAGCAGCAGTGGATTCTTGTTGGGCCTTCATTCCAGCAATCATTTCCATCAATTGCTTCATTTGGTCTTCCATCCTTCCTCTAGTTGTCGGCATTTAAAATTACGAAATCCCACTTCTGACACCACTGTTATGATTTTTTCCGCTGAGGCAATGATGGCACAGTTTTTAAGATAAAAACTACTATTTATTCACTCTTCAAAGGCACAAAATTTATTCACAGGCAACAGTTTAATCACCCTCAAGCTTCAACACAAGCTTCAGTAAGAACAACTTCGAATACAGCGATTATACAAGTTCACTCTAGTAGGTAAACAAAGCGATCAGCTCACATCGAAGTCCGAAGTCAATCTGAAAACTTTCCCGATCTCCAGTCTTATTTATACTTGGCACGAGAGAACATTCGCGAAATTTCCAGCCAATTCGTCGGAAAAGAAACATCTCGATTGCTTTAGGTGTTGCCACCTTTTTCTAACCTGTATAATCGCTGTTAATAAATAAAATAAGATAAAAATAAATTACAATAGAATTTTAAAATAATACGTCACTATTTACACTATATACAGACAATTTGTGCAACAATACTCTATATAAATGACGTTTAATGGGCATATCATGGTTTCAGAGGCGTTACCTGACGTACTAAAAATATGTCACCTACTGTAACACATCAGAGTTATCTATTAATTGGAAAAATAAGTAATTATTGTCAGTTTCATCTGAGAATATAGTATGTACTTATCAGGTGACTGAATTTAAAAACTTACGACAGTCGACTTGACGATTTATACAATTAAATGTACTGATTTGAAATTGAAGGAAAATTATTCACTCTGTAGAGAATTTGTGGAAATTGATACTTGTGCAACAGTACGGGGTACGGGAGATATGTTCATATATAATTTCATATAGAAGCTGCCAGTGACGATATCAACTTAAATGTTCCTGCAAACAAAATATATACTTACTCCAATTTAAAATTGCCGACCGCCAACTTGGGCTGAATTGTGATCAGGATTTTTTAATACTATTGACGATTTTAATTATTTATATTTTTTCTATTCAATATGCTTTAAAACATCCATCTCTTGGCACTTTTAAAGGAATTGATGAAATTTTGGAAATTTGCCGAGAGCCGTCTTTCTTTTCTAAAAACTTTGACGGGTTGAGATGATAAAGATATCAATGATTTGTGTTCGCAAGATACCTATTATATTTGTGTACTTAGTCCATCAATGTAGGCGGGGGAAAAGACAACGACTCCCTTATAATAGACCTCTAGTGTAAAAATGCCGATTCGTAAAACTCGGGTCGGTATTTTTAATATTTTTGTTTGACGGGTTTTTTTTTTTTTTTTTTTTTTGTATATATATATATTTTCATTAAAATCAATTTTATTGTGGATCGACTTTAAAAAATGGGTTCGATAAAATTTTGAAAGTTTGCCGACAGTTCAAATTTCTAAAACTTGGGGGGGGGGGGGAGACGCCCCCTTCGCCCCCCGTTCGCGTTGTCCCTGGACAGATCCAACTCAAATCTTCTTTTTCAGGAAAAGCAAACACTGTTCCTGATTCCTTGCATTTTTTGAAAAATGTAACTTGAATGGTTTTTTTTTTAATTACAGTAACTTGTGCTACAAATAATCTATCCTTATTTCTAAAACTTTTAAGTTTAAGTACAACAAAACTTCCTAATGAGATTGCCCTATTGCAGATGTCATTTTGATGTAAATCCTACGTTATATCTTTTTTAGTACACATAAACATGGTGAATTGAACATTTGATTCTCTTTTTCTTCTTCTGTAAGTGAAAGTGGTGAATTACTCAAAATTATTAATATATCTGTATCCATAGGTTTACATAATGAAGAGTGCGAGGCCACAGATTTCTCCTGACTTTTGAAATGTGTCCCATGCACATTAATTCGCCTTTTGTAATAAACAATAATATGTTTTTGCATACTTGTTTCAGATTTATCATTTTGGAATAATCACAATATCTTTTTTTCCAGAATACAGTCTACTAATATGGTCATCTCTCTTTAAAAATAATTTCCTTTCTTGCAAATTTCTGTCAAAATAGCTGATCTGGTTTTTAGGGTCTGGCAAAAACTTTTCAACGCTTGGCTGGACTTTTTCAAAGCTGATTGGTGCAGTAAAAGATTTTTCTTTGATGGTGACAAATCTGCAATTACCTTAGCTATTGCTGCTGACTTCTTTTCAGATTCTCTTGGTAATTTTAGTTTTACTTTAGCAACAGGTATACCCAAGTGCTGATGGTAAGGAATAGATTGGAGAATTTTCTTGTCGAATTAAGCATTTTCGCTTTCTCCAGTTTGCAACAAAAAGATCTCGCGAGTTAAGAATTCCATAATTTCAAATAGAACTGAAAGCCAAGAAGCGTTTAAGATGAAAAAACAAATCAGCTACAGGAAAAGCTAAAATTAAGACATCTTTAGAAATATCTATTAAAAAAGATTTTCTTATCTCTTTTTTAACAGATATTTCTAAAGATGTCTTAATTTTAGCTTTTCCTGAAGCTGATTTGCTTTTCCATCTTAAAGTTTTTTTCATCTAAAGTTCTATTTGAAATTATGGATTTGAGTTCATTTCTAAACTCATGAGATCTTTTTGTTGGTGCTTTCCACATATTTAAAAGACTCGTATTTAATACACATTGATTGAGTATTAATTATATTTAAGAAATAAAAAAATTATACATAAAATTATTTTTAGAAAGTAATCCATTATTCACATTTCAAATTTGCATTGACTATATACATATGTGCTTATCAGCACAGCTACCATAACCTAATGTGGCAACTTGGGTCTTCAAATGTAAAAAAAAGTTTCGCTTGGTAGCTATTATCTATTGGACACATTTAAAATGAAAAATTCCACTTTGCTAGTAGGTTTAGGAGTGCACATATCAGAAATAACAAATAAAATGTCCCCTCTGCAACAATTTTTGAAAATTAATATTTAATTAGAAATTATTTCAAGCAAAAATTTGCATGCTAAAGCTCAATATACTTTTATTTTTTAGCTCAATATACTCAATATACTTTTTTTTAGAAATAAACTTGTTTGATAATTCTTTTTACTGTCATTGTTTTAAAGTAAAAAAAAGGATTATAAAATATTGCGGAGGGGACACCATACTTTTAACAAATAGGGGAGAGTTCCCCAAAACGGGATATTGAGCCTCGGATCTTGACTGGTGGTGCTTTCTCGCTGGAGAAAGGCTAAACTGGTTCCCGACCGCCATGACAGCATTCTCAGTTGATCTCTCAACTCTAGCCACGTGTTTCGCAAAGAAATATTTTTTCAAAGTTTTCAAGTGAGATTTTTACTTACTTTGTACTTTTTTCGACTTCAGAACAACTATCCTCGTGCTTCTCCGTCCTTCGGAACAATTCCGGTAAGTACTGTGTTTTGTTCATATCTCATTTAACAACAATTTCATGTATTTAAATATTGCTAGTGAGTGACGGTTCAGGGGTCAGCCATTTATGTTGTCAAAAGCATCACGGTCGGGCAAAACGGGACACTTTTGGGGTGCATAAAACGGGATACAATTTTGATGTATCCCGTTTTACCCGACCATTTCCATTAATGTTTTGGCAATGTGTTTAAGTTATTTAAATTGAAATAAGTAATGAATTAAAATATGTATAATCAATTACAACAATTTATTTTAATTTTAAATAATTATATTTTCGAAATAAAATAATTTACTTTACTTTTGGGATACAAATAATTGGCCTGATTTATGTACAAAATTTAGTTATAGGTTAAAACTGTAAGTCAGAAAAATGTTTTGACCAAAAATTTAAGTTTTAAATTAAAAAAAGTTGAGTTGTTTTTTTAAATCTTTTTTGGGGGGCGGCGTATACAAAGATAAACCAGAAAATCACACGTTGTGGGCACTATAATATTATAAAAATATAAGCTAATCACAACTAAACAGCAATTATAACAGGAAGCCCATATAAACTTGAGTTGGAAGAAGAAGAGCGTGAAAAAAAAAGAACGAGAAAGAACTCAAAAGCTGAAAAAAAAGGGCTGCCAAAACCAGTATCTTGAATGTTCCGAAGAGAAAACAAACGAGGCGTTAAAGAAAACCAAGTGGAAATGCAAAACAGGCAGATAAAGTTAAAAAATGTTACTCTGAATCCGAAATTTTTTTCAAAAGTCGAAGAAAATGGACCTAACATAAGAAACCTAAGAAAAAAAAAATCATCAGTTAGCCAAGGTTGGACGTCGTCGTCTTCAGAAGATGAAACTGAAAAAGATGAAGCATGTATTTTCTGCAAAGCTCTGTATCTTGAATCGAAATCTGGAGAAGGCTGGATACAATGCTCGAGCTGCCAGGGATGGGCCCAAGAAGCCTGTTCCAGAGCAGAAGAAGAAGAAGACACATTTTTATGCGATTTCTGTGTTATGTAATTTTTCAAATTTACAATTAAAAAGTTTCTTCCTATAAAAACGTAGCCTATTTTTGTTCTAAAAACTAAATCAAAAGTAAAATCAGCAAAAACCTAATAACATAAAAATCCCTATCCCTTTTTACCCACCCTTGGTAGGGTAAAACGGGATCGTGTACGACTTTGTGAAAACAGTATTTTCACATAAATATTATTGAACAAATGTGACAAATGTCTTATTTTAAGTAGTTGAAAAGGTATACTTTTAAATGACGTCTAGTTTTGGAATGTACCTTGTACACAACAAGAAATAAAGCGAAGATTAGATAAGCTATCCCGTTTTGGGGTACTTTCCCCTACATTTTTTTTATATTTTTTAGAGTCTAGTTATAATATTTTAACTCAAATGTATTTAGTTCCATGCAGTAAAAATTTTGCTTATGATTAAGTTTTAAATCACAAGTAAAATATCCTTTAAAATGTCACAGCCATATCACAGCAGTATCCCCACTGCAACAGTAAAATATCTAAATTTTACATTAAAAGTAAAAAATATCATATAAAGAAGTTACTTTTAAAGAAAATATCTATTAGATATCAAAATATCATTTATATTGAGTAAGAGGGCACCTGATTTTTTTCATTATTCCAAAATTAATTTTTGAGATGATCAGGACCAGTTTCCAAGCAATTGCCTTAATACACAATCAATTAAGTATTAAATAAGAAACAGTCTTTTAAATGAAAATATCAACAAAAAAAACTCGCAAGTTTAGAAAAAAACTTAAATTTCCGCAATTTCAAGTAAAACTGAAAACCAAGGAGCATTTAACAGGGTGTCAATGATTTAAATCAATTGATTTAAATCATTGATTTAATCATGATTTAAATCAATTGATTTTTTTTAAAAAATCATTGATTTAAATCATTTTTTTAACTTATACCCTAAAACTCCTCTTTAAAATTTAAATCTCACTAGTGATGCCTTTTTCTTAGTCAGAACAACCTTTCTCCTTTAATTCCTTACTTGGCCATTCTTATTTATTTAAAGTTTCTCTCATGGCCCTTTCTTGGAATCCTTACCCTCCCCACCCCCCTCTCCTCTCCCATTCTTTATCTGAAAACCTGTTTTTCCAGTTTTCTACCTCTACATTCCAAGTATCCCAGTTGAAATTCCTTTATAGCACATGGCAATTTGTTGAGCATTTACTTAGGCCTTAATTTAAGCTATTAAAAATGTCTACTGGAAGAAAAAAGGATCCAATTTGGATTTATTTTAATGATAAAGTAGAAGTAGGTAAACAAGGAAGCAGAGCTATTTGCAAAAAGTGTGGAAAAGAAATGCAAGGTCTGGTTTCAAGATTAAAAAATCATTTTTCTATTTCTGCAACTAAAGATGTAGATGATCCACAACCCTCTGAAGGTATGTATGTGTTTGTGTTTAACTACTACATTGAAAATATCTAAAATTTTAGGAGAATAATTTGTGTAATTATAATTTTTAGTAACTATTAATGGACATCAAGGTTAGGTTAGAAGAAATTAAAAAAGGGTTTTAAATTGATTTTGATTTTTTAATGAGTTTTTGGATAAGGAATTTGTTCATGGTGTTATGATATGCCTAAATGTAAGATTTATGAAAATCTACCTGTTGAAAGTGGAACATTGTTTGGACATCTCGCATTAAATAATTACTAAACAAAAAGTAACTGCATAATGTTAAAATTTACTTTTAACATCATGTTCACATTTTTGATACCTTTTTACTTTAAATAAAAGCCAAACAAATACTCTTAAGGGTGTGCGTGGTGCTTTCTTAGTGTTTGAATAAATAAGAAGGCTTTACTAAAATCTCTATATAATGTATAATAGCTAAATTGAAGTTACTTAAACATGTCACTCAACAGAGTACCCCCAAAATAACATCCAATTTTATAAAATGTATTTATTTTATTTACAGATTTTCGAAAATGTAGAATTATGGCAAAATGTATCTGTTTGAGGGACATAAAATGATCAAAATGGTTCGTCAAAAATGTTTTAAGAAATAGTACCTGTTACAAACTCGGACACAATTTTGTTGGTAGTGTAACATGGTAATTACTAATATTAGGTAATTTTCATTAAGGTGATATACATAAAGATCTTAAGACTTTTTTTACAAACACACTAAAAATCTACACACACGTACCAAAGATACTCTTAAACACTAGTACTGATATAAAAAATGTTTTTAAAACACACAAGTTTAACTTAGAACTGAATGTTAAAGAAAAGTTTAAACTTATTATTATTTTTAGGTTCTCAAGTAGAAGTTACCACTATGGGAAATCTTAAAGAAATCTTAAATCCTTCCAGGTCCATCCAGTTTAAAACACTAACATGTTAGTTCAGCACTTCCACTACTATCAGAGAAAGATAAAAAGCTGAAAACTACAGATCTGTCTTCTTTTGTAGTAAAAACGTCATCCAGCCAGAAAGAAATGATAGACTGTCAGGTTGCCAAGTACTTTTATGCTACCAACAGGGGCGTACTGGGTCATAAAATCGGCCCGGTGATTTTTAGATTTGTGCCGGCCCAAATTTTCAATATCGTCATCAATAAAATTTTAATAAAATAATGTCAATAACTAAGTAATTTTTATTAATTAAATAGTTTTAATAATTAACATATTTTATTATTTAAGTATTAGTATTTGATAATTGATTTCAATAATTAATTATTTTATTTATAAATTTTGAAAATTTAATTGTTTTAATAGTTAGTTTAATTGAATAAAATTGTCTCTGTCTTTAGTATTTATATCTCCTTTGAGAGAACTTAGTTTACATAAGTCATTGATAGTTTGTTGCAAAACAAAAGAAATTGGAATTATAAAATAAAGAATGTAAAGGAATTTAACTAGTAGGTTTATTAGAAAGTGACATCCGAACTGATAATAAATATTTAACCATAAAAGCTATAAAATAAGTAAGAAGAAATACGATAATATATAAATCTTAGTACGTCTAATTTTCTTAGAACCTCTTAGCGCTATGAAAGGTTTCACCTGGGAGGATGAAAAGAAGGGGGGGGGGGGGGGAGGGAGGTAATGATTGGGATTTGGATGCATTGAGCTTTTTAAAAAAACGACTATTATTAACGACTATTATATAATTAACGACTATTATTAGCAACTAATATAAAACAACTATTTATATTGAAAATAATTAGAAAAAAAAACTTCGTATCTGACTGGCCCATTTTTTATAGACACTGTCCGGCCCGGTGATTGCACCGGACAACCCTATGGCCAGTACGCCCCTGGCTACCAATACAACTTTTCGTATTGTGGAAAATCCCATTTCAAAAAATTAATAGAGATACTTCGCCCTGGATACATTCCCCCAGCAAATCTGATTTAGGTGGCAATTTGCTCAATAAAGTCCACCAGTCAGAAATGAAAAATTGTCATGATAATTTGACAAATCAAACTTTATGTATGTCTTTGGATGGGTGGTAAAATGTGCACAACTAACCAATAGTTTGTGTATGTGCGACTACCATGGAGGGAAATGTTCATTTATTGGACACCGTTAACACTTCCGGAACACCCCATACTGGCGAAAACTTAACAGATTTGGCAGTTACTTCCATAACGAATGCACAAGACAAATTCAACTGCTGCATTCATAGTTTTGTGATTGACAATGCAGCTAATATGAGGAAGGCATTAGAAACTAAAGACGGCATTGATGTAGTGTGCTACGGTTGTTCAATATTTTAAACTTGCTTGCTAAAGATTTTGAACTCCCCAGGGTAACAGAACCTGTGATTCAAATAATTAAATATTTTTGCAACAATCACTTTGCTAGGGCAAAATTCAATGAAAGTAAGGGAAGAAAAGGTGTTGGTCCAAGTTTACCATTAGAAATGCATTGGAACACCATGTGTGATTCTTTAGAGAGTTACATTAAGAACTGGCCAATTTTAATGCAGATTGTGGAAGAAAATAGAGATGCATTTGATGAAAGTATAAGATCAAAGCTTATGAATATGGTCATTAAAAGAAATGTTGAGGACTTATTGCTTCATTTGAAACCAATTTTGATTGCTTTAGATCGGATGCAGAGAGAGAACTGTAGTATTGTTGAAGCTGTTAATACATGGAAAAAGCTTGAAGCAGACCTGAAGGAAAACAAAATGCTTGATAATTGCAAGAAATCAGTTTTGAATAAATCCTTCCAAAACAGATATGCTCAAGCTTTAACACCAGTGCATTTCTTGGCATATCTATTGTCCCCAACATTTCAACCAGAAAACTTATCTACAGAAGAAAAAAAGAAAGCAATTGAATTCGTTAAAGAGAAATACCAAGACACATCTTTAATAGCTATTCTTCTGAAGTTAATAGTTCGTACAGATCCATTTAATGGGGCCTTATTTGAAGATAAGATAGTAAAAATCGTCACTGCTTTCGATTGGTGGAAGTCTTTGGCGATATTAAATTACTGTACTGCACCGAAAGAACTGTCAATTATCGAACAACTTATGACTGCAAAGGCCACATCTGCCAGGGTTGAAAGAATGTTTTCAACCTTTGGTTTCGTACATAGCAAATTACGAAATCAATTAAGGGTAGAAAAGGCAGCCAAACTGACATTTCTGTTCAAATCATTAAACAAATAAATAATATTTTTATTAATGTGATCAGCATTTCTACAGTTTTTTCTAAAATCTTTGTTTTAAATTTTTTAAGTAAGTCATTATATGGAATGACAATTTTGTTATGCTTCCGAAGTAACCCACTTAGGACCAAATGCTTTATAATAGTTATTTGCATGCCAAACAAAAAATATTTTAGTTAGATTTCTACTATCAATTGGGTATTTACCAACTCTATAATATAGATAGTAGTTAAGCTTTTTAAAAGAAATATTTAAAAAAAAATTTAAATCTGATTTTAGTAAAAAAAATTTAATTTTAATTAATGGTTAGATTTATTCTATCAACTGGATATTTACCAGCTCTATATATAGACTGTAAAAGTAATGAAACTTATTTTATTTTTTTAAATCTGTTATAATTTGCTTTGTTTTTTTAAAAATCTGATTGTAAAAAAAAAAAAATCATGATTTTTTTTACACCCTGGCATTTAAAATGAAGGGAAAAATCAGCAAAATCTAAAACATCTTTATGTAGCAAAAAAGAAAGAAAAGCAAAGTGGAGAAAGCTTTATATTAAATGTTTCATTCTAAAATCTATTCCGTCAGCACTTGGAAAAGCTAAAGAGAAATTTAAGTTACCAAGAGAACCTAAAAAGAAAAGAGCAGTAATAACTAAAGTAATTGCAGATTTGTCACTATCAAAGAAAAATCATTTACAGCAGTTTTGAAAATGTCAAATCTTTGCTAGACCAGAAAGACAAGATCAGCTACTTTGCCAAGAACTTGAAAGGAAGTACAATTATTTTTTGAGAGAGCTGACCATTAGTAGACTGTGTTCTAAACGAAAAGATTTTGTGATTATTCAAAATGATAAAGCTAAAATTAAGATGCAAAAGCATATTATTGTTTATTATAAAGGGCAAATTAATACTTAATTGTGCATCAGACACATCTTAAAAGTCAATGCCAGAAATCTGTGCCTTACACTCTTCATTACGTAAACCTTTGAAAATTAATAATTATGACTAATTCACCGTTTAAACTTACAGAAGAAGAAAAAAAGAATCAAATGTCAAGTTCACCATGGTTATGTGAAAAAAAAGATAACATAAGTTAAGATTTACATCAAAATAGCATCTGCAATAGGGCAATCTCATTAGAGAGATTTGTTGTAGTTGAACCTAAAAGTTTCAGAAATAAGAACAGACAGCACAAGTTACGAGTAATTGAAAAACAAAGTTAAAGCTATATTTCTCAAAAATGCAATGAATCAGGAACAGTGTTTGCTTTTCTGAAGAAGAAGACCGGAGTTGGATCTGCCATTTACAAGTCATGCAAAACTGAACCAACATTTGACGAAGAAAAAAAATTCAATTACAAATTTTCAGAATGTGTAACCAATATCTACAAATGAAGCCTTTGAAAAAAAACTAACACTTTAAAGTGCAATTGTAATTTTGCATACTTTATAAGAAACGGCCACTATGTCTCCTCCCCAACGTGGAAACATAATTTCAAAATATAAATTATAAGTGAAATCGAAAGAGTTTGTTTTTATTTTATAACAAATTAAGTTATGCAAAAAACTTACTATTACAAAGATTTGAGCATTTTACATTTTATGAACAAGAAATGATCGAAAATGTCCCCTCTGAAACAGACTAGTTATCACCCTCTATATTCATTATTTTTGATTTCTAAAAACTTGATTTTTAATAAAAGTTAAAGAAATCAAACATTTCATAATGTCATTTTTTTTTTTTACATCAAATGAAGTTGGTAAAAAAATATATATCAATTTGTGTAGTTAAAAAAACTGTCTTTGAATGCGGGGAGAGTTACAATATTTTCATTTCAGTTTGCATAATTTCTTTGTCTAATTATTCAATTTCATCATCACTAACAGTTTGCATTATTTTTTTCTTTGAGTTCAGCTGCAGGTATAATAACCAAGCAAAATTTTCACAAAATTGCACAATTCAATTAATTTTAAACAATAACATAAAAAAATTACTTTAACTTTTAAACTATTAATTATATCTATAGCTAAAATGTAAAAAAAAATTTAAGCTAAAATAAATAATTTTACTATCAATATTCAGTAAAATTTACAACTTTAAATAGAGACATACAGTAAAATTGGGCAATTTGGGCTAATTTCTTGCACAAAATTAAACTCAAATCTTTGTAGATAAATTCAAACCAAATGGCGAAACTAATCCTCACATACACACTAATCACAGACATAGCAGCTATCGCATCAGCAGAAGCCTAGACGAATCACACCAAAACATGCAATACCGAAATTTCGGCAATAGCTATTAAACTGGTTTAAACGTAGTTGAAAATTACTACTACTAACCCAAGGTATATATCGGCGATAGCGGCCACTATACCGGCAATTACATTAAAGCAATAATCAGCAAAAATGATCTTTACACCAACATAAATATCACCATTAATGCTTAATATATAGGTAGAAATCTCTGCAATAGAGGTGATTATATCAAAGTAACATTCTACGAAATTGACTATCAGAGCTATGTAAATTTCGGCAATAGCAACAACTACAGAGGCGCAAACCTTTGGAATAGTTAATACATGTGATTGGTCAAGCAAAAAATTAGATGAATTTTTTTATTTTTTTTATTTTACAGTGATTAATATGCAAAAACATATAGCGCACAAAATTCGATACAAACATTAGTTAAATTTTGAATATATAATATTGCTTTCAATTATTTACTCTACAAACCATATCTCGTTGTGATTGACATACACACAATAATTAAATAAAGACAACTGTGTTCATGTATTAATCATAACTGGAAAATTTAAGTTGATTTAAATATTTTTATACACACTCAGAAATTATAATAACAGTTAAATACAGTAAAAGCTCAATTATCTGGCATTTAATCAACTGGAATTTTTTGAAAATTAAGTTTCGCAAGAAAATTGGTGCTATTTTTGCCAAAAAACAGCAATAAGTCACCAAATTTTTTTTTTAAATTTAACTAGAGATTTCAAATTTGAGTGGGCTCTTTATATTTTTATTTTGATGGTTTTAATTCGTAATGCACTGATTAGAAATGAATATATTATAAAAAGTTATTTTAATTCCACTTTATTTGGAATGCTGAAGTTCTTAACTATTAAATTAAAGAAGCCTTAATATTCTTAATAGAAATTCCGTGCTCAGTTTTTATCGGCATATAACCCGAAAACGCTCAAATATAAATATGTTGTGGTTATTTGTCCCAATCTAAACATAGCTGGTTTGTTTTAATTGTATAAGAAAGAGTTTTGTAATCGAATTCTAATATCCACAGCATCCGGAAAACATGTCCCAGCAGATAATTGTTCCGAAAAGTCTGGTTTATCCAGAATTCTAATCCAAAAGAAATGTACACATCTTGCATCTATTTATTCTTACATCGTTATTGCATATAAAATAAATTCGTTTCCAGAATACTTGTAATTTGTAAATCCAGAATCCATATAAATCTAAGGAATACTTTGATTGTAAATATAACAAAGAATATAGCGGTTTGTAGATTAGATCTACAAATGGAACATGCACTTCATCAAATTTAAAATCATGTACAAAGGATAAATTCCATTCTATAACATCCGTATTTCACCTATATACCTAACATTTAATTTGTAACTGCATTCGGAAATTATGCAATTCTATCGAACTCCACTAAACTTTTTATTTTATCACAAAATTTCAGTTTCTCACGAACAAGAATAAAACCTAATTGCATCCATTTAAAGGGTTGCAGTACAACTTCAAATTTTCTCTCTACTGCAAGACCACGTGACAACACCATAAAAAAAAAAAGGTTCAACAATTTTTTAACCACATTAGTCAAGACTAGAGCCAGTCCTGAACTATAGTCGAAAAAGTTAAGGTAGTGGGCAGCGCACAAAGCAAGCTTTTCATGAAAAAAGAAAGCAGATCGAATGGCCTTGAGACGTCAGTTCCAAAAGAAATATTTTAGGAAATGAGGGACGAAAGCAGACTTTTCAATACAATTACCAAAAAAAAAATTCCTAGATGAAGGATTTTTCAGCGAATGATGAATAATTTTGATGAAATTAGCGGATTTTCGCTAATTTCATAAAATCCCACTTACAGCAATTATATCGGCGTAACATGCGCCTAAAAGAAATATCACAACATGCCTTGTGTTTCTGTCAACAAAATATATTAGAACCTTAATTATTTGCGTATTATTTCTGTTATATTTTTAGTTATCCTATAACTTAAAAGCGCGGCCACAGGTAGCCTTACTGTTAAAAAAAATTCTCAAACTTCAATCTGACAGCATCCTTTACAAGCATGATTATTTTTCTTTTTGTTTTGCGTTTTTTTGTCAATAGAATGTATTAGAACTCTCAATTCATTAATATTTCAAATTGATTCCGTCAGATTTTTTAGTTTTTACAGCGCTATGTTACAGATGTGCAACAAATCTATAGGCATCCATAAGTAAAAAAGCTTAAATCCTGTACTTGATTTTTTTTTTTTTTTTGTACTTTCATTGACATTTTATTAAACGCAAATAACTTAGATGTGTGTTTTTGATTTACATATTTAATACAAATCAAATAAAGAATTGAAACATCCTCCTCCAAAAAAAAATAATAATAATCTGGATGCACTGCTGCATTTATTCAGGTAAATGTTAAAGCAACATCCCTTTCCCTGGCTGCGCCACTGGTAAAAAAAAAAGTCTGCCATGTAGTGGCTACTAAACTAAAAGTGTCTACCGACCACTAGCTACAACTTGAAAATTTCAATTTTCAGGTCTAGAACTAAGTAAAAAGTTAAATTTTCCAGACCCCTTCGCAACAGTTTGTTTTTATTTTATAATAAATTAATTTATGCAAAAAACTTACAATTAGTTTATTTACTTAATTTACTATTAGTTTATTTAATTAGTTTACTACTTAATTAAAAATATAAAAAACATAATATTCTTTACATTTTTAAAATAAGAAAGAGAAAATGATCAAAATGTCCCCTCCGAAACAGATTAGTTACCACGGAATTGCCCTTTAATTGGTTTATTACAGATTTTATTTTGTAACTAACTTCTGAAAATTGTAGTTAATATTGAAATAGAAAAACAGACCAAAGTTATAGCTACTTTTTGAAGAAATTAGTGGCTATTTAAGGATTTTAAATTCACTTTTAAGTATCTACAGCAAATTCCGTGCAGTTGGCCTGATTGGCGCGAATCAAAATTAAATACATTTTGACATTTTTCAAGGTTAGGATCTAGACCTGAAAATTGAAATTTTCAAGTAATAGCCAGTGGCCGGTAGACACTTTTAGCTTAGTAGTCACTTCATCGCAGTCTTAATTTTTTTTTTACCAGTGGTTTAGCCAGGAAAGGGGAGGTTGGTGTTCTTACCTTTTACCTGAATGTATGCAGTAGCACATGCAGAATTTTTTTTTTTTTTTTTTTTTTTTTTTTTTTTGGAGGAGGAGGATGCTTCAATTTTTTATTTGATTTGTATTAAATATATAAATCAAAAACACATGTCTAAGTTAATTGTGTATATTAATTGTAATTTAATAAAATGTAAATGAAAGTACAAAAGAAAAATCAAGTACAGGATCTAAGCTACACTTATGGATGCCTATAGATTTGTTGCACATCTGTAACATAGCACTGAAAAGGGTAAATAAAAACGAAAAAATCTTACGGAATCAATTTGAAATATTAAGAAATTTAGGGTTCTGATATGTTCTGTTGATAAAAAACGTAAGACAAGAAGAAAAATAATCATGCCTGAAAAGGATGCAGTCAGATTGAAGTTTGAGAAATTTTTTTTAACAGTAAGGCTACCGGTGGCCGCGCTTTTCAGTTATAGGATAACTAAAAATATAACAGAAATAATACGCAAATAATTAAGGTTCTAATACATTTTGCTGACAAAAATGCCAGGCAAGAAGAAAAATAATTATGCCTGTAAAGGATGCAGTCAGATTGAAGATTTTTTTTAACAATAAGGCGGCAGCCGCACTCACACGGGGAATGCAAGAAGGGAAACTCAAAAATTTCAACATTCTCTGACATTTTTCTGATTTTCCCAGTTCTGTCACCACCCTGTCAACTCATGAAACCATATCGTGGATGAACTTGTACGTAAAAAAAAATCTGAACGATGGTTATATCTTCGGTTCTAAAAATTGTAAAATCTTGAGGTTTGCACCAAAATGTTTTGTTAATGATTTCTATATGTTTAATGCACATTTTTCTTCTTCTTAGGGGGCTGTATACTAAGTAAATTTAACTCTATCTTTAAAAATTTGAATGTGAACCCCTATTTTTTGTTTTCAATCGATTTAGAATACCTCGTTTACCCTAGATTCCAAATTTCAGTTCATTATGTTGAGAAACACGTCACTTATGAGCGAAAATGTTTTGGCTGATCTTGAGGACAAATTTCTTTATAGCGGGCTGAATCGAATGTTTTGTATGCTTCAAGACGTAATCTATTATGCGGTCTCTTAAAGTAAGCTTTTTAAATTTTTGCTAAAATATCGAGAACCAAAAGTCAAAATGGAATGAAAAAAATTCTGAAGGAGTTTTCAACCATGATAATTCTAATAGAAGCAAAAAAAATATATGTTTCGATTTAAAAAATTTAAAACTTGTTTTATTAATTAATAATTATTAAAAAACTGTTTAATACAAAAGTTGCATGTTATTTATGTTTGTCCTCAAACAAACTTTCTTTTGAAATAAAAATTGGTAAAATATATTAACTATATAAGAATTTAGGGCCAAAAAAAATAATTCTTTTTAACATTAATTTATAATTTTTTTGACATCGTATAAATTACTAACCACTCATTGAAAAATTATGAAATTCAATATTTAGACGTTTGTTTGTATTCTAAATATGGTATAATTTACGGGGTTGCTGTTGAACTTTATTAAGTTTGGTTTAGTTTTAATATGTAGATGACTTCTCATGATAAAAAAAAGTACTTACAATTAATAAAAACCTTCCACAATTTACTTGACTTTTGTTAGTTCATCAATTAGAATACAAGATATAACCATCGTTAGGATTTTTGTTTTTGCGTACTCAGGGTGTCTACCATCTTTGTCAAATACAATTTCTTGACTTTTCTTGACCTCAGAAGAAAATTTCTTGACCTTTTCAGAAAATTTTGCAACCGTTTAAATAATCAATTTGTCAAAAAATTACAAAGGCAAACCATAAAAATTTAATACTTTTAAAAAGACGACAATCAGAGATACAATACAATATATTTGACCTATATTGAAGCCACAACTATGAATGTTCGTATAGTAGATTTTTCGTGCAGTTATATAAAAAAAAATTGTTTCCCTTCTCCCCCCATAATTAACCTTTTTCTTCTTTTCTCGGATAGAAATGTAAGAAATACATTGCCAATATAACAATGGTTGCTGCATTAATTTGCTGAAAAATCTCACTAAAATGCTTAAAATTCTGTTTTAATCACACTAGAAAATTAGAGGAATCTGCGTGATAGAAAATAGCAAGAACAATAAAACATTATATCATAAAATTTAGTATTGTGAATGATAACACTAAGCAACACCAATTTCAGCATATTTTATTGTTTTTTTGTTTTTTTTCATTTTAGCAATCTCAATATCTAATGACTGAACTTCCTCCTCCTATAGGAACATAACAGCAAACAATTAACTTCCTTTACATGTGCTTCTGTCAGAAGTGTGACACATTACTTGGTATAATGCCCATAAAACTTATTCATTAATGATAAAAAGAACTCATAGTAGATGAAAAATCTGACAAAGTCAAAGTGTTTCCAGTTGCTTCACATTGTTTGCTTGCTTCAGCAACAATAACATTTTCTTGGGATGGTAATAGGATGCTATTAGTTGCATTGTTGGATGGAATTACATGTGACGACAAAGACTGAAAATTAAGCATTCTTTGCTTGCCTGTTAAAATTACACAGTCTTGATGTATTTGTGATTGCGCATTTCCCTATAATTAACATCAAATTTTGATTTGCAAAATATTCAATATACTTTATATTTGGAAAGTAACACAGGCATTAACCACTTGGCTAGATCTATATCGGATTCCATCCAGTTTTCTCGAAAAGTACATCAACAACCAACAATAGGTTTGAGGCTCAACAAGATTGTCCATTTATATTTCTTGACAATATACCGTATATATACTCGCATGAAAGTCGAGAATGTGGGCCAAAATGTTCACTAAAAAGTAGGGGGTCAACTTATATGCTAGGGAATGACAATTAAAAAAAAAAATTCTTAAACGAAAGGGATAGCAACTGCCTTTCGGAGAAAGCGCGGTATTCATGCCGCGATTTGAAGAAAACCGGAAGTCCGTTCGACTCCGCTGTGTCGTTGCTTTCCAATAATTATTTCTGAACTTAAGTTAATACTTTAAGGCAAAAAGTAAATTAAATAAAATAATCTTTAATAGAATAAAATATTCCGAGAGGAATTTTTGAATTTGCTTCGAGATTCAAAAATTCGGGAAGTCCGTAAAATAATCGAAGTGACGTTGCATCGTAGGTTCTTATTCCTCGTGAAATAAATGACTTTAAAAAATAAAAATGCACAATTTATTACATAAGTAATTTTAGTATAGGAATTTATTGCAATAATAACGGCAACTCAATTAAAATATACGATGTAGTGTTATAAAAAACACACACAAACAAGTGTTGTTAGGCCTAGAGATCGGTAAAAGTTTCAGGGGAATTTTTTTACCTATCATAATTTTTTTTTCGTGATTCTTGCTGATTAATATTTTACCAATAAGTTAAAAAAATGTTCTTGCCGATTCCCAGATTTTTATCGTAACTTTTCGTGTAGAAAAAGTTACGAAACTCCTTCATTCACACTTCGCCTGTCTATCTTGTTATAGCAAGTGCACACTTGCATACCGCAGAAGTGCTCCACACATTATAGTTCTACGAATATTTAAACTTCACAAACTATATTTAACATTCAAAGTTAGACCACATTTAACAAAACTAAACTTCGGAATCCGGAGTATTTATAAATTTATAAAAGAAAAAAAAATAGTTCTGCCGTTTACATGACGGGCCGAAAAAGGCCGGCTTTAGAGAAAGGAATGGTTGCAATAAACGCTATACGTTCATAAAAATTTCGCGTCATTTTGGGAAAAAAATTGCTTTTTTCAGCAATTGTTTGTTGGCGAATTTTTTGTCGATTTTTCTTAAGGAATTACCGAATTTTTCAGTTTTGCAATCGGCGTGAAAATTTCGTGACCTCTGCTCTGATTTCTTGACTTTTTCGTGACTTTCTTGACCGTTTTTTGATTTCGCGACTTTTTCGTGACTTTCCTGACCGGTAGACACTCTGGTACTATACAACATATCTGACTTGTTTGGCTTTAACATAACAAAAATATTGGGTGGATATAGAATATTTCGTGTTATAAAACATTATAGTATTTAAGTTTCTTTTTCTGTTTGAATTATAAATACGATTTTTCCTTTAAAATTATCAGAAAAGTCCATTTTTCTTTAAAGCGTACACATGAAGTACAAGTTATTTTATATATATTAAAATAGTTTATATTAATTTCGATTTTGTTTTTGTGTGTTTGCTTGTGGCGGACAAATCTACGGATGGTCAATTAACTCATTTGCTATCATCCAATAGACCTGAAACTTGGCAGTTAGACTTTGTTGAAGACAAGGAATTCTATCAAATTTTGGGGGATGTCACTAAAAGTCTTCTTTTACACATTCTACTATATTACCGCTTCTAAGGAATAATTAACCCACTTGCCTTCATCCAATTGAGCTGAAAATTGGCAAATAGACTTGTTCTAGGACTGCTAGAATTAGATATAGAAGTTTAAAGTAATTTCTTAGACAATAATTAAATTAGTTTCACAATAATTAAAAAACCCACAGCACTAAACTCTACCCCCCACCCCCCCACCCCAAAAAAAGCATTATTTACGAGTGTCTTTTATTTATTTATTTTTTGCTAAAAGTATTTCAGTTTAAAATTTGGTTGTGTTCTAGAATTCTGATGTGCTAAGAATCTAATTAAAGCACATATCATGGCTGGGTTTAATTTTTTGTACTTTGCTGAACTATTTCTTGTACTATTGTGAAGATGCTTTTAATTACAGGGGTGGCTGGCCTACCTACTTTTAAATTCTTGAGGGGCTGCCTACCCTGATTTTTGTAACATTATCTCCTTTTTTCCCCTCCATTCTCCAAATAAATTATAATAACTGCTTATTGTTGGTAGTATATTCGAGAAGTTGTGTCATACCTAGATTTTCGAAAAATTAATAGATTTCGATAATTTTTCGAAAATTTTCATCTTCCGTCAAAACTCGCCCCCCCCCCCATGTTTTTTGAAAAGTTGACACCTATGACTCTTAGTTTTAATAAAATTCAATTGTTTCGTGGGTTAGACACAGCTGAATTACACCAAATAATATTTTATTTTAATCCTTTCTTTAAAAGTTATAGGATACAATAGTTTCATTTATAAAAATCTCGTTTTATTCATGAAGTTCTTGTTTTATGGAAATAATGATGATAAAGAGTTGAAAACAACAGGATAATCACTGATTTTTTTACAAACTTATTCTGTAATTACTATATGTAAAACTATAATTTAAAAATTCCCATTTCAAAATATCAATTCGACATACAAACTCATTTTACACATATGTTTGTTGGCAATAAGTTAACTCGTGCAAATGCTTGTCTAAACGGTATTCCTTTGTGCACTTTTCTATCAGGTAGATTATCAAAGTATTAAAATATTATTGCAATAAAAATTTCGAATATATTTTTTCAATATTTTAAAATGACTTATTTAAGTCCTTTAGAAATAGTTAATGAAAGTCATAAAAACATTAACATTAAAAAACAAGTGTTTTCTCGTGAATATTACTTTATTTTCTGATAATCCACAGATGATTCCAAGACACTTTGTTATACATAGACAAAATTTATGAGTAAGCTAAAAATATCCATTAAACAGCCAAATACAAAGTTTTTCATAATATTAAAAAAGGACAAAAATTTAATCATGTTACAAATACAGATGTCTGTTTCTTTTTGCGAATGAATTGATAATCTCTTCATCAGATACCGTAATTTCTCTGTGAATAGACATCAGAGCAAGGCTATTAAGACGCTCCTGACCAGTGGAGTTCCTCAAATACGTTTGAGAGTTGAAAATGATCTCTCAACTGATGCTGTAGTTACAGCGAGTGTAGCCAATATCACAAGTAGAATGTAAATGTTTGGAAACATATCCTTCCCACAATACGAAAGAGCACTCACAGCGTATTTAGGATGTTCTTTAGACTCTGCCCATTTAATTTTCAAAATATCCCATTCTCCTTCTAAAATCAAAAGATTGGTAGACTGCAAATCATTTGAATAAAATTCAATCACAGTTTTTAAACTGCAAAATTCTGATTTGATGGTGTTACTGGGAACTAGGCACCGTAAACCCAGAAGAATGTCTCTGTGATTTAAAAATCGCTCTTGAAGGGATGAAATTGTTTCATCAAGATAGGGGATAAATATTGTCCGCCGAAAATATTCTTCAGGACTGTTGGCACAGATATTTGATCGATGTCTTTGAGTTCCAACTATTCTCGGCATTGGAGGCATTTGCCCAAATAATTGAGCTAAATCTGTTGCTTTGTTATATATAATTTTGAAACTCATCTGCTTTATTTCTGATCTCCTTCAATTTCTTCACAACCAGATCTATCTTTTCAAGGGCAATTGCAATGTCTACATATGTCCCCTGTAAGTACTGTGACAAAATATAAGTGAGGCCCAAAATTCTATCACTTACACAAAAAGAAACTAAAAAGGAAAACTTGCACTGCAAAATGAATTTGTTCGGCCTTAGAACTGTCATCATTATCTTCTTCAATGATTTTTTCTAGTGAAGAAACCACGTCACCTATAGCTTTTGTGAACATACAAACACTCTTGTGTCTTTCAACCCATCTGGTATCACAATATTTTTTAAGGCCTGATGCAGTGTTCCCTGAATTTTGTAAATGATTTTTTAAAATCCCACTCCTTCGTGCTGAAGTCCTAAAAAATGTGCAGCACTCTTGAATGACACCAAATGCATTTCTTATTGCCGCCACTTTCGCAGAATCCGCCAAACATAAATTTAAAGTATGTGATATACAATGTGTATAAATTGCTTTTGGATAATCTTTCATTATCCGGGCCTGCACTCCTTTAAAACAACCCTTCATTGCGCTAGCACCGTCATAACCTTGTAACCGCATGCAAGACAAATCGAGTCCAAGATTATGTACTTTGGTGGTGATTGTATTCGCCAGTCCTTCTCCCGTAACATCATACACCGGAACGAACTCAAGAAAATCTTCCCACAGCATGCAACTTTCGTCCACATAAAGAAAACTGTTCGATTCTACTAATGTCAGTTGTTTCGTCTGCTAAAATTGTAAAAAATTTAGCTTTTTCGATTCTTTTAATAAGCTGCAGCTGAATATTTTGTCCAATCAATTGAATGATTTCATTTTGTATTGTCGGGCTAATATACAATGCATTTCCACCAGCATTCAAAACATGGTTCTTAAATGCTTGATCGCCACAATCGATGCTGCAGAGCTCTGAAATTACCATCGTTATGGTCGGGATCATCTAATGTAAGCCTTCCACAATCGGAATGTCCATGTAATGACAATTCTAGCTTACCACATAGTTTTATAACTTGAATAATTCTATGAAGCACATTTCGGTTTTTCTTAGACTCTTCTTCATTTTGTAACTTAAGTTTATTACAAATCGACAATTTCTCATTTCGGTGTATTTCTAAGAAATTGGATGCTGATACAGTGCATTTTTGTGATATTGCGAATTTGCATGCGCTTCAAAGGTTTCAATAGCATGCTTCCGATTTGTGAATGGCTTCTTTACTAAATTGCCTAAACATTGATGGGAACCTTTGCCAGAATCAGAATCTATGAGGAAGAGCACAGATATTTTACAAAACGCACCTTGACATTTATCAGAAAAAGCTAGCCATGACCTCACAAGCCACGACAATTGAAATTTTCTATTTTTACCATTCTTATTCTGAATAGTAAATTTATATGTAGAATCTGGCACACCCATGCATTTTCTAGGGATTTCTTTTTGATGTTGTCGTCTAAGCACTGTTTAGGTTTAGCATATAGACCTATATCCCAAATAGTATGTACTAATCTAGAAGTCGATTTATCCGAAATGCCAGATGTAGAGGCTTCTTGTGTTGGAAAGGGCACCTAAAAAGTTTTTTTTATAATACAAAAATAGTAACAAAATCTGTATTAAAATTATAAAATTGTTAAACTATATAGGACTCAATATTAAGAAAAACACATATTTAATATTGGTCTAGTAGAAATTAACCCTTTCGACCCTAATGAGCACATACTCCCTGGATTTCATCCCCTATTGGGTAAATAAATCCCCCAGGATTATTTTTTTTTTAATTCATCATTTTTAAAAAATTAGAATAAAAAAAAATTAAAATATGAAACTTAGGTAAAGCTTGTAAATGGCGGATAATTCAAGTTTCAATTGGTCGATTTTACATCTACATTTCATAATCATTAGCATGTTTCTTTTTCGTGGAGTGTCCCAGAATTGGTAGACATATTTGAAAAATTATTTTACATGAATGGAAAGCGTTATATAAGGCCTCTTTTGTTGTATTGCACTTGAGAAACCAGTCCAGTAAATTCATTTCAAATTAATAAATTAAATCTTAAATATACAAACACATTAAGCAAACTGCATTAATAAATACTTTGCACTTTACAAACAATGATCCATAACAAAGACAATGGACAATTCCTGCATTTTTTAAAAACGAGTGAAATTAGTTTATATTTATGAAGAATTTCTTTCTGATTCCAAATATTTAAACAAAAGTTCTTTAAAAAAAATTAGTTATTTAAATATTAAGAAAAGAAAATGCCTTAAAACCGAGCCAAAATCAGTCCAATCAAAACACACAACAAAATCTGTGACGTCAAGGGTTCCTACTGTTTCTCTGGTTATCGTGAGGTTTCTGCCAAATAGTTGTCAGTGGTAGACCATTGCCACATCAAGTACAGGTTGGCGTGATTTGCGAGAAACACAAAATAAAAAATGCGGGAATCGTCCATTGTAAACTAGAAATATTTCTTTTGTTCTGGTTACACTAGTTATAAATACGTGTTTGTATTCCACTAAATAAACAAATAAAATATAGAAGTTAAATTTAAATTTATTATAATTTTGTGAATTTTAGCATGATTTATATTCCTATATTTTATTGTTTTAACTTCAAAAGTAAAGATAATATTTATATGGATACCAACCGTTTTTCTATCAAATAGAACAGCAACATTAAAAAAACTTATTTGTCATTTTATATATTAATTTTAAGCAAAAAATTATGAATAATATAATACAACTTGTTCGTTTACTTACATTATTGGATTTCGGCTGACTGTCAGTGTCCAATCTCGGCCTTTATATAACAAATTTATCCATGTTTTTAAACGATTCACAACAATCCAAGAGCGACACAGTGGCGATACAAACGCTAAAAATCTTGTTTACGAATGAAACTCCTCGTGTTAAAAACTTGTCCAGATGTGAGTCACTTTGCTGAGAGGCCCCTTTTGGGTTGGAATGTATAACTCCCCCGCATTCCTTCAGTGGGGTGAAATCTTAGAAGGGTGAAATAGCGAGAGAGGTCTGTTGCGGAATGGTGAGTAGCAACGATTACGAATTGTAAAGCGAGAGTTGCCATAGAGACGCTGGTGTAGTTCTAAAAAGAATATTTGTAATTCTAAAAATAATAATATCTGTTCGTATTCGAAAGATTAGGCGACGGTTAATGTTTGTCAAAATTAATGTGTTCGTTGTAATACTGTGGAGTTCTTTATTAATAGTTATCCATAACTACGAAACTTCGAACCTGATCTGCTTGATGGTTTTAATTCAACAAGGTCAAGGAGGAAGAGGGTTAGGCCGCCATTGAGAACGGTAGAAAAAGAACAGCTCCCCCAATAGAAGTTCTTCATAAGTTTAAAATAAATATCATTAAGTTTTTAAAAGACGGCAGTTAGAGTTACAGGAAGAACGAATAAAACTTGATAAATAAAAATTATCTACAATCATGATACTTAAAAAATCAAATGAAAATGTTTCACTTTTAATCATTTCGAGGGGGGGGCCTCTCCCTGTCTACGCCGCTGGAAGGAGGGACTTAGATCAGACTTTTTAACAGTCTTAAATTTTCCATAGAATAGGTCGTGGTCAAAGCTGAAATAAACAGAACCGCATCTGTCGAAAGTTCATAAACAGAACTGCAACCCTCGAATAGCCGGTGACATTCACTTTCCACGATGTGATGTCACATGCAAAAGTGGCTTTTTCCCACCAAATCGCAAAGTGAAAAACTAACTTTTGGTTTTATCTATCCAAGCTCAAATTTTTTAAAGAATGGTATTGATTTTCGTGATTTTTCTTTTACTTTTTTCTAAAAATAAAAATGCAAACATTTTTTATTCCCTGACTTTTCCCCACCTGTTTATTGTAAGCAGTGAATAAACTGAAAAAAGAAAAAAAAATTAAAACAAAATTAATGTATTTGTTTCTGTGCTTATTAAGCATTTAATTTTTAAATGAAAGTACACCATTATAACATATATAAGTATAATATTTATGCAATTTGAATTTAAATAATAGCTCAATATTGATGTGTATAATTGTTGAAATCTGAAAATTTGAGCCTAAATCAACTCATTCCTTTACCATGTTGTTGCCCTTCTGTTAAAAAACATATAAGTCAAAATCACATTAAAATTGTAATTATTTCTAATTGATAAGTAACCACAAATCTGCTTTGTATGAAAAAACTCTAAATTCTAGTTCTTAGGTAAAGTGTTTGAAATGTAGTATTTTGGTCAGCAGGACATTTAAATAGTTTCACTAAATAGGAGGTACCTATGCCTGTTTTATGGAACATTTTTCTTAAATATTTTAGAGGAAAACATTATTATACAATAAAAGTATAAAAGTTAACCTATGTATTTGATAAGTAAATTCACTTAAGAGGAAGTCCAAGTAAAGATCATACCATAACTCACTATGTTACAATCTTCTAGCCCAGTGCATTTAGAAACTACTTTCTAGAAAACATTGGTAAGTAGATACGATCACTTAATGAAATGACCTAAATTGTTTTTATTTAATGTCTATATATTAAAATACCAGAAGACAAAACCAGGTGGAGCTACTGGCATTGACGTTTGAATTTCAAATATAAAATAAAGTATATTGGCCGCTATTTTCGAGTTTTTAATTTATGTCATGAAGTGATCATTTTTGTCCCTAATAGTAGAGGGCTAGAATAATACTGAGTATAGGGACTTACTAGGACTTCCTCTTAAGTTAGAGTAGTTTTGAAAAAATGAGATTTTCAGTCCTGCCATGAAGACCATGATTTGCATTGCATCCTTATGTTAATTTAAAAAAACCATGCCAAAATTCAGAAGTTCATAAAAAGAAAATAATGTATGGATAATGAACAAATATGAACATTTGAAATTTTAAGAGTCCTTAGAATCGGAACTGCCCAAATCTACTGTATTGCCCTAAAGATGAATTCAAGAACTTTGCAATTTAATAATGGATTTTTATCATAGCATCAAAGAAACTTAATAATTATTTTTGGAATATGTTTTAAAAACAGTGTCTCCAAATCGTGTTACAGTGCAACATGGCTCATGAATATCTAATAAAATCATCCTGATAAATGGTGTTTGCCCAAATATATTACAATCACAAATTAACCTAATCTAAAAAATTGTAATTTCTACATATTTAAAATGGACTTCCATAATGAGATATTTTTTATAACTCGAAAACTCTAGCTAAAAATCTTTTATTTTGGCAAACGTATATCACATATCTGGATACTTCACAAACACTGATGACAATGAAAAATATTTACATAGCTTTGTAAAGAAAAACTTAGTGCTTGATTGAAACCCCACAGAAATTTTCTCCCCAGCTAAATGATGATTCGATTCCTTATGATGGTTTACTATAATTCTGGAGTGATTTTAAAACCCTCTCTACTAGTAGCCTATACACACACCATAGCATAGGTCTCAAATTTAAAGAGGCCCAAAGTGGACGCATATTAACCAAAACAGGTGTAGTAAAAAACAATAAATTAACTAAACTTACTCAGCAGGAACCCAAAGCTTAACCAATGTATCGCGGGAACCAGTAATGAATCCTCCATCAGGAACCCTTGCTGCTTTAACAACTCGTACATCCGAGGTATGACCCTTAAAAACACCTTTAACGGCATAATGATTAGTATTTGAAAGATCCATTACTTATACAATTACAGAAGTAAAGTTCTCAAAACAACTAATTCTTATTCGAATGGAATCAGAAAAATAATCTTTAAAAACAGATGAAAAAGCGCTGTTGCCAATTTCTAGACATAAATTGCTGTTTAACCCATAGACTAAGTATTCTCTAGACTGTCAACTCATTCTGACCGATTCTGCCCCCAGTAGTTACTAAACGAACTAATATATCTTCAAAGATTGATTGGTTGATTGGAAATCTTGGATGCTTTTACATTTTGTATCACATTTTTTTGTTTTTTAAATAATAAAAAATAAAATTTATGATTTTTAAAAATATTTAAAATATTTAAAAATGCTTTCATGGCGAAATAAACGTTAACAAAAAATAGAATTGTAAAAAATTCTATTTTTGTTATTCTAACGACATAGCGAAGATTTATTTTTATTTGTTAGATTATCGTTTGATTTTAATTGGAAGATTTAATATTTTGATTCAATTTATATTAAAAGCTAATTACGAGTTAAAATTCTCATGCACTTACGTTATTTGCATATCTAATTGAGATTTCATTTTATGAAAAAATAACAACGAATTATTTCTTGGTAATAATTTATTGAGATTGCTGTGTGTGTGTCTTCCTTTATTATTATTATTATTGTTTTATATTCTTCTTGTTGTTGTTTTTATATTAAAGTTGTCGATATTTTATTGATATTGTTGGTAATATTATATTTTTAATTTTATTATCATTATTTTTAGTATTTAAGGAAGCATTTAAACTTTATTTGTAAAATTGTATTTGAAATATAAACTTTACCTGTAGTTAAAAACAAGCAAGAACTTATTTGTAAAAAAAAAAATAATAATAATAATAATGTATAAAAAAATTTCTTACGTCAATACAGTTTTGTAAAAATATATTGATATATTTTCAAAATGCAATGTTTCAGTAATTCATCCATTGAAAAAGTTCGTTCAAAATTAATAAAAAGGTATTTGGTGATATTTTCTGCTGCTAATTTCTTATTACAAAGCTTTAACACAACCTAATAAGAATTAAAAAAAAAAAAAAAAAAATTTATTTGCGCATTAAATAAAATTAATTTAGCAAATAAATTCGACTGCAACTTTAACTTTATAATTAATAAAAAAAAACTCCAATCTGCTGGTTGAATAAAATTTAAAGTTACGAAACATAAGAGGGTGTGTTAAGTCGAGGTATCCACAGTCGAGGAAAAGGTGACGCTTTTGGCTCCTCCCACTGGTAACACCGTGGACCACCTTGACTTGGACAACCTCGCTCCGCTCCCGCTCTTCCAAACCCGCGAGCGCGACTGTAAATTTGTTGTTGACTCTGTGAATGCTCTTTGAAAAACGTGGTGGAAATTCCAACGTGGTTATTTTCTTTTAAGGAAATTTATTTAGTGCTTGCTTTCTTGTGATTTATCACTCTTATTTGTGAGTTTTCCGTTACTATATGAATTTAAAGTGTACCTATTTATATAGGTTATTTACATTTTTGTGGACTTTTACAGCGTATCCTTACTTTGTTGTTTACTTGCGTTTCAAAATTGCTTGAGTTTTTCTTTTGTACATTTTATTTGCTTTATAATTTTATCTTTTTTATAATTGTATTTTGTGTCTCATTTTTCTAAAGTGCATAGTAATGTTCCAATTGCTTCCCATCAATCAAACAAAGATAAACATTATACAAGTCTGTAAAGAGTGTCCCATAATTGACCACTGCTATTATAAAGGCAATAAAGTAATTTGTCAAACATTATGCAGTCATGTATATAATTGTGCATGTCCTTCCAAAAACAATTTATGCAAACACATTCACAAAGTTCATTCTATGTTAATTCGAAAAAATCAAGTAACCTCTGTAAGTAATTTACATGCTACAACGTTGTTGGAAGAAATGGATAATAATAACACTCAAACAAGTTTTCATTCTGATAAACATGTTGATGCAACTTGTATTCCATGTACAAATGAACTAAGATCAGCCAAATGCGATACAATATGTGAAGAACTATCAAACTTAGTCCAAAGTAAACAGTTACTGGAGTTTGTGCTAATAAATGTACTCAAGATATTAAATTAATTAGTTTCAAGTTGCAAAGGTACTTTAAGTATAAAAAGTATTACAATTTCTTCAAATGGCATTCTTCATTCCAAGTTGGCACCTAATCAAATGCTTACGCGTCAAATTAAATTGATTTTTTTAAAAAGCAAACAAAAGAAAACTGAAAACAAAAACCTTAAATTCCAAAAAAGTACAGCTTAAAAAGATGTTTTAGTTCAGAAAACATTGATGATGCTTATTATTGTGGTTTGCCTCCACTCAAACTATTTAAATCTTCAAGTGATGTAATTCAATCTCCCTTCTCATATACTATAGAAGACGTTTCTAGGTCTTTTTCTGTTAGTTTAAGAGAAATAGATTGTCAATAAAATATAGACATTTATTAGTATGAGTTACATTTCCCTTAAATCTCTTGATAATTCTATAGATGATAACTTAAAAATGCTTAACTCCCCAATTTGTTAAAGGATGGCTGTATGATGAAATTGTTGATTCTTTTATACTCTTGTTGTGCAACGATAACTGTGAATTTTCATGCATTACATCAAGTTTTTCTTTGGTTATGTGTTTAGGAAACAACTGTGCGATTTTGATCTTGCAACACCAGTTATATTTTTTCCTGTTTGCTTCACTGATCATTGGGTTTTAATAGTTTTAAATAAGGTAAATAAAGTTATTAAACTATGACCCAAAGCCTAACAACAATTACCAGGGGTATTTTAATCATTTTAAAAGTTCTTTGGCAAAAGTGGGCATAAAGAATTTACATGAATGGACCATAACTTCACCTCATATAGTTCAGCAAGATTATATAATTTGTGGTGTGTATGTTATTATGTACATCAAATAATGCATGGATGTAATTTATCCAAGTCCTTCAATCCACACACGTTTAGGTCATATATGTATTATGCTTTGCTGAGTGCAGTTCCGTTGAAGTTTAGTAATGATGAAAATTACATTTGTTCTGATAACATTCAACATGAAGTTTCTCAATCCAATGTAACCCAACCAAAATAGCTCTATAGTTTCTCAATTCAGAAAAATAAATGAAGATAATGTCTCGAATCATGTAATCACCATAAATGGTATCACAATTACTCAATATATGCTTAAATCTGTAGATCCTTTCCCTACTTCTAATGAAGAGAGAATTTTAAAATTAGCTTCCCCTTGCTTTAAAAAGGGTTAGTTGTATAATTCAGTAATTGATGTATTTATTTATAATATAATTAAGCACAATTCAAGCATAAATCTATGAATTCTGTACTTTCATTAGAACAAATTTGCTTATAAAAATCTGGGAAATGATCTAAAAGAAATTGAGCTTTTATTAATTCCTATTAAGATAAATTCTCATTAGGTGTTGCTACTTGCTTACATTAAAAAGTGTGAATTTCAATTTTTTGATCCATTGAGTAAGCAGATTACTAGAGATTTCATGAGTATTATAAGTAAGTGTGTTTTGTTTCTAAATGATTTGTTAGGCATTTCATCTAAGTGGTCAGTTAATTGTCCTCGGCATGTTCAACAAACAGATAATTTTAATTGTGGTCTGTTTATATGTTATTATGCTGAACAAATAATTAAAAACGCCTCATTAACCAAAGAATTTAATACTTATCGTTTTAGGGAATATGTGTATAAAAACATAGTGGGTTTGTCGTGATGAAAATGTTTTATGTATGTGTTAGTAATTTACACCTATGTTAATTAAGTAAGTACATTTTTAAAGCAAGTAAGTACATTATGTAGTAATGGTTATATTGCATAAGTCTTGCAGGGAAGAGGCTGGCACCTGAGTTAAAAACTAAACCCCTGTTCAGTCATACTTATGCAATAAGATTACCCGCAGGTGTCAGCCAATAATGCCGTCAAAAGCCTAATCCAAAATATTAATATGCATAATTAAAGTTTTTTAGTGTGACTCCTTTAAATAGATATTTCATTTTTAAAATAATTTTAACAGCAACATTGTGCTTGCTCACCATTTCAACATTAAAGATTAATTTAATTAAATTATTATTTTAATTTTATTCCATGTTAAAAGCTCTCCTGTAATTTTTTTTATCAGAATGTGTTCTCATTTCTCTTGATAGAATCATCACTTGAATTAATTGATAACACCACACAAAAATTAGAAATAAAATGAAGCTACTTTATTGTGTCAAATTACTTATGTTTGTTTTATTTATTCAACAGCGTAAAAGAAGCTTAATCAAGGACCATTTCTAGATATCTGGATCACCATTTAGAGAGAACATGTGTATTATTGATACGCATATGCATACATTACAAGAGTTTGAATTTTGTGTATATTGTTTTTTATTTTAAATAATAAAATTCTTAAATAAAAGATGCTTTGTGATTATATTCATTAGCGTATGCTATAAACTTCATAATTATTTTTGTAATGTGCAAATTATATAGCTCAATATTACCAGTTGTTGCCTATTATTTAGTGTGTAACAAATATATTCAGACCACCTCTTACTGGTTAATTAAAACCATCAAACATAAGAGCACTGGAAACTCTTATCAAATTCAGCATGGTAAATTGACTCCTTAAACAAATAGTAATATATTTTCTAAAATTTATTATTATTTCTATAATATATTATCAATAGTTCCAAAGTTTTTTTAAACAAGCTCCAAATATTGTACACTTGTGAAATTCAAAAGATGATTTTTTTTACTTTTATAGTAAGTTACATTGATTTAGGTTAACAAAAAATTATGTTCTCCTTAAATTGATTGGAAAATTTCCAAAAGAAAACAATATGCATTTATTGGCAAACAAAATATTCATTTCAATTTAGTAGAATGTGGTTATACAGGAAATCAGAAAAAGCTGCATTTCTTAAAATTGATTCTTTATTCATTTTTTTTTTTTTTTTTGCCCGATTGATATGGATGAACAATTTTAACTCCTTACCTTTAAAACATTCACTCCTATGAGAAAATTTTTATCATGGAATATTTGGATATAAATTCTAATCACCAATAGTGGAAATACTTATTAATTTAATGGGATATAAGATGCAAATTTTTAAAGGAATTTTGAGATTTCTGGGAGCGTAATAATTATTGTAGTTAGAAAAACAACTTTTAGAGACTATTTTTATTTTAAAAATATCTGTATTCTGATTGTTTTAATTTTTTTTCATATAAAAGAGAATATTTTTTTTTCCAATTTATATTTTGATTATCACACACTTTCAGTATATTTTTAGAGTTTAAATCCAAAATTTAAAATAGTAAGGCCCATAAGTTTTTTCAAAAGTCATCATCACTTTCTAAAAGTAATTTAAATCACGAAAAGTATTTATGAAAATTTCGTGCGTTTATAACAAACTGTTCTAGAGTTATATCGATTCAAAGTTCGCAAGATGATGAAAATATTACTAAGAAAAACAGACTTAAAAGTTGGCAATTATTGAATAGTAAGAGTTTAATGCAGGTTGAGTTAAAATTTTAATTTCATTGAACTCGAAAATATCAATATGTTTTGGAAAAATAATTTTTTATAACATTTTGTTACCCAATGGTGGGGGAGGGGAACAACTTAATTAACATTTTCCCAGGCAAATGTGAATTAAAGTTACAAAATCCTCAATTAAATAAAAAAAATGTATATATGGCCCTCTGCCTCTTAAAGAGCTTGCCCCTACACATAGGGAGCTGGTATGATTGGACTTAAGAGAGAATACAGGATATCCTATATTTACTATGTTCTAAGCTGGAATTCTATATTTAGTAGATTTTTAACTCATTAGTGTTCATGGATACTTATAACAAATGTTCTGATACACAAGATCCGAAAAATGCTCAGTATATTTTATTTTTTCCATTACATGCCTGGGTTAAAATTGAAAAATTATAGAACTAAACTTCGAAAGAGGAAGGGATAGGTGATTGATCACTGAGATTCTAACTAAATTAGGACTCTGGCTATAATAGATTCTCAAAGCACATATGTAAGCGATCGCATTTATTGGTATTTTAAATTTGTAGTACATATAACCATATTTGCATATGCATATTTTCTTTCATATACGTAGAGAAACTAAACTAAAGAACGTTATTTTTCTTGCTGAATACCCGAGCTTCCGCCACGAAATTGAAACTATTTTCAGCTTTATGGAAAGTAGACATTAAAATATTCCATAAGTGGAATGTTTTTATCTCTTTATCTACAATTCCATTTTTGTCTTATGTACAGCTATGGAAACGTATACTAATATTTTCAGCTCACAACTGATTATTAGATTTGAAGTAGGGCTTTGGGATAGTAAAAATTTGCAATATTTTATTCTATAGCTGTTCCAATTGAAGTTAGTTGAAATTGTAATTGTTTAGTGTCGCTTTTTATGGCTTTAAGAATGTGTGTACGGGTTTTCAGAGTGAATTCTAATTAAATTGAGACTCTGGCTATAATCTATTATAGCCAGAGTCTAAATTTAAAAGCATATGTAAGCGTTCTCAAAAGCATATGTAAGCGATCACATTTATTGGTATTTTCATTTTTAATTTGCAGTACATATATAACCATATTTAATGGGAAGTAGGAAATTGGTGTTTTAAGATATTAAAACCTTTAAAATAAGTTACTTGAGATTGGAATGGCTTTATCATTATCTGTTTTACTTTTGTGTTAGCATTTGTTCTAAGTTTTAAAGTTTTGGTTGTATGAGAATTGGAGAAAAGTAGTGATAAGTGAATTAGGGCTTTAACAGGACCAGTAGAATATTCAATTCTTAGCTCCGACACTATGTACTGCTGTAAAAAAAAATAACCACTATAGTGATTGCAGTAGATATGCTCTGCGACAAATGAAGAGCATATTGGTAGGAAATTCCAGTCTTTTATTATTAAAAAAGCAAATATGAGCAGATCTCCGTAAAAGACCTCTCAAAAGGCATTCCAGATGTGGTGTTTCAGTAAGAGCGAGATATCGTCACGATGCTTTTTAGCGAAGTATAGCTAAATTTATATTAAAATAGAAGTAATATACATATTTATCAAACCCCATTTTTGTTTAAAATACGTTTCAAGGAGAGAATCCTTTAAACGTATTTTAAACAAAAATTTCCGTTGTTAATTAATTGTCATTTCATTATAAAACACATTTTAAAGCACAAAAAAACAGATTCCAAACGAAAAATAAAATAATACAATGAAATCATTAACGTGAAATTCCTGAAATTTAAAGGAAAATATCTATCTATCTTGAAGATGAATTGCCCATCTATATCCAGGCCTTTAGATATCTATCCCAGCCCTTTAATGTAGGGGGTCCACCACCACTTTGACGAGGTTGTCCAAAGCGAGGTGGTCCTCATCGGTTACCAGTTGGGAGGAGCTAAACGTCCCCTTTTCCTTCACTGTCGATCGCTCGTGTTAAGTCTCCATTCGGAGTCTAAAAACAAGAAGCTTTAACATCAATCCAAGCAATGCGCATTGCCATGGCAACGAATCAGCCAATCAGCGACCATGCGTTGCGTTGCCGTCAAATGTAGTTCCAACCGAAACTACTGGGGGCGCTGGTTTCTATGGCGCTTTCAATATAGAAAATCCTTAATGGTAATCCAATCAGAGTGTCATATCTATAAGTGTCTTTAATCTATGGTTTAACCTGCTGATTCTTCTACAGGGTGGGTTTGTAAACTCGAACTGAAGAAACGAGTTATGTAGCTTGAGGCAAAACCGTGTAACTTCGTAATCTTAACCGATTTTGTGATTGTCCGTTCGTAAACTCGAATTTTTATAACCGGGTAAGTTGGTTATCTAACTTTTTTGACGAAGGTAGAATCTTATTTGGTTTTGTGCCGCAACTAGTTTGAAGTTGTTAAAAAAATAACTAAAATTGAAATTTTTTGAAAAAAAAATTACATTTCTTTGGATTCGATTTCACACACCCGATTTTTTGTTCCTTTAGACCTATTTTGGTAGTATACCAAGTTTTATTGTAATAAAGTTATATTAACCCCTTCTAAATTGATATTAAAGGTCGTAAAAACAGACACAGAATTGGCAAAAATGAACGAAAATATTCTAAAAATTTTATTCCCTAAATTTGAAAAAATTGCAAAATATTGATGCAATTTAACAAAAAAAAAAATCTAACATTTAATTTTAAACAACAAAAATGTCATATTTTTAACGGTATTTTATCTCTTATTTTACAATAAGGGTTCTGCTTGTCTACATGTCGATCGTTGCTTCATGCGTTAATCACTGTTAATAGAAAAAAATGGCCATAATAATTTTTTTTTATAGCCAAGGGCGAGGAAAAAAGTCATCTAAAAGTTGAAAAATAAGGGCCACCCTACTGCATATATGCCGTAGTCACTTATTGCGAATTTTCCTGTTACACTTTATCGGCCAATTTGTTATGATTTAATTGCAAAATCTGAAATGTGATAAGAATATCTATTTGATGTACATAACAACTGGTACTATTACAATCATTTTGAAAATTTATGCCATCTTCAATTTTCCATTTATTTTGACGCTATCCTTATAAGAACCACATTGAGACAAAAACTCTCTAAAATGAATTGACTCACAGAACATATAGAACCAAGGATAAATCATAACAACCTTGCGTATAACACTATATATAAGACAATACAACAAAAATCTCCGTTCGCTGATTAGATATGAAGTCACAGAATTTTACTGATTGAGATGGAGCATGTAAAATGTGGTTAAATTATTCGTATTTCTGAAAAAGGTAAAAGAAGTCCAACCAAGAGGCACATGAAGTGAATTGCCGACCGCTGAATTTTTTTAATCGGAAGGTTCTTGTAAGGAAACTAATTTTTTATAATCTAAAACTTTGTCTGAGTCCTGAACGAATAAGTTCAGAAAGCAAAGACTAACTTTAAACTTTTAACATTGCTATCCTTGGTTCTATGTTCTGTGAGTCAAGCAGAGAATCGCCCCGCGCCTTTTCTTTGGTATTGGAACACATTTCTGGAGAGATCGGAGGAAGAGGGGCTGTATACCAAATGCATCTCTACATAACCAGGAACCTTAATGAGGTGTAATGACGCGTATCGAAAACTCCACCCAACCCTCTGATTAACGATCGACGAAACCCAGAATTTCTGAACTGAGATCGGACACCCTCAGCTACATTACACACCGACCAAATGGTTGTAGAGCCCTCAGAAACGGCATCTTCAAGGTACAACTTAAGACCCCGTCCTATTCCGCCAGAAGGAACTCCTAAACATTCTACGCTCGCTCAGGGTAAAATAACCACAGGCAACTATGTTTTAGATTTGCTTTTGGATAAAACGGATACCAAAGACGATTCTACACCTGCTCCTTTAAGATTTCTTGAGGAGATGGCAAACAAGCTTCGTTAATTGTTTAGGACAAGATAGAAATGAAGGAAGAGGAGAGTTTTTTTCCACAAAGATTGGGTAGAACAAATTTATATTATAATTGGAATTAGAAATGGGAACACAATGAGGGATTGGATAAGTAAGTGGCATAGAATTTCAATTAGAGAGTTTTAGATAAGTTTAGGATTCTTTGGTTTTGGTTGGGTATTTAGGAACTTTTGTGAGACAGATGGAATTTATTAATTTGCTAAATTTGAAGACTTTCTCCTTGGAATTGATCACTTGGAATTTTTTTTCATGGATAGCAGAATATTTTTGTGTAATCTCGATAGGAAAGGCATAAGATTTTTTTTTTATTAACTTGGCGCTGGCGCTTAGTTGCTAAAAATATATCTTGCTGAAAATACTAGTTGCTGAAAATATATCTTGCTATGTAATGACCAATATTTCAAGATGTTCAAAAATTTTAATGTAAGATGGAGAATGTTTTTGTTTCTTATGAAAAACAAAAGAAAGAAAAGTAAAATTCTACTTTTAAATGGGTTGCATGTGAAATTATTGTTCAACTTTCATGAATTCGCCCTATGTTGGAATTCTTTAATTAACTTTTGACTAAATTAATTGATTTCTCTCTTTTCTGGAATTAAGAATTTTTCTTGAAGTTAGTTGTATATATTGGAAAACATTTGCCAATGAGGTCTTTTTTTTTTTTTACAGTAGCGGGGGACTTTTTTAAGTTCGTTTGATTAAAAAGTTAATTAAATTGACTAAAGGATTTTTTTTCCATTATTATTATTTTGTTCTTGACTGGATAATTATTATGTGATGGTCTTTCATAGGAGTTTTATTTTATGAATTGTGTTAAAAGTTAAATCTCAGTATGTAAAACTAAGAAATGGTGTTTCGTGTGGAGCGTCTTCATCAAAAATTTCAACTGGTAATAAGTGCCGTGAATGATTATTTAATATTCCTTCAGAACAGACAGTTATCTTAGGTGCAATTGATTGGAGCAGTAGAAAAGATGCTGGTTTTCTACTACAAGTCCATGTATTGGAGCCATTTTTTGTGGGTAGTGATGAGCTGTCGAGTGGAGAGGGGAAATCCATTTCCCTTTGAGAAGCAAGACTGTTGATTTTGTTTCCCATCCTTTGCAGTTGAACGATACGACAATTTCATCGACCCTCCCTGTGCCTCAAACCGATTTGACAGTCATTGTCACATGATTCACCAAGCCTCAACTCTATGTCAGGTGAGGGTATTGTTCTGAATTTAACTAAACCACGTTCTGGGACTCAAAAGAAGAATGCAGCTGCCTTCAGGGATGGTGACCATCTGCTGAATCCCTCAGTATCTTCTGACGAGGGTTTGAGGCAACAAAAATCTTGATTGCGAACTGCTTCTTTTGGTTCCCCTCCCTACAGAATGACCCATGTGTGACTTTTATGAGACAAGCGACAGTTTTCAATTCTCTGAAAGAGCAGGTGTCAATGTTAAACGCATTCTTTTCAACCCAACCTTCGTCACTTTAAGTAGATGCCTTGGGAATTATCAGCCACACAATGGACGCATATGTTGATGCCGTAGCCGACTTGAGAGGGGACAAACTGCCCAGTGGCCAACTTCAAGTTAAGGCTGTCATTAAAAGGTCTTTTCATTATTCGCCATTTTTCACACTCTGCTTTATACGAAACCGCGCCTGCTTTAACAATTTAAGAGAGGGATTGAATTAAGTATCTCTTTATTCTGGGTGTCTAGAGAAAAACTCTTAACCTGAAGGTGATCTTCATTTTTGGAAGATGGACGAACTTTGTGATATTTACATAAAGACATTAATTTTAACCGATTTACACCGAACTTAGTGATGGTTATGTGAAGACATTAACTGTGGCCAAATTATTCATTAATGCCTGAATGGATGTGTTGGACATTCATTACCTGGATTTAGTTTATTTTGGAGACGTCAAATTATTCTGTATTTGTTATGGAAAAATTATAATTACGAAACATTTTCAATTTAATCTATTCTTACAGTGAATTGATGTTTTTATGATGAGTGATTTGTTTCATATTTTTTCTTCTTTTAGGTGCATAATTAATTTATAATATTGGGATTTTATAATAACCTATTCTTAATATAGGATAATTTTAATTGCTTAATAGATTTTTTTTCTTCGATATTTTGGTTACTGTCTTTTTCTGGTAGTATTGAATTTGTATTTTTCTAATTATTATTATTTGTATTGGGTTACTGTTGACATGGATTTTTTTTTTATAACTCTTCAATCTAGTTAACATTTGGAAATTTCTATTGAGAGTCTATGAAAAGAATGAGAGGATTTTTTGTTTTCTAGTAATAAACAATCATCAGTTAGAAATTAAATCTGGCTCACATCTGGAATCTGGAGCTATTAATGAATTTGAAATGATGAATGAGGGTTCTGACGACTTAAATTTGTGAAAGGAAAAAAAAAAAAAAAAAAAGAAGAAAAGAAAAAAAATCAGAAAAATCTATATATTTTGATAGTGTTGATTCATTGATAAAGTTAAATTAAGATTTAATTATAATATGAAACTTAGGAGATGAATCTAGAGTTTATCTCAACATAATTTGTTTATTATATGTATAATTATAAGAAAATTAATGATACTGATGATGAATGTTAAATTTTTTTCATATTGTTATGAAGAATTATATTGTTTTTTTAAGTGAATTTTCTTAAATTCTGTAAACATGTTTTTCTCTCAGCAGACTTATCACATAGCAAGCATTTTGTTACATTCATATTTTTCCCTGAAGGAAATTTTAATTGAATTGAGTGGCTTCACAAACCATTCGTTTGTTTGCTTTTGGTAAGGTTAAGGTTTCAAGAGTCAGAAATTAGAGGGCATTCTGTTTGTTAGTTATGTAACGGAATTATTTTATAAGCAAAACTTGGATTTAGGGAATTTTTTTTTTCCGGAAGAGTGTGTGAATTGTTGGAGAGTCAGACCCCCCCCCCCCCCCACTTCCCCTTCTTGACAGAGTTTGAAAAAACCTGGAGTAATTAGAGGAATGTTGGGAAGGCAATTTCATGACATTTTAAGTATGTGATTTCTTTAGAAGTTTTAGAAAGCAGCCTCCTGTTGAACACCTGGTTTTTCACACCTGGGTTTTATTACTCTTTTTAGTTACCTGGTTACAAAGAAGTCAAGGGTTTAAAAAGTTTTATTACCACACAGGTGGTGAGTTTTGAAATACAGATATTTTTATAAAGGAATACCTTAGAGCCAATAAGGTCAGGCAAAAATATAGGCGGGTCTACAACTGACCATTCAAGTAAAGATGCTGAATATTTTGGGTGGTGCGTTAAGCATGATTTGAAAGTGAGTTTTAATGGGAAAAATGGGGATGTAAAAAACTTGGCCCGTCAACTAAGATTATAGGGAGTTAACACTTCCGAATATGAGAGTTCACAACTATCCTCAAAACGTTCTGTGAACGATAAATTGACGATGGTGCTGAGTCCATGCAAGTCCATTTACACATAGTTTTTCAGTCAAGAATTTATTTAATTTTAATTGGAACAATTTGGTTTATATATATTTATTCTTGAACCCATTTTGATATTAATTTTGATTTAATGTGTTTCCTTTGAGTAATTGTAACATTGTATTACAAATTTAGACCAGAATGTAGTTATTTATTTCAGCAAGTGTTTGTTGTTTTGAGTTCAGATAACTTGAGTTATTGCATAACTATATTATCATGGATATTAGTTACTAAGCCCAAACGCAATGTACTACAACCCTAATCAAAAGGAGACACTCAGCCATCCAATAATTTAAAGGAAATGGTCAGTTTGGCGCTATTTTTTGCGATAATTCTTGAATGAGTCTTAAAAAAAAAAAAAAAAAAAAAAAAAAAAAAAAAAACTTTTTCCCAAAACAGCGATTTTGGCGTAGATAATCTTTATATTATGCTTTGTTATAAGTGAAACAGTGGGGAGAAGAAAAAACGATCGTTGATGAGATATGCTCAAGGAAAGAAAACTGTGTTGAAGGCATACGTTTTTTCAACTTTTTACGCCATAAAAGCATTTTTACGTGAATTTCGGTGGTGGGGATGTTTAGAACACCTTAAGAGGCATTAGCACAGCGATTTTTATCAAAATTGTTGAAGCCGTTTTTTAGCAATCATTGAAAAACATGATTTTTTCAATGGCAGCTATCTTATGTGCATGCGCGATTTTGACGAAAACCTTAATGGTAGGTCCCATGGCCTCCAACAACCGGCATACCAAATTGGAACATCGTAGGTCAATTTGTTCGGGAGTTATGCTGACCACAGACAGACAGAAATTTTTTCTATATAACTTTTTTGAAATCAGGGTGTTCCAAAATGTAAAGAAATGAAAAAAAAAAGAGAAAAAAAAAAAAAAAAAAAAAAAAATCGATTTTTTTTTTTACCGAATGCTATACTTTTATTATGGGTAATTGAAAGTAAAACGGACATTCCGGCATACTCTTTTTTATATATAAATATAAAGATCACTATGCCTTTCGTTTCAAAACATTAAACGTCTACTACTAAATAAATACTACATCCTGTACGGTAAAAGACATCACCTGCATGATACAGCACCTACAAGAAAAAGCTGTACTTCACGCAAAAGCTACGAAAAAAATCAACCGCCGAAAAACAGAAAACGCTCAAGAAATTTACTAAGTCAAACAACCGTTTGGAAAAAAAAAAGTTTCATGTTCAAAGAATTTTACTGTATTGAAAATAATAGACCAAAATTTTAATTGTTTAAACTACATTGAGAGTAATTAAATTGCTTTAATATCTAAATTTAAACTTTTATGTAGAAATTTAACCACAATATTAAAATTTTAGTCATTCTGATTGATATAAACGGCGAAATCAATCTTCACACCTGCAAAAATGCCGGACATAACATCTGACAATGCCGACATAATCTGTCATCAACGAAAGGCATGGCAAAAGTACACACTATCACAACGCAAATCTCGGAGATAGCGGTTTTAACATCAGAACAATCTCAGCAAAAGCAGCTGTTAAGCAGTTAAATCAGCGTAACCTTATGTGAAAATGACAATCACTACAAAGTAAAACGTTCCTCGGCAGTAGAGCCTATTACATCAGCATAATACTCGTCGAAAATGATCAAAAGAAATATGTAAATATCGACGATAACGTCTAACGTATCAGCGCAAATCTCAACAGTAGTCTATTACATCAGCGTTATACTCAGCAATAATTAATAGTTTAAAAAACTAAAAAACACGCTTCAATAGAAAAGTGAACTAAAAAGTAGAAAATAATTTTAAATAAGTTTGAAATAATAAAGTGATTGACAAGAAATATTTATTTTATTGTAAAAAAGCGTGGGGTGCTTTTTAAGATACTTTCATAATGGCTCTACTTTTACCAATATCTGTCATTAAATATTTACAACAATTGACATCAAGCACCCCACGCTTTTTTACAATAAAATAAATATTTCTTGTTAATCACTCTATTCTTATTTCAAACTCATTTAAAATTATTTTCTACTTTTTAGTTCACTTTTCTATTAAAGCGTGTTTTTTAAACTATTAATTATTTTCTACTTTTTAGTTTTGGTTTTTTATTAAAGCGTGTTTTTTAGTTTTTTAAACTATTAATTATTTTTTCTGTAAACTATACATTTTTTTAGTTGAGTGTACAAAACTCTCCAGTTGTTCCTGCCAATAGTAACATGCTTGTCTCAAATTTAAGTCATGTGTATGCCTTAGTACACGCCGTATCACTTGGCACAAAACACTACCGTGTCTCTGAATATGAAAAATCACTAATCCTGAAGATCCCGGTAAGGATAATGCGACTAAAAAAACACGCTTTGTATAACCATCGTGCTCACGACAAATCTTTCAAATGTCTGCCTTATCAATTGTCGACGATAGGTTCTGTGATTACTGGGATTGTAACGGGTAACGGCACACCAGGGTTGGATTCCGGAGAAGGTTGGTTGGTTAGAACTTAATGGCGCAAGGGCAACACGAGCTAATCCTTGTGATAAAGCAACAAACTTATTGAATTATTGTATTGTCATCGGTCTTTGACAAGTGTGCAAAGTTTGAATCAAATCTGATCGCTCAAAGTAGGGCGAAATCGAGCCCAAAAGAGTCGGTTACAAGCAAACATACAGGTGAAACTAATAAAAGCGTGTAAAAAGAACTATCGCAACAACATAAAACTTGGCGATAGTACCCGCAAAAAAGCTTGCATCTCGGCAATAGCGACCATTACATCAGCGTAACACTCAATGAAAAAGATCATCACACACCAACGTAAATAATGGTGATGAAGACTAACATTAGAGGAAGCAGTGATAAGTGTTCATGGCATATATACATATACACCACCTTGAAATTTTAATGCGTATTAGTATTCATCAGAAAATTTCGGCCAAAAGAGCTGAAATCTGTATTTTTGCGGAACTGCACAATCAGTGATTTTTAATGGGGATTTCATTCTCCATTAGAAAAAAAGCTGCCTTTTACAATAGTTTTCTTACACACAAAAAAATCCTCAAGCTTCTTGACGTTCGGTACATTTGATTAGTTTGGATTGAATTAGGACAAGATTTTTTATATTTGAGTAATTGCAAGTAATGTAATTACTTTGGCGAAATTAATCGATTTTTTTTTTTAACAGGAGAGAGATAATACGTTACCAAGCCATTCAAGCAGTGCAAAAAATAGAAGCACCTTTGGAGAGGTATACATTTTTTTCAGTAATATTTCACAGAAAAAGAAGTTTTCAATAAAAAAAAATCAGGCTGAAGGAACTGTCAATACTGATGGCATTTTCTTGCGGCGTTTACGGCAAATTCTACAAAAGGAACCAAACGGGAATGCAAAAATGACGACTCTTGCCATCGAAAATAACAATCGCGCGTGAGCGGTTACGCCGATCCTACAAAGAGGTCATACGATCTGCGAATACAAAATAAAATTAACACCTATTTTGGCATGTGCTCGCTCCCCCCTCTTACATAAATCACTGTTTTGATCGAACTGTAAAGTTGCCCCGTCAGTACTCAAGTACCAATTTTTTCGACTTGTTATCGGGCAAGTATCTAATTTCTTAAAATATAGTCACCCTACTCCAAAAAATAGATTAAGGTTTTGCTTAAAACAGTCGTTTTGAGCCTTCATTTCATTGAAATAGTAACTTGTCCCCTAAAATAGTCGATTTAGTAGCCTTTTTAGTTGCCACTCACAGCCCTGCATTAAACATGCAAAAACAAATAGAGCAACTCGAACATTCTAACAGTCATTTTGGAAGAAATCTGATGTCACACAGAATAAGGTATGAACTTTTAAATTTTGATTCCCCCCCCCCCCCCCATTTTTTAGTGTTGGGAAAAGTCAAGAAGAAATTTTAAATTTGTGTCATCCTTTCTTTATTTTCACTGCTCAGCTGGGTTGGAGTCCAACCTATCATGATGGACGAGTGTCGTATATGTTCTATACCCCACGTTAGTCATCAGCAGCGACACCTGCGGCGATTATAGAGCCGCCTATGTACATTTAAGTGAGAGCACAGGAAACTGAGGAAGTGCTCATCCCTTTTCAGGATATCACTGATGCAAAGCCTCTGTCATAAAGCACGCGAGAACTAAATCAAGGCTTAACAAGGCTCTATTAAGCAATGCAAAACTTCCTCATTTATGACCAAACACCATCTCCCTAGACATACCCAGCCAAATCATATAATATGTCAGAAAAAAATTTCCTTTGCATAATATAGAAAGAAAGTAAAAATTTTAATACATATTTTGTGTATATTAATTCAAAGTGTTTGTTATATTCATCATTTTTCAACGGGCACCTTACACTTGCTTGTGAAAGATATAATTAAGAAATTTTTAAACAATGATAAATCTAATTTTGTTATTTTCTTAAATGCAATTCCAGTTGCAAATTATTTTAAATACCATTCCTCATTCATGTTTGAACTTTTTTTAAATGCTTAGCTACAATGAATTTTTCTTACACAATTTAAGAATTAAATGAAAAAAAAAAATCTAAAATTACAATTTTTAAAAACTAGTTTCTTAACCAATTTCTAGGACTGAGGGTTAAAATGTCCGAAATATTATGTAGACTACAATTCACCCATTGAATTAAGCATGCAAAAGACGCACAGTTATTCATAAATAATTGTATTTCTTTTGCAAGCTTAACAAGTAAAATCTACAAAGATGCTAAGTTCAATTTGTTGGCACTTGAAATGATACCATGAATATTCAAATTATTCATGGTATCTTTCAGATGAATTGGTTGGTTTGGTCGTATTTCCAGCAAAAGAAAAATTACAAATTATTGCAGGGATGAATAACTCCGAAGATTTGTGACATGTAAGAGGGCAAATAAAAATGTTGAAAGATGACGTTAGATTGTGCCACAAAAAAACAAAACTCGTGATACTTTTTCACGTTTGAATGTTAATGACTCTTTTGTATCCACTTCACCTGAAGAAAAAAGTATCTGTACTTTAATAGAGGAAAAACAAGTAAAACAGCTTAAAGTGGTAAACAAAGCTGCTGAAAGAGGTGTACAGCTAATACAAGAAATTAACAACTTATTAACATATGTTGAGGATAAGTAGATTTTTTTTACAAGTTGTTGAAGCAAATCAAAAGACAATACTTGAGAGACAACCAAACAATCTATGCTTAATTATCTTTCAGAAAAAAAAAACTTTATATAAGTAATGTCCTCACATTTTACTTAAAGTTTGGCATCGTGGTGGAGTCAGTGAACAGTCCTTTTGGGACAATCGAACATATATTTATTAAATCATAATCTGGATGCACGAAAAGAGAGGAGAACTTACGACTTACTAGTAAAGAGTACAAGAGAAAGATATCAAAAGAATGCTATGCGTATCGCGTGTGTGAGAGCAGTGTGAAATAAATCAATGTCTGGAAGCATGGGAAACGCGCTGATCTCAGCAATACTTTTAATACTCTGTGTGTGTGAAGTTATAAACAGTCGAACCGAAAACGAGCAAAATTGAATACTAATTAAGAGACACGAATAATAAAAATGCTGACACTGCAAATCTCACACTATAAGTTTAGCGTGGTCAGTTATTGAAAGCTGAAATGTTCACTGTATATGAAATTTGTTAATTTAGGAAACTCAAAGGAGTAACAAATTAATTTTATTCCTTTGTTCATGTCAATATTTGAGTATTTTCCATCAATGCAACTTAAATACAATTCCATTCACACAACTCATACAGTGCACTATCCAGAAATACATTTTTATCGGCGCCAAGATCGAGCTTTGCGGTCTTCCTCTTCCTCGTCATCTTCATCTTCTACTTCAACTGATGGTGTATCGATCTATAAGAAATAGATTCAGTTCAAAATTATGGTCATGTACAAATAAATACAATTTATAAATTTATTCTGATCTAAATGGTTAGAGTACTCTTATTATTATGTTTAAAAATTTAACCAGAAATACAAATATATTACGACACAGTGCCAGTGACCACCATGTTGGATGCAAGCTCGCAGATTGCGACTATTACGTTAGTAGATATTTCTGCAAAACCGACTATCATATTGAGAGAAATCTCTAAAATTGTAAGCAAAAACCTCAAAAAAGCCCCAATGGTGGAAATTTCGTAGATTGTAGCTATCACTTCAGCAGAAACCTTGGTACAGTACCCCCCCCCCAAAAAAAAAATCAGAACGATGGCTATATCTTGTGCTCTAATTCTTGAAATAACAAACAAAAGGTACCGCTGTAAATCGTGGAAGGTTTTTAATAATTGCATGTAGTTTTTTTTGTCATGAGGGGTCATCTACATATTAAAACAGAAGCAAACTTTAAAAAGTTCAATAGCAACCCTCATAATATTATCCTATATTTGGATTCAGCATTCAAAAAAATGTCGAAATACAAAAATTCGTAATTTTCTAATGAATGGTTTGCAATTTAAATGATAAAAAGAAAATGATAAATTAATGTTAAATAAAAAAATTGGTTTTTTGGCCATAAATACTTAAATAATTAATATATTTCAGTAATTTTTTTTTCAAAAGTTAGTTTGTAAATGACCAAACATAAATAGCAAGCAACTTTTGCATCAATTTCTTTTTTAATAATTGATTATTAATTAATAAAACAATTTAAATTTTTTTTTTGAATAGAAACATATATTTTTTTTGCTTTCATTAAATTCACCATGGTCTGAAATCCCACCACAATTTTTTTCTTTTCAGTTTGACTTTTAGTCCTCGATTTTTTAGCGAAAATGTAAAAAACGCTCACTTTAAGGGACAGTATAGTAGACGACTTTTGAAAACTATCAAAGACTATTTCAAAGTAAACTAGAGGTGAGGAAAATCGCACAACGTTCAATTATCGTAAAATGGGGTGAATAGGAACAGAATTTCTTAAGATTACAATATATATATATATATATATATATATATTATTTTATACAAACAAAGCAGTTTTATTTTTTGTATGTATATTTTTAATCTGTCTAACGTGTTTGGAATCGTGGAACATATGTTTTGTATGGTTTTCAACAGTGTCCTTTTTTAAAAAAAAAAAAATATTTCCTTAAATTACATTTATTTAAAACAACATTTTTTAAGCAATTTCAATAAGTTATCCTTTAAAAATTTTACTGAATCAGGTGATTTTTCATTTTATAAATAATTTCAACGATCAAGTTACATTTGTGTTTACAGTAAAATGTTTCTGTAAAATAATCACACTTTGCTGAATACTGTTTACTAATGCCTACATTTTATATTTATTAATTTTCTAATTATCAGTAGTATACGTTATACTTCTGCAATTATAGTTTTCGATATTTTATTTATTTCGTGTGAAGAATGCACATCTTTAACGTTGTAAATAAATTATGTTACTTTTGCGTTTACTTGCTATTTTTGTATTAATCTTAAACATGTCACTATAAATCCAAGTAGTTTCTATGCAATTTTAGACTAATATTTGTATTTTATAACGTCGTGAAACGCCGCACTGACCGTTCGATTTCTCCCGCTGTGAAGTAGAACCTTAAAATTAATAGTTTAAAAAACTAAAAAAATACGCTTTTATAGAAAAGTGAACTAAAAAGTAGAAAATAATTTTAAATAAGTTTGAAATAAGAATATAAGAATAGAGTGATTAACAAGAAATATTTATTTTATCGTAAAAAAGCGTGGGGGGCTTTTTAAGATATTTTCAACAATTGACATCAAGCACCCCCCCCCCCCCCGCTTTTTTACGATAAAATAAATATTTCTTGTTAATCACTCTATTCTTATTTCAAACTTATTTAAAATTATTTTCTACTTTTTAGTTCACTTTTCTATAAAAGCGTATTTTTTTTAGTTTTTTAAACTATTAATTATTTTCTACTTTTTAGTTTGGTTTTCTATTATTGTTTTTTTAGTTTTTAAACTATTAATTATTTTTTCTGTAAACTATAATTTTTTTTTAGTTAGTGTACAAAACTCTCCAGTTGTTTCTGCCAATAGTCACATGCTTGTCTCAAATTTAAGTCATGTGTGTGCCTTAGTACACACCGTATTACTTGGCACAAAACACTACAGTGTCTCTGAATATGAAAAATCACTAATCCTGAAGATCCTGGTAAGGATAATGCGACTAAAAAAACACGCTTTGTATAACTGTTGTTCAAACGACAAATCTTTCAAACGGCACACCAGGGTTCGATTCCGGAGAAGCTTGGTTGGTAGGAATTTAACGGCGCAAGGGCAACCAACACGAGTTAATCCTTGTGATAAAGCGACAAACTTATTGAATTATTGAATTGTCATCGGTCCTTAATTAGTATGCCAAATTTCGAGTTAATCCGACGTTTTGAAGGGGGTCAAAATCATGTTCAAAGATTCCGTTACATACATCCATCCATCCATCTGAAGCTAATAAAAGCGTATTAAAAATACCTTTCGTTTTATGGAAATTCTCCCTGAAGATCGGTCAAAAAATGGTCGAAACATTTTCGCTCATAAGTGACGTGTTTTTCAACATAATGCATTGAAATTTGGTATATAGAGTAAATGATGTATTCTGAATCGAATGAAATGATAAAAAATAAGGATTCGTATTGAAATTTTCGAAGATAGCATTACTTTTATTTAGTAAACGGTCCCTCAAAAAAAAATAATTTGTATCAGATATATAGAAAATCGTAAGCAAAACATTTTGGTGCAAACCGTAAGATTCTACGATAATTAGAACCGAAGATATAGCCATCGTTCTGATTTTTTTGGGGTACTGTACACTCGAGTATCATATTGAAAGTGGTTGGTAGATTTCTATGCGCATGCCCATACAATTTTATTCGTGTTTACCTGTCTGTAAATCTATTTTGCTTGATATTGTACAGTTAGAGTGATGATCATGGGAGATAATTTTCAAGGAGATGCAGAGGGCTTTCAATGGTGCAAAATGATTCATTTCTTATTTGAACTTTTCGATTGGATAACTTAATAAAACTTTAATTTATAGTAATGAATAAAGTATCTGTTCCATGGAATATTTTAACCCTTTGCACTCCAGGCCTTTTTCGCGCGGTGGAACCAGAAACTCGAGACGTTTCCCGCCAGTTTTGGATCGGATCGCGGTTACAGTTCCCCTTCATAGAAACTAAACACAGTCATTGGCCTTGCATCGAATTTCCGCATCAAACCTAATGGTCCTCTCGAGATGTGGCATCCAATCATGTGGTGAGTGAGAGTCCCCTCTGGAGTGCAAAGGGTTAAAAGATATAACATTTTTTCCCTAATGAATCATATCCAATTTCTCCACATTATTTTTAATTTTCATAATCCAGGAAGGCACCTCCTATACAAGAGAACAGGCCTCCTATACTAGAAGACAGGATGAATTGAGCTCACTGAATACGCTTTAGGAACCGGTTCTTCTATGGTTGAAAAGCATTGAGTGAGCTCAAATCAGGTTGCCTTCTAGTATAGTATGACACCCAAATTGGTGAAATAGTAGAATTTTTTTTTAAATATTTTTATTTTCCCTAAAAGTTTCTTTAAGCTTCGGTTTTCTTAAATACAGTAAAAGCTCAATTCTTCGGAATGGTCGGGAAATTAGGATGTCCTTATAACCGAATTTTCCCGTTAATTGAATGTTGACGTTTTTTCGCCAAATTTTCATTTTAGCCCCATGACAAATTGCAAATAATGCTAGTGATGGAATCTAACATTAAAATCATCACAACCCGAATATTAAAAAAAATATTTTACATGGCTTATTTAGTTACAATAATGTTATATCTTCCAAAAAACAACTAGACGTTGCAAAAAAAATCGCCAAGTAAAATAATCAGTCAGAAAAAAGTTGTGAAATCTAATGTTTAGTTTTTTGGGGTAAATTGGGATTATTGGGAGGGATCCAATCAGATTGGTTGTATTCAGATTATCTGGCGCCGTCAGCATCACGAGGGCTATAATGCGCCGAAACATTTCGTCATTTAACAAACCAACATACATTTACAAACACCCATGCCAAACACGGGACTCGAACCCGCAACCTCGCGGTCTAGAAGCCAGCATGCTAACCACTATACCGTTTGGTCGGCGGGATCCAATCAGAACTTGGAAGGCTAGAGTTATTTCGGATTAATATCAATTCATTTGCTTCAGCTACTTTGCACTGAATGGGGAAGTTGCATGATTGCAAACTCTTTTGAAAACAATAGTTCTTTTTAAAATAAGCATAATGGTACCATTTACAATTTTAAAAAATTAAATTTATATTATTTAAATTAACTTCCTTTAAAAAAACACCGTCTTTGCATTGTGACGTCACGATACATGGCCTAGGTTCTTACGGTTCTTCGATTAATGCAAAAGCAAAGCTGTTGTGATTTCGGGTTTTTTTCTTTTAAAGTTGTTGCACTGAAATTTTACATTTACCATGTCAAAAGTGCCGTATAAGTATTGTATTGTTCCTTGCTGCAAAAATACCACCATTTATGCTCCGGATAAGGCATTTTTTTAGTGAACCTAAGGATCCTTTAAGGCGCAAACAATGGTGCACTGCAATGAAGTGAGACAAAACCAAAAATAAGAAATTGTTTTATAAAACTTCTCTCTACTGCTGTGAACATTATTTTTCAGGAAATTGAAACTATTTTTGTTTGAATTGATTAAAAATATACACGAACCAATTTGTTTTCGTTAGGATATCATTTCTTTAGCATTTCAGATCAATAACAAGCCTCATTTTATATTTTAATAGATCGTTAAGAATTCGAAGTTTTGTAATAATATTTTCCCTTCAATTAACAAACGAATCATGCGAGATATTTCAGTTAGGTGTTTTAAGAGTATTTATTAATATTTTTAATCTTTTTTTTGTAGTTGCTTGCGATTTTCAAATCGTGAATATATCCTATGGCATTATCGTCATAACTTTCACGTCCTGCTCTTTGAAAAAAAAAAAAAAAAAGGAATATTATTTTCTCTACAATATGCTTAAACAGAGGCAGTTAAAAATTTAGTTCTTTTCTGTGAAAATAATTTATACAAACGTATTGAATTTAAGGTACTACTACACATTGGTAATTGGGAAATTACTTTTGAGTCTTGATGTTTTTAGAAAAGTGGGTTATTTTAAATACTTTCAAAACAAAACTATGAAAAAGAAAAGCTGTATTTAAGATCTATTTAGAATTCTAGTAGGTTCACTGTAGTGAATCGTTGTTTCATTTGCAATTGAAATCAAAGTTCTAAAAAAATTACAAATTAAGTTATGGCCGGTGCAATTAGACTCTAATTAAGTAACTACATTTTAATTGATTAAATATCAAATGGAAAAACTTTGCAAATATATATTTTTTGACACTTGTTTAAGCGTGAAAAAAAATGAAAGTCTAGTTCAAAAATTAAGGAAAAAACGTATACAACGTGGTAACCTTAAGACCAACAAAATTATATTAGAACTCAGAAAAACATAAGAATGATAACAAAAATTAAATGAAATTCTATAACTTAAAAATCACTAATCTTTGAATTTTAACTCCTCTTATTTCTGCACCCACAAAGGTTGGATTTCTTGCCGAAAATGATTAACTGATAGAATCAACTCTTGGAAGGTTATCCGATTGCACTTTTTTAAATCCTTGGTTTAACGGCATGATAAATTCGTAGGAACTATTACAAAAAAAGACCCAATTAAAAATAAATTCGTAATGAATATTTTAAATATTAACGTGTGGAGTTATTGATTATCCAAGCAATCGCTTCAGTCAATGCACTACACACGAGGTAAAGTTAGCTCAGTGACTGGAGCCTTCATGCATCCTGACGTCATCGGTCAACATGGCTGTTTTCGGTCACGCGATGTTGCTCACGTTTTCGCTCATATTTAATTGCATTTTTCATATTTAACGGAAAGTTTTTTGAACATTTTGACCGAATATTCAGAAACTACATCAATTTTTCTCTTGCAAAAATATTGTTACGAAGTTTTGTATATTTGTAAATATTTCGTAGTGTTAATTTTGTAAATAGGAAAATGTATGTACATTTGGCATGAGGCAGTGCAATAGTTCTTCTTAAGTTGGCTTCCCTGCAATGTGACACTTAATACTTGATAACGAGTTTTACAGAGGTAACGCTGGGAAGCGAGTTTTACAAGGAGCAGGGCATTTAACATTATGGTAATGGCAATCTCGCCAAATTGGCGAGATAGAGCCAAGTTGGCAACGGTTTTGGTGACTAATTTTTGTCGCCAAACTTGGCGACTATTTGGCGACATTTTTGGTCCCCATGTACATGTATAGGACTTTTCGACTACCATCTGGAAAGTTCTCCAAATATCTATCTCTAGAAGTTTCACGAAGTATTGACTCCTATATAAGACCAGCCGTGAGTGGAGTTGGTTGGTTAGTCAGTGAGTTGACTGCAAATTACTGAGTTGAGATACTGAGTCTCAGTGAGCATTCAGAGTAGTTTGAAATCGAACTGTATTGCATTGTCTTTTGCGGCGATTTAGCAGTTGTGTGTCAAGTTTAACTGCTGTTTGTACTCTATTGTTGTGTATAGAGGCTGTATTGAGTCTACTAGAACGAGAAGTTCTGGAGTTGTAAAGGAATCTGTGAAGAGTTATAGTGGAATAAACTTCTGCAAGTTTTGATCTGCTTTGGCTTCAAATCTTTCGAACCTGTCTACGCAACAATATAATATTCCGGCATTTTGGGTATAGTGCAATTTCCTCATTGAGATTAATTTTATAAAAACTCTAGTCTGCCGCGTACTGATTGCCTATGGGGATCCCCCTAATAATCCCAATTTAGTTCCTTAAAAGGTTAGGTTAAAATTCCTAAGTTTAGGGCTCATTTCCGGGGGGGGGGGGGGAGGGATTAGTCCATCCTAGCCATCAAATTATACAAAAGGCACTTTCTCTAATCAAGCTGATTTCAATAAAAAGAGAATGCTGTAAAATCATCAAATAGTTTTGGCTGCAATTATGTTGCTACTTTTCATCTACTCATCCGGGGCAACATGATGGGGAAAAATCAGGGTTCTAGCTACAATAGAAGCTGAGATGTGAGGGGTCGAAAATGGGCCCAAGCTCTGTCAACATAGTATATACACTTGCATGTTTGCCGCTTTGAAATCAGCCTTGGAGGTGGAACACTGCCGCGTTCCTAGATTTCATCTTTACAATCGGTAATAATGTAAAACTATTACAATCAGCAATAATGTGATACCTATTGTTATGAACTTTTTCACAGAGGCAATGATGGCACAGTTTTTATTTATATAAAAACTATTATTTATTCGCTTCAACAAGTCACAAAATTTATTCAAAGAACAATGCAATCACTCTCAAGCTTCAGTAAAAACAACTTCGAATTCAGTGATAATTCAGGTCAGGCACACTCAAAGCGTTCAGCTTTCATCGAGTTTCAAAGTGAAACTGTCTGTCGCTTTTAGCTGCGGTTCAATTTATAGGTGAGCGTGAGAACTTTCTCGAAGTATCCAGCCAACTGGTCAAATAAAAGAAACATCTCGAAATTTCCCGATTGCTTTAGGTATTGCCACATTTATTCTAACCTTTATTATCGCTGTTAACAATAAAACAAGATACAATAAAATACAATAGAACTTTAAATGATTACGTCACTATTACACTATTACGTCACGTATACAAAAAAAAAAATTGTGTATTATTTCCCCCTTCTTAAAGACTGCACGTCCCGGGCAGTGAAGTCCTTAAGAGGAAAGGCCATTCAATCATTAATACCATAATATGGGGCTAGCCTATTGTAATGTACAACTCTAGGTTTACAGGAAGGTGTCTGTTGGACCCTTACCGCGACGTCGTAGATCTTCTTAAGGACTACATACGGCCTTTCCCAGTTTGTCTGGAGCTTAGGGGAGTCATTTCCGACGTTTAGGGTTCCATAACCACACCGTGTCACTTTTCTGGAATGAACGTTCTGTGGCTTTGGCATCGTATCGTATCTTTATTCGCTCCGTCATGATGTTGATATCTGGCTAACCGACGAATGGCTTCCAAATGTGCCTGGAGATCATCTAGATACTGGACAGGCGAGGAAGGAGTGTCCGGTGGTCGTCCAAAGAGGATGTCGCAGGGTAGTCTAAGGTCCCTTCCAAACATCATTTGAAATGGTGTAAGTCCGGTGGTTTCGTGAGTAGCACTTCTGTAGGCCTAAATGAGCGGTGGATGTTTCTGATCCCCATCTTGCTGGTTACATGACTTTGAGATTGGTTGTTGATAAGAGAACGCGGGTGTTCCACATTTGAACTCCGTTTTAGATGAACGTCGTCTGCTCTCCGGACATGAACTTCCGGAAAGAGAGTTGGCATTCCCATTCAACCGAACATCATCTTCAGTAAGCTGGTCTGTAATTGCGTCGGAATCATTCACGGGTGCAGCTGATAGTTCGATGCTTGTAACAGGAGCACGGGTACCAATATCCTCTTCAATAACGTTGTCCATTCTCACACGAACCACTTGCTGGGAGGGTTTCATCAACGTTGCTTTCTTCGATTCTCTTTCTGGGGTTGGGGAGGAACTTTCATAGATGTAGACTCTGTCTCTCCAAATTTGGAGATCCTCGCGACCTCTTCACCGCCTGCTGCACATCGAGATCTTGAATAGCGTCAATGAAATACTGCAGAGAAAGATCGTCTCGCACATCTGTGGGACAATCTGGAAACGCCAGAATTGATAGTCTTTCTATATCAGTGGCCAATTCCTGAAGAGATTCTCCAGCCTTCTGTCGCCTCGTTCTGAGTTGTTGCCTGCTATAATCCTTAAGATGCTGTTTACCGAACCGCAACTCCGGAGCAGATGTTAAAGCAGACAAATATCCTCTTTTGTCCCAAGGAAGTATATGAAGGATATCAGCAGCTTCTTCGCGAAGTGACGCCGTGAGATGAAATGCCTTCGTAGTATCGTCCCATCCGTTTGCAGACGCAATCATATCAAACTGCAATTGATAAACGCGCCAAGACGACTTCCCATCAAAAGTCGGAACTTTAATGTTGGAACGTGGCGCCAAAATGCCAGTAGAAACATTCCTCGGAATCGGGACTGCTGCTTCGAATTCTCTTATTTCCAGCAGTCGAAACCTTTCTTCCAAGCTTTCAAACTTCTGATGAAGTTTTTCCTTCGCATCCTTTTGTCTTTTTTCTAGGGTGAAACTTTTAAGTCCATCTCACTCCTCACAGACACTATGTCGTCTCGCACACCTGTAATATCATCCTTCACTATTTGAAGGATATCTTCAGTACGCTTGATAAATCCGTCCACAGCCTCAGATGTTACTTCACTCTTGATGGCTAAACTTTTAATGTCAGATGATGTTGATTCCTGTAAAATTTTAAACCCAGCCGCAAGTTCTGCATTTGTAGATTCTTGGTGGGCTTGACCGGCGGCAATCATTTCCATGAGTTGCTTCAATTGGTCATCCATCATTCCTCTAGTTGCTGGTATTCAAACTGATAAAACCCCACATCTGACACCAGTTGTTGTGAATTTTTCCACAGAGGCAATGATGGCACAGTTTTTATTTATATGAAAACGATTATTTATTCGCTTCAACAACTCACAAAATTTATTCAAAGAACAGTGCAATCATTCTCAAGCTTGGACACAAGTTTCAGTAAAAACAACTTGGAATTCAGCGATAATTCAGATCAGACACTGTCAAAGGGTTCAGCTTTCATCGAGTTTCAAAGTCAAACTGTCCGGCGATTTTAGCTGCGGTCCAATTTATAGTTGTGCGATAGAACTTTCTCGAAGTATCCAGCCAACTGATCTAATAATAGAAACATCTCGAAATTTCCCGATTGCTTTAGGTGTTGCCACCTTTTTTCTAACCTGTATTATCGCTGTTAACAATAAAACAAGATACAATAAAACTTTAAATGATTACGTCACTATTTACAACTATATACAGAAAATGTGTGTAACACTATCTATCTGTCTGTCTATCACTGCAAACAAAACAGCTTTACTTTGAAATTGATTGCAAAATATATTAATAGTATCCAGCAAAATTTAACCCATACTTTTTGTATACAAAAAAATAAAGGATGCAGTGTGTGTTATTTAAGCCTGGTTTACACGGGTAGACTAAAACGGGGCGAGATGAAGGGGCGGAGCTTCGACTTTTGTCTGACCCCTTATGTGCAGTTTAGCGGGTAGTGGCACTGGTAAAATAACCCGGCAAGCAGTGTTGCCAGACCTCTGATTTAAAATTGTTAAGTAGGCAATATTTCCCAATGAATTTTGGACATGGCACATTTAATACTTTTTCCAATTGAAATATCAATAGTATTTCAAACATTAATTTTCCTGCACTTCAAAAAGTACCTAGAAAGGCATTATAAAATGGCAATCACACACCATCATAAATAATGCCAATAGAGGCTATGACAGTAAAGAAAAATACTCATTCCATCGATAGTTTTTGAAGAAGTCTGAACGTATGCAGTTCCGTTTTAAATTCTTTGTTAGCTGTTGAAAAATATGAACTTAAGTGGAGCTTTTCCCGTTAAGACACTACCGTAATTGTCCATAATTGAAAATTAAAAAAGTACGGAAATCCTCAAAAATGCTAAAAACTTTTACCCATGATCGGAAGTTTAAACGTTAGCAGGTTTCGTGGTTGCGAGTCTTACAAGTAAACCCAATAAAATTGCAATGCAAATTGAATCGATGTCACGAATGATCGAAATTTCAGACAAAAAAGAGTGAAATTCTGTGTATCAGCAAAACTGCAACATGTTTGATAGATGCAATCCTTGAAATAGCGCCAGTGACACTCCATCGTAACACTCCAATGAAATAAGCATCACGGAAGAACGTAATTCACGACTATAGCGTCCGCCATAATCACGAAAAAACGGTCCATTTCATCGCCGTAACGCTCAGAAAAATGGCCATCATATACCAACGTAAATAATGCTGATAGAGGCAATAAAATTGGAGAAAAAGAGGAGGAGAGGTAGTCATTAGTCATTCCACCGGTAATTTGGGGAAGTCTGAACGTATGCAGGTTCATGTTTGTCGGGAAATTTTAATGTGAAAAGTTACAGGGTGGCCACAAAATTCAGGAAAAAAAGTTCCCTAATAATTCCCTGACAGATTTATAAAAAAATCCATGATTTTAGGGCAATCTTTTTTTCAAATTTCCCCAATTTTCTTAGGTTTTCCAGATGTCTCGACACCCTAATCAAATAGAACATGCATGCTAAAAAGATAATATGCAATTTTTAAAAAAATAGTTTTGCTGGTAATGAAACGTTTAAATTATTCCGTAACATTAAACTTCTAATGGCTTACCACTATAATTTTCCATGTAAGTATTGCCAAAATATGGATGAACGCGCCTTAAACAATACAAAATTTCCCTGATTTTCATGAAATTTTAAAAAGTTCCCTGACATTTTCCCGATTTCCAGGTTTTTCCGGTTTTGTGGCCACTTTGAGTTACGTAGTCGATCTTGTTCGAATTTTTGCCATTTTTCTTTTTTTAAAAAACTTTTTTTTAAATTTTTTTGCAAATTGTTTTTGGTATTTATGTTAGCAGTCTATCTTCAATTGTCCAAATTAAAAGTTTCAGTTTAATTTCGGAAAATTCCCTGATTTCTATAAATTTTTTTTACAGAATCCCTGATATTTACCGAAATACCGAATTCCCTGACTTTTCCCGATACTCCCGGTTTCCCGATCTGTGGACACCCTGCCTAGAGCATCGCCCATCAACGATTGATTTTTTTTTCATGCATAAGAAAGGACAACGTAATGTTTATCGAATAACATAACCAGTCTCGCCATTTTGGCAAGGGTTCATTTAGCTCATGTAAAAACAATTATCAAAAATATTGCCAAACTGGCCATTTTTATTTAAATGTGTGAAAATATGAAAACGGTAAATTACAGTATAAATTTTAATGCAATGACCAATATTATAGTGCAATTGAAAGGTGTGTGATGTTCCACACCCCTAGTTTATGATTTCCCATTTTTACTCTTTTTCTTTCCCAAAACTGATGTGTTAAGCGGACCACAAACAAGGGTGACTACAATAACGATTAATGATGTGTGGTTTTTATTTAGGCAGCGTTTTGGTCAAGAAATTTGATTAGTTAATATTTCAAATTATATACGTCTAAATTAAAAAACGTATTTTACTTTATAAATAAAAAGTTACGTGTACGTTGTATAATATACATAATACCATTATGCTTCAAAAATAAAGTTTCATAAATTGACATTTCTTTCAAATCAACCTACGCTACAAATAATTAAGCGTGCCATATATAGGTATATAGCCTATACACCTCCTATACAGGAGGTTTTTTCTGTGGCTTGCTAGTTGCACAGAATAAATGTTTTATTTTTTATTCCAGAGTTTTTTTTTTATTTGGGATTAATTAATCATTTGGTACAAGAGGATGTGCGTTTACTATGCAAAAAATAAGAAGTAATGTTTGTTATTCCTGGCGCATATATTGCCATTAATTTATAAATATTTTCCCAAGTATATTCCCTAGTACCAGCACATATGTAAGAAGATGTTATGTTATTAGAAAACTATATACAGTGGGTAAAAAAGTCTCCGTGCGGAAACCAAAGTTACAAATAAATTAGCGTAATTTCTAATCTTTTGCTTCTATCTGAAATATGTTTAATTTGATTCTTTAAAATAAGTTTATAATCAATGTCTGTTTTTACAAAAACGCAGCAGGTATTTAAATTGAAATATTTAGGAGATGTTGCTAAGTGCCAAGCAAAAAAAAGTTTCCGTACGCAATATGAAGATTAATTCTGACGTCTTCCACAACAGACATGCAGAAAATTTTCAAAACTGAAGTGTACTCAAGTGTCATGAAGACATGATAGCAGAACTTGTTTGATTTTAGCTTGCAGCTGATCGTCTTAAAATGGAATTCCTAAACCTATTCCCGAGTTGGTGATTCAGTTATGAAATGATGGATTATGTTTTAAAAAAATTGCCGAAATCTTTAATATATTGAAGTCTACAGTACCATATATTATCGAAAGACATTGTGAGCTTCAAACTTTTGAGGATAGAGTTCAATCCTGTAGATCTTCAAAGCTAAAACGCTTACATAAAAGAAATATCCTATCGTAAGGTTCAATATAACTCGCAAATATGTGCACCTCAAGTCGCACATAGCCTAAGAATTGATAAAAACATTGTAGATAATTCCCAAGTGACAATTTTTGTGCACTGGTTAAGACATCTTACATTGGAATTGCAAGATACACATACCTATCCCTTTTTCCTTCTACATAACTTAAATTGCCGACACCAGCAGCCCTCATACATCCCCACACCATGTTTGACAGTTCCACATAAATTCTTAGTGGACATTTGTTGATTTTGTTTTCTACAGACCCAAATTCAATTATCTGACCCTTGGTTGGTTGTTTTCAGATTATCTGGCGCCGTCAGCAACACGAGGGCTATAATGCACTGAAACATTCGTCATTAGACAAGCCAACATACATTTACAAACATCCATGCCTAATACGCGACTCGAACCCGCAACCTCTCGGTCTAGAAGCTAGCACGCTAACCACTACACCGTTTGGTCATCTGACCCTTGGATATTTAATTTTAATTCATCACTAAAAAGACTGATTCACAGAAAGATAACTGATTACTTACATGCTTCCTTGCAAAATCGATGCCCTTTTTACTGTTACAGGTACTTATATAAGGCTTCTCACGGGCTGCAAGTCCATTTAAATACGCTTTTTTGATAACATTTCTCATAGTTTGAGATGTCACTTCAATGTTTTTATCAATTTTTAAGCCATGTGCTACTTAAGGTGCACGTATTCGAGGATAATCTTGAACCTTACAACAGGATATTTCTTTTATGCAAGTATTTTAGCTTTGAAGATTTTTCGGATTGATCTCATTCCTCAAAAGTTTGAAGCTCACGGTGTCTTTCAACAATATATTGTACTACAGACTTCAATATATTAAAGATTTCCCCAATTTTTTCACTGATAATCCATCATTTCATAACTGAATCACCAACTCGCGAATAGGTTTAGGAACTCCATTTTAAGACGGTCAGCTACAAGTTAAAATAAAACAACTGCTGCTATCATGTCTTCATGACACTTGCATACACTTCAGTTCTGAAAATTTGCTGCAAGTCAGTTGTGAAAGACGCCATAATTAATTTTCATATTGCGTAAGGAAACTTTTTTACATGGCACTTAGCAACATCTCCTAAATATTTCAATTTAAATACTTGCTGCGTTTTGTAAAAACAGATATTTATTATAAATTTATTTTAAAGAATCAAATTAAACATATTTCAGTAGTTATTGAAGATATGAAGCAAAAGAGTAGAAATTAAGCTAATTTATTTGTAACTTTGGCTTCCATACGGAGACTTTTTTTACCCACTGTAATTACATCCTGATTAATGCTACAAATCTATATTTTCTTTTATTCGAAACGCAAATATAGTACGAGGTAGTTCACCCTTGAAATAGCAATTGGAAAGCGTCAGATTATTTTTCAAGATTTTAGATGCAGTTGATTAATTTTCGTTCAGTGATATTTTCTAGAAAGCAAGTGGTGAAGGAAAAATCAAAGCAGCTGAAGTTAAACCCTTTCTTTGCTAGAAAATGAAGTGTTTACAATAAATTAAGGTTTATGTGCTTTGTATATAAAATTAAATGGAACTTCTCTGTCTTTATTATTTAAATGATTCATTTCTATTATTGTGAGTACTTTTGCTTCTAAGTTACTTAATTAAGAGCACAATTTTTTTGCTTTCACCGTTTGTCACACGTTACAAATATTGAAATTAGGGTAAATCCTGATATTCAAATTTCCTAAGCATGATAAATTTGGACTAATCCATTAGTTTTTTCTTTTAACAACTTCATTTTAATGAAATAAGAAAAGTACAAGTACTCAAGTTAGTTAATTCTTTAGTTATCATTTAACCTTTAGCTGCTGTATATACGGTCTGACAGACCGAGATTCATTTTTCGTGGAACGTTTCCACCCCTTAAAATATTTCATTTTTGATTATTATACATAGTTTTCCAATACTATGTTTTTTAAATTTTAAATCTATGTTCACCAATATGTTTGGCACAACATAGACCACCTATTGATTTTGCGCCAGATATCTCAAACCACCCAACAACAGCAATTAAAGGTTAAGATCACCAAATGGCGCCAAACTGGATGGTGCGGATTGGTTGAAGGAAAAAAATTGGTAGAATGTATTATACGCAAATGTGCGTATCTAGTTTAGTCTTCCAACTACTCTCCACTTTACACAAGTGTGTTTTGTGGTGGCATCGCATCCCGTGCGCAAACACATGCGTACTGAATCTTCTTGTTGCATAAGTTTTGTTCTTCTACTTCAGTACCTTTTCAGCTATCGCAACTAACGTTTGTTGTTTTTAAAATAAAGTATTAAGTTTATTGTTCAGCATGTAGTCTTTGAATAGTATCCTTACACTTAAACCAAAGTGGTGACCTGAGGATTTAAGAAAGCGTATACAACTTCTTGCCATTATTCTGCTACCCGTTTTTTGAAGTAATATAATCTCATAAGATTTAAAAATAGAGATTATACTTTAATTTGTCTCATAAAATAAATGCAGTGAAAAATAAACTGAGGACAAGGGGTTGAAACAAAAATGTTAAAAGTTTATTTATAACATAATCAATACTACTACCTCACTGGCAGTCAGAAACCATCTGCCCTGTTTCACAAGAAACTTTTTCTTATATAAGAAATAAATTTGCATATTACAAAGAAATGCATGTCTGGAAAAATACCACAGTTGACCAATCAAAAATTCAGAAATACCCAACACAAATATTATTAAACTTTCAAGGAAGAAGCCATACAACTCAACTTAAAACTTTAGCTGAAGCAAAAGGTAAACAATAGTTTTGAAAAGTGGGCGGTTCACTCATGGCACAGGTTGGGAAAAAGTATGAAGACAGGTACATTAACAAGTAAGTTAAATAAGCTGTTTATCTAACATGAAGAAACTTTGACTTCTTGTCGAGCCAGGTCACCACTTTGGTTTGATGGTGTAGGATACTATTTAAGATTACATGCTGAACAATCGGGCGACTCACTGCCCCACGAGCTCAACTCACGCGCAGGCAATTCAATCGTTAGTCCCTTCGCGACTCACTGGGAAGGAACTATGTGGCGGTCTCGTGTAAAAATAACAGATACAACTCCTAGACACCAGAGATATCTTTTGTCTAGGGAATAGAGTATTGAGTTGTGAAAGCAAATGTTGCACGATCGATCCCCGGCGCCCGCAAAGAAAAGCTCATACGCTTAAGTTTATATGAGAACTTTACCGACGACTCGCCCTGGAACTCTTCTCGTGTAAACAGGCTACATGCGCAGATATCCTTTATTCTTCCCACCTTTCTCAACTCTACTCTACCAAGGGCGTTTACACCGAAACACTCGCCCTGGAACTCTCCTGTGTATACAGGGCTTTAAGTTAGACCGCACACCTACCGTATTTATTTTCATTCTTTTTAATTCAGTTAACGTTGGCATAATTTCCGGAAGCAGTTGCAGGGCGTATTCTAAAGGGCAGTCGTGACTTATTTGGGCAGTCGTAAATTCAAATTGGGCAGTCGTAAATTCAAAATAGGGCAGTCATAAACAAAATTTTACTTTTATTTTGGAGGACAATATTCTACAATGAAATCATATTTGAGAAAGACAAGCAAAACTAACATACATATAGGAATAGGTTTGATACCAAAGTTGAGAGATGGGATTGAAATTTCCTCACTAATTACAAGGGGATACACTGGATGCCCTTTTCCCCCCTGAAATGGATGGGCGAGGTATAGAAATGCCATCTCATTCAGTGTCTAGTGACATCTCCCCCACCGTCCCTTAGAAACCACGGGCACTTGTCCTTAAAGCCCTCTTTTTAACATTATTTTTTTCCCCTCAAACATATGGTTGGTCAACTGGACTCAATGTTATCTGGATGTCCAACTTTGACCTTGTGTCGATAGTATGGAATTTCTGCAATTGTCTTCCTCCCACCGCTATGTATAAACGATGAAAAGTGTCTCTTCTTTTCTTCACTTTTGCTTAGCCAAGAGGTCATAAAAAGAAACGTCAAGGGGGGGGGGGGGGGGTCCATGAAATTGCATTTTCTCTATTGACGATATTGAAAAGAACTACCTTTTTAGGTAAAGCTTTGATCAGTTTTCACCACCACTTGAATTTGGCAAGATTTTCAGGTATGTAATTGGGTATAAAATTTGAAAAGTTGTGTTGAATTCTTTATTTATTCTGTGTTTGGACTATCAAAGTTTATAATAAGAGAAGGGAGGGGGGGGGGGGGGGGAAAGGGAGGGAGGAGTGTTCGGACTTTTGGACAGTCGTAATTTTTTCTTAGAATAGGCCCTGAGCAGTTGTGGACGAAATTTTTTAACGTACCGTTTAACGTTTTTTAACTTTTATTTTTAATAGTTTTAACTAAAAGAAATTATGGTGATCACTAATAGTGCCAGTTTGGAGAATGGGTTGAACTTGGATGTTCGGAATCTTGTTAAGTAGAACGTTTGCCGTTTTGTGCACAAAATGGTTAACTAGCCTACAACTCGAATTTCAATTGCGAATGTACAGAGATTAAAGGAAAAATTACATTCTATTCGTAGCAACTGCAATTAGATTATATTCTGGTTCGAAAGAGATTAGAATTTTGTAATACAAGAAACAAATGTTAGTTGAATTCAGCAGCAGTGCAAATTTTCCAGATGCATTTGAAAATGAACGAATTAAGAAATAGACGATAAAATTAAACCATCGATATTAAAATTACGGATGTATCAGTACCATATATGATTTAATGCATGAGATTATATGAGGTTTAAAACCAAATTTCTATCAAACCATCACAAAAATTTAAAATCAAATTTGCGTTTTTGAATCAGTTAACTAATTTGTGTCGATTCAGAACATAATTTCAAGAGGAAAATCACCATAAAATATAACCACCTTAATAAAAGTAGCCTATAGATTTATATGGTTTCCGGATATACAAATTACACATATTCTGGAAGCGAATATATTTTTATGTAACGAACATTGCAAGATTAAATAGATTCAAGATGTGTCTTTTGGATATTCTTGATAAACCAGACTTTTGTGCAAAAATTATCAGTCAGAACTTATTCGGATGCTGTGGCTTATGGTAATTCGATTACACTTTTATAAATAATTAAAATAAGCTGTTTAGATCTGGCACATAACCACAACATATTTAGATCAGAACTGAGAGTAGAATAGCCATTGAGAATATTAATGTTTCTTTGTTTCACACTAGGCTGAATAAATACACTTCAGCATTCCTGATAAACTGAAATTTTGAAGGAAAAAAATACCTTTTTATAAGTACAGTACATATTCATTTCTAATTAGTGCTATGCTAATCAGCAATTTCACTATTAAAAACTCATCAAAATCAAGAACAAAAACCCTATTCAATTTCGAAATATCAAAATAAATAAATAAATAAATAAATAAATAAAAAACTATATTTGGCGATTTATCACCTTTTTTTGGGGCAAAAAAGAGCCAATTTTTTTACCAAACTTGATTTTTTAAAAATTCCAATTGATTGAATGCCAAATAATCGGCCTTTGTTGTAGATAAAAAAAATCTATTTGCTTCAAAAATAAGTAAGAACTGATAACATCTCTCTCATGTATGTTTTACAAAAATAATTAATTTCTATAAGGGATTAATTTATTTTAGAGAAAAATACTCAGGGTTATACAAGTTATATATAGAAATTTAACTTTTTGATGAGCACTAAAATTGGTTAATTCTATGAGTATTATAGCCAGTTTTAAATATTTTTTTCAAAAACTTACTGTTTTCAATTCAGGATTTTCTTTATTAATATCAGGATGTGACACTAAATCTGTACCATTAAACCAAGCAAGAGTCAAATTTTTGTCTTCAAATTTTGTACCATAAACATATGCCTGAAAATATAGAAAATATTAGTTTAACACATCTTAGCTACAATATTGAATAATCCGATTCAATTTCATTACAATATTTCAAGCTTCTGTCATAAAAGCTACAAATAAGACAAATATAAAAGATAGTGATTATTTAAGCATTTAAACTTTATTTTAATAATTATTTTATACTTTTAGAATTGACTCTTAATATTGTATCAATGATAAAAATGAATTAAAAAAAATTTATGTGAAAAAACATAAGAATCCTGAATTGCATAAAAGCTTAAGATGCTTAATTACTGAAAATAAAAAAAAATGCAACAGTTGTCAAAAATACAAGTTTTAAGCAATAAAATAAAAAAAAATTATAGCATTTCATTAGGATAGGATATCATTAATCTGTTGGTGTTCCAGGTTTATGTAAAATATAATAACAATAATCAACTGTACTATTACGTGTATAAAAACAAAGCAATGCAATTTAATGCAACTTTATTTTAATTTCTATTTCAGTATAAAGTTTATATTTGTACATGAATAACAATATTTAGAAATCCCAAATTAAAAGTATGTTCCAATTAATTGAATAGCAAAATACTGCTTTTTAATATTATTGCCAGCACACTTACTGTTTCAGCCTCATTTCTGGATGAAAAAGTAAAAACAATGCCTCCTGACACTTCATCTAGTTTTTCAACATCACCAAAATGCTGAAAAGTATGAGCAAAATTTAAATTCACAAGTTTTCCTGCAATTCACTAGAAAACTACTATTATACAGCGTGCCCCCGTATAACATGGCCGACCTTAATTTTCGACACTGTTGGTCCTAGATGCATAGTTCCAATTGAAGAAATGTTTTAAATCGTTAAAATATTTTTACTGAATAGTTTTTAAGTTAGGAAAGGGGTTGGTATAAAAATTATGGATTGTAAATTTTTATATAGTCCCCAGCTCCCCCAACTCATATTTAGAAAAATGTTGCCCATGAAAAAAATATTTAAAAAAAAAAAAAAAAATCGAAATTTGTACGACTAATATTCATGGCATTATGAAAAATTCTATTTAGTGACTTATACCACTTTATACCGGAGGTCATTAACATATTTTAAGGGCATGTGCACAAAATGAAATACAGAGAAAAGTAATTCGGAAAATTATTCTGTAATCAAACACATGAATAACGATCTATCAATATTTGTAGTGAATTGTAGATGCTGAACTCGTTTGCAAGAGATAATAGGTGCTATACTCCCTGAAACTAACAAAAATCTTTCGACTACGTTTAGGTACGATCAAAGCAAAAAGAACCTTTCGAGGCAGAACAAATTAACACTCTTGTGTTGTGCAGGGGTCGCATTCGCCCTAAAATTCCTATAATTCCTTAAATTTTTGTTTCTCCATAAGATTCCTAAAATTGTACTTAAATTTTTCGTTTATCCCTAAAATTTTAGAAATCTCAGAAAATGTTTCTGTTAGTGGCAAGAAAAAAAAAATTCTAGAAGGGAGGAAAAATTCCTAATTCTTATGTGTAAATTGGCATGTAGTACTGCGGGATTTGCAGGTTCCTATGCCAATTTTGGTGGCAGATTAGTGATTGGTAGGTAGATAAATTGTATTTAGCTATTCATCAATCCTCGTTGTTAAAATGTACACTGTGGAACAGTACGTAGAATTGTTACTTCTGTGCTAGAAACGGGTAGCATTGGAAGACGTTCTCGATCCAGAAATTCAAGAGTGGTTGTCTATGATAAAGAAATTGTGGGCTATGCTCTTGCTTTCCCTCCGTCTAGTGTCAGGGACAATAGTGAAGCATGTGGATACTCAAAAACCCATGTGTGGAGAGTCTTAAGCTGACACGGTGCACATCCTTATCACCCGCGATTGGTGTAAGAGTTTTTGCCCGGGCATGAAAATAGAAGGTTTGATTTCTGAAATTTCATCATGAACAAGCAAGAATTGGATTCATCATTTGTGAATAACATTCTATTTTCTGATGAGTGCATGTTTTCAAGAACTGGGGTAGTAAATAGGCAAAACACACACTTTTGGTCCCTGCAAAATCCCCATGTAATCCGACCAAACAAGCATTAACTTTGATGGTCCGTTAATGTTTGGTGTGGCATATGGAAGGGAGCGTTTTTTGTTTTTGCTGATACATTAACAGGTAAAAAGTATGCAAACCTGCTACAGGAACCTTTACCTGACTTTCTAGATGACCATGTCGTGTTAGCAGATGTGGTTTCAACAGGATGGTGCCCCACCCCACAAAGCAGCTTCCTGCCGAAAAGTACTACACAACATGTTTCAAGACAATATTATAGGCTATGGAGGTCCGGTAGAATTGCCTCCTAGATCTCCAGATCTAAATCCTTTAGATTTCTTTCTTTGGGGATTTTTGAAAAGCAAGGTCTATGAAAAAGAATCGACGAGTCTATTAGATTTGCAAAATCGAATTTTATCCGCTGTCAGGGGTATTTCTTCTGTAATGCTGAAAATTTTTGAAGATGAATTACGTGTGCGCTTAGGTATTTTAGTCGAAGGAAAACACTTCGGACGTATCTATTTAAGAAAGAGGTTATTTATTCTTTTCACTTTGTTAATTTCTTTCACCTTTTATTTTTGTTTGTGTTAACAAAAAGACTTGCTTTCTGATTATTCTATTATTTAAAATTAAAATTGTTTATAAGTTTGTTTGCTATTTATTATGTGTTGTACAGTACCAAAAAAAATAAAATAATCAGAACGATGGCTATATCTTGTGCTCTAATTGTTGAAATAACAAACAAAAGGTACCGTTGTAAATCGTGGAAGGTTTTTAATAAATACATGTAGTTTATTTTGTCATGAAGGGTCATCTACTTATTAAAACAGAACCAAACTTTAAAAAGTTCAATAGCAACCTCATAATATTATCCCATATTTGGATTCAGCATCCAAAAAAATGTCAAAATACAAAAATTCGTAATTTTCTAATGAATGGTTTGTAATTTAACTGATAAAAAGAAAATGATAAATTAATGTTAAATAAAAAAGTTGGTTTTTTGACCATAAATTCTTAAATAATTAATATATTTCAGTAATTTTTTTTTTCAAAAGTTAGTTTGTAAATGGCCAAACATAAATAGCAATAAACTTTTGCATCAATTTCTTTTTTAATAATTAATTAATAAAACAATTAAAATTTTTTTTTGAATAGAAACGTATATTTTTTTTGCCTTCATTAGATTTATCATGGTCTAAAACCACACCCCACAATTTTTTTCTTTCCATTTTGACTTTTAGTTCTCGATTTTTTAGCGAAAATGTAAAAAACGCTCACTTTAAGGGACCGTATAGTAGACGACTTTTGAAAACTATCAAAGATTAATTCAAGGTAAACTAGAGGTGTGAAAAATCGCACAACGTTCAATTATCGTAAAATGGGGTGAATAGAAACAGAATTTCTTGAGATTACAAAAATAATATATATATATATATATATATATATATATATATATATATATATATATATATATATATATTATTTTATACAAAGCAGTTTTATTTTTTGTATGTATATTTTTAATCTGTCTAACGTGTTTGGAATCGTGGAACATATGTTTTGTATGGTTTTCAACAGTGTCCTTTTTTTAAAAAAAAAAATTTACTTCCTTAAATTACATTTATTTAAAACAACATTTTTTAAGCAATTTCAATAAGTTATCCTTTAAAAATTTTACTGAATCATGTGATTTCTTTATTTTATAAACAATTTCAACGATCAAGTTACATTTGTGTTTACAGCGAAATGTTTCTGTAAAATAATCACGATTTGCTTAATACTGTTTACTAATGCCTACATTTTATATTTATCAATTTTCTAATTATCAGTAGTATACTTTATACTTCTGCAATTACAGTTTTCGACATTTTATTTATTTCGTGTGAAGAATGCACATCTTTAATGTTGTAAATAAATTATGTTACTTTTGCGTTTACTTGCTATTTTTGTATTAATCTTAAACATGAAACTATAAATCTAAGTAATTTCTATGCAGTTTTAGACTAATATTGGTATTTCTTAACCTCGTGAAACGCCACACTGACGGTTCGGTTTCTCCTGATGTGAAGTAGAACCTTAAAAATACCTTTCATTTTATGGAAATTCTCGCTGAAGATCATTAAAAAAATGGTTGAAACATTTTCGTTCATAAGTGACGTGTTTTTCAACATAATGCATTTGGTATTTAGGGTAAATGATGTATTCTAAATCGAATGAAATGATAAAAAATAGGGGTTTGTATTGAAATTTTTGAAGATAGCGTTACTTTTACTTAGTAAACAGTCCCTTAAAGAAAAAAAATTTTGCATCAGATATATAGAAAATCGTAAGCAAAACATTTTGGTGCAAACTGTAAGATTCTACAATAATTAGAACCGAAGATATAGCCATCGTTCTGATTTTTTTTTTTGGGTACTGTACAATTTGTAATTTTTTTTTCAAAGCAGTTTCTAGTCAAAAATTAGAATGTTTTAGGCGATGAACAACAACTTGTTTGTCATAGTCAAACCTAGTCTAGAAGCTCATTGTCATTCTGATAGGATGATATTTTCTTATTTCAATTTATGTACGGGCCCCCCAAATAGCGTTAAAACTTTAAACTCCAATAACACTGTGGCTATTGGTTGAACAAATTTCGTTTTTTTTTATTTGAAATGTTTTTTTTAAGGGCAAAATTTTTGTAAATATGAGTTTGGAGATCTGGGGACCATTTAAAAATTTACAATCTGTAATTTTTATACCAACCCCTTTCCTACCTTAAAAACTATTCAGTAAAAATATTTTAACAATTTAAAACCTTTCTTCAATTGGAACTATGTATCTAGGACCAACAGTGTCGAAAATAAAGGTCGGCCAGGTTATATGGGGACACGCTGTATAATGTTGTTTCGTAATTTCATGTTAAAAAAGTATGTCCAGCAACTATTATTTTGCATGAATTGGGTATGATTTGTAAAAAATATCCGGGAATAATTTTAAATACTATTAATATTTGAACTTTTTAAATCCTTTATATTAATTTCGCTTTAGTGAGTTTGTCGATGGCGACAGAATATGCGGAGGCCTATAATCAACCCCCTTACCGTTATCCAATTGGGCTGAAATTTGGCAGATAGGTGCGATGTTAATGACAGTGTATTCTATCAAATTTTGGGGGCTGTCACTGTCACTAAAAGGTCGCTTTTACACATGCTTCTAAATGACCTTCAGAATATTAATAAATCCCATTCAACTGATCATTGTTGAAACTTTTTCTTGTTGCCAATTTTTTTTAATCAAAATAAATAAAAGATATATGCTTTTATTGCCTTACGTCAGACTTATCAGCTTTCATAGATTGTTGACTCGTTGTATACGACAATGTATTCGATTAAGTTGTTTTTTTATGTGGAGGGGTGAATTGGCAATGCTTATAAAGATTTTACATTGAAAACTTTATTGAGGCTGGCCACAAAATTCAGGAAAAAAAGTTCCCTGATAATTCCATGACAAAATTTCTAAAAAATTCCCTGATTTTAGGGCAAACTTTTTTTCAAATTTCCTCAATTTTCTTAGGTTTTCCAGATGTCTAGACACCCTGATCAAATAGAACATCAATGCTAAAGAGATAATATGTATTTAAAAAAAAAAAATAGTAAATTTCCCTGATATTCATGAAATTTTAAAAAACTCTGACATTTCCCTGATTTTTTCCAGAATCAGAAAGTTCCCTGACATTTCCCTGATTTCCAGGTTTTGTGGCCACTCTGTTATTTTTATGAGTTACATTTTAAACATTTTATTTACAATTCCTTTAATTGTTTGATTATTATTATTGTATTTACTAGTCTGTTGTGAAAAAGCAAATAAACATGAAAGAAGCTGTTGAAAATAGATTAAAATTCATTAAGTTTGCAGTAATTAAATTTTAGCAATGAAATGTAACAGGAACACTTTCAACTAATAAAATATATACACTTTTATTCTGAATTACATTCTCTTAAAAAAATTCTTAATTACATTCTGTTAAAAAAAAATCTTAATTACATTCTGTTAAAAAAAATTCTGAATTATATAATGATTTTTTTTCTTCTGAAAGCCATAATCAGAATAAATGCTGCATACACATAGAAATATGAAGGACTATTTTGTAAACTTTTTCAAAAGTAATCTGAATTTGCATTGATAAAATCACCTGTAATTAAGAATTTATTCCAAAGGGTCAATTTTGAATGAGTGGTGGTATTAAAAAGATTCTTACCTTAAAGTGCTTGTGTAGACTGTCTTTGTCGTATGACCCAAGAACTAAAATTGTTCTAGGGCGGTGATCAACACTAAGAGAGGAAACAGTACTAGTTGAGTGGAATCTAGAATTTCCCTGCCTTTTGAATACATATTTGGCAGAATGTGTTTTTGGAGCACTTTCAATAAGCCCTAAAGCTTTAGCCTGAAATAGTTTTTCAATATTTATTATTTTTAAATTAAATAAGTAATTAATGAAGCTTCTAACTGCTAAAAACTGCTTCTTAATAGCAATATTTGCTATGAATCATAAAATTAAGGTAATTTAGTTTCAGATATTAACAGCCACTAGTTTATTTAGAATGCAAACATTTTTGTAGTACCAATTGCTTACTTAAAATAGGAATAATCATGTTAAATAGTTTATTTAGGATGCCATTTTTTGGAGCACACATTGTTTACTTAAAACAGGGATTCAAACCTTAGAAAAAGAGACAGATTGATAGTAGACCAAAAGTAAAAAAATAGAGATAGGAAGTAAACAGATCCACTCTCTCCCAAAAATTAAAACTATTTTATTTTTAGATTTATTAATAAAAATTAATTTAGTATTTAATTCAAGTCACTTAGCACCAATGAACCAAATACCTAAAATTAAACTGAAATTTTTGCGATCTAATCAAGTAAATTTTGTAGTTGCATTTGCAAGAGCTGTAGAATTATTGGCCTGGTTCTTATTATCATAATAATGATAAAAACATTACAAATCAAAAATATGCTAACTTGTGATAATTGGACAACTAAGAGAAATGTAATATCAGCTAATTTTGTGTCTAAAAAAAAAAAAAAAAAAAAATAGCTGATGTTACATTTACTTTAATAGATTAAAATGTTTTGATAAATGAATGTTCTTTTTAATAAAACTTGGCCTCTCCACTGACCTCTCGAGTTTCTTCTGAAACAATACTTTAAATTATGCAAAATAAATGCTGTTTATATAATATTTATCGATAAACACATGCCCATTTATTATTAAAATTCAAAGCTTTTTTTTGTGTATTTAAGTAGAGAAGATAGGCAGTCACAATCATTAATTCAAGTTGCACCATTACATCTTATCAATTAGAAGTTTCAAGAAATAGGACAAAGCCGCTATTACCAACTGCAAAAAAATAATAATTTTTAAAACATTAGTGACATAGTTAGAGAAATCTAAGTTCTATATGGTTGCCTATAAAAGTCTTTGAATAAGTGGTCTACAAGAGAAATGACAATTCTGTCACCAATATTACTAGTATCATACTGATTTTATGTAGCACTTTTCAGAGGAACTTCAACCATAACCTGAATAATTATTACAGATTTATCATTGAAACGTCAATAGCCTTCACTGAAAATACTAAGAAAATAATGCAGAAATTTGTATACTTTGCTTGAGGACACAGTATTCATAAAAAAAAGATGATGTTAATTGTAAAATAAAGAAAACTGCAGGAATTCGGTAAATTTCAAGAAATAGAAGCACAACAATACATAATTGGTTTTAAAGATACCCAGAAGAGCAGCAAGTTATACTTTTACATGACTTGTGTTGTTATATTGCCAAGGTGAAACGTCTGAGGAGTAGCTATCATAATGAAGACAAACTTGGATAGGATCTTCTTTTCTTCTGATAGTTGCCATGAAAAACTTGGTCAATAAATCAAGAACATTGTTCTTAGAATGTTTCATCATTTCGTTAAAAATGCAGAAATCTGCATTTCCAGGGAATTGCACATGTCTGTTATATGTATTATGAGTATTATAAAGTATTATTAATTGCTTAATATTGCAATTTCTTAGATAATACACAACTCATAGAAGTTAAAAAATTAAACATTTCTTTTGTATGCAATTAAAATATGCAGTAAACCTGAAGTATTGAAAAGAAACATATTGCAAACCTTGCTCTTCATTTCATGTACTTTTTGTGCAAGTTCTGAAGCATCTTCAGCTCCAGTATGCTGCTTATTATACAAATCTAATTCAGCATCAAGCAGCTCCTTTTTAGCCTAAAATAAACAGCTTGATTTTTTAAAAGTAGTTTTCCACAATTATTAAAAGAATTAAAAACTAGCTTAAATATACTGTTAAATTGTTACACAATCATGTTACTTAAAGGAATTAAGGAACTAGAAGAAACACATTATTTCTATGATAAATAATTTGAAATATAAAAGATAATTGAAATGGGATGTTAGTTTTTGTCAATGACAACACATTTATTGTCTTTCTGAACAAAAACTTCACCTTAATCCATTCTACTAATATTTCCTTTAACGTTAAAATTTTTCATTCATTTGGTATTTGATACTATCTTTAAGACCTTGTTTTAGTTAAGATATACAGGATGATTCTTAAAAGTCCTTTAAATTTGAAAAGTTTTTTTCTACTTTTTTCATACCACTAGCCTGTTTCATCTTTTTTTTATTGTTTTAAATGCATTGATTGGTTGTATTGCAAGCCGTACATTGAGCATTTTCTTACTTCACTCCATAGAAGAAGGTGCATTTTGAGGGGAAATTTTATCTATTATTTTAGTCTTTTCAAAATTCTAGGAAAATGTTTTGCTTTTTAAGTCATCAAATACTATCCTCTATTTTTAGAATTCAATTGAACATACCCAATAATGCTTTTGTGTTCATTTTGAATGTTTTTTTTTTAATTATTTCCAAAACTTGGAAGAAATAAAATTTTACTCTTCTGTATTTTTGAATCTTTGTGTTCCTCTGTTCTAAACAATGTCCCTTGAATGCTGTGAGATCTAGTTGGATGATAAAAAAATTGTAAAAAATATATTCTTCTCTCTTGTTTAACAGGGTTGCCCTTTCAAAAATATATAACATGAATTTTTTTAAACTATTCTCAAAGAGCATAATTATTAGTTAACATTTCTAAAAATTTAAATCTAGTCTTGTACCCCACTGCAAATATTCCCATGAACTTCATTGAAGAATCGTTTTCTTATTTATTTATATTTTTGTAAAATATTTTCATTTTTTCAGTAAAAGTAAAGGTCAGAATTATGGATTACTCACTATTGAGGCTACTATCCTAAGATAAACTATAAAACCAGTAATTTTTTCGCAGTTTAACACTGCGACCAATAAGTGGGCTTTCATCAAATCTTATGTTTAAGGTTAGAGACACTTTTACAAAAGGTACATAACATAGACAGGCAGACTCTTTACAAAAAAATTACCTTCCTCCTTGACACAAATATTTAATTACTAAAGTATCTTTTATAATAGTATTACTAAGTGAAAAATATATTTCTTTCATTATACAAGCTTTCAATAAAAAACTGTTGTTAATTTGAGGGAGTAAAAAAATACTACTTACTGTACTCTTCACAATGTCCTGGGGTGCAATTTTTAGAAGACTCTTCAATTCCTCGTTATCTTTTTTCAAGTCATTCTGTAAATCTCTAATTTGTTCTGAAATTGTCTGCAAAGTCTGAAGAAAATATTTTATAATTAAATATTAAAAAAACGATTAAATTACAAACGATTATATGCACATTAAACTAATTTTAGAAGTCTTAATCTAAAGTAAAAAGCTTTCAATATTAATCTATAAAAGCAGAAATACATAATGCAGCAGAATAATGCACAGAAATATATCGAAGAAACACATTTTTAAATATTTGTTTTCCTATGCTGAATAACTTTTTTTGCATAATACTTAAGCCCTATTTTACATTATATACTCCTTTTGACTGGGCACTATTATTCTAGATCAGTGGTTCTAAAAATATCGTCTGGCAGATTGCTGGTTTCCATATTTAGGGCAGCGACATAACTGTGGTAGCTGCCAGAGCCTCCCTTCCAATATCATAGGAAACAAACATATTTCTAGCTTTAAACTGTTTTCAAATGTAATTTTGTTTCTTTAACACTAGGGATTAAAATATTATTAGAAGTCACAACTCAAATTTAAAGTCATCTGTTAGTGATGAATTAAGAACACTGGTATAGATAGCTAGCACTTCTATTTCAATAAATTTATTTATTTAAGAACAAAAAGGATTATTAAAATCATTCATTAGCCAAAGTATAAGGAAGAACACATATACAGGGTAATTCATAACTATAAGAACAACATACATTCTATTACCATTACAAAATAAAACATATGAGCAAAATACACATAGTACATTGTTTAAATTGGAAATTTTAAAAATACATTCATATTGCTTCTCTTTGAAATGAAATGAAATAACAAGAAAAGAGATTTACTAGCAAGCACAGAATTATAACGAAGACCAGAACTACTTAATTTATGTTTCAAATTCTATGTCTAATGGAAGTCCTTTTGTAAAAAACACTTTGCGAATTTTTAAAAATTAGTTAAAATATTTACATTCTGTTTGTCAAAGTCATAATAGAAAGCCAAAACTACCTATGTTAAAAATTTCAAAGTTCTATGCATATTAGAAGTCTCTTTCTATAAAGCCACATGGACAGAGCCAGATACACTTTTTTTTATTATTATAGATTTATAAATTGAATATTAATGTGATTTTTACAGAATTTTTCTGTTGAGCCATTCCTTAACACTGTTCATTATTTTTGTAACTAAAAATAACTTTTGGGGAAATTTGTGTCTTTATGTTATAAATAAAAGCTTAAAATATTGTTGCAAAGCTAAAGTAGTCCAAGGCTCTGTGGTTCAGTGGTAGAAAACAAGGCTACAAAGCAGCAGGCCCCTGGTTTCATCCTTACAGTAAATATATTGCTGGTAATACTATTTCGTCTATGCTTGAACAAAGCTTCTTTGCAAAGCAGTAGTAGAAATGATTTCTAAGTTGTAAATACTGAAAAAAATGCAGTGTTTCTTGTAGTATGATAAGGTAGTATTTTGAAACACGCAGTGAAAGTGTTGGAGTTTGAAACACAGTAGGTGAGATGGCTGATGGTTCACTTTTGAAAGCCGAGTTCTCGATTGAATAGTGAGTTATTGGCTAAGTGGAGTTTCAGTATAATAAATGATATACTTAAATTGTTCGAATAGTTGGCTTAAACAGAATATGATTGGTTGGTTGTATTCAGATTATCTGGCGCCGTCAGCAACACGAGGGCTATAATGCGCCGAAACATTTCGTCATTTAACAAACCAACATACATTTACAAACATCCATGCCAACACGGGACTCGAACCCGCAACCTCGCGGTCTAGAAGCCAGCACGCTAACCACTATACCGTTTGGTCGGCTAAACAGAATAGAATATGAAAAGTTCGCGATTGAAATGTGAAAAGCCAACATAACTGAAAATTGAAATACGAAAAGGAAACTGAAAATTGAAACGTGAAAGTTTGCGATTGAAAAAAGTTCACTTTTGAAATACGAAAAACCAAGAAGAATGAAAATTGAAGTATGAAAAGTTGCGATTGACAAAATGTTCACTTTGAAAAGTGAAATAAGTTTGTCTTTAGAAGATTTTGAAATGTGAAATGTTCACTCTTGAAATGTGAAAAACCAACATGAATGAAACTGAAAATTGAAAAGTTCGCGATTGAACCATTGCAACATCCCGTCGTTATCCAATTATTCATCCAAAGAAAGAAAGAAAGGAAAGAAAGAAAGAAGGAAAGAAAGAAAGAAGGAAGGAAAGAACACATGCACCCACACACAAACACACCACTAGCTGGAAAATACTCGATGGGTTTTCCCGAAATTCTCCACATAGCAAAGACACTTGGACACACGCACACTCAAAAACGAGAAAAAGATGTGACTAGATATTGGGTGGGCGGGCTAGTTGAAGTGAATATATTTTCAATTCAGTCAGTTTTATACATTGAAAAAATATCTTATGATTTTTCGTCTTGATCCATAAAAAACAACGTTTTCTCCTCATAGATCACCAATTGACATACACTTTTTCTCAATATCTGATAAATTGCACTTACTTCTATGTAAAAATTTTGAGCGTGATGAAAAAATGGCTCGATACAAAAATTAATCTGACAGCTTATCTCTTTGGAAATTCCAGTTCGTTTTTCTGATCTTTATGCGATGGAATACTAAGATACTCACATTGACGTAATATTTTCTTCCTTGTCAGATATATTTCGCATTAACTCAAGCAACAGTTAAAAAAAATGATTCGATAGAAAAATATATCTTGACAGTCTGATCAATAGTTTAGCCTAGGAAACTAATCCTTAATAGAAGATAACTTTTTTTCCAAATAGAAAGATTATCTTCCATCGATTCATTTTTAGAACCTTCTAAAGTGGGAGGTGAGAGAAGATGAGTTTGACAGTTTTCGTATACTATGGCGAGATATACTTCTAATAATCTCATTGCTTATATTACAGATTGCTAAAGTTTCATCAAATAAATTTCCCTGCAACGCATATTTGAAAGCGAGGTTAATCAAAGCGCAAGTTCCTTCTTTATTTTCTTCGCCGATTCTGTGAGTGTCATATATAGTCCAGTCATTCTAGAGTTGAACCTTGCATAAATTCCCATTGAGCTGAAATTTTGCAGAGTGGCTCTAATTGATGCCCTGGGCAACCCACAAAAAGTCCCCTACTCTCCCCCTTCGGCTTCTTGGTTTTTTAGGTGCTGGAATGCTGGGGCGCTGGAGAAATGCTGGAGCAGCTGTTACTGACGAACGGCTAGCCGCATTGAGCTCAAATGAAAGGTAAATAAATGGGCTTTGATTTAAATATAAATTTGATATCATTCACTAACTTACAAATTGATAAAAGCCTGTCAAAGTCGAAAAACCATGTATTTTTCTATTATTTTTCGATTTGAGCGCTTCTATTATTAATAAATGATTTAAACATTTGGCATAAAACTATTTAACTCTTTTTCAGCTTTCTAGAAATATATAATTATTGCTTGTGTGATAAATAGTTGCAGATATATGAGCGTTTCAGTGAAACGCTACCTCGTAATGGGAGTCTCATAATAAAGCGTGCAGTGTTTCACCCTGATCAAATCAGACACAATAACCATTTTCCTCAAGTCTTTTCCATTTAAGACCTTTTTTAAACTGGAATACAATATCATATTACTAGATATGTAGATAAATATGTAATACGCATCTATGAGGAAAAAATATCTCTGAATAAATATTTTCCTTAGAAAATTTTAATTTTCAACTATTTACATATTGTTAAAATGCAATAACTAATAATGCATGAAAAAAGCAATAACAATACTTGTAAGATATAATTCTTATAATCCCCGTCCTTGAAATAAAATAGAAAGGGATGTTAAGTGTGGTTGAAGGGTTATACGACTAGAAAAACTATTTTTTTTCTTTTAGAAGATATATATTTATATTTTTAAAAATCTCTTTTGTCATTAAAGCAGAAATACTAGGCTGCTTTCTTCATCAAATAGTATACTATCTACGAATTTGTTTTTACACAACCCTTGGTATTGTCCACAAATATTTGAGCATTTAAGTTCTGTTCTCCTGCAATCACACCCGCTACTCGAGTTGCAGAGTTACTCTTACTGTTGCAAGGTATAATTTATAACAGTTCATCTGGAAAAGTAGGTAACATTGTAGGTTGAGGACCCACTTTTAACCACTGTTGTATTTGATGATAAACACAAAGTGAATGATGACGTGCCTCAGCTGAAGTTGGAGGGAGAGTTTCTAATTTAAAAGTGGTGGTTATTGCAATTTTGGCTATACCTCTGCTGTACATGTATACCTGTAATTCGTTTAGTGTTACCCAATTTTGGCTTTTGTGAAGTGTTATCATGAACTTTTCTCCTGCTTCTGCTTTTTTATCACAATCTGTTTCAACCAAATTAAAAATTTCCAGCGTTTTCTTTATTTGAAAATTTTCAGATAGGATACCCATTTCCTTTATTTTACAGTGCAGATATTGTATCGCATCCAGTCATAAAATGGATGAAAAGTATATGGTTCTTCATATCCCTAAAAATCTTTCTGTGTATACCTACAATAAAGTACAATTTTGCAATTTTTGATCCGATGTTTGATACAAGAAGCATAACGTTTGCTTTATTTTTAGTTCTAGCTACTAGCATTGTTTATCACTATAGTTCTATCATTATCTGTAACAAGAACTGTCACCTTTCGTTTATATTTAGATTTTTCCAAAGTAGGGGCAACAGTTAAGGCATCAGCATCTCCTACAGCTTCTTTCACATCCACTCCTCCCTTTTCAAGACGAATTTGTAATTGTTATATGAGCATGGTTTAATTGCCACTATTTGACAGAAAATCTTCATGTTTGCATGTAACTATTTGTGTCATATACTATTATGTTCTCACATTCCCGTTTTCGTGCTCTTCGAATTTGTTCTTGTTCATTAGTTGTAGGACCACCTTAACCTCAAAATATTTACGTGATGAACACAAGATGGGGGTAGCAAAATAATGCTATCACTATCTATCATACATTGAGACTGTATTTTTTATAGCTTTTCGAATACTAGAGGGGCAAATATAACTTTTTCTATAAGCGACATGAACAATGAGACTACTTTTGAAAATTTTCTTTAAATTATCATTTTATTGTAAGCTTGTAGTTTAAAGCGTTTCTGCAGCTTTTCTCCAATAGTCACTTTCAATGGGAATCCGCAGATTATGCAATTTTCTCAGTACATTATTGCCTTTGAGCAACAGTCTTTAAACAGGGTGTAATCTTAAGTTATATTTTAACTAGCAGCAGGAAAACACAATGAAAAGAAAAAGAGTGATACTTTTCAACAAGCAATCAATACATTGTCACAACGAACAGCGATATCAGCGTTTTAAAAAATCCCGGACAATTGTGAAACTTCCTATAACAATCCTGTTTCCCCCATTTCTGGTCAAAGGCTTCCTCGAGTTCTTTCATATTCCACATGTTTTTTAATTCCACATGTTTTTTAGAAAGATGGGAGCCAACTTTTGAGGCTAAATTGGTATAATGACCCTTCAATTCCGAATGGGAATAGTCTCAAACACTTGATAGTCAAATGAAAAGGGGAAAACTTCTATTGCGTCACTGAAACCCTTGCATATCTGCAACTATTTATCGCGCAAGCAATAATTATATATTTCTAGAAAGCTGAAAAAGAGTTAAATAGTTTTATGCCAAATGTTTAAATCATTTATTAATAATAGAAGGGCTCAAATCGAAAAATAATAGAAAAATACATGGTTTTTCGACTTTGACAGGCTTTTATCAATTTGTAAGATAATGAATGATATCAAATTTATATTTAAATTAAAATCCATTTATTTACCTTTCATTTGAGCTCTATTTGAGCTCAATGCGACTAGCCGTTCGTCAGTAACAGCTGCTCCAGCATTTCTCCAGTGCCCCAGCACCTAAAAAACCAGGAAGCCAAAGGGGGAGAGTAGGGGACTTTTTGTGGGTTGCCCAGGACATTAAATAGAGCCACTCTGCAAAATTTCAGCTCAATGGGAATTTATGCAAGGTTTGACCTATTTTTTGCCTAGAATGACTGGGCTAATACTCTGCCTCCATGGTTGAAAGGCTGACATATTTTTGCTTAAAACTACACCACAGAATCGGAACTTGATCCAAAACCAAAAAATTCTGCCCAGTTGGCAGCAAAATCCGAATCACTATAACATGGGACATCCAAATTATTTACATTACTTAGATCCAGGCTATACTCCTTTGTGTCATCAACATAACCAAGCAATTATAGAAAACAATTCCAATGAACATAGCCAGGGCTCTCCTGAAAAGGAGATAATATTGTTGCGTGGATGGGTTCGAAAGATTTGAAGCCAAAGCAGATCAAAACTTGCAGAAATTTATTCTGATATAACTCTTCGCAGATTCTCTTACAACTCCAGAACTTCTCGTTCTAGTAGACTCAATACAGCTCTTTTCACAACAATAGAGCACAAAACAGCAGTTAAACTTGACACACAACTGCTAAATCGCCGCAAAAGACAATGCAAAACAGTTCGCTTTCGGAACTCCCTGAATGCTCGCTGACAGACAACCAGGTCAGTAACTCCACTCAGTCAGTATCTCAACTAATTCAGTAATTTCAGTCAACTAACGGACTCAACTCAGAGATAGACATTTGGAGAACTTTCCAGATCGTAGTCGAAAAGTCCTATACATGTACATGGGGACTGAAAATGTCACCAAGTTTAGTGACAAAAATTAGTCGCCAAAACCGTCGCCAACTTGGCTTTATCTCGCCAATTTGGCGAGATTGCCATTACCATAATGTTAAATGCTCTGCTCCTTGTAAAATGCCCTGCTCCTCGTGCTCCTTCCCAGCGTTATCTTTGTAAAACTCGTTATCAAGCATTAAGATACATTGCAGGGAAGCCAAGTAAAGAACTCTTGCACTGCCTTATACGAAGTGTACAAATTTATCTTTTCAAATAATTAATGCTACGAAATATTTACAAATATACAGAAATTCGTAACAGTATATTTACAGTATAACTGATGTCTAGCCTTGTTTTCCCTGCAATGTAAGACAAACAGCCTAATATACTCTAAATGGCAAATCAGACATTTCTTTAATTGCATATTCTGATTTTGGGCAGTCTTATTCGGATACTCAAGAGGCTTTAGAAATCGACACAATCATGAAATAGGAAATTTAAATGAGCTGAACATATCAGACAGTTTATTGATAGAGGTTTTCTGAAGGATCAATGACTTCCATCTTTTCCTTCAAATTCTACACCAATAGATGTTTAGTTCTAGTTCTACACACAACTTTAAGATCAAATTTTGAAATCAGCATTTTAACTACCTTGTCAATATGTTCCGGTAATTTACCAAACAATACAATATCATCTATAGGTATAACAATAATAAAATGTTATTTTCAAAAATGTATACACAGTTAGTCCATTGTAATTTTTCAAATTTAAATTCTTCTAAGATATTATGTATTTCAAAAAAACATTCCCTTAAACTTTGATAAAGTCCATAAATGGCTTTATTATGTTAAATTGGACAAATATGGTTACATTTTTCCTCATCAATAAACCCTTGAAGTTGATACACATACATCTGTAAATTCAGTTACGAGACTCTATCGGAATTACTTTACCGTCATTCTCTTTGATCTATAAAATTAATCTGACTCCATATTTATCAAAAACGAAACAACTTTTATTTCACCATCACTTCTCAAGTTCTAAAAACATCACCATTATTCATAACAAACCGGCAACCAACTCATTGCCATTCACAAAAGCATAAAGTAAATTACAAAATGACTTAAGGCAAACCAAAAAGAGTGACATAAATAAACTAACTCGATATATTTATACATCTAAGCATTATGCAAAGAAATGAATAGTTTTACGCCCAAATGAAATACAGTGGTGGAAATTGATTTATGAACCGACAGTTATTTTAAAGTATTTCTTTATTCAATTAATATTTATCGATTTAAATTTCATACAATATACATGCTCTGTATAATAAACTATACACATAAATAAATTTTTATATAAATTCGTAAACAATTTCTTTTGTTGATATTTTAGTTTCAGCATAGGAAATTGATTTATGAACTTTTACATTCAATCGCAATTAATAATTAGTAAAAGCCCCCTTTTTTGCCTTGATTCTGTTTTTCATGGATAACACGAGACTTTGGATGAATTTTTGGTCAAGTAATTTCCAGTTTTTAATGGTTGAGTCCTTCAATTCTGTAACTGATGCATACTGCTTTCCATTTGAGTAAATCATTCTAAACAATTGACCCCAGACATTTTCCTTGGGGTTTAAATCAGGGCTATCAGGGATCTAAAAGAACAACACTCTGTTCATCAAACCAGTCTTTCATTTCGTTTTGAGGTGTGGATACTTGCATTATCCTGCACAAAAATGTAATCAAAGGCATGGTTTTGCCATGCAAATGGAAGCAAAGAATTTTCTAGAACTAATCTGTAATCAAGTGATGTTTGTCGACCCTTCAGAAACACAATCTCGCTTCTTCAATCATAAGATATCGCGGCCCAAACTATCAAACTTCTACCACCAAAATTTCTGCTAAAGACAGATCTTGGTTCCTTACAAAGATCTCTCCAATAATAGTTTAATCCATAAGGTCCGTCCAAATTGAACTTATTTTCATCAGAAAATATAATTTTTTTCCATTTCTCCCTCATTTCCATGTAGTTATCACAACATTTTAATCACATGTTCTTGTGGTGCAGAGTCAACTTCGGACCAGCCTTCATTTTGGACCATTTCAAGATAGACGACGATTTTAATATTTGTCTTACTCTTCTGGGAGTTACAGGAAGTGATAGTTCATTACAAATTCGCCTTGAACTGTAACCTTTTTGGGATGCAAGTCGAACAATCCTGCTTTTGTCCCTCGTGCTTAAACGAGGGTTACCTTTCTTATTGAAGTTTTTGTCGTAATCAGAAGGGTTCTTCAAATATTTACATATTACATTTATTGTTCTTTTAATTAATTTGCTGATTTCTCTTCCAGATTTGTTACATAGTATATAAGTGCCAATTTTTACCTTTTCGGCTTCAGACAGTCCCGCACGCTTACCCATTTCGTAAAACGTGACTAAAACAGATAAATTTCAACGAAGTAGGCGTTGATTTTATTTATAAACATTGATGTAAGCTCCCCTTGATGTTCAAATGAAGAACTAGTTAAAATATTTGGTACCTGAGTTCAAAATAGATTTGAGTTCATAAATCAATTTCCACCATTTCAGTTGCTTAAAAACGAAAAATAGATATATTTTTATTTACTATCATTTTTTAAAAATTTTTATGTGTGCAAATCCTTTATTATGCTCTGAATATACAACGTACAAAATTTGAATCAATAGCATTTAATACTAAGCGATATCTGGCGAAAATAGTGTTAGTTCATAAATCAATTTCCACCACTGTATAAAAATGCCAACTTTCAATGCATTCAAACTCGCATAAAAGTAAGCAGCTTTTATATGTAATTGCAAATGAGACAAACCTAATAAATATACAAAAATAGAAAAGAATAATCTAATAATGGAATAATTTACGACAGGGCTAAATACTTCATAATACGTGTCCCCTTTACTCTGTTAATAACCTTGGTACAAGTTTTGTATCTTATGACCTCATTCTTTTCTTTTTGTTTAAGAGTATAAATCCACCCATTTCCTAAAACTTTAGCATTATCAGGTTTAGGGACTAATTTCCATATTTGTCTTTCGGACATAGTATGAATGTCATCTTCCATTGCTGCATTGAATGACGTAACAAGATTTTATTATACAAGGTTTTTTCACTTTTAGGATTTTTCCTCAGTAAGTATTTTGTGCCATGGAAGTCGAAAAGTTCCTTTTCATATTTAATATTATGGGATCTACAATACGCTCAACATTGTTGTGGGATCTTAACCAAGTATTACTATTTTTTTCATTTTAAACACGTCATCCCCACAATCTTCTAGCCATTTACCAATTTAAAACTGTTTAAAAGGCTAAAAAAAAAAGGCTAAAAAGGTTGAGGCTAAATTTCATATCCTCAGTCCTGATCAGCAATTAGCTTTATCTCTTTTATGATGTTCTCCATTAGGTGGGGGACAGTAATTTGGATTTCAACTATGAATTCCCCATTTACCATGCAATCAGATCCAGATACGAGTCAGACCAAACCCTAAAGACAAAGACAATATCACTTAGCCGAAAAATTATAACTTTGATGTTTTGCCCAGAAGAAAATAACACATCAACGTTTGAAACTGCAGAGGATTTGTCCCTACATATTGCTAAAGGAGAACACCAAATTTCTAAAATAATCACAGGTCAAGATAAATCCAGGAGTGCATCTGCAAAAAGAATGGAAAAAAAATTAATTATGAAATTACTGCAGATTTCGAAGAACCCACATCAGAGAATAGAGATTACATCTTTTCAAGCCATCTAACATATCTGATTGTCTCCAATGATACCAAGACAAAGTTCGTCACCTTGTTTAATGACATTATCTTCAATAACACTGCATATTTCAGTCGTACCTTTCATTCTGTGGAAATGTGACACAAACTTGTTCCCGTGTCAAGTATTTATTTAAACAAAATTTCTTCTTTCCATTAACTGTGAGATTTCTCATCATATTCCTAACAGTTTGGGGTGTTAATTTACTTCCTGTTTTATTTCCTTTGTTGAAGCATTCTAAAGTGTTTTTGATTTTGGTTCAAACGTGTAACTTTCCTTTTGGGTTTCAGGGTACGTCCTACTTTGCGCACAAGACTTGAATAGATGTAATTTCTATTCTATGTAGTGGGTTCTTCATAAGCTGCAGTAGTTTCATAATTGTTCTTTTTTGTCACTGATTCTATTCTTTTTGAAAATGTACTTCTGGTTTTGTCTTGACCAGTGATTATTTTAGAAATTTGGTGTTCTCCTCTAGCAATATGTAGGGACAAATCTTCTGCAATTTTAAACGTTGATGAGCAATTTTTTTCAGGGCAAAACATCAGAGTTATAAATTTATGGCTGAGTGATAGTATTATCTTCGTCTTTAGGGTCTGGTCTGGAAATGATTGCAAGATTAATGAGGAACTCACAGTTCAAATACAAATTACTGTCCCCCACCAAATGAAGAATATCATAAAAAAGATAAAGCTAATTGCTGATCAGGACTGTGGGTATGAAATAAATTCCCATTCTTTTTCCGTTGTCCTGTACGATAAACCGTTTTACATTGGTGAACTGCTAGAAGATTGTGGGGATGACGTGTTTGAAATAAGATTTCTTCATCAGAGAGGAGCTGATGAGTTTAAGTGGCCATTGCGTGATGATATCGACACAGTGCACTGAAGCTCAGTTTTCTTTGGTCATTTGCAACTTTCTGGAGCTGATCTACAAGCAATTGTTACAAACATGAAGAAGAGAGAACAGATTAACTTTTGAAAACATGGAATGGAAATAGAAATGCATCAATATGTAAAGATGGGGAGCAAAAAAAAAGCAAAAAAACAAAAACATTTTCTCTTTCTCTTCAACTTGTTTCAATAAAGATTAATTTCTCTTTAAGTATAATAAAAGGGTATTTAATTGGTCCCAGCGTCGTGTCAATATATTATTCCCGCAGCATGATATACGAGCTCAAATGTGTGTCGAATTCGGAGATTTTTCTATTTGGCACCAAATAACTTTCAGCATGTTCAACTTGCCTCAATGTTTTATGTATAAATAAATAGTACTAATATAGCTCTATCCAATGACACCTTGTTTGCAGTGGCAAATCAAACGCGCAACATATAATTTAGGCTTGAAAATGGTAAAAAACATGAAAACCTGGACATTACGTCACCTTGAATGACCTTGCGCAATTGACTTGCCATGAACTTTTTATATGTTTTATAAAGATCTATTCTAGTACATTCCATAACAGAAGAAATGCAGGTGGCAAATTGCTTGAGAAGTTTTAGACGGATAAAAATAATTTTCATGTGTCACAAAAACACCAATTTTTTAATTTTTAAAGGTGGTCTTTGATAAGTCATAGAATTTGAACGGTACAAATACGAAAAAAATAATTTAAGATTTTATCATCTAATAAGGGTAGTAGCAACAGGTAATTTTTTGAGGAAAATCGGAGATGGTGGGAATCACCTCCTAATGTTAAGTGGCTCAATCTCTCAGAATCTTGCTAATAGCATGAAATCCCGTTTTACGGGAAGCAAGCCGGTGGCCAGGATTTTTTTTCGGGGGGAGGGGGTTATGGTCGAAGATTTGATCAAATACATATAACAAGTTACACAAAAAAAGAAAAAAAAGAAGGGGAAGTGGTAAAACAAGATTTTACACAATTTCGGGGGGAGGGGATGGGGGTCCCCACCCCCCCGTCTATGGCCCTGATGCAAAGCTCTCCATACTTAAAATGTAACATTAATTTTTTTCCTTTAACATGAAATTCGATTAACTCGAATAACTCACGCCATTGACTCTGCGTTAACGGTGTTTGACAGTATTTTTCATAGAATTTCCATCCTGGATTATCTTCAATATTTTGAGGTATCAATTTCCATAAATTCTCTATAAAATGAGTTAATTTCGTTTAATTTCAAATCAGTGTGTATTAATTGTATAAGTTGACAAAAGACTGCCATGAGTATTTTAATTATTTTACTCAACTGCTAAGCATACCAATATTCTTAAAAAAAAAAATTACTGACAATATTAACTTATTCTTCCAACCATTCGACAACTTTGATGCGTTACAGTTACAGTAGGTAACGTGCTTGTAATAAGTCAAGTAACACCTCAAAAATTATAACATACAAATTAAACGTCATTTACATAGAAAAAAACTTGTTATTTCCTTATCTTAAATCGTCATACAGAGTATGAAATAAACCTTTTGGCCTTCTTAATAAGCAGGGATGCACTCCTTTAGTTCTATTCTTTCTTCGTTTCCTTCTTTTTAATAAGAGAAGCAAGCATAATTCATCATCTTCACTTGACGAAGACATTCTGAATACTGAAAGGGGAAAGAAACCACGGCATGCACGGAAGCTTGGCCGAGCTACTGCTGTCGCTAGCCCATGCGTCTGAAGCTGTGGAGTCGTCTGTGACACATTTGTCTTGACTACTAAATGTATAAATACCTTTATAAATATATATTTCCTTTTTTGAAAGACAATTAAGCATAGGTCCTTTGGTTGTCTCTCTAGATATTGTCTTTCAGTTTGTTTCCAAAAAATGTAAAAGGAACTGTTTATTATCCTTTTCATGTGTAAATAAATTCTTAATTTCTTGTATTAGCTGTACACCTCTTTCAGCAGTGTCGTTTACCACTTTAAGATCTTTAACTTTGTTCCCCATTTGTGAAAGGGATATTACTCTCACATTTTTCAGATGAAATTGATACAAAAGAGTCCCTAATATTCAAACGAGATAAAATATCAAGAGTTCTTTTTGTCACAAATGTTCTTTTTGTTCTAGTTGAAATGCTGCAATTCCAATTTTACAATCGATTATCTTATACTTTTTAATGTTTTTCCATAAGTTCAGGTCACCTCCAGCAGGGTGGTCACTAAATTCAGGAAAAAAATTTCCCTGATAATTCCCTGACAGATTTCTAAAAAATTTAGTGATTTTAAGGCAAACTTTTTATTCAAATTTCCCCAATTTTCTTAGGTTTTCCAGGTGTCTAGACACTCTGTTCAAATAGAACATGTATGCTAGAGAGATAATATGCAATTTTTTAAAAAATAGTTTTGCTGGTAATGGATAAATCAGCATAAAACTCGAAAATTATGCAAAATTACAAAAAATGTCAAAATTAATGATCATTGAGTTGAAATTTTAGGAGAGTAATACTATGGGTAAATGTAAAAAAATTAGGGAGTGTCTTGCTTTTTAATATAATTTTTTTTGTTGAACCACCCTAATGGAATGGTGAGTTTTTAAATCAGGTAAATTATCAAGTACTGTAGCGAAATGCGCTAACGGAAGTCGAACCGGGGACTTCAGTAGACAGGCATTCTAACCCCTAGGCAAAAGCGACCACAAGTGCCTAGATGTTGTATCTGTCATCTGTATACGATTCCACCACATAGCCCTTCCCAATGAATCGCGAAGGGTGTAACGATTGAGTTGATTGCGTGTGAGTTGAGTGCGTTGAGTGTGGCAGTGAGTTGCCAGAGACATATTCATGGGCGCCACCAAGGAGGTACAAGAGGGTGCACTTGTACCCCCACTGGCTTTTGAAATTTTGAAATAACATGGGGAAAAGTGGTACGATTAGCAGGAAATAAAAGTGTGCTAAAGGTTTTAAAATATTCAACGGAACAGAAATTTAATACATAACGACAGATTAAAATTTCATCCTACTGAAAAATCAAAGTTAAAAAAAAAAAAAAAAAAAAAAAAAAAAAATAACAACCTTGCATTTCTCATTTACAGCCCCGTGAAAATAATTCTGACGGCGCCCATGGCCCGATGTCACTAATGCATGTATGTTGAGCCGTTCCAATAAGTGCTTCTACTACATAATGGTGTGGCTTAGAAATACTTTTATTTTTTATAGAATTTTCATCCTGGATTATCTTCCGTATTTAGAGGTATCATTTCCCATAAATTGCCTACAAAACTCAACTGCTAAGTACACCAATACTGACAATACTGAAAAAAATAACTGACAATATTAACTTATTCTTCCAACCATTCGACAACTTTGATGCGTTACAGTTACAGTAAATAACGTGCTTATAGCAAGTCAAGTAACACCTACAAAATTATAGCATACAAATTAAACGTCATTTACACAGAAAAAACTTGTCGCCTTCTCTTAAATCGTCATGCAGTCTGAAATAAACCTTTTGAGAGCCTTCTTGATAAGAAGGGACGCCCTCCTAAAGTTCTATTCTTTCATCGTTTCCATCTTTTTAATAAGAGAAGCAAGCTCAATTCGTCATCTTCACTTGACAAAGAAATTTTGAATACTGAAAGGGGAACGAAATCATGACACACACGGAAGCTAGGCCTGGCCATTGCGGTTGCGTGGATGCGCCACTGCAGTCGCTAGTCCGGGCGTCTGAAGCGGTGGCCCGCGTTCACCACTCGAGTCGCTCTGCATGATAAGGCCCTAAATTCGAAGGTTTTTGCACATCTTGTTAAGCAAAATTTGTAAAGAGGTTAAATTTTTAGAAAATAAAATGAAATTCAAGCCCTTTAAACATATTTAAAATTTTTTTAAGGATTTCAGGCATTTGAAAATGAAATTTTTTTTTCAAGCACTTTTCAAGGTTTTTTAAAAACGTACAAACCATGTATAAATTTGTGTTACTTGAATTGTGTTCTGAACTGAATTTAACTTGAAAGCTTCAACGTTTAATAACCAGGGATTTTTTGTGAAGTGGACAATTAAGATGATAAATGCAAAATTCAATCAAGTAGCAAATTAAAAAAATACCTTCTTCAAGAACTCCTTTTCTTTCTTATCTTTTGCTTTCATCAACTGATCAAAAATTACCTAAAATGAGATATTAAATGATTATTAATCTCCCAAAAAACTCATACATTAAAATATTAGTGTGATAAGTAAAAAGGAAGTGTAATATTATAACTGATGTTAGCAGCAGCCACACAACTCAACTCAACACTGATGCGAGACCGGCAAAATAATAAATCACTCTCACGACCAGACATTTGTTTCTTCTTTTCCTTGCTTCCTTCATCAGTAAATATTTAAGTATTTAACATAAAAATATGACATGGTGACACAGGTAATAAAGGAAAAACTCCATAAAATAAAGAACTCGCTTTAGCAATGAAGGAATCCAGCAAGGTTCTCGATGAAGAAGAATATGTAAGCTTATTTCACCTACAAGGAATAGAAAATCCCACGTAATAGAGGATATAGAAGTAGAGAGGAAACAAAACGAAGATGGAAATAAAGACGATTGGATCGGTACATCTCAGAAAACTGGCAGCGCCTCAAGCAACGTTTCAACTTGTATATGGAAGCTTCGGAAAAGTCGGACAAAACAAGAGTGGCTCTCGGTATAATGGGAGAGGTATAATGACCTTTTCAATTCATTTAAACTAAAAGAAGCTGAAAAGTTCGAGATAGTAATATGTAAGTTTGACAATTATTTTGAACCATCCAAAAACACAGTAATTTCGAGGTACCAATAATTTAATTATGTTCATCAGAAGAACGAAACGGTATACTCATTTATCAAAAACTTAAAAAATCTGGAAAATATAGTGCTTTTGATAATCAGGAGGACAGTCTAGTTCAGGGATGAGATTGGCTAAACACCCAAATGATTGGAATCATATGCGAGCAAAAAAATTGCACCATACTTTTTATGCAAAACATGTTTTATAAATTAAATTATCAAAAAATACTACATGATGAAAAAGTTACACAATAATAATTAATAAATTAATTATTTTTTATTCAGTCATTTTATTATTAAATCATTTACACTAAAAGATTAATTAAAAAACAAGTTTAACACATCATCAGAAATCTAAAATTAGGCATTAAAACATATTTATGACCTGTACATTATCGAGATGCAACATTCACTCAAAAGAAGTATGAGAAAAATTATATTTAATAACCTTTCGATAAAAATTAGTAGTAAAAAAAGCATACTTCATTCAAGCATATTTCATGGATTTCAAGGATCATTCTAATAAATTTTCAAACACCCCTCCAGCAATACTCACACGCACTAATCACGGACATAGCAGCTATCACATAGGCGAATGACAACCAAAACGGCGTTGCAAATCTCGACAATAGCTGCATTAAAACGGTTTAAACCTAGGTGAAAATTATCACTACTCCAATTTAAATATTAGCGATAGCGCCCGCCATAACGTCGCAAATCTCGGCAATCATTAAAGCAACATCAGCAAACTGACTATCACACCAACGTAAACATCAGCGTTAGCACCCAATATATCGGTGGGAAATCTCTGCAATAGAGGAGATTATATCGATGTATTATTCTACAAAATTTACTCTCACAACCACGTAAATTTCAGCGATAGTGACAATTATAGAATATATTAGGCGCAAACAATCGGAATAGTGTCTATTATATCAGCGTGATACTCGCCGAAAATGAACATCACAACAACGTAAGTCTTGGCGATAGGATTCGCCGTAGTAGTGCAAATCTCGGCAATAGCAGTCCTTACGTCATTGCAATGCTCAGCGAAAATAATCACCACGCACCAAAGTAAATAATGGCAATAAGGGTTGGCAATTTACAGCACAAGTGGTCATGACATCGGAAGTTTGGGGAAGTCTGAAATATAGGTTCCACTTTTGTGAGACTTGCAAGCATGCCAAATAAAATTATAATGCAGATTTGTATCAATCTTGGGAATGATCGAAATTTCAAAAGAAAAGAGCGGAAATCCACGTTTCAGCTGAACTATACCACGTCTGACAGGTGCAAATATCTGCAACATCGTCAGTGGCTATTGGTGTAACACCCGACGACAATGATCATTACGCTACAGTGTAATTCTCTATGACAGCACCGCCATAGTCACGGAAATAGCGTCCCTTTCATCACCATATACCTCAGCAAGATAGCCATCACATAAATAATGCCGATAGAGGCAGGCAATCTGGAGGAACAGTTGTCAGTACATCGGGAGTTTGGGGAAATCTGAACGTACGCAAGTTCCGTACTTGTCAAACTTGCAAGAAGCCCAATAAAATTGTAATGCAGATCTGTATCGATCTCAGGAATTATCGAAATTTCAGAAGAAAAAAAACTGAAATCCGAGTTTCAGTTTAACTGCACCATGTCTGACATGTGCAAATCTTTGCACTAACATCAGCGACTATTATATCGGCGTAACATCCGAAGAAAATGATCATCCCGCAACAACATAATTCTCGGCTATAGTGTCCATCATAACCATGAGAATAGCAGCCAATTCTAATAGTAGCCATAAAATAAAAATAAATCTATCAAAATAGTCAATCTTCAAAAGAAATCGTCTAATAATAATCTTACAATTACGAGGACTTTAGCTGCTAGCGAGAGAGGTTGGAGAAGCGATATGCAGAGTAAGCCCATGGCGATGCGATACAGGTTTTAACCATGTGGTTGTAATAAAGATATATTTTTATATTTCTGGATTCTTATTGGTAATGCCCTGGACATTATAATATTGGAGTCAGATATCAGATCTACGTCTACATGAAGGACATCCCTCATTGTCCATATTTTTGCAAATACAAGATTAATCTGCACTACTTTCAGAGGCATTGCACGTAAAAATCGGGATATTTTGAAGGTATTGCAAATTAATATGTAACTACTTTACGTAAAAATCGGGCAAAATCGCCAAGATTGCGGCCATCACCGACTCAAAATTTAATGATTTTTTTTCTTATGTTACCTTACCCTAAGAAAGAATAATCATAAAATATTTTGGCTATATCTTTTTTATTTTTGGAGCTATGGGAAGCGGGAAGGGGGGTTAAGTGGAAAATAATTAGTCTTAGAAATTAATATTAGTCTTAGAAAAAATTTGCAGTCATTCTTGCTGTTTTGTAATTGAATTTATGATTGGGTTTGAAGGGCTTCAGACTTTTTTTTTTTGCCTGACAGCTTATATAATTTGAATATTAGCATCTCAGAGTGAAAGTTCACAAGCAGATAGTCGGGGCCACAGATGAGGACCCCCACCCCTTCAAAAAAACTTCGCTTTTTCGTAAAAAATCAAATTTTAAAAATACAATAAATCGTTACTTTCATATTATTCAAAGGATTTTTTGTGTGCAGAATCACTAAACACTTCCATATAACCTCTTCACTCCGTAGGTCCACATATGTGGACCTCATAATATTTGTTTGTAAAATTTAATGGAGGAAAAATTTGTAATTTCAACCTCACCTTTACATTTGGGGATGTCTGAGCTTCGTAATGAATATCATAGAGGGCAGCAAAGGTTTAATTTTCCTCCAGAAATATTTGTTTACAAAAGTGATTTTCTGAAAATGGCGATATCTCAGCGAAGTCGAAAACGTAAATAATTTTCAGTATTTTAAATATTATTTATAGATCCAATAAAATTATTTCTAATTAAGTTAATCTTTCAACATCTGCTTAGAATAGTTTTGTTTGTAAAAATGTTTCATTGAAAAGTTGGGTCAAGATTTATAATTGGGTACACATTTGTGTACCTTCGTCCATTAGGCTGAATTTATTGTAATATGATGAAAATGTGTAGTGTAATTAGTAAATAATTATTGTTTAATAATAAAATATTATTGTTTAAATGTATGAGCATGTTAACTGTTTGTTTTTACTCAATTAATTTGTCCTAAAATTATATTAGAACATTGTACACTTAAAATTTGGAACAATTTAACAAAAACACAATATTAGTAAGTTGAGGTATTATGGTGTAAGTGCACAGAGTGTATGTAAAGTGTTTGTTTACTACTTTATTATTTAATTTAAAGTTGTTTAAAACATTCTGGAATTTATATTTTTAAATTATAGAACTTTTTAACAAAAAAAAGTAGTAACTTAGTTATGTTTTAAGTGCAGAAGTAGATTTAGTGTTTGTTTTGTTGAAAATTAACTTAATACAAAATCATAATTTTGAGTATACAATGTAGTAGTGATTAAGTATAATTCTAAAATATTATACGAAATTATTTTTTGTAGGCTTATGGACTCCAGATGAGATTCAGGCATTATTACAAAAGAGTGATTTGTCTAAAGAGTAGAAAAGAAAAAGCATTCCACAGACTGCTGTAATTCAAATGTGTAATATTTCGATGGGGGTACTGATCTCTGTGATCGATATTTAGCATACTATTGTTGTGCTATAAGAACAAAGAAATGGACTGTGCATATGTTTACACATTTTGTGGATCTAGCAATATCTAATTGCTGGATTTATTATGTGAGCTTTCACAAAAGCAATGACATAAAACAAATACATGTCCCTTATGCAGCATAGAACGATTATTGCTTCATCTTTATTGAAGTATGAAGGAAATTTATCTGGGAGTTCTCGCAGAGGAAGTCCACTCAAACTGTCTAACTCCTCTAAAGAAGAATTTCCTGTGCCCTTAAAGCAATGAAAAGTTGTTCATCGTCCTCCAAAGGATGTACAATTCGATAATATAGGTCAACTACCCAGGTACATGGACGACAAAAATGCATACAAATGTCGTCTGGTGGGGTGCATATCTAGAACGAGAGTAATGTGCACCAAGTGCAACATTTACTTACGTGTGCAGAAAAATAATTCCTTTGAAAAGTTCCATTCAAAGTAAAAGTAATGAAAATATTCTCAATTACTTAACAAATAAAGTGTTTAATAATAAAGTTTAATTAAACATGTTAATACTTATTTTACAAGCATTTTATCAATTGCAATATTCTTGCTATTTTGTGTAATAGAAAACTAGGGTCCACATACGTGTACCTAAAATTTTAGGCCCCCTAATAAACTTATAAATGCAAATTTTTTTTTTTCATAGTCCATGACAGCAAAATAACTCAATAAAACAGTAATATATTTTTTAAATCATTTTGTTAATCTTCAGGGGTGAAGAGGATAAAGAGAATCTAAGGTTAATATTCATTGAAGGACCTCGGAGCCTCAGGGTAAGGGAGCTCAAACATGACCCCTGGTGCGTTTTTTTTTGTTATTTCAGAGCATTATTTCTTCTGACTCCGACCTCCAACATTTATACTGCCTGTATGGAATTGTTATCTCAACGTAGTACTTTCACAAAATGGAAGAACATTTTTTGAAGATTCAAACATTTAAAAAAAAATCCAAATTAATATGCAACTACTTTACGTAAAAATCGTGCGAAATCGTCAAGATTGCGGCCATCATCGACTCAGAATTTCATGGTTTTTTTTCTTATGACCCAAGGAAAGAATAAATTTGAAATATTTTGGCTATAACTCACTTATTTTTGGAGTTATGGGTGTGTGAAATATGCGAGTCTTTGTCATTCTTGCTGTTTTGTAATTGAATTTATGACTGGGTTTGAAGGGCTTCAGATAATGTTTTTTGCTTATATAACTTGTATATTAGTACCTCAAAATTCATTTGTGGATAGTCAGATGAGGACAGTTTTTCCTACAAAATCCAATTTTAAAAATAAAATAAATCTTGACTGATATAATTCTAAGGAATTTTGTATGCGGATTCACTACACACATTTACTTACATAAAGTTTAAATTTAGTCCGAGTTGTGGTTGGAAATATATGGCCGCAGGTTTGTGGGGATTTAAAAAGGATATTTATGTTGCTTCGTTAACAGAGTGGGGACACAAAATATTTGTATTTTCTTTGCAAATGGGACAATTATGATACAACATTAATTAATGCCAACAGAAAAAATCATCGGTACCTGATGTCAAAATACAAGTTTGTTGAACCCACAAAAAGTTTTGCTTCCACTACTTGAAATAAAATTACACCTTAGAAAACAATTTTCAAGCCATTACCAAAAGGATTAAAATGCTTCAAATACCTTTGTGGGCAGTTTTAAGTTGAAGAAAGAGGATCTGATATTAGAAAATTTAAATTTTTTAGCTCCCAAAGATGACAAACAAAAGAAAAGTCTGGAAGTCTTGAAACTTCTGGTAATCAGCTTTCTTGGAACCAAAAAACTCAAACTATAAATCTATTCTTGAAGCGGTGTTATCAAATGTTTAACAATTAAGATGTTATGAGCTTTAAAAGTTAATTTTTCCCATTTGAACCTATGGGGGGAAGGGAGGTGGGGGGGCATTGGTGTGGGACTCAATATATGAAAAAATCTCGTATTTTATTTTACCTTTGAAAAAATAACAAATATTTTTAAATAAAATGAACTAACATATTTGTTTTTATCTTAAGTAGAACTTGAAATATTCAAGTTATTGTTACACAAGACCCTGTATCTCGACGACGCTATTTTAAAACTTAGAAGCTGTTTTTCTCGATAATAGTTGATTGTCCCTTTTTTTTATTTTAAAATGATGTACCACTTCTTAAAATTATATGAAACTTTTCACAATTATTTTTCATGTATATTTTTTTAGTTTGTCTTAGGGAATCGGGAACTTCGGGAATTTAAAAAAAAAAGTTTTTAGAGTTTAGCATGGGTAGCTATGGGTTTTATATAGTTTTTGAACAGAATATTTAAAAAAAAAAAAAAAATTCCTAGTAATTTACTGGAAAATCGTGAAAACAATTTATAAAATGAATTATAAAAAGTAATTTAATGCAAAAATGAAGTTATTGTTTTAAAAAAATTATAAATATATCAAATTTCAGCAACGTTACAATTTTCAAGTTTTGTAATGTAATATTTTTTAAATATTGTTTGAAATATTTTATAAATTGGAAAATACAAAAAAATCATTTCAGTTTCAAAGGATAACTAGATAAAGGATTTAAGGCATAGAAATTTCAGAAAAATAACTCTAAAAATAAAGATTTTAGATTCCCGGACCCCGTTTACTATGTAAAAGTAAGAAGTCCTGTTAATTTTTCTAAATAACCTACCTCGTTCATATATTGCAATTAAATTATAAATATTTTCCCAAATAGATTCACTAGATATGAAGAAAATACGTAAAAAGATATGCTATTAGAAAACTAATTACATACTGCAAATCTGGGTTTTATCCCATTCGAGACGCAAATATAGTATGGAGCTGTTTGCCCTTTAAATAACACTTGGAAAGTGTCATATTACGTCCGAATCTTACTCGAATCATGTTCCGGAGCAGTATAGTCCTCCAATGCTTAATACAGTTCCTTCTGTAGAAATCAATGCTAAACTCTTCTCTCGTTCATTATGTGGCCTATCATCGTGAGACGGGTAATTCAAATAGCGAACTTGTACATAATGGAGAAAAATAAACGCTACGTAAGTATAAAGACAATCCAGTGAATTATGAAGGCAAATATTCTGAATTGCTACATTGGTCATCGATAAATGCAATTTTCAATATTTAGCAAAGACACGACAAATCTCTGTACAATTCTATAACTGCTACGGCGGAATTGCGCTTGCTATTTATTGTGGAAAGGCAGATGCGACAAGTTTGGAAGCTCAGGACAAAACTGGCCCGTTTTCACCTGCTCGATTACCCACATTCCAACGCGCCACACACACGAACACATACTGCGAACTGTTGGGACTGTCACGATGGAGTTAGGACAGTCTGGAATTCCAACGAATTCTGGTTGGGTTTTCACACACACGGTGGGGTTTTGGTGTAATGGCGGGCTAATAGGCCTGATGGATCGATCATGTATGGCCAGCTTTAAACAACACAAATCAGTTAAAGATCAACACATTTTCTGAAAAGTATTTTTTTTTATATAGACTAGCGTAAATATATCACGATTTGGCACATTGACTCACAAAGAAAACCAATGTCACTAGATTAAAATAATTGTGGTTTATACAAAATACGCCACCAGATAACAAGACCCTAAAATAAGAAGCAAACTTATAAATAATTAATAAGAAAATTCTTAAGAAATGAAAATAAAAGAAATTGAATTTTATGTATTTCAGACATGTAAAACCAAAACCCAAAAAAGTAACTCACTTTTTGATGCTCTATCTGTGATTTAATCAACTCGCTTTTTGCTTGATGTAGCTCGAATTTCTTTTTTTTATGTGCTGTGATGGCCTAAAAAAAAACAAGAACTTTTTTTTAATAAAATATACAGAAAATAACATGTAAAATAATTACAATGCACAATAACAAGCAGGAATTCAATCATTTATAAATAGGACAAGAATATATATATATATATATTTTTTGTAAAGTAGTACCTCTTTTTCTGATCCTTTTCTAGCTGTTGCAAAAAAAGAATGTGTTCTTCTTTTAAAACCTAGGTAAGGATTTGAGACACATACAGATCGAGGCATATTTCTGTTAGAGACCAATGACTGAAATAAAATAAAAGCAGTTAGTTTAAAACTTAATAAAAACAACTTAATCTTATTTAATAGAATCATTAAAATGCACACACATTGCCCTTTTTCATCCTATTTCAAAAATAGTAGTTAGGAGCATTAGATTCATTTGCTAACCAAACACTCAAGAATATTTAACGTATTTAAGAAATATTTCCAAAGAGATTAACCACAACTGGTATCTCAATTATTGGTTAAATTGGTATAATTTCAGTTTTAATCAATCTGTGTGTTCCCACGATGCACAGTGGGGCAGAATGACGAAAAAGCTGGCCAAAAGTGAAAAAAAAAATTAAAAAATACATACTTTTGTAAAATTTTCCAATTTAAATCATACTTCTTTGTTTACAAGTATCTTGAGTATTTGGTACCACTTTTTTCAGGTGTTTTACACGAGTTTTTCGGTGCAGTTGTGAGGGAAAAAAGTTTGAATTTACAGAAACGTCTTCAACTCTCTTCAACTTTTGTTTTTATCAAAGTAGTAAAACTTTGCTATGGAGCCTATAGCAAGTGGTTAGTAGAACGTAACATATTTTTTTATTTAATTTTGAAAAAGTACCTTAAATATTCACTGAATTTTTTTTATGACCTTATACATTAGGGTGGTTCGAAAAAAAATACTTTTTTATTTTTGAAACGCATGAGGTGAAAAAAGTTGATACACATCTTGATGAGAAAAACTGTAAAAAAAAAAAAAAATTGAAATTTTTTTATATACTATATATATATATATATAATATCTTCCGATCGTGCATTCACCTCAAAGTTTGGGGGAAAATGCAAAAAATAACCATTTTTCCTAAATTTTTTTAAATTTCTAAACATTATATATTTGAAAGGCAATAGTTAGCAATGTGTAGTGAAAGGGTGGTATAACACAGGAAAACACTATTTTATGCATTTTTAAAACATATATTAATAATTAAAAATACTCAAAAGTAACAATTTTTGTAAGAAATAATGTTTTTTCTGTAAAATGGGTACTAATGTTATTTCTTACATTTTTTTTTTAAACATGCTATTATTCATTTGGTTCACTTTTTTCTCGAGCTTTCTATACCAGTGATGCACTTTGAAGAAAACTTTTGTAGAAAAGTTGGGCATTATGGATCTTTAAAAAAAAAAAGTGTTGTCCTAACGTCTTTTGCGTCACCGCCACCCACTTTTTATCTTGTCTCTCTATCTAAGCGTTACGAAGCTTGCGAGTGACAAGGAAACGAGTTGAAGTCTGATTTCAATGGTCCCTAGCAGCACAGAAACGCTGACCAATATCTCCAGACATAGGCCAATCCCGATGTGGAACGTTGTGAATCGGTCGTTGGAAACAATATTAGCCAATCTCGCCCAATTTTGGAAAAATATAGAAGAGGTTTTGATACGCCGATGCACAGTTTTAAATTTGGGATATTGTATTTATGAGAAACAAAACTTTGTGGTGGTTTTTACTTGTTTCTTTGTTGAAAAATTTTGTATTTTGGAGCTATGCTCAGCCGGACTAGCTAATCTTCCAGTCTTCCCCTGTTTCCTCCAATACAGCTGTGCTACATCGGATGTGCCAGTCTTTACTAACTAATGTTCGTTTCTCTTACACTGTTAAAAAAAATTGTCCACCATGCACCAAAATTTGGTTCCCATTTAGCTGCCACCAACATTTGGTGCTTAGTTTCGCGATTTAATGGTGCTTACGGTCCGAGGTTGCACCATTAAATCGTGAAACTAAGCACCAAATGTTGGTGGCAGCTAAATGGGAACCAATTTTTGGTGCAAGGTGGAACAAAATTTTTAACAGTGTAACAAAGGAGGAGTCTTATACAAGCATTCCAATTAATTATGTCCACGTCATCAGTGGCAATAAATTTAAATTTGGTTGCCTTGAAATGTCCGATTGTCTTTCTCTAGGAAAGTTTTCGAGATTTCAAAAATCGACGCCCCTGATATCTCTTCTATCGTACAGAATCATTGCCGAAATCAAATTTTTTTGGGTGAGGGAAGAAAGCATTTCGTTCAATAACTGAGTATGAAACTTCCAGTAAATTTCAGGGAGGTATAGAGACAATCGAATTGCTTCATATATGTTCCTAGGTCCTTCAGAAAATTAAAATTTTTTTTCATTCGAAATTAATGTGGCATGTAACAATTTAAAATAAAGAATACCACTTGTTTGAGTTCATCCAATGGTTTACATTCACTCTCATACACTCTAAGTACTCTGCTTTCTGTTGTTAGCCATTTGGAGTGTTAAAGGGGATTGGGTTTGCGAGCTGCCAAGTCATTAGCCTGATCTAATCACTGCAAAAATATCAAGATATAACTGATCAGTGGTTATCTCAGCTTGAGGAATTGAACATTCAACACGTAAAAAATCGGTCGATGGAAATTTTTCACAGTTCTTTAATTTTTGATCAATGAATCTTTAATTCTTGATCTCACTGAAAGATGTTGGTTCCGTTGTAGCACTATCTACGTGTTTAAATAGGCATCTGAATGGTACATTTGGTTATTAATCCAAATTGGATGCATAAAGATTGATTTCGTGCCTTCTACAGTTTGAATACAAAGCGCGAATTCCTGGTTGGTTGCAGCGAATCCCTGATCTTTCCTACAGCAAATTTAAAAGAACAAATATTTGTAAATACAAGAAATCCTTACTTTTTTTTAAATAAAGACATAGCTTAAATCCCCCCATTCAAGTTCTTCGTAAAATTTCTAGTCTACGGTACGACTTGGCGCTTTTTCTGGGAATTGGCTACAATAAAAGAATGACTTAATATGCGTTTTCCCTTTTGTGGCCAAGTCAAAATCCTGATCCAACATCGAGGGTTGCCAAAAAATCATTTACCAATAGTCACAAATCCTTCCACCTAATCACCACAGTAAGTTCAAATCCCGTTTTACCGATGACTTAGAAATTAGGCTCGAAAGTGTGTGTGGGGGGGGGGGGGGGGGAGGCTGTCAATTGGATTAAGAAGTTTAGAAATTTAAAACATATTCGAGTTTTCTTTAAGCCTTAAGAAAGTTATGTATTTCTTAATTATTGAAACCAGGCAAGAGAGCAAATCTAAACCAGAAAAGTATACTTTTTGCAGGAAAAACTGGTTCAGATCGGAAAAATGGGGATCCTCAAAACAGGGACTAAGAGAAGGAAAATGTTACATAAAAAACCAAAAAGGAGGAAAATTGTAATCCCTGTTTCAAGGACCTGAATAATGTTTTTAAGGACCTTTTCTCAATTACTCTATTTTATTTTTAAGTAAACATACAAAACAATGAAAAATATTAAAATATTTCCTCCTAGCATACAGCATATTTAGGGTTAACACAGATTTTACAAACAAATTAAATTACTTTGCAACAAAAATATTATTTAACCTTAAAAAAATTTAAAACCAAAAGTTAAAAAAAAAAAAAAATATTTACACAATACATTTCGGGTACAAATGTAATGTTTTTAAGAAAAATTAAACTGTGCAACATTCTCACATGAAACCGTTCACACAAATTTAAATCAATATCTCTTTTATTAAAATCTAAAACTGTGATCTTAACAGTACAGTAGAAATCATTCCAACATTGAGACACTAGTCTCTTCCCCATAGTGCTAACATCAAAATCTCTCATGCACAATTTGCATTTTGCCTTATGAACAGACTTTGTTGATGTTGCAATTCCTTTTTCACATTAATCCAAAGCACGTTAAATGTGTATTTTCCGGACATAGTTTTCGTAAGTTGCTTCTGCTAAAAAAACACTAGCTGCTCTGGTAAAAAAAAAAAAAACCTCTCGTGGGTTGCAAAACAAACACTGCTCTCATGTATTCTTGTCACAAAATACAGTGTGTAAAAATCAGAGCAGGTTACTTTGTTCCAATTCCACTCCACTAACCAGCAAATACGAACTAATGGAAGTACAAGTTGGCGTATGCGTAATACAAATATGTCCGAGAATTGTGATACGGTGCGGATAAGTGGCGGTCACACCACGGGATAGCAAGCCTGATTTGTATTTTTATGAATATTTCAGTCGGGCACACAACATCCGCAAAAATTAAGGACCTCTAAGCATTTTCAAGGACTTTTAAGCATTTCCAAGTACTTTCAATGCCTCGAAAACAAGTTAAAAAATTAAGCACTTTAAATGACCGTGGGAACCCATTAATATGTGCCACATATTGTTCTCAAAACATCCTACAAATATTAGAAAAATTAATAGCCAAAGATAGATATTAATAAGCTAAAAACAGATATGAAAATATGAAATCTTGACTGAATTTCTTCGTCAGGGGGCTTGAACCCAGTCGGGATTTTAATGGATGCGTTTCTAAAGTGCGATTATATCAATAAGTGATAGATTATATCAATCGCACTCAAGCCCCTACACATCTAGCACGATAGATAGGAAGTCAAAAATAATATAATAAAACATACCTTGAAAACTAAACTTAACAGAAAAGCTGTCGCCAAAAGTTCAATAGCCACATTGATTCGAAAAGATCCTAGCCAAGCAACAAGAGTTTATAAATATTGTAAAAATGATATTCCCAAAATAGCCCCGCCCCGAATAAAACATTTAAAACAGCACTGCCATCTATGTTCCACGAAGAGAAAAAAGACAAAAAAATGTTTTGAAATGAACCTTAGACCAGTTAGGGTCAATATCACCCAAACATTAGAAAAAAAAAGAAGAAAAAAAAACCAAAGGAAGAAAAGCTAAAAAAATTCAAGAAATCCATTTTTCTACAAATTATTCCTAAACATCCAAAAAGCCAAATTAAAATCAGTAGCATTGTTGCAGATACTTTTAATTCTATTTAGTTGCATATAATAAATATTTCTAAATATTTTGAAATTTAAATTATGATTAAAATTAGAAAGACTAATAACTTCAAAATTAAAATCTTGTCTTTCGTCAAAACCCTCCCACCCCCAATATTTACTAAATTATCCCCTATTTTTAAATTTAAATCTAGGTAATGTGCGATCTTGTAATTATTATTAGTTTTTTTCAAAATCAGATCCTTCAGGTAAAACACTATGATTTTATCCAAATCATTACAATCAAAATAATTAAAGATTATTAAATCATCAATATATGCAAAAGTTTCAAAACTATTATTTTTTAGAAAATTTATCTCGTACACATGTAAGTAAATATCGGCAAAACCACTTGAAAAACTGTTTCTCATAGGAATTCCTTTTGATTGTCTGTAGAAATATATTTTCCATTAAATAAATAATTTTAAAAAATATTAAATTTGCAAAGCTGTAACCAATCAACACCTTATTTAAATTAGAGTCTTTAAGAAAATTACCAAAAATATCAGAGCAAATATTAATTAAATCATCATGTGGTATACTGGTAAATAAATTCTCAAAATCAAAAATATGAACAAACTCAATTTTGTTATTATTAATGAAAACCAAAACCTCCTTATAATTTTTAATCAAGAAATGATTTTCAGACCCCTTTATCTTGTCCAAATTTTTTTTTAAAAATCCGAATATTTTTTGCTTAGATAATCATTGTAACAATATGGGGAGCATGTTACGAAACGATATTTCAAAGGAGATTTATGAAACTTGACAGTGGAAAAAAGATAAGGATATCTCATGCATAAAACCTTAATTTCTTTTGCAAAAGCCAAAATCCTGTTATCCAATTCCTTTTTGGTCTAATCAACTTTAACATAAGTATCATTTCTGTTATACTCATCAATCATTAAGTTTCTAAAAAAACTTTAGTACATACTGTAAAAATTATTTGCAGCTTTACCCGCCACTGTAATATTCCATTTTTCTTTTAAATTTTGAAAACCTGAAATAATAGATTTATTTAGAAAGATCCCATTGTCATTTTTGATGTAGAAATTATAGTAATTAGATTTAATTCCCTGAATTAATCTGATTTTCACACACACTAAAAGCCTCTAAAGGCCAATTAAATTTTCTAGCCATCTTCACGATAAAGTAGTCTATATTTTTACAAAAGGAAAAAAGGATTTGTTTAAGATCTAATTTATTTAGACCCGTTTTTAAGTATTTCCCTAATCTTCATGTCTTCAATAATATCCAAATTTCCTAAGGTGACAAGTTTACAATTCTCATCAACATAATCCTTAAATTCATTAAAATTGCAAACACAATCACTATTTTTAATTTTATTAAGACTTTTACTATAGTAATTATAATTACAAACCAAACTTCTCATGGTTTTCCCATATTTAAATGCTACAGAAAAGTTAGTACTGTCTTTTTAATGGAATGAAAACTTTGTTATTATGATGAAATAAATTAGACAATATTAGACATTCGAAATCCTTATCCTAAAAATCCCCCACACAATAATCCCTACCTATAATATCATTCTTAAATATATCAATATTAGAAATCCTGAGCTAAAATTTGATTAAATCATAAACAATGTTTCTGGTAAATACTGAACACAATTTTGAATTCATTAGTTTATTTTTTAATATATAAATATTTATAATCGTTATAGTGTGACTATTTATAAAAAGATCCTTAAAATCCTCCAGATCAAAATCTTGACCCTTTTTATTTTTACCACTACTTCGATAATTCTTAAATATGTTCTCAAACATAATATTCTCCAAATTTCAGTTATAAAAGAAGATCAGGAAAATGCTCTCCATATAAACTGCAAATAGAATTGACAAATTTAAAAAGTGCATAAAACTATAAAATCTGCTTATTTTGTTGCTTCTAAAAGTACTCGGATTTGTCATTTGTCATAATAACCATTTTATTTAACTTAGCAATGTTAGACCCTGTTTTTCAGCAAAAGTACAATTCAATCAGAATGAAGCAGTATAATAAATAATAATCAGTATAATTTAAAAGTATATTTTTATTATTTGAACTATTTTATAAAGATATTACTGAAAATAGTGAAGATTTCAAATGAATTATAAGGAAAGGGCTTCAGCGCACAAGATCAATTATGTTGTGCGATCATATATACAACACTTCCACTTGTACGTTTATTAACTACATTTCAGGTAAATTCAAATTTCTGTAATTAAGAAAACAATGGAAATGTGACATTAAACAAGTTTTTTTTCCATTGTATACTTTATAAGAATATTTTAAATGCTTTTACGTAAAAGAGCAATAATGAAGCGCTTTGGACATAATCAACATTTGTTTTGGGTCTCATGCGCAGAACGACAAAACACTAAGGTGTTCATGGGACTTCAATAGTAATCGTAGAAAGGCAGTTTGCAACCAATCACGGCACAAAGTGTATCACAGTTGCCAGGGGAAAGGGGAGGGTAGAGGGAAAATCTTTTACTCAGACATGAGGGAAAAGTATAATCATGGGGAAAAAAACGTTGCATACAAAGCAAAAAAGGTGAAATACCGCCAAAAGGCGAAAAAATCTTATCCTTGTTTTATTCATCAATATTTGGATTACCTGGATGCTGCATACGACTGATTTTATATGGGTAGAAATGCAGCATTTTAAGTAAGATTTTCCATATAGTAACACAGGGTCAGATAAAATTAAAGTACGCGAATACGGTGCACGTATGAAATCGCCAGATAAATAACGAAGTCTTTTTTAATTACAAGAAACAAGTCAAGTAATGTGAACGATCTGCATTCTGGCGACATCATTCCGCAGGGTTGCCTTTACTACTACTATAGCTTTCTACTTCTAGGAGAAATTCTCTGGGGAGCTCCCCTTATAGTATAGGGGGAATGGAAGTATAGGGGGAAAGAGTTTCCACTGATTTAAATAGGTAGGATTTTAATTTTACCAATTTGGTAGCAAAATACTCTTTGGAAAACAAAGTGCAACTCCTTTAATGCTTTGAAAATATATTATATTCTGCAATATAATTTTGTTTACTTAAAATTAGTTTTGAAAATATTATCTTTTCATTTAATTCAATTAACGAAATAAATTGTAAGGAAAGTCTGGAACTTGGAACTATTTTATCAATTTCACAGTTATTTCATTAGGAGTTTTAGTAACACCACTTTGCATTACTTGCCACTTGCACACCTTTGCATTATTACCATTTGAAACACATGATAAATCAATCTAAATTCAAAGTGAAAAATTAAAAAAAAAAAAAAAAAAAAAAAAAAAAACATGACCTCTGTAAACAAATTTAAGTTAAAACGGTTAGAGTGAGAATAATTAAACATAGATGCTCCACCAAATGTGGCAACCCCTCCTAGCAAGAACTGTTTTATTTTAAACTATATTCATTCTTCTGTTTCCTGTCCTCTACGATGTAACTACATTCTTGAGAGCCACATGAGCTCAAATTATTTATTTCGTAAACCTAAATTAATATGTTAATTAAATGCTATAATCTTACAAGCTCGTCCTCACTTTTATTTACATGTTAAAATCAATTGTCTACAATTGCACAATGCAGCAGTAATCCACATTGGAGATAAGTATTTATAACTTCAATCCCAGGTAAGAGGCATGTTATTGATCCAACAAATAAAGTTGTCTACCTTTCAACAACAAAAACCAACCGAACAAGTTTTGCTATGACATATACTGAGAAATTCTCGTATTTTGGTGTTGATTCGGACGAAGTTACTATAATCGACAAATATGCCTTTTCCAGTTATTTTCCATTTGTTATTTATTTTTCTGCTATAATTACATTTGAAAAAATTATTGCTATACATACAAATATTAATAATTTTTTCACGTTTGATAACTTCATTAAGCAATGTCTTTCGACACCTTACAAACATACTTATCTCGTTTTATTTACTCTAAAAAAATTCCCTCCACTTAAGGTATACGAACACCTTCGATAGATTTTTTTTTAAATTCTATTAAAAATTTAATTTATTGGTATATTTCTATCAACTATAAATAAAAAAAGTGTTTAATGATAAAATTTGTAAAATAAAATATTTTTTATTAGTTTAAAATACAATAAACTGCTGAAAAAGTCATAAAATACACTGTTCCGCATATTGAAATAAAATGACACCTATTCAATATTTTTCAATTTTTTAAACTGAATTAGAAAGAGTAATGGACAAAGAAGGCTGTATACTAGAAACTTATCAATACATTAATATTTGAGGATTTTATAAACTTTTGAAATCAACGCTTAAACAAATGCCCTAAAGCAGCACATGTTTAAGTTTTTATAAAGGCATAAATCATTTTGTTATTATGTTTTTAGTGTCATCCTAGTTCCCAGCCATCATACATACTTCAATGACATAAATGGAAAATTTTTTTCAATTTGAACTAGAACTTTGGAAACTATTGTAATATGCGTGATGTAAAATATAAAAAAAACCTTTTCCGAGAAAAAGCCAAATGAAAGTTTATTTTTCACTTTAATTTTTATGCATATATTTTTATTGCACAATTCTGGTTTCTTTAATTGAGCTGCATCTTGGGAACAACTGCAAATAATTTTTTTGCAATTTAAATGAAAACTTTTGAAAATATTCTATTTTATACAAAAGAACGTGAAAAAAAAAAATTTGAAAAAAATTTGAATTACATGTTTTGGATCAAATTAACACCTTTTCTACTTGAAATTGATAACTAATTTGTCATACATAAATTATATATATACATTGGGTGAAGAAATAATATTTTTTTTTGTTATTTAAATTAAAATTTATAAACATGTGATATTTTATATAAATATTGCAAAAATCTTTTTAAAATTATAGAAAAATATTTCACCTTGCGACATTCTATATATAGTTATAGACTATTTATAGTTTTAATAATTCCCAGCTTCATATGCGGGACCTTCTTGTGTTTCAATTACAGAAATTTTTTTTTTGCGTATTGCCCTCAAGACTTTCCTTTGCTTCTGCGCTACAGGGGTAGAATGTCGCACAGACTCTTTCTTTCTCGTCTCGTCCAGGCGTAAGTACTCTTTCACAGTAAAGTTCTCATTATTTTCAATATTGAGTTTTGAAAATACATGTAAACAACCCTCATACCCATCATTGAATTGAATTACCGCATCATAAGCCCCTAAGCGCAAAGCTTGTAGTCCAACGAAAACGGTTTTCGGCACTCTTTGCCAAATGTTGCCATTGAAACATTCATTGGCATTCTGGGTTTTCCCATGCAAGCACTTGCTCAACAGTTCCCTTGAGCACAACTGCATATATACTGGCTTTACCTCTTTCAGAACTGTATCTGGAAGTCCTTTGTACTTTGTAGTTGGTTGGGAGTTGTTTGCAACTGCTCGTTGGTAGTAGCACCAACTATCTTTTCCTGTTGGACATTGTCGATGCATCGGCTTTTCTTCAGATGATGCGCAGTGGAAAAGCACAGCAATGACAGTTTGCTGCATCTTTGGCAAATCACCCACATTACTTCGTATGGCTAATCCATAATAATTTTGCAGACGATCGATGAAGGTGTCTGTTAGTTTTCCTCTGCCAGAGAGACCTTTCACTTTCTTCTTCAGCTTTCGAAGACGCCCGCCAACTCTTTTTTGGATGTGCCCGATACACTCAAGCTTCTCCACACTATCCTTCCCGTATGTGTCCTTCACAACATCGTAGCCATTGGAATCTCCATCACCATAGTATGTAGTATACTTCAGACCTTTGCGAATGGATCGGTTGAAGATTCTCCTTGCCCCAACTGCTTCCATTGTTTTAGCTGACCCCTTGTGGTTGCACTGACATATGTGGTCTGCTTTCGTCGACTGATAGATATTGTCTTTCTTCATTTTGTAGAGGCGTTTGCAAGTAGTGCAAAATGAAGACATAACCTCAATGTCGAGCACTTTCCTTGTGTTGATAGAAATAGCTGTGACACAACCATTCAAAGAAGTATATCCTCGACGCTGCCATGACCCGTCAACAGATACACCACACTCGGCAGGATCTTCTCCGCCATTTAGCTCAGCTGCTGCTTTGTTCATGGATTCTTGGGCAACTTCAGTGACTGCACCAAGTATCCTTTTTTTGTGCGAGTTGTATGCATTCTTACATGGAGGTGAAGGCAAATTCAATGTGGCGCACAGTTTATTCGCAGCAGAATAACCTTTGCCCAGTTGGCGCATTCCGTACACCAACCTGGTATTTATTTCAGGTGCCTGTCCAGATTTATTTGTCGACACAAAATTCTTTACAAAATCACAACAACTGCATGTCAAGGCAAAATGTGAGCAGAGGCCATACTTAGTTTTCTCATACAAGTGCAATCCTGCATTTGAACAGCTTGGGCACAATAGCTCTGAAAACAAGCTTGCCAGAGTTTCGATATTGAAAATCCTATTTCCTGAAACTGGGGTTTCTCTTTCAATGGTCTCTCCCGTCTCTTTAGCTTCAGTTACAGAAGGACAAACAGAGTTATTATGTACTACGTTTTGTGAAACACGTTTCATGTATCTATTGCCTTGAAAACGACGTTTTTTCTTTGTAACTAGCGATTTTCCCATTTTTATAACAAAAATTAATAGTATAATAAATTGGAATTTAAACAAATTTATCCTCACAGACAGAAATCTTAAAATTAATAGCTAAAAAGTTATGAAATCAGGGAAACAAAATCAAAACAACATGTAGAAATATTCAGAGAACATAAAGTTGTTGCCAGATTGTAAGCAACATAAGATGTTGCCAGATTCTTCATGCTCGAAATATTAAAGTGAAATATTAAAACAATCAATTGCAGTTAAAAAGTATTTTTTAAAAGGCTCAAAATAAAAATTATAAGGATTAAAAATGAACTTCCGGTGCCATTGACAGCCACTTCCGGTTTCGAAATCGTCTTTCATGTATTTTTTAAATACCAATAACTTTTCTTCTAAAAATGATAGAGACTTAATTTAGACACCATTGGAAAGCTAATGATTTCTACTTTGAAATAAACCACAATTTGAAAAATGGAAAATTTGACCGAAAATGACTTTTGAAAGGTGTTCGTATACCTTAAGATTCTAGCTTTAAATGTTAAATAAGTTGTGAAACATCTCCTAAAATTATTATAAACATACATCATAATGCATTTTGCAGAAAAATGAGTAATATTTTATAATAGGAATTATTCTGTAACATTAGTTCTTTCTCTTTAGTAAGGTTTGGTTTGTTAGTTTGTACGCTGATCGACATACTTTTGTGCACAATAACGGCTAATCAGGCTGGGACCTACAGTTTAACGTGGATTCCGAACCACAACAAATATCCATGTCTAACACAGGATTTGAAACCAGCACTTTTGACATGCGACGCCAGAGCCAAACACCACAGCCACTAGGTTGACCCCTGCTCTTTAGTAAGAAACTTCGAAACTGTTCCCTTAGCTGGATACCAGATAAAAACCACCAAATTGAAAACCAAACTAATTCAAACTAACAATGCAGACCTGACGGCTGTGTAGTTAGAGCTCTGGCCTTGCATGCTTTCGGTGACGGGTTCGAATCCTAGGCATGGATGTCCGTTGTGGTTCAGAAACAACGTTAAGCTGTAAGCCGCAGTCTGATTACCCGTTATTGTGCCCAAAAATAGGTTGTTGAGTGTACATACCAAATCAAAAACCAAACTAACAACATTCAAATCATTTATAGAAGGACTAGATACATTACTTTAAATATCTTTGGCTCTAATCTGCAGCACATAAATCGTTATACAGGGTGGCCACAAAATTCAGGGAAGAAAGTTACCTGATAATTCCTTAACATATTTCTAAAAAATTCTCTGATTCTACTGTAAACTTTCTTTCAAATTCCCCCAATTTTTCTAGATGTGTAGACACCCTGATCAAACAGAACATGTATGATAAGGAGATAACATGCCAATTTTTTAAAAATAGTTTTGGTGGTCATGAAAAGTTTAAATTATTCCATAACATTAAACTTCTAACGATTACCACAACAAATCTTTGAGAAAGTGGCACCAAAATACAGAAGAACGAGAAAACATGCCTGAAAATTTCCCTGATTTTCGTGAAATTTTATAAAGTTCTCTGACATTTCGATGATTTTTTCCAAAATCAAAAAGCTCCCTGACATTTGACTGATTTCCAGGTTCTGTGGCTATTCTGTTAAATATAGGAAATAAGGTAAAATGGAGGGAAAGAATTAAAAGCTAGTACTTGGGGAGGAATTTTGGTGTGGGTTATGCATCTATACATCTAGATTAAATATATGAAAACATTCGAAACAAAACTAGAATAGTAGTATCAATGTTAATGTTCATTCAACACGATGCATATTGAACCAAATATACATCATGTTATCCTCATGTATATACGACATATCGTATAACTATGTAAAATATAATTGAAAACAGCATAAGAAAAAATATAGAAAAATGTAATACTTATAAGTCGATATCTTCTATGATGAATACTTCGCGATCCTTTTCTTCCATGAAATAAAAAAATCGTTCAATGCTCACGTTTTCAATGAAATAAAAACAAAAATAATGACGCAGAAGATATTGCAAATGCAGCAATTTTGTCTGCATACAATAGCTACTAAAAATAAAGTGAGGAAAAATTTTGTGTTAACGGAAGATCAGAGCAATCATGCGCATGCGCAGAAGGCACGATACGATGACTTAACCATTGCCACCAGTTATATTGCTAGAGTGCTGAATATCAATGTCCATCCACGGACAAGAAGAGGTTAGCCTTGAAAAAATAAGCTGATGGTATCCCTGTAACAAACTGCGAGTGTGCCATTGATGGCATTACGTTACCATCACTCATCCAGTACTGCCGGCATCTAGCCATAAAGCGGCCATCGTTCGTGTTTTTACTGGGTGTAAATTGTAGGGCCACTGCTGTACAATTGTTGTTGGCCAGCAGTTAATGCAGGGAAAGCAGTGGGTAAGTGAAGGCTGGTCATTAACTGCTGGCCACCAATCAACGGCCAACTCCCGGTCCTTAATGCTGGGTCTAGTGAAGACCAGACGGTCACTTTTATACACTGAAAAGTAAAGGCCATCCACTGATGGCTCAGCAGTTCAGGTGATGGCCACAGTCAGTCATCCAGTGCTGGCCCAGCTGATTTGTTTTTACTGGGACGAGTTTGACCAATATTTGTAGGAAGTAAATTATCTGCTTAAATTGTTTAAAATTATTTTAATAGATACATTTATGTTGATTTGAAGAAAATAATGAATTTTATGAATTCTATATTTTTTCAATGAAAACAATTCGATTTAAGACAGATATTTAATTTGCTGGACAATAGCAACAAAGTCTTAAAGCAGTTCTATTACATTTGGGCTGAAAATATATAACAGTAATTAATATTTCTTTTCAATTCCAAAAGAATTATCAATTCTTGCATTTACACATAAATACTTGAATTTATTATATATAATAAGAGCATAATGTCTTTTACAAAAGGATTCCAAAAGGAAAATACGAGCTACTGATGAAAGTAAATGAATATTAAGAAAAGAAAACGTAAGAAAAAGATTACTTACTTTCTCAGAAACTTTTTCTAGTGCAGTTACTCCATCTTTGTTTGATTGATTTAATGAAGCTTCAATATTAATTTCTGCAGATTCTTTCATTTGAATTTCTTTTGGAAAGTTGGTACTCATTTCTTTTTCAGAATCATTGTTCCAAAACACTTTAATAAACCTATTATTGAGAATAGGCTCTGTTGAGCGATAGGCTGCGGTGGCTTCACCATGTGTTGAAAATGAAATTTTTGCAGCTTCAGGATCACCGGCATAACCAACCTTAAAAAAAAAAATTAATTAATATTAATGACAAAATTTGTTTTAAAAGATTTAGTAAGAAATAGAAAAATAACAAAAAGTAAAATAAAATGACTTTAAAATGCACTAAAAATTTATTCTGTTGACTGTATAACAGCAGCAGTGAGCCGAATCCATTTTTGTCTTAGTAAGTTTTTTTATAGTTAGTATTTCATCTTTAGGGTATGTAGGTACATAAAATGGCGGGTACCCATGAAATCCCTTTGGGGAATTCTCAGAATTCAAGAGGACGGCCATTCCTGCATTAAATATATAGGTTCAGCAAAAATTTGTACTTTTATGTCAAAATATTTTTCCGAGCATAGAACCACGGAATTCTACAAGTGTGAGTACATCCTAAATGATTTTAACAATATATATGTTCTTAATAAAATGCAAATAACCCAGACAATCTTGAGTAAAATTATCTACAAAAAAATTTCCACGTGCCTCTTTACATGGATTTTAAACCATTTATCAGGATAAAAAATTAATAAGTAACTGTTTATATTTTATTAGGAAATCTAATCAACATTTTAAAAAACTAATTTGAAAAAAAAAAAAAGAAGAAAAGAAAGAATACTTTCGTAGTCTTATTCTCCACTGAAAATAATTCAAAGAGGATTCATATTCTAAACTACTTTCTTATGAGAGAAAGTATTATATAAACTAGTGGGATAGCACTCACATACAAGGCAGCAAGAGTTTTTATTGAAACCTTTGATCTTTCAAAATATTTTTCTGTTCACACAATGACCAATTTAAATCAATCATAGAATTCAGTTTGATCTTTTAAAATATTTAATATCATCTTAGTTGGGTTACAACAGAAGACTGTTAAGCCTCCGCTAGTGGATTGTGAGATCGGGCAGAATCCTCCTCTGCTCCGTGCATCTTGCTGTTTTAAAACAGTGGCGCTGCATTCGGGATGCAATGTTCAGCACTGCTCATCTCCACTCCGGATATGACACTCGGGCATTCTGATACCCATTCAGTCCACTGAATGAAACTTACCTCTAAGACACTTACAAGAGAAAGAAAACAAAACTAAAGGAAACAAAATTCTAAAATTACAACTCTTTCTCCAGAAATTAAATGGACAAAGTTGTTAATAATATAACACAAAATTTTATCGTTATTAGAAATACCAGAGAATAAGAAAGAAAACAAATGTCTATTTCAAATTTCTCAATTCACAATAAAATCATTACTATTCCAAAATGAGTAGTATAAATTGATAGAAAAATAAACATACAAATTTAACTGACAAACAGTTCATATCAATTTAGCAAAATAAGTTTTCAAAATAAATGTTATTGAAAATCAAACATTTAAAAATCCCGAAAAATGCTAACTATAATTTTTTTTTATAGTCAATGTCAAATTGGGACCTTCGTGAATTCCCAATTTTCTTATATCATATCTGTCATTTGGTCGCACCTCAATAATTTGGTATGGGCCAAAGAACTTTAAGCCTTGCCCGAGCTGGGTTCCCTTTATGGCAATTTTATCACCAATATTATATACTGTAGCTGGTTTTCAATGTTTATCGTAATATACTTTGCTGCGTTGTCGTATTTGAAGAATATTTTCTTTAGCGGTTGCCTGTATTTTTTCCCGATCAGTGACAGTTGCCTGAAGTTGAGCTTCCTCGAGAACCTCCATCCGTATTACGCATTTGGTAGGTTGGTTGAGCTCCCGGCTGGGAGTGGAAAGGAAGGACTTTGTGAACTAGCACCTGCCTCAGCATATATGTGAGAGAACCACCTCTCCATTTCTGCATTTTTACACCGGTGAGTAGTTGGAAAGGGCTGTATTTTGTGGCGAGTGACACAGTGCTATTAATGATTCTTTTCACTGAAGGGACATATTTAAACCACTTATTGGGTTCTTCTAGGGATAATTTTAGTTAATACAGGGATGAGGGTTGAGTAGAATTTTTCGGCTTGACCGTTTCTGAGTGAAACACCTGTGGTTATAGTTATGTGTTATATTTTTTCATCATGGCAGTATTTTTGAAATTCTCTGGAGGTGAATGCGCTGGCTTTATCACTAATTATGCGAACAGGGAAAATATCGAAATTTTTTCTTCTGTATAATCCTTCTCGAAAATTACAATTTTAACTGCAATTGTATGCAAAAGTTTTTTGTTTACTTTGGCTTGAAATGAAACCTGGAAATTTTAAAAAAAATTTATTGAAAACCTGAAAAAGTTAGGGAATTTTGTTTTGCATTTTGAATAGCACAATTTTAATTTGTTATAATGCAAGTAACTTGTTTTTAATGACTACAAGGAATGTGATTTAAATATATTTAAGAGAAATTTAGTAAGTAATATTAAGGGGGGGGGGGGGGAATTATGCAACTAAATAAGAGAAGGCTCCTGCTGTTAATTTAATCAATGAATAAGTTTCCAATATGTTCCTTCCAAGTCTGGAGAATTTTCAATTTTTTTTTGCTTCTGAATTGTTCTATTGACTGTATATGTACATGTGTTATTGCCAATATATGGAATGCATGTATAATATAAAATAATTGGTCTTTCTATATAATGCCTGACTTGTTTTAAGCAAAGTATAAAGCAACATGGTAGAGGTTAAAATGTGTAATAAATTAGTTACAACAATCGTCTAGCTATTCAGTGATATAACTAGTTTTTGTACAAAATTACTAATGATAGACAATTAGATTGTAAAATAAAAGCACACTATAACTTTTTTATTTTATCTCTTGGTGCAATACTCTAAAAGTAATATCTAGACACGTTTGCATCTTAAAATGCTTAAGTAAAACCTATTTAGGTGAACTTATTAACTCTTAACACCAAAACATAGCAGGCACCTCCTTTGAACAGTTGTTTGGAGCCCATCAAATTACCTTATTTTTGTCAAATCACTTGCTGTCGCCAAATTTATTGCTTTTAACAATAGTGTTTTCAAAAATCGATATTGGGGAATTAGAAGCCCCAAATGGTTGTTGGACGGGGCTGTTTTTGGTATTAAGTGGATGTAAGGTTTAAGAAGTCAATTTTATAAGCAATAATTAAAAATTGACAAATATTTTTTGTCACTAATTCAACAATATATAGCGATAAATTGTATCATTGTGCATCCATCATAGAGTCCAAAGGAACTTAAATATTCAAGTTCAATTTTTTTGATAAATAATGAAGGGAAAAGTATAAAATTAAAAACTATTTGAAAACAGTAATACATTTTTTTTCTTTTTCTTTTTTGTAGTTGTAAGTCTCACGGGAGAAGAGGGGATTAAAAACCTTTGACTGTCAAACAGATAGTTTATTTTCAATTGCACATATTGGTATTTGTCTGAAGCAGAAGTGTGTTAGCTTTTTAATTCGTATACCATTTATCAATTTTGGTTTTGCAAAGGGAGGAAAAAGGATTCACACATAAAAAAAAAAGCAATATTCAGAAAATAAAGAGTTATTCTATTCAATTTTTTTTTTTTTTTTTTTTTTTTTTTTTAGCAATTAATGGATTGCAGTGATAGAAGCTGTAAATAATCACATGTAACGGTATCAGAATGAGGAACTTTCACAAGTGAGGAAAATGAATATTTTTTGCATTTTCTAGTGTTATTTAACGAATATATTTGAGCAGTGCAATTATTTTTTATCTTTATGCTTTCAATTAATCAAAAATAGAGTTTGAAATTTGAGGAAATCAAAGAAAAAGTCATGTGACCAAAAACGCATAAAAAAACCGTGACGTGGTTACGCAGAGATAAAGTCGCAAAACGAAGGAGAAACCTCTCTCTAAAACAGGTTTTAGACTAGTTCATTATCTGCGCGTTGACGTTTCACCCATAAGTGGCTTTTTCCCGCCAAATCGCAAAGTGAAAAACTAAATATTTTTTTAACTATCTATCCGAGCTCAAATTTTTGAATAAATGGTATTGTTTTTCATGATTTTTCTCTCTACTTTTATTTAAAAATAAAACCAAAAAACGTGAAAGTTCCTCATTGAGTATAATTATAAATTTTTATGTTGGCAGAAACCTTGTTATGAATATTTAAAATTGGCACAGAATTTTTATTTTTACTTACTAGCATCTTGTGCAATAATTGCATTGGATTTTTAAAATTGTATTGCAAGTAGTAATTTTAAAACTGGTGTATTTTAAATTGAAATTTGAGAATAACCTATTTTTTATTTTTCAAGTCCAAAGCCCAAATGCTCTGAAACACGGAGCAAGAACTGTACATTGGAGGAAATTGCATATTTCCTGCAGTCAGTTAGATAAACAGATACCTTGCCGAAAAGAAAAAAACATTATGCAATATTTGTTTCACTAAGAAAATATTTGCCGACCAAAAGGTATAGTGGTTAACGTGCTAGCTTCTAGACCGCGAGGTTGCGGGTTCGAGTCCCGTGTAAGGCATGGGTGGTTGTAAATGTATGTTGGCTTGTCTAATGACGAATGTTTCGGCGCATTATAGCCCTCATGTTGCTGACGGCGCCAGATAATCTGAAAACAATCAACAAAGAAAATATTTACTTCGCGTTCAATGAAATAAACTTATTACCTTTAAATGTTTTCGCTCTTATTTTAATTGCATATTTCCAATTTTTGCTTGATTTGTTCAACCTGTTTTTAGATTTTTATTTTTATTTTATGCTAAACTTTTAAAGGGGAAAATTTGCACAAAATGGCAAAACAACATTGAATTCATTTTGAAAGAAAAATTGAGGTGTATAAGATGTATTACATGTTATATATTGTGCTTTAATAAATTTAGTCATGTTTTGTCCTATTTTTAAGGTATATATTTAGCTGAGAAATATTATTTGGAATTACTAACTTCTCTTGGTTAAAGGCTAATTAGGTAGTTAACTGTTTCAATAGTTTTTAATATAGCTGGTTTTTACTTCCCAAAGTCTTGTTGGAGACGTCAAATATTTTCTGATGCTATGATTATAGATATTTATTATACCATTAAGGCCAGTCATTGCTTTAAAGAAAGGATACTGGGCCTTTTCAAAGTGAGAGTAGGTACCTGGAACAAATATAGGTTGCTGATAAAATTTGTAAGTAGTGAATTTTCCAATTTTTCTTGCCGTAGTTTAGGGTATTGAAATATATATTTTTAGGTAGTCACCAGTTGGACTGCAGAAGTACCGTTGTACCATTAATATTAATAGTCCTACTACATCCACAATTGAAATCGCAATGACGTGAGTTAAGTTATGAAAATTGCATATTTGTCGCGAAAATACATATCACATATAAGTCACAAAGCGATGTTGCAGGAACAAGGCTTTTGTTACAAAAACCGCATAGATGTCACCAAAGTCACTGCAGTCACAAACTTATCATAATGTGATATCGCAGCGACAAGACTTTCGTTGCGAAAATCGCACAAGTTACGTAGATGCCGCCAAAGTCACTAAGATCACAATGTGATATCGCAGCGACAAGGCTTTCGTTGCGAAAATCGCATAAATCACATGGATGTCGCCAAAATCACAGAGGTCAAAATGTGATATCGCAAAAATTAGAAATTCGTCACCAATGTGATACGATATTTGCGATATCACAGTGATATCGCCAAGTTACATCGCAAAACCCCCTCTAAAACGGACATTGGACGACTATGTGACCCCTGTGTGATATCGCCGTCACATCGCGTGATCCCTATACGATAACGCTTTTCGTCACATGGTTGTTAGGAATATTAAATAAAAGGAGACAAATTAATAATAAGCTCTTACTAATAAATTTGCAGGGCTCCCACAGCTTAATAGCATTGAAAATAGTTGCTTTAGTAACCTCAGAGGTAAAAAACAGTAGCCTCAAATACTAAAATAAATAATATGGCAATTCTAAAAAATTATATTTTGAACTAGCTGTGTGGCCCTGCGAAGCAGAAACTCGTCATTGTGTATAGGTCCCAGCTTTTGATAAATTCAGAGCTGTACGTGGATTAGAAGCCGCTTAGTAAAAAATTGTTGCGGTTTGTTGAGGGCTTTAAAGATTTCTCAACTATGCACAGTGAAAATGACTTCTTTTGGAAAAGATTTAGAGACGTTTAAAAGTACAAAATTTATTTACAATAAAAGAAATAAATAACTTGCAATTGGCTAATCATTCCTGTGCGACACGCACACTAGATCGAGTTACTTCATGCCGATAAGGCATGGAAAAGAAAAAGCCAAAGAGTACACGATCCATACAGTTTAAATACTTGAATCAACGGTCACATGACCGGGTAACAAAAATTAGCATAAGGATATTAGATCACTCTAACACACCAGTTTCAAAATCTCAAAAATACAACTCGGATCAAATCAAGTCAAGTCACAAACTTACAAAGTAAGTGAAGTGAATTCATCCGATCCGACTTGTTGATATGTCGTCAAAACATCGGTAAAATACCGGGAAAAATTTAACGTGAGATATAAAAGGAACCGCACAATAAAGTAAGTTTATAATTTATATAAAAACCTCCGTGCGTTTCCCAACAATGGCCCGCCTATATCACGGTAAACACGAGACAAAAATTTCAAAAAAAGTTCTCGGTAACCTACTCATAATAGTACCAATAAAATTATCTTTTCAAAAACTGTTATCCAGAGTGATCTATTACAATTCAAAAAAAATTTCAGCACACCTTGCAGAAAAATACAAAATTTTAACTAGACTCTTTCTTGAGTCCAATGTGAAAGTTCAGCACAAATATAGTTCCTGAAAACATTCATACTACGCACTTCATAAGCTCAAAAAATATGTGTGTCCGGCTGGCTGCTGTACGGTTGGGAAATAAGGAGCAATTTAAAACGGGACTAAAACTGAAGACGACCAAAACAAGCTCCTGTAAAAAAGGATCCGATGATGCCCACTCCTCCGGCGAATGCGATCTCCTCGCACTCTGGCAGATTACATTTGCACCTCTCCCGAGACGGAACGAGAGGCTGCTCGTACGCCTCGAAAGCACTCCCCGAAGAAGCAGAACATCACCTCGGCGGGGACCGTTAAAACCATCAGCAGACAGCAGGGCAGACATGAAATAGAAAACAATTACACATATTAGGATAAGACCAAAAATTTAAACTACAAAAATCTTATCTACTAGTGACTTCAATCCAATCTTAGGCAAGGGTTTGGTGAACAAATCAGCTAAGTTTGACTTCGTATTGACATACCTCAACTTAAAGAAATTTTCTAGGACCAAGTTTCTAATGAAATGGAATTTTACATCAATATGTTTTGTACGGTGATTTTCAATGGAGGATTTAGAAAAACTAATTGCTGCCTGATTATCACACAATAATTGGCTTTCAAAACTAACATTCAAAATGTTTAAATCTTTAAATTCATTTAAAATTCTTACAACCCAAACAAGCTCTTTCGAGGCTTCAGTTAGTGAAACGTACTCAGCTTCCAGCGTAGATAAACTAACACATTTTTGTTTAAATGTACGCCACATTATGGGTGATTCATTGATAAATAGAATTAAACCTCCAATAGAAATGCGATCATCTCGATTCGCAGCAAAGTCTGCATCACTGTAACACATTAGATTTGTATCTTTTACATTTGAAATATTTAACTTATAGGCCTTGGTCTGGTGGATATATCCTACCAATTTGAGTAAAGTATTCCAATGAATCATGCCAGGATTAGATTGGAATTGGGAGAGTATGTTTACTGCATAAGAAATGTCAGGACGAGTCCTGCTTGCTAGAAATGCAAGACAACCTAATATATTCCTATAAGGCAATTTAGACATTTCTGAAATCTCCTCATTAGATTTAGGACATTGGTTTTTGGATAACACCGTTCCAACAGCGATAGGCAAAGAAGTGGTTGGGTATTTATACCTACTATAAGTGTTACAAATATGATCAATGTAAGTAATTTGATGAATATATAGGTTATTTTCATCTTGAACAAATTCAACTCCCAATAATTTCCGGGTTTCACCTAATATCTTTAGATCAAAATGCTTGCTTATTTTATCAACAATTTCGTTGACTAAAATCTTGGTTTTAGCAAAAATAACTATATCATCAACATACAATAACAAAATTACATTATCACAATGAGTATAAATACAATTTGCCCAATCAAGCTTGTGAAAATTTAAACCAATTAAAACATTGTGAATTTCTAGAAACCATTCCCTGCCAGATTGGTGTAACCCATAAATTGCTCTATTGAGCTTACAAACCAAAGAACTTAAAACTATAAGAAGGCAAGCTTCGCCGATACGTAAGTGCTGCCATCTCGCGGATTTTCATAGTTGAGAGCACAAAACTTTCGCCAAATTGCTCCGATTTCCAGACATGCGCAGAGCTTTGTTCTTACTTTGGCGATCGTGCTTTTTAAACAAACAAATAAGAACATCATATTTATTTCGTCGAATTCGTGGGAGATTTAAATAGCAGAACAAAAATGGAGGATTCTACTTTGCAAAGTAACATATTATTTATTCAAGTTTGTTCAAATTGTTCGCTTTTGTGCACAATAAATTTCGGTAATATTCTGAAGATTATAGAATTTTCGTAAGAGAATTTTAACAGGACATTTTTTGCAGTGTTGATGGTTGTGATGAAACTTGATGGTTAGTGTTCTTAATCGTTTGTTTTTATTTTTTCGTCTCATTCAGCAGGCTAGTTTTTATGCTAAATATAGTTGCTTTTTTTCATATACTTTTCTTTTTTTATTACTTTGACATCGCTTGAAAGAATGTTTATCATTTGTTAGTTGCAAAAATGCACGCAATTATTATGTGTTTATTATGATTTTTTGAAATTTGACGCCAATCTCAATTATCATTGCGGTTTTTTTATTTTGTGAACTAATAAAGCTAAATGATTATTGTCAACTGTTATTAAATTCTTCTAAACTAGTACATGCTAAATGATATTGGTTTTTGTAGTTGCAAGTCATTTTTAAATTCTTGCACTCAATAACTAGATATTTTTTAGTTTCCTAATGTACTGCTTCGAAGAATGCATGGAAACTTTATCGAAATCATTTTCTTCTGGAATGTGTTTCAATAATTTTGTAATTAGTAATTTTGTTAATTCTTGATGTTCATATTTATTACGAAAACTTACTAAAAGTTCACCAATATTGGAATATGCTGTAAAAACCCCAAATCTAATATTAGGATTCGTATTGCATTACAGGATGGAACTTTTGCTGTAGTGGTTCAATATAATATTAATATTGTTTAAAAAAGTATTCAATTATGTTAGTTAAAAATATGCATTAACAAAAATTTGGTTGGGTGTGTAAATTTTTTAAGTGAAAGTTTAATAAGCTAGGCAGATTTGTTCTTTTATTTGGATAAAAGATTTCTGGGAAACCATAAAATGTAATCGCCAAGTGAAATCAAAAAGAGCGATAAGCTTACCAATGTAGAAACCCTGCAATGACGTCATGTGCTCTCAAGTATTTTACATTATCTCTATGGAAGCTTGCCATCTTTAACCCGAAGGGTTATTATAGTATCTTTGTACAAACGAAGTCTGGTTTATTTGGGTCTTCAAATCCAGGTGGCTGTGACATTAAGATGGTCTCGTTTAGATTTGCGTACAAGTAAGCGCATTTGATATCTATTTGGCAATGAGTCCAATTAAGCTTACACACAAAAATCGAAAAACACAACCTAATCACAGAAAAATTAACTACCGGACTGAAAACTTCGTCATAATGTATACCAGGTATTTGTTTGAAACCCTGAGCGACTAATCTAGCTTTATATCTGGCAATGTTTCCTTGGTCATCCCGTTTTATATCAAAAACCCAACGGCAGCCAATTATTTTGCCCTTAGAAGTCTTAGAAACAAGATCCCAAACATTTCTTTTATGCATTACAGAGATTTCCTCCTGCATGGCTTTATGCCATAAATCAGCCTGAGGTGTTCTAAGAGCATGTTTATAGGTGGTAGGAATAGTTACATCTAGTCACGTATTAGTTAAATTAACCATCTCAACTGTTACTTCCTCTGTATCCGTGTTTTTCCCTTGAAAATTAAATTTTGTGCTGTCATAGGGTATGTTATTAGCTTCACAGTACTCTCTTACATCATTGTGTGAGCGAAGTTTAACCTTTTGATCTGGGATACGGTAGTAGATATCTGTCCTCGAACCAGTTTGTCTAGGAACAACTTCTCTAACAAAAGTAATATCAGGAGTAACAGTAGGTGCCTGCTCAGCCTTACTCGAACCTGGTTTAGGCTCCTGATCAGACTTGGGTTCATCATCTGAATCAGGATCACTTTCAACATCAGATTTCTGATCAGAGTCGGAATCGGACATAGTCAGATCAGGCATTAAAGGAACTCTTAGAGGTGTTTTGGGGGGGTCCAGTACAGCTCCACTGCTTTTAATAATATTAAGGTCCTCCTCAAAAGTTACGTTAATAGATTCAACGATTTTTCTTTCGTTGGGTAACCAAATTCGATAGCCCCTTGTCCTCTGTGCATAACCAACCATGATTCCCTTTTTGGCTCTCATATCGAGTTTGCGTCTTAGCTGCTTGGGAATACCCAAAAATGCAGTCGTACCAAAAGGCTTTAGATGCTTAAAGGAAGGCTTTTTGCCACCAAATAGTTCAAATGGGGTCAATTTGTTATTCCCGTGACAAACACGGTTCCATACATAGGTGAAACAAAATAGAGCTTCCGCCCAAAAATGGTTTCCAAGACCACTGTCGTTAAGAAGGGTTTTTATACCGTCGGTAGCAGTATAGTTAAAACGTTCAGAGACACCGTTCTGCTGGGGACTGTAAGTGTTGGTTCGTTCTGACCTTATACCGAGCTCCTCGAAGAGGGTATCGAACTCAGAGTTACAAAATTCGAGTCCATTGTCTACACGTACACTCCCTATCTTGGAGTTCAGAAATCTTTCGACTCTCTTTAAATATCCAGAAAAACATTTAAAAACCTCCCTTTTCTCCCTTACGGGATAAACCGTTACTTTTCGAGAAAAGTCGTCTGTTATTGTCAAAAAGTAACGATACCCGCCAATGGCAGTAGTTTGAAGTGGGCCGCACAAATCCATATGCACTAATTCTAGTGGCTTGGTAGATCTAATCTGCCCAATGGGTTTAAAAGATTTCTTGCGGGACTTGGCTAGTTTGCAAGGGTCACATTTTATTTTATCCATTTTTCAGAATTGGCAAACCCCTAACACCTTCATTTCTACTGGTATTGGTAACATATTTAGGATTGATATGACAAAAACGTTTATGCCAGACATTAGCATCTTTTTCAACCGAAGTAGAAAGACTTGTAATAGTATTAACTTTAGACAATTCCGATGCAATATCTTTACAATACCTGGGTTTAATCAAATAAAGACCGTTATGTCTTCTGGCATAAAAAAGCTTGCGGCCATCCCTATGATATACATTTAATACGTTATTTTTACAAACATAACTATGACCCGCTTTATCTATTACACTGCCTGATATTAGATTTTGCCGTAATTTAGGTGAATAAAGTACTTTAGTAAGTAAAATGTCCTCCAACTCACCATCTACGTTGAATTGGAGCGAGACTTCCCCGGTTCCTTCTACTGGACATGTGACTCCACCAATGGCCACGGTGACATCAGTATTCTTGAGGGGCTTGAAGTCGTCCATTAGGCTCCGGTCACAGCAAAAGTGAGAGGTTGCTGCGGTGTCAAATACCTAATGGGTTTTATCTGCTCGTGGAGAACCGCTTGCGTTGGCTTCTACAATCAGACTAGTCTGTTGTCTTCTTGACTCGGGTCTTGTCGTCTTCTTCTGGGCTTGCCGTCGATTGCGGGTTCTTGACCTATTTCTATCTTGGTTCCTTGTCTTGCTCCCATTTTCCTTTTTACACTGGGACGATCTCCGTTTACTATTTGCATGATAGGCTGATACCTCTTGGTCTTTGCTGCACTGCTTCAGCCTGGCCTCCTCAGCTAAAAGTTCCGTCAGCACTTTATCGGCTTTAAACTGGTCATCTTCCCACCTGTAGATAGACTGTATGATACCGTTGAACTCGTGGGGTAGGTAACGGATCATTTGGAATGAATGGTACCAGTCTTCAATGGGTTTACCAGCATCCGCCAACTGAGATACAATTTTCTTGAGACGGGCTGAATAAATGCCAATATCTTCATCTGGAAAAATTCTGCAGGAGAAAAAATCGTCTGTAAGACCAATAAGTCGGGCTCTTGAGTCTGGTCTAAAATGGTCGGCAAGCAATTTCCAAGCCATGACTGGGTCGTCTATTTCTGATATTAAGGGCCGTAGTTCCTTTTCTATACTTAGGTAAATAGTACTATAGGCTCTGTCCCTTCTTAGGTTGAAATCACGAACTATTTTTTCGTAGGCCCGGTCATCGGGATGGGGTCCACCCGGCTCCGGCACTTTTCCAACTGGATGAAGTTCTTTGCCTTCAACTATTTGCCATGATCCTTTTTCCATGAGTAAAACTTTAACGTCGTCACGCCACGTGTTATAGTTGCCGGCATGAAGCTTTTCGATTATTTGGTGGTCCATGATAGCACCAAGATTATCCAAGTTGAGCAAGATAGAGCAAAGAATACTTCGAGTGGCCCGCCGTCTCAACACTAGTTAAATTCCAAAAAAAAAGTCCTGCGTTTCAAAAACGGCCCATAACCATTGTTGCGGTTTGTTGAGGGCTTTAAAGATTTCTCAACTATGCACAGTGAAAATGACTTCTTTTGGAAAAGATTTAGAGACGTTTAAAAGTACAAAATTTATTTACAATAAAAGAAATAAATAACTTGCAATTGGCTAATCATTCCTGTGCGACACGCACACTAGATCGAGTTACTTCATGCCGATAAGGCATGGAAAAGAAAAAGCCAAAGAGTACACGATCCATACAGTTTAAATACTTGAATCAACGGTCACATGACCGGGTAACAAAAATTAGCATAAGGATATTAGATCACTCTAACACACCAGTTTCAAAATCTCAAAAATACAACTCGGATCAAATCAAGTCAAGTCACAAACTTACAAAGTAAGTGAAGTGAATTCATCCGATCCGACTTGTTGATATGTCGTCAAAACATCGGTAAAATACCGGGAAAAATTTAACGTGAGATATAAAAGGAACCGCACAATAAAGTAAGTTTATAATTTATATAAAAACCTCCGTGCGTTTCCCAACAAAAATTAATTAATAAAAGTAAAAAACTACTTACAATTTTTATATTACATTTATCAAATGTCTAATTAGCAGGCAAAAACTAACCATATTGAAAATTTCACAGCTCTATGCCTGTTCGAAGTTGCTTTGTAAAAAATTAAACAAATAATACTCAATAACATTCTCGCTTCGCTCGCTGAAAGGTTCATTGCTGCGCAAGCATAAGATCGTTTCACTCGCTAAGATTAACTGCTATGTAAACTCTTAATATTAGAACTCCTCCATTGTCGAGAAACAAAAAATATTTTCGATTAATACAATAAAACAGTCCCCCCCCCCACCTCCCTCAGAGAATATTTTAACAGTGTGTTTGTCAAAAGTCCAATTAGAAGGTCAAAACTAATTCTGTTGAAAATTTCAGAGTCCATTCCTATTGGAAGTTGTTTTGTAAAAAAACTTCACATTAATTAAAAAAATTAATCAAAATTTTAACATTACATTTCTTAAAAATTCAATTAGAAAGCCAAAACTACTTATGTTGAAAGTTTCAGAGCTTTAGCCATATTAGAAGTCATTTTGTAAAAAAAAAAAAAATACTAATTAAAATTTGAACATTCTGTTTCCCAAAAGTTCATCCGAAGGCCTAAACTACTTATGTTGAATATTCCAGAGCTGTACCCCTATTTGAAATCGCACTACAAAAATTTAAAATTAATAAACTTAACATAATAAATTTTACAAAATCTTTTGTTCTTAAAAAAAAATGCGACGCTTGACCTTTGGCGTACATACTGTATGATATCAGAATAAAAAACAAAGTCACGTGACCCGCAGTTCTAGTTTCCAGTTCGAAGTTACATAAAAACGTCACTTTCGTCGCAATGCCAGAGGAATGTGCTGGCGTTAAAGGATCACGTGATCGTTAGGTTTTGGTTTGATCCAAACGCCTTTAATGTAACTTCTGAAATATGGATCGCAAAAGTTACAATGATTCACCACAGAACCAATAAAAGCAAAAAACAAAAGAAGTTCTTCCGAAGAAAAGCGAGTTCAATCCTCTTCAGTTCAGATTCAATCAAACTCTATAGGTGCGACATCATTGGTGGAAGCCACAGACCTAGAACAGAGACTGCCTACTTTTGAAGTCATGACCAAACTAAGATGATTGATTTCGTTTCCAGTCACGGTTCCTCTCGCGTTTTTACTTGAAAATAAAAATACGAATTTTTTTTCCAAAAATAGTCACTGAATATTTCAAAATGTAAAAATAAATTGGTAGGTAGGTATACAAAGGTAGCTTTTCGACCAATTTTGGCGAAAAAAAGTCGCCATAGTAGCCTTACCTCGAAAATAGTTGCTTTAGTAGCCTTTTTAGACGACTGTGACAGCCCTGACAGGGCTGCCACTGACTATAAGCTTGAAAAATAGTTGCTTTAGTAGCCTCAGACGTTAAAAATACAAGGTACGGCTATTAATTTCCAGGACTGACGTAACTGTAGGAGAACGAAAAGCCGGAAGATGGTGCTAATGATTGTATATAGAAGAGCATTTTCTTGCACATGTGCAGTGCAATCGGCGCCATTCTGAAGTAAGTGGTTCTCGTGGAAAGGCGCATCAAAACGTAGCTCTTAAATTCCTGTTGTCGAAGTGAAAATGGAGCAAAGAATTAACATTAAATTTTGCTTCAAATTGGGCAAGGCAGCTGCGGAAACCTACGAAATGTCCATGTCTCTTTGTCCATGTTCAATTCATTGGCGAGTACTCGAATAGTCAATCGACGATCACATTTCACCATACCGCGAACTTTTTCAATTGCTTCCGGCGTGCGTACGGACTGCGGCCGACCTTGTGGATCATCTTCGATGCTTTCGCACCCGTCCCGAAAGCGTTTAAACCATTCAAAAGTTCTTGAGAGGGAAAATGCTTCCTCGCCGTAAACTTGTTTTAACATTTCGTAGGTTTCCGCGGATGTCTTGCCCAATTTGAAGCAAAATTTAATGTTAATTCTTTGTCCATTTTCGCTTCGACAACAGGAATTTAAGAGCTACGTTTCGATGCGCCTTTCCACGAGAACCACTTACTTCAGAATGGCCCCGATTGCACTGCACATGCGCAAGAAAACGCTCTTCAATATGCAATCATTAGCGCCATCTTCGGGCTTTTCGTTCTCCTACAGTTACGTCAGTCCTGGAAATTAATAGCCGGACCTAGTAGTAACCAAATTAGTAGGCTCAAACGTTGAAAATAGTAGTAGCCAAAATAGTAGGCTCAAAAGTCGAAAATAGTATCCTCAGTTTTCATAACTTAAAAACGATTTCTTCTCTCGGCGACAGCGATCTTCCACTAGTGTCGAAGGTTTTAAGTGTGCAAAATTTCATCAAGATTGTAATATAACTGTTGATTTGTATTAAAAAAAGAACACTGAAGCACTCAAATTTAATTATAAAGATCCCTGTGTCTTTTACTTCAAAATATGTAGAGTGTCAATTACTAAACTAGGGCTGTGGAACGTCGCACAACTTTCTATTACACTATAACATCGGTCATTGTATGAAAACTGATGGTGTTATTTACCGTTTTCATATGTTCACTCATTTAAATAAAAATGCCTAGTTTGGCGATATTTTTGGCAATAATTTTTACATGGGCGATGCTCAAGGGCAGAGGGCTTTGTGTTAAAGACACGCGTTTTTCAACTTTTTACACTTTTACCGCATCTCTACTGAAATTTCGAAGGTGGGGACAGTTAGAACACATTAAGAGGCATTAGCACATAAATTTTAATCAAAATCATTAGCCATTTTTTAGCAATAGCTGAAAAACAAAAAAATTTCATGTTCATATGAGCGATTTTGACAAAAACCTTAATGGTATGTCCCATGGCCACCACCAACCCGCACACCAAATTAGAACATTGTAGGTCAACTTGTTTGGGAGTTATGCTGACCACGTACACGCAGACATTTTTTTAGACCACCTTTTTTTTAAATCAGAATATTTTATAACGTGGAGAAATGAAAAAAATCTAAAAATTTTTTTACCGAATATTCATTACTCTGTAAACATATGGGTTAAAAGTAATAAACACTACAACCCATAAGGTAAAAGACAACACATACATGGTGCAGAACGTAAACAAAGAAAACAAAAAGCTGAACTTAATGAAAAATCGATAATAAATATCAACCGGCAAAAAACATAAAATTTTCAAAATATTTATGAAAACAAACTTTTTAGAAAAAACAACAACAGTTTCATGTTTAAACAATTTTATTTTATTGAGAATAACAGATTAAAATTTAAACCCAGTTTTCTAATTTTTTTAAGCTACATCGAAAGTAATTAAACAAATTGCTTTAATATCTAAGTTTAAACTATTATTTCTAAACTTAACTAAAATATTAACATTTTAGTCATTCTGCATCGATTGACCTAAACGGCTAAATCAATCTTCACACCAGCAAAAACAACGGACATAACGTCTGTAACATCAACGAAAGCCTGGGTGAAAGTACTCATTAAAACAACGCAAATCTCGGAGATCGCGATTATAACATCAGCACCAAAATGGTGGCAAAAGCAACTGCTAAACGTTAAATCCAGAATCGACAAAAAGCAACTGTTAAATCGTTAAATGAGGCCTTGGGCGAGAATAACTATCAATCCAAAGTTTAACTTTCCTCGGTAATAGAGTCTATTACATCAGTGTTATACTTGTTATACTATTCAAAATAACGTAAATATCAGTGATAGCAACCGCAAAAAGGCCCAAATCTCTGCAATAGCGACCATTACATCAGCGTAACACTTAATGAGATGAATCATCACACCTAAGTAAATAACGGTAGATAGAGACTAACATTAGAGGAAACAGTGATAAAAGTGTTCATGACACACATACACAAGCTTGACATTTTAATGCGGATTTGCATTGATCAGAAAATGTCAGCCAAAAATGCTGCATTTTAGCGGAATTATACTTTCAGTGATTTTTAATGGGGATTTCCTTTTCTGCAAGAAACAAAAGCCTGCTTTTCGCAACAGATTTGTTTCAAACAAAACAAGCACTAAAAAAATCTTCCATTTCTTTATGTTCGGTACCTGTGATTGATTTGGAATGAATCGGAACAAGATTTTTTTTTTAAACTTGGGTACGAATGCAACTATTTTGGCAAAGTTAAGCAACTTTTTTTTAACAAGAGAAAGATAATTAACAATGACGTTATCCAGCCATTCAAGCTGCGCACGTGTATCTTGAAATTCCAACGTAAAATGTCTTAACCAGTGCCCATAAATTGTTACTTGGGAATTGTTTTCAATGTTTTTATCAATTCTTAAGCCATGTGCGACTTGAGGTGTACTTATTCGCGGATTATATTGAACCTTATAATAAGATATATTTCTTTTACACAAGCGTTTTAGCTTTGAAGATCTTAAGGATCAAACTCTATCCTCAAAAGTTTTAAGCTCACGGTGTCTTTCAATAACATATTGTACTATAGACTTCAATATATAAAAGATTTCGCCAATTTTTTCATAGATAATCCCTCATTTCATAACTGAATCACCAACTCATGAATAGTTTTAGGAACTCCATTTTAAGACAATCAGCTACAAGCTAAAATTAAACAATTGCTGCTATCATGTCTTTATGATACTTGGTACACTTCAGCTTTGAAAATTTACTGCAAGTCTGTTGTGGAAGACGTCAGAATTAATTTTCATACGGTGTACGGAAACTTTTTTTGCATATATTTCAATTTAATACTTTCTGCATTTTGTAAACACAGACATTTATCATAAACTTATTTTAAAGAATCAAATTAAACATATTTCAGTAGTTACTGAAGATATGAAGCAAAAGATTAGAAATTATGCTAATTAATATGCTTTTATTAGCTTCAGACGTATGTATGTATGTTAGTATGTAACGGAATCTTTGAACATGATTTTGACCCCCTTCAAAACGTCGGATTAACTCGAAATTTGGCATACTTATTAAGGACGGATGACAATTCAATAAGTTTGTCACTTTATCACAAGGATTAACTCGTGTTGCCCTTGCGGGGTTAAATTCCTACCAACCAACCTTCTCCGGAATCGAACCCTGGTGTGCCGTTTGAACGACAGTTATACAAAGCGTGTTTTTTTTAGTCGTATTATCCTTAACAGGATCTTCAGGATTAGTGATTTTTCATATTCAGAGACACGGTAGTGTTTTGTGCCAAGTAATACGGCGTGTACTAAGGCATACACATGACTTAAATTTGAGACAAGCATGTGACTATTGACAGAAACAACTGGAGAGTTTTGTACACTAACTAAAAAAAAATTAGAGTTTACAGAAAAAATAATTAATAGTTTAAAAACTAAAAAACACGCTTTAATAGAAAACCAAACTAAAAAGTAGAAAATAATTAATAGTTTAAAAAACTAAAAAAATACGCTTTTATAGAAAAGTGAACTAAAAAGTAGAAAATAATTTTAAATAAGTTTGAAATAAGAATAGAGTGATTAACAAGAAATATTTATTTTATCGTAAAAAAGCGTGGGGTGCTTTTTAAGATATTTTCAACAATTGACATCAAGCACCCCACGCTTTTTTACGATAAAATAAATATTTCTTGTTAATCACTCTATTCTTATTTCAAACTTATTTAAAATTATTTTCTACTTTTTAGTTCACTTTTCTATAAAAGCGTATTTTTTTAGTTTTTTAAACTATTAATTATTTATTTGTAACTTTGGCTTCCGTACGGAGACTTTTTTTACCCACTGTAAATATTTGGCACCACTGTTTTTCAAATTTTAATGTTAAAAGGTTAGTACAGATGTCCAAGAATGGGGCCGTGATCGGTTCGCCCACAGTGAAGGAATCCCCGAAATACATGTGTGGTGTGCGTAGGCAAACTAAGTCTAAAAGATCTTATTTTAAAAGCTTACCTAAAAGTAAAGTAAAATGCATTGTAGAAAGAATTCATATGAATGTTTGGAGACCTGCGCCTGTTAAAATGGGAATGGGTCATCAGTATTTTGCGTCAATGATTGATGGATTTTCTGGTCGCATATGGTTATACCAGAACCTGATGATGAACAAATATGAAGTATTCTAAAAATTTAAGCAATTTCTTTCTATAGTACAGGCAAACGAATAAGAAATTAAAAATTGTAAGAACAGATAATGGCATGGAGTTTTAAAATGGAGAATTTGAAAAATTTATACCTAGCTGAGGAATAAAAAGGGAGAGAACTTCTGTGTATAGCCTGGGCGGAAAGGTTTAGTGGTTATGCTTTTGATGGGGTTCGAGCTTTGCTCTTAAGAGTCGAAATTGGAAAAGAAATTTTGGTTAGAGGGTCTTTTTACATTTGTACACGTAAGAAATCCATGTCAAGTAGAAGGGTAGTACAAGAGTCCATTGGAACTCTGGCATGGATCCAAACCATCCGTTAAGCACTTAGATGTTTTTGGATGTGTAGCTTTTGTTCATGTCCCAAAACAATGGAGAGATAAACTATCTCCCAAAGCAAAGCATGGGATAATGGTTGGCTACGCTGTTCGTACACGTGGTTACCGGATTTACCTCCCAGAAAATGATAAAGTTATTGAAACAGTCCCCGCTAAGTTTGACGAACAAAAGGTCGCAGTGGATACAAACCTGGGTCATGAGGTAGACGATTTTAAGCCCCAAAATAAGACAGTTACCCCTAAAGGGAAAAGTAAAATAAAGCGTCCTAAACTAAATTTAAGAAATACAATTAAGTACAGTTCCTCAGAAACGAGTGCTTCTGACGATGTTTCAGGATTTGGTGCTGATAATTCTAAAGCCCTTAATGTATCTAAATATTCCTCTAAAACTAAATCAAAATTATCCGAACCTAGTTTGTCAGAATAGAGTAAGTCGGATGAGGATTCTGATGCATCTATTTCCCTTAGATATAGTAAAATTGATTCCTCTGAAGTTTCAAAAGGACAATCACCTACTAAGGTAGATTGGATTCAAATCGAAAAACTACATAAAAAGGGTACTAGGATTGATGTATATTATTAAATTAAAGGTTTTAAAAGACTACTTAAGACTAAAAAGGACATTAAGTGTTATTGTGATAAAGAATTTATTTTTTGATGAAGGACTATAAGATTTTTCTCTAACTGGTTGATAGGATGAAGTAGAGGTGGTATAACAAATTTAAATAAGAAAACATTATTTTGAAAACAAGATGACAGCCAAAATGATCTTGGAACCATTTTCAGTGTAAAATTTTGTTTTAATTTTGAAAAAAGCATTGTACACCAAAAGGGGCGGATAAGGGGTTAAAAATGTGATCACTTACAAAAACCTTATTGACATTTCCAAGAAGTATGAAGGTATGGAAAGCATTCAAAGTTATGTTAATATGTGGGTAACAGGGGAGTTAATAATTTTGACGAATATATTATGCAGGGGTGTAATGGAGGAATGCCAGCAATCCACTATTCATAACAAAATCAAAATTCAGTTACTTAAGTCGGAATATGCTGTTAGATTTTGATATGCTCCACTTCCTTTTTATTTACACTAAACTATTTATTATTTGAAAGGGTTGTTTGAGAAACCCCATAAGTCACTTTTTGTTGAAATCGAGTTTTCAGTAAAACTCTATTCTTCAGAGGTAGACGCATCTTTTAAAGACAAAACTCTATGAATCAGGACATTCTACACTGAGTTGACCTATATAAAAGTTATGTTTATTTGAATAAGTCCTTAAGTCAGTGACTTAAAGGGTTTCTCAAATACACGGGATCGATCAAGCACTTGCACATTTTCTCAGAAAAGTGGGGGAAAACAAAACAGAATTGCATCCTTAATGTGCTCGGATTTAGTTTACCTGGAAAATCTGAAACAGTTGATCAATATTTCCTAATTTGAGGGCATTCATTTTTATCCTGTGATAGCGATTTCATAGTTATAAAAAGAAAAAAACATATATCGCATCTTCACTATCAAAGAATATGCCACTCTGATTAAGTCTTCTACAAAGAATGATAGGTTTGAGGTGATAACAGCAGAAGCAAAAGCTTTTATTAACTTCAAAGCATGGTGGCCCATATATTATAAAAAAAAACAATGCTTTCCAATGAGTCAAATAGGTGTTCCAAAGAATGAGAAAGTCGCTTTTAATATCTCACAGATCATGCAGTTTTTATTGAGTTATTAATTTAATTGTAGTTCTTGTTACTAGATGGCACCACCTACTAGTATGTATTCTCACTAGGTGGCACCACTGACTGTTTTGTTAAAGGTAATTTATATGCTTGTGTTGTAATAAATATTCACTCTGTTGCTGTCCTGGAACCTGGAGGTATGTTGTGTGTTATTCTTAAGACTCATGCTGTTATTTAACCTAATTTATCTGCCCAGTTTAACAGTTTTCCCACTCTTTCAAACATAAATATGTGCCAAACCTTTCATTAATGGATCATTTTGGTTAAACAACAATTAAAAGCTGCCTTTATCACTTCCAAATGCATCAGTATATAAAAAAGGGAAAATCTTCATTAAAAAGAAAAAGAAAGCCATAAATAAACTGATGAAATACATCCCAGATGAAGAAAACATTCAGGCATTCTACAAAGAGATAGTTCACCAGATAGCCTACAAAGAGATAGCCTACATCTGATTCTGAGTTGCCAGAGAACTACATTAATGATGAATAAATTTTAATTTGTCTATTACATCATCCTTTTCATAGAACTAAAAAATCTTATAAATGTTTTGTATTTAGTTAAAGTTTTTACTTGTTTTAGAATACATTTTTGAAGTGTATTAAGTGTACTTTTTAGTTATACTCTTAATACTTATGATTACTTTTTCCAAAAGTATACGTATTTGAGAAACTCCATAAGTTAACTGACTTTAACAATCTATAATAATGTAATTATTTATCTTTTGAGACCTCCATTGAGCACAAAGATTCTATTTAGCTACATATAAACAATATATTTTATTGGAAACAATGATATAGAGGTTGCCAGCCGACATAAAAACTGTTTTTTAATCGGTTTCCCAAAGATTGCTCTCACCTGAGTTGTGGGGTTTCTCAAATAACTGATTCATTTATATGATAGTAATTGTAAGATTTATCAAGTCAGTTTTGTCAAATTTTACCATTCTAGAGGGATAAATACACATTCAATTAGAGAAAAAATTAAAAAAACTTACCTCTATATTAACTATGTTGCCAAATTTGCCAAAATGATTGTGCAAATTTGTTATGTTATTCAATGATTTTGGTATTTTACGAATTTCCAAACACTTTCGGCGAGGAGATGGGCCTAATCTGCTAAAACTGAATCCTTTTGTTTTAAAGTCACTTAGATATGTGTTTTGTACTCTTGCATTGCTAGAAAAATATCCACTATTCAAAGTTTTAAGATAAGTCCTATCATTGTTAGCATCCTTGTTTTGTCCTTGGTCCAAAGTCATACCTTAAAGGTTAAAAATATGAGCCTATTCAGTGCTAAGTTACAAAATTTAAAATAAATATATTAACATTTCATCAGTCTTCAATAATTAATAATTAACATATGAGTAGAAAACTAATGTTTTAAGATAAGAAAATAGCACATGAAACAAACTTACAAGTGATAGTAAAATAGTGTTTATATATATGTTTATTGAAAAAAAAATATAGAATAATTAACAATTTTGTTTTCATAATTTTGTTTGTATTGTCCTTTCATCATACTGATAGCGATCCAGCTTTCTAAGTAAAATAAGATTTTTTTATATATTTTACACCCCATTTACAGCATACCAAGAGCAGAAAATATCCACCACTAGATTTCTATCTTTTCAGTAAGTCCAATTTAAACATTATGAGAATAAATAAATACTTAGAAAATGTAAGATGAATATTATATACTCAATTATGGTATATACCACATAAAAAGAAAATTGCTCCTTAAACAAATTCATTAGCGGACCAGTTTTAAGCACCATTTAAAACTCTCTTAACACTAAATGAAGACTAATGCACCTTATTCTTTTGATGGACACCTTTATGCAAATCATTACTACTACACATAGAAATATCCTCGGATGATAAGGATGACCTCATGCTTTTGATGGGCACTCTTATGCAAACCACTACTCACACAACTAGAAATCCCTTCCGATGATAAGGATGCTATTACCTCCATATCCCCCTTTGATGGGTCTCTTTCAGCAAAAGTCTACATTTTCATGATTTTTTGTTTCTTGTATGACTGTATGAGCTAAATGTCATTTCTATCATGAATAGAATACTTTCAATGGATAATTATGAATTTTAGCCTCTCTTAAGTAAAAGTCTAATTTTTTTACATTTTCTCTTTGTATGGAAAGCTATGCAAGTATGCCTGATTTAATTTTTCTAATAGCACTAACAGAAGTACCCTAGAGATTATGTTGAGTGAGTATTTCTTAAAATTAGCAATTTTCGAATATGAATATTACAAAAACCAACAGAAATAAAACAAGTGAATTAGGTTTTCTAGTGTACAGAACTGGGATGTTGATATTTTATGAGCTCTAATCTGATGTCAGCTTTCATGCAAGGTGGCATTTAATCTGGATCAGTGAAGAAACTTAAATAATTCATGGTATAAATTGCCAATCGTCTTGATGATGTCACACTAAAACTAGACTTTTATTCTAATTGTTAATGCCCTTCTCTAAGAGTTTTAGGAGATATTTCCTTTACGTCATAAGACACTTTAGTTCTCTGTGCATAGAAGACTGTATGACTTTGTGATAGCATCCATATGTAATATCAAGATCCAGCTAGATTGATTCTTGATTTACAGAGCTAACATGAAATTTCAAGACCGTGTAATGAACAAAATTTTCCCTTCCAAGAATCTGTGTTTATTCTCCATGAACTCCTAATATCCTGATTTCCTTTTTAGTAATACATATCCACATTCAAGCTGTACTATTACTATTCCTTGTTTTTTCCTTTATTATCTTTGGCCTGGATTGTACTTGGCCAACATCACCCATGGTAATAATATAATTACAATTAAGACAATTAAAAGATTCATTCCTTCCATATAGTATTATTTATTATTCCTGTCAGTAGTACCTCAATCATCACTTTTGGATATGATTACTTGGAAGCAAGAGCTTTCACACAACAATTAGGAATAGTTTATAGTATACAGGGTTTTTTTTTTTTTTTTTGTTATTTCCTTTAAAGGCAAATAATTTTCAATAAAAATAAATTCTGAAGTAAATTTCAATTTAAACAAATGGGAATGGTAGTTTTGACCACACTGCTTATTTTACACATAAATAGCATTTCTATTTAAGAATTAATTGCTCTTATACTTTCTAAAGTAACATTCATCCTGCAATAAAAATTAAGTTTGTAATTAGTGGCATTACACTAACTAATGTTCTTTGAAGTTGAGTAAACCCAGGCAATGTTGGGCTATAAACCTAGTCAGGTATAAAATTTGTCATTTAAACCCACTTGTTTTGAGATGAAAAATCATTTATTTCATCTCAAGAGAGCTCATACTTTAAGAGTAGAGGTTCTCGAAATTTCTGACAGTGGGAGATACTTTGGGAATAACTTTTCAAAGATATCAATGCCAATCACAATCAATGGGCAATTAATAATAAATTTTACTTATACAAAATATAAAAGCAATTAAAAATGTAACACAATTTCAATGTTTTCTTTGCTTCACCAACTCTTCCCCCAACAAAAAATGGATATTAATTTTTTTAAATTTTAAAAATTTCAAGATTATATTTGTTATTTTGTTTTAGAAGTGCTTGACTAAGCTTCAAAATATAAAAAAATAGAAGTGTACAGAGATTATAGAGCTACTTACTGGAAGATTCTACAGTTGTCACACCAATAAGCTCACGTACTCTTTGCTTAGGTTTATGATGAAAAGAAGGTTCAGGATGTTCCCACATCAGACTAGTGATGCCAGATGAAGTTTTAGGTACCATTGAAGGTAAGGACTGAGGAGATGAGAGCACTATATGTGAGTTTAAAGGACCAGTTGGCACATAGAAATTTAAGTGTGTGTTGTGCCCATGTGAGGAAAGAGTACTTATATTCATCCCTGGCGATTCAGGATTATATGGCTCAGGAATGAAAGAATCTATAAGTAAGATACATACAAAACAGTGAAAGATAATACATAATAATTGGATAAATATCAATAAAATCAACACATTTAATAGAAAAAAAAATATTATTGCATTACTCAACCATATTTATGATCAAATTGATTTAGAGTAGAGTCAAAACAAATAGTTTATTTCAATCTTTTCCTCATTGCTTTATTTTGTCAGTGTTTTTCAGTAATCTGAGTGACAACAGCAAACAGAAATTGTGTTTACAAACTCTTCCGATATCAGAACATGTTTCATTACGGCTTGTCTTTTTAGATTACATAATTATTTAATTTTTTATTAATTATGTATTAATTTCTAAAGAACTGAGTATATAATGGATTCAATGGATAATCATTATTGAATCCTAGAGACACACTCCTTTACCATTCTTATTTAATTCTTTGAATTGATTTTAGAAATTTGGGGACTTGTCTTTGTTGGGGGATAGTTATTGTGTTTGAAAATGTTTCTAATTGCTTTTACAGCAACTCTGGACTCTACAAAATTAATTAGTTTGTTCTTGTTTTTTATTGTTTATGAAGAGATTCAAGTATACTTGGCCTTCAGCAAAAGGTATAAAATTTCGTAGTCTATTTATTGATGTGTATCTCTTTATGCTACCTTATATAAATATCCATATAACCTAACAATCAAATTAAATTGTCCAAAAATTGATCCTCCAGAAAAAAATTCTTCATAATTTTACAATAATCATGTGCTTATTTTGCACTTGAACAAACTGTATAGCTATAACGCAACTTTACCCACTTGAGACATGTATTCGTATTCCCAAGTTACTAAGTGTAAATAATCACAGGTACGTACTTGTGTAAGCCAAAATGTAAATCAAAATCAAAATGACAGAATCGATTGTGTTGTGAGATTTGCAAGAACTTCACCAGTTCTTCTCCTAAATAACTTAAAGCAATTTATAAACTATAAACTTTATTACTTACCAACCTTCTTATCATGGCTGACAGAAAAGAACAAGACAAAATTACAAGCGATGATACACACAGCAAGCAGAACATGTATAATTTAAAACACAAGACATTTATCAAATATGTCAGAGTTGATGCCATCACATTCTCCCACCTTTTGATTAACAACTAACAAAATTAATCAAAACAAACATAATTTTACTACAAATGTATGAGTTCTAAAGGCAAGGTTCTATATAAATGTGAGAAGAGCCACCAAGCCACACAGGAATCAATTGACGTATTAGCAACGTTTTTATTTAAATCATTTAGGGAGACGTTTCCATTAGCGTGACCGCAGACAACACTTGTACATTTTACTCGGCCAAAAACAAAACACAATCTTTCGGTGTCACTAGCTGCTCTTGATTAGTGATGCCATCCAAGAGATGGAAACTACTACTCACACTCTATACACCCTTTGACTACACACATTAAGACTTGCAGCAGTGCCCACAACTGAATCTATTTGTTTATTCAGGATTTATACGCACTTCATAATATTGCTACTAGATACTTAATTTACGTGAACTACACAATTTGCAGGTACACTATTATTTACAGGTTTCAACTCTTTATTTGGGCACTGAAATGACTTGTAGCCCATCATCAGATATAGCATTTAATACTCTCATTTATACTATCATTTCTCTTAGATTTTTGTGCATAATCATTTCTAAAATTTCTATCATTACCATTATTAGTACTGTTATAGTAAATAACCCTTTCATTACTATATACATTAATAAATGGGCTAGGATTATATGATGCTGCCATGCACTGATGTGTTGAATTTTGTATGTTTGTTTCCATACACATTTGTTTTGTTGACATTAGATAACCGAACACTGTCATAGTCATCTAGAAGATCTGTGATTTCTTTCACTGTTTTCACTTTGAGCAACTTGTCTATAAACTGCTCACGAGTTTCTTTTGGTAATTTCCTCCGGATTTGATCCACCACCAATAATTCTTTTAACTTATTAAAAGTCGTGACCTCCAATCCCGAGATCCATACATCCAGGTTGCTTCCCAAAACGAAAGCGAAATCCCGCCATGTTGCACTAGTTTCTTTTTTTTTTAAAGGCAAAGTTGACTCAAAGAACATCCTCTGGGGGCAAGTCAGCTGGATTTTCAATTCCTGGCACATGATACAAATTTCATGATCTGTTAGGCTTCTAATTTCTAAAACTCTGTTAATTACAAAAGTGCCCCAAGCATCTACATGCTTTATCCAGAAGAGTGCTGTTGCAGAATCGGTCCAATAATATTCCTCTAAAATTTTGATCTTAAAGTTCTTCTTGATGAATGAGACTAATCGCACTCCAATAAGGCAAGCAAGCAATTTGAGTCTTTGGTATACTTATTTTCCTCAAAGGAGCAACTCGCACTTTGGCTTGTAGTAGAGTTATTTTGACTTCTCAAATATACTGCACTAGCATATGATTCCTGGGAAGCATTGGTAAATACATGTAGACTAAATGATTGTCCTTCTGCAAGTGTAGCTAGTCTGGGAATCTTCACTGATGATAACAAGGACAGTTCTTTTACAGACTTCAATTTTTTTTTTATCTTGATGTCTTCAAGTAGCTCTGTGCCCCAGCTCAATTTATTTCCAAACTCTTTTGCAAGTATAACTTTGGGAGAAGGGTAAAAGGACCATTTAGGTCAAAAACCCTCTGTGCAATTGATAGAACTCTTCGTCTTGTAACTGAAAGATCATTTAAGTCAACATTTGGGATATCACAAAACAATGAATCTTCAAATTTGTCAAATAGAAGACAAAGTGACTGCATTTTAGTCTGAAAACTACTCTGCAATGACGAAATTCTATTAATTCTTTTTGTTCCGAGTTCTTCCACCACTGGAATCTTAGGTAATCCTGATAACTTTTTTGAATAGATATTTGAAGGAAAGCTTTTCTAATATCTGAGTTAATCCCTATCCTTCATGGAAATCAATCGTTTTTCAGCAACCTCTCTATTACTTGGCAAAGTTTCTTTTTCATTTATCCAAGGCAAACTGACTTCATATCGATCTTCCACCCTTTTCAGTGTCTTGCGAAAGTGATCCCACACTGCTTCTGCTAATTTTGAATCAGATTTAATTTCTTTAGCATCTGCAATTCCCAGTGCTTCTAGCTTCCACAAGTTTTCCATATTATTACTGTAAGTCAACATGGACATTATCATTGATGACATGAACAAGAAATTCCTTTCTGAAGTATAACCATTCATCTTTCCCATGATTGTCCATCTGAGTAGTGATTCCACAGCAGTCAGTCTGTTTTTTAACAACTAAACTTTTCCTGTTAACAATGCACCTGAAACATCAGCTCCAATAAGGACTTATATCTTCAAATCCCCTCTACCTATATCAGATGCATGAATATTTTTCTGCTTCAGTTCTTTGATCTATGGTCCGGGTTGTAAACTGACCCACAAGTCTTCGACTGTTCCAACAGGACTAGTCGTCTAGAAAAAGTACCTTTTAGGCTTCTAACGCTTACTTAGCAGTGTTTGTGAAATTCTCTTTTCGTTGTTGCTCCTCCAAAAAGGGTATGAATCTAAGATTCAGATCCCTTAGATGGGCACCCTATGTCAATGGCAGTTTCCTTTAAAATGTATGAGCGCTACGACCCTGTGTTAGCAAGTGCCCTTACTGTTTTCTGCCTTTTGTTGGCATCGATACGGATTAATAGCATTTGAAGAAACACTTTATCTAAGCAACTAGTACTCGCAAGTAATAAGTTTTGGTGTTTCTTCTTTAATCTGCTCAACTTCTTTTCTCTTCTGATTGGTTTGTAAATCGGGACACATGACACCCTAATGTTTTTTCGAGCAAATCAAGCATTGTACATTTGACTTGCATTGTTTGGCCCCGTGTCCAATTTTAAGGCAGAAGAAACAACCCTTCTTAATTCCATCATTCTTTTGACTTAAAGTCATTTTCTGAACAACAAAGCAATCTCAGCTATCATGGCGTTTTTCACAAAATATGCAAGAGTCCTTTTCACAATAATTGGCTGTTTCACTATGGCCTGAGAACAAATCATTCGCTGTAGGCATGTAAAGATCACCCTGGTACCTTTTATCCTGTTTACCTTCTTTCTTTGGACCAAAGTAATTCTCTGCTCTCCTTCAACTTCATTTTTTAAAAACAACAACAATAGTTTCAATTTATCAGAGTGCGATTTTTTGCCTGGGATTTTGAGGCATGATTTCTCAGTCTAACTCTTAATATTTCTGTGGGAATACAGGATTCAAGGAGCAGAAACAGAATGAGGAACTTTCACGTTTTTTTTTGTTTTATTTTTAAATAAAAGTAGAGAAAAAATCTTGAAGAACAATACCATTCTTTCAAAAATTTGAGCTCGGATAGATAGTTAAAAAAATATTTAGTTTTTCACTTTGCGATTTAGCGGGAAAAAGCTACTTTTACGTGTGGCGTCAATGAGCAGATGATGAACCCGTCTAAAACCTGTTTTAGACGAGTTTCCTTTAAGGATTTTCAACGGAATCTATGTGTAACTACGTCACAGTTTTTTATGCGTTTTTGGTCACGTGACTTTTGCTTTGTTTCAAACTCGATTTTTGATTAATTGAAAGCATAGACATAAAAATAATTGCACTGCTCAAATATATTCGTTGGATAACACTACAAAATACAAAAAATATTCATTTCCATAACTTGTGCAAGTTCCTCATTGTTGCATACTTCTCGCTGGTCATCCCTATTGACTCCTAATGAACGTAAATACGACTCCAACTTGTCATACAATTTGGAAATACTGTCTCTTCCCTTTTGATCTGGCCGATGGGTCGTAGTATATTATTGAAGTTTTGCTTTTGAATATTTTTGAGTGGTGAAGGATATGCTCTGCCACTCAAAAACTTATAAAACAAATATGTGTTTACCACAAAATATTTGGAAAAGAGCCAAAATGTATCTAATTAAAGATGAAATTATTGTGCTTTACACTGATTACTTATTAAGGTTAATCTAAAATACCTATGCCCAGATCTCCCCCCCCCCCCCCGAGCCTCCACGTGGCACCAGCTGGGCAAAGGGTCAAGCTTCAGCTGACCTGGCAAATATGGGGGCTAAGGGTAAAACTAACCCCAAAGATCCTAAGATAAGAGAAATAAGTCCCATCAAGAGTTGGGCTAGTCAGGGCAATCTCACTAAAGCTATGGAAGAAAAAGAAGAAAGAGATAGACAAAGGAAAAATAGAGCTAAAAGACTTGAAGAAAGAAGAAGACAAAATGAGGAAATACTGAAAGAAGTAGAAGAAAGAAATGAAGAGCAAAAAGTTGAAGGCGATAAAGAAAAACTAAGTGCATACTTAGAAATAGCTTTTAATACACAGACACAATAGTCAAACGCTTGAAAGGAAGAAGCCTGACAAACACAATAATAGAATGTGTAAAAAAACTCTACCGTATCACTAATAAAAATCATAGTAGAACAATAAAAGCTAATATCCAGATATGAAGGAATCCTAAGTGAGAGAGAATTGAGGGGAGTAAAAGAGCAAGACACAGTAAAGAGTTATGGTGAGATATTGAGGGAACCAAAAACTAAGGAGAAGATAGTAAAAAAAAATCACGAGGTGATAATAATGCCAATAAATGAGCAGACATTGGACAAAACAAAACAGGATATAACCAATAAGATAGACCCAAAGAAACTGAAAATTGGAATAAAAAGTGTAAGAAAAATTGGAAAAGGAGGAATGATACTGGAGACAAATAAAGAGGAAGAACTAAAGATACTGATGGATGAAATAGGAAAAAGTGAAGACTTGGTGGAAAGTTACAAAATAGAGAAACCAAGAAAGAAAAATCTGCAAGTGATCTTATATGAAATAGAAAGTGTATATGAGACAGAAGAATTAATAGAAATAATAAAAGAGCAAAACGAAGAACTGACAGAAATGGAACTGTTTGGAGAAAACTGGATATTTGAAGTAGACCCTAGAACATTCCAACAAATGGAAAAATTGGATAAGATCAACCTAAACTGGTTAAGGATAAGTTTCAGAGAGTATGTAAAAGCAACACTCTGCTTTAAATGCTTTAGATATGGACACATAAGCAAATATTGCAATAGAGAAGAAAGCTGTAGAAACTGTGGACAACACAACATCAAAAAATGTCAAAATGACACGAAATGCAGAAATTGCAATGAAAACAATAAGAGATTTGGAACCAAATATGAAATTAAGCATGAAATGAGAGATAAAAATTACATGTATAAAAGAGAACTTAAATTTGTAAAGAGATATAGAACAGATAGAAATAACAAAATAAAAGGCATACAAATTAATGTAAATCATGCTAGAACAGCAAGCAGAACACTCGAGCAGGAAATGTGAAATAAGAATATAGATTTTGCAGTCTTAAATGAACGCTATAACTACCAAGGAAAGATTTCAGGCATTGAAGGAAAGATGATTGTGATTGGAGTAGAAGAAGCCAGAACAGAAATAATAGTTAACAACAGAAACCTGAACATCTGTATGTTGCATAAGGAAAAATATACAGTAGCGATGAGCCTAGAAAATGAAGAAGTATTTATAACAATTGGAATCTACTGTTCCCCATCTGAGAATATTGCAGATAACTTGAACAGACTGGATATTTTAATAGAGAAGTATCAAGATAACAAAACAATCATGGGAGACTTCAATGCTAAATCAAGCATATAGAGCCAGAGATCAACAAATGAAAGAAGTAAATAATCTAGTGATTAGAAGGGATCTAGAAATCATAAATGATCCAGATAGCTTGCCAACATACGAGAGCACATAGGGCAGAGTTGGATTGATCTAATGTTCACTAATAATATCGGCGAAGATGAAATAGAGAACTGGAAAATAAGTGACACATTGACGGCAAGCAACCATAATTATATGGAGTTTGAGATCCTACTCCAATCCCCCATGGGATATTAGTAAAATGAACTGGCTGGACTTCAAACAAGATATCTGTGAGATGATTGAAGAAAGTAAAAGTATGAATCTGAATAATATAGACATTGAAGACCTAACAATGAAAATCATTGAGATTTGTAGGAAAAATAAAAGGAAATTAAGAGGCGACCCTAAGAAAAACACTTATTGGTGGAGTATTGAGCTTCAAGTCAAACGTAGTGAAGTTAGAGCACGGAGAAGGAGATATCAAAACATAAAAGAAGATGAGGATCAATAGACCAAGGAATAGAGACTGAAAGAGGAGTCTTAACTTGCAAAAGGTTATGTAGTTCCGACTTTTTAAAGTGTTATAAAGGTCAGTCCTGTAGTTTATAAATCAAGTTTTTTACCACCCAACTCCTGAACGTTCTCCGTTATGCACAAAAAACCAAGCCATTTTTCAGTTTCTACGTCATAACTCTTTGCCAATGCATATTAGAAAGAAATATTATGATCAAAAGTTATAGAGTGTTAAATTTCCTACAACTTTGGTATGCTTTGGTTTTTTTGTAGAACTATTATGTAAATAGTTATACCGCATCAAAGTCAAAACTTTTTCGTGAAAATGCTACTTTTTTAAGATTTGTGTCAAGTTTTTTTATTATTTATATCTCCATAATGGTATATCTTAGAGAAAATTTTTGTAAATAAAAGTTGTAGAACAATAAATTTCCTACAAGATTTATATAACAAGTTATTTTCTAGGACTAATAACAAAGGAGTTACTCTGCTTTGTACATTTTCCGTGGTGCACCAAAAAAATACGTTTTTATCTTACTGTTGGAAAACGTAAAGTATTTTGATACCCATAGTGTTTATAGGTTTTTCATCATTCAGTCTGATCAGACCAGTTCGTTTACAAAGGTAAACATTGAGTGAACTAGGTTGAGTTGTTTTCAGGAAAGTTAACTTATTTATCATATGCAAATTTCTCTGTGTCTAACTGTAACTGTTCATGTAGAGAATGATATATATAGGCAAGTGTTTTATATACACTTTCTCTTATCTTTTCTTTTTGTATCCTGTATGTAGTTGTCATCTGTAAATAGTTTCATCTGCATTAAAGATCAGTTTTCTCATATATAATCTTTTTGTTCTCACCTTCTTAACTCGAATAGAAATGCACGTTTAGTTTAGTTTGGACAACAATTGGTTATGGGCCTTCCACATTATGCCCGCCAATGCGAACTAACCGCTATGGTGTTGCGGAAATGTCAGCATGTTTAAGTGGGACTTGGTGTTCAACAACAACGTATTTTTTGAGACTGAAGTGATGAACTGACTATTAATATTTGAGAGCTGAAGCCAGCTTGTTCTTTTCCTTTATGAAATATCGTCTTTGGTGACCGGAGCATTTTTGAGACGGGGGCCGCAACCCAAGATGGATTCCCATGGCCACCCGATGCCAGCCTTAACGTCCGCCAACTGGGCAACCTGGAAAGTGGACGCTAAAGTTCTGCTCATGCACTATGGGTGCTGGAACTTTATAGAAGGTAATGAAAATCTATTAGAACCACCGAAAGATGATGAGGAAAAAGTTTCTTGGAGGGAAAGGCAAGATTTCAATTTACGGAGAGATAGAGCGTATACTCTCATCTATCAGAATGTAAGCAGTGACCTAAGACCACTAATCTCGGCAACAACCGATGGTGCGGTTGCATGGAAGATTCTAAAAGAACACTATGAGCCAACCACTAGGGCTCGTGTGATACAGCTTCTTGATCAGTTTTTTGAAACAAAGTACCAACAAGGAGAAGAGATCGGAATATTCATTTGTCGAGTAAAGGAGGCCGCCTCTAGATTGCAGGATGCAGGACATCAACTTGAAAATCTTTACATTGGGTTTCAACTGATTCGTTACTTACCTGCAGAATATCAACCAACCGTCCAGCAGATCTACCGTTGGGATGATGGTGACTTCAATGCTAATAAAATTGAATCTGAACTTATTCTCGAATCGAGTCGCTTAGAACTGGTTCGAAATGACTTGAATAGAACTGAGTCAGCTTATATGTCCAGGAAAGCAGATTCTATTGCCAATGAAGTCAAGCCCAGAAGCAAGCAAGGTAAAAATCATTTGAACTCTAATTCTAAGATTGGTTATGTCAAAAAGAAAGAGGTGAAACAAAATGTAAACAAAGGTTATTGTAATAAGTTTAAATCTAAGAATAATAGAATTGGTCCGTGTTTTAGGTGTAAACAATTTGGTCATTTGATAGCTAATTGTGATGCCACACCTAAAGATTTTTCTCATAATACTCTTGCCGAAAGCAGTAATACTGAGTTAAAAATCAAAAATAGTTTTTATGATACGGAATGTAGTTTAACAGAATTTTGTCTTAACCCTGAAGCAGCCAACAGTGGTATTGGGGGAAATGACGAGTGTTGGGTTTTTGATACAGCCGCTACGGCACATTTTTGTAACAACAAAGAGTTGTTTTTGGAATTTCAATCGGTTAAAGACATGCGGATGTCGTTAGCAGTTGGGGAAAAAGATAGTCCAATTGAAGGCATTGGAACTATTCAGTTTAGGGTTAAACTAAAAGGGGAATACAATGAAATTGTATTAAAAAATGTTTTATATAACCCAAATTTAAGACGTAATTTACTGTCAGGGTCAAAATTGGAGAAAGCAGGAGCTAATTTTGTAGGTTCCGAGGGTAAAGTTATGGTCTATGACAAAGACTGGAATGAACTGTTTGCAAATCGTAGAGACAATCTATATTTTTTAAAACCTTTCCAGTATGTAACTAAATCTCGTTTGACTAATAATGAAGTAAATTCTGTATGTAATGTTTCATCCCAAAATTCTAATAGTAAGAAAATCGATATGAATGAATTGTGGCATAAAAGGTTCTGTCACGTAAATTGTGAATATGTATCAAATACTAGTAAGAACAACAGTGTAAGGGGACTTCCAAAGTTAAGTGGGCAAATGGAATCGTGTGTTCCTTGTAAGTTAGCAAAAACTAAAAGAGTTTCATTCAAAAGTGTAGGACATGTTAGGTCTAAGCAGCCATTAGAATTGTTACATATGGATGTTTGTGGGCCAATGCCTACGTTGTCTCAGGGAAGAAATAAATACTTTCTGAGTATAATTGACGACTTCTCGCGTAAAGTTGTAGTTTTTCCAATCAAAAACAAGTCTGACGTTTTTCAAATTTTTGTAAGATTTCAAAAGAGAGCCGAACGGTTTCTAAACAAAAAGGTTCTAACTGTTAGAACTGATGGGGGACTTGAATTTTGTAATCGGGAGTTTGACGATTTCTTGGAAAAACAAGGTATTAAACACGAGAAAACTAACCCGTATTCACCAGAAATGAATGGAATTGCGGAACGTTATAATTTAACTGCTTTAGATGGCGTTAAAACTCTTCTGAATTCTAGCGGTTTACCACACAAGTTTTGGGGCGAAGCATTGTTGTGTTTCACCTATGTGTGGAATCGGGTGTGCCATAAAGGAAATAGCAAAACGTCGTTTGAGTTGTACTCGGGCAAGAAACCGTCAGTTGCACATTTTAAGACATTCGGGTGTCAAGCTTATGTAGGTGTTCCTAAGCAAATGAGGAAAAAGCTTGATATGAGGGCAAAATTGGGTATTATGATGGGCTATGCTCAGAAAACTAAGGGATATCGTATTTGGCTTAAAGACGAAAATCGGTTAATTGAAACCATAAATGTCAGATTCGATGAGTCAAAAAGTGGGGTGGAAGCGGCACTGGGCCCTAGGTCCCGAAGGTATCCCGAGTTAGATTTTTCAGTACCTGATTACTCGGATGATGAGGATATGGATCCTATAATAGACTCGCTAGCTAGCCGACTTGAACCTCAAACTAAAGTAGATGAGGGGGCTACTAATAGTGCTGATAAGGGTGTAACCAAGTTAACTCCGTGTTTAGAGGTAAATTGGATTAGAAAAGCTGTTCCTAGGAAAACTGGCAGTAGAATTGATATTTATTATGGGATAGAAGGCTCTAATATCAGGTTAAGGTCATTTAATGACGTAATTGGTTATTGTGATCGCAATAATATAGAATGCGATAAAAATCTTTTTAATTTTAGCGGTAAAGATGATTCAACTGGTAAAGTTTCTGAGCTAAACCAACCACCTAATGAAGCTAATTTAATCGAAATAAAAATTCCGAAATCGTATAAAGACGCCGTAAGGTCACCTGAAGCCACTGAGTGGTGTAAGGCTATGGACCAAGAAATACAGGTCATAAATGATCGAAAAGTTTGGGAATTAGTCGAACCATCTAGTGGAGCACAAATTTTGGGAAATAGATGGGTCTTTAATTTAAAAACGAATGAGAAAAATGAAATAGTTCGATATAAAGCGAGATTAGTTGCTCAGGGTTTTTGCCAAGTTAAGGGAGAGTCTTATGAGGAGGTTTTTAGTCCAGTGGTAAACTTTTCTATCGTAAGATTATTCTTTTCTCTTTATGTATGTATGCTAAAGTAGATTCATGTTCAACTAGATGTTAACAATGCTTACTTATATGCTAAAATTAATGAAGTTATATATATGAAACAACCTGCGGGTTATGAAGTAGACAATACCAAAGTATGTCTGTTGAGGAAAGCTCTTTATGGACTTCATCAGAGTAGCCGTCAGTGGTTCTTTGAAGTAGATGAAGTATTGCTGAGCTTAAATTTCAGAAAATTAGCGTGGTGTAATTGTGTATATCAATTCGATAATCTGATACTTTTATTATATGTTGATGATATAATACTATTTGGTAAATCTAAGAAAGATATTGAGATAGGTATAAATATGTTAAAAAAAACACTTTGACCTCAAAGTACTAGGAAGTACTAAAAAGCTTTTAGGGATTGAATTTGAGGAGTGTATGGATAAACTGTATATTCATCAAAATTCATATATTGATAAAGTGTGTAAATTGTATGATAATTACAGATATCTTATAAGTTCTTTACCTATACCTAAAGGCCAAGTGTTGTCAAAAGCAGATTCTCCAAGTACTAGTATTGAGCTAGAAGAAATGTCGAATATTCCGTATAGAAATCTTATAGGATGTTTGTCATTTATAGCTAGTAGAACCAGGCCAGATATCATGTATGCTGTTAATGTATCACAGTTTCAAGAAAATCCTGGTATCCATCACTGGAATATTTTACTTAAATTATTGGGCTATATTAAGTATACTTGTGAGTATAAACTTGAACTGTCTAAAACTCAAAACTTGAATATAACATGTTATTCAGATTCTGATTTCGCTGCAAATAGAGATGATCGAGTCTCCATGGTAGGCTATATTGTTTTTCTAGATAAAGCTCCTATTTCCTGGAGAACATTTAAGCAAAAATGTGTAAGTCTGTCGACAATGGAGGCAGAATATGTTACTCTTGCAGAAGCAGCAAAAGAATTGATATGGTTAAAAAATGTTTTAGACAATGAAAGTTTAAATCTAAATCTTGGTGAATGTATATTATTATGTGACAACCAAGCTGCTATTGGTTTTTCTAACTCACCAGTTGAAAACCATAGAACTAAGCACATCGATATAAAATATCATTTTTTAAGAAATTTAGTATTGGATAAGACATTTAACTTGAAGTATGTCAAAAGTAAATCTAATTTGGCAGATATCTTTACGAAGCCTTTGACCAAAGATTTGTTGTTTGAATTTTGTAAAAAGGTGTATGAAATTAAAAATTTTTGGGGGGTTTCGATTTAGTGTTTTTGGGGCGTGTCAAATTTTGTAAAGTGAATTTAAGTGATTTTTATTCACGAGTAGTTTGTTTTGTGATTTATGAAACAAAGTGTCTGTAACTGAAATTTAAAATTTTTGGGGGTTTCGATTTAGTGTTTTTCGGGACATGTCAAAAATTTGTAATGTGAATTTAAGTGATTTTTATTCACGGTGAGGTTGTTGATAGTTTTGATCAATTTGGAGCTAATGGTAAAAAGAATTGCATTGAAAAGCTTTTGTGTTTTGGATAATAAAATTTTGTTTTGTTAGTTTAAGTAAGTTACTTTGCTACTGGATAAAATTCTCTTTCTCTAGTTGTAGAGATGTTTTTCTTTCTTGCTCTTGACTCTACGTTGATCACATTAAGTCATGTATTTGATTAGAAGTTTTTCTTCGTGTATATTCATTTAGTGACTGTGTTTTCATTTCTGCATGAACTTATTGTTTATTTTCTAGATGAATAGTATTTGCATATGTTCTCTTTAAGATTTGTTTTGGTAAATGAATTATGTAATTGCCAACTAAAGATGAAAAAAGGGGGCCGATTGTTGGAAAACGTAAAGTATTTTGATACCCATAGTGTTTATAGGTTTTTCATCATTCAGTCTGATCAGACCAGTTCGTTTACAAAGGTAAACATTGAGTGAACTAGGTTGAGTTGTTTTCAGGAAAGTTAACTTATTTATCATATGCAAATTTCTCTGTGTCTAACTGTAACTGTTCATGTAGAGAATGATATATATAGGCAAGTGTTTTGTATACACTTTCTCTTATCTTTTCTTTTTGTATCCTGTATGTAGTTGTCATCTGTAAATAGTTTCATCTGCATTAAAGATCAGTTTTCTCATATATAATCTTTTTGTTCCCACCTTCTTAACTCGAATAGAAATGCACGTTTAGTTTAGTTTGGACAACACTTACAGATCATAACTTTTTGGCAATGCATCTTAAAAACAAATACTAAATATAAAAGTTGTAGACTATTAAATTTGCTACAACTTTTATCTGCAATTGGTTTTTGTAAAGCTATTATGTAAAGAGTTACGTAAAGAGTGTTGGACAAGACAACAATTGAAGACAATAATTAAAAGAGAAGTGATTAAACAATGGCAATCATAATGGAATGAAACAACTAAAGAGAGGTTATCGTGGAAGAAAGCACAAAAAGATTACTTTGGAACTTCTATCATAATCAGACACTCACAGGCCATGGAGCATTCAAAGTCTATCAAGAAAGATTTCATAACAAAAGCCCATGTAACGAAAACAGTGAAACAGTTGAACACTGCATTTACAGTTGTTATTATTGGAACGATATCAGAAAGGATTACAAAGTAGAACAATACAAAAATAAAAATAGACTGCAATTTATCAAATCATTCTCAATAGCAAGTATGAAAATCGTGGAAGGAATAGTCCAAAGAGAGCTACAAACTTAAACAAACCACCAGCACTCGACCAAGAAAATGCTGACGACCGAACGTGCTGAAGAACCGAACTCTTGAAACATCAGAACTTCCTAACAAAACCCTAATGATGATTTGTAATGGATTGTTACTTTAAAAAATTGTAAATATGAAAGATGAATGTAAATATTGTTTAAAAAGATTGACATATAAATAAAGTAGAAGGGGGAAAGTTAGTGGGGCCGACGGGTCTCCCAAGATGAGGATAAGTCGTGATGCACGTAGTGGTGGCAGCTCTAATTGTACTAGACCAGTGACGGTCATTGGAGGGACGACAGGCACCCAAGCAGGGATTGGCCCAGTTACCGGGGTGTCCAGGTCTGGGTCGACCGCTGGCGCGTGGTGCGGAGAGGTGCGTTGGCGGCTATATGCTTGAGGCCAGGGTATCTGAGCTGTTTCCCTTCCGTGCTGAGCAGCGGCGAGTTGTCATATTAAATATGCAATAAATCTTAGGATGGGGTGGCTTAATATCTGGATTTTCCTTTTGATCTAACATTTTTAATAATTAGACCCAATAATTCTCGAATATAGAGTTCCACCAACAATTCTTCATTGCCGAACCTATTTCTTAAACTTTCTATAACCTTTTCATAATTTTCAGCAGTAACAGTGAAGCTGATTACAATGTCCCATAGACTAATACCGGGTATAGTTACTTGAACAAGATAATGCATTTTGTCTTCATTTTGAATTTCTTTATCTTCATGTATTCGCCAAAATTGTCCCCAAAACAGCAACCCATCCTTAATGCCAGCGCCAAATTGTTTTAATTCAATTTCAGGTCATTTTAGTTTTCGCTTGTTCAAATTTGGCGACAAACTTCCAATGGATTGTGTCCTTTGGCGATTAAAAAAAATTCCGTCTTCACTCATATCAGATCTAGCTTTTCTTTGTACTCTTCAACTTTTGTCATTCACTTTCAAACTGATCACTTGAAGAATATTCTGCATTCAATATTTGAGTATCAAAAATATTAAGTTTATTAGATAAACGTTCTAAAGTAGCAAGTTTCGTCTTCACAGATTCTTCATCAGGAATTTCTTTATCTAATTCCTGCAAAATTGCAATAATTGTTCATGTAAAAGATGCTCGGACAGATTTTTGTTTCTTAATTAATGATTCCATTTCAATAAAATAGAAAACTTAACTTCTTTTTGCGATTTATCAACACTGTCTGTTTGGGCGCCATATTGTAAGATTTGCAAGAACTTAACCAGTTCTCCTTTCTCCTAAATAACTTTAAACAATTTATAAATTTTAAACTTCATTACTTGTGAACCTTTTTATAATGACTGATAGAAAAGAACAAGACAAAATTACAAGTGATGTCACACACAGCAAGCAAAACATGTATAATTTAAAACACAAGACATTTATTAAATAGGTCAGAGTAGATGCCTTCACAGATTATCCCTGCAGAAATAATTATCATTAACAATTGATTAACTTTGGGCAGTATTCTGTATACTGAATTTTTTTTTTCATGATATCCATTAGTATGTACTGAATTTATACTTTACATGATTGCCTATATTTTGGCTGGTAGCCTGCTAATACAAAAGCTACAATTAATCCCGTATTTATATTGATATAGCACCAAGTGTCTACAGTAGTTCTGTGCCTAACTCAATACAGTTTTATCTGTGTAAATATTCATTTAAAAAAAAAATACAACTTCACAAAGTCACAAGTTACCTGACATGTGCACAACAAAGAAGATTTTTATTCAAAATATTAATGCAGAACAATTGAAACAACCAATATGTTGTGGGCTTGGTTTGACAAGGTTCCAACTGACATTTTTGTCAAAAATGAGTTTTCCATACTATTACATAAGTGATTTACTTAAGTGACAAAGTTCCAACTGCTGAAAAAAATATCGAAAAGTTAATTTGACAAAGTTCGAACTGCAGTTAGAAATTAGTCAAACTAGAAATAATCATGTGTTTACATTCCACTTCTTAAGAATTTCAGTACATTCTTTTACAGTTTTTGAATTAAGAATGTTGGTATTGTGCACATAATTTAAACATTGTTTTAATAATGTAACCAAAGTTTCTTTATATATATTGAAAAGAACATTTTAACATAATTTATTTAAATTATTTTTAAATATGTACATATGCACATATTAGAACTAAGTATAGTATTTTAAGGTTTCGATTAGAGGAAAATGATTTCTTAAAGGATATTTTACTTTATCCTTTGACGTTAATACTGTGTTTAGTAAAAAAGTGGTTTGGCAGAGGTCTAATTTGTGCCGAATGTACCAATGGAAGTTAGAGCACAGAAGAAATACTGGATTATTAGGGAGATATTGGATTACTGCTGCTTAGTCTTATGTCAAAGAGGCAGAACATGCAAGTTAAAGATATCCTTATGTTGACCAAGTTGAAAATTATGTTAACCGAGCTTCCGTCACAGCTCAGCTTTTATTATAGCTAGAGCCCTAATTTTCTTTTTGCCATCGTGTTTCCCCGGGTGAGTAAGCGAAAAATAATAACATAATTTTTAATATTTAGCAGGGGAACGTGGCAAAAAATTTCTTTAAAAATGACTGAAGTTCAAACTATTTGATGAATTTTGGCATTCTTCTCTCAGCTATTCTCAGTTTCTTAGAAGAAATTCTTTTACATGATTTAATGATTATCTACCGAGTAAGAAAAGGAATACAAAATGCTTTGAATGAAAAACATGCAATGAGACAGGAACGTCAAAAAGAAAAACAAGGTCATACCCAAGGTTTAATTTTTGATATGCAAAATGTTGTAACTTTAATTCAAAATCAAATATTAGTTAATTTTTTAAACTTGCAAACTTAACGACTGCAGTTTAACGATTTATTACAGTTTTACTAAAACTGTGTATTGTGCTATCGGTCACAAGTGATATCACGACAAACTGGAAAAGACTTAGTGAGTGCATTTAGAAAAATATGAGACATTCCTTGATGCCGAAGAAGAGAAAGAAGCAAAAAAAAAAACATTGTGAATCGTCTTACTCTTGTATCCTACAAAATAGTAATGTCATGTGAAGTTTAGGACTTTTTTTTTTCAAAAAACAACAAAATGAATGAATTGCTAACCATGAAAGATTGCAGAAACTTCCAGGACATTCTTGAGTCCACGAAGTTGATAATGTTCCCGTTCGTAGTGAAAAGGTTATTTCAGCTGCAGACTTTTATTGTTCAATTAAATTAATCTCTATATTTTTTCTAAATTAAACTGACGACAACCTTATAGAATAATTCAAATGAAAGACGAGGATTTGTAAGATTTTGTAAGTGTGTCAAAATTGTACAATATAAATACCACTTACACTAAAAAAGACAATTCATTTACACTAATTTTTAAAGAATTTACATGAACTTATACGAAATCCAAAATGAAACAACTGACCAAAATAAAATTTAAGAAATCTCAAGGCAATAGAAAATGTGATGGCAGGCAAGTATTAGACAATATTTCATAATACTATTGTTAAAATACAGAAAATTCCTGTAACTAACCAGCAATATTATTCATATGTATTAAAAACATAAAATATTTATTGTAAATAATGAATAGGTCACCCAAGACCAGAATGCCAAAGTACGAGATATATTATTGCTACATGCAAAATATGTTGCAATATTTTATAAAATGTTAATTTTCTTGTTTCTCTGCTAATTTAATTAGTAGAATTGTTTTTAAGTCTTGTAACTTGTTAATATATATATTTTTTAACAATAATTGTACACGAAGCAATAGTCTTATTTTCAAAATTTTATTTAATTCCTATAACTTTGATACAGTTGTATCAACTCATTAACATGGTGAAGAGTGCAAGGTTTTAGTTCCAAAAATTATCATGTTTAATACAAAATGTGCAAGTTTTTACCAATATAATTTATTTAATTAGTATTCTATATGTAAAAATAATAGATATCGAAATATTTATAATAATTAAATCTTTAATATTCGTGTTACATGCAAAAAACATTTGAGCTTTGATATCCCTAACTAAAAAAAAAATGTCATTTGGAACCTTGTCAAACTAAGACAGAACTGTATTAAAATAAAATTATTTACTTTAATATAGTTGTAACAGCAGTTAGAACTTTGTCACTTTTGCCAAATGATTTTGGAAAAATGACAGAGTTCCAACTGCAAAACCCCTATATCATAACTGTAAATTAAGCAAGTTTAAAAAAAATTATCAACTGTGCATTTAATAGTCCATAGACATATGAATTAGTACTGAAAGTTTCAAAGCATTTGCTTCTTTATTGTTCGAGTTACAGTTAAATGAAACTTTGAGCCTTGATATCTAAGAATAGTGAAAATGTCATTTGGAACCTAGTCAAACCAAGTCCGCGATGTTTCTTCCCAGAGAGATAAGAATTTAATTTGACACATATTCCAGAAACAGACCAAAATTAATCAGTTAATCAGTCTTTCAAACTGAATTATGATGATCAAGAAGTATAATAACAATCATAATTCAGTTTGAAAGACTTTATTATGGTTTAGGATACCTTGGTTTACGAGTAAATAGTATTAACTACTGATCTAAGAGCAAATTTATAAATAAAGTTGCTAGCATGTTTGAAGAATTTTGAAGGAGATACAGGCCAAAAAGCAGAAAAAAACAAAGAAGCAACAACAATTTATTGAATTACCTGTAGGTGGTGGTGGTGGTTGTGGTGGTGGGGGTGATTTTGGTAATGGAGGCAAAGGTGACTTTATATTTTCTAAAATAAAAAAATAAAAAAAAAAAACATTGTATGAAGCAGTAATTTTCTAAGCACAAAACATCTTGGGGGTAATAATGATTAAAATGAAAAATAATAAAAGTTAGTAATATAAAAGAATAAATTAATAGTCCACTAGCAAGCAAACAGAGAATAGAACATGTAACCAACCATTGATAAAAGAAAATCAAAGACAAAGGTGATCTTAAAAAACAACAATAAATATTTATTGTGATACCAAATGTTTAAACAGGCATGGGCCAGCTAAGCTCAAGAAGGGATAATTGCAAGGGAAAATGTGCAACAAGTTCACCATGCGGAAAGTGCAAAAAACAACTCTTCTCTGCAAGGTCTGACCTTGTAGAAAGCCATGGAAGCCAGCAGGACATCACAGCAGGAAGCCACAGGTAGACTACTGCCCACGTATCCACTTATCAAGTGCCAACTTGGCATGGAACTAAATAGTGCATAAAGAAAACTCAAAACCGATTGTGATAGCAGAGGGCCGAGTTTATATAGCAAAGCCTTGAAACAGCGGGACTGCAACTTATGTAGTGACAGCTGGCCAATCAGTGGAGATGACCTTAAATATTACTGTTATTCAATTTTAAGGCTGAATTGATGCATCCTGAAGAACAAGAACGTCAAAAGCATCCTTTGCCAAGCATAACATAACACAAATTAAAATATTTAACAAAGAATTTTGAATGCGATAAAACATACTTTGAAAACATATAAAACTTTTCAGTCTAACATTAGTTGCAACCATTTGTTAATCACAATGAATGCTTATATGTAAGTCAAATTAGTATTTACTATTTTCTTTAAATACTACTTTTATTTCTTTAAACATTTCATAATTGAAAATCACAATTTGACCCAGATATGCACAATTGCAATATTTGTAGATTACTTCATTCTTACATAAAAAAAAGTTGCATCCCTTTAAAAAAGTCAGTCCCTCCATTTCAAAATTCTAGATTTGCACATGCATGAGATGAAGAAAAGAACGGTTAAATGTGAATATTTTCAACAATACATATTACATAGTTTGGGAATCTTATCATACGTAGCTTTCATTTTATACCAAACACAATGTTATTTTTTAAAAATTGAAAAACAATTGTAAAATTTTTAATTTCATTATTTGTTTATGTATCCTGTGTGCCAAATATCATTCGTTCAGTTACTGTATTATTCAAACTTTAATGTTTTAAACAAATATCAAAGTGACTCCATAAGTGTTCAGTTTTTAAATTAGACACTAGAAATTAATCACGGAAAGCTTAACATATTAGTAGCAATGAAACACTAAAAACTAATCATAAAACTTCACTTAAGATCTTTTCGCTTTCATTGAGAGTAAAAGAAGATGCAATTCCAAAAAAAAAAAAGTTATGTATGACCGAATCATACTATAACTTCTTTAAGCAATTATTTTTTAAAAATCAAACACCTGATTATCAAATTGTACAAGTGCATAGTTACAGATAAACCTTAATCGGCATCAAATAATAGCAGGGAGCAAATGAACAGAGCATCAACATTCCCTGGCTAAGTAATTGAGTAATGGTCTTTTAAAGGTTGACAATGACCCTCCCCACACACACACCTGATAAACCTAATTGTAGACTAAAGGAGAAAGAGAAGGACAAATCTATTTTTTGTTTCTTGGAATGGGAAGACTGTGACTTTAAGAACTCATAATACAGACTTCATAAATATTAAAAAGAAAATCAAATAAAAGAGTCGAATCTAGAGTGTAATGGAATCTCTACCAAGTTATTCATTTTAAGCCTAAACAATTACGAACACAGATGCCTGCCAAATGCTATCTTGAGACTCTGCACTATTATTCACTTTTGCTTCAAATTTTGTAGGGTGATGGGCTATTTTATTTGATTGCTCATGTGCTGGAACTGTAATTCAAGTAAAAAATTTGTCTCTGACCTCTAAATTCTTTTAAAAATTGTTTTTTTTAACAAGACCACAAGAGCACGATCCTAAAGCAAAGTTGAAAGTAAAAGTTAGTTTTAGTGCAGAATATAAAATTTGATAAAGAATGATCTGGCAACAAAAAATTTAATGAATTGAAAAAAAAAAAAAATTCACATTATCATTAGTGACATTTTGTAAGAAAACAGCTATTTTGAAAGTGGTAAGTATAATTTGTCACTCTCTTTTATTAAAAAAACTTCTATAAACATTTTACAAACATTAATCTTTTATATACATAATGAACATAGTCTTTTTTTTATCAAGCATTAAATATTATTCTGTAAAATTGTTTTGAGTTTCTAAATAGGTTATACATCACCTTCAAATTGGTCAGGAGAGAGGTCGACACCAAATTTTAAAGCAGAAACATGTTCAACCAAGATAGGATCATTTCCATGATCGAAATCACAAAAATTGCCTTTAAGGCAATAGCCCAGTTCTGTAACAAAAGAAAATTATATGCCATTATAAACAGATTTAAATAAAATTTTATTTGATTTCAAAAATAAAAAATAAAATCTTGTTCTGTAGTGACTTCGGAAACAAAGTACAGCAAGTCGATCAAGGCTTTCTGCTCCATATAAGAAGAGAAACATGCACTCAACAACACTTCTTCCTCAGGTGGCACTTAATTTGGAGACTGTTCTGTTGTATAGGGAACGTTGAAGTGTTGCTGCTGTAGATTGTTTTAATGAAATATTGTTCTTTTATCATCCTTTTTTTGGAATCAATAGCAATATAGGTCTTTCTGTTGAGGCAAGTGCAAACATAGAGATGGGTATTTCAACATCTTGGGTGAAGATGATAGTAGGCAGGAATTCAGGAGATTTCATTACAGCTGTTCAAACAATGAGAAAAATTGTATCTCCAACAGCCTATTTCTTCTCCATATTGTTGCTTTCAAGAACAAGTGTTTGTATCCAGATTAACTGTATTTTGTCCTGTGAATTAGATAGAAGCCACTTTTGGTTGCCACTAACCCTTAGCTATATCATTTAGCTCAACGAAATCCGTGCCCAAGCAGTTGAGGACAACGCGCACTAAACAGGCAGCATGATGCAAGAGACAATCACAATAGAAGCCGATGTGCGGATACCTGTTATCTAGCTATACATTTACTTGTTCCATGCGATTCTGTTCTTGTGGACATCAACACTAATTTTAATCCTTGTTTCTTTTTTATACACATATTTTTAATACAATATCTCAGTCAATATTTCAAAATATAAATATTAGTACTATAAATCCTGCATGATAGACAAGAAAATAACAGTGTCAAAAACTAATTTATACACAATAATGCTTTAATAGAAATTATAATTTTCTTAGGCGTCCTCATGTGTGACTTTAGCCTCACGACTCTGACTTGTGATGTTTACATTTGATCCACATTTCTTTTCACAAGTCTGATTTCTTGATATCCATGTTTGGGCCAAAATTGTTATCCCGGGTCAGACTCGTGAAAGTACGGCAAGGGATTAAATGGAATACTTCCACCTACATGATACTGTGGGGCGAAGTGTTTGCATTTTATCACTTGCTTTTATGTTGTTTGGATCATCATATCTTTAAAAAACTCTATTTTCAGGTTTTTATATATTGATCTGTCAAATACAGCACAATTGAATTGTATACTTCAGCACAAGTATTATTATGTTTATTCCATTTAATTGAGTGTAATAAATAAGCACAATTGAAGATATAGAAATCCACTTCCTTGTTCATCAACATAGATGAATTCCTCCTACAGGTTGGATTTTATGTGTTTCCTCATCCCCGAATTTGTTAAAATTTATAGATATGGGGTATTTGAAATAATTGGATAGATGATCTGACATGTTCCTCTAAGTAACATTCTTTGATAAAGTACTACCATTAGATTGAACAATGTTGAATACTTTTTTATTTACCATGACCAAGGAATTCACTGCAGCAAGTGATCAATCATTATGGCTTTTCATTATTACATCCCAAAAGATGCTAAAACTGATGAATTATTTAATTCTAATCGGTTTTGTATATTTACAGTATCAATGGTGTCTCTCTTTACGCGATTCTCTTGAGCAATGTTATGTTGTTCGGATGTAAAAAATGTACTCCCTGAAAAGTATTCATGCATCCTAATAATGTGGGTCAGTTTCCTTAACCTTTTAGAGACAGGTATAACATTTGTACCACTTGAAATACTTCCCTCGGGTACGGGCCTGGTCCATATGTGGTACCAGACCTTTCCCTATCCCCTTACGGAGTGTGACATGTCATTGATGATGAAACGCCTCCATTATAACGCTTTACAAAAGAGCTTTGTTATAGATAACTTTATCAGGTTTGGTGACTAGATGGCATAGTATTTGGCAGTACTGAAGTCTGTATTCTGCCAAGATCACCAATGCATTTTTAAAGTACTTGTTTTTCTTATCAGTGTCTAGACCTTTTGTAAACATGCAAGGTGTAAGTTTTATTGCTACTTTTCTATAAAAAAAATAATTACTGCCATTTAATGTCACTGCAGGGCTCATTATCAAGCCCCAAGTATCTAAGTTGACCAAAAGTGTTTGTACTCTCATGTCGAGTGCCTTACAAGAGTACCTGTTTATCTTTGTGAAAGGGTAGGGGGTATAATTGTCACTTCTACATTTTCAGAAGTTGAAATATCGTTATTAACATCAAGTTGAAAAGTATTCCTGTAAAAGTTTGATTTGAAAGGAAATTGCTTTCATGCAGGCGCACTTTTAAAGGGAGGGTTTTTACTATCAGTCTTCTCCCATAAGATTCCTAACATCCCGAAATTTTTTTATGAATGAATAAAAAACACTTAGCAATCGTAAATAATTTCAAAAGAATACATTTTTAATTTACCATAATACAGACATAGTTTGCCTATACTATCGCACTATTGTAGCTATGGGGTCCAAGAACTTGGAAACAAGTAACTGATTTGTAAATCTCACAACATCAAAAAAATTCTGCCCTTGTATTTCAAGCGCCCTAAATATATAATAAAATATTGGTGTTTTTCTGTTCATTTAAAATTTTTATTCCTCCAATTGAATTTAGACGAACAAGAAATTTGTCATGTTAATTTATAATCTAGATAATGTGGCTAACACGGGTGATGATTAAAATATTATCACATGTTGTGTTGTTTTAGGAAAAAAACTCGAAAATAAGACAAAAACTCTTTAAATATTTTGGAATATGTAGGTGACAGATAAAGAAACTTCGAAAATATGAATGATATGCGACGCATATAGGATGAGAAAGTTCTGCCTAGAAGTCCTTTTTTTATACATAAATACTGAAGCAAACTTAGTTCTTCTTTAAAAATCCCTCGCACAGAAATTTTCCAGTTGAGCCTTTGCTTTCATGTTATTTTCAAATTGTTTAGCTTTATTAATTTTTTTCTAAGGCACATTCCATAGTAGAAATACTGTCTTTTAACTATAGGTTATTATCTCCATATCTTAGATAATAAAGTCTTAATTTAAAATCAAAATAGCATTATCTCACATGCATAATCAATATACTATCTTATCTTCTAAATTTTATTTCTAATATTTTTGCTTATGAGGATTTGAATTGGAGATATGGTGAGAAAAAATAATAATCAACAAATTATGGGTTGGTTTCTCAGATATACAGGCAATTTTTCTTTTAATTAAAATTAGGCTATTTAAAAATTTAAGCCTGTTTTGAAATTACAAAATGTTATTCCCTCAATTGGAAGAGCCAAATTTTTGTAATATTTTTCATTTTGTACTATACATTCAAAATGTAGTAATGAGCCTCAATATTTTGAATAATTATAACTGCAAAGTTTTTATAGTGTTTACTGACATTTTGACCAAGCGATCAAAAATTCTTATATTGGAACAAATATCTCGAGTTTGAATTTCTCTTAACCCTTTTAGCAAAAAGGAGATGGCCAAGCTTGTTGTTTGAAAGAATACTATCATTTTTCATAAAACTGAAGTTCATTAGCTATTTTACTTACAACTCGAAATTTTTTGTTTTTTAATATATTTTTGCGATTCAAAATATAGTAATTAGGTAATACATGTCGGTGTATCTCTTCAAAACTTAGTAGATTCTAAGTGGGGAAGGAAGAAGCTGTTTTCAGGTGCCTGACCCCATCACATCATTAACAATTCTATGATGACATCTGGACACACCTTCAGTCCCCAGGTAACAAGCTCCTTTAAAAGTGCTAACAGGAATTGACGAGTCTATTGTTGAAATGTATATGCCAAGAAAACTTTGTGACAAATTTGAAATGATTAACCATCATCATCAGCAAATCAATCATATCAAGTTGAAAGAGTTCATGATACACTAGATTTGTTCAAAATGCTTATTAAATTTAGTTATCATCTATCAGACTAACACAGTTTTCAAAAATCAGAATACATAAATCGTATAATTAGGCTTGAAATATTTTCTTGGTACATGTTCCTCTCCTAAGATGTTTTCAAAGTTGAAGCCAGTAATTTTCATTTCAAAATGAATTTATTATGTTTTTCAATATACTCAGAAAAATTACTATTTCCTACCAATTTACGCACAAGCTCAAATCAATACCAAGTTTGATTTGAAGGATTATTTTTTTCTGTGATTATTTCTTCTAACAAACATAATCGAGTATAATTCTCAAGTAATAATTCTAATAAAATAATTCTTATAACAACATTTTATATGTTAGATAAAAACTAGAGCGGTGCCAATTTCAATTAATATCTATTAACATCAGCAAAATTATTTATTACACAACTAACTTATTTGGAATTACACCCTATCAGATTTTTGCTATAATAAGTAATTAATTTTAAATGAAACTTTAAGAAATAATGTATAGCTATATTTTACATGTTCCTGGATTAATTTCTTGGGACTGAGTTAGTAAATTTTATGTACCTCCCCATTAAATATAAAGTGAAGTATATTTTCATATCTTTGAATTGAAAATAAATTAACAAAAGTACATGCTGCTATAAACTAAATGTACATCTTCAATCAACTTATAGTTTGATGTTATATGAGAATAAAACGAATTATATTATGCTTCTTTCCTTCTATGCCGTAGCTCTAAGAAAAGAAAGTTAAAAATAATTTCCAATGTCACATATTGATATTAAACATGATATGATCTCACTAATATCTAAGCGTTTTAGGGTTTCTTGTATTTGGATTAAAAATTAAAGTAATACAATTTTAACGAATAAACTAAGCGAAAAAATTCATTATTTGGAATCGCAACAATCAAAAGTACAGTCTTAAACATATACTTAATTACTTAAATTTTCTTTATTGAGTTTATTTATGTTACTAAAATTTGGTTTTTCTAGTGGTATGTAATTGGCAAATTTCCACGCAAGATTGATTGCAATGCAAAAAATGTGTTAACATTTTTAAAAATTATACCATTTTTATTTTATTTTGATATTTTTTAAGTATACTACAACTTTTTTTTTGTCATTAAATTTTTCCAATATATAATTTTCTATAAAAAATAACCTAGTTCAATTTGGTCAAGAATAGGAAAATTCAAAATTAATATAATACACTTTCCTTCTTAGTGAAAATTAAATACGGGTATCGATATCAAAATAAATAGCATTTGGAGCTTTTCATTTGGGTTGCAATAAAATAAACATGTCTACATGCATTATTAAAATGATCAAAAATTAGATGATTTATAGAAAATATGCAGCAATATATGTATTCTAATATATATCATGGAATTTTTTTTCAATCGGGTTATTTAGATTTGGATATTTGTGGGCACATTTTATCCGGCACAAACGAAATAGTTTCCAATCTTGTAACATTTCTAGAAAGAAACGGTAACCCTATAGACTCTAGTTGGGGTAGCAAGGACGTGAAAGGAACAAGTTAAAAGTACCTGTTTGAAGGGCGTGTCAGACTTCATTTAAAGGGAGAGTGAAATCGCACTGAATTCCCCGTACCTGAAGTAATATTTCTACTCACTTGCCCCATTTCCAAAAGGTTAAACATAAAAAATTAAGACTTCCTCAGTGGACCCTGATCGTATTCTGTTGTAAATCTTTAGAAGTTAGACTGCAACATTTGTGTTTAGAACTCTAGAATCTGCTGCAGATCACTTACATAATATGTCATAAATCCCAATCACCAGTTCTTTCTGCTTCTATGTATTTTCTTATCATCCTTCCATTTCTAGGTATTGGATCCACAATTTGGATGAGGCCTCTACTGACGTGTTCCAAGACTTCTCTCACCTTTTTTGTTAGATTTATAATGTTAGGATCCAATAAAATTATTTAGCTTGTTGATATAATATATAATACAGTATTCGAAATCTTCGATCACTTTTTTACACTCCTTTTACTTCCTACCTCTTTTTTAACCCCATAACTATTAGGGAAGATGTGCAGAAAAGTTGCTAAATTCAAACCCAAAAACAAAGCAAAAAAAATTAAATCGATAAATATCTACATAACATACACATTGATTAAAGGTGGGGACATTTAACAAAATTTATGGAAATTCATCATTTTTAGCATGCAACAAAAAATGCCAAATTGCGTTTAAAATCGGTAATTTGTAACATTATGATTTCACAAACATTAAAAAAAATTAATTGACTTGGTCAGTTCAGAAATTTCATTTGTAATTATGGCATCAAGAACTGGTGGGTTTCTATGTAATCTGATGCATCAAAATTGGGTTTGGGTACAAAGTAAACAGCTTTAGCGCTTTGTGCCTAATCTTGGCCTTCAACACTCTATGTAAGCCTAAATCCTGAAGAGGGATATACTCATTGAGAGTGATTTTACTGCCTGAGAACTTTATTGACAAGTGTTGGATTGCTACTCTTTTAATTGTTAATTCGGAGGTATTGGCGTTAAGCTTGATTTTGTGGAATAAAGTATTTATCAGGAAACTGAATGTTCCGACATGCTCTTATCAGAATCTAAGGGCAAGCAAACAATTGAGTGTTCACTAGAGTTGGTCACTAACACGTGTTAGGAAGGCGATAGGGTATTGACCGCTGATAGCGTGCAAACAAAAATCACATGCATAGAAGGATTAGAACAATTCATTATTTGAATTAAGCTAATTAAATTGGAACTTGGGTTTATTTGAAAAGTTTAAATACGCGGGGGTAAAAGGATAGGACACACACGGAGAGTGGGAGGAAAGACTCGAGTTGAGGACTCCAAGTCGGACGAGTTTGCAGCAAAGATGATCCAACATAGTATATACCATTTCTCTATCTCTCGCTCCAAGCACAGCCTTACTAACTTATTATTTTAGGTAAAACTAAGCACGTATTTGTCTACGTATTTTGTATCTATTGCCTTCTTACTTGTATTCGGATGTTTTTCCCCTATGTCTAACATTCATAACCTGTGTGTGAGCTGTAATAAATAGTAATTTCTTTATTTGAATCTGAGTTGCTCCTTCCCTCGGTGTTACTTAACATTCCTGACTCCCAAATTGATATGGTGTCAGTGCAACGCCTTGTGGCGCAAGGCATCCACTAATGATTACGATGGCAGCCTAACAAATGACTAACACAAGTCAACCTTACTAACTTATTATTTTAGGTAAAACTAAGCACGTATTTGTCTACGTATTTTGTATCTATTGCCTTCTTACTTGTATTCGGATGTTTTTCCCCTATGTCTAACATTCATAACCTGTGTGTGAGCTGTAATAAATAGTAATTTCTTTATTTGAATCTGAGTTGCTCCTTCCCTCGGTGTTACTTAACATTCCTGACTCCCAAATTGATATGGTGTCAGTGCAACGCCTTGTGGCGCAAGGCATCCACTAATGATTATGATGGCAGCCTAACAAATGACTAACACAAGTCAACAATTTATATTAGAAATCCACTATGAGCCAAGTGCTAAATTTTTGAGCTAGCATAATGACCATTCAGTGAATGTTAGAGATGGTAAAATGTTCAAGAATATTTTGCACAGAAAAAAAAATTCTTATAACAATTGGATATATTGGGAGTACAAATAAGTTTCCATTGTTTGACAAAAGATGGCCCCATCAAAAGGGTATGTTGAAATTGTCAGATGTAAAACGTAATATTGTAAGTTTGGACATCTGGCAACAACAGAATTTTGAAGTATTAGTGGCTCCATATCAGGACACATTCTTTTTCGTGTGCGAAAATATCAAGTTCTGTGCTGAATAAGCGACATTTGCGGGAACTTTTGATTTACTTCTTTAATTTGAAGAAATCTGCATCGACTGCTTGTATAAGCATATGATGAGACTGCTTTAAGGGAGAAAAGTTGTCGCAAGTGGTTTCAAAAGTTTAAAAATGGTGAGTTAACGTAGAATACAAAGAAAGTAGTGGAAGGTAGAGAATGTACAAAGACACAGAATTGGAAGCATTATTTTTAGCCAAATGCAAGAAGAACTTGCACTTACATTAGAAGTGACTCAACAAGCAATTCCACATTTTTTTAAATCGTTGGGAATGATTCAAAAACAAGGAAATTGGGTTCCATAAGAACTGAAGCTGAGTTACGTTGAACGTCGATTTAGCAAGTGTGAAATGCTGCTTGCCAGGCATAAAAAAACGGGTTTTTGGCATCTTATAGTGACTGATGATGAAAAATTGATCCACTAAGATAACCCAAAGAAGAGAAAATCACGGGGACCGTCTGACCATGCTTAAACATCAAAAGCCAAATCGAATATTCATGGGAAAAAACTAGTGCTGTGTATTTGGTGGGATCAGCTTGGTGTTGTGTATTATGAGTTGCTCAAACCGAGCAAAGCCATTACTGGAGGTCTCCACTAAACACAATGAGATTGAGCCAAAGCACTCAAGGAAAACACAACAAAATTATTCTCCTACATGATAATGCTCGTTCGCATGTTGTGGCGCCGGTCAAAACCTATTTGGAAATACTTAATTGGGAAGTCCTACCCCACCTGTCGTAATCCCCAGACATTTCCCTTTCCAATCATCGCTTATTACGGTCGATTGCACATGGTCTGTCTACGCAGTGCTTTACATCATACGCAAATACTAAAAATTGGGTTGATTAGTGGATAGCCGAAAAAGATGAAAAGTTCTTCTGACGTGATATCCGAATGCTGCCAGAAAGATGGGAAAAAGTAGTGCCTAGTGATGGACAATACTTTGAATAAAACTTAATGTACCGTTCTTTCACAATAATTTCCTAATTTTTGATAGAAAACGGTATAAACTTATTTGTACACCCAATAAATAAAGGTCTTCCTCAACAGGAAAAAAATTTCTTAATCACCTTCGCTTTAAAAAGTGTATCCAGATGGCATTTTATCATTTTTTTGAAATTTTAATGAAAAATGACCCTTTCCTTCCAGAAGGACATTGACCCTTTCATGAAAATTTTTTAAAGTTTGCCATAGCATTGGGGGATATAGCGAGGGGTGCTCTGTTAAGAGTTGAATAGAAAAAAAAAATAAACGACAAAGAATACTTTATGTGTTTATCGTGACTGTAATAAACAAAAGGCTAACACTGGTACCTAAAGGTTGAATTTTTGTATGAAAAACATTCTATGCATAATACATTGCATTTCATACAGTATGTTCTTCTCTTTGAAGAACAGGTATCATATTAGCAACGCCTTTGTTTCTCTCTTTGGCCAATGATATGCTGTATTTGGTTGAATTTTATATGAGGAAGCACATTTTGGATCTAGTACTGGTCTGCACTGCTTCTCTGTACTTGGTCTTCCTAGGGCTGTTTTTGAATTGGCTCCTTTTTTTTTTAATATTGCAATATACCTTCTAAAATCTTTGACTGACATCAACTTAGAACCATGTAACTTTTTATAAATTACATAGCCATTTACAACAGCCATATCTAATAGGTTTAGATTTTATAAACTGCTTCAGTGAATGATGTCCATAACACCTGACGATCATTTCATCAACAGACAAATTTTCATGATAAATTCCCCATTTCTGAAAATTCTTAAAAGAATTTCTAACAGGAGACGTATTTTAAATGATTTATCATGTTTGTTTTTGTGATGTAATTTATTACCTTGAAAATGTAATAATCTCTTAAGCTACAAGTAGAAATTTCTAGTTATAGCATCTTTTACAACTATCACCACTATTGTTGCTCCTAAATCATCTGCTTTTGCCTAGTAGTCCCATTCACTAGGTAAAGTATTATAGCCCGAAAGTATCAAAAAACCAATAAAGGTTTTTATTTCATCCTTATTCACATTATAATTCATTTTTCACTTCGTAAGCATATCGATTAGTTTCTCTACAATTAAAAATTCTTCAAACAGCTCAACTGGTTTCATATTACTAGTTTCCGCGGTCTAACAGAATTTCTCTTAGATGAATTTGCCTAAGTCCCAAATGTATAAGAGATTTTGTTCGTCCATACAACTTTTTATGTTTCAATTTTACATTTACGGGAACTATTAACTACATTATTTCGGATAAAAAAAATTATATCATTACAACTGGTATTGTAATCTCCAATGTATCTACAACATCTGATACAAATAGAGTGTCCAAATTATCATCATCGAACTGTTCTTCATCTGTTAGTTCATCGACATCCGAAGGCATTGCTATAATATCTTCTTCAATTTCTTCAGAAAAATATGAGCAGTTGCCTCTTCAAAGCTTTTAAATATTTTTCTTCTACTCATCTTTCAGTGTTCATTTATAGTTTGACTGCAAAAAAATTAATACGCGCTTGAAAACAAATCTAAATGGTGAATAAGAAGTATACACAAACGCCCAGCGTCCTCAAATGATGACGGATAAGATTTCTCGCTTATTACGGATATATTAATAACAATAAATATTGAAAACCATTTTAACAGTGTAATATGGACTATCTAGATTATATATATATCAAACTGAAGTAATTTACCTTATATATCCAGGGCAATACTGAAGTATGAAGTTAACACAACGCCATTACCAAAAAAGCTGGAAATTATAGTGCATTTTCCCCGCTCCTTTTGAAATCATTCTAAACAAATCACATATTACACATTGTATAGTGCTCCCATCTATCAGACCAATTTGTAAAAAAAATAATACTTTTTAATTTAATAGTAGAAATAGCAGTTTTTTACAGCGTCCTCAAATGAGGACACTGGGCGCTAATGGGTTAAAACTTGACTTTGAAAGTGAGTGACAGAAAAGAGACTAGCATCACGTTCATAGAGACATAAATATTGATGTAAATAATGTGATTGACAAATTTTCAGAAAAAAACAAAGATGGTTTGATGTTTCACTATAAATTTTTTTTTTTAAAAATTTGCTTGTTATAAAAAAAAGCAAAATAATTATTACAAGTTTAGATATAAATTTGTTATATTAGAATTATTGCTTGATTGGAAATAAATGTTTTAGAAATTATTCCATGGTATAGTAATAACTTAAGTACAAAATTTTTTATCTAAAATACTCAGCAGCCCAAAACTAAAAAATTTTCCACCCCTTCTGGATCCGCTCTTGTGACATAATAATGACACAAATCACCGATTTTTAATGCAATGTAGCATTTTTGTTTTGTAGATATTAACTTATTTCAAAAATTTATTTTGCATCGTTTTTGTCTTTAAATTTAGCACATTTTCTGTACTACTTTGAATCATTTTGATTTTTTTTTATCTAATGTCTATGTCCTTCAGAAGTAAATTGTACAGTTATGTTCTCTGACAGCACAAAGGTATTTAATGATTTAATTTATATTTTCCATACCAAGCTAATGAAATTCCATTTACTAATTAAAATACATTTCATTACTTGTTTGTTCAACAATTTGAATTTTCATAACAGGTTATGAATCTAGACTTTAAATAAATGATTTTTTAGTAATTTCCTCACAAAACCCAGTATATCTTAGGATTGAAAGTTTCAATTTATCTGAAAGTTATTTAATTCGATTCAGCAAAAAAAATGCATTTAAAAAAAGACCTCTCTTTTTCAAAAAATTATAATTCTGCATTTCTCTAATTCCACTCCCCTCCCATAAACAGCGCTACACCCACTTAAATTTTGGGGACACTTCGGATCGTGAATTCTACTGCCAAAAGGATTTTATAGCTACAGTTTCTTGAAAGATCGAATATTGTTTTTCAGCTGCCCTTTTTTTATCCATTTTACCTGCACTAATAACAAAACAACTAATAGTATTTAAGAAACTTTAAAAATGTATCATGCAAATAAAACTGTTTGTGTTAACAATGTGAAACAAATGCATTGCAACTTTCCCACTATTCAAAGGTTAGTCAAGATCTTACTCTAACAAAGCTCTGGTGCGGTAAAGCCCTCATGCAGCACTTGTGCAAAATATATTGAACACAACTAACCAATATCTATTTGAGAAAAAAACTATACACTTTAGTAGAACATTCAAATTGTGAACAATGTGCATTGAATTAACTTAAAAATCCAAACGTTCTATAAATTTTTAATAAGTAAAATATGAGCCACATTCCAAAACACAAATAGTTGACAATATATAACATATTCAACATACTTTAATTGTAGAATCAGTATTTTATATTCAGTTTGTATTTTATACTTCCTTGGACCATTCCACTGTCAAGTGCAGGACATTTAGACTGCTTTTTAAACTACTTTAGCTTGTAGATCTTTTTTCGTAAGAATAAAGTTTTAAAATTTGTTATGGTCTGATCGAAGCACTTGAGTAGGGTGATTTTATAAACACAAGAATTTAGTCATAAACTCTTTAAATCCCAAGGTTTTTTTATTAAACTTAACTGTCACGTTATTGGACAAGACTTTTCATTACATGTCCTTCTAACAAAAATTTGTCCAATTCTAATGTAGTCATGTAATTTTTGTATTTTTATACATTTCCTAGGTTCATAGTAATTATTTATAAATGTTTTTAAGGGAAAAGGTAAGCATACTGAACTATTATTATAATACATATGAATAGACAGAATAACAGCAAATATGCTAATATTACTGGATTTTTTTCTTCTTTTAGTATTAAGTAAAAATATGTATAAAAGGAGAAACACAATTTGGCACACATCAACACACACAGAAATATTTAAATCATAGTATTGTTTTTGTAATGTTTGATTACAGTGTAACAGATCAACCAATTTGTAAGAGCCTCTACTATTAGCAACTAGCTGTGTGGGCCTGGGTAGCGGAGATCTGTCATTGTGTACACATGTTGAAAATTTCAGAGGTCTAGGCCAATGGGAAATCTAAGTGCAATTAAAAGACCAAAACTACTTATGTTGAAATATTGGAATAGTCACAAACACACATTTGTTTTATTATTATTGTCACATTTAAGAGACTGAATAAAGATGCTTACGTTAAGTTTAAAAGCGGGTTTCTTGAGGCGAATCAATTACAAAGGCCAGATCACAAGACTGACTAAGAACTGACTACCTTCACTGAAGGAATCACTTATATACATAAAGAAGGTTCTAGAAATTTCCTAAAATAAATAATAGACTCAAATGTTCCCGGTAAGGACCAAACCCGTGACTTAGTAGACTCGTTTTCTACCACTGAGCCTTGGACTACTTTAGCTTTATAGCATTGCTCCCTCCTCTAAAGAACAGTGTCTCTTTCTGTTATAGGTAATAATTCTTTGTGCATGACCTTGTTATTGGTTCGGTATAAGGCGTAGTCATTCTGGGAACAGTTTCCAGATCTTGATTTCCGATTACCCTCGTGTCCTTTTCTGTAGTCGATGTGTCTGAAAACAAGTTATTTTGTGCTACTAGTGCCCCGGTAGCAGAAAATGCGAGATAGGAGATGGACGTCACAGATTTTTCAGCAGTCTGCAGATTACCTTTTTTTTGCAGATTGCATTTTACCTTTGGGTATATTTGAGGAGTGAGACTCATCATCCGCTTATTTGGGCGAAGTTACAGTGGACAAGTCTGACTCGTCATCCATCCATCCAAATCCGTTCCATGGGCATGAAAATCTTCAAATAATTCAGTACTCAAAGGGTTAAAAAAACTTTCTTCAAGTCCGATTTGTAACGTTAGTAGGCTTGGGTGATTGGAGTCAACGTGCATGAGCGATACTTTATTGCATTAAAGAAAAATTGGAATTGTGATGCCTCCATGCACAATTTTATGGAGAGTGTATAGAAACATAGCTAACAGCCAACATAGTAAATTCTATTTGCTTTCACAGATGCGCGACACCTCAGCACATGAATCCACTTTGTGAATGGCTGGAATCACCATTGCAGTTTTTTCTTTTTGATATAATTGGTCTATGCACAGCGTTATCCATAAAATACAGAAATGCATTTGCTTTTTGGACAAAATAAAGATAGTTAAAATTTTAAATCTTATTTAGTATTAATTTTATTTTGATTTTCACAATCATAGCTATATTATATCGTAGGTAATAAATTATTTACGTTTTTGTGTAATGGCCATTTAATTGCATTATGGTGATGAAATCTGTGCTATTCTTGTGATTATGGATGCGCTGACGCCAAGGCTGACGTTGTTGCGTGATGTCCATTTTCACAAATATAATAATTGCTGATGCTATTACAGAGATTAACCTGCCAGGCATGGTACAGTTCAACTGAAATGCGGAATTTAGCTCTTTTTTTACTGAAATTTCGATTATTCCTGAATCGATACATTTCTATTTACATTACAACTATATTGGGCTTATTTGCAAGTTCATCAACACCAGAACCACCAAAGTAATTTTCATTTCTCTTGAGGATTGCCAGTCTCTCTCGCTATTATTTATGTTGGTGTGTGGTGGTTAGTTTCACAAAACGTTACACTGTTACAAGGGCTGCAATTGGCAAGATTCGTGCTGCTAAAACGGTAGCTGTCTTCGATATTTACATTGTTGTGATGTTCCTTTTTGGCGAGTGCTACGACAATATAATAACAGTCCCAATTTCAAAGTTTGCGGTTCAATAGTTAACATCATCGCTGAGATTTCATGGTTGTGATAGTTAACTTCATAGAGTTACGTCAATATAATCGCCTGTATTGGTATTGCATAGATTTCCAGCAATATATTGGGTGCTAACGCTGATATTTACGTTGGTATGATGGTCATTTTAGTGGATTGTTGCTTGAATGCATTGCCGATATTTGCAGCAGCAAGGTGGTCGCTATTGCCGCTTTTTGCGTTGGAATAGTGGTAGTTTTTACTCAGGTTTAAACTGTTTTAATAGCAGCTATCAGCAAGAATTGCAATGTTGTTTTTGTGCTTCCGCCGATGTGATAGTCACTATGTCAGTGATTAGGGTGTGTGTGTGAAGATCACTTTCGCCGTTTGGTTTGAATTAACACCGAATGATAAGAAGTTTAATTTAATTTTGTGTAAGAATTTTGTTGGCGACTATCCTCGACCAGGACTAGGTGATCTCCGTTTGGTGGGTGCATCGTTGGCGGCGGCATCTTCATAATCAGTTGAATGGTAGTTCCTCAGGTTATTGCAGCAGTAGTCGCTGAATACGGCTAGGAGTTCCCGGCAATAGTGAATGACGTGATCAGGTAGTTCACAGTGGAAGCACACTAGACGGCTATCCATGGTGCGCCACAAGTCGGTTGAGGTTCGATTCGGGGAACATAGAGTCGCGGCCTTGCGGAGTACGTCGTAGAGCGTTTTGCAGCTGGGCATCATGCAGTAGCGAAAAGAGGTCGGCTGGTAGCAATGGTTGCTATGGAACGATCCACCTCGTCTTTAACGATAGCATCGATGGATTTTACTTTGTGCTGTTGGGCTTCGCATCCTGTATTTCCTCTTTAACACTCTGACAAATTAGAACAGCCAAGTCGGATATTTCGTCAATGGTGGCCATGGGAACGACATTAGGTGGTCTGGCAAACTTTGGTCGTCCCACTCTCTTTTGTCTCATATCTTCTATGTGAAGGCACCACTTGGTAAAACCGGCAGTGGTTTGGAGTTCCCTAGCAAGAAGGGCCTGGAACACATCTTCTGCAACGCCCTTCATCAGGTGCGAAACCCTATTCTCTTCGGACATGGTAGGGTCGACTTGATTACATAGTCTGAGTTCGTCCTGGATATAGGATTGGATGATTTGACCCAGTTTTTGTGCGCACGACTTTAGGTGGTTTTTGGCTCATCTGATATAGGTTAGGGTGTCCCCAAATGTCGCTTTCAGCCTGTTCATGAAGAGAGTCTAGGAAGTGAATGAGTCCTCGTTGTTCTTGTACCATTGCCTTGCAGTGCTGTCAAGGAAGAAGTACACATTTGCAAGTTGTATGGTGTCATCCCAATGATTGTACGACGACACTCTCTGGTACTCCTTGAACCATCTCGTCGGGTCCTGTCTGGGTTCACCCCGGAATTTGTTGGATTTCTTGCTTCAGCAGCAACTTTAGGCATCATCCAAAAGGCAGATTTTATATCCTTCTGGTCACCAGTGGCCATGTCTGTCTTTAGGACAGCTTTCACCAGTTTCTCGTATAATCCAAATTCAGGTGGCAGTCCTTGGATCCGACGACTTCTCCTCGACTGTTCTGTATCTTGCTCTGGATCCGTAGTGGAGTAGTAGACAAGACTGGAAAGGTTGAATTGTACCTGGCGCTACCACCAAAATTGTCACATTTAAGAGACTGAATAAAGATGCTAACGTTAAGTTTAAAAGCGGGTTTATTGAGGTGAATCAATTACAAAAGCCAGATCACAAGACTGTGTAAGAACTACCTACTTACAATGAAGGAATCACTTATATATACATAAAAAGAAGGGTCTAAGAACTTTCTAGAAATATCTAAAGAGGAAATGACGTTAATCTGCACATACCAGAAGCTTCTAGAAGTTACAACGGAAATAAATAATAAATTCAAATGTTCCCAGCAAGGACCGAACCCGCGACCTGCTGCTTAGTAGACTCGTTTTCTACCTCTGAGCCACAGAGCCTTGGACTATTTTAGCTTCGGGGCATTATAGACAACCTGGTGCAGAAATAACCTTCCCTATACTTTCACATTTGTAAGAAATTTCATCACGATGTTTTGGCCTCGTGAAATATTAATTGTTTATGGAAATATTTATTGATACTGGAATATAATTGATATTGGTTAAGATTGTGATTTTTTTTTTACTTTTCCATCACATTTATTACAAATATACCATCTTCTTCACTTTTGGTAATTTTCTCTTGATAGAGTTTGTCCTTATATTTACAATGGCCCATTTTCCACTTGTGTTTTCATTAGAAATCAAATAGGAAGAATTGCTGTTTCCAAAGGTGATAATTTCAATTGAAAGATAATGAGTTTGACACCAGCAATTGGAATTACACTGTTTCAAGGGTTTTTTCTCATATTTTCTTCTCTATGTGATAATTTCCAATGTAGAATATCATACTTTTTATAAGTTAGCTTGCTAAGTTAGGACAGTTTCTGACTGATTGGACAGTGTGTATCTCACTTTTTCTCTTCACCATTTGATGTATCTTTATATCCCCACTCGCTCGTTCAACACTCCCTTGGGGTGAGAAGTAGCAAACTATTCCCATGTGAAATTTGTTCCAGGGTACTTCACCGACTACAGGCATGGAAGTCTGACCATGTATTTGTTTCTTTAATTCTGATGGGGGAATTCAATGGATTTGGATTTAATTTTAATGGATACTTTTGGCTTTTAAAATATTAGAAATATATACATGGGGAGAGTGGGTTGGATTGCCCATTTTTAATTTTCAATAAAATTTTTTAATTTATTGCCATTTTACTTAAAACAACTTTTAGGTCATTTAAATTTTATTATTAATGAACTATATTTAATTACTTTTTATACAAAATTTAAACATAATTAATGTCCCACTCCCATCGACTTTACCCAACTTATCAACTGCTATTTTACTTTAAATCATTTTCCAGCTATAACAGTAAAATTCTTTACTTGAAAACATTTATATTTGAAATGTCCCACAAGTTATGCTGCAAGTGGGAAAATGCTCCATGATAAATTTCAGATATGAAATTGGAATTTTATATTTTAACAGAATTTAATACATATTTAGGTAATTTATAAATTTGCATGACAATAAGTTAAACTACTTGGTTCAATACTAATTACATAAAGTACTGTAATTTCTGTCACATGGAGGACATACAATTGTATTAACTTGAATTTTAATTTGCAGAGTAAACATTTTGAAACAATGCATTTATTAGAGAAAATACTACCATATTATATTGAAACAGCAAAAGTGTCTCTACAAAATAAAGTGGAAACTCAAAAAGTCAACACTGTTTCAATAACACTGCTAATAGTGGCCATCTTGGAACCAGTATTTCCACTTGAAAACAGTAAAGTAATGGAAAAATATTCTTAGGTATATATGAGACTTTTAAAAATAAACATGGCAGCTTTGATCCCCTCTCCAGATTTTTTTTTTTTTCTTGGAGGATGTCCTGTTTTCCATGGAATGGCCCCTTTTGCCGTACAAATGTAGAACATTAAATATTCATATTTCATCATTAGATTTTCACATAAAGGATTACACAGATATGTAGTCCGTTAATCAATTCCCAAAATTATTTTTAAGAGGGTTAATGGTTATCAATTTAATGGTTATTTATAATTATTGATAGATTTAAATTTTATTTCAAACAATCCATGGCTCAAGAAGTAATGGAAGTGAAAAGCAGCTTCAGTGAAATATACTTCTAGAAAACTTTCAAAGAAGCAGAATTTTAGTGAGGGATGTGATTGCCCAAAAGGCAAAAAAAGAGGAAATCCAAAAATTTGACACGAAAGAGCGTGCAAAGGAAAATTATACAAAAAGTAAGAATTTAATAGTCGATTTACAGAAAAAATTATAAAATTTACAGCCCAAATTGGTTGCATTTTTATTTCAAAATACTTGTAAAAGTAAGAAATCAATAAAAGCATATAATTTTCAAAAAGTCAGTTTATAAAATATATTGTCAAATATGACAAATATTTTTTTTTTAATATTTCTTTAACTTTTAAAAGGCATTTGCAGCATATTTTGGACACATTACTAGATTTTTGTTTTTTACAGATTCTTTATTAACAAGCCTCAATTGCATTAATAGTTTGCTTAAAGCATCAATCTGGAACAAGTAGCCTCACACATTGGAACAAGCAGCTTCATTTTATTTATAAGATTCGGATGTTGAAAGATTATCTGAGAGTTGAAATAACTATTTTTTTATTTTATTTCATATGAATATTTCTTTGCAACTAATAATTTTAAATAAGGATATACAGTAAAATTGGGTAATTGGGACTAATTTCTTGCACAAAATTGAATTAAAATTTTTATCATTCTGCATCAATTCATGCCAAGCTACTGAAGCAATCCTCAATTATCACTGACATAGCGGCTATCATATCAGTGGAAACCTAAGCGAATGACACTAAAATGGAGTAAAAAATCCCAACAATAGCTGCTATTAAGACGGCTTAAACCTAAGTGAAAATTACCACTATTCTAATGTAAATATCAGCAATAGCAGGCCACCATACCGGTACAAATCTCAGCAATTACATTTAAAGAACAACCAACAAAAATAACCATCAAAACAATGCAAATATCAGCATTAGCGCCCAATATTGTTGGTGGAAATCATTGCAATAAAGCTGACTATATCAAATTACCACTCCACAAAATTGACTATAACAACCACATAAATCTCGGCCATAGCGACAAATATAGAGAAGCAAATCTAAGGAACAGTACTTATTATAATGCCATAAGACTCGTCGAAAATGAACATCACAAACATAAGTCCCAGCGATAGCTCCTGCCGTAGCAGTGCAAATCTTGGCAAGAGCAGACCTTGCATCAGCATAAGGTTCAGCAAAACTAACCACCACACACCACTGTAAAAAATAGCGATAGAGGCTGGCAAGAAAATTGTTCATTACGTCAGAGGTTTGGGAAAGTCTGAACATTTGCAGATTCTGTGGTTGTCAGACTTGCAACCAAGCCCATAAAATTGTAATGCAGATTTGTACCAATCTCAGGAATGATCAAAATTTCAATTAAAAAAAAGAGCCGAAATCCGGGTTTCAACTGAATTGTACTATGTCCAGCAAATAAAAGTCTCTGCAATAGCAATAGTGATAATTATACCGACATAACACCAGACGAAAATGAGCATTACACAGTAATGTAATTCTCGGAGATAGAACTTGCCATAATCGTAGGAATAGCAGGGTTTTCATCAGTGTAACGGTCAGCAAAATGGAGATCACATACCAACGTAAATAATGCTGATAGAGGCTATAACATACCAGAAAAAAAGCAGGAAGAAAGTAGTAATTCCATTGGTTATTTAGGGAAGTTTTAATGTATGCAGGTTCCTAGGTTATCAGGAAAATTCAATTTCCCCGAGATCAATGGGAAAATTGTCAAAAAACACTGATTTTCTTTGGTTGGTTGGTTGCATTCAGATTATCTGGCGCCGTCAGCAACACGAGGGCTATAATGCGACGAAACATTCGTCATTAGACAAGCCAACATACATTTACAAACACCCATGCCAACACGGGACTCGAACCCACAACCTCGCGGTCTAGAAGCTAGCACGCTAACCACTATACCGTTTGGTCGGCACTGATTTTCTTTGAAATTTGCACACAAAAAAGTGGAAAAATACAAGAAATAAAAAAAAAAATGGAAATCTGCTGATCAGAGGAAGGAATCACATCCCTGTTTAGTGGACAAAGTCAACTCAAACTTGGAAGCTTTACTCTTAATTAGGAAACAAAATTAATTACAACAACCCCTGAAAAAGATTACTTTGCTGCATAACAGTCAGCAACAAAGAAGTTTATCACAAGCACTTACCGTCGTAATCTTTACATCGTGCAGATTGCTTGGTAGAATATGCCATTTTGCTTTCTCTTTGTATCTTTAAAGTAGTCAATTCCCCAATTTGCCTTTGTCGATAATCAGTGTCGCCATGAGATGAAACAGAATTCTGAATTGATTTGGGATGTTCAATTTTAGAAACTCTTAAATCATCGTGTGTGAATATTTCTACAAAAAAATATCAGATTAAATGTTTCTTCAACCAAGTTATGAATAGTTCTGATAACAAATATAAATTAAATATTAAAATAATTAAAGAAAGAAAATAGTGCAAGAACTATTTGATAAATAGATTCTAGCAAATACTCTTGCAGAATGAAAATGTGAGCCTCAGGGCTCTAGAAATATATTTCCTTGCTGTGTACACAAATGTCGTTACCAAAAATTTTCTGCAAGTCTCTGTGTTAAATTGTGAATGAAAACATAAGATACTATTTGAGAATTTACTGTTGTTTCATACAATTCCATCTTAGACGGTTCTGTTTAAAATCTACATATGAAAGTAACATTTTACAGATAAGTAAACAGTTTATTTTCACTTTGATGAAAGTACTTTTAAGAAGTTTTTTTTACTAAACAGATTATAATGTTTGAGATCATGATTTTTGTCATAGTTGTAAATCTAAATGCTACCCGATAAATGAGTCAAAGTAAATATTTAAAAATAGCTGCCAATGGGATACACTGAACCACAAGAAATGAGGCAATTAAAGCCTATGTTCAATCGGTCCCATCATTAAAAATATATTTCTTTAATGGATGGTAAAGAATAATTTTTAATTATTTGATTAATGAACTTTAAATTTTAATGCAGACATATATACATAGAGAAAGAGGGGCTATTTGATTTAAATATCAAATAAAAAATAATAATAAATTGAAATATAAGAACATTACATTTCAATTCAGTTTTATTTAGATAAATTAAAAATTTTAAGCTAAATATCAAACCTTAAATCAAAGAATTTCAATAATAACAAATTTGATGCTTTCACAAAGTTAAAAAATATAAATTTTTTAATATTAAATGTGTAAGAGTAGGCTAATGTTTCAATTAGAATAAAAAAAAATAAACATTTTTTTCGCCATTACTTTGGCTTGTATTGATACAAGGGATTTTTATACTGATTAATCAAGAATGAATAAATTTAGGAGTGCGGAAAAAAAACTTTAATAAGCAAATCAGACAGGAGAGTTCTGAAGATGAGGTTCAAAACACTTATGTTTAGTTTGACGATTCGAGTGATGAAAACATCAAATTTGATGATACAAAGACCTTGTCAACATGAATTCTAAAGAGACAGAAAATGGTGTATTGCTTTAAACTCAGTAAATTTTAAACAGAAAATCCTTTGTGCTCAAAGAATAATGTAACAAGAGAAGATGACGAACAGCTCAAAGAAGTTGATTTTTATGGACAATCTAAACTGACTGGAAGATTTTCTAAACCAAATGTAGAAGATAAAAATTACATAAACAGAAATGACATTGTGATGTGTCTTTCAAAACCAACAACAATTGCTTCCTCTAAGAGGGTTCAATCGAGGTTGCATTTCAGTGTTGCCATTAATCATTATAATTGTCAACAGATGCAGGGTTTTAGCCAAAAAAAAATTTCACAAATCTATGACTTTTCAAAACTGATCCAAATAATTTTCCATGACTCAAGAAATCAAATCACAAAAAAAAAAAAAAATAATAATAATAATAATAATAACCTATATGAATTTTATTAACACATAGTAAGTAAATCAGTGTACCATAAAATGATTTTTAATAAGTTTTATTTTAAATTAAGTAAAAAATCCATGCTCCAGTAACTTAAAAATCAGAAGAAAAAGGGAAAAATAATTTTCCATTCTTTGATATTTCAGTGTTAAAAAAGCTAATCAATCTTTAATAATAAAGAAATATTTGAAGAAAGAATAAGTCAATAATAATAAATTATATCATCAAAAATAAAAAAAATTTGATATCAACAATGCAAAACAGAAGAAAGAAGATCGGAAATTTTTTTTTTTTAAATGTAAACACAAGCTTATCAAAACTGTTCATTTCAGTTCAAATATTATGAAATTTTTTTCACCTATGAGACCTTACTCGTGGGATGGCACAAATTTGGAGTTCAGAAATGTTTTCAACTATGACCGTTATTTTCGTCAAAACGTAAATAAAAACGGAGATTAATTTTCGATGAGCTGAATAGCGATCATACCGTTTATGACATCACAGTTACGTGATTTTACTTAAAATGTTTAGAAATCCACGAAATTAACTGTATTTCCATGACTTATATCCATTTTTTTGCTCAAAATCATGACTTTTCATGACAAAAGTAACCCAATGTCCAGGTTCATGACATTTCCTGACTTGCCATATGCGCGGAAACCCTGTAGATGCTTTCCTAAGTGTCCATTGAAAGTGTTCATCCTGCATTCAATTTTAATCCTAAGTGTTCAGTGAAAGGACATTAATCATTTATGTTAGTTTGTAGAGGTATTTCACATGGGTTCAACCTGCCCCTTCTGGAGGTTCAAACTACCCCCAAAGGGATCCACTTCATATAATGTATTAAAATTTAGTTTTCCCTATATTCTTGATGTACATTAATTGCATTTCAAGTTTCTTTTATAAAAATAATATTTTTCATATTTTACACAGCTTTGAATGCACATGCAATAATGTCTAAAACCTGCTCAATTATGTCACTCCACTCTCACCTACTCCAGCAGAAAATGTGGTTGAAAACCATTAGATCTATGGGGCAGGGAGAAACAGGCAATCAATCTTAAACATAATTTTAGGTTACTAAAGATATTTCACTAAAACTAATCAGGGGTCTATCCAGGTTTTTTTACAGGGTCCTATTTTTGTGAAAAAATATTAATTTTGTGAAAAATTTCCAATTTTATATGGTTTGGCATCCATGACGTCACTTCCTTAAAACCAACATGTGGGCAAGTGAGCCGTTTTCTCCTTCTGGCATAAAATAAACTTCGTAATTGGTCCGTTTTCAAACTGGAAATGTTATGAAGGTTCCGTTTTTTGGAATTTTGTGAAGGGTCCTTAAAAGGACCCACATTTTCTTCTGCATAGACCCCTGACTAATATACAGTTAATATTTCAGTTAATTGAGCTTAGGAAGTAAAAGCAAATATTGATGATCGTCCAGGATGTCTCCTTTCAGAACTAATATTTGCTCTGTTAAGTTTTGAATTAAATAGGCAGAATAATTTTGCTCTAATAATTTACCTTTGTATAAACAGTATTTTATTTTCTTGTTGGCAAACATCCTTCTTCATTAGTTTTTTAAAAATTACAATAAAAAATTAAAAATAATAATAATAAATCAAGAAGAACAATGAAGAAAAAAAATTCCTAGTGTTAAATTGGTAAGGATGCAATTCGATTGAAAAGTAAGAGTAAAGAAAAAAATTAAACTATGTTTCTTCAGGTACAGAATCTAAATCAAATAGAAAATGAAGCCCAATAGAGAATGGAATCCCCCCCTCCCTCAACCACATCCTTCACAGAAATACCAAAATTCTTTCTAAAAGTAGTAAAAGAGGAGATTGGAAGTCACACTCCCTCTTATCGGAGATATCAGAATTCTTCCTTCTTCCCAGAATTAGTAAAAAGGGAGAAATGGAAGTCACCTTCCACTAATCTCCCCATTCCCGGATATACTAGAATTCTTCCTTCTTCCTAGAAGTAGTAAAAGAGGAAATGTAGAAGTCTCCTTCCCCTCAACCTCTCCTTACCCGGTTAAGCCGCAATTCTTCCTTCTTCCTAGAAGTTAAAATTGGAAGGCTGTGGTAGTAAGGGGAAAAGCAACCCTGCGGAATGACATCTTTTTAGCCGGAATACGAAGCCCTCACACTGTTTGCCGCTCTTTATAATTTCTTCAACCCTCCAAAAAAAATGGTCCTATTACATTTTAATTTCCTGCAGGATCTGGCATATATCCATTTTATCTGACCCTGGTGAGTCTACAGTTTTACCAAAAATCTAATAATTCAATTTTTAAAAATTATATTCAGGGATCACAGAAATATCATATACAGAATTTTTTTTTAATTATACATAGAACAGCACACAAGGCTTTCAAATGTCAATAAAGTAAATAATTTATCCTCTATACTCAATGAAAAATCACATTGAGTCTTAATTACTTAAAATTACATTTCAGAAACAAAACTACTTTGACACATAAAAAAAGGATAATTTTTTCTGCTTTTTTAAATGAATTTAATAAAGAAGCAACAGAGGAACTCTCAGAACAAAATACAAATGAAAGCTTGATGATTTTTCAATTCAGCTAGTGAAAAAACTCAGTATTTACTCATTTTAAAAACCAAATTACTCCAATAAAAAAATACTACTTACCTGCAGTAGAATATAGCAATTTTTCTCTTGATTTCGAACGAGAACGGGATCTAGAATTGCTTTTTTCGACAATGTTACTACTTGATGTAGCACATACTTTTTTAAATTTTCCATCATTAATATTATTTTCTTTACTTTTCTCCGTTTTGTCAGTATGCAGAATAGAAGTCTTAACCATTTTGTACGGAATATGGTTGTCATCATTTTTTCGTTTCTGGGGATTAGAGTTTTTGCTGTAAGAAATTCACAGGAAAAAATTAGATTTTACAGTTATATAGAATTTTTAATTTAAGGCTAACAAAAAAAAAAATTACTATAAGCCTCCGTCTTTATTTAATACAAAAAATTTATGAATAACAAACTTGGCACAATTTATAATAAATTAAGAATCTTTAAATGAGTTGTTAAACATTTACACTGTAAGGGAGACTGAGGCATGTAGTCACATGTCACATTGGTTGATTATCACAAGTCTCAGTTTTCAGTCACTGCTGCAATGTAGAGGTTGAACCCCAAATACATTATTGCAAGTGTGGGAATTAGTTTCCAATACTTTGCTACAATATTTTGGCTGTTAGTTTTTAGTTATTATTTAAACTGTCAGACAGTTTTTTTAGATGTTGTTTTGCCTATTTCAGGTAAATATGGTTAGAAACCACTAAAAAAGAATTAATAGTTTAAAAAACTAAAAAACACGCTTTAATAGAAAAGTGAACTAAAAAGTAGAAAATAATTTGAAATAAGTTTGAAATAAGAATAGTGTGATTAACAAGAAATATTTATTTTATCGTAAAAAAGCATAGGGTGCTTTTTAAGATATTTTCATAATGGCTCTACTTTTACCAATATCTGTCATTGAATATTTACAACAATTGACATCAAGCACCCCACGCTTTTTTACAATAAAATAAATATTTCTTGTTAATCACTCTATTCTTATTTCAAACTTATTTGAAATTATTTTCTACTTTTTAGTTCACTTTTCTATTAAAGCGTGTTTTTTAGTTTTTTAAACTATTAATTATTTTGTACTTTTTAGTTTGGTTTTCTATTAAAGCGTGTTTTTTAGTTTTTAAATTATTGATTATTTTTTCTGTTGCTATTTTCTATTAAACTATTTTCTGTATTGCTATTAATTTTTTTTAGTTAATTTTTTTAGTTAAGTATACAAAACTCTCCAGTTGTTCCAGCCAATAGTCACAAGCTTGTCTCAAATTTAAGTCATGTGTATTGCCTTAGTACACGCCGTATTACTTGGCACAAAACTCTACAGTGTCTCTGAATATGAAAAATCACTAATCCTGAAGATCCCGGTAAGGATAATGCGACTAAAAAAACACGCTTTGTATAACCATCGTGCTCACGACAAATCTTTCAAATGTCTGCCTTATCAATTGTCGACGATAGGTTCTGTGATTACTGGGATTGTAACGGGTAACAGCACACCAGGGTTCGATTCCGGAGAAGGTTGGTTGGTTAGAATTTAATGGCGCAAGGGCAACACAAGCTAATCCTTGTGATAAAGCAACAAACTTATTTAATTATTGTATTGTCATCGGTCTTTGACAAGTGCGCAAAGTTTGAATCAAATCTGATCGCTCAAAGTAGGACAAAATCAAGCCCAAAAGAGTCGGTTACAAGCAAACATACAGGTGAAACTAATAAAAGCGTGTTAAAAAAAACATACCAAAGGGAAACTGCACTAGACACCATGATTACAGCAGAGAGGAATATGAAAAAAATCTTTTAATAATCAGTTAAATTTTTGTTTTAGACTTTAAATTACTATCCTATTTTTAATACTTTTTGTCAAAAATTTCTGTCTTTGATTTGTTCTTAATACAATTTATTGAAAAAATTTAAACAATGAAAAGTTACCCTTAGATTGAGACAAGTTGTCATATAAATTTGCTCAAAAAGTTCTTTCTTTGATAAACTTATTACCAGGATTCATGCTCATTTTCAGAAAAAAAAGTTCTCTGAGTTTTCCAGAGTCGTGTTTTACATCACGGAGTTAATTATTTTTAGCCCCATACCTCGATTACACAAATTCTTCCGATGACTCTAAAAAAGTCATTTTCCTTTAAGAATATCATTCTGCAAGTCTATACCCACATAACCAGTGTTATCTACTGGATATCTATGTTTTGTCCACATGATCTATTAGATGTACAGGAGATGTAGACATCTAAAGCAACGTTATCCTTGACATCCAATTTTGAAACATCTATTAGATGTTCACAAAAGCATGTCTTTTCGACTTTCCATTGCTAAGCATCTAATGGCTATCTATCAACTCCCGCATTTCGACGTACTATTTCTAGAGATCTAATGGTGGTCTATCAAATCCAGTCTATTCGATTTGTGGTATATTGCATGGTACCCACTCCCCACATAGCCAAAACTCGTCCAATAGACATCTACTGGATATGCTCTTAAAAAAAATGGGATATCTACTGGAGCATACGTTTACCGATAATAGACGGCAAATGGATGGTCAAATGTCCCTGAAATCGTTGTACTTTATCCATCCATTGTACTTCCACAATGTCTACCGATAAGATTTTCTGTGGACATTGCAGACGACCAAAAGACATTTAGTTATCATCTACAAAATCCAATGGACGACCAATAGATGTTTATTAGATATCCACAAAATCCTAGAAAAAAATCGGGAAAAATTTAAAAAAAAACAAAAAAACTTTGCACGGGTAACCATATACATTGGTTAAGGCGCTTCTTTACCCTAGAGTTATTTTCTCTGCGAGAAAATCAGATATTGTTGGCAACAGTTAAGGCGTGTCTTGCTCCACGAGGTAATGAATCTGATTCGAGGAGAACATGGGGATTGACAGTTTGACAGCAGGGGAAAAGGGGTCCAAAATTCAGAGGGGGTCATGGTTTTCTTTTGTTGATCGTTACAGTGAGTTGTCAACCCGATAATTAACTTGGAAAAAGTTGGGTCTTCACTATTGCTCCCAGAAAAGAGAAGGGTGTTTTTAGTTACTTGCCGCAAGGGCATGTTGTACGAGGGAAATGGTTTGGAAAAATGTATCGTTTATTATTTAATCAAATCAAACAAGAGCGAGGTAGCATTCCACGCAGCAAAATACTTTTGATAATACTCACAATAATTTAAATAAGAACACTTCACATATTTTCGAATATTGAACGTGATGAATTTTCGAATAATGAATGTCTGAAAGAATATGAATCGAATAAAAACCTCGGCTCTATATATATAAAATAAAAGGGAGAAGGGGGGGGGGGGGGGAGACACTGGTCATTGTTGTAATAGAATATTATTATTATTAAAAAAAAAAAAAAAAAAAAAAAAAAAAAAGGAAATAAATAGCATGTTTTACACTCATATCTTCTTATTAACTTTAATTTGATTCATCTCCATTATTTCACAACTGAAGAATAAACAATCTTAATGTTGTTGTTTTTCCAAAAGTGAAGTCACTAGTCATTTTCTTATGTTCTACATTTGAAATGTTTGCAATTATTTATTCTACAACAAATAAATTTGAAAACTACGATGTATCTTTTCTTTTCTGGCACTAAAAATAGGGAATTATAATTTTTTTAAATGAGAAACTTTTTCTTCAAATGTATTGCGACTTCTATACGTCAATTTGATCTGTATGTAAAGTGGCTCTAAAAGTCTTCGTAATTTACTAGAATATTGCAGCAAATACCAATATGTAAGAAAAAATTTAAGTTTACGAAAACTTTTGGGAGATATTTTATACGTTACTTATAGTTTAATGATTTTCTAAAAAAAAGTTTTGCTATGCATTAAAAATATTTTATGTAGTTTTATTAAGATGAAATTAGAGATATTATTAAACAAATCTTATTTTCAAATATTAATTTTTGATATGTATAATGCAGTATTTAATTGAAATTAGTAAGTGCATGAATAGTTTTGGGAACCACCTGTTGTAAATTGTTTGGAACAGTTTAGAAGATCAGAAAAATCCAATGAAAGTGTGATATTCAATTAATTTCTAGATGAAAAAATCCCAATGCACGTTACAACTGTTTTTTATGTCATATCTTTCAAGGGGCAAGTACTATCGAGAGTTCAGGTGTTTTTAGATTTATGCCAACCCAAATTTTCAATACAATCATCGATTAAATTTAAACCCCAATTGTTGTTAATAATAAAATAATTTCAGTGATCAATTTAATAATTTAATTATTATATAGTTTAATAATTATATAGTTAAATAATTATATAGTTTTAATAATTATATAGTTTTAATATTTAATGTGCTTTATTATTTAAATACTTATGTTTAATAATTAATTTCAATAATTGAATAGTTACTAATTGAATAGTTTTACTAATTTTATTAGATAAATTGTTTCAATAATTAATTTAATACATCAAAAATTATTTATCTATTTCTTATACCTCGTTTGAGTGAATTTGGTTTTCAAAACCAACCATAGATCGTTGCTAAACTAAAACAAAGAAATCTGAATTGCATATTAATTAATGTTCAAATATATAACTAGTATGTTTACCAGAAAATTGCATAAAAAATTATAATATGCATTTAACTTTAAAAGTTGTAAGTTGTTTTAAAGTTGTAATAAAGTAAAAAGTCGTTGTACGATAATACATAAATCTTAGTGCATTTATTTTATAAACACAGCGTAATCTATAAAAACAAATGTGATTTCCTTATGTAAAATGATTGAATTTTTCTTATTTGTCAATTTCTATTGACAATCCAATTATAGTAATTGATTTATGATCCATCAATGTTTGCATTAGACTTTAGGAAAAAAAAATAGTAATAATAATAATAACTTCCGGACCGGTTTATTTTTACGTGTCGTGGCATTGGCGTACAGCTAAAATATCGTGGCTTTAGGGTACAATGCCATTACATCGCGTGGCTTTGGCGAACTTTAACACCTGCTAGGGAGAAAGAGAAGGAGGCGTGTTAATTTTACTCGTGAGGTTCAGATCGGACGACTTTTGGGGCGCCATTTCCCTTTTTTCTGTGGATGATGTCCTTTTTTGCTATGGTTGGATTTTGTGTGAAGATTTTCGAGTTATTTGAGATATCGTGGATGACATCATATTTTATTTGAATTATACTGTTATTTTATGAAATTGTAAATTTTTTCAAAATATTTGAAATGGCTGGGGTTTGGACTGGAGCTTACTAGCCAAAGTCGTTAATCATTACAGCTATCCAGTTACTCCGAGAAGACTATTATTATTTATAAGAAGTTGGCAAACGCATGATTTTTGTCTTGAATAATTTCGTATAGAATTAATTTCTAAAATACGATTTGTATTTTAATGCAAGTTATATTGATAACTTAGAACTTTTCCATTTGTATTGGAAAACTTACATTTTATTTCTTGTTAATGTTAACAATATATAATATGAACCTATATAATGTTCTAATTTCATTACTTAGAAATGAAAGAAATTAGTAATATATATAGCTAGTATATATGAAATATCACAAACGCGTATTTTAGTGTTCGTGTTGCTAAGTGCCATGCAAAAAAAGTTTCCGTACGCAATATGAAAATTAATTCTGACGTCTCCCACAACAAACTTGCAGTAAATTTTCAAAACTGAAGTGTAAGTAGTTGTCATGAAGACATGATAGCATCAATTGTTTAATTTTAGCTTGAGCTGATCGTCTTAAAATGGAGTTCTTAAATCTATTCATGAGTTGGTGATTCAGTTATGAAATGAGGAATTATCTATGAAAAAAATCGTCGAAATCTTTAGTTTATTGAAGTCTTGTACATTATATTATTGAAAGTACGATGAGCTTCAGAATTTTTAAGGATAGATATAGATCCGGAAGATCTTCAAAGATAAAACGCTTGCATAACAGAAATATCTTATAGTAAAGTTCAAGATAATCCGCGAATAAGTGCACCTTAAGTCACACATCGCTTAAAAATTGATAAAAACATTGAAGTGACATCTCAAACGGTGAGAAATCTATAATAATAAAACAAGCTGTGTGTCTGTCTGTGACTCTGTGGATCTATAGAAACCTACTTAAAATTGGAGTAGAGCTCTGAAATTTTCAACACAAGAAGTTTTGACCTTCTAATTTTATGTAAGTCAAACAGAATGTTAAAATTTTAATTAGTTCTTTTTTAATTAATTTTTTTAATTAATTTATTTTTTACAAAGTGACTTCAAATAGAGATACAGCTCTGAAATTTTCAACACAAGTAATTTTGGCCTTCTTATTGAACTATTAAAAAACAGAAATTTAAATTTGTTGTTAGTTTTTTTTTAATTATATAATAAATACTTGACAAAATGTTTTCTACTAAAGCTACAGCTCTGATATTTTCAACATTAGTAGTTTTAGCCTTCTGATTGGTTGGTTGTATTCAGATTATCTGGCGCCGTCAGCAACACGAGGGCTATAATGCGCCGAAACATTCGTCATTAGACAAGCCAACATACATTTACAAACACCCATGCCTAACACGGGACTCGAACCCGCAACCTCGCGGTCTAGAAGCTAGCACGCTAACCACTATACCGTTTGGTCGGCAGCCTTCTAATTGGAATTTTAAGAAACAGAATTTCAAATTTTTATTTAGTTCTTTTTAAATAATTTTTTTTTAATAACTATTCTACAAAAAAAAGCTCTGAAATTTTTCACATAAGTAGTTTTGGCCTTTTATTTGGCCTTCTAAAATATCGAATTTTAAATTTTTATTTAGTGCTTTTTTAATTAATAAATATTTTACAGAACGATTTCTAATAGCGCTACATTCAAAACTTAGAAGAGCAGCCATATTTGGTCACTAGTATTTGGTGATAGAATACAGTATTTGAAAAACGGACTGGTTCAGTATTTCAACCTATCCCTCTCACTCTAAAAAGAGGTCACAATGAGAAAAGTGTTTCTGGAGGAAGGGAGAGTCAAAACAGGTGCAATGGGAATCTGTACCCTAAAGCCACGGTGATCTTTTAGAATTACGCCAAAGCCACGTACGCCAGTGCCACGTAACCATTTTTACGGACACTGACAGGCTCATTAATTGCACCGGACAGCCCAATGGACAGTACGTCTCTGAACAGAATTAACGGTAGCCAAAAATATTTACAAAAAAGCTTAATTTTATCACTTACCAATTATCGTCAATATTGCTAAATCCTGATCATACCGCAGAGTAGGAATTAACTCAAATAAAAATTAAAAAAACAAAACACAGTATCGCAGAACCACGTATAGCGTATTCAGTCCAGCTCCAATGCAGCCACTATCAAAAGTGTAGACTGGCTAGTTTGTTTTTGTCCTCTTATAGCCAGACCACATCCATGTAACTTCCATCGGCGTTTCATCTATTTGTCGCCTTGTTCACAAAGTATCGCAGTTCCCATGTGAAACACCCAGAAGCAAGGTTTGGAGTCTGGATGTAAAAAAGAAGAAAAGGCCCCTTATTCCTTTTGAAGCCGTTCTAGGAATGCGTAATCAGTAAACCCTTTGCTTTTAAAATTCCGACTTGTGACACAATGAGTGTATGGCTAACCCCGGGCCCTGACTAAAGATTTTGATGATGGGGGTAGTAGCAGGACATAGACATAGTAGCATTGTCCCCTGTTTCAACCCAGTGGCAAACGTTTTTTTGGGGGGGGATTGTCCCATGCTGTTTGCTGTCCTTTTGAATTTACCGACACTGAACACGTTGGCAGAAGCTGAAAAGAAAAGTATGCTTAATGCCACTGAAATTTGGAGAACAATTTTGATAGAAACTTAAAAGAATTTATACAAAAGTCCATTGGTTTGTTTGCCAAAGAAAAAAGGAGAACTTAATTTTTGTTAAAAGAATGTGTAGTAAGTAGTTTGTGTTGTGTTCATTTAGTAAATATCCGTGGCACTGATTTTTTTTTTGTCTACTTATTTCTTCATCCTATGGTGATTATTGGTATATATCCATAATCTTTCTTTCATGCACGAACACATTTTCTGGCTCTTAATTTTTTTAAATGTCATTCCCGCCTCAAAATATATAATAGTACTGCTCCCCCATCCCTCCACTAGCAAAATTGTTTAGCGGCGCCTTTGGGATCAATAAATACGATTTAGAAACCCATATTTCACCATTACAGATTTGCCTAGATCAAGTTATCGTAATTACAGTAAAAAAAGTCGAATTTAATTATCTTTGCGTTCCTGTGAAGTTTACAAAGCAATCCGACATATTGCATTCTGAAGACCAAAACTCTTTCCCCACCATATCGTCGTCTTGAATTGGCATTTACCACAATATCGTTCCTACCTTCCTGCAGCTCCTCTGTGTGGGACGCTTCCACGATATGCGTTTTTGGAAAGTGTTAATGTATTAAGAACTTTCCATAACTTTAAAACAGTTCTGTAGGTTGTACGAGCAATTAATCGATTGGAAATTATAAAAATTCTCATTTTAAGTATGAGAATACTGTTCGAAGTAAACAGACGCGGATTTTTTTTTTGGGGGGGGGGGGGGAGTCCCATGTAAGAATTATTGCCAAAAATATCGCCAAATCCTCCATTTTCATTTAAATGAAAATATGGAAACAGAAAATAGTACCTTATTTGAATACAATGATCAATACTATAGTGTAGTCTCAAGTTTATATAACTTATATTTTAATTTACTAATGTGATGTCAAACCGAGTTGAAAAGCATTATTTAACTTTGGAAATTAGTAAAACCTTATAAATATAGAGCTTTACGTACCTGCAGTGTTGTCTAAAGTTGTTAAAAGATCTGCCGCCTTTTTCTGCATTAAATGATTTGTGATGTTGAATATATTGGTAAATTAACTTGTATAAAAAAGTTCAATTTCCAGGGTTGTTGAACTTTTTACACTTCACCTGATCTGCATGGGATATTTTTTTGTGCTCTTAAATATTTTTTATCTAATAATAAATACTAAATATTTATAATTTAATTGAATTAAAGTGTATTACATTTTCGGGGTAATTTCTTATATGGGAGCAAAAGAGGATAGTTAAACCCTCTAATTTTTATCTTTCATTGAACACTAGTAGTATCATACTAATTGATGATAACCCTCCCCCCTGTCCCCCAAGTTCACAAACTATCACCACCACTGTAAACACTCAAGGTCATAACCGCACCCTCCTTGATTGACCTCTAAGTCCGCCCCTGGAAGTAAACACTGATGACAGGGGAGTTCATATCTCTTTGAGTTGCGTAACTTTTAATATGGATAAAACTGTATAACTGTACAATAATGGTACTCTATTGCATATGACCCATGTACATTTTGCATTTTATTTTACATCTGTGCTACTTTACTTATCATTATGTTACATTAAACAGGGGCACAACCAGAAAATTTCTGTGGGAGGGGTTTTCAAGTAAACAATTTGCTGCTGTATTTCTCTACAAATACGATTTTAAAATATCCCATATTTGTCCCATATCATAATATTTTTTCGGTTTTTTAATCTGCCACCTATATATGCAACTAGTCCAGTATTCGAGTTATATTAAATACCTCAACATGAGACTACATATTACTTAGAAAACGTATAATAATATTATCTAGATTATATATAGTTTAATCAAAAAAATTTGTTTGTTTATATTCACTTAGAGAAGGAGCAGTATATTTAGGCAAACGGACATACACTAATATCATATCAGACTGATTTTATTACATATTTATGGTGCTTGAAATACAAAGGCCATGTAGCACTGAAATGTTATAATTACATTTGGAAAACATCTATATATTTTAAACATTTCCTTTTTTTTATATATATAAACGGTTATTCAGAATTCCCTCCTAGGTTTCGAAGCACTATAGTAAAAAAAACTAAGACTAATACAGAAAATAAGAACATTTGAAAGAATACAGAAATAATTCAAGTTTTATTTACATAGCTTACAGGTGTTCTATGTGTGGACCCTTAGTCACACGGCATACATCAATGCGATAGTCCAGTTCCTGCCGATAAGTCCAGTCCTTGCTTCGAAACCCAGGAAGGAAGTCTGAATATGTAGTTTATATTAAATTTAAGTAGATAAAAAATAAAGTATGACGATTTTTTGATGTTATGAGAGTTACAAATGTTTTATTTGTTTCGAGGTTCTTGCACCTAATAGCTACTTAAATGCGATACGGTAAGCTAACCCTATCGGAATGATGGTAAATTAAAAAAGTATTTTTTTGAAATTATTTATGATTACTTTTAGTGTTTGTAATTCATTCGTCAGAAAACATCGGGATGTCGGGGGTTTTAGGTGGGTTATGACAGTGAAACTTCCTCCCCCCCCCCCCCCCCTGAGAACTCGCCTTGATGCATCTTCAAATACAACAGTAAAGCACGTTTTCTGGAATTAACGCTAAAGACCGCTTGGATAAGAACATCTTAACGACCGCTTATAAATAACCGCTTTATACAGCAAAACACGTCCAGCCAAGATAATAAATCACTTGACCCTCCTCGCTCTTGAGGGGGGGAAATATCTATGTCCCCCTTTGGAGGAGTGTCTTTTGCGAAGAGCGTTTTTTTCAAAATATAGCTTTAATGTTTCTCTAAATTTGACTGTTTAAGAAACACGAAAATAATTTTAAAATATGATCTGGATAGAAAAAAGTTTAATCTTTGTCATTGACTTGTTATTTTTTCAATAACTCTTTTCAACTTTTTTTAATATGATGTTAAAGTAAACAATTGATATTTTAATAAACTTAACAACATTTTAGGCCAAAAACAACTAAGGCAAAATACGGATAAAAGTTACGTCGATCTAACAAAACAAACCGTATAAAAATATTCGCATAACTTCTTTCTATTCTACGAATAGGCTTATACAGATTTTCCCATAGACTTAACATTAGGGGGGAGAATCAAGATGGACGGTAGCGAAGAGCCTTAAGTCAGGTCATCGCAGACAGCCATGGTCAACAGCAGTGATAAAGTACCTTTTCAAATGATAAAAATTAATTTGATGAAAAAAGTATGATAAATTATTTATAAAATAAATGTAGAAAACTGTGCACTTTTTTTTTTTTTTTATTCATTTCGTGAATCCGAAATAATTTACTGAATGAGTTAATTTCAATATAGATTTTTTTTATACTTTTAACGCGTATGCATATAATTTATTTAAAGTGCATTTTAACTTGGAGAATATGTGTTGATAACGATTGTAAAAATAATATTCACTTTACCAAGTTTCTAGTTTCAAATTTGCAAAGCGGAATTCGTGTATAATTAATGCATATAATTGTAATAATTTTAATTAATAAAATATTTTAGCAAATTCCTAAAATGTTCTTTTTAAAATTATCTTTGACAATTAAAAATTGATTAACAGCAAGCTTATAATTTTTGTTAAGTTATTTATTTTTAAACACCTACTGAAAAATTTGCATTACTATTTCTCCTCGAAAGATGGCGCCAACTGTATATAAGACTTCAAAAATATATTTACACTTAATTTCGCCGACGAAGAAGCTTTCAGCAAGGTGATTTCACCAAGAATAATTACAGGACAAATTTAATTAAATCTCATTTGGACAATTTATTGAGATTGGCTGCAATAAATACGACGACAAACAACGACTCTATCATGAAATAAATTGAACGACTTCGACCATCATCGTCTCACAAATTATATCAAATAAAATGGATCTGGATGTACAGTTTAAAAACTTTTATTAAAAGTTAGGTCAAGTTGCATTAACACGTTGAAACGAAGAATTTACTTCTTTTTTAGACTTTAATTTACTAATAATAAAAATTATTATTTTTTAGTTATTTGATAAAAAGAATAAAATAATAAATGTAATATTTTACGATAAAGAAAAAATCAATATTTTTTTCAGTTTAATAATAATTAAAGATACGTATATTTAATTGTATCCGGAGCGCGAAAAGCTCCAACATAAGTGATGCGGATGCTGCTCTAAATGGGAAAAAAAAAAAAATGCACAGTGCATTTCTACATTTATTACATAAATTATTTATCATACTTTTATCATTAAAGTAATTATTATCATTCGAAAAGGTGTTTTACTATATAATTAAATTTAACACTGTCTGTTAGCAAGGTCGAGTTGGTCTAGCTGGTAAGGCGACGGATTGCAATTGCCGAGGTCCTTGGTTCGTATCCCAGAGGGCAGAGAGTACTACTTTATTAGTGCAGTTGAGCTTGGCTGTCTGTGATGACGTGTCGTAGCTGGTATATGGTAATCAGTGCAAACTTTTTTTTAATTTTTCCGATTTTTTCCAGGATTTTATGAATATCTAATAAACATCTATTGGTCGTCCATTGGATTTTGTAGATGCTAAATAAATATCTATTGGTCGTTTACAATATCCAGATAATATCTTATTGGTAGACATTGTGGAGGTACAATGGATGATTAATGTACAACGAATTCCGGGACATTTGACGATCCATTAGCCGTCTATTATAAGTAAAAGCATGCTCCAGTAGATATCCCATTTTTTTAAGAGCACATCCAGTAGATATCTATTGGATGAGTTTTAGCTATGTGGGAATTATCAAAAAGTTCTGTAAATTCAATTCCTCGAGTTAGGGTTAAACAAATGAGTAGGAAGTTTTTCCAGAGTAACAACGACTTTTTCCAGGTTTTAAGGGGGATTTTTCTTTTTTCCCTGAGATTTTAAAGCTTATTTGTCTTCCCTGACTTTTCCAGGTTTTCTCTTTTCTCCCTGAGGCGTATGAAGTCCGCTTATGATAGTCCCAAAACTGCAGGATAATAGAGCCAAGGTATGAAATGAGTAGTTGCAAACACTGTTTCTTCAAAATTCAAAAGTAAACATTATAGTAATGCAAAACAGTATAGTAAAATTAATTTATTGGGGTTTTTTGTGTGTATTTTTTGCATTTACTAAAGAAGTAATTCTATACTTCATTGAGAAGGCATGTGATGAAAGGTCAATCTTGGACAATCAAGGAATTTACTTCCTTGAGGATAAGTGAAGCTAGATTTTTTAGAATATGCTCTTTTCTAACAATCACAATATTTAAAATGTATACCTTGATAACGAAGTTCTAAGATTTTAACTAGTATCATAAATCCAAACAACTGGCAGCATAGTTCATCCTAGGCGTTTTTTGAGGGGCGGCGCATCCTGCCTGCCCATTTTATTTAAAAATAGCGCCCTTCCTACCCTTTTTCAGAAGAAATTTCATCCTGCAAGAATTCCAAAAACTTTCGTTTTTTCCCCAACGGTACGCAATATGTGGATCACCCCGACTGAAATCGACTGTGGCGCATGCACATTCATGTTCAAACGCGCAACGTATGGATCAAGGACTGACATCATTGAATAGATGTCCATATAACAAGCCTCATTAATAGGTGGATTGTAGGGGGGCGTCTTACAATTTCCCAAATGTTAGTAAATCCGGATAGCCATTTCGTACGTGTCTTGATTAAGCATATTTCGCCGGATTTTTACCATGCCTTCTTCAAAATAGAGAAGAAAGGAATTTTGAAAGATTTGATTATTTTAGTTAAAGGTGTACAACCATCAAATGTTTAAACTAAGAATTTAAAAAGAATATTTTCGTTTGGACACGCGTAACTGCGATGCCCTCCTGTTAAATTTAGGGTTATTTTTTTTTGGTAATTTACTTGTTACCTATTAATTTCTAAACATCCGTTTTATATTTAAAATTAAACATCACAGGAATGCAATCAAAATCCCGGATTGTTTCCGTTTTTAAAAAAATAAAACTTCTATTACAGCCTAAATAATAGAGACATGCACAGCAAAAAATTGTCACTTAAACGCTAAATTTTATCCGATTTGGAAAATAAAAAAAAAATGCACGAATTTTATGACATAGTCCAAGTTCTTTAGTCAAAATACTCCTTGTGATACCCCACAATGAATAATGTTAAATTTGGAGAAACTCTATTTTCTATCTGACAATGGCAAACCTAAAAAATGAAGTTTAAGGTTGATTCAACCAAACTATGAATAATTTTGTAAGGTGATACATTGTGAAAAGTTCCTATCCTAACATTCATTACATCAAAACATTCTTATCTTAATTTTACTGTATTTTAAATTGATATTTTTATAAAAATTAATATTTGATGAAAATTTTACTGTGTAGATGTTTCTTTAATTTTAATAATTTTCTAAGCCTCATTCCAGCAGAAGTCGGACTGAAGCATTTTATCAGTATTTTGATATCTTTTGAGTTTCTGAACAAGTTTTTGATTGCAAGTCTTTTGCATTATTTTTTTTTTCAAACAATCGAAAATTTAAAATTATTTATTATGGTGGAAAAGTAAAATAGTATTGATTTGAAATTATGGCAGAAAACCCGTATATAAATTTCTGCAATTTGCCATAAAAGTGCCCTTATAAACAAGAGTTGCCCTTTTTTGGAGAATAGCACCCTGCCCTTTTCATTTCTAGGATGAATTCTGTGGCAGTATGAATAACTGTTGAAAATTGAACTGTATGAAGGAATATAGCGACAACAAGTAGCAATATTAAATAAAATCTAAAGTACAATTTGTAAGAGTTCACAATAATTGAAGTGATTGATAATATACTATAATTGAAGGGCTAAGTGGATGAAGGGATAATTTTCACAGTAGATGCAGGTAGTATGTGTTATGCTAACTTCTAATACTTACCCTGGCTGCTAAAAATACTTAACGGCAGATATATTAACTGATGAAGGAGGCATGTAATAAACAAAAGAATACAAAAGCCTTTCAGAGACAAATTTCATGGTTTTTTTTTATAAAAGTACCTCTTTTATCCACTTGGCTTTTCCCAATCCAGTAATACCTTCAATGTCACCTTTAAGTTTAAAATCTTTTTTTTTTTTTTTTTTTTTAAACATTTTTTTCCATCCATGCAAAAAGTAAAATTTATTGATCAGTGCATTAAAAGATCATGATTCTCCCAACTTTGCAATCCCCCCCTCCCAACCAATAATTGAATAATTCATTCCAAACTTGGTTTTTCTTTTTCAGAGGGTATCTGTTTATTTAATAAATCCAAACATGTTTTCTATAAAAAAACTATGATTTTACCCAAATCTGTAAATTAAATAATCATTCTAACTTACCTCCAAAAGAAAATCCGAGACATTTGACTGCTATCTTTCTCCCAACCTAACAAGACATGAAAAAACAATTCTGGTCCAGATGCTGCCCAGAACAGGGTTCATACAGCTTTTAAAAATAAACTAGAAATAGTTTATAAGGACTTTTTAACAACCATTTCATTTTTTTTAAGGACCTCTTATAATTTGGAACAATAAAAGATGTTGCATTAATAGTGGGGGTCACATAAAGAAAGGTTATTGTTTTCATATTCATGAATTTCAAAACACCACACGTGTACAAATAAAATAAATGGAAAATGCTTGAGTTCCGGGGAGTCAGTGATTCTAAACAAACCTGTTGAAGATGAAGCATAAAACTGTTTTAAAAGTAAAAGATAGATTCAAACCGGTAGAAATGGGCAAATGAAAAATTAAATTTGTTGACACAAAGTAAGAGAAAATAAGCAACATTTGAAAATAAAGGATCTAAAATAAAAAAAAATAAGGATTTAAATTGCCTTTTTATAAGAACTAAACATAAGTTGCTCTTAAGGACTTTTAAGAACTGTGCGAATCCTGCAAAATGAATTTGAATACTTAAAGTGTATTCCCTTCTGTAATTGAAACAATTTTCTTGGCTTTTGACTTTTATTGAGCTTTATTGATTATTTTGAAACTTTATTTGAGCTTTGATTTATTTAGTTTAACATATATACTATTATGATTTGCTAGCCCACTGGATGGGCAAATTAAGTGACATTTTTGAAAAAATTATTTTGCGAAGTAGTAATTTTTTATGGTGTACTTTAAATATAGATCACTAGTTGGGAAGACAAGTTAATGTGTATAGAACCTAGCTTTTGACGCTTTACAAGTCAGGCTTCCTTTGCTTGCAACTCAAGTAAAAAAACTATTCGAGTAGTTGCAGGATGCAACAGGTTGCTTTGCCATTAGATTAATTTTTTTATGTCACAAAAAATATTTGCAAAGGTAAAAAATAATAAAATTAAATGTAACTTAGTTCTTAAAAAAATTGTTGATTTTTAAACTTTTTTTTTACTTAAGAGTTTACTTTACTTTACTTTTTTTTTAACTTTTTTACTTAAATGTTCATTGCTACACAAACCCAGGCCTGCTTCGCTCACTAAAACGGTCATTGTTATGCAAATCCTCCTTAAAAATGCTGTTAGTTTCTGATGTGAGTAAACACTTAGGTGATACTATGCTGAATACAGCCATTTGGCGGGTATTTTTTAGACAGGTGACGAGTGGTTGGTTTTTCTGCATGTTTGGACACTCTAAAACTCAAGAAAATCATTTTTTTTTTAAAAAACTAATTACAGTAAAAGAAAAATTATCAGGCATTCAATCAACGGCAATTTTTAATCAAGTTTGGTGCTATTCTGCCACTGCGATAAGTCAACATTTTTTTTTATTCAATTCTATTTGAGATTTTAAAGTTGAGTCAGGTTTCTATTCTTTATTTTGATGTTATTTAATTCATATGGTGAAGTAGCTGAATTTGCACTGATCAGAAATGAATATATTATAATAAGTTGTTTTTTTAATTCTAGCTTATCCAGAATGTTGAAGTTCTACTGTGCATTTTCAGAAAAGAAACAATTGTCTTAATGGAAATTCCGGGCTCAGTTTTTAGGGGCATATATCCGTTCAAATATAAATATGTTCTGGTTATTTACCATATCTAAACAAATCTGTCTTGTTTTAATTTTATAGGAAAGAAGGTTATATAACCAAAATTCCATTATCCACAGCATCTGGAAAACATGCTCAAACATATTTGTTCCCAAAAGTTTGGTTTATCCGGAATTCTAATCCAAAAAAAAAAAAAATGTACACATTCTGCATTTATTTATTCTTGCACGATTGATTGCATAAAAATATATATTCGTTTCCGGAATATGTGCAAGTTGTATGTCTGGAATCCATATAAATCTATAGACCACTTTTATTGTAATTATAGTAAAGAAAGGAGATTCTAAACTTGAAACTATGTTATTTATCCTTTGGTTCAGAAATCCTAATTTCCCGGCAATTCTAGATAATCAGGCTTTTATCGAAAAATTTTAACATTCTGGCTGTCAGGTGCACAATTAAAGATTGAGAACTACTTATGTTTAGAATTTCAGAGTTCTCCAAATAGTGGAAGTTAGATTCAATAAACATACAGACCAACAGTTTCTTTCAGTATTATAGATTCATTGATATCTGATAAGGCTTCTAATAATGTGGTTTTCAGTAGAAATTGTCAAGTAAACAGCTATTATCTGTTTAATTAGTGAAAAAACATGCCTAGTAGAGCACATGACCTAGTCTTCCAACAGAATGAAAATGAAGAACATACACATACTAATTTAAAAATTGTATTCTTTGACTAGTTATAATGGATTAGTGTGGAGGAATTTGTTTTGTACCTGTATAAGGATTATTATACTCTTAATAGACCTTTTAAGAAAGTAGAATTGTTGAAGAAGAATCGCAATGTAAGAAAGTACACTGTGGTCCACAAAGAAACTGCCGACATATGAACCTCTTGCTGCCGTTCAATAGATCGAGATGAGATTTCAGATAGTTATCCAGAGGTATGAGCTCGAGATTCTGGTAAAGGCATCAAAATGGCACTCACAGTTACAGTTATAGGTATAGAAACTCGACATTTTCGAATGGCAACGCCCACTTTTTTCCAAGGCAAAATGTTCAGTACATACAAAAACTCTAAAACGCGTTAGAAAGATATGTGTACCACAAAAAACGGACGCATTATTCACGCACTAAAAAAGCTCTGCGAACGGCCAACAAAAACACAATCGAGGCGTACAGAGGACATTTGCATATGACAGAGGCAAGACGCCAATCACAGAACGCTGCTCGTCAGATATTCAGCATGGAAAACCGAAAACACTGCCTGTGATGGCACCCATGTGGAAAATGTGTAATCCAAATAAAAGCTTTCTTTTATCCGATCTGTGTTGTCTTCGATGACTGGTGTCTTGCCGCTGTTATGTACAGTTGCTATTCGTGTTTTTATTGGCCGTTTGCAGAGCGGTTTTTTGTGCGCGATTACTCATCCGTTTTTTGGATACACGTTCCAATGGTCTTAGAGGTTTTCGCTTGTGCTGAGCATTTTGCGACAGGAAACGTGGGTGTTGTCATTTGAAAATTTCAAGTTTTTGTACCTATAAACGTACTGTAGATACCATTTTATTCAGGGTTTGTACGGATTTTTCGAAAACAAATTCAAGGACTTTTCAAGTACCTTCCAAACAAAAAAATAAGGACCTTAAAATTAATTTTAAAAATAATAATGTTCGATGACGGAAATATAGCCCGTAATTTGTGACAAATATTGCATTTTATTTCTTACTCAAGATGTAGTTTGTACAAAAAAGTTCATAAAGTCTTAAGGTTTTAAGAAAATTGAAAAAATTTTGCTGGAGCATTCAGTATCATTTAAATTCGAAGATGTTATTTTCCTTAAAATTTAATCATTTTGTCAGTTACATCATCAATCTTTAGTTACTGTATATCATGCAACAATATTTTTATTGAATTGTGTTTTACAGGACGGTTTCAGTTTCTGCACTTTTTTAAATACGCAAAACGGGTTACATCCAAGATGCGTAAATCGCATCTAAATAATTTGTTATATCACTGATTAACTTAAATGCATCCAGTAACCAAGGAACTGATCGGGTTAAAAGAGCAAATTTGGTCATAATAGTCTTTATAACGATAATTCTTTTTAGTTTCTAACCTTGCTTGACAATAAGGGTTCGAGAGTGATGAAGTATGAACTTATGTTCCATGGCGTGTTTGAAAATCAATAATACAATATATATCGCCTTTCTAACTTTCTAAATGCAAAGTTATTTTTGAATTTAAAAAATCTAAAATAGTAGGATATACGACCCTTATTAGAACAAAAACTTTTCAATAAATACGATTGTTTAGATTGAATATAAAAATCCTTCATCATGTGATGTACAGCTTACCAATGTAAAAAAAAAAAAAAATATTTCCTAGTGCCAACCTTATCTGATCCAGGCGGTATTAACCCTTTCCGCTCGAGCGCCACATGATTGGATGTAGCAACTCGAGAAGACCACTAGGTTTGATGCTGAAATTCGATGCAAGGCCAATGACTGTGTTTAGTTTCTATGAAGCGAATCCATAACCGCGGATCGAATTAAAAATCCCTCGAAACGTCTCAAGTTGCTGGTACCTCCGAGCGAAAAAGGGCTGGAGTGCAAAGGGCTAAGCAATAACGCTGAGTGACTGGGATAAGAAGGAATTGAATGGTTGAGCATACAAACAAGCCAACCATAAAGGCAAAGGAAGGGGCAGTATTTAAGAGATAATAAAAATTTCCAAATCACAATTGAAAAAAATTCAAAATTTAATTCCATGTCAAGTAATTTGAGGCGATCCTTTATACAGAAGGTCTGTAAAAGCTGCGCCAAAATCACAACGTCGAGGGTTTTCTGCTACGAGGAATCATCAAGCATTAAAAACAATTACAAATAAAATACTACATACAAATATATTGCCCAATCTTACAGAAAGATAATGCGTTGCAAGTAAAAACAAGTATATCATGAACTTTGCAATATTTAACTTAAACGACTTCGTTAAACGACAACCGTAGCACAATAACGCCAATCAGTCTCAAACCAGAATAAACGAATTGTGGGGGGGGAAGGGGGGGGGGGAGGATAAACCCTAACGGCCGTATTCACGAAAATCCTAACGGACGTATTCACGAATTTTTTTACCCCAGCGCTAACGAATCTCACCCCCCGAAAAACCGGTCTCAACACGAGGGCAAGTAAAAGAGGTACTCACGGACTACTTTCAACCTCGGGCCAACTCAACGCGGTGTTGATAAACACCGCTATTTTCACCCCACCTCGGAAAGTGGGTTATAGCTAGGGTAAAGCAGAATTCGTTAACCCGCCCATGCGCAGATGGTGAATTTGAGTAGTTTGTTTTAATTTTCTCTAGAATCGAGACTCAATGCTACCTTCTGACGATCACAAGAGAAATGCATCATACTTTTAAATTTCAATCATGGAAATCTAAAGTTGTGGGACTATCTAGAACTATTGGAGATAGTTGAATGTGATAGAAAACTGTGCGCAAACATAAAATATTTTTTTTTCGGAACTGAATGACACAAGTGTCACAGGTTGCTTTACGAAGAAGAGGTGGTTTTGAAATTTACAAATTACTTCATGTAAAATTCATCGAGTTGTAAAATTAGAGCTGCTGACAAATACCAACAATGTCCTGGATTCTTTGGAACAACTTGGTTTCCTTGCGAATAGCACTTTGTTTCTACGCAACAAGAAATTGTCGGGAAATTCCTCTGGGATTATTTTGCAGTTCCGTTACAGTTCCCAAGATGCATTTGTTACAGAGGTACTGCACAGACCTGTTAACTTTGTTTTCAAGCTAAAATACACAATTATAGATATAAAGTGTTTATAGAGCAAGACTAAAACGCTACTATTTGAAACTAACTTTAAAAAGCCAAGGTAAATCACCAAAAATTGTCAGATCTCTATAATAGATCTGTACCTCGCTTTTATATCGGCAAATTTTTGGATATTCGCGATTAATTCAACAGGTACATTTCCATTCTTTCTTTTCAAGAGAATATTATTTGTGTTGTCCTAATTCTTCACAACATTTACATGCCTATGCTCAAGTTTATTAAATCTCAAGACTTCATTAGTAATTTAGGATCTCACAATGCATAGAAGAACTAAAGTATTGTAATACTACAGAAAACATTTGAACATATTTTTTAATTCTGTGATAAGTTTCCACCCACTGTTATATTGCAAACTTTTCGCAATAAAGAATTCTGGAAATGAGTTCAAGGTTTATCGACAAGAGATTATAGGGCATCCATACCAAAATGAATGTACTTTGGCTGTAACTGTTTTTATTAAAAAGATTGTTTTGAAAATAAAGTATTTCATTTTATAATGTTTTTGGATATATTGTCCTATATTTTAGTATTGAATAAACTTTTTTGTACTTTTCTGTTAGCCGAATAACATTAGTCACCAAGCCTAAATGTTTAAATGATGCATTAATGTATCATCAATCCTAAATGTTTATGGCTTGTTATAGAAATTAAAAATGGTTTGAAGATTGTTTGATTTCTGTCTGCAATTTTGCAGTGTTTATGTATTCGGCTAATGGAATAGTATACCAACTTTCAAAATACTGCTATATTTTAGTGTATAAAGAACTTTGCAAATAATCCTATATTTCACTAATCGGTGACCAAATTTACAATTCTTCGTGTCATTGATTTTTTTTTTGTCACAAATAGTATTTTCCCCTTCCAAATAATAATTTAGCGGAGAAGGTTTAAGAAAATATCAATTTTGACCTCTTTTTTGCATTTTCCAAAAATTTACAAAAGTGGACTTTTATGAGTTGAGCTTTTAGCCATTGTTATTATGATTGTGTATGAAGTTTTTAAATTTTTGGTTGTAAGAAATTAATTCAGAATATCTTGCGTGGTTGATAAATACAAAAGGAAAGTAAAGATGCACAAAGCTATAAAGAAAATAAAAATGGCATGTAGATTATGAAATTTGTTTTGTTTCATTGTGCTGCGGATGTAAGTACAAGTTCATAATCGTTTATGATTTGTGGCAAGTGTTACTTTATTTTAAATACTGTTTTTGTGGGACACGCTGCAGTTAAAAAAAAAAAAAAAAATAGACTAGCCCTTTCGTAACACATGTCTACCAAAAGTGTCCTTTGGTAGACATGGGACAAGTGGATTAATTATTCCTCCGAAACGCCAATAGAAACACGAGCAAGAGTGCCTTATTAGTGACACGCCTAAAAACTTGCTAGATTGCATTGTCTTCGACAACGCTTATATGTGTCAAGTTTCAGCCCAATTGGATGATGATAAGTGGCTCCGGAGATTTGCCCGCTACAAACAAACCCCTCAAAATTAATATAAAGAATTTAACTATGAATAGAAATTGTGAAAAATAGTTCTGTGAATTGTCAGGCTATCAAGTTTTCTTTTTTTCAGGTTACTTCCGTTGAAACAGGAATTAAACGTCACAGTGTTCAATTTGAAGCTGTTTCATAATAGAAATTTATAGCACTTTCTGTAGCAAAGACTTTGCGACCAAAAATGGCTTCAATATAGACATTGTGTAACTTTTGCGCTATTATAAATTCAATGCAACAAATCAAGAAGAAATACAAGGACTATATTATTATTTTTTTTAAAAAAGTAGCTCACATGTTAATTGCCATTATACAAATTTTCTTCATGAGAGGAGGTCCCTGGAATCAAATTCTAATTTCTATGTATTTGGAAATTTTTTACGCAGGCTGTAACTTGAAGCTTGTTATCGAGATCATTTTAACGAGGTGCTACTAACAAAAGCTCACTCCAGTTTAGATCTTGTGTAACTTTTGCTGCATTATAAATATCAACAAATGAAGAAGCAACAAATCAAATGCAATCCAACAAATCAAGAAGAAATGCATGAACTATTTGATTTCTATTAAAAGCAACTAACATTTAAATGCCATTATGCCAATTTTCTTGATGGGAGGGGGTCAAAGGGATCAAATTCTAATTTTTATGTGTTTTGAAATTTTTTACGCAGACTGAAACTTGAAGCTTGCCACCGAGATAACTTTAACGAGGTGCTACTACAAAAGCTCACTGCAGTATTATAGATTTCTTGTAATTTTTGTGACATTATAAATACAATGCAACAAATCCAGAAGAAATGCATGAACTATTCATTTTTTTTTTTTTAAAGTAACTAACATTTCAAGTGCCATTATGCCAATTTTCTTAATGGGAGGGGGTCCCAGTGATCAAATTCTAGTTTTTATGTGTTTTGAAATTTTTTACGCAGACTGAAACTTGAAGCTTGTCACCGAGATAATTTTAACGAGGCACTACTACAAAAGCTCACTGCAGTATTATAGATTTCTTGTAATTTTTGTGACATTATAAATACAATGCAACAAATCAAGAAGAAATGCATGAACTATTCGATTTTTTTTTTAAAGTAACTAACATTTTAAGTGCCATTATGCAAATTTTCTTGATGGGTGGGGGTCCCAGGGATCAAAGTTTAATTTTGTATGTCTTGTAATTTTTTACTCTGGCTGCAACTTTGAACTTGTAACCGAAATAATTTTAACGAAGCGCTGCTACAAAAACTCGCTGCAGTATAGATCGTGTGTAACTTTTGCACCATTAGAAATACAATGCAACAAATTAAACAGAAATGCATGACCCATCTCATTTTTTTAAAAGTAGTTAACTTGTTAAGCGTCCCAGTGATTAAATTCTGATTTCTATGTATTTTGAAATTTTTTATGCAGGCTGTAACTTTGAATTTGTTACCGAGATCATTTTAACGAGGTGCTGCTACAAAAATTTACTACAATATAGCTAGTGTAACTTTTGCGAGGTTATAAATCCAATGCAACTAATCAGGAGGAAATGCAAGAATTATTCGATTTAATTTAACAATAAGTATTAACACTATAACTGCTATTAGGAGGGGGTCCCTGGGATTAAACTCTAATTTCTATGTCAAGTTTTGAAATTTTTTATGCAGGCTGAAACTTAACCATGTGGGAATTTTTTTTATTATCCTAACATGGTTTGCATTGAAGTTATCATGTTCAACAGAACAAAATTGTTGTCTATTTTTTCAAATAGATTTATATAATTGAAATTAACTTTCTTGCTAATACATATGAAGAAATTTATAACTTCCAAAAAAATAAATTTCAAAGTAGCACCTTTTTGACAGAAATGCAGATTGTTGCAATAATTTTTTAATATCAATCAAAGAAATGCATGGAAATTAATAACAAACAACAAAATGTCCCTTTTTTGTTCCAATATTAACAGAAATGTAAGATATTTGTTTAAAATCCTCTACAAAAAAAAAATTTGTTTAAAATCCATTAAAAGTCTCATAAAATAGACACAAATTTGCCCTGTGACATAAAAAAACTGATGACATTTCATGTTGTAGGCAAGACGTATCTATCTTCAGCCTGAAATTATGAAATGTGATATATATAAATTAATGATAAATAAAGTACAATATGAATATTTCAAATGTTTTTTTTCTTATCTTTTTTTCCCCCTCAATCAACACAAATTGAAGATAAATATAACATCAACTTTAAAAACACATTGAAAAACTATAACTCAATAATATAATCAAAACATTACGAGAGCAAAAACAAAGCAGTCTGGGAAAAAAGTCACATGACACTTTTTTTCAACCAATAGCAAGCTGTCTTTCACCCCTAGGTTGAGTCGTGGGTTGAGAATTCTGGTTTGACAAGCCCAGGTCTTAAAAAGCTCTGTGAATACCGCTTTCTTAACCCTGGGGTGAAAGGTCTTGCCCCAGTGCTTATCAACCCATGGGTTCAGCGTGAGGGTAAGGATTTTCGTGAAGACGGCCGTTACCTGGGTTGATAAGCACTGGGGCAAAACCTTTCACCCCAGGGTTAAGAAAGCGGTATTCACAGAGCTTTTTCAGACCTGGGCTTGTCAAACCAGAGCACGGACAGAGTTTTCAACCTAGGGGCGAAAGACAGCTTGCTATTGGTTGGAAAAAAGTGTCATGTGACTTTTTTCCCCAGACTGCTTTGCTCCCTGTAATGTTTTGATTGTATTATTGAGCTATAGTTTTTCAATGTGTTTTTAAACTTTATGTTATATTTATTTTCAATTTGGGATGATTGAGGGAGAAAAAAGAAAAAAAAAACATTTGAAATATTCATATTGTACTTTATTTATCATTAATATTTTTATGTATATACACATTTCATAATTTCAGGCTGAACATAGATACGTCTTGCCTACAACATGAAATGTCATCAGTTATTTTATGTCAAAGGGCAAATTTGTGTCTATTTTATGAGACTTTTTTTTCTGAAATGGATGTTAAACTAATATCTTACATTTCTGTTAATATTGGAACAAACAAGGGACATTATGTTGTTTAGTATTAATTTCCATGCATTTCTTTGATTGATATTATAAAATTGCAACAATCTGCATTTCTGTCAAAAAGGTGCTGCTTTGAAATTTTTTTGGGGGAGATTGTAAATTTCTTCTTATTCATATGTGTTAGCAAGAAAGTTAATTTCAATTATATAAATCTATTTGAAAAAATAGGCAACAATTTTGTTCTGTTGAACATGTTAACTTCAATGAAAACCATGTTAGGATATTAAAAAAAAATTCCCACATGGTTAAGTTTCAGTCTGCATACAAAATTTCTAAACATGACATAGAAATTAGAGTTTAATCCCAGGGACCCCCTCCTAATAGCAGTTATAGTGTTACATACTTATTGTTAAATTAAATCGAATAATTCTTGCATTTCCTCTGGATTTGTTGCATTGGATTTATAACCTTGCAAATGTTACACTAGCTATACTGTTGTAAATTTTTGTAGCAGCGCCCCGTTAAAATTATCTCGGTAACAAGTTCAAAGTTACAGCCTGCATAAAAATTTTCAAAATACATAGAAATTCGAATTTAATCCCTGGGACCCTTAACATGTTAACTACTTTAAAAAAAAATCAGATGGTTCATGCATTTCTTCTTAATTTGTAGCATTGTATATCTATTGGCGCAAAAGTTACATGAGATCTATACTGCAGCGAGTTTTTGTAGCAACGCCTCGTTAAAATTATCTCCGTAACAAGTTCAAAGTTACAGCCTGCGTAAAAAGTTTATTAAAAAAAATCAGAATTTAATCCCTGGGACCCTTAACATATTAACTACTTTAAAAAATATCAGATGGGTCATGCATTTCTGTTTAATTTGTTGCATTGTATTTCTAATGGCGCAAAATGATCTATGCCGCAGCGAGTTTTTGTAGTAGCGCCTCTTTAAAATTATTTCAGTTACAAGTTCAAAGTTACAGCCAGTGTAAAAAATTACAAGACATACAAAATTAAACTTTGATCCCTGGGACCCCTCCCATCAAGAAAATTTGCATAATGGTACTTAAAATGTTAGTTACTTTAAAAAAAAAATCAAATAGTTCATGCATTTCTTCTTGACTTGTTTCATTGTATTTATAATGGCACAAAAGTTACACGAGATCTAAACTGCAGTGAGCTTTTGGAGTAGCGCCTCGTTAAAATTATCTCGGTGACAAGCTTGAAGTTTCAGTCTGCGTAAAAATTTTTAAAACACATAAAAATTATAATTTGATCCCTTTGACCCCCTCCCATCAAGAAAATTGGCATAATGGCATTTAAATGTTAGTTGCTTTTAAAAGAAATCAAATAGTTCATGCATTTCTTCTTGATTTATTGGATTGTATTTATAATGAAGCAAAAGTTACACCAGATCTAAACTGGAGTGAGCTTTTGTAGTAGCGCCTCGTTAAAATGATCTCGATAACAAGCTTCAAGTTACAGCCTGTGTAAAAAATTTCAAAATACACAGAAATTAGAATTTGATTCCAGGGACCTCCTCTCATGAAGAAAATTTGTATAATGACAGTTAACATGTTAGCTACTTTAAAAAAAAAAAAATATATAGTTCTTGTATTTTTTCTTGATTTGTTGCGTTGAATTTATAATAGCGCAAAAGTTACACAATGTCTATATTGAAGCCATTTTTGATCGCAAAGTCTTTGCTACAGAAAGTACCATAAATTTCTATAACGAAACAGCTTCAAATTGAACACTGTTACGTTTAATTCACGTTTCGACGGAAGTAACCTGAAAAAAAGAAAACTTGATAGCCTGACAATTCACAGAGCTATTTTTCACAATTTCAATTCATAGTTAAATTCTTTATATTAATTTTGAGGGGTTTGTTTGTAGCGGGCAAATCTCCGGAGCCACTTACCATCATCCAACTGGGCTGAAACTTGACACATATAAGCGTTGTCGAAGACAATGCAATCTAGCAAGTTTTTAGGCGTGTGTCACTAATAAGGCACTTTTGCTCGTGTTTCTATTGGCGTTTCGGAGGAATAATTAATCCACTTGTCCCATGTTTACCAAAAGTGTCCTTTTGGTAGACATGGGACAAGTGGATTAATTATTCCAAAGTGTCCTTTTGGTAGACATGTGTTACGAAAGGGCTAGTCTATTGTTTTTTTTTTTTTTTAACTGCAGCGTGTCCCACAAAAACAGTATTTAAAATAAAGTAACACTTGCCACAAATCATAAACGATTATGAACTTGTACTTACATCCGCAGCACAATGAAACAAAACAAATTTCATAATCTACATGCCATTTTTATTTTCTTTATAGCTTTGTGCATCTTTACTTTCCTTTTGTATTTATCAACCACGCAAAATATTCTGAATTAATTTCTTACAACCAAAAATTTAAAAACTTCATACACAATCATAATAACAATGGCTAAAAGCTCAACTCATAAAAGTCCACTTTTGTAAATTTTTGGAAAATGCAAAAAAGAGGTCAAAATTGATATTTTCTTAAACCTTCTCCGCTAAATTATTATTTGGAAGGGGAAAATACTATTTGTGACAAAAAAAAATCAATGACACGAAGAATTGTAAATTTGGTCACCGATTAGTGAAATATAGGATTATTTGCAAAGTTCTTTATACACTAAAATATAGCAGTATTTTGAAAGTTGGTATACTATTCCATTAGCCGAATACATAAAAACTGCAAAATTGCAGACAGAAATCAAACAATCTTCAAACCATTTTTAATTTCTATAACAAGCCATAAACATTTAGGATTGATGATACATTAATGCATCACTTAAACATTTAGGTGACTAATGTTATTCGGCTAACAGAAAAGTACAAAAAAGTTTATTCAATACTAAAATATAGGACAATATATCCAAAAACATTATAAAATGAAATACTTTATTTTGAAAACAATCTTTTTAATAAAAACAGTTACAGCCAAAGTACATTCATTTTGGTATGGATGCACTATAATCTCCTGTCGATAAACCTTGAACTCATTTCCAGAATTCTTTATTGCGAAAAGTTTGCAATATAACAGTGGGTGGAAACTTATCACAGAATTAAAAAATATGTTCAAATGTTTTCTGTAGTATTACAATACTTTAGTTCTTCTATGCATTGTGAGATCCTAAATTACTAATGAAGTCTTGAGATTTAATAAACTTGAGCATAGGCATGTAAATGTTGTGAAGAATTAGGACAACACAAATAATATTCTCTTGAAAAGAAAGAATGGAAATGTACCTGTTGAATTAATCGCGAATATCCAAAAATTTGCCGATATAAAAGCGAGGTACAGATCTATTATAGAGATCTGACAATTTTTGGTGATTTACCTTGGCTTTTTAAAGTTAGTTTCAAATAGTAGCGTTTTAGTCTTGCTCTATAAACACTTTATATCTATAATTGTGTATTTTAGCTTGAAAACAAAGTTAACAGGTCTGTGCAGTACCTCTGTAACAAATGCATCTTGGGAACTGTAACGGAACTGCAAAATAATCCCAGAGGAATTTCCCGACAATTTCTTGTTGCGTAGAAACAAAGTGCTATTCGCAAGGAAACCAAGTTGTTCCAAAGAATCCAGGATATTGTTGGTATTTGTCAGCAGCTCTAATTTTACAACTCGATGAATTTTACATGAAGTCATTTGTAAATTTCAAAACCACCTCTTCTTCGTAAAGCAACCTGTGACACTTGTGTCATTCAGTTCCGAAAAAAAAAAATATTTTATGTTTGCGCACAGTTTTCTATCACATTCAACTATCTCCAATAATTTGAAATGGTCCCACAACTTTAGATTATCCATGATTGAAATTTAAAAGTACGATGCATTTCTCTTGTGATCGACAGAGGGTAGCATTGAGTCTCCCCCGATTCTAGCGAAAATCAAAACAAAGGACTCAAATTCATGATCTGCGCATGGGCGGGTTAATGAATTCTGCTTTACCCTAGCTATAACCCACCTTCTGAGGTGGGGTGAAAATAGCGGTGTTTATCAACACCGCGTTGAATTGGCCCGAGGTCGAAAGTAGTCCGTGAATACCACTTTTACTTGCCCTCGTGTTGAGACCGGTTTTTCGAGGGGTGAGATTCGTTAGCGTTGGGGTAAAAAATTCGTGAATACGGCCGTAACACTTTTGGCATGCGAAACCGTCACTGCGCAAGCCTAACAACCATCAAATGGGCAGCTTATCCAAAAATTTGCAATGATGTATGGTTAGCTTGTACGCTTGAAATTAATACCCTTCTTAACCATTGGATAAAACAAGATCGTAATGAATCTCATTTTTGTAATTGAAATGTTGTTAGTTGATTGAGATTTACTGGCGCAAAAGCAATTTGAAGGCCATACTGCGCCGAAACCATAAAATCCTTTAAAAAGATTATAGACAATAAGGGATGAGATGCGTTAAAAAGGCGTTGCCTTATTTGATTAAAAGAAGGACATTCTTCGGACTTCTTCGGGTGAAATTGTTAGTTTTCAATCATTCCCCTGTAAATTTGACTTGACCCTCCGTCAAACTCACCCGATCATACAATCTTCCCAGCCCAAATCAACTCTTTAAGCGCCATGAATATTTGGATGCAGCTTAGTTTCTCAACGATTATTTCACAAATAAACCATTAAATAACACCTCGATAAAAAATAAAGAATTTTGCTGACAACTAATTCTAATACTAAGTTTCATCAAAGATAAGAGTACTAAACCAGTAACTGTAGAGTTTAATGTAATTTTACGTCAAAAGCAGTAATACCAATACGATCAAATAACTTTTGTCCGCATTATTTATGACAGGAACAGACACCTTATTTCTCCAATTCAGTTTTCAAACATTATATTTAAAGTTTAAAATAAGCTGGCAATAATATAACCAATAAAAGCAAAGTTTGCATTATAAATCCTTTATATGCATTGCCAATTTTTTTATTCGTTAACACAGGCGCCGATTCTGTAAACAGCGTGTGCTTGGTATTTGCATCTAAAAATGTCAGCAAATGTAAATCAGCAAAATGTGCGGCAAACTAGGTTTAAAAATTTATTTCTTAAAAATGAATGTGAATTTATGCACTCGTTTTGATTAAAACAATTTTTTTTTTAATGCGACTGGATGACGGCAAGTTGGTTTATTAGTATTCCGTAAAAGCGACCATTTATTGACAGTTACAGCCCACAATTTGATAGAATGCATCGTCATCGAACCTATCTGCTTAGTTTCAATCCGATTGGATGACAGCAAGGGGATTAATGAGGCCTCCACAGACTTGCCCTCCATCGACAAACCCACAAACTCAAAGTTAACATAAAGGATTTAAAAATAAATTAAAAGTCGTAAATTTGAATGCATTTGGCAGCAAGAGTCCCGATATGGTTAGTAGTTTAAAAAATTACAAATAGACTAAAATATAAAAAATCAGTGAGTACTTACAGAAAAAGATCCAAATGCACTTGTTTTAACGCTTCACCTTTTATAATTCGTATTGTCCGAACAACCCCATTGGAATGGTGTTACTGTTTAATGTTGCAAAAATAGTTCGAATTAATAGTTTTAATTTTGGTAGAACTATATGTTTGCCATTTTTATGTTCATCTTCATAGTTTCATAAGGCTGTATTTTTACACTGAACGCGGTTGCAACAAGAAAAAAAGTTTCAGCAAATAGAAATTTAAGTTGACAACGATGACCTTTCACTTACCAGCCATGAAATCCTTTACAAGGGCAGAAGGCTCATACATTTTAATATTCAAAGTAAGCATGCCCAGAAAAATCATTTTAATATATGCTTCATTTCATCGTGAATAATTTATTACTAGATGATCCTTACAATTCAGAATTACATTATTTATTATAAATACTTTTCAACAACGGAAAAGAGAAATAAAATACGAAGTTGTTGTTTTTTTATTAGGATATCAGGATTTTTTTTTTTTCCCTCCATGAAAGTTCCTGAAATACACACACAAAGAAAAAAAAAGGAATAATAAATGTCCGTTATTTTCAAGAACTTTTCAAAAATTAAAAATCTTCCAATGACCTTCAATTTAAAAATAAGAAGTTTTCAAGTACTTTTCAAGGACCCTTGGAGACAAAGTAAAATTAAGGAGTTCTTAAGGACTTGCAAAGACCCTACGAATCGTGTTTGTTGCTGTTCACCGAATCTCAAGCTCATGCATCTGATTAGATATACCTGAAATCTCATCTCGTTCTGTTGAACGCAACAGCCACTAGAGATCCATTTATCAGCCAAAGTTCTTTACGACCACATGTTGGGGTTGGACTTTCTGAATTAGAAAGATGAATCGACACCATGTGACATTCCTGTTTTCAGTATGCGTCAATTGAGTATTAAAATCCGATATAAATAATGTTTTGGGTCATCTCCAGTTTAATTGTATGCTGGAAATTCTGCTTTTTCAGTGTTCAGCAATTAAAAGTTTTAGATCTTTAGATAATTCTTTCTTTCGAGCCATACTTCCGCAGACGAAAAACTAGTTTTTAACTTTCAAACCACGATTCGATCATTTATACTGTCTTCTTAGATCTTGAACACATGCGCCGAGTAAAAAAAAAAATGCATATTGTTACACAAATTTTCAGTATATAGTTGTAAATAGTGACGTATTATTTCAAAATTCAAAATGTATTCAAAATTCGTAAAATTCAAATGTATTTTATCTCTATATTTTAGAACTCGATGAAAGCTGAACGCTTTGAGTGTGCCTGACCTGAATTATTGCTGAATTCGACGTTGTTGTTATTGAAGCTTGTGTTGAAGTTTGATAGTGATTGCACTGTTCCTCGATTAAATTTTGTGTGCATTTGAAGAGCAAATAAATAATAGTTTTTATTTAATAAAAACTGTGCCATCATTGCCTCTGTGGAAAATTCATAACATTGGTGTCAGAAGTGGGGTATCATAATTTCGAATGCCGATTACTAGAGGAATGATGAGAGACCAAATGAAGCAACTGATGGAAATGATTACCGCCGGTCAAGCCCGCCAAGAATCCATCGTCGCCGAGATGAAAGATCACCAAGAATTTACAAATGCCGAACTCGCCGCCGCCAGTCAAAAAGCAACATCGTCGGACATTAAAACCTTAGCCGACCGGTGTGAGTTCACATCCACGGCCGTAATCAAAATCAAAGAAGAAATGAAGACCGAGCTAGCCTACTATTGTGGAGACTACTTCAACTGTTTTGCAATTAGTGAAAGAAGACGTTCGCAATGCTGTAAGGGATGAAATGGAAGAAAAGGTATCGAACATAAAAAGAGAACTCACGACCGCAAAAAATGAAATGAAAGAAAAAGTTCCCACTATGAAAAAAGAGCAAGGAAGATTTAATGACGCTATGGAAGAGAGACTTCGTAAACTAGAGATTCGCGGTACTGTGGCAGCTGCATCACCGAACTGGGGGGAGGTTTCCACTGCAGTTTTGGCACCACATCCCAACATCAAGGCTTCAACTTTTGATGGGAAGTCGGCGTGGAGCGTCTATAGAACTTAGTTTGATATGATAGCCACTGCTAATGGATGGGATGACGTCACGAAAGCATTCCATCTCACAGCATCTCTTCGAGGTGAAACTGTTGACATTTTGCTGACATTTACAGACACTACCTGAAGAGAAGCGGGGAGAATTTGTGTCGCTGGCAAGTGTTTTGGAGTTAAGGTTTGGCGAGCAGCATCTAAAGGATTACAACAGACTGCAATTGAAAGTGAGACAGCAGAAGTCCAATGAAACTCTTCAAGAATTGACCTCAGATATAGAAAGACTGTTGCTCCTCGCTTGCCCAGATTGTCCCTCGGACGTACGAGATAATCTGTCTCTACACTATTTTATAGATGCCATCAAAGATATCGACATGCAGCAAGCTACCAGGTTATCAGACAGCAAAGATCTAACGTCCACCCTCGTCTATGCCATGAGAGTAGAAGCCGCACAGCAAGCTTCTAGAAAAGATCGGCGTTTCGTACGTGGAACATTGACTGACGATTCCTCCGATCTTTTCACGAAGAAGTTTCAGGAACTGGAAAACAAGATGGAGAGAATTATGAGAAATAATCCTCGCTCGAGGGATCGAAAAACAAGAGTGGTTTGTTGGTTCTGTAACGAGTTATTGAGAAAGGAAAAGAAATTGCCACCTGTACACCTGCTACCAACATGGAACAAAGATCTACGGAACTTTCGCCGGCACCCGCAGAGGACTTAGTCGAGCAGCTTCTCGAGGAAGCTCGGTTGAAAGGGACTCAAGAGAAAATTGTAGAAAACCTTATAACAGAATTTCAAGATATTTTCTCCATGTCGTCGAAAGATGTCGGAAGAACGAAGCTCACTCAACATCGAATTGATACTGGAGCCCACCTGCCAATTAAACAACATCATCGAAGACTTCCATTTGCGAAACAGGAGGAGGTCGGAAAATTGTTACAAGAGATGGAGGATAATAGAGTTATCGAATCCTCCTCAAGTCCATGGGCCTCTCCGATCGTACTCGTTCGAAAGAAGGATGGTTCCACAAGATTTTGTGTCGATTAAAGGAAGCTGAACGAAATTACGAAAAAGGACAGCTACCCTCTGCCAAGAATTGACGACACATTAGACACTCTATCAGGGAATAAATGGTTTTCAACTTTGGACCTGAAAAGCGGATACTGGCAAGTGGAGATACACCCCGAAGATCGTGAGAAGACTGCCTTCACTACCGGACAAGGATTATGGCAGTTTCAAGTTATGCCGTTTGGCTTATGTAATGCACCGACTACGTTCGAGCGACTAATGGTGACTGTGCTTAGAGGACTTCCCTACGAAGCCTGTCTGGTATATTTGGACGATATCATTATCACCGGTCGGAGTTTTGAGCAACACTTACAGAACGTAAAGAACGTATTTTTGATGCTTAGGGAAGCCCACTTGAAACTTAGCCCATTAAAATGTAAGCTCTTTAGGTGGAAAGTCAGCTATCTCAGACACATCATCTCATCTGATGGAGTGAGCACAGATCCAGCCAAGATCCATGCCGTGCAAAGTTGGTCTCGGCCACAAGAGTTCATAAATTGCGAAGCTTCCTAGGCCTATACACATATTACCGTAGATTTGTGAAGGGTTTCTCAAAGATCTCTAGACCCCTGCATCGACTAACAGAGAGCAAACAAAAGTTCCTGTGGACGGTCGACTGTGACGACTCCTTCAATCAACTAAAGACAACTTTAACATCCGCGCCTGTTTTGGCTTTTCCCGATGTTAACAAGGACTTTATTCTGATTACGGATGCCAGTAATGAAGGGGAGGGCGCCGTTTTTTCTCAGCAAATTGAAGGACAGGAGAAAATCATCGTTTATTTTAGTAAGAGCTTGTCAAGATCCGAACGGAACTACTGCGTTACAAGAAAGGAGTAAAGGCAGCTAAGCACTTTCATCATTACTTTCATCATTACTTGTATTACCGAAAATTCCTTCTAAGAACTGATCATGCGTCTCTGACTTGGTTGCTGAATTTCAAGAATACAGAGGGACAAATAGCAAGGTGGATCCAACGCCTACAGGAATACGACACAGATATCCGTCTCAGAAAGGGAACGTCCCATGGGAATGCAGATGCTCTTTCCAGAAGACCGTGTCCGGAGAACTGTCGATTTTGTTCCAATGCAGAGTCTAAGTTTGGGACAATCGTATATGCCGTTCGAAAAATAACCTTTAAGTCAACTACTTCAGAGATGCACCCTTGGAGTGATCAGAATGTCCGAAAAAGTCAGGGCGAAGATCAGGACTTAGCCTCTAATTGAATTCATGGAAGCAGCTACCGCAAAACCCAGTTGGCAGGAGATTGCACGCTATAGCCCAGCAATTAAGAAATATTGGGCTATGTGGGACTCTTTGCACTTGAATAATGGAGTACTCTACCGTCGATGGGAGTCCGATGATGGCAGGAGCTTCCGGTGGCAATTAATCCTACCAAGTTCGAGAGTTACCAACGTTCTAGAAGAACTTCACAGCAACCCTACTGGAGGACATTTTGGTGTCATGAAAACTCTTCAGAAAGTCAGGGAAAGATTCTTCTGGGACAAAGCAAAGTCCGACGTGGAGAAGTGGTGCAAGTCCTGTGATGCATGCAATTCGCGAAAGGGACCGAAGACCCGAACTCGTGGAAAGTTGCAACGTAACAACGTAGGAGCACCATTCGAAAGAATTGCTTTGGACGTCTTAGGCCCCCTACCTCACACAACGAATGGCAACAAATACATCATAGTTGTCATGGACTACTTTAGGAAATGTCCAGAAGCATACGCGATTCCGCACCAGGAAGCCACAAATGTAGCAGAAGCTCCAGTACAGAATTGGATCTCCCGATTTGGCCCTTGCTGATACATTCTGACCAAGGGACGAACTTCAACTCTGCTGTTCATGGGGCTGTGTGACTTGCTCGACATGGAAAAGACTCGTACAACTCCCCTGCACCCACAATCCGATGGAATGGTCGAACGCTTTAATAGAACGATTCTGAATCATCTCTCCTTGTTTGTTTCAAAGAACCAGCAAAATTGGGAACAGAAACTTCCACTGTTCCTGTTGGCCTACAGAAGTGCTACTCACGAGACCACTGGATTTACACCATCTCAAATGATATTTGGAAGAGACCTTAGACTACCCTGCGACCTCCTCTTTGGACGACCACCGGACACTCCTTCCTCGCCAGTCCAGTATCTAGAAGATTTCCAGGCACGTTTGGAAGCCGTACATCGGTTCGCCAGAGAGATAATCAACATCATGACGGAGCGCATGAAGATCCGATACGATGCCAAGGCCACGGAACGTTCCTTCCAGGAAGGGGACAAGGTATGGTTATGGAACACTAAACGTCGGAAGTACTCTCCCCTAAGCTCGAGACGAACTGGGAAAAGCTGTATGTGGTCCTTAAAAAGATCAACGGCGTCGTGGTATGGATCCAACGGACACCTTCCTGTAAACCTAGAGTTGTACATTACAATAGGCTAACCCCATATTATAGTAATAATGATTGAATGGCCTTTCCTCTAAAGGACTTCAGTGCCCGGGACGTGCAGGGAGGGATGTTACACAAATTTTCTGTATATAGTTGTAAATAGTGACGTATTATTTTAAAATTCTATTGTATTTTATCTTATTTTATTTATTAACAGCGATACTACAGGTTAGAAAAAAGGTGGCAACACCTAAAGCAATCGAGAAATTTCTAGATGTTTCTTTTATTTGACGAGTTGGCTGGATATTTCGAGAAGGTTCTGTATAAATTAGACCGCAGCTAAAATCGACAGACAGTTTGACTTTGGAACTCGAAAGCTGAACGTGCCTGACCTGAATTATCGCTGAATTCGAAGTTGTTGTAATTGAAGCTTGTGTTGAAGCTTGATAGTGATTGCACTGTTCTTCGATTAAAGTTTGTGTGCCTTTGAAGAGCGAATAAATAATAGTTTTCATCTAATAAAAACCGTGCTATCATTGCTCTGTGGAAAATTCATAACAATATATCACTAAAAATGCGTTGCTTTTGTTTGCGATCAAATACCTTTTTCTCCACAAAGTAATGATCGGAAACTTTTTTCCTTCGTGATTCAGTGTATTTTCTCATGTAAATTGTTAACGGTAATTATAATTTATATTATTATTTAATATTCTTTAACTAAATTAGACATATTACACAAAAAAAATCGAATGTTTGAAAAAATATTGAAATTGTGGGAAAATGACCAATGATGTTAACGTATCGTGGGCACTGCTTTCGGTGATCGGATACTTTTTGCTAGGGGTTGCAGTCCCGCAGTTTTAAAGCAAAACACATTCACTGCTTTTCTACACGTTTGTGAATACCGCGGGCGGTAACCTATCTGTGATACCCTGCAAGCTTCCATGGCCTGCTACAAGGTTGGACTAGAAGAGGTGTTGTTTGTTACAGTTAGTTCTCATACGGCGAGCTAGATTCAGGGTTGAGTTTGGTAAAAAAAATCAAAAAGCTGAAAACAAAAATCCAAAAATTTTATGCGCAAAACGCATTTTAAGCTATACTTTAAGAAATTGTGGTTTTACACATGCATTTATAACACTGCACCCTCTTTTCTGCCCGTGAGCAAAAATGGTTCAAAATATCGGTCCATAGACGTAGAGATACACTTTGTGCTGTCATCAGGCATGATATTGCTCCAAAGCAAAAACAAAATTCCTGTGAAAGCGATGAAAACTAGCAAAAACTTCAAATTTTCAACAAGTCAAACAACTTCAGGCACTTATACCCTATTAACAGGCCAAATCTAATTAAACCTTGTTCAATAAAATAAAAAGCAACAAACAATTTTAGATGCAGTTGCAGTTAAATAAAATTTTTAAACACAGATTGTTTAGAAAAATTACAATTGGGACTAATTTTCAGAACATTTTATATAATTTTTGTACTAAATGATATAAAAATTTTAGTAATTCTGCATAGATTCAAATCAAACGGCGAAATCGATCCTTAAACATGCACTAATCACGAATATAGCAGCAATCGCATTAAAGGTAGTCTAGGCGAATGGCTACAAAACGGTATTGAAAATCTCGGTAATAGCTGGTATTGTATTAGCATAAACCTCGGCGAAAATGACCATCACTCTAAAAAAAGTCTAAGCAATAGCGCTTACTATACCAGCGAAAATCTAGGTATCAGCAGAAATTAACACCACAAAAACGTGCATTTGGCACTAACGTCCACAATTTCGGCACAAATCTCGGTAATATTGATATTTTCTTGGAAATACTAGTGCAAATTTCGGTAATATCGGATGTTACTACAGTGTGTCATTCGGCGAAAATTACTCTCACGCTAACAGAAATATCAAAGTTAGAGCCTAATGTACCGGAGTAACTCTCAACAAAAGCGCTATTGTATCGGCGTAACACGTGACGAATATAACCATCACAACGACGTAAATCTCGGCGATATTCATCACGGTAATATCGACATTCTTTCGGCAACATCGGTGCAAAACTAAGATTTTACAGCAGGTAGGTAGCACTCTGCGGAAATGACCATCACATAAACGTAAATCTCAGCAATAGAGCTCTTATATCGGCGTAATATTCCGCGAAAATGACCAACACAACTTAAATCTCAGCGATAACGCACGCCATAGCCACACTAATCTCGGCAGAAGCGGACATTACATCAGCGTAACGATTTTGCGAAAACGAACATCACATACCAAAGTAATTAAACGATAGTTCCATGCATGTCAGACTTGAAAGCAAGCGCATTATTCGTATACGTTAATCGCGTGAATTAGTATGAAGGAAGTTACATTTTGAGATAAGAAAAAATGGCACGAAAGGATCAAATTTCGGCACAGTCGGAAAAGTACAAAATTCGAGTTTGAGCGCCAACCTGACTAAAAATATGCATTTCAGTAGATTTTTGTATTTGCAGCAGGAATGCGATGCGACCCCTGATCGGTATGTTTTCCACTCTTCCAGATCGAGCGGAAGTGAAGCTGCTTCGCGATTCAGCCTTAAAATAAGTTATTTTCTGTGGTATAAAAAAAACGGGGAAAAACGCATTTTTTTTTCAGGAATTAGAAAAGCGGAACTTTCTTTAAAAAAAGCGGAATTCATTCCCCCCCCCCCCCTTCTTTCTAAAAAATTAAAAAAGCGGAATCCCTCCACATGGCGGAAGAAACTCATCCCTGTATATTATACATTTTTTCTTCTCAAGTTATCCCTGCTCAGGTTAGCTCGCCCAGTATCTGTTTAAGCACTTACATAAATAAATATTAATGCATGTTTTCTGACAACCACCTTGTACTTGTTTTTACAAACTTGACAAGACAGTATATGTTACAACCAAAGCCATGCTAACAGTGAGAAAAAAAACTTATTACAATAGATTACTTTATCAGAATTCAATGTAGTGTGTTTATGAATCATTAAATCAAAATGAAACCCATTAACTGTTTAAGGGTTTGAGAATTTACTTTTGTTTACCTCATTAATTTTAATTTATTTAAATTTACTAAAATTATTCATTCAACATTTTTCTCTTTTAAGGTGTTGTAGGTTGGTTTATAGTGTTACAATTTTGACTAATCCCAGAGTTCATGCTAGAAATGAAAAAGGGCAGAGTGCTATTTTCCTAAAAAAGACAACTCCTGTTTTCAAGGGCAATTTTATGGCAAATTGCCGAGATTTGTATCCGGTTTTCTTCCAGAATTTCTATATTGTTTAATTTTTCCACTATGGTAAGTATTTTTAAATTATAAATTTTTTGAAAAAACAATTAATAATGCTTAAAATGGTTCGAATGAAAAAATTTGCTCAGAAACTCAAAAGACTGAACTGATCAAAATACTGATAAAATGCTACAGTCTTACATCTTCTGGAATGAGACTGAGGAAATTATTAACACTATACCGTACGGCGACACCACAGTATTGTCGTACGTAAAGTATCGCTCAACGGCCGGCGACACTACATAGGGGATGGCGTGCTCATGATACCGCCCAGTGTCAGACACTGTAGTTTCGTTTGCATTCTGTTGGTGATCTGTGGAGTTCTGTTAGTGTTTGGTTAAAGTAACAATAAGTTACACACGTCTGCAAGTTTAAAGTTTACAATCCATCGAAAATTACTAAATATGGCTTACTTATTCGGATGCTATGTGATTCCAATACAGGATATATTTCCTCATTCAAAATATATTCTGGCGCTGAACAGCCTTTAGCAAAAACAGTGATGGAACTATTGACACACTTATGGAAAGTGGCATCACTTATACATGAACAATTACTACAGCTGTGTAGAACTTGTGGAGAATTTACTTAGAAAGAAAATTCGAGTTTGAGGAACGATACGGCTACATAAAGAATTTCCAGAAAAATTAAAGAAAGTAACACTCAATGAGTTTGAAGCTTGCCATCAACGAAAAGGTGAAGTACTCGCACAATTATGGAGAGCTTCGAAAAGAAAAATGATTCGAATGATCTTGACGATACACAATGCCACTTTGATTGACACCCAAAGAAAATGCAGAAGAAACATTTGCATAATAAAAAAACATGAAAGTGTGTTAGACTATAATAAATACATGAAGGGAGTGGATCGGGCAGACCAATAAATGACTTACTACCCAATATACAGAAAAACTATAAAATGGTCCAAAAAGATTTGAATGTACCTATTTAATTGCGCATAATTCAATGCATTCAGGACATGTCAAAATTTCAATACAGAACATAAGAGTCTCCGATTTCATAATTTTTTATTGAAAGTGTCTGAATCGTGGATAAAAGATCATGTACCTGATCCTGAGCAAAACTCGGTGGTCGCTACTACATCGCATGCGTCCCATCATAATGCGATCAACAGACTTTCCGGTTAGCTAAAGCAACACCAGCTAATACTCATTTCCAAAACTAACAAACGAAAACAAAGAAACTGCCAGATTTGTTCCAAAAACAAAAAAAGAACAACACATTTAAAGTGCAAGTCCTGTGGAGTTGCATTACATTTTGGAGATAAGTATTCCTCTTTTAGATGATATGAAGCAAAGTACCAAAGAAAATGTAAATAAAGAAATATATAAAACAAACACATTTTACATTTATTTACATATGTATATCATCGAAATTTCTTAAAAATAAGGAGGCAGGATAGAAAACTCATGAGAATTAACGGTGAGATTAGAGAAACTTGACAATTTATAATCTCCCGATAACCTCAAAAACTGCCGGCGACAAGTGAAGAAATTTTTAAGTGACATGCGGACAGCAAAGTGTTAAGAATAAAAAACCATCTACACTGTAAAATTTGCATCCAATATTCATTTTTACCAAAATATCAATTCATAGTACTGTAAAATTAAGATAAGAATGTTTTGTTATAATGAATGTTAAGTAAAGAACTTTTCACAACCCTTACAAAATTTTCTAAAATATTAATGAATCAACCTCAAACTTTATTTTTTAGGCTTTGCCTTGACAGGGAATAGTGTTTCTCCAAATTTAACAATATTCATTATGAGATATCACAAAGAGTATTCTGATTAAAGAATTAGGCCTATGTCCTAAAATTTGTGCATTTTTTTATTTCCGAATCTGATCAAATTCTGTCTCAAGACAGCGATTCTTTTTGCCATATATGCCGTTATTATACAGGCTAGAAGATTTAATTAATCGAAGAATTAATAGAAGATTTTTTTTAATCAAAAATAATCTGGGATATTGATTTCATTTCTGTAATATTTAACTTAAAGTATAAAACGGATGTTTAGAAATTAATTAGCAACAGATAAATTACAAAAAAATGCATTACCCTAATTTTAATAAGAGAACATAGCAATGTCGCGAGTCCGAAAGGATATATATATATTTTTTTTTTTAATGCTAAGTGTAAATATTTGATGGTTATACACCTTTAACTAACCTAATCACCCCTTTCAAATTTCTTTCTTCTCTATTTTAAGAAGGCATGGTAAAAATCCAGCGAAATATGTTTAATCAAAGTAAGTACGAAATTCCCATCCATGCTAATGAACTAGTGGAAATTTTAAAACGACCCTCTACATTCCACCAACCAATGACTCACGTTACATCAGCATCCATTCAATGATTTCAGTCCTTGGTCTGTGCGTTGCGTGTTTGAACATGAATGCGCATGCGCGACAGGCAATTTCAGGAGTGGTGATATGCATATTGCATACTGTTAAGGGGAGAGGGCAAAACGAAATTTGTGTGAATTTGCGCGGGATGGTATTTCTTTTGAATAAAGTGGGAAGGATCTTATTTTTTATAAAAAGGACAGGGAAGGCGCTATTTTTAATGAAAAGGGGCAGGCAGGGCGTGCCGCCTTTTGAAAAACATCTTGGATGAACTCTGCTACTCATTACTGTACCTTATGAGAATATTTTATCAACAAACTAATCAGGATTGCGTACTTTTCAGACATACACTTGCTTTTTCAGGAATAAAAAATAACAAGTTCCACGATGCACCGTGTTAAACAAGCAATAGCAACATGAAACTCCAAAACTATTTCTTCACAACATTGTCAGAAAAACTTTGAGTAAACAAAAGAAAAAAAGAGCCCCCAAATAAAATTAAAGCTGATTTTCACAAATTCTCTAAATTATTTTTTAAGATTTTCACCCGCTAAAATTACCTACAAAAATTCTACCATGTGAACTACCAAGAAAATCCAACAGTAATTATTAACACATATTAAAAGCACTAATAACTAATCGTTTTTTAATGCAATTGTATTACTAGTATCATTATCGTGGGTTAGCGGCTCAACGTGAGTTAATTGCCCAACACAGCAACCAGAGGTCTATTGCATTGTAACTAAACACCTTATGTGCTACACTGCTGTTGAAAAGACCTGTAGCCCAGCTTTCAAATAATTGACATCCAAAGTATTCTAACATATAGACTAGGAAGTCTCATGTTCACAGAGTATATGCGTGATGCTGTTTCCTCCCTACCCAGATATCTTTTACAAATCAAGTTGTTAATACCTATAACAAATGTTTTTGCAGCTTCAAATGATACTAGCTAGCTACCTTATTTTTAAATTGTTTAGGATTAAATTATCTTTCTCAGGAAAGCTTTGGCAATCACTGTTAAGCTCCACTGACAAACAATTGCATTGAGAATTTAATCATGAAATTGAGAAACCTCAAAAGTCAATTGTGAGTAACTACTGAAAATAAAAATGTTTCTTTCAGGAACATTCTAAGGCCAATACTGTATAAAGTTACCAGACTTGTGTGATAATTTTACTTAATCATGTGTTCAACTCTAATAGTACGGGAGGCAGCGTCACTTTTGGGTCAATTATTTTATTCAGATTGAATTGTGTAGCAATAGTTAGCTAACTTATAGGTAATGTCAAAAATCCAATTCAGCTGTCCCACCCACAGTGGGTGCAGGCAGAAAGGCGGTCAGAACAATTAAAAAAAGTTAATTTACACCGTCTGAAATTTGTTTTAACACGTTATTTGAACTATTTTAGGGTTACACTTCAGCTTCTCGTTTGTTTATGTAAAAAATAAAAACTAGCTTAAAATTATTTTACACCGGCTGAAAATTCTACACCAGATAATTACTTAGTTATTAATCAAGAAAATAATATTCAGCTGGCATGGAAATAGTGGAAAAACCTTCAGCTTGGACACTCCACCACTTCATAGCCTATGGCGAATACTACTCTCCTGAGAGAGCATAGATTACTAAACGAAAATATTGTTCATTACTTGGCAAGTTACAACATATTTGGCTATCAGATTTAATTCAACTAATTAAAAGTCGATCTTTTAATAATTTTGGCAATTTTTTTGCCCAGTTGACCAGTATATTCATAATCAATATACATTTCTCTACATTCTATAAAAAATTCAGACTGATGTTCAATGAAATACTACCTAAATTTGCAGTCGTTTCTCAAGACACTTTTATTCGCCATAAGCTATGAAGTGATTGAGCTCCAAGCAAAAGGTCTTTCCACCACTTCCATGACTATCTGGTGGAGAATTTTCAGCGGTATAAAATAATTTAAAAAAACTTATTTTCTTACATAAACAAACAAGAAGCTGAAGTATAACCCGCCCTTTGAATATCAGCTGAATGCCTAAAAACATCACAAAATAGTCCAAATAACATGTTAAAACGAATTTCAGCTGGTGTAAAATAACTTTATTTTTGTAACTTTTTTGACCTGTTCTGATCACCTCTCCACCTACACCCACCGCAGGTGTGCCAGCTGAATCAGATTTTTGACATTACCTATAAGTTAGCTAACTATTGTTACACAGTTCAGTCAGTGTAAAATAACTGACCCAAAAGTGTCGCTGCCTCCCGTACTATTAGGAATTATTACTTAAAACTCATTTTTGACTTTCATTTCAGTTTTTGACAACTCATTTCAGTTTCTCAAATAACCATTTCAATAAATCCAATTAAATATTGTATGAACACATCAGAATTATTTATGCATGGTTTCAAGTCAATAAAACACTGAGAAGTGTGTGAAATAGACTTACAAGGGCAATTCTCTGGCTGATGCACTGGACATTTTGCGCTCTTTTTTGTACTCTTAAACAAATTAGAATTAGAAATTAATGATGAATTTAGTAGTTATGTTTTCGTTTTCTATAATTTTAGTTGTTCGCAAAGTTATATGGAAAAATAATTGTTTTAACTAGGTCAAATATGCATTTATAGGCAGCTGACGCACAGGACACAGAGAAACAAAAGAAAATTACGTTCAAGGCAAAAGTTTCAATTTTCTCTGAATTTATAAGCATTAAAATTATGAAATTCATAGAGACATTTGGGTAAATGTTAATAATACTATATCTATCAAAAATTTTGCAAAAAGGTTATTTTTGTGGATTTAATAAACAAAAACGTGAGCTGACGCATGGGACATTTAGAAACTGATGCACAGGACAATCTGAAACCAAACCACAGAAAATAATTATTTTGCAAGTGGGAAACAGTGATATTTTACAGTTACAATTTTTGTATATATTGTTACACAAATTATACATACTTTATGTTACTTGCAACTCAAAGTGGCCATAATTTTGGAACATTTTGTTAAATAGGTTGGTTATTGTTATTCACTATTGTATACCCTTTGTGGTGCTTATTCAATTATGTTTTTAAGAAAAAAAATTTAAATAACTAATGATTTTTTTTGGTAATACAAATTTAACGAGGCACTTTAAAACTGCCTTATATATTAATTTATCTTTTTAGTGAATGGAGTAGTACTTGGTATTTGTACAAACAACTTAATTTATCGACAACTTAAAAATGCTTTTAAAATTTAAGACATCTTTTTTAAAAGAATTTATTACATTATTAAAAACAGTTTGAAATAAATAATATTTTTAGAAAATAATTTTAAGTTAGAATTGGTTATGTCACAATGTTATGTGCTCAAACTTAAACACAAAAGCCTACGACAAAGATGTTCTGCATAAAGACATCTCATCGGAAAAAAAACCACTCTTTCTTCAGAATACTCTAGAAACAACAGACTAAATACAAGATTATAAATTTGGTGAATGGGTGTTGTGCCATTGAAAAACAAAAAATACCCTGGCTTAATAGTTTCAAGGAACACTTTAAAATTTTTTTATTGGTAAAAGCAGGAAGACTTGAAAATGGCCAATTAAAGAACATAAACTTATCTATTCCGCTAAGGAAATTATTAAAAAATTAAATTCCCCAGAAGAAAAAAAAACCTTTCGTGGGTATCTCGTATTTGAAAATTTGGAGTGATGATTGGGACACATGCATAAGTATTTAATCTATGTGTAAGACTTATTTACTTTCCCTTTTTTAAGGAGTAAGATAGTAATTTAGAATTTTTTTAGTAAATATAGAATTTTACAAAAATTGTATTTAAAATAATTTGCATACTTAAAAATACTACCTTGATACAATTGTTAAATTACTAACGCAAGGGACATATGTGTTTTCTAAAATAACAATTTTAATTAATTTTGTATTTTTTAAGAAGTTGCACACCAGTATGTGATTTTTTTTTTTTTTTTTTTTTTTTTTTAAATTAAGTTTTATAAAAATTGAAATTCGAAATATATTTTTATTTTAAAAAAATGCATGTTTTTCACCAATGCACAGAACATATGTAAGGACATGTACTTTGAACTTAATTTCATAACTTTTTTTACCTAGAATGCATTATTATTGGACTTTTATATTTCTACTAATTATAATGACGACATTAAGTAGTTTAGTTTGTGCCACTTAAATTTGTTCTGTTAAAAAACGTTGATGTATTATACTCTGTTTCACATAATTTGGAATCAATGTAATGAGTGAACTTTCAATGTCAAAAAGTTAAATCAATTTGAATATTTGATTTTAGTAACAATCCATTACTTTTATATTCCTTCGAGATCTTTTTTAGGTGTGGTGGTTTCAGTTTTCAGAGAATTGCCCAGATATTTATTGTCGAAATAATTGTGTACTTAAAAATCATGCTTTGACGTAATTATTAGAAAACTGATGCACAGGACATATCTTTTTTCTAAAACAACAAATGAAATAATTTTTGTGTTTTTTAAGAATTTGCACAGCACTTTGTGATCAAATTTTAAAAGAAAAAATGAAGTTTTATAAAAATTGAAATTTAAAATATATGTTTATTAAAAAATTATGTGTTTCAGCTGACGCAAAGGGGCATGTGTAAGGACTTAAACTTTTTCTACTTAGAATGTAATATTATTGGACTTTTGTATTTCTACTAATTATAATGACTACATTAGGTACATTCTTTATAGTTTTTCTCAAATTTTTCCTTTTAAAAAACACCTATTTGTTAAACTCTGTTTTACATAATTTAGAGTCATTAAAATTATTGAACTTTTAATGTCAAAAAGTTAAATTAAATTGTGTCACAAATTTTTTTTATTGCATTTTTATGATACTTTGGACATCTTACTTTAATGACAATTCATTACTTTTACATTCCTTCGAGGTTTTTTTTAGGTGTAGTGGTTTCAGTTTTCAGAGAATTGCCCATAAATAAAAATTATTAAAAGGATAAAAAATGATTTCACAATACAAAGTAACTTAAATAAAACAGTCTAAAAGGTTGTAAAAGGGGAATTTTCAATCTGTTTTAATATGTACAAAGTTAAACCTACCCATAACATTGAGACTCATCTGTATTGTTGCTTGTTGACTTAAGTTTGACAGGGGAACCATGTTCTTCCTAAATAAACAAAAATGAAAGGGATATATAAGAATTCAGCATTTCATAAAATATGTGCATGACATTATAATAACTAGATGTACATAAAATGCAAAATTCCGAGTGTTTTTGTTAAACACGTTTTCAATTATGGTATTATGTTCAGTGCCGGAACTAGGGGGGGCAGGCGGGGCAGCTGCCCCGGGCGCTAACCAGAGGGGGCGCCGAAAAGCCAACAAAGCACTATTTGTTGTATAAATTTTAATATTTGGACGAAAGGATAATTTTTCATAAATAAATTTTCATTTTTTTTTTAAAATTCTGGATGATCTTTAAGATATCCAACAGAAGAAAAAATCCACTAGAAAAAAAAAATAATACATTTCTGTACAAAGAAAGTAATAATCTATCCTTTTACAAAAGAATGACAACGAATTCTCCCTACCCCCTGATGAAGAATAGGTTTGTGCTACATGGCAGGCTGCCAGAAATGCTAATTTAAAATCGCATTGGTAATATAGTCGCAATGTAGTTAGATAAAATTTAGCATTACAGCAATTTAATGCTGTTGAAATTTTCGTAAATTGAAATATGTCGAAGAAATTATCTGGGGCGCAGAATCGCAGAAAAGCAAAAGAAACTGCAAGAATATCCCAACCTTTTATCATCTTGGCTAGTTCACGAGACTGAAACCAATGAAGGTAAGAATTTTTTTAAATTTGTAACCTAATAAACTTCGGAAGATGTGTATTAAGGACAAGGGTTACGTTTGGGATATATCTCTTGCCAAATATATTTATTGTTCTCTAGGAGTCCGCAGGAATTTTTACAGGGGGCTGCAAGATGTTGAATTGTTTAGAAATCGTTTACTTTTGTTTTTGAGGTTAATTATCATTAACTTTAAAGGTTCATTGCAATTCCTAATGAAAATTAATTAGCAAAAAGTTAATTAAAAATTGAAATAATTAACGATTGAAACGTTTTCTTTAAGAGAATAATTTAGTATTTCTTCAGCTAAAAACAGATTTCTTTTTCATTTTGACACATTTTGAATCGTGCTGAGTTTAAAAAAACTGGGGGTGTTGAACTTTGAACAACTTTCAATTCCCACTGTTTACTTCATTTAATTTAGCAATTATTTTGGCTGTAAAAATGACAGCGCAAGCACAATTTTGACAAAAACCGTAACGCCAGGTGTAATGGCCAAAGTAGGTCAATCCGTTTGAAAGTAATGCTGGTAAATTCCTAGTTCACGTTTATGGGTTGGCGCACTTTTGAAAAGTTGGCGACAAAGCCAGAATGTCGCCAATTCGAAATTCCAATATGAAAAATTGAGAAACGAACCAGCTCCCAATGTATTGGACTGGGCTTTAAGCTAATTGGCCAAGTTTCAGGACGATAGGATGATGGGAAGGGGGTTAATTAAGCATCCGCAGATTTGTACGCCAGGCTCAAACGCACACTCAAACAAAAGTGAAGTTAATATAAGGGATTTAAAAATATATAGTAAAATATATTGTTAAAAATATATAGTCACATATTTAGTCAGTGCATTTAAATTGAGATTTGGATAGGATGTAATTTACTGTTTTCGTTTTTATTTTTAAAAAATCGATATGTTTTGCGATAAATAGGAATTCTTGTGCTCAATAGGAATTCTTGTGTCAACTTTTTATCGCATAATTTTTTTGCATTTCTTCACGTTTCAGAACATTCTGAATCAAAAAAGTGTTCTAGAAAAAAAGTTTGTGGGTCCGTGTGTTGTCTGTGGTCAGCATTACGGTCTATTCCTAGTTGAGGTTAAAATATCGCCAAGCCGATTTGGTGCTGTTTTGTAGGCGATACAGTTCTAAATTTGGCAATCCCATTTTTTTTATTGACGCGCTTTGGCTTCAACCTTCCTATACTACAAATCATGGAGCTGGTTCGTTTCTCAATTTTTCATATTGGAATTCCGAATTGGCGACATTCTGGCTTTGTCGCCAACTTTTCAAAAGTGCGCCAACCCATAAACGTGAACTAGGAATTTACCACTGGATGAAGTCTTGTTGCCAGTATTTTTTCAAGATAAATAATTGTTCGGGGATAAATCCCATATTAAGTTTTTTTTTTTTTTTAATCGACGCGGAGTTTCGAAAGCATTTTAATAAATCATTAAAAAAAAAAACTTTTATTGTTAATAAATTGATAATTCTTATAAGGGATTTGATTAAAAAGTTTGTTTTTTACAGGTTAAATTATTAACACTCCTACTTTTCTTTTTTGATCATACACAAGCATTCAAACATGTTTCGTAAAAAGAGAAAACGGAAGCATAAAAGTGCCTAAGTGTAACATTTTATCTATTCCTAAATAATGAAAAAATAATAAAACATCAAGGCATGAATTCTAAAAATAGATCTCAAGGCCTTATTTTTCATAAAAAATAACGAAAAAGAAAGTATTCTCCAGGAAGTGATAAATAAAATAAAAAGAATCCAGTCTCCATGCTACGAGAAAAAGGCGCCAATTTTCAGCGTGAGTTATATTGTCATTTTGATGGCATTATTTTTCACCAAACAGATGTCATGTTCGTCAAATTTTGTCCATTGCATTGGTGAGAATTTTAAATTCTCCAAGAAAATGGAAAACTCACACATAGCACAGTAAGTAATATATTATTCATTCTATTATTAAAATGAGTTTCAATAAGTTTAAATTAATTGTTCTAAAATAAACATTTATGTGTTTACCAACTATTCAATGATTTTTGTAGACAAGTCATTAAATTAATTTGCTTTTGTGTTCAATGAGTTCTGGTAATATTCGGAAGCTTTTTAAATTTTTGTATTAGTATTTTACAGAAGAAAATATTTTTTGAAATGTAAAACAGCTTAATTGTTTATGATCTAAGACGTTTTGAAACCAGGTTAACCAGATTTTGTGTTAAAAAGTGTTACATATCATTCAACTATGTTCTTTTATTTCGTTGTAACTGACATTATTTGTATTGATTCATTAGTTTGTTTTTTTTTGTCTTTATGCAAGCAGAATGAACCCTGGTCATTAATAAGGGCTTGTCAAATATATTTATTTAAAATTTCAATTAATTAATTCTTTTATTGTTTGTTTCAAAACAGAATTTTACAAAGGAAAAACCTTTGTTAATTTTCAATGTATATATAGTTAGCTTCAAATCTAAAAAATTATTGTGTGGGGGCGCCAAAATGAATTCTTGCCCCGGGTAAAAAGTGACCTAGTTCCGTCCCTGATTATGTTGTACCATCCGATAGGTCTGTGTGTGTGTATTTTGGCAACAAATGGTCTGGCAAGTTCTTATGGTTAACAAACAATCTTTATTCGTGGACTGTAGTTATAGGGGGCTTTCCAAAGCTCTATTTTCATATCCACAGAGACCTCTCTATTACATAACCGCTCAAGTGGCGGGATCCAATTCGAATGAATACATAATGAAGGGGAAAGGGTTAGAGAGATGGAGCTGAGCAAAAGGATTGTGCAGTACAATTAATTATAGGCGTAACCATATGTCAATGTTACATCTTTGCATTTTTATTGATCTTCAAATGTTATTAGATGTATAAAATTTAAATATTTAACATCCCCAACAACCTTTTTCCAAGCGTACAGCTACATATGCTGATGCGAATCATAATTTAAAAAAAAACTATTGAAGTTTTAAAAACTTTTTTTTTTTTAATTATATTGAAGCTGCCATTTTTTCCCTCATAACGACTAGCCTGTGAAACTACAATGTAAGCAACATTCATAGTTAAATTATTTTCTTATGATTTCTAATTTTTAATATATACCCACCAATTATTTCACAAATTGCACACACACAAAAAATTGCAAAGAAAATCAGTGAAAAACGTTAATGGTTGTGGCAAACAGTTTGGAAAAACCAGTCATAAAGTTATTAAATTATATTCAGCTATTACAAGGTGTTCATTTATCCTCATTTTCTGAGAACAGTATCCAGATTTCAGTGTTTCTCCACGAAAAAAATGCATTTCCAGATTTCGATGCTCCACACTTTTCAATGCAAACAGTAAAAATATTTATATACAAACATAGGATAGTTTTCCTTGAACAAAAGGGAGAAGTTCTTAATTAAGAGTGAAAACAAATTTTAAAATTAATTTTGAATTCATTGAAAACTTAAAAAAATATATATAATAAGGTCATTCTACAGAAAATCAGGAATTAGATCAAATTTAAAAAAAGAAAAAAAAAAACATTCTTCAAAAATTTTGATACTTACTAGTAGTGGTGTTTGAGTACTTCGACAATAGAAATCTAACAAAAATGTTGTGTTCCGTGATTCGGAAAAGGATGATTTCTACAATACAATTTGAAGCATTGATGCCACATGAAATTTAAGTTATTTTAAGTTCTAGTATATATTTTTATCCTATCAACCAGGATTATCTCTCGGAGTAGAATGAATTTTCACCAGAGATGGTCAGCTTTTGAACATCACTCGAAATTTAGATAACACTTGTTATCACTCACTTAACAGAAAATGTTTTCTCGCTGCTTAAAATAAATTCGCTAATATAGATACATTTCGCTATCTGTTTGAAATATGTCTCTAATTATGTGCTGCTAGCGTGAAAGAAAGTTCTAATCTAGTGTTTCATTTTGAGCTAAGCTTTGAAATGGAAATATTTAAATGATCAACCAAAGCTCTGAGGGTTGAATCTGATAAGCACGTTGATTGTTGATAGTATATAAACATCTTTCAAACAGTTCAAACTTCATTCCAACTTATATTTACTGAACAAATTCTTCACATGTGTTTTCCAAGCTGTTCCTTGGTTATAGGAGTTGGTTCGAAAAATAATTAAACATAATATTTATAAACCAAAATTTCATAAAGTTAAATGGTGCTATTACAATTCACCATGGCTTTTAGAAGAACCTGACATTGAGTTCATACCCTATCTTCCTAAATCATATGAATCTGGAGAATTAATAGTTTTGGATGATGTTTTATATCGACTCGATCAACAAGTGATTGCACATTTCAGTGGTATTTCGCATCACAGCAGTATTAGTGTAATACTTATCAAACAAAATATTTTTCCACAAGCAAAGGTTATGCGAGACATCAATTTAAATGCCCAAAATACCATTTTGTTTAGAAATTCACGTGATACGAATCAGATTAATTGTCTAGCAAGGCAGTTGTACCCACATAATTCTAATTTTTTAGTGGAATCCTTTATAAAAGCTACTGCAACACCACAGTTGCATAGTTCTCGATTTAAACTCGATACCCCACAAGAGTTTCGAGTGCATGAAAGTTTGTTTCCGGATAGCTGTGGAATATATTAGTTTTATCAACCAAAATAATGAAAAGTTTAAAGAAAAATTATAATTCTTTGCATATGTTATCTCGATCTTCACCAACACAGAAAAAAGCTCTGTTGCAAACTGCTAATAAGTCACTAATAGAAGCTATCTGTGAAATTTGTTTTAACGTTCTTGCAGGTACTATTCCAGCAAAAGTGAATAAACGAAGTAAACATAAGTATACTACTATAAGAAAAATCACAAAGAGAGGTGAGAAATTTTCAAACAAGAGGAAACTTATTAAATCAAACAGGGGGATTTCTTTCTGTATTGCTAAGAACTATTCTTCCTACATTAGCGAATGTTGCCAGCAGTGAACCATTATTATTGTATAACCAGAGTTCATCCTAGCCATTCTTCGGGGGGTGGAGTGCCCTTTTTCTTTAAAAATAGTGCCCTTCCTGCCCATTTCCATTAAAAAAAAGCCCTCTCTGCCTTTTCCAGAAAAACTGCCATTCCGCACGAATTCGCAAAACTTAAATTTTTTCCCCTAACAGTACGCAATATGTGGATCACCCCTATTGAAATCGTCTGTCATGCATGCACATTCGTGTTTAAACTCGTGAAATCGTCTGGATGCTGATATAACGAGCGTCATTAGTCCATGGATTGTAGGGAGGCTTCATAAAATTTCCGGTGTAGTAGTTAATTAGCATGGATGTCCATTTCATTCCTACTTTGATTATGCATACTCGCCGGATTTTTTAAAGAGTTGATTAAGTTAGTTAAAGGTGCATAACCATCAAATGTTTACACTAAGCATTAGAAAGGATATTTCAGTTCAGACACGCGAAATCGCGATGCCTTCTTATTAAATTTAAGGGAATATTTTTTGTAATTAACCTCTTGCCAATTTGTTTTAAAAAGACAGTTTTGTATTTAAAATTAAATATTTCAGGAATTCATTAAAAAACCTGGACTATTTCCAATTTAAAAAAAAAAAACTTGTTATAGCCTTAATAGTAGCGGCATGTATGGCAAAAAATCACTGTCTTAACGCAAAATTTGAACCGATTTGGAAAATAAAAAAATGCACACATTTTAGAACATAGACCAAGTTTAGTCAGAATATTCCACATGATATCCCACAACGAATATTGTTAAATTTGGAGAAATGGGGGGGGGGGGTAGGTTGAGAAATGTTCTTAACATTCATTATATCAATTTTATAGTACTATAAATCAGGGTTGGCATGGTTTAAACCAAAGGTTTTTTTTCTCAAAAACAAAAATTGTTTTTTTTTAAAGAATAAATTAACAGGGTTCCCACTCAAATCACGGAATGAAAATCAATGACTTTTAAGGACCTAAATAATGTTTTTAAGGACCTTTGAAATATTGCTTTCAGTCATCATGTCTATTTATAAATTTTTAATAAAGTATATTCTACCAAAAAAGTTACAAGTTGGCGCATGTGTAATACAAATACATCAGAGAATTCTGATATGGTGTGGATAAGAGGCAGTCACACGGTAATAGCAAGTATGAGTTGTATTTTTATAAATTTTACAGTTGGGCAAACTACATCCACAAAAATTAAGGACTTTTAAGCACCTCTAAGCATTTTCAAGTACTTGAAAACAAGTTCAAAAATATTAAGCACTTTGAATGACCGTGAGAACCCTGATTAAAATGGTATATTTTATATATTTATTTATTTACTTATTTATAATTAGTTTTTTCCAAATTTTTTTAAGTAGTAAATGACTTCTACAACCAAAAGTTTTCCATTCCAAAGATATATTTTTCAAAAGGAATTTATAGAAAATGTAACAGTTATAGAATGACCGTGAATGCAAGAAAATTACACAAAAAAGTATAATTCTGATGTATTGAAGGAAGTTTAAATAATTTTTACTACAAAATCAACTACAGCAAATCTTAAGAGAATATTTTCTTTCCTTTTGGAGCTACTATAACATGATTGAGTGATGTTTTTGTAAATGAAAAATTATACGAATTACTATAGATAGATTAAGTTCTAATCTATTTTTAAATAAATCTTTCATTTAAAGACTACCTATTGAACAATAAGTTTTAATATTAATCTAATAGATATATTAATTTTTAAATTATTCAAAATTATTAATTAAACTTAAATTATAGTCTGCATCTTAAATTTGTTTCTAAAATAAAGGTTTTGTGTTTTAACAACTTATTTATAAATCTTAAAAATATTTTTTTGATCTATTTATCACCATTACTGATGAATCCAAGAGCAATATTCCATGCATTATGTAGTAAACAATTACCATTGCATTATAATGTATACATGAAATTTAAAAAATAGTATCTCTCAGTAATATATTAAAATTATAATTTGAATGTCCACATAAGTAGCAACAATTGTTTATTTACTTAGTTTAAATTATTTTCAGAAGGAATATTAATAGTGATTTGAACAATAATTATTCTAGTTTATGTCAAATTTATATAAATATGTATCCAAGTAATTAAAAAGGATTTAAAAAAAAAAAAAAACGGTTTATTTTGGGGTTTTTCCAATCCTGCTATAAATTGATATTTTAATAAAGTATATAGTTGTTTTTTTATGTAATTTTCTCAGTCTCATTCTAGCAGAAGTAAGACTATTATTTTACCTGCATTTTGATATCGTTTGAGTTTCTGAGCAAGTTTTTGACTAGTTGCTTTTTAAGCAACTTAAGCAATTAATTTTTTTTAAAATCAATATTAAAACTTTAACGTGGTAGGGAGAATGAAAACAAATTT